>CM075778.1:24190000-25495000 GCA_037974665.1 Ehretia macrophylla | reverse complement strand
CACCGATGTGGACTCACTCATCCGAAGGGTATAGAGTCTTCTCTTCAAGAAAATCTTGTTGTGAAGTGACTTGACCTCATATAGTTTGGTCAGCGCATCCCAAATTTCTTTTGTTGACTTCTTTTCCTCAACGCTTGACAATACCGAATCTGCCAATGCCAGGTGCAGATTAGCCATAGCGTTGTCATCCATCTCTTTCCACTTGTCGTCCGTCATCTCCACTGGTCTGTCTCCAATTGCTGCCAAGCAATTTTCCTTTCTCAAGATTGCATTCATCTTTAATTTCCATAGGAAAAAATTTCTCCCGTTGAACTTCTCGATTTCAAATTTTGCCGCCATAGTATTAATGACGATCTGCTTCGTAATTTGAACCGGCTCCCACTATTTCACTGTGAATAGTACTATTTACGTGAATAGTATCGTATACGTGAATAGTACCAAAACCGTATATAGGAATAGTATTGATACCGTATAGGTGAATAGTACTATACTGTATGTATGGATAGTAACCATGAACAGTACCCCCGTATAAATACCAGTGACCCGTAACCAATGGCTCTGATACCACTGTTGGGTATCGGCGCAGCGGAATGGTTGATGACAAGCAGTATCACGCAGCTAAAATATGAATGAGAATAGAGAAAGTAGAGACACAAGATTTACATGGAAAACCCTCAAACAAATCGAGAGAAAAACCACGGGCAAGTAATGGAGGATTTCACTATGATGTGGAGTATTTTATAATAACCTTCTCTCTAATATAAGGAGAGAACAATATCACTATCTCAAATAATATGAGAAACTAACTCTCACTCACAAATATAGGAGAAAAAAAGAGAAGAAAACTACTCAAGAGAAAGCTTATGTTTTCTCTCTAACTTGGAATGTTTGGTGATGCTCAAATGGTGAAAAATGAACCTCTATTTATAGGCTCATCTTGCACCAAAAGTCTTCCCACATGTAGTGTGAAATCAACCCAAAATTGTGTGTGCCTAACTTTGCAACTAAAGATTTTTCTTCATTTCCCATTGCCTTTTGTTTTCTTTTGACCAAAGGCTCAAAGTGAGCTTTAACCAACTCACACTCTTTGCTTTGGTGTTATGTATATTGTTGTGTGTGTTAGAGGGTGGTTTTGATGGTGAATTAAATGGACTTGCAAACTTAGCTTTAACTCTTCTTTCTCTATCTATACATACATATTGATTATTGATTGCACTTTTTCTTTCTATATCTACATACATACACACAACATTGTTATATGTATCGGTTTCGTAATCTTATGTCATATCAGAACAACTTTGGTACCATCGTTTGAGTAGCCTTTGACATGTAATATTATGAAAGAGATTCATTATTCTTATTCTTAATGACCCTCTTATATATTGTTCATGCCAAATTATTATTCATTTCAATGTGAAGTTCAATGTCAAATTAATGACAACTCAAAACTATATTTTGCAGACAATTGCTGTGATCCCTGTGGAACCTCGCTTGGAGTGGTTCAATTTGGATCCTTTCAGAAGGTTAGTACTAACTCTATAGTTGATATTAATGTACCACCAATCTCTTCTATTGCTGTAGGTTCTAAAGAGGATGTAATTTGTCGATCAAACAAAAGATCCTTTTCGATGGATGGAAAATACATTTTCATCGTCAAATAGTGAAATTTATGGTCCCAATTGCATGTTTGCTTCACTCATATCAGGTGAGAATTCATATATTGCAAATTATAGATACTTACTTGGTGCTAGTGAAGAAGATTTGAAGGAAACAACTTCTTGTTTGACTAATCTCATTTAGCCATTTTCCTCAAAATCAAGCCATCAGATGATTAGTAAGTTGCTCTTGATTTTGGTGAGCACAATCACCACTGGATGATGATTTAATTATGAACGTGTAAACCTTCCCGCATTTAGTCATTCTTGATTTATGTCAAAGTGCTTAAGAATATGGAAGATGAGATAAGAGGTCAAGAAAAAGTGAATTATAGTGTATCTTTTTTATCTAAACAAATTCAATTTCTTGAACAATCACTTGGTAAAATAATAAAAAAATTGAGAATTGTTGAATATGTGATGTAGGAGCTTGAAACTTCAATGGGAAGGATGAAATGCATGAGTAAGTGTCATGAACCAAACAACAGGGCAAACAAAAGGCCACATCATAGCAGAAGCAAGAAGAGGCTGATGATGTGGCAGAAGGAAAGCAGCAACAATACAAGTGAAAGCAAAGCCTATAAAATTAGCAGAAAAAAGTTGTATCGGATTTCTTACTCTTTCTCTTTTCTCATTCTTCTGGAGCTACCAATTGCTCTAAAATTGGTCCTATCATAGTGTAATTTACAACTTTTTTTTTTGTTCTAAATTCAATCAAATAACTCCGCTGTTGAGCTTTGCTTGTTAAATCTTACATATCTGTGCTTGAGTAACATTGTCAGGTGTTGGAAATTAGACAAACAGATCTTTGTTTCTTTTGTTTGATTCACTGAAACATTTGAGGGAAAATTATAGGGTAGGAATATGATTGCTGATAAGTGGCTAAGGTGCAGAGACACCTAGTTTCATCTCTTACAAGTCTCATGAGATCCAGCAAGCTCACTGATTTTAATACTAAGGTTTCTCTATTCATATGAAAAAGCTTTTTTAACGAAACTTTTTCTTCTTAGGTATCTTATGTTTGAAGACATTTAGGAAGACAACTCATATCCTTTCCCTGCCCGAGGTACTTCATCTAAAAAGAAAAAGGTCTTTTAGTAATATCCATATAAATGTGATTTCTAAATTTTAGTTTTCTTTATATTTTCGTTCTGCAATAACTAGGCTTTATAAATTGACTATATTATAATTTATATAATTAACACTATTTATTCTAATTCATTGATAAAAGTTGATTTTCTTTGTCAAATATCCTAGATAATATTGTAAAGTCAAAATAATCCCATATATCCTTCCAAGATAATTCTAGCTAATCAAAAGTATTTAGAATAAATTATTCTCTCATAGATTCATCCAAGATAATATCTCCATGATATTCTTCCATGACTATTCTAGAGATGGCCTGGATTATTTTTCATCTTGGGCTTACAATTGGGCTACATTTTCATTTTGGACCAAATGTATAATTATTAATACTAGGCCAAATGCATATTAATGTTTACCAAATTCAAGTTTAGTTTCCAATACGATTAAGGCTCTGTTTGACATAACTTTTAAATAATTAAAAGCACTTCCTGTGAGTTTAGAAACTGAACTAACTTGTTTGACTCATTTTTTAAAGTACTTTTAGGTAAAAGCTGAAATTGAAAAAAGTTAAAAAATAAAAAACTCTAATTTGGAGCTTTTTTCAAAAGATTTTTGCAAAAGTGTTTTACATAATGCGAGAAGTTTTTTTTTTTCTCAAATATACCCCTCTATATTTTTTAAAGTCCGATATTATCTTTAAATTTTTTAAAAGCTTAACGCTGTCTAATATAACCAAACAGTCAATAATTTTTGTTCAAAAGCATTTCTAACAAAAGTTTCACTCTAAAAGTTCTACAGTTCAAAAGCTGAAATTTTACATCTAGGCCAAACATAACCTAAGATTAAAACCTATACGTTGGCCTTCAAATATTTGTTTAAGTGGCTAGTACGGAAAAAAATAAATAAAGCATAAATGATTATACGTTTTTTCTATAAAAGAAAACAAAAAAAATATTTCCGATGGACCAATTTCGTGTTCAATATGCAAATAATTTGCAATATACTCAATTGTGTATATTGTCTAACATGAAAGCAGATCTAATTGCCTTATGTGGGGGACTATGACTGGCCGAAGATATGAGCTCATCCAATAACTGGCTATCAAGACAGACTATTTCTTGGACTATAACTGTCTTCAACTCCGCAAAAGCAATACAAATTTTCCCTTTTACTTCTTTTTGTTGTGGATCTGCGCTTTGCTCGAATCGCATATCTTTTAAATGTTTAATAAAATTCTCCAAATGCTAAGTTTGGCCCATTTTAAATTCCATGTACAATATACTAACGTATACATTTCTAATTCTCTTATTATTTCTTGAAATTTACAATAGTAATTTTTTTTAACTAATTTTTGTTTTTGTGAAATTAACATAAAATAAATTACAGGGTGAATCCGCCTAGTTTGAAGTATTGAGTTCCTTATTGAGTTATTAAATCCTTATAAGAATTATCTCATTATAACTGCACTGAGTTAAACCCTGTATTAGAACCATAAGAAAAAATAACCATCTTCGTTCTTGAATAATAGGGTAAGTTTAGATGTCTATGAGTTTTAAAATTCCTTAACAGGTTCCTGCATTTTAACTCCATTAGTAATTTTCGCCAAAAAGAGGGATAATGCACTAAAATATCAATTTTAGCCTTACTTGCAATTTGACTATTGGCCAACTATTTCTTGGACTTATTAGTTTCCAACTTGTTTGTTGAAATTTGACCGCACTAGAGTAAATTGAATAGACTAAACTGACATTCCAAATGACATTCCCTTGATGGTGTTTCTTTATGGTGTTTCTTTATGGCAAGGATGAAGATTCTCATTTAAAGAATCCAAATGACATTCCCTTGATGGTGTTTCTTTATGGCATAATTGAATAGAGAAACACCATCAAGGGAATGTCATTTGGATTCTTTAGTCTATTCACAATCTGCCTTCCAATTCTTGCAGATGGTGTTTCTTTATGCCATAAAGAAACACCATAAAGAAACACCATCAAGGAAATGTCATTTGGATTCTTTAGTCTATTCACAATCTGCCTTCCAATTCTTGCAGATGGTGTTTCTTTATGGTGTTTCTTTATGCCATAAAGAAACACCATAAAGGGAATGTCATTTGGAATCTTTAGTCTATTCACAATCTGCCTTCCAGTTCTTGCAGATGGTGTTTCTTTATGCCATAAAGAAACACCATCAAGGGAATGTCATTTGGATTCTTTAAAGGAGAATCTTCATCCTTGCCATAAAGAAACACCATCAAGGGAATGTCATTTGGAATGTCAATTCTATCAATTCGTCAAGAAGAGAGAGATCTAAAAAAATATGTAGTGAATGGTAGAAAAGAAAAAGTGAATATTTGGCAAGACTAAACAAAAGAGAAAGAAAGAGAAGAAAGGAAACTTAATTAAATGAGAGAAAAAAGGAAAAACTTAGAGAGAGAAAAATAATAGAAGAAGAGGGAGAAAAATAAAATTAATTTATCTAGTTGACATGTCAACTAAGCATGCCAACTAAAACGTAATAATTGAGTGATAAAAATAGAGTGACATCTAGTATTACTCTTTTGCTAAACATCCTATTGACTATTTGTGGAAAAACACGAGGGGGTCTACGACTGCATGCGAAGCTTTTTCAAAACTTCCCTCAAACAAATAGTTTTACAAAGAGTAGCTTCTTCAAAACTTCCCTCAAACAAATAGTTTTACAAATAGTCCAGCTTGTGTTGTTATACAAATAGTCAATACAATGTCTAGCAAAATGCCAAGACAATCATTATAAATATCCCTCAAACACCCCCAACTACTGAACTACCAGTAACCTGAGACCTTTCCTCTTGTATGCGGAGGGGTGCTGGAATTCAAAAAATGCAAGATAGAGTGGCATCGCATACTAGTCCCCAAGCTCCGGCCGTGGTTGATGAGTCTCAACTCCATCCTGACCCCGAAGCTCCGACCGTGGTTGATCTGCCTCAATCACAGTTATCGCTTCCCGAAACTGATCATCAGGCTCCAGCTCCTCCTAACCCATACCATGTTGGTGCACCACCTCAGCGTCATCACTACTTTCCCATGCCAGATTGGCTTTCTCTAGTCTTGGGGTTTTGCCTTGCAGCAATGGGCATAGCCGTCCAGCAAGTGCAGACGACTGGTAATAAGCACCTACCTCTGACCTTTCACTTTGCATCTTTTGCCGTGGTGCTAGCCTTCGCAGCTCTTGTAATTTCCAAATATGTACCCACAAGTTTTGGGACTCGACCCCAAGTGATTGAACATGCGGCTGCATTCTTTGGCATCATGGCTTTCTTCTTTATCCTCTCCATGTCCTTTCCATTCTTCCTCAAGCTCATGACCTTGGCAGTCTATTTAATTTCCATTCTCGTTATTCTTCTCTCACATTATTGTAAATTTACCATATAGCTTTCGCCTAGAATTGTCATTCTTGTTATTTTTGTTCATGAAATGTACGAATTTCAGATGGTTTGTTTATGTATCATATACTATTTTGCTTCACTAGATCTTGAAACAGAGTACAATATAATTAACAATGCATGTTATTTACATTACTTATGGTTTGGAGAAAAGCCATTTTGTCCGTATGAAATATGACAAGTTTCTAATAAGTTCCTATGAATTTGTAAATCTCTCCAAATGTTCCAATACACTTTAATTTCTTTTGTGATTTTTTACTGGAATAAAAGAAAAAATGATGTATTTATAAGAGAATAGAAGTAGATAGAGGAAGCTCAATTCTATTACTGCACAACTGAGCAGATAGATATATAATGTTACAAGATGATAAGAAGATTACAAATGCAAAAATCCAAAACTTGAATACAGATGCTGATCCTTTTACTGTGGGATTACGTTACAACTAACATTGCTAGTCTTGGGGAGAGTTATTGAGAGGGACTAGCTGCTGGCTGAGTCTTCTAATATGCCTTTGCAAGAGGGTGGTGCCGTCCGCAACACCCATCTTGGATCTAATCAATGTGAAACGTGATTTGGAGAGGGGCTAAGTAAGACCATCAGCCAATTGATCAATAGTGGAAACGTGAGCAACTTTTTTTTTTTTCTCGGTTAGTAATCGTTTCATTCAACTTTAAAAAAACGTGAGTATACATGATACATCAGTCAAAAGTAAAGCAAAAAGGTTTATACATAAGCCTATCAGTAATCTTCCATTTTGCACATGGTTGAATGGAACACTAGATTGGAACAGAGAAAAGTAGCACCAATTTTATCACATAAAAGTCTTGGCGGCTCCGGAGGATGAAACTTGAGTTCATGAAGTAAATTAGTTACCCGCTCTGTCTTGCACAAAATGATAATCTAGAGCAAAATGAACTTTTTAATCATACATGAACTCAAGTTTCATCCTCCGCAGCATCTACTACTAGATGCTGAACTCAAAAGTTTGAATACGGGAAAATAATTATACACGTACGTGTAGTTCATGCAAAAATAGCAAGTGAGAAATTAGATAGACCTAGGAAGAAGACAAGCAGAGCCAGGTGATAAGCACTTTCCCGGAATTTCACATAAAAGTCTTGGCGGCTGCGGAGGATGAAACTTGAGTTCATGAAGTAATTGAAAATTATTAAAATATAATCATTAATTATGTTTTTTGAAGGGGTAATCCCACATTTAATCCCTATTATTTAAAATGTTTCAATTTAATCTCTATTATTTCACCAAAAATTTTAATTTCATCCCTATTGTTTAACATGTCTCAATTTAGTTCATATTATTTTTAAAAAAAATTCAACTTCGTCCCTATTATTTTTAAAAAGTTTCAATTTCGTCCCTATTATTTTCTTAAAGTTTCAAATTCGACCCTATTATCCAAGGACTAAATTGAATTTTTTTTAGAAACAATAGGGATGAATTTGAAACTTTTTAAAAACAATAGGGACGACATTAAAACTTTTTGGTAAACAATAAAGACGAAATTGAAAACTTTAAACAATAGAGATGAAATTAAAACTTTTAAGGAAACAATAGGGACTAAATTGAGACATTTTAAATAATAAGGACTAAACTGAGACACTTTGCAAATAATAAGGACTAAATGTGAGATTTTCCCTTTTTCGAAATTAGAGTATAATCTCTTTAAATTAATAGAATTGGGACCACTAAATTCTATTAATTTAGCGAGATATTAATTTATTGATAAATTAATAATTATTAATTTAGCGAGATATTTTTAGTTTTTTCGGCTTAATAATAAACATATTATATTTATAGTATTTTTTTTGAAAAGTAACTCATATTTTTTCAGGCCATTTTTTTATAAAGGGGATCAACAGTGGTTTTTCACCTATCCCCTAAGTGATTCGAACTCGAGACTATTTAGGCCTCAAGTGAAGGGTGCTCCCAAGAACTAGTTTTTCTAATCTCATATCAGGATTATGATTAGAACAAGTTTCTTTGATCTCATAGTCAATTTATTATATAACTTTTAGCTAATTATTAACTTATGGAATATTTGAGTCGATAAACTACAAAGAAAATATTTTAAATGTATTATCTTATAATTTTATTAAAATCATTAAGTTTTTACACTGATCCTATGTCGGGACCAGATATTTTTATTATTTAAAATGAATTATTAATTTATCTAGTATTAATTTAAAGAGGTTCTGCTGTATTTTGAAGAACAACTAGGAATAACTAACAAATCTCTTAAATCCACTATGATTAATAATGAAAGGAAGTATTTATGTAAAAAGTTTGCAAATGTCAAGTAATAGCATGTAGTGTATTAATTAAAAGAATGATTGTAAAATACTTCAGAGTAATCCATTTTTCCTTCTCCAATTTAGTAATACTTTATCTAATATCATTTTTCAATACTTTTGTATTTATAATTATGAATTTCAGCATATATGAAAAACTATACATGTATTCGGGACAAGTTAAGTGGGGCACATAATGCTTATCCTTGTGCCCCGCTCCCGCGCAGGAATTAAAAGTTAATCCCCACCCCTGCCCTATTCTCCATTTTTCACCCTAATCCCTATCCCGTTTGGTGTGAGGGTGTACCGAATATTCATAAAACCCGCCCCCATTGTCATCTTTAAGAATGAATATATAAACATTGAGAGACTAAGGATTTTGTACAAAGTTTACTTTTAATCATTATGTTTTTTGAGAGATTAATAAGGGATTTTGTACAAATTACATTCCTGAAGTTGATGTGTGGTTATCACGATTGTCAGTACAAGAGGCATCGGCATATGTCGTTAAAGCTATTGGGCTCGGTGAAGGAAAGCCCAGGAAGGATCATGTTTTTAGATATTGAAGAAGGCGTTTGGTAATTGGAGAGTGCATGAATGAGTCGATTTGTTGATGACCTAGACAACATTAGGGCGTGTAATAGCAAAGTATTAGAGAATTTGAGGCAATTTGTTGACGACCTAGACAACATCAGGCTTATATTAACGAGGTATTGGAGAATTGGGGCATTTTTTTTTGACAGCCTAGACAACATCAGGGCGTGTAATAGTGAGCTATTGGAGGCCATCAATGTGAAATTGACACAAATATTATGCCAAGATGATTTTCTTCATTAGACAATGCGTATATATACAACAAAGTTCCCCAATTATGGGAGATAATCAAGTCAATCAAAGATAGACTAAATCAGACTAATAAATTTGGAAAACTAATTAGCCTATTTTATTTACAGTAATGCAATAAATACGGAAAAGTAATAAATCTCAACACTCCCTCTCAAGTTGGAGAGTGAATGTCAAGAACTCCCAACTTGCGCAACAATTCATTAAAGGCTTCTTTTTCCAATAGTTTAGTGAATGAATCTGCCAATTGTTGCAAAGAAGCTACATATGTAGTGATAACAGAACCTTCTTTGATTTTATCCCTGACAAAGTGACAGTCTATCTCGATATGTCTCGTCCTCTCATGGAATACTGGATTGGCTGCAATGTGGAGTGCTGCTTGGTTGTCACAATGTAACAAGGCTGGCTCTGGGTGGCTCAACTCAAAGTCCTTCAATAGACTTCGTAACCATGATAATTCACAACATACTCCTGCCATGGCGCGATACTCAGCCTCTGCTGAAGACAGGGAAACAGTCTTCTGTCTCTTTGTCCTCCAAGATATTAGAGAATTTCCAAGAAAAACACAATATCTAGTCGTTGATTTTCTCATGGTTGGGCAACCAGCCCAATCTGAGTCACAATAAGCTTTCAATTGCAATGTGTTTTGTACTGGAAAGAAAATGCCTTGTCCTGGAGTACTTTTGATATATTTCACAACATGTAGAGCAGCATCCCAATGGGGTCTTCTAGGCTCATGCATAAAACGACTAAGCATGTGAACAACAAATGTAATATCTGGCCTGGTAATAGTCAGACAAATGAGTCGCCCTACCAATCTCCTGTACTTTTGCGGATCTTCAAGTAATTCCCCTGTATCATCAAGTTTTATGCCTTGCTCCATAGGAAAATAAACTGGGCGCTTGCTTAATACACCAACATCATTAAGGATTTCAAGACCATACTTCCGTTGCGATATACAAATTTCTTTCCTCGATCGAGATACCTCAATCCCCAAAAAATATTTCAAATCTCTAAGGACTTTGATGCGGAAATGATGATGGAAGAATTGTTTGATTTCATTAATAGCTGCAAGATCATTTCCTATAATCATGATATCATCCACATAAATTAAAAGAGCAGTGAATGCTTTCCTGTTCGGCGAGTAAAAAGAGAATAGTCTGCTTTGGATTGGATAATACCAGCTACCTGTATAGCTTCAGATTAGCAAACCACTGATGAGATGCTTGTTTAAGGCCATATAAAGATTTATTGGGGTGATACACCATGTGTTCCCCCTGTCACCAAAGACCAGGTGGAGGCAACATATAAATCTCTTCATGGAGATCCCCATGAAGAAAGACATTATGAATATCCAGTTGATGAAGAGGCTATGATTGGGCAGCTGCAATGGCAAAAAGACAACGAACTGTGACCATTTTCGCTGTGGGAGAAAAAGTGTCATGGTAATCCATACCCTCAGTTTGTGTATAACCTTTGGCAATTAGACGTGCCTTATACCACTCAATTGTACCATCAGAATGATGCTTGATTTTATAGACACAACGACAACCAATAGGAACTTTGCCAAGAGGCAATGGAGTGAGAGTCTATATATTATTGAGCTCAAGAGCTTGAAGTTCAAAGGTCATAGCTTCGCACCACTGAGGATTCAACACAACCTTTTGATAGGTTGTAGGCTCAACACTGCGACTAATGTTAACAACAAATACCAAATGCGAAGGAGATAAACGGTGATAAAAGAGAAAATTGCTAAGAGAATAGCGAGTACCTGGCGTCGAGGAGTCTGGCTGGTTTGAAGCAGGCAACGTGACAGAAAATCATGCAAGTGACGTGGTAGAAAGCGAGGGCGAATTGAACGCCGAGGTTGTATCATGTCAACTAGCTGTGTGGTATTGTCATGTGAGGAATCAGGAGATACATTACCATCACAAGGAGGGGACATCAATGAGGTAGAAGATATATGGCTTAGTGTATTTGTAGGGGCAGAAATATCCTCGGCAACGAGAGGAATAGGAATACTATCGGATGAAGGGTTAAGTGAAGAATCAGATACTTGATGAAAAGGGAAAGAATTTTCATGAAAAACTACATCTCGACTAGTAAAGAATTTTTTGGAAGACAAGTCGTAAAGGAGGTAAACTTTTTGACCTTGTGGGTATCCAACAAAGATTGCTTTATTTGCACGAGGAAAAAATTTGGAAGAAGGATGAACAGAAGTAGCATAGGCGAGACACCCAAAGACTCTAAGATGACCATATGAAGGCGGAGTATTATGGAGTTTCTTGAAAGGAGATTTCTTGCCTAGCAGGGAAGAAGGTATTCGATTGATTAGATAAACAGTTGTGAAAATACATTTCCCCCAAAAATGTAAAGAAAGATGAGCTTGAAATCGTAAGGCACGAGCAGTTTCGAGGATGTGGTGGAGTTTGCGTTCTACAACACCATTTTTCTGAGGTGTGTAGACATGTGTGTTGATATATAGTGCCTTGTTCACTAAAAAACTGTTATAAATATGCAAATTCTCCTCCATTATCTACCCGAATGGTTTGGATTGAAGTGTTAAATTGATTTTTGACCATGAAAAAAAGGATTTTAATAACTCTTGAGTTTCACTTTTATGATGCATAAGAAAAACCCAAGTAAAACAGGAAAAATCATCTACAATATAATTGTCGAAAAGTAACGTGCTCCGGAGAGAGAGGGAATTTTATGTGGTCCCCAAATATCACAGTGTACAATGAAAAATGGACAAGTAGTTGAAATAGAACTTTTATTAAAGGGAAAACTTGACATACTTTATTGAAGGAAATTTGACTACCTAACAAAGATGCTCCAAACAAATTTAAAGAAGACGAATGACCTAAACGACAATGCCATAAATTAGCAGATGTACTAGTTACATGACAGGATGGTTGTTTAGCAGATGAATGTTGATCGGATGCCAACGCCACCAAGTAATAAAGCTCGTCACGTTGCTTACCCAAGCCAATCGTCGTCCTCGTAGCCAAGTCCTGCAAAATACACCATGTGGGAAAAAATGTTACTAAGCAGTGTAATCCTTGAATTAATCGACTCACTAACATAAGATTCACCTTGAATGTAGGAACACGCAAAACATCTTTCAAATAAAGGTAAGAACCAAGAGATAAGCCTCCAGTAGACCTTTTTGGTGCCTTTTCACCACTAGGCAATAATACAGGCTGCATAGGTGAATTTTCACACTTTTCTGTAAGCCAATGCGAGTTTGAAGTAATATGATATGTTGCCCTACTATCAGTAATCCATTGGTGACCATTCAAATTAAAAAGATTGGATATACCTGTCGTAACAGCATTCACTACAGGTAGGTGAACATCTTTTTCATTAACATAGAATGCACCTGTTGACATTGGGATTCAGACAAAGAGGGTAGAGCAACTTGTATATCTTGAAGAGAGGGTCCATTAACACAATTGGCAGCAAATTTTCCTCGACCTTCATTTGACTTGTTAGTGCCATGTAGCTTATGCCCTGGTGGATAACCATGCAGTTTATAGCAATTATCAATGGTGTGATAATCATGATCACAATGAGTACAATGAAGCGGTTTGCGGCTGGTGTTTGGCTTGTTGGATCCGTGGCGGACTGCCATGGTTGTAGGCTCTATCAAGGCTCGAGAGGCACCTAGTTCCCTTTGTTTCTCCTCTTGCGAGATAAGAGAATATGCCTTACGAAAGGTAGGCAAAGGATTCATCTGTTGGCTGGGGCTTGGTTGACACCTTTTGGTGAGGCAGTTCCTATTAATTTCAAGCCGATTAATGTCTGTGTGTCTTTCTCTCGGCTTACTACGATTTTCGGGTGAGAAGAAAGTTATTGGTAGCTCTTAGATGAACAGGATCACCTATATATGAAAATAAGATAATTAGCTAGATTATTCATACTAAAAGGAAATAGGCATTCCTCTTGACTGCCCGACTACTAAGGCTTTACATCATAGATTGAAGAGAAATAATAAGATCCACGGGTTTTATTCTTGTGTTTCGCACTCTAGGAGGATTCGGTCAGCTTGGCATATCGTGACCCTTTTTCAGTGGTTCTGGAGAAGTATTGAAAGAGAAACGACGTTGGAATCGTGTATTTGTGTTTGGATAGAGCGTTTTTTGTTGTTGTTGTTGTTGTTGTGTGTACTATGTTTTTTGTTTGTACTATTTACATGGGATGACATTGTATTTGCTTGGGATTTTGGTGGACTCTTTTAAAAACCTTTGACTTGAAGATTTGTTTTTCCTTTTATTTTGCACAACTCCAAATTACCCATTTAGCAAAAAGGAAAAACTCTAAATTACTCACTAAATATATACGTGGCAAATTATCTACTAAACTTTTTAAATATTTTGAATAAAGAAGTAAACATTTTCTTTTATGTTGTATTTGCTCTAATTTTGTTGGACTCTTATAAAACCTTTGATTTGAAGATTTCTATTTTTCCTTTTTCTTTTATTTTGAAGAATAGTAAATTACTCGCTAAAAATATACATAAAAGATTATATTTTGAATAAAAGTTAAATTTTTTATTTATTTTGATTAATTTATGATGTTTATTCAAGATTAACTTAGTGGATTGAATGATAAACTTGTGAGTTGTGCATTAAACATTGAAAGACTTCATGGAAGGGTGATATGTTAAATTGGCAGGTAAATTTCACACTTAGTCCCTATTATTTACATATTTTTTTAAATATAGTCTCTAATGTTTTAAAATATTCATAGAGGTCCCCTAATATTTACAAAAGTTATTAAAAATGGTGTTTATTGTCCAAATTTAACCAATTTGGTTCTTATTGTTTTTAAATTTTTTTAATTTAGTCTGTATTATTTCTTAAAAGAATTCAATTCAGTCCTTGCACGTGACATCTATTTGGGGACTAAATTAAATTTTATGAGAAATAATAGAGACTAAATTGACTAGTTTTGAACAATAAGAACCAATTTGAATCATTTTATAAACATTAGGGACTAATATAATTTTTTAAAAACATTAAGGATCAACTTGAAAAAATTTGTAAACAATAGGGACTAATTGTGAAATTTACCCTTAAATTGGCATTTAATATGGTGTACCCATATTTTTTTTTCTTATGTGTATACGCTAAGTGTGTGTGTGTATTTTTATTTAATTAAGGAAACAATAGTCGTTTTAGGACCTGAACTTAGTTTAATATAGAACTAAGGGTCTTAACTCTAAAATCTTCTATGGAAGGGCTTGAATTTTTTTTAAAAAAGGTGTTTTACACATCGTTAAAAAAAAATGTTAACTAATGATGTTACTATTTTGCTTATGTGACATTTTTTTATTTCAAATTCTATGTGGTATTTTCTTCTTTCTTTTCAAGTTCGACGCAACATTTTTTTTAAACACTAAATAAAATTAATTTTTAAATATCTTAAATTAAACAATCACAAAATAAATTTTAGACCTTCTTAAATTTAAAAAATAATATATCCACATATATACGTATCTATACTATTAACTAAAAAAATATGCAGAGGTATAATTATCCAAGCATGAATATTTGTTGCTTGACAATACTGTAAATTGATTATACCATGTGCTAACAATTTTATACTGGTTGTGGAATCAGACATCATCATTCCACTAATCTTATCTTCCACCACAGATTTTCTGTTCCAACTCTTTTCTTATTTCATATCCCAACGTCACAGCTTTTCTTCTTCTTCACCTTTCATCACAATTCTTTCTCTTGAAACTTCCACTTCCACTATGGATTTCTCTCTTCAAGAGAAGGTATGTAGTCCTCTTTGTTATGGAGTTATGTATGTTGTTGTGTGTGTTAGAGGGTGGTCTTGATGGTGAATTAAATGGACTTGCAAACTTAGCTTGAACTCTTTTCTCTCTCTCTCTATACATACATATTGATTATTGGTTGCACTTTTTCTTTCTATATCTACATACATACACACAACATTGTTATATGTATTGGCATAAAGGTACCCTATTGCTTGTTTTTCTTTCCTTTGAGATATCTGATTCAAGAATTGCATATTGTGTATCTATAATTGATTGACTCGTCGTCATTGACAGCACTTATGGTCCCTGTACTTATCTATGTAACTTAGTTATTGGACTCTTTCACATAGCCATTTTCCTCAAAATCAAGCCATCAGATGATTAGTAAGTTGCTCTTGATTTTGGTGAGCACAATCATCACTGGAAGATGATTTAATTATGAACGTGTTTAGGTTCTGTTTGGTTTGGTTATAAAATTTTAACTTTTGAGGTATAAAATATTTTTACAAAAAATATTGTTGAACAAAATCCGTTGACTGTTTAATTTGATTTAGACAATATAGAGCTTTTAAAAATTTTGAGAATAATATCGGATTTTAAAAATATGAAGGGGTAAATTTGAAAAAAAAAAAAGAAAAGCAACTTCGCAAAAGCTTTTTTTAAAAAGTTCCAATTTGAAGCTTCTCAATTTTTAATTTTTTTCACATTCAACTTTACTTAAAAACACTTTTAAAAATAAGTCAAACAAATTATTTCACCTTCTAAACTTACAAAAAACACTTTTGAGTGTTTAGAAGATAGGCCAAACAGAACCTTAGTCATTCTTGATTTATGTCAAAGTGCTTAAGAATATGGAAGAAGAGATAAGAGGTCAAGAAAAAGTGAATTATAGTGCATCTTTTTTATTTAAACAAATTCAATTTCTTGAACAATCACTTGGTAAAATAAAAAAATTGAGAATTGTTGAATATGTGATGTAGGAGCTTGAAACTTCCTTGGGAAGGATGAAATGCATGAGTAAGAAGAGACTGATGATGTGGCAGAAGGAAAGCAGCAACAATACAAGTGAAAGCAAAGCCTATAAAATTAGAAGAGAATGTATCTTCAGCAGGCAGAAAAAAGTTGTCTACCAATTGCTCTTTCTCTTTTTCTGATTCTTCTGGAGCTACCAATTGCTCTAAAACTGGTCCTATCATAGTGTAATTTACAGCTTTTTTTTGTTCTAAATTCAATCAAATAGCTCCGCTGTTGAGCTTTGCTTGTTAAATCTTAGAGATAAAGACATTCTCCCCCATGAGTTTAACAATAAAGCCCAAACTCCCCCATATAGTTTCTAATTTACCCAGATTCCCCCATGTCGTGAACTAAAGGACTAACACTATCCCCACTGTTCTCATCTCTCATACACCCTAAAAAAAAAAACAAAAAAAACAAAATCTCCAAATTACTCTCGGCACCACCCAAAAACCCCCCAGCCCCAAACTCTCGCCGTCGCCACCACTACCCCAAATTTCCCCTGCTTGGCACCAAATCCCCCACCCAAAACCCAAATCGGAACCACCCACGTGCGTGGGTGTGATATGCTTGTTTTCGTGTGTGTTGGTGTGGGTATGTTGTGTGTTATGAGAATCGGTGTGTGTGGTTTTGTGTGTTGGTGGTGGTGTTGATGTTTTTGGAGGGTGTTGGTGGCTTCGGTTGGTGGCGTTGATGGTGGTGGTATTAGGTGTTGTTGGTAGAGTTGGTGGTTTTGTTGGGTTATGTTGGTGGTGTTGTTGGTTATTTGTGGTGGGTGAACCATTTGGAGAGAGGGTTTGGTTGATGGTGATAGGCGAACCAGGTGGGGGTGGGGGTTTGGGTGATGGTGACGATATGTATGTTGGTGACTTGGTCTTGGGTGATGTTGATGGCGTTGGTGGTGGTGGGCAAAGCTATTGGTGGTGTTGGGTGGTGATGGTGCACAAATTTGTTAGGGGAATAGGTGTTTGGGTTCTTTTCAATATTCAGATGTAAAGACCAATATATCCTTGGTTAAAGGGCTCAAAAGACCACAATATCCTTAAACTGAACTGTTTTGTATGGGAGAATCTGGGTAAATTAGAAACTATATGGGAGAGTTTGGGCTTTATTGTTAAACTCATGGGGGAGAATGTCTTTATCTCTTAAATCTTACATATCTGTGCTTTCAGGCTCCGTTTGTTTGCCGTAAAATAACTTGTTTGTGTAAAATATTTTCCGTGGAAAGTGTTTTCCTGGAAAATAAAATATTTTACATGACTCCGTTTGTTTGCCGTAAAATAACTTATTGAGGTAAAATATTTTACTGGAAAATAGAATACTGAAAAATATTTTCTGATGTTTGGATGTAAAGTAAATTCTGTAAAATGTTTTCTTATCCCAAAGGACATGAAAACATTTTACATAATTTTGTACTAGCCGCAATTGTTGACCGGAAAATATTTTACGGTTGACCAATTTTCCGGTGTTACCAAACACCGTAAAATTAAGAAAAAACAGCCGCAATTTTTGACTGGAAAATATTTTACGATTGACCAATTTTCCAGTGTTACCAAACACCGTAAAATCCGAAAAATATTTTCCGATAAAATATTTTACAGCAAACAAACGGAGCCTGAGTAACATTGTCAGGTGTTGGAAATTAGACAAACAGATGTTTGTTTCTTTTGTTTGATTCACTGAAACATTTGAGGGAAAATTATGGGGTAGGAATATGATTGCTGATAAGTGGCTAAGGTGCAGAGACACCAAGCTTCATCTCTTACAAGTCTCATGAGATCCAACAACCTCATTGATTTTAATACTAAGGTTTCTCTATTCATATGAAAAAGCTTTTTTAACGAAACTTTTTCTTCTTTTAGATGTCTTATGTTTGAAGACATATCTAGGAAGACATCTCACATCCTTTCCCTGCCCGAGCTACTTCATCTAAAAAGCAAAAGGTCTTTTAGTAGTATCCATATAAATGTGATTTCTAAATTTTAATTTTCTTTATATTTTCGTTATGTAATAACTAGGTTTTATAAATTGACTCAAATTGACTATATTAGAATTTATATAATGAATACTATTTATTCCAATTCATTGATAAAAGTTGATTTTCTTTGTCAAATATCCTAGATAATATTGTAAAGTCAAAATAATCCCATATATCCTTCCAAGATAATTCTAGCTAATCAAAAATATTTGGAATAAATTATTCTCTCATAAATTCATCCAAGATAATATCTCCATGATATTCTTCCATGACTATTCTAGAGTTGGGCTGGATTATTTTTCATCTTGGGCTTATAATTGGACTACATTTTCATTTTGGACCAAATGTATAATTATTAATACTAGCCCAAATGCGTATAAATGTTTACCAAATTCAAGTTTAGTTTCCAATACGACTAAAGCTTTGTTTAACCTAACTTTTAAACACTAAAAAACGCTTCTTGTAGTTTAGAAGCTAAACTAACTTGTTTGACCTATTTTTAAAAGTGATTTTAGGTAAAAGTTGAAGTTGAAAAAAATTAAAAAATGAGAAGCTCCAATTTGGAGTTTTTCAAAAAAAAATTTTGCAAAATTGTTTTACATAATGCGGAAAGTTTTTTTTTTTTTTTTGCTCAAATATACTCCTCTATATTTTTTAAAGTCCGATATTACCATTAAATTTTTTAAAAGCTCAATGTTGTCTAACACAGACCAAACAACTAACGATTTTTATTCAATAACGCTTCTAACAAAAATTTTACTCTAAAAACTCTACAATTGAAAAGTTAAAATTTCACATTTAGACTAAATAGAGCCTAAAATTAAAACCTCTATGTTGCCCTTCAGATATTTGATTAAGGGGCTAGTACGGAAAAAATAAATAAAGCATAAATGATTATACATTTTTTCTGTAAAAGAAAACAAAAAATATTTCCGATGGAACAATTTCGTGTTCAATACGCAAATAATTTGCAATATACTCAATTGTGTATATTGTCTAACATGAATGCAGATCTAATTGCCTTACGTGGAGGACTATGACAGGCCGAATATATGAGCGCGTCGAATAACTAGGGATCTGCACTCTGCTCGAATCGCATATCTTTTAAATGTTTAATAAAATTCTCCAAATGCTAAGTTTGCCCCATTTTAAATTCCATGTACAATATACTAACATATACATTTCTAATTCTCTTATTATTTCATGAAATTGACAATAGTAATTTTTTTTTATCAAGAAAGTAATTTTTGTTTTTGTGAAATAAACATAAAATAAATTACAGACCGCCTAGTTTGAAGTATTGAGTTCTTTATTGAGTTATTAAATTCTTATCAGAATTATCTCATTATAACTGCACTGAGTTAAACCAAGTATTAGAACCATAAGAGAAAATAACAATCTTCGTGCTTGAAAAATAGGATAAGTTTAGATGTCTATGAATTTTAAAATTCCTTAACAGGTTCCTGCATTTTAACTCCATTAGTAATTTTCGCCAAAAAGAGGGATAATGCACTAAAATATCATTTTTAGCCTTACTTGCAATTTGACTATTGGCCAACTATTTCTTGGACCATTTTTCTTTTTTCTTTTATTAGTTTCCAACTTGTTCGTTGAAATTTGACCGCACTAAAGTAAATTTAAAAAAAAAAAAAAAAAAAAACCAAGAACCAAATGATCACACTAACCTCTTTTTAGCTAAAACTCCTTCCCACAGTGTCGTTGCATGAAGTAATAGAAATTTGCCAAAATAACAAATTTCTGACACTTATAAGGGAAAAATTCTTAGTTTAATACATTATTCTTCCTTTTTTTTTTCCATAAAAATTCACAAAAGGAATTAAAGTGTCTTGGAACGTGGAGAGATTTACAAATTTATAGGAACTTGTGGTGTTGAAGTTAAATACGCGAAGACTATTGAGAGGGACTTGTGGTGTTGAAGTTAAATTCGCGAAGACTATTGAGAGGGACTTGTGATTGAACATGCGGCTGCATTCTTTGGTGTCACGGCTTTCTTCTTTATCCTCTCCATGTCCTTTCCATTCTTCCTCAAGCTCATGACCTTGGCAGTCTATTTAATTTCCATTCTCGTTATTCTTCTCTCACGTTATTGTAAATTTACCATATAGCTTTCGCCTAGAATTGTCATTCTTGTTCTTTTTGTTCGTGAAATGTAACGAATTTCAGTTGGTTTGTTTATGTATCATATACTATTTTGCTTCACTTGAACTTGAAACAGAGTACAATATAATTAACAATGCATGTTATTTACAATACTTATGGTTTGGAAAAAAGCCATTTTGTCCCTATGAAATATGATAAGTTTCTAATAAGTTGCTATGAATTTGTAAATCTCTCCAAAAGTTCCAATACACTTTAATTTCTTTTGCCAGTTTTTGTGGGAAAAAAAAGAAAAAAATAATGTATTTATAAGAGAATAGAAGTAGATAGAGGAAGCTCAATTCTATTACTGCACAACTGAGCAGATAAATATATAATGTTACAAGATGATAAAAAGATTACAAATGCAAAAATACAAAACTTGAATACCGATGCTGATCCTTTTACTGTGGGATTACGTTACAACTAACATTGCTACTCTTGGGGAGAGTTATTGAGAGGGACTAGCTACTGGCTGAGTCTCTAATATGCCTTTGCAAGAGGGTGGTGCCGTCCACAACACCCATCTTGGATCTAATCAATGTGAAACGTGATTTGGAGATGGGCTAAGTAAGACCATAAGCCAATTGATCAATAGTGGAAACGTGAGCAACTTTTTTTTTTTTTTTTTTTTTACTCAGTAAGTAATCGTTTCATTTAACTTTCAAAAAATGTGAATATACATGATACATCAGTCAAAAGTAAAGCAAAAAGGTTTTTACATAAACCTATCAGTAATCTTTCATTTTGCACAAAATGATAATCTAGAGCAAGATGCTTCATGGGTGAATGGAATACTAGATTGGACAGAGAAAAGTGGCCTCCGATGTGAGGAGAAGCAACTTGGTAATAGGGTAACATGATTTGATGATTCCGACTTAAACATCGTTAATGTCAAAAGAGACCGTGATGGCTATAAGAATCTTAACTGTAGAACTTCCTCCAAGACTAAGTAGGTCGACTAGAAATAGCAAGATCCCAAAAATTAGTAGTACGAAGATAGTTGGAGTAGATCCAATGACACCAAACTGATTTATGCTTTGTATGGATAATCCAGAGATATCTCATAATTTTAGCCTGATTGACATCTTCCAGTCTATTAATTCTAAGTCCGTCTTCATCCATACTTTTACACACCACATTTTATACAACTTTGGCCTTCTTACCATGATCTTCTGAACCAGACCAAAGAAATGAAGCTAAAATCTGCTCAATCTCTTTAAGGATCATCTTAGGAAGAATGAACATGCGAGCCCAAAAGGAATGAATGTTGCTCAGAATAGATTTGACAAGTTGGAGGCGTCCCGCATAAGGAAACTTATAGTTGATCCACTTCCTGATTCAGCCTGTAATGCGACTAACCAATTGCTTGCACTGACTGTTAAGTAGGCTGCTTGGAATGAGTGGAACTCCCAAATATTTGATCGGAAGAGAGCCTATTCTGAAGCCAAATATAACAACAATCCTTTGCGTTCGAGCTTTATCGCATCCCTCAGTGAAAATCTCATTTTTTTCTTGGCTAACAGTAAGGCCCAACCACTTAGAGAATTGATCCAAGCAATCAAGTTATCCGCAAAGCATAATTGATTGAGTCTACTATTTTTGCACTTTGGATGGAATTTGAAATCTCTGTTATCAGTTGCATGGACAGGAATGACTGACAAAACTTCCATACCAAGGACAAATAAGTAGGGGGATATCGAATTTTCTTGTCTCAATCCCCTAGTACCTTTGAAATAGCCATGAAGTCCCCCATTAATAGAAACCGAGTAACTAGGAGTTGTAAAGCAATTGGAAATCCACAGGATAAATTGCTCTGAAAAGTTGAAAGCCCTAAGTGTATCAAGGATGAACTCCCATCGAATAGAATCATAAGCCTTCTTAAGATCAACCTTGATTAAGCCTCGTGGAGTGGAACCTTTATTACCATATCCCTTGACAAGTTCTCGCACCAGGAGAATATTATCCGAAATACACCTTCCTTTAATGAAAGCACTCTGTGAATCAGAGACCAAAAACTGCAAGAAATCACTCAGTCTATTAGTCAAAATTTTAGAAAAGCATTTATAGATGACATTGCAGCATGCTATAGGCCGAAACTCATTCATGGTTAGGGACTTTGGGAATGAGAGCCAAGTTTGTGGAATTGATCTCAGAAAGAATCCTTCTGGATTTGAAGAAGGATTTGACAACAGTAATAATATCATGTCCCATAATATCCCATGAACTCTTGAAGAAAAAATAATTAAAATCATCTGGCCCCGGACTCTTGTCATTTGGAATGGAGAAGATAATATTTTTTTATTTCTTCTGATGAAATTGGTCTGATGAGAGATTCAGCTTGCTCTTGTGTAAGAGAGTATGAAGAAAATGTTTAATTTCAGCAACAAAATGAGAATTATGTTGTTGACCATCAGACCCCAGAAGTGCCTTGAAATATGAAACAACTTCCATACTAATAGCTTCCCCAGTCCTAGATCTGTCCTTGCTGATTATAAATGGATGTAACAGCATTCTTGGAGGCTCTCTGTTTGGCAATTCTAAAAAACAAAGAGGTATTAGCATCTGCCTCTTCGATCCAGCGGACTCTAGACTTTTGGCGCCAAATACTTGACTCAACTTCAATCAGATCCTTGTGTTCAACAGAAAGTCGACTCTCTTCTGCTACATCAGATATGTTCCCCTGACCTGCAAGAATCTCCTCTTGAATAACTCCCAATTTGTCTCGGGTTTCAAAGATACGTGGACTGGTATTGTTGAAGAACTCCTTGTTGAATTTCTTGAGCTTAGTTAATTTAAGTTTGTGCACAACTTTGAACATCGGGTTACCACAGATATGAGTGGCCCAAATTCTGTCAACAACATCCTTAAATCTATCATGAGTCACCCAAACATTAAAGAAACGAAACAGAATATGTTTGCTCTTGACAGAGATGAAACGAGACAATAAAAGAGGACAATGATCTGAGAGATCTAGGTTGAGGATTGACAGAGAAGAGTCAGACATCTTTACCATCCATTCACCATTAATAAGGACTCGATCGATCCTGCTAGCTTTGAAATTCTCATCTGGCGACTTGTTGCTCCAGGTAAAATGGGGGCCAGTGCTTTTATGTTCCACAATACCAGCATCCTGAATGCATTGAATAAACTCCCAGGAATTAGTAGGCAAACTGATACAATCAGTGCGATCTTCAACTGCCAAGATTTCATTGAAATCTTCAACAAAAGCAAGAGTAGATTTCTCATAACAGTGGCTCCATTCAGTGATTTTGCTCCACAAGTCTCTTCTCCTGGAAATCTCATTAGAAGCATAAACAAAACAGAACATGATCTCAAAGTTAGTATTAAGATCAGTAATTGAGCAGAGGATTGCTTGATCTGTTTCAGAAATCTTGCACACATCCACCTTCTTATGATTTCACAAAATTATAATTCTTCCTCCTTCATGGCTATTATAATTGTCAGTAACACTCCAATTTTTAAACTTGGAGTTCAAAATAGGCTTGCTATTCCAGCGTTTGATTCTAGTCTCAATAAGACAACCAACATCAACAAAGTGATTATTCAAAAACTTCACAAATTCTGCCTGCCTATAGGGCTTATTCATCCCTCTCACATTCCACGTAAGGATTTTCATTGATCAGGGGGTTGGGGGTTGAGTGAGTAATCAGGGAGAAAGTTTCCCACAAGTTCCGAATTTTCATTCAGATGGTCTGTTGTTCCACTTGGACTAGCTTCAGAATTCATGTCCTGGTCCAAAACCGCCTATTGATTGGAGTTAGCATTTACCTGATCCTTACCTTTAGATTTTCTAGGAGAAGGATTTGGAGAATATGTAGTCCTCTTTGCTGTGGTATTATGTATATTGTTGTGTGTGTTAGAGGGTGGTCTTGATGGTGAATTAAATGGACTTAGCTTTAACTCTTTTCTCTCTATCTATACATACATATTGATTATTGGTTGCACTTTTTCTTTCTAAATATATCTACAGACATAAACACAACATTGTTATATGTATCGGTTTCGCAATCTTCTGTCATATCAGAACAAATTTGGTATCATCTTTTGAGTAGCATTTGACATGCAATATTATGAAAGAGATTCCTTATTCTTATTCTTAATGACCCTCTTAAATATTGTTCATGCCAAATTATTGACATTGCAAGATGGTTACCACGAAAGACCAAATGGGGACTTTGATTGATGATATGGTTTTACAAGTTCACATGCTTGGCGAAGGGTACGTTAAATATAGAATATAGAACATGTTGGGTTATTATTATTAATAACTTAATATGGGCTTACAAATCATTCACAATTATATTTGGACTTCTATTCTAATTAGGATAATAAAGTGATCCAATATAGTTGATCCTAATTAACGTCTTATAACGTATGGACTTTGTAATGTGTTGTACCAATAATAGAGAACCTAACTAGAGTTAATGGGTCTCTAGTTAAGTTGCCTATATAACATGGGATTGGTCCCCAAAGCCACACAACAATAATTCTCTAGTCTTCAATCCCATAATTGAGAGACATCAAGTAAGAGAGAAGTGTGAGCTTGTGGAAGACCTTTTCCCGGATCATATTCATCTCGTCGTCATGGATTCGGGTATGTCATTCTTATCATTTCATTATGTAATCTTGATAATCTAAACGAAGCATGAAATTAAATCTAGATCCGTAGATGTAATATTACAAGGCATAAATTTCAGATTTAGATCTAACAAGTATTTAATTTATAGATCTAGATCTAACAAGTGGTATCAGAGCCACCTTTGTATTAGATTATTAGGATTGATTATGTAGATCTAATTATGATTAATGTAGATCTTATAATTATATCACAAATACACATGATTGTATGTTTAGATCCATATGATTTTAGGATTTGATACATAATTATGTGTATGATCTTTTTGATCTTCATTATTTTTGATCACATGATTGATTTGGTTTGAGAATGGTTTTAGATCTTAGATCTATGAAATTTATGATTTATGATCTTTAGATCTATACATGATTCACATAATTGATTTGGTTTGAGAATGATTTTAGATCTTAGATCTATGAAGTTTATGATTTATGATCTTTAGATCTATACATGGTTGATGCATAGATTTAGTATGAAATTCGAATATACTGTTTTTACTGTCAACGGTTATATTATTATATTCGGTAGAATTTGTTACAAATTCGCTATCTTGGTCTGGTGGTTAAACAGCATGCATTTAGTCTTGAGGTCCTGGGTTCGAGCCCCAGCTAGCAGTTCTGTTTCCTTTTCTTATTTTGTAACTAAAGACCAACAAAAGGAAAATAAAACCAAGATCTATGTGATTCGAACACGCGACCTTATGAGAGAAATTAAAGCATCTGACCAGCAATGCCAAGCTAATGCTTGTGTTTAAATTGGACCATCAAATATACACATAGTTATTTGGTTCCAACAGAAAATTAGAAAATGAAATCAAGCAGAAGCCTCTACTGTGATTTGAACACACGACGTTCTTAATGAAATAAAAGCATCTGACCAGCAACGCCACACTTATTCTTGTGTTTAAATTGGACCATCAAATATATACATAGATATTTGGTTGCAACAGAAAATTAAGGTTTTAATTTTATTTTTCTACCCATGTCTTTTGTGCAAATTAATTGTTTTAATTATAACTTGACATTGTGGATGTTTGGATGGATCATGGACTTATAGACGAATGGTTGAATGATTGTAATAATATTTTTTCCATTCATTTAGTTTGTAATTGAGACATAAGTCTCATTTTTATATTTCTTGCAAGAGTGTGATTTGTAGTGAGACATATGATGTAATAATTATATAATCTACCTTGCAAGCGGTACAAGATCAATCAAGGAGTTGATGAACTTGGAGGTGTTGAAGATTTTTTGAAGTATTTGCTTAGGTTTTGTGATTGATCCAATTTATATTGCTCGGATTTGATCAACCACTAAGTCCATGATCCACCAAGTTCATGTTGTTGCATATATGTTTATTTAGTTGTCTTATATTTGATGCATGCTAAATGGACTAATGTGCAAAATGAGATTTGATAATTGATTTCAAATTTTGAACTTGCGTCTTTTATCTAAAAATAAATTGATTGAAGCTTAATGTTGCCAAAGTAACCTCTTTTGCGTAGATTGATTTATTTTGAGATAATTAGATGTGTGTGTTTGTTGTTTATGCAATTAATGATCGACCCAAAGGAAGGTCATTAATTGGCCAAATAGCAAACACACCTGTAAAAAAAAAAAAAATGTGTGATAATTATAAAATTTCTATGTGGACAACACGTCGGCCCAAAGGAAGGCTGTTGTTTGACCGGATTTATTATCAACATTTGATTTCTACATGGAGAGTACCATTTACAAGTTAATGATCGGCCCAAAGGAAGGTCATTGATGTTGTGCTAGGTATCTTATTTAATGGGCCCATCACTACAGTTGTATGAAAAATTATGTCTTGCATTTACATGTTTATTTGGTTTTAACTTGTATATGTGTCTTGATATAAATTTTATTTGTGAGCTTATGTTATTTATTTATTCTCTATTTGGATTCAGTTACTGCTGCTGCTGCTAATGTTACTGCCAACATAAACTCAATCCCTGTGCTTAACGGCACAAACTTTAAGAATTGGAAAGAGAACGTTCAGTTGGTTCTCGGCTGCATGGATTTAGATTATGCATTAAGAAAAGAACAACCTGCTTCTCTTACGGAGTCAAGTTCCACTGAGGAAAAAGGGAACTTTGAGAAGTGGGATCGTTCCAATCGCATTAGTCTAATGATGCTAAAGCGCAGCGTTCCAGATGCATTTAGGGGCGGTATGCCCGATGAGGTAACTGCTAAAGGTTTCCTTCAAGAAATTGAAAAACGTTTTGCAAAGAACGAAAAGGCTGAGACAAGCAAGCTTTTAGCTGACCTTGTCCAGATGAGGTATAAAGGAAAAGGAAACATAAGGGAGTACATTATGGAGATGTTTAATATCGCTTCAAAACTTAAGGCACTAAAGTTAGAGCTGTCTGATGACTTGCTCGTGCATTTGGTACTTATATCCCTTCCTGCACACTATGGACAATTTATTGTGAGTTATAACACTCAAAAGGATAAATGGACTCTTAATGAGCTCATTTCCCACTGTGTGCAAGAAGAGGATAGATTGAAGCGAGATAAGAATATCGAAAGTGCTCATATTGCAACTACCTCAAAGGACAATAAGCGAAAGAGGAATAAAGGTAAAGAAGCTGCAGAAAGAACATCACAACCCAACAAACTTCAAAAGAATAAGGATCAGGAATTTACCTGTTTCTTTTGCAAGAAACCTGGGCATGTGAAGAAGGATTGTTCCAAGTACGCCACATGGCGTGTAAAGAAAGGTATGCTTCTCACTTTGGTTTGTTCTGAAGTTAATTTAACTTCTGTACCTAGCAATACTTGGTGGGTAGATTCAGGTGCTACTACTCATACAAGTATGTCTATGCAGGGATGCCTGTGGAGCCGACCGCCAAATGATGCTGAAAGATTCATCTATGTGGGCAATGGCAAAGCAGTTCCGGTTGAAGCCATTGGGACTTTTAGATTATCTTTTGAGACTGGTCATTATGTTGAATTGAGAGAGACTTATATTGTACCGTCATTTAGACGGAATTTGGTTTCTGTTTCTGTTTTGGACAAATATGGTTATTCTTGTTCATTTGGAAACAATAAAGTTAGTCTTTTCCTCAATTCTACTTTAGTTGCAACTGGCTCCTTAATTGATAAACTATATATGTTCAATACCATTGCTTCATTTAATGAATCCTTGCAAATAAGTTCAAAAGGTACAAAACGCAAATTAACAAATGAGAATTCCGCCATATTATGGCACAAGCGTTTAGGTCATATTTCTGAAAGGAGAATTCAAAGACTTGTGTCAGACGGAATACTTGAACCCCTTGATTACACAGACCATAATGTGTGTGTTGATTGTATTAAAGGGAAACTGACAAACAACAGAAAGTTAAGTGCCAAGAGAAGTTCTGGTGTCTTACAATTGATTCATACTGATATTTGTGGTCCATTCCCTACGGCTTCTTGGAATGGTCAACAGTATTTTATCACTTTTATAGACGATTATTCTCGTTACGGATACTTATACTTAATACATGAGAAGTCACAATCCTTGGACGTTTTTAAGGCCTTCAAAGCCGAAGTTGAAAATCAACTAGGCAAGAAGATTAAAGCCGTCAAATCTGACCGTGGTGGTGAATACTATGGCAGATATGATGGATCAGGTGAACAACGTCTAGGGCCTTTTGCCAAATTCCTAGAAGAATGTGGAATCGTCCCACAATACACAATGCCGGGTTCACCTAGCATGAATGGTGTTGCTGAAAGACGAAACAGGACTCTTAAGGATATGGTAAGAAGCATGATTAGTCATTCTTCATTACCAGAGTCAATCTGGGGAGAGGCACTAAAGACTGCAGTATATATACTGAACAGAGTACCTAGTAAAGCGGTAGCTAAAACTCCTTATGAACTATGGTTAGGCAAGAAGCCTAGCATAAAACATTTGCACATTTGGGGTTGTCCAGCTGAGGCGAGGCCTTATAGGCCACATGAAAAGAAACTGGACTCAAGAACAATTAGCTGCTATTTTGTTGGGTATGCTGAACGGTCGAGGGGTTTTAAGTTTTATAATCCCTCAACTAAGTCCTTTTTCGAAACGGGAAATGCGAGATTTCTTGAGGATGTTGTGTTTGAGGGGGAAGATAAGGTTAGGAATGTTGTCTTTGAAGAGGAATCTATTCATTTTCCAAACATTGTTATTGACAGTGATCAGCCTACTGACATTGTTCAAGACACAATTCAAGACAACAATGAGGATATCCCTATAAACCTTCCTACTCAAAATCAAGGTGTTGCTCCAGAAGAACAAACTCAACAACCTCAAGAGGAAGTGCCACTTAGGCGATCCACTAGAGAAAGAAGAAGTGCGATTTCAAGTGATTATATTGTATTTCTTCAAGAGCATGAGTTTGACATAGGAACAATGGAAGATGATCCAATCAACTTCCAACAAGTCAAACAAAGAGCTAATTGTCAAAGGTGGATCGATGCCATGAATGAGGAAATGAAGTCCATGAAGGATAATGACGTTTGGGATCTCGTCAAATTGCCTGAAGGTGCGAAGCCCATTGGTTGTAAATGGATATTTAAAACCAAGAGGGATTCAAAGGGCAATATTGAAAGATATAAGGCACGTCTAGTTGCTAAGGGCTACACTCAAAAGGAAGGCATTGACTATAAAGAGACTTTTTCTCCAGTTTCTACGAAAGACTCTTTTAGAACGATAATGGCACTTGTGGCTCATTTTGATTTAGAGCTACATCAGATGGACGTTAAGACGGCTTTTCTCAATGGTGACATTGAGGAAACCATATACATGGTGCAACCAGAAAACTTTGTATTAGATGACTCAAAGTCTATGGTTTGCAAACTCAAGAAGTCCATCTATGGTCTCAAGCAAGCTTCCCGTCAATGGTATCACAAGTTTCATCAAATCATTGTCTCGTATGGTTTTGAGGTTAATGTTGTTGATGACTGTGTATATCACAAGTTCAGTGGGAGTAAATTTATCTTCCTAGTACTCTATGTCGATGACATACTACTGGCTAGCAGCGATATAGGCTTAATGCACGAAACCAAGAAATTTCTAACTAAGCATTTTGAAATGAAAGATCTTGGTGACGCCTCTTTTGTATTAGGAATTAAGATACATCGAGATCGCTCTCGGGGTGTCCTTGGGTTATCACAAAAGAGCTATATCAATAAGGTACTTGCTAGATTTGGCATGATAGATTGTGCACAAGGAAATACTCCCGTTGCTAAAGGAGACAAGTTTAGTCTCAACCAATGTCCCAAGAATGAAATTGAAAGAAAAGAGATGCAAAAGGTTCCCTATGCATCGGCTGTAGGGAGTCTTATGTATACTCAAGTATGTACGCGTCCAGATTTAGCGTACATTGTTGGTATGTTAGGAAGATACTTAAGTAACCCTGGGATGGATCATTGGAAAGCAGTCAAAAGGGTTATGAGGTACTTAAAGAGAACAAAAGATTACATGCTCACCTATCGAAAGTCAGATAATTTGGAGATCATTGGGTATTCTGACTCCGATCTTGCGGGTTGCCAAGATTCTAAAAGATCTACTTCTGGCTATGTTTACATGTTATCTGGAGGTGCTATTTCCTGGAGGAGTGCTAAGCAGTCACTTATAGCTCCTTCCACTATGGCAGCAGAATTCATAGCATGTTATGAGGCAACTAATCATGCGATATGGCTGCGAAATTTTGTCACTGGACTACGTATTGTAGATGGTATTGAAAGACCACTTAAAGTATATTGTGACAATCTATCGGCAGTTCTATATTCCAACAACAACAGAAGCTCGTCCAAGTCTAAGCATATAGACATTAAGTTTCTAGTTGTTAAGGAACGAGTTCAGAGTAAGTTTGTGTCAATTGAACATATAGGGACAGACTCCATGCTTGCAGATCCACTTACTAAAGGTTTACCACCCAAGGTCTTTCATGAGCATACTATTCATATGGGTGTTATGTTATTTGATGGTATGCAGTTTTAGTGGGAGTCTATGTATATCGTCAGTTCCTTTCTTGACACAGTATGTTCAGTTTTTCTGCAGAATAAAGTTGATGGTTTTACTGTTAGTTATTACTCTGAATGTATTATCTTTCAATTGCGGTTTAGCATAAAGTTTGAAAGACTAAGGTTTGATCTCACTACGGAATAAAGTTAAGGACCAATTGGAAATAGACATGTCTGAGATCACATTGCATGTAATTTCCAGCCACACATCCATACTTGATCTATGTCGTTAAATATATTTGGTATGGTGATCATTGATGGATCGAGTTACGATGAAATGTAACAAAGGTCGCTTTGGTCTTATGCTGGTATATGAGATGGACCAGATTGATTTGGAAGATGTTTTAAGAATAGAAAGTAATTTTGTGCGCACCTACAGTTAACAAATATAATTGTCTTCGGTATCTATTTGTAGCCCAAGTGGGAGATTGTTGGGTTATTATTATTAATAACTTAATATGGGCTTACAAATCATTCACAATTATATTTGGACTTCTATTCTAATTAGGATAATAAAGTGATCCAATATAGTTGATCCTAATTAACGTCTTATAACGTATGGACTTTGTAATGTGTTGTACCAATAATAGAGAACCTAACTAGAGTTAATGGGTCTCTAGTTAAGTTGCCTATATAACATGGGATTGGTCCCCAAAGCCACACAACAATAATTCTCTAGTCTTCAATCCCATAATTGAGAGACATCAAGTAAGAGAGAAGTGTGAGCTTGTGGAAGACCTTTTCCCGGATCATATTCATCTCGTCGTCATGGATTCGGGTATGTCATTCTTATCATTTCATTATGTAATCTTGATAATCTAAACGAAGCATGAAATTAAATCTAGATCCGTAGATCTAATATTACAAGGCATAAATTTCAGATTTAGATCTAACAAGTATTTAATTTATAGATCTAGATCTAACAGAACAAACATCGTCCAAAATTTACTTTTGAGGAAGAGCTTATTAATCTATTTCCGAATTTTTTCTTGCTCTAAAGGTTAATTTTTGAGCAGTCGTCGATAGATTAGTTGAGTCATGTCTGTTTAACATGAACAAATCTTGGACTGCTCAAGTCATTTTCAGCGATACATCATACAGATTAATTTGTCTACTAATTGGTTGTTTTATTCATATTTTACTGGATGATTCTGAGTTTTCTGGCCAATTCTCCTTTGGCATAAAGGTACCCTATTGCATATTGTGTATCTATAATTAATTGACTCTGTCGTCATTGACAGCACTTATGGTCCCTGTACTTATCTATGTAACTTAGTTATTGGACTCTTTCACATACTCCTACTTAGATATAAACTCCTTCAAATAGTTTATAGATAGAGGTGTATGTATATATCTCTTTGTAACTCCCTGAATCAATTCCTATTGTACAATTGTTTTGTAAGGAACGCAATAGAAACAGAGCGTTTACAAGGCAACATACAATCTTTCACTGTGAAGTTCAATGTCAAATTAATGACAACTCAAAACTGTATTTTGCAGACATTTGCAAACTATATCTCTTGTAACTTCCTGGTTCAATTTGGATTCTTTCAGATGGTTAGTACTAATCGCATGAGAGTCACCTTCCGGAAAAAATGGAAGTTGATTTCACTTCATCTTGATAAATGTCTTTACTCATTCCCGCAGGATAGCTTTTTGTAAATAACCTAGAAAAGAACAACTTAACCTATATCACTTTCATTATGAATGTGTGAACCTTCCCGAATATGGAAGATGAGATAACGAGGTCAAGAAAAAGTGAATTATGGTGTATCTTTTTTATTTAAACAAATTCAATTTCTTGAACGATCACTTGGTAAATTAAAAAAAATTGAGAATTGTTGAACATGTGATGTGGGAGCTTGAAACTTCAATGCATGAGTAAGTGTCATGAACCAAACAACAGAGCAAACAAAAGCCCACATCATAGCAGAAGCAAGAAGAGACTGATGATGTGGCAGAAGGAAAGCAGCAACAATACAAGTGAAAGCAAAGCCTTTAAAATTAGCAGAGAATGTATCTTCAACAGGCAGAAAAAAGTTGTATCGGATTTCTTACTCTTTCTCTTTTCTCATTCTTCTGGAGCTACCAATTGCTCTGAAATTGGTCCTATCATAGTGTAATTTACAGCCTTTTGTTCTAAATTCAATCAAATAGCTCCGCTGTTGAGCTTTGCTTGTTAAATCTTACATATCTGTGCTTGAGTTTATCTCAATAAGGAGCCTTGATTAAGTGTAGAGGAAAGTGAAAGCAAGTATGTTATTGAACAACTAATTATGCAGGAGATGTTCTCGACAGGATCAAAGCTGATATTAGTATCAAATTTGAAGGCAAACTGCACGTCCGACGTACAGACATCAATATTAGATTTGTAAATCATGGAATATTAGTGACAACATTCTTTTGTAACTTCACTACAATGTATTTTTGACCAGGGGACTTTTCTTCCCTTTTGTATTTTGTCTTGTTGCAATAAAATATTCCTTTTGCTGATTGAGGGAAAAAAAAAAAAAAAGTTTACAATTTTTGTTCCTTCCTGTTTTATCTCTGGACAGCTCCTGAAAATATTGGTTATTGCTTCATCTCCTCCTCCTCCTCCTCTCCTCTCTCTATCTTTGTCTCACTCTCCCTCTCTCTTTGTGTGTGTGCGCACATCTGTGTATATGTGTGTGTGTCTGCTCTCCACGTAATCTTTGTTTCTTTTTTTTCTTCCTTTGTTTTTCCCCCTAAATGACAATAGAGAACGGTGTTAATTCAAATTTATATCTGACAAGTAGAGTCCAAAGTGTTAGGATTTTTACCTTTATCAACATTTCGTTTCCACACTATTAAAGTTGATTTGATGCTTGATGATGGTTATGGGAGAGAGACTGGTTCATATAGGGGGGAAACATAGAGGAAGCTCTTGCTTTATATTTTCCTCTTTTGTTACTCGTATACTTGAGCAACAAATCTTTGTTTCTTTTGTTTGATTCACTGAAACATTTGAGTGAAAATTATGGGGGTAGGAATATGATTGCTGATAAGTGGCTAAGGTGCACAGATGCCTAAGATTCATCTCTTATAAGTCTCGTGAGATCAAGCAAACTCATTGATTTTAATACTAGAGTTTCTCTATTCATATGAAAAAGCTTTTTTAACGAAACTTTTTATTCTTTTAAATATCTTATGTTTGGACACATATTAGGAAGACAACTCATATCCTTTCCCTGCCCGAGGTACTTCATCTAAAAAGCAAAAGGTGGTTTAGTAGTATCCATATAAATGTGATTTCTAAATTTTAATTTTTTTTTTATATTTTCATTCTGCAATAACTAAATTTTATAATTGACTTAAATTGACTATATTAGAATTTATATAATTAACACTATTTATTCCAATTCATTAATAAAAGTTGATTTTCTTTGTCGAATATCCTAGATAATATTGTAAAGTCAAAATAATCCCATATATCCTTCTAAGATAATTCTAGTTAATAAAAAATATTTGGAATAAATTATTCTCTCATAGATTCATCCAAGATAATATCTCCATGATATTCTTCCATGACTATTCAAGAGTTAGGCTGGATTATTTTTCATCTTGGGTTTACAATTGGGCTACATTTTCATTTTGGACCAAATGTATAATTATTAATACTAGCCCAAATGCGTATAAATGTTTACCAAATTCAAGTTTAGTTTCCAATACAACTAACACTCTGTTTGATCTAACTTTTAAATACTCAAAAGTATTTTCTGTAGTTTAGAAGCTGAACTAACTTGTTTGACATATTTTTAAAAGTGATTTTAGGTAAAAGTTAAAGTTGAAAAAAGCTAAAAAATGAGAAATTACAATTTGGAGTTTTTCAAAAAAGACTTTTGCAAAACTGTTTTACATAATGAGAGAAATTTTTTTTTTCTCTCAAATATGCCCCTCTATATTTTTTTAAGTCTGATATTACCATTAATTTTTTTTTAAAAAAAGCTCAACATTATCTAACACAGGTCAAACAGTCAACGATTTTTATTCAATAACACTTCTAACAAAAATTCTATTCTAAAAACTCAAGCTGAAATTTTACATTTAGACCAAACAGATCCTAAGATTAAAACCTCTATGTTGCCCTTCATATATTTGATTAAGTGGCTAGTACGGAAAAAATAAATAAAGCATAAATGATTATACATTTTTTCTGTAAAAGAAAACAAAAAATATTTCCGATGGAACAATTTCGTGTTCAATATGCAAATAATTTGCAATATACTCAATTGTGTATATTGTCCAACATGAAAGCAGATCTAATTGCCTTACGTGGGGGACTATGACAGGCCGAAGATATGAGCGCGTCGAATAACTGGGGATCTGCATTATGCTCGAATCGCATATCTTTTAAATGTTTAATAAAATTCTCCAAATGCTAAGTTTGCCCCATTTTAAATTCCATGTACAATATACTAGCATATACATTTCTAATTCTCTTATTATTTCATGAAATTGACAATAGTAATTTTTTTTTTCATCAAGAAAGTAATTTTTTTTTTGTGAAATAAACATAAAATAAATTATAGGGTGAGTCCGTCTAGTTTGAAGTATTGAGTTATTAAATCCTTATAAGAATTATCTCATTATAACTGCATTGAGTTAAACCAAGTATTAGAACCATAAGAGAAAATAACCATCTTCGTTCTTGAAAAATAGGGTAAGTTTAGATGTCTATGAATTTTAAAATTCCTTAACAGGTTTCTGCATTTTAACTCCATTAGTAATTTTCGCCAAAAAGAGGGATAATGCACTAAAATATCATTTTTAGCCTTACTTGCAATTTGACTATTGGCCAACTATTTCTTGGACCATTTTTCTTTTTTCTTTTATCTGTTTCCAACTTGTTCGTTGAAATTTAACCGCACAAAAGTAAATTTAAAAAAAAAAAAAAAAAAAAAAAAACCAAGAACCAAATGATCACACTAACCTCTTTTTTAGCCAAAATGTTTTTTAACCAACCATGAAGTATCTTCTTTTCCCCCTTCAAAACAGATACTTCATGCTTGTTAGTCAACACAGTATCTTTTCCAGAGAGACAAAACTCGAAAGATGCTTTGAAGGGGGAAAAGAAGATATTTCATGTTTGGTTAAAAAAAATTTATCCAAAGGCCTAGGTGTCCTTTGGTTAAGAAACTTTTTGTTAAGAAAGTGTCTTAACAAAAAGTCTCTAAAAGTTTTAGATGCTTTTTGTTAAGAAACTTTCTTAACAAAAAGTTTCTTAACCAAAGGCATCTTTTCCAGTTACTTTTATGCACATTTTGTATGGAATAACTTGTTTATATTGCTAGTCCCTCTCAACAATAACTTGTTTCTTCATCTCCTGAAAGCAAGTTCAGTCGAAGCTTCTTCAAAACTTCCCGTATTTAACTTCGACTGAACTTGTAGACCAGCTTGTGTCGTTCTATAAATAGTCAATACATAGCTTCTTCAAAATGCTAAGACAATGTTTATAGGTATCCCTCAAACATCCCCAAACTACTGAACTACCACTAACCGACCCTTTCTCTTGTGCTGGAATTCAAAAAATGCAAGATAGAGTGGCATCGCATACTAGTCCCCAAGCTCCGGTGGTGGTTGATGAGTCTCAACTCCAACCTGACCCCGAAGCTCCGCCCGTGGTTGATCTGCCTCAATCACAGTTATCGCTTCCCGAAACTGATCATCAGGCTCCAAGCCTGGTCGTGCTGGAACCAGCTCCTCCTAACCCATACCATGTTGGTGCACCACCTCAGCGTCATCGCTACTTTCCCATGCCTGAGTGGCTTTCTCTAGTCTTGGGGTTTTGCCTTGCAGCAATGGGCATAGCCGTCCAGCAAGTGCAGACGACTGGTAATAAGCACCTACCTCTGACCTTTCACTTTGCATCTTTTGCCGTGGTGCTAGCCTTCGCAGCTCTTGTAATTTCCAAATATGTACCCACAAGTTTTGGAACTCGACCCCAAGTGATTGAACATGCGGCTGCATTCTTTGGTATCACGGCTTTCTTCTTTATCCTCTCCATGTCCTTTCCATTCTTCCTCAAGCTCATGACCTTGGCAGTCTATTTAATTTCCATTCTCGTTATTCGTCTCTCACATTATTGTAAATTTACCAGATAGCTTTCGCCTAGAATTGTCATTCTTGTTCTTTTTGTTCATGAAATGTAACGAATTTCAGATGGTTTGTTTATGTATCATATACTATATTGCTTCGCTTGAACTTGAAACAAAGTACAATATAATTAACAATGCATGTTATTTACACTACTTATGGTTCGGAAAAAAAACCATTTTAGTCCCTAAGGAATATGATAAGTTTCTAATAAGTTCCTATGAATTTGTAAATTTCTCCAAAAGTTCCAATACAATTTAATTTCTTTTGCGATTTTTTATTGGAAAAAAAAAAGAAAAAATAATGTATTTATAAAAGAACAGAAGTAGATAGAGGAAGCTCAATTCTATTACTGCACAACTGAGCACATAGATATATAATGTTACAAGATGATAAAAAGATTACAAATGCAAAAATACAAAACTTGAATACAGATGCTGATCCTTTTACTGTGGGATTACGTTACAACTAACCTTGCTAATCTTGAGGAGAATTTAAAAATTTAGAATCCCTGTCTGACATAATGCATTTTGAAATTCCATGAAGCCTCTCGAAAATATAGATCAGCAGTATGAATAGCATCTGAAGTTTTGTTGGAAGGGACAAAATGCGCCATTTTGGAGATTCGATCAACAACCACCATGATAGCATGTTTATTCCTCTGTTTTTGGCAGACCAACAACAAAAATCAATGATGATATCTACCCAAGGTGCTGATGATACTGGAAATAGAGTATATAATCCCATGTTTTGATTGTGAATCTTGGCCACATGTACAACGCACCACATGTTTCATAATATCTTTCTCCATTTTCGGCAAATAAAAGTTTTCCTTCACCAAAACAAGTGTTTTATCTCGTCCAAAATGACCTGAAAGTCCTCCTTCATGAGCTTCTGATATAATGAATTCCCTTAGAGAACATTGAGGAATACATAACTGGTTGGATTTGAAAAGAAAGCCATCTTGTAACAAAAATTGGTTGAAAGGAGTAAAATTATAAGCATGTAGAAATTCATCCCAAGATGTATGTCAAGTATTCAACTTTTGTTGGCTATTGGTAAATTTCAAGGCTTCATGATCAGGATACAGAACAAATGGTTTAGTCAAAAGATATAGACTCCAATGTTGTAAAGCTCTATAAATGGCATAAAACTCCTTATCATAAGTGGAGTAGGCTTTGGGGCAATTTGGACAAATAGTCCCTATTGTTTATAAATTTTGGACAAATAGTCCCTATTATTTTAGAAGTCACGCGGTTACTCCCCATTGTTTGTAAAAGTCCCACCAATAGTTCTCATTGTTTGTAAAAGTCTCACCAATAGTCCCTATTATTTCAAAAGTCACTCAGTTAGTTCCTATTGTTTGCAAAAGTCTCTCCATTAGTCCTCAATATTTGCAAATACAAAGACTTTTGCAAACAATGATGACTAATAGAGAAATTTTTACAAAGAATATGGACTAATTGAATGACTTGTGAAACAATGAGGACTATTGGTGAAACTTTTGCAAACAATAGAAACTAACTGCGAGACTTTTAAAACAATGAGGACTATTTGTCAAAAATTTGTAAACAATAGGAACTATTTGTGATATTTACATTTTCTGAGAATCATTTAACTTCTCACTAAAGAAATCAATGGGTTTGCCTCATTGACTAAGAACCACACCGATTCCAACGTTTGAATCATCACATTCTACTTCCAAAACTTTATCAAAATCAGGACGTGAGAGAATAGGAACTTCAGTTAACTTTTTCTTAAATAAGTTCATAGCTCCTTTGTGCTTCCTTTTTCCACTTAAAAGAATTACCTTTCAAACATTTAGTGATAGAAGCAACAATTGTACTAAATCCTTTGATGGATCTCCTATAAAAAGAAACAAGGTCATGAAAACTTCGAATATCTTGAAGTGTTTTAGGCGCTGGCCAATCAACATACTCCTATATAACATAACTTTTATATATGAGAATTCCATTCCCAAAATAATCTCATTTCCGTATATATAGGAATAACTATTCCAGAGCAAGCACATGAGATTAATCCATTCCTATGTGTGTAAGAATAAACTTGACTATTATACCCCCATATAACATAACTTTTATATATAGTTTGTTTTACAATAATAATAATAATTATTATTAAAAAATATAATAATAATTATTATTATAAAAATAAAAACAATAATAATAATGATGATAATAATAATTATAAAAATAAAAGTAAAAGTAAAAATAATAATAATAATAATAATAAGAAATAATAAAATAATAATAACAATAAAATACAAAATAATAAAATTGATTAAAATAATAATAATAATAATAATAATAATAATAATAATAATAATAATGACAAAAATAAAATAATAATAATACCAATATAAATGTGAAAATATTAATAAAAATAATAATTATTATTATAATTATAATAATAATAACAATTATTATTATTGTTATTATTATTATTATTTTGTTATTATTATTTTTATTATTTATTATTGTTATTATTATTATTATATTGGTATTATTATTTTTTTTTTATTTTTGTCTTTATTATTGTTATTATTATTATTATTATTGTTTTATTCAATATTAATATTTTTTATTTTTATTGTTATTATTATTTTTACTTTTATTATTATTTTTTTTTTTACTTTCATTATTATTATATTATTATTATTGTTATATTATTTATTGTTGTTGTTGTTATTATTATTATCAATACTATTTATTATGTTTATGTTGTTTACGCTTATAAACATGTTTATTTTTATTTTTAATACTATAATAAAAGTGCAATTTTGTCATATTATACAAAAACATTCTCATTACTACTCTTTATTCCTAGAGCATACCAAGCATGTAATTGTCATTCCCAGGTTCATTACATTCTCAATTTCATACCATTCCTTAGCCCATTCTATTCCTATCCAAATCTATTTTAGTGTATCAATCACTACCTTAGCTCCTCATCTTGTGCCATGATGCCAAATTCGTACCACCAAGATTCCATAATAAGTTCAACAATCCATTTAGGAAACCCCATTACAAAAATTAAAAGTCCTTTCCGATTAAGACTTCTAATTGTATTAGGACTCTTAATTTGGCAACTCCTAGACACATGGAAAACTACCAAAAAACAAAATAGCACTAAAGAGAAAATAGGGCAAAAGAGGCACCAAAAGATAAACATTTTGGCTGCTGAAATGACCAAACTATCCTTGCTAACCCCTAACAATAATTTGACCTCTCAACCCTTCCATTAAAAAGTAATGGCAGTACCAAGATGAATATTGTTATCCACAGAAGCTTGTGATATTGTTTATGTCCTTTGTCTTCGTCCTACTAAGTAAAATGACAGAAGTGTCTCTCCATGTAACACTCACAATCTAAAAAATCCTTTAACCTATAATATCTCTTTCTTGATTGCGTCTTATCCGTAAGACATCTAACTTATAAAATAACCATCTTCTAGATATGGACACTTGATCTAGACAGCAACTCTCAAGCCAAATATCAAATATACCCCTAACTAGAATATACCACTAAGCTTAGATCTCCGATTCATTTCTAAAGAAAGAGAAGGGCTTTCTTCAAAAAGGAGGATGATCTTTTGGATTATCACAAGGGAGTAATTATTTTATCTCGTGATGGCATGGATTGTACATTGCATATGCACGTTCTAGTCAAACACATATACCCATTATGAATGTAATGATATAGATAGTGTTCGTGGTGGAAAATGCAGATTGAACGAAGTAAAGATGACCATTAGGCCATAATGGCCCAATGATTGGCCATGTTCTTTTGTCCTACATATATATTGTTTTTATTCGAACTTCACTAAACCATCATACACATTTTCTTCAGCTAAATTCGTCACCTCAGTGACCTCACAGGACCAGAGCAGCAGCACCAATGACCCACTTAATTAGATGCACACATTGTGAGAATCATCATACCACATGGCCCTAGCAATTTTTCACAGAACCTCGCATCACCAATCACGGACCACACACGAACCATCACACCAGAGCCTAACACCTTAACAATTCAATTAACGCGCACCAGCCAAGCACAAACGAACACATTACACAAGCACCTGATTCACAATTCACACACGACACATTTATTTTTTTAGTTTGATCCAACACATAACATTTATTCACATACATTTTTCTACACCTTCACACACACCTCCACATACCCATTCTTATCCACTTTTTCTTCTCACACATACTCTCGTTTACTCTACACACACACACACAAAAACACAACACCCACTCCAATTGACCCCAAAATTCATCAAACTCACACCATTCCTTCTAAAATCCAAGGTTGGTGAGCAAATTAGAGCAACGATTCAAGGGAATTGCAAGCAATTGAAGAAGCTAGACATATGGGAGAGCTTTCTTTAACTTTTTCATATTTTTGGCTTTCTTTTGTTTATGAACTAGCTATATTGTGGTTAGGGAATGATCTTTTGTGTAATAATCTATGTAATATATCTTAGAATCATTTGAAAAAGTCTTTACCCAACCTTAAAAGTGTCTAGAGGACAGAATTGCACCTTGGTCTAAGTGAGATTGATTGGTAGTTAGCTGACCACATCTAGATGGACTTATAGCCCCGTTGAATAGAGATTGACTTTTCAAATCTAAGATCTACATATAGTTCATAAGTTTTACACATAGATTTAGACCTAACCCGACTCCTAACTCATTCAATCATCGGTTTGATACCCACATACCCATTTACATTAGATTAACTAGGTTTTCTATTTCACTTATTTTGATTTTAATTTAGATTAGATTTCATCCCATTTGAACTACCATATCACTTTATTTTTCTTTTATTTCACGATCCTAGACTTCTTTTCACATGAGCATACCTTGGGTATCACTTAGGAGTCTCCTTGTGAAGATCTGACCTCATACTCTTATACACTATATTTCATAAATTCGTACACTTGCAGGTTTAACTTGGTAGTTTTGCACTTTAATTTTCCATACACCAATGAAACAATCAATTCTTCTCAATTAATTCTTTTTTCTTTTTCTAACAAAAGATGGTTTTGTCCATCATTAGGAATCAAAAACTCCGCACGATCTACATAGATCAAAATAATTTCACAATATAAGCAAACATATAACCTAAACAAATCATGCTTTTATTGTTAGCAGTTTCTTCAATCACTTACATGCTAAAGAATAGTAAGGACTCTCCATTGATTCTCTTGATTGCAAGTCTATATTCTTCTCTCTTGATACTAAGCTTTAAACTTTATCTGCTAATGCAATTTGTCCTTTCTCTTACTTCCATTCATCCCAGGATATTATCTCAAAATAATTTAGGATAATACAAAATGACTACAAGTGAATGCCTTATTATCAACTAAATCACCACGTGCCGAAGGCTCTGTTTACATCTCAATCACTATTTTACCTTGCAATTAGCTTATATTTTCTACATCAATCATCCTTATATCGAATATCCAATGGATTACTCCAGATCATATGACAAAAGCGACAAAAATAACAACACTTCACCATTTTTACTATTAGTCGTTAAAGTTTAATGCCGTACAAAAGGTATAACTAACCAAAATCAAAATGATCCAAAGACAGAAATTATGAGTCACCTAGAATTGCAACAATGTGACATTTTTTTAGGGATAATCTCACTACTAGTCCTCATTGTTTGCTTTTGTCTCAAATTAGTCCCTATTGTTTCAACTGTCCCAAACTAGTCCCCAATGTTTTAAAAAAAGTCTCAAGTTAGTCCCTTCTGTCAAAGTAGGTGTTAAACTTAACAGAAATAAATAGTAATAAAAGGGTAAAATGGTAAAAACATCCATCTTCATCTTAATATTACCACCACCACCATACACCGCCATTGTCACCACCATGCACCACCTCTGCCACTGCCACCACCATGCACCACACACATACACAACAACACAGCCGCCTACCAAACCACCACAGCCCACCAACAACACAAATCACACATATATACACACATACCACTGCTACCACCAACCACCATAGCCTACCAAGCACCGCCGCCCACCAAACCACTACAGCCCACCAACAACACAAATCATACATATATACACACAAATCATATATATATATACACACATTCCACTGCCACTACCAACCACCATAGCCCACCAAGCACTGTCGCCCACCAAACTGCCACCAAGCACCGCCGCCCACCAACCACCGCCATCCACCAAACCACCACAGCCCACCAACACAAATCACACATATATATACACAAATCACACAAATCATACATATATACACACTTACCACTGCCACCACCAAGCACTGCCTCCAACCAAACCACCACAGCCCACCACCAACACAAATCACAAGTGAGGTGGGGGGGGGGGGGGGGGAGGCAGCGACGTGGGGTGGGAGGGAGGCAGCGACGTGGGGTGGGGTGGGGTAGGGGAAAGACAGTGACGTGGGATGGGGTGGGGATGGGCGTGGGCGGCAGCAGCGTGGGGAGGGTGTTGGACGTGGAGGCAGAGACGTTGGGGGGGTGGGGTGGGGTGTTTGTTTTGAATTTGGGAACAGGGGTAGGATGATGGGTGGGGAAATGGGATTTTAGTAATTTTAATTAGGTTTTAAGGGTATTTTAGTCATTTAATAGGTTATCAGTTATATTTTTAACAGAAGGGACTAACTTGAGACTTTTTTTGAAACATTGGGGACTAGTTTGGGACAGTTGAAACAATGGGGACTAGTAGTGAGATTATCCCCATTTTTTTACAACAAAATCCCAATCACTCGGCTCTTTTGCTCTCCGCAGAGGGATTCTGGTTTGCAATAAAAGGATTCTCATAGCATCAGATTCAGACTTGCATTTGAAATTAAAAAGGGAATTTCATTCCACACTTGTGGGTGGACATGTAGGTTCTTTTCGAACATTTCAAAGGCTTGCTTCTGGAGTTTATTGGCAAAAAATAAGGCAAGCGATTCTCAATTTTGTCAATCAATGGATTTAGTCACCAGGTTACTGAATTTGAACAGTAAAACTACCATTTTTGTCATAGTTGATTGCCTTATAAACTATGCCCATTTTATTGGCTTATTACATCCACTCACGGGCACAAAGGTAGCAGCAGGCTTTGTCACAGAAAACTATGAAGTTGGCAAATTTGTGTGGGTTAAACTACAACTGTATTGAAAGATTCTCTCAAAGGAATTGTCAATGCTAAATTATCTCATAGATACTATGGCTATTTTAAAGTAATTGAATTTGTAACACCCAACCTTATTTTATGCCATTGTCATTCTATTATTTTATTGGGGACTCTATATAAACAAAAAATGGAAAAAAAAAGGGAACTAAGATAAGTAGTTGCTGGGATTCAAACCTGTGCACTCCTTTCCCTATGCTTGAGTCTTAACCATCTAGGTTGATGCTAGTGTGTTAACAAAACTAGGAGTTAATAGAACTTATATTTGTAAAGCAATCAGATAAGTTTAAATTCAGCAAACCAAGGAATTAGACCCCATTTTCTTTTCTTTCACACCCGTCGACCCTTTGCCCTAATTTTCGCCTACTTGCTCTTGCTAATAAATTTGACTCCTAAGCTTGAAGGATTTGAGCTCTAGAAACCCTAAGAAAGGTAAGTTAGGTTTAGTTAGCTTGTGAATTCCATATTTTTGTGAGTATGTGTATATGTGTATATCTATATATGTGGTTGTATATAAGTAGAATTATATTGCTTATGGGACAATTGAATTTCTTACCTGTTGAATAACAAATAAACATAAGAACTAAAGGAAATTGTAATGATAATAGTTGATGGGTGTAGTTGTAGAAGATGGTTTAAGCTTTGGTGAAGTTTGTGTATTATTTGACGTTGTTTTTATGGCTGCCCGTGAAGGTGTGGTTGGCCTAAATGTGTAGAATTTTGTATTGATTTTAAGGTAGATTTGTGTGTATAACCATGGCTGAATATATTTACTTTATGTGTGTTATGGCTAACGTGTATATATATTGAAGATACAAGCATGTTACATAAAAATATGATTAAATGACTATACTACTATTACTTTTGATTTAGTCTAAAGAAACTATTTATGTATATATATATGTACACGCCAGGTTTGTAAGATGATTTATGGCCTGTTAAGTTTATGTAGTAAAAGTGGAATAGTTTAATGGTAGCCAAAGTCAAGTGCATGTATAGGCAGATTAGTATAACATAAATGTTTATGATTATATTGGATACATAGCCTTTAAAGAATTAATGCTCATGTAACAAGCGTGAGTTTTATATTTAGAGATCTCAATTTTGCTACTTGTTCTGCAGAGTCAACTTAGCTTGAAAGTGTATTTTAAGTAAAAGAACTATTTTATCTATAATGAAAAGCTAAGATAAGTCGGACAACTTTCTTGCACCTAGATCCCTTTTGGTTATCTCCTTACTGTTTCAATTTAATGACTCATATACCAAAATTTGATAACTCCGTTCCGATTTACTTATCATGTGAAATCTTGTACTCAACTTCTAGTGAGGGACTGAAGCATTTAAGTACTGATTGTGTTAATTGCTATATGTTATCCTTAGAGCTGTGACACCCATTCGGCGGGTGAGACTGCCGCATATTCTTAGCTTTGTACCTGTAGGTGAGGGACGCTTCACCTTACGGAGGCGTGGGCCGCAGGTAACCATTTTGTTACCTCAGTGGTAGGAGATGGTTCACCGTTTGAGGACGAAGCTTAAAAGCCTTCTGTTATGGTGTGAGGAATTTAGCTATCACTATCAAGGCTCTAAGCGATATTTATGTGTTATGTGGTAATTACGATATTATATTTTGAAATATAGTTAAGTTTGTACGCTGCTTCAGAATGGATAGAATTGTGAGATAACTGCTCAGGTTGTTATGATATCCGGTTGCGTAGCTCTGATATTAGTCTGATGTGTATGTTTTGTATTGATCAAGTTATTATTCGGTTATAAACTTGCGTAAACTAACTATTCTCTGTTCGTCCTTCTTCCGAATACTCCTGTACCTTGAGTCCACATTGCACATTTGGTTTAACTTCTAGTTCTATATTGCATCATATCATTTGGGCAACCCTTAGAGCCCGACTCCGGGTGTTCACCTTACTGAGCTTTCTTTGCTCATGTTATTTATTTATCTGCTTCGCAGCGGAATGTGAGTCCAGTTATCAGGAGAAGGACCAGTCTTAGAACCCCTACCTCAGTCGGCTTGTGGTATGCTGGATTTCTTTTGTAGGACAAATCCAGCTAAATTTTGGATGCGTCTATGTTATTGTAGATTATTAATAGAAACTTTGTAAACCTTAGTAATGCATTTTCGTACGGTAGAGAGGATGTAAATTTTAGTAAGCATTGTGTTCGGTTTAGACTATGTAGATATTTCAACAATGATGTTATATAGATGCTTTGATGTGAATTTAACAGGTTTTGCCACTCTTTGTATTGGTATTTGTTTAGCTTTGCAGGTTTGAAATGAATTGCGTAAGTCCCTAGCGAGTCACGCCCCAGGTTTAGGGTCTAAGTTCGGGGCGTGACATAATTAGTAAGATCTGTTGCTTACAAACTCGAGGTGCGCCCTATGACATCAAAGAATCATTTGGTGTTTCATGTTTCTATCTTGAAACAATTTAAAGGTGACAATCTCAGTACCATGGTTCTTCTTCCTGAGTTGTCATGTAATTCTTCACCACTACTTCAACCAGCAGTATTTGTGTCCCGCCGTTCTGTCATTTGCCAAGGCCAGACATTCAAACTAGTCCTTGTTTAGTTGGAAGGCTCACCAGTAAAAGAGGCCATATGGGAAAATTTGTCTTATTTTCCGAACCTTGAGGACAAGGTTCCTATGAATGGGGGAAACATTGTCATGAACCAAACAACATAGCAAACAAAGCCTACATTAGAGCACAAGTAAGGAGACTGATGATGTAGCAAAAAGAAAGCAGCAACAATGTTGTTGAGGTCAAAATCTAGCTCCGAGCTTTATGGGCACGTCGTTCTTCTCCGGAGGTGATTGACCTGCAAAAAAAAGGACCCCGGAGTTGTTCCCGGGGGCCCACTCCGACGCTCCAGTGAGTTTTGGGGCTCCAATTGCATATATGCAAGAAAGAATAAAAGAGGCAAAAGAGATAAGAGAGAGAGGGCATTTTTGTGTGAATATGCCTCATATTTTGTTACATTTCTTGAGATGGATGCCCTTATATTTATACTAATTCTCAAGCTCCTAGAGAATGCCACATGTAATATTGTGGCCCCGCTATTAAAGTGCTCTATAGTCCCCTTGGGTGTGGGGTCATTTTCCTCTATTCATATAGGGTCAAATTTATATCCATATCAGAAGCCCCCTGATTTCTTGAGCTCTGCAAGAGGTCAAGGAATCACTTACTGACATGTTTCCATATCCTCGGTAAATTTATCCTCTTTCGCCCTTATGACTAGGTTCGGTCTAATCATTGCTTGATTGAATCGGCAATGCGGTAGATGATAATTGTTGCACTGGACAACATTGGATATAACTGGGCAGCATTAGTGTTAGCTTTATTAACTTGGAGTCAACAAAGATTTGCTAAGTCGGGAAATAAGATCCTGAGCTCCTATGAGTCCGAATTTATGAAGTCTACTCCTTGTAGGAGTGGTTTGAGAACATAGTGTGCGCTCAGAGATCGGGGGTGAGTCAATGTGCTCACATAAGTAGCAAAAAGATAACTAAGGACAGGGCATATAAAGCCTCTTAGAGAAAACCTTTCTCGCCCACCTATAGGGTCTCTCTTATGACCCAAAGGTTAGGGGTTCACTTTACTTGAATTGATCAACTCTCTTTGAGCTCAGAATTATTGTTTTTGAACTAAATAAAAACTTGATGACCTTACGTGAGGCGCCTTCCATTTTTATCATTTTTTTCGGGATAAATATTAAACTCATTTGGCTCGGTCTCAAGGCAATTTTGCCCATTGGTCAGCAAGTGTCGTTATTCTTAGGGTCGGATCTAAGGCTTTAATCTTACACTGACCTTCATCCCTTGGACATTGTACTCTGATTGTCAAATCAAGTCTTCTTTGCATCCTGGGAAATATTTCTCGGATGTCATATGGTTTGCGGGCCACTGAGACGCTGGCAACTCTTGTATTCCTTTAGCTTCAAGTTTGGGGTCAGGTCGGGCAAAACCCTCAGACCTTCATCTCTGACTTTGTCACGGATTCAGATCTAGGGGTGTCCCCTTATGTTGTTCAATGTGTATTACAACCCCCCAGCGATTTATTGTTCGCCTCCTATTTTATGGTTCAATCTCTATTTTCATGTTCGGTGCTTAGCCCGAGCTTGGCCTCCTTTTTTCACAGTTACTACATATGTGATAGCCTTTGGGTTTGTCTTATATTTAAGCTCACTTAGGTCTTTGTCGGGTTCCCTCGGGCTTATCCTTGCCCTTGGCATGTATCTTAGTGAGAAAGGGTTCGACTTTGGCTTTTCAAAGCTTATTCGCGTTTAACAATGAATCTAAGTTTTGGTTCTAAAATTTGAGTCAAACTTTAATAATCTCGGGCTCTAATGACCCGAAGCTTGACCCTCATGGCCTTGAGCTCAAATCTGATGTCCTTGGGGTTGGATGACCCTATTTGATTAATAACCTCGGGATTAGATGACCCTTCTTCAATTCTCATTATCTTGGGGCCGAATAACCCTTTTTAATTAATAACCTCAGAGTTTAATGTTCTTTTCGCGGTCCTAATAACCTCAGGATCTAATGACATTTCTTTAGTTCTGATGACTCCAGGGCTGGATTGTTCTTTCCTTGGTTCTAATGAACCTTGTCTCGAAATTCGGGTTTATTGCTGGCATTGTTGGCCTTGAGCTCTTATGACCTCAAGGGTTAGCTCTTAAGATTTGGAGCTCTTATGCTCTTAGGTTGGCTTTGATAACTTGTGGCTCGTCTCGATCTATCGGTCGTGATATTTGGCGCCGAGGGCCTGGAGTTTGGCTTTGTGAACATGTGGTTAGACTTTAATAGCCTCGGAATTTGGCTCATGACCAAGGGTTCCGGCGGACCTTGAGTTTGGCTTTATTAGGATCGGGATTTAGCTCAATTTTGTAATCCTTTTCTACATTCTCCTTCTGCCTAGTCCTTTACTTCTTAATTAAGCTTATATTTGCCCGAGACAATAGTTGGGAAAACTTTTTCTTTTGGTCTAATTTCTTTTATAGGATTTAAATTATCCGACCTCTTAAGATCCTTATTCCTCGGATTTATGGCTGCATGAATCCTCGGGCTGATGGCACCCAGCCTAACCCTGGATGTATATAGTCCGAGGACTTATCCTCCATGAGTTATGGTTTCTATACCTTAGGCTTAGTGACCGATGCTCATCTCAGGCTATAGATCTTTTGATCTTCAACGGTGAATTCCCATCTCGGGTTATAGTTTTTCGAATTTTTAGCTCGAACGGTGAATTCCCATCTCGGGTTATAGTTTTTCGAATTTTTAGCTCGGTTACCTGATTCCTATTTCAAGTGGTAGTCTTTCGACTTTTGGCTCGGTTGCCTGATTCCTTTTTAAGGGTGTCGGTCTCTAGACCTTTTGGTTCGGTCATTGGTGATGGTCTTTCGTTGGTCTGTTGTTGCCTTTTTCCCATTCATGGGGTCTTGGTCGGTCTTTTATGACCTTCGTTGGTCCATTTTAGCCTTTTACTCATTTACGAGATTTTGGTCGGTCATTTATGACCTCCGTTGGCCTATTTTAGCCTTTTACCCATTTATAGGATTTTCATCGATCATATTTAGACTTTCTCGTCGGCGCTTTTGGCCTCTTACCTATTTATGGGTTCTTCGTCGGTCATTTTTAGACATTCTCGTCGGTGCTTTTGGCCTTTTATCCATTTATGGGTTCTTTGTCGATCATTTTTAGACTTTCTCGTCGGCGCTTTTGGCCTCTTACCCATTTATGGGTTCCTCGTCGGTCATTTTTAGACCTTCTCATTGGCGCTTTTGGCCTTTTACCCATTTATGGGTTCTTCATTGGTCACTTTTAGACCTTCTCATCGGCACTTTTGGCCTTTTACCCATTTATGGGTTTTTCGTCGGTCATTTTTAGACCTTCTTGTCGGCGCTTTTGGCCTTTTACCCTTTTATGGGTTCTTCATTGGTCATTTTTAGACTTTCTCGTCGGCACTTTTGGCCTTTTACCCATTTATGGGGTCTTCGACCTCTTCGTCGGCACTTTTGGGCTTTTTCCCATTTATGGGGTCTTCGTCGGTCATTTATGACCTCTTCGTCGACACTTTTTGGCCTTTTCTGGTTTGATTGCCTCTCCCGTATCGGGCACAATTGGCACTTTTGGCCTCTCCCGTAATGGCTTTGAGTTCTTATGCCCTTAGGCCGGTTCTGATGGCTTTGACTTATTGGGATAATGGTTGAAAATACTCAGACCGATCCCTGTCACGTTAGTAGTACACAATGTTGATACATCCTCATTATCCTAGAAAATGAAATTATTAGTACCTTCTGAGAGTTTTGGGAGATAGTTCATGTATGAACTCTCGGGTCGGGAGAGCTCTTTTGAGGGTTGGCAGATCTAATCTAATTACCCTTCTTGAAGTTGGGCTCGGGCTAATCTGGTCACCCTTGCATTTGATTCTCAAGTCACCCATGGAATCAAAAAATAGATAGTAGAAAACTTCTACGTTGATGTCGCATCCCCAACATCCATAAGTTGATTCTCAGATCCACAGCATGTGGCCCAAGTCTAATGTTTAAGATGCTAGTATTATGGTAACGAGTGGTCCCACTTTAGCAAGCACTGGTCAGTTCGGACCTGAGGAGGACTTAGCATTTTATCAAACATCTGCAGTGCACAATTTAATCAGCTAAGTTCTCCAAGATGACCCACTTCATTTTATTGTGAAGTACCAAATTTGTTCGAATTTCGATCCCCAAACTGGTCCTCGCTTGAGGCATTACACTAGAACAACTTTTTCAACTCATAAACTGTACTCAACAACAATAAAAGAATATTCAAGAAGCAATACCATCTCTTTATCCAATTAATGTCCCAAAGGTTTAGAAGCTGTTGTACATCTATTATTGGGGCAGTTCAAACATAGTTCATACATGGTTAATAATAATACCAACATCAATATTACATTAGCAAAATGGAGTTTGATATCACTTTTCAGCCACATCTCCATATTTGATAAATTGATAATGTTAATGTGAACTGTATTAGCAATTCGCAATATAGAAACTAGTGTAGGCAAGCCCATTATATATGCTCTCCTTCACCCAGCTCTCTGTATACAAAGATAAATTACTAAAGAACCCAATAATTTTTGAATATATATCAGAGAACAATTAGAAGAAGTGCTACACTAGTAGATCAAAGTTTTCAGGTTCTTTTTTAAGGGAGAGTGAAGCTTTAAGGCCGATCCCTATTTTTCCATGTTCACAGTGGCTCATTAGCTGCCGGTTCCCATTGTCTATCTAATCCAATGATACAACTTCCATTCAGCATCTAGTGAAGTGCACTATGTCTTATGATATGCATCAAAAAGTCAAAACTTGAAGAGTATCAAGACTTCTCATGTAACTTTTGGTATGAAAAGTTATAAATGCTAGCTCTTTGATTGTATTGAGAACATAAAGTAATGTTTGACATGAATTAACCAATTAGTAAGCAGCGGTACTAAATTTTGAGTAAAAAGTGCAACTTGTCATTTTACCAACACCTTTAGCACAAACCTGGGAAATATATTTGTGCCTAAATTCTCCGGTGCAAATCTCTCCTTGGCATTTTATCAAACACCATTTTTGGTCCTTGATTAATCCCCTTATAAAGAGACTTACAAGTAAAGAGAAGACACCACCCGGAGCATGTGGTGGTTGATTCAGTCCCCTTCCAGCTGCGGTTCGCTAGCCACCTTATGTGGATGTGTTGGTGCGCACAGTCTAGGCGAAAGAATGAATTAGCAGTCCTCGGATTCTACAAGCACTCGGGAGTTATCCTCGCGTAGGTGATTAATAATCTGGACACTCGAAACTTTGCCGAGCTCAGCAACTCCCACGAGATATTTTTCCGAGAACCTTCGCCACTCTTTTTCATCAATTTTCTTTTTTTTACTCTCTCTTCATTCTGGTGTTTTATCGAGCACCTCTGGTGCTTCCTAATAAAGGGAACATGTACTTGAGTGATTATGTGAATCGTGATTGGATTTACAATTTGATCAATTACATTTTTAATATAAAATTCGCTTCAACATTTTGACAAACACCTCGGATACATGTATCTGTCTAAGTTTTCTCAAGTAAAGGGCACTTTGGCATTTTACCAAACACTTTCAAGGCACGCCAAGAGAGACATCTCTGTGCAAATTGCACGCTGGCTTTCTATCAAATACTTCCAATGCGAACCTAGGGCAACAATTTTCCATCTATATACAAAGTAGATGCCTGCCACAATTGCACTGCTGCTTCATAACAGTGTGTATTCATTTGTGCTTTTTAATTGTTGTGCCTGCCATGGTTATAGTGATCTAGCATTTGATCTTAGGAAAAATCATTAACTAGTCATTAAGGTGGTCTGGTCAGCCACCAATTATAAAAATATTTGCTAAGACCATGATGTATACTTAGGGGGCAATTAATATGCTAAATCGCACAAGTGCCCCTACTTTTGAAACATGTTAGCAAAATTATTAATATGCATGAACAGTGGCAAATAACAAAGCTTAGTTCAAGTTTGGAAACTTATCTCGGCCACAAAGTTCATGGCTTGTGGCTTCTTGCATTAACCATGATGGTTTCTCAATGGGATAATCTTTCGATTTTCCACAAACGACACCAATTATTGAGGTCAAAATCTGGCTCCGAGCTTTATGGGCACGTCATTCTTCTCCGGAGGTGATTGACCTGCAAAACAAAGGACCCCGGGGTTGTTTCCGAGAGCCCACTCCGACGCTCCAGTCAGTTTTGGGGCTCCAATTGCATATATGCAAGAAAGAATAAAAGAGGCAAGAGAGATAAGAGAGATAGGGCATTTTTGTGTGAATATGCCTCATATTTTGTTACCTTTCTTGAGATAGATGCTCTTATATTTATACTAATTCTCAAGCTCCTAGAGAGTGTCACATGTAATATTGCGTCCCCGCTATTAAAGTGCTCTATAGTCCCCTTGGGTGTGGGGTCATTTTCGTCTATTCATATAGGGTCAAATTTATATTCATATCAAATGTGAACCTGTCACGCCTCAAAAAATTTATCAGGTTATATTCGGGGACGCGATGTCGCGAGCTTAAAAAGATTTTTCCTTTTAAACCCGCAACCCGCTAATACCATAGTACAAAAATCTAAAATTCATGAAATAATTTATCAGAGCGACTAAAACTCTTAAATAAATCAATTAGTACCTCTGAATATAAATTACAAGAAGACGGTATTTTACAAATAATATTTCTTCTAAAATATCTCTATTCTGATAAAACCATACAATTGCGAGAACTAATTCCACAGGGATGGCCTTTAAACCCATGTAGCTCGGACAACTTATTAATCCTTGTCTCTGCATAAATATAATAAAATAATATAATGAGCGAAATAATGTTCAGTAAGAAATATACCCAAAATAGAATTCAAGGGTAGTTAGATATAACAATCATGCAGGATCAAGATCAAGGAGCAGAATCGGAATCCGGTCAAATCAGAATCAAATAGGAATCCGGATCAAAGATCAGACATACCGGACCATATATCACCAAACTAATAACCAAAATCATCAAACTGTATTTCCTGTATACAGATATTTAGAATCATATCACAACAGAACACAACACGAATATCACTTAGAGCTGCAATAGTCATAGCTAAATCACATATCACAGTTGTGCACGATTCGAGAGGTGGCTCTTATGGGTTCAAGAGGTGACTCCCACCGCTTTTTTAGTGCAGCACTTGTCCCAGCATAACACTTCATTCCTGCACCGTAATGGCCACCTGCGACCTCATATAGTACTAACAGGACCAACAATTTCACCCGTTGGATGGGTGTCACAACTCTAAGTATAGCTCGAACAATAACATAATACATAATCCTCATATGACAGAATAGTAGAATAACCATAAACTGATTCAGCACTCATACTCACCGAATACAAGGATCCACGGAAACAAACGAACTAACATAATACAATCGAGACACAAACCTTATAGAACAGATTAAACAGACGGGAACAAGTTTATCATAGATGATGGAACGACCACATGGCTAGCCACTCGAAGAATTACCGAAATAGATAGAAGCAATGATACCAAATGCTAATTCACCAGATGAGAGTTAAGACCAAATTATAAGGTAGTACGTCAAACAAAGTATTGTAAATCAATTACCGGAAGTCAAGAACTTTAGAAATCAATAATAAGAGATACATAATAACAGATATACGAAGCAAAACGAGTATGAAATAATCATAACAGGGTCAATAAATGGCTGGCATAACAAAGAATAGGAATTCAGAGTGCTAAGGAATGGTATATATTAGGGGAATCCAACTTACCTTAAATACAAGCTTTAACTCAATTCAATCCTAAGCTTGTGACCTCAAGTTAACTTGTCACTGCATAGTAATATATCAAACTAAGACATCCAACTCAGACATGATAATAAAAGGCTTTCTTGGAATATATAACATAATCCTTCTTCCTTCACATTAATTCTCTTGTATTCATTGTGTTTCTTTCCTGTCTTTCTTCTATAACATACCTACCACTCGTTCCTATACACCACACCATGTCTCACCATACTATACCTCCATACGTAACCCTTTTATTATAATTTATGCATAACACATCTACCTCACACACATACTAGAGACCAACACACTTACTAATACACACACACACACATACACACACACACACACACATATATATATATATATACACACACATCGCTAGTCCTTACATACCCACGTAGCACACTACAAGAATTGCACCATGCATTTACAAACATACAACCACACTCATAATAATATATCTAGCTTTTCACCGAACCTTACCAATCACAATCTTACTCCAAATTAGTAATTGTTTCCAAGTTTGCCAATATACCAATTACCAAACCTTTATTGTTTTTATTATACAACTCTAAGTTAAGTTCATCATCTTAAACTTCTTTACTTTGAATAATACACTAAATGTATTTTGCATATAGTCATATAATCAACTTATACATAAAATCCACAATTTATCAAGGCACCACTAGCTTACCAATGGAAATCCGATAGGTTAATTGAAGTTCTAGTGAGAGAAAGAAAAGATAAGGATGATTTGACTGGATGTGATTTGAAGTGAACCAAGCTTTTCATACTTATAACCTAACAATGGGAAAACTAACAACTTGTTTAGATTTGAATTATTAAAGGAAAGGAAATGATAGGGAGGGAATAAGAAATCACTTCCCATGTTTGGATTGAAATTTTGAAAGAGAGAAAGGTCATGGAGGGGTTTCAAATCCCCTCCATTTCTTTTAATTGGAAAGATTTTACAATCCTTCCAATTTGGGGGTTTTTTGGGGAAATGAAAGGTTAAAGACATAAAGTCTTTATTGTCTCTAAGTTTTTTTTATTTTATTTATACAATTACCTTTATTACACCTTAAACCCTACATTATCTCAAAGGGCACTCAAGTGATTTTTCATTTAAAATTGTTATTTCATTTATTTTCCTTCTCCAATCCAAACAAAGGATTATAAAACTTTTTCCTTCCTTTCCATTATTATTTTATTACAATCCAAATAAGGGAATCTTTTTTATTTCCTTTCCTTTATTTTTCTTCCTCTAATTTCCTTTCTTTTCCATTCCTTTGTGCAATCCAAACACTATGTAAAGGTCCAGAAACCCTAGAAAAACGATGAACTAAATGGAGGACACGTGGCATCAAAAAGCAAAGTTGTCATAAATGCTGCATAAAAGTAACGATTGAAGAAAACGTGTTAACACCAACTTGTTGATTTCTCGACCTTCTTCAAAACTCAAGAAATCGGGGGGAAATTGATAAATTAAAGGAAAAAATAAAGTTAGGTCTAAAAGACTAAAGTGTGCTCAATGCCCGACCTCCCTAAAGATAAGAGCTTACAACAACGGGTAAGACCAGACCATTATGATCTCGACCCAACAACATCTCATGAGGTCAGACAAGTAATCCCGACCCGAGGATGTCGCATAAGATTGGGACTAATAATAAAATACTAACACAATCTCGAAAAATCCTAAAACAAAATATTCCTAATGAAAACAGGTATAAATAAATACCATACTTGCCCATGAAGGTAATCAATTTCTCATTCAGTGAACTACACACAAAAACTTATCTTCTTCAAAAGAGCTCTCACTGAAGTATCGGAGTGCTTACGCAGAGCGTCACCTCAACCATCTGTTGCTTGTGTGTGCAGGATTGGAAAGCTCACTCTAAGCTATTTGCTGAATCCAAAAATACACCTTAACAATCTAATTGATAGAAAAAAGTTCACTTTCAACATTTTTTGGCAGCATATAATATTAACTCAACCACAAAAACGTCTTTCAACTTTTTGGTGTAGGCAAGCGCACTCTATGCTTAGTAGTGTCTTGAGTATTTTCTTTTAAACCCATGCCTGCTATCATCATATATGTAGCACATCATCAGGACAGACATGTTGTATGATACCCCGAACCCGGCACATATTTAATAGTATTTAATTATGTATTATCTTAAATGCTAGTTGTGAGGACCCCGAGCGTTCATTACATGTGCATTCATTTATTTTAATCATTATTTGAAAAATAATATGTGCATTTACATGACTTATTTAGTGTTTTAAAATTTAAAATTGCATTTAAAGTCCATTTAAATTGCATCTTGTTGACTTTTCACCTTCATTGACCAACTAGGACAAAATGAAAAATTTTGAAATGTTTAATGAAGGGCAAACTTGGGATTAGAAATAAAAATGCAATGTTAAGTTAGTCAAATTTTGGGTCAACTTTAGGATTTAATCTGAACCAATTGGGGAAGATTTACGTGACAAATTATATATGGTTGGAAATTTCTAGGAGTCTAGTTTCTAGGGCTTCAAACCGTTCATGAATTGGAGTTTTCTAGAAGAAGTTATAGCCGTTTTCGTAAGGTGTCGCAGAACTGTTTTACCTACGCGGGTTTGACCGAACCTTTGACCTTTTGATCTTCTATTTAAGTTATTTTCATCCAACCAAAGCCAAAAACATTTTTCTCATCTTCTCCACTAGCCAAGAACCATTTCCTCACATGAATAGTAAACACTTTCACATTTTAGCTAATATCTTAAGTTTGGAGTGGAACTAAGGCGCACTTCTAACGTTTTTGAGTTTGTGGTGACTTCTAGCATCTTTCTATCAGAGATTTTAGCTTTATTTTTGCAGAAAAATGTGAGGGCATTTTCTAACCCATTTTTTAAAAGTCATTATTTATGTTAGATATTGCTAAATCTATGCTTAATACTTGTTATTTAGGTGCTAGAGAACATATTTCTTGTTTTATAGCTTGTGTAGAGTCGATTTTAGTTGTAGTTGATGCTTTGCTAGATATGAATATAAATGTGGACAAGGTGTTTATTTAATGTTCTAAGTGAAGTATAGGGATATGTTACATGCTAGATTAATGCCCATAGATAGCTCAAATACAATAAAACATCAAGAGAATTCAAGCATGCAAAATGTGAATTTCGGACACTGCACTGCCCCTGTATTTCGGCGGATTTTTGACATAGTAAACGACCTCATAAATTAACAAAAATTGTACAGCAGCTAGATTAGGCAGTTTAGAGCAAATGTTGATTTCTAGAACTAAGGCTAATTCTAATGTTTTAGTCCTCTGATCACATTATTTTCGAAATGTAGCTCAAAATTCGCTGGTTCTGCCCAGCTATGCGTAGTTGCGTGGTAAGGGTTATAACTTTTAGAATTTAACTAAGAATTGAGCACTGTTTGATTCTAAAATCATCTACACTCGAAGGGCTATGTTTATACATAAAAGCCAGAAATTTTGGAGGTCAATAGAATAAGTAATAAATTTGATAAATTTAGGATTCTGTTTGAAGATTTATAAGTGGGAATATTTTCGTGAAGTTCTACTTGCTATATGATGTAATGTTTTAGAGTTATTAATGGTAGAATAGCTTTCCTTTATAATGATCTGCAAGTTTAATGGTAGATTTAAAGAAGATATGATGTTAAGCTAACTTTAAGTTCAAGTTGTATATCAAGTGTTTGTGAAAAACTTGTATGAAGTATAGAATGTGCAATTATGCTTTTAATATGCTTTATGTAACTTATGAACAAGAATGCAAGAGAAATTTCAAGTGTTGTATGTGTAAGTGCATTTTCGGCAAAGTAGCCTTCTTTTGGTACTAGTCTTTTACTTCATGTTTGCTTGAGCTTTGCATGGTTTAGTATGATCTAATAGTTAAACTATATGATATCTTAGTTAAGCAGAGTTCTAAAAGAATTAATGCCATGATTACATGAAATGCAAAGTTAGTGAAATTTTAATTACTTAGTTAAGAAATGTGGTAGTTAAAGAGTATCCTAATGCTTTGTGCTTGAGATAGTTGGATGGTTAATGATTGACAAAGTTTAATTAAATCGAAGTTAAGTTGTTATAAAGTTAGTGTTTGGAAGTCTTTTAATGGTTTTTGACCTTTAGTAAGCTTTGTGCATAATTGTGTAATTTAACGTCAACTACTTAATTGCTTAATTAAGATTCTAATTGCTAATGTTTATATGCCTATCGAATTGTAGGTTTAATCAGAGAATGTTTAACGTGTTGCTTAAAGTAGTGGATGTAATGCGTGCTAAATAAAGAAATGTATTTGATAGTTATTATAGTTCAATGGGATCAAATGGAAATTAATAAGTTAATGGAAACTAGCTTTAGTTGAGAATGAATGTATAACTTCTTATATAGATAGTTGATTGTATTATGTAGTGGAATAGAAGGAGTTGGTTCATTCGGAGAATATGGAAGGGGTTCTTAACTAAATTCTTACAGGTTTGGCTTTCCAAGGTGAGGGAGTTTCATGTTTTATGCATTTTAAGGTCTAGGGTTCTACTTTAAATTTTGTAAATGTTATGTATTGCTTTATAATTGCCTATAAATGCTTCTAATAAATTATAATATGATTAGAGAACAATCTTTGTGAGCTTTTAGTAAAGTTTTGTGAGAAATATGTCATTGACCCCTTTATGCTCATATAGTTAATTTCATGCTAACGCTTATATCTCTTAATTGTTTTCGAGGGAAACCTATTTTGTTGTCCCTCTTATGTGTTATTGCTTTATATTATTGTTATATTAATATTGGATTTAAGTGCATTGCATAGTGGTTGCGCAACCATAGTGTCAGGGACGGATGTATTGGATATTGGTTGGGCGGCAGTGAGTTTGTCAGTGGATATTCGATCTCCGTGCTCTAGTCTCTCACTCGCTTGGTCCGGAGATTGCCAAGGGGTGTTGGGTCGTACGGTTCTTGGGGTACATCCGGAGTACACCTATTGGAGTGCTTGGGGTTTATGCCAGTACTTTGATCGAGGTTCGTGGTTCGTGATTGAAGGTCAAGTGAATTCTGGAGTGTTGGGGTTAAAGTGAATCGTATCCTTTTAATGTGTGGTAACTTGTTGTTTCAATTGTTCTTTGGTTGTTAAATGCTTTATTTGTATTAACTGTTGTATTGCACGCCCCGGTAGACTATATCCCTCACTAGAAAATTGTAGTTGTTCATACCTCGCTAACATATTTCAGGAGATGCAGTTGGCGGAGAAGTTGCCTTGATTGTTGTGTTCTATTGCTTGAGGTTGGGATGTTGTTTGTAGATTATGTGAAGATCTTGCTTGTATTATGTTATGTTCTATTTTGTGCCTATGGGCTTGTATATATTTGGAGTTGTTGAATAATTGTAATACCTATGTTAATGTATGGCTTGAATGGTAGTGGATTGTAATAGCTTATCTTTACGTTCCTTTATACTGCAAGCTTGTGTGTTAATGAAAGTTAGTAGTTGTTCGGCTTTAGTTTATAAGAAAGTCTAATTGATAATATAGAGTGGTATGATAAACAGATAAAAGATGAGATTCAAGGATAATTAATTGCATGCTTGTATGTGGTTATAATGTCTTGTTTTGCTTAAGGCTTGGATGGCCTTAAAGCTGGGTAGTGGCGGGGTTATAGTAAGTGATTGTGGTGGTGATTTTATTTGTTGTTTATAGGTATCCAAATAGTCCACGGTACAGAGGAAACTCCGTCCATTTTTTCCTAAATTTTGGTGCCCGGGTTTGGATTTGAGTTGAATATAGCATGTTTAATAGAATTCCCGATCTCTCACGAGATCGGGACATTACATGTTGCCCAGTTGGTTATTATCATTCACCCGAAACTTTCCTTCATAGAGTCATGTATTGTAAGTAATCCAGACCTATTCAGAACGATATGTTTTAGGATTCTTCGAGTACTTTTATATTGTGCTGTCGAGGTAGATGCATGGTCCAAATTATTGGACAAGGGCATAATTGTAATTTTGGACGTTATTTTTGTATTTCGATTCTTTGAGTTTTGACATAATTTTCATTGTTTGACATCTTTCATGCCCGACAAGAATATGGTTGTCTAGTAGGCTGGGAGTGATTTCATGCCAACTTTTGCTTATAGTAGTTATGTACCAAAGTTTTGAAATTCCAATTAATTATTTTTATCTGGCTCGAGTTCTTTTCAATCTTTAAGACTTTAATATGCTACCTCATTTAAGTTGACATGCCATGACTAGAAGAATGTAGACGCTATACTTAAGTTGACATAATATGGAAATGCCAATCTTCCACATATCCCATGATTGTCGATTTTGCATGTGCTGCATTTGTTGTTAAATGTTTAAATGTTAAAAGGTAGCTTTGCTACCTATGACTTGTGTGATGCATATTAATTGCTCGTGGGTATTTTGACTTTTTTAGGCATACCCCATTTTGGCATTACTTCTACTTATCTCATGTCAATTAAACTTTTACTTTACCCCTATCGGTATGAATCAACAACATAATTATGTAATGGTCAGAATTCCTACTAAAATATTTTTTTAGTCGAAGAATTTCTTTACTGGTAAGAGTTGAAACCCTTATTATTTTAGAGAAAGGGGGAGGAAAATGATCAACCCTTATTATTTTAGACAAAGGGGAATTTGCCAAGAAAATATTCGGTTTTTATTTTCTAAAAAAAGTAAAACGTCTTTTTCTTGAAGTAGGACTTGAAATTGACCCCGTTTACTAGTAAGGGGAAATGGTAGCTCGCTCCTTTGCTCTATCTGCTTCTTCTTCTTCCCAGAAGTGAACAACCAAACCTAGGTAGGACAATTTGATGAGTCTACTTGGACCCCTGCCCATGCACTTTTATCAAATCTCAAGGAATAACTCTTTTGATGGGAATAGATGAGGTTGTGAAATTCATATAGTCAACTCGAGTTTGATTTGATTAGTGAGTCTACTTTCAAATTGAAGGGTGATATAAAATCGGTCGCATTCATCCTAATTTCATTCTTCTGTTTCCTTTCGGGGCCTTTAGTCAGTCTTCCACCCAAAGAATTTGAAAGAATAAAACATGGGAGGAGGAAAAACAGTTGGAGAACAGCAAGTATTAAATCAAATGGCCAAGGATGAAGAATCTCATAAGTCATTACTACCTTTCTCTTTTTCCTTTTTCTCACACCATCATTCTTGCAAGCTGGAAATTTGCTGTTAACGGTACTTCGAACCATGAAATTTCATATTAACATAAAACAGCAAGCAGATAACATAAACTCGTATTTTGAGTAAACCATATTATTTCATATCATATAAAAGCAACATAAGCTAAGGTTTACACTGGTAAATAATGTAGAGATACATATGCCCCTTTCTCCACGGTCCATAAAGACAAAATATAGGACTGCTGCCAACAGTTCATCACGGAAGAAAGGCTAAGATAAAGCTGATCCATTACAGATGAATACAGGAAAAACTCAAAGAATCGGTCAAGCCTTAAAGAATATTTAGCTCTTAATTCTGGGGAAGGTGCCTCAGTTTTTTCTATGCCACAGCAGGCATATCCTTAAGCCATTGATCCAATGGTTTCCCAATAGAGTAGACGACAAAACCAATTTCTCTGAGCTTCTGCGCGTTCACAATGTTCCTGCCATCAAATACAAACGCAGGCTTCTGCATGTTATTGTAAATTCTTTGGTAATCAAGAGTGTTGAATTCATTCCATTCGGTGAGAATGCAGAGACCATGTGCATCCTTCGTTGCCTCGTACGCGTCCCAAGCAATACTAACTTGCTTTACAGCAGTAGGGCTCAGTGGCTGGAGGTGGATCGGATGGTCCCAATCAAACTTGTTCATTGACAGATCCCTCTGAATCTGATCTTCTGTGACTTGTGGATCGTAAATACTTAACAGAGCCTTGTCTCCCAGCAGGCCTTTGCACACATCAATGGCAGGAGTCTCCCTAGTGTCACCTGTATCTTTCTTGAAAGCAAACCCGAGAATTGCAATCTTTTTACCCGAAACCGTGTTGAACATTGATGATACAACACGGTTGACAAAGCGATTCTTTTGGTAATCGTTCACCTTAATAACTTGTTTCCAATAGTTGGCAACTTCAGTAAGGCCATTGCACTCACAGATATAGACCAAGTTTAGAATGTCCTTCTGAAAGCAAGAACCACCAAAACCAACACTCGCGTTGAGAAACTTGGGGCCGATTCTAGTGTCTTTACCAACAGCGTGAGAAACCTCTGAAATATCAGCCCCAGTGGCTTCACACAGGGCTGACATCGCATTAACAGATGAGATCCTCTGAGCCAAGAAGGCATTGGCAGCAAGCTTTGATAGTTCAGCTGACCAGAGATTGGTGCAAATGATCCTTTCTTCGGGCACCCAATGAGCATAGACGTCTTTGAGTGCTTTGATTGCCTTCTGCCCCTCGGGGTTTTCCCTTCCTCCAATGAGAACTCGATCTGGATTGAACAAATCCTGAATTGCAGTCCCTTCAGCAAGAAACTCTGGATTTGAAAGAATCTGATAATTGATGCCTTTGCTGTTGTGAGTCAATATCTTCTCAATTGCCTCGGCTGTTTTGACAGGAACGGTTGATTTCTCAACAACAATCTTGTCAGACTTCGATACATCAGCTATCATCCGCGCTGCACTCTCCCAATATGTAAGGTCTGCAGCTTTGCCTGCTCCAAGCCCTCGAGTCTTTGTTGGAGTGTTAACTGAGACAAAGATTATGTCTGCTTCAGCGACGTGCTTTTCAACGTCAGTGCTGAAGAAAAGGTTCTTCCCTCGGCATTGCTTCACCACCTCCTCAAGGCCAGGCTCATAGATAGGAAGCTGATCACTGTTCCAGGCAGTGATTCGAGGAACAGAGATATCGACAACAGCCACTTCAATTGATGGGCACTTAAGGGCGATGACTGCCATTGTTGGTCCCCCAACATAACCAGCTCCAATACAACAGATCTTCACCATTGTCTCTGCCATACAAAATCAGGAATCGAAAATGATTAATATTTTGCTTTCGTTTATATGAAAGTCAAGATGAAAAACTCATCAGACTCTGCAACTTCAGATGATGTGTCAATGGAATATATTCAAAGAGGAATAAAAGATCTAGTAAGGCTCTAGAAGCAGACAACACAATTGTATCGAATAATTGCAAGCAAAATCATAATCGACATTTGTACTTTTGATGCCGGTACCATATTCTAAAGATTTTTCTTAATTCCAAACATTCTGCTACGAATAATTTAGTTGCCTTAGCCTGAACAACCAAGAACTCTCTCCGGGCACGAGCAAGAACATCAAAAAAATGGTAGACCGTATACATGAACATGATGTAATGACCTTTTTATATTGAATTATCCGATCAACATGCTATCGGACATTTTCCAGATTTTAGTAAGAAAATTTTGTTAACACAAAGGCTGTCAACGAGCGAATTGATTCGAAATAACATCACACGAACACATTAGTGGCAAAATGAAATACGATCAAAGAAAAGAAGATAAATATTAGAAGATACATAAAATTTCATTGTATGCAAAAGCTACCTCAAATAATTCCAGAAAAAACTTGGGAAGTATTAAAGAAGATAGCAGAAAATAGAGAAAGAGAGCTCAGCTTGTACAATGCAAAGAAACTAATGGAGTCTTCTTTATATACTACAACACAATCCAAGATCTAACTCAATGTTGCTCTCTCAAAAACTAAGAAAAGTGGCCAAGAGTCCAGACTTGTATATGTCGAGGTTGGATCGTTCAGCACGTTTCCAAACTGTGTACCTTTCAGTAACAAACAAGGGACACGAATTGATTACCTTTCACTCAAGTGTAACTGAAAATCATTTAACTATGACCGGTCCGGTCTTACAGCAGTACACAAATATTTAATGTTATAAACCGATGATATAATTATGATCGATAAAATAATAAATACTTTACAATATTGGATGTTTACGTTACGAGACATTCGAAGTCAAGGATATCAAGAAAAAGTACAAACAAAATCTAGTTACCACATTTCTGACACAAATCATTGTTACGTCTTAGAATCGTTGACTCAAAAAGACAATAAACCCTCACTTTTCACGAATAACAATTTCCCAAGGAGAATTAAAGATAAAGGATTCAAACAGAAAATATTTTTTAACAAAGATTTCGTTAGATAATGCTTCATTATATTATAAGAGTGATTGAATAGGGTGAATAGATATCATAGATTTGATAAAATAATTTCATTTTATTTTATTTTATTAAAATAGAAGTTAAAATCATGATTTAAACTCAAAACCACGAATTACAAGAGGTTATTACCAAATCATACCACCAACTCGGTGTAAATAATTCAATACTTCACCATTATTAGATCCTCATCGTAAAGTTATATATTATGTGAGAGGAAAAGTTCAAAAGGTTACATATAACATGCTAAAAGAAGGCATACCTTCCATGTGAAAATAATGCTAAAAACTGAATATTGGAATTTTTACCATTTACAGTAAAGAAACAAAAGAAACCTTGAGACTACAGAAACAACGTGCTTGGTTGGTTCAAAATCATTGAGTGAGATGAAAGGCAAAGACTTAGTAAAAATGAATAAGATCCAATACGTATACATATATAATATAAAAAAGAAACAAGTCATTGTTAGAGACCTTGATTAGAAGGCAACAATAGTATGGAGGGTGAACATGTTGGTACCTGATAAAATGGTCTCAAAATTCAGCAACCAAAAGGTGGTGCAGAAGCGTGAAGTACACTACTAATGAAGTGTGAGAGGGAGTTTTTAAAGATGGAAAAATTTTGCTTTTTGTGAAGAAAGCTTTGCTAATATAAAAATGGAGTGGTCCCCTATGATATATTTTACTTCATGGAAGAGTCATAGCCTGTGTAGTATTGTTCATCGATTTAATGACTTATTAGTACTAAACTCTCATATGGTAACGCAGCAATCACTGATGGCTGGGAAGAGTACTAGCATAGGTGGACAACAAGTGTGTAAAAGTAACGGTTAGGATAATGTGTCTCAACATTTCTCGTGATTATAAAAAAAAATGACATGTTATTAGGACTTTGGTCTAATGGTAATGTTATTTATTGTGTATGTGAAAGTTAATTGTGTTAGGCCTTTACTGAATCCAAAAAAAAAAAAAAATGGTGTGCAGAAGTAAATAGGTGGGACGTTACTTTGCATTGTATGTTTAAGGTTTGTGAGAGCCTTGATGGGAGAATATTATAATTACCTTATGTTGCTCTAGGAAACGTGATTAATGTACTAGATTCTCTGGTATTTATGTTAGTAATATTACACTGCACCATTTTTTCAAAGATTATCAGAACCAAAGAATGTTGCACCTCATTAGTTGTATTCTATTATCTTCCATGAGTAAGAAAGTATTGAATGCATTTTATATTACAAAAGAGTATATGTATTTCACAAATTTGTTTTTTCCTTTGACTATGTCACAAATAAACATATCCATTTAGCTAGTGGTGGATGTTTTAAATTAATTTAACAAAATGGATATATTGTGACAATGCCATTTACAAAGTTATTTCATATATATAGACATATCATTAGAGTAAGGCTTTTAATACACTACAAAAAAAAAAAAAAAGCCTTTGGGCGATCGACAAATTCCATTGGCATGGTGTAGCCCCATTGGAACGGGTTATAGAATGGCTACAGAAATCGGCCCATAGTTTTGGCTATGTAGTCAAACTCATTAATGTCCGTAACCATTCCATCGCCAATTTTAAAAATTAATAAATATTTATTTTTTTCGGTATCCGTAGCCAAACTAAATAATGATTTTTAATTATTTTATTATTAGCCATATCCAATTTGTCGCCCAATTATTTTTTTATTTTATTAATTGTTGTCAATAATCCGTAGCCAAAATAAATTTTTATTTTTAAATAATTTATTATTTTCCGTCTTCATTTCATTAATTCAATTTTTTTAATTTTAAATTAATTTATTTACGGTTGTCACCATTTCGCAGCCCAACTTCCGTATCTAGTCCGTAGCCAAATATTATTTACCATTCTGTAGCCTAATTTCCATAGCTATTTCGTAACCTAACTTCCGTAGCTATTCCATTGCCAAACAGCCGTATCTAATACGTTGCCCAATTTGTCTGTAGCAGTTTGTCGCCAATTAATTATTTAATTTAAAAAAAATATTTTTTCCAAAAGAAATTAAAATTAAATGTGCAAATTAATATTTACATAAATTTCAGCATTAAAATATTTTCAAAAAACCTAAATTATGTTCAAAAATAATATTTTAAATTTACAAAAAAAAAAACCTAAAATGATCTACCAACTGTCTTCCTCATCATCTTGGTCACGTGGTGGCGGTCTGATTTCAGCTTGTTGATCTCTTCCTGCATCTTCATTATGAGCTTCATGAAGTGTTGTTGCATATGATGGTTTGTATCCGTAAGCTTCTGCCTCACGATCTATGTCACTTGACTGACAGTAACTTCGACATCTTGCTACGTGATTGTGAAGGCATTAACGGTGAGGACATGGTGTACTGCTCCTCCAGTGTAGACCTCTTGCGAGTCAAGTCCATAAACGCACCCCTTCTTGGACCCACTAGTTGTCTCGTAGAATACCTCATTAGGGTGAATAGGCAACACTGTGAGATCAACTTGGCTCGCAACCTCTCGCTGGCGGAGCATCTCTTTATATCGCTCTTGTAAAGACAAAATTTTAAAATTTTTAATATTATTATTACGTTAAACATATGTGTAATTTAATACATTGTATAAATACTTACCATCGTTCAACAGCCTTTGCATTAGAGTATTGAATACCATCACCCTCTTCTTTAATATAAGCCGCCTTGAAAACCTCGTCGTCATACACCTTGCATCTTTCTCTCTCCTCTTGCATGATTATAACTTCATAATTAGTATTGCATATACTAGACATAAAATAAACTAATTTACATTATTGAATATAATTGGTTAACTAGTTTACATACCATCCTCCTCTTTATCTCATGATAGGAGGTAGCACCCGTGTAGTGTTTGAAACATTTTTGCTCATGTTGTCCTTGTTTGTTTTAGATTTGTCAACCCATTTTGGATTGCTCCATTTAACTAGCATTTGTTCCCAAGTTTCAATTGTGGCCTAAGAATAAGGCTTTTTAAATTTGCGCACCTTTGCTAAGTGGTCTTTCAACCTCTCGGCCGCTTTTTGATGGAAATGGAGCGTTATTTGCACGGTTTTACAAGGGTACCACTTGTAATCTCTCTACAACTATAAACAAGAAATACACGTACATGAGTTAATACAATATGCATATTAAATATAATATAATCAATATTTATTGCGTTAACTTTTATATATACCTCAAATGAGTGAAACCATTGCTCATTGACATCTTGTGGAACCTATCCATATGTGATCCACGCTTCGTGTACCCGCCTGCAAAAATGGTCTTGAACTCTCGAATTCTCGCGGAAGGTACAAATCTGTTAGCCATTATAACAACAAATTATAATAACTTGTAGAATAATGAAGAATTAAAGAACTAGTCTATATTTATATTGAATTTAATTTTTTTATATAGCCGAATATGTGTACGCCTATCTTCCAACCATGTCGTATAATCCTCTAGTGACTGAACACCTATCACCCGCTAGTTTACAGAGCCATTGGTATCTCCTAATGACTTTGCCGGTGTATTATGGTAGTACTCGTGGCTAGTAGTGGGCATGGCACTAACAAGGTCTATGCTCTGTTCCTCGTGTCGTACGCGAATGTTAGAGAGGGGCGCAGTGGATTGTATTGATGTCTCGGGGGTGATATGAGACTCCCAATTAGCATCGCTACGTGTTGTGGATGACGAAGATGATGGCATATCGGGCCGTGAGTGATGTTGGCCTTTGCCTTTGCCTTTACCTCTAGGCGGCATACCTAATTTGAGGCATAATAAAAGATAAACACACACACACACACACATACACATCATATTTTATAAATATAGAGATATTATACATCACCAAGAAAGACAAATTTAACGAGCATTCCCCAATATTCAAGATAGTCCCAACGTAACTAAAATCACATTCCAAATATCACAAAAACTAGTATATTTATTTTTTAATTCATATTCCAAATATCACTACCAAATATCTAAAGTAACATATTTCTTAATTCATATTTCTTTTTCATATTTAAGATAGGCCCAAAATTACTTCTATGTTCAACTAGTATGTCGCACAATAAACTAGTATCATTCCCTAATATTAACATCATATGCCCAAAATATTCAACTAGTATATTGAACTACCAAATAACATTTCATATTCACTATCAAATATCACAACCAAATATCACTAAAATATAACATTTTAATTTCACACAATATCTATACTAACAGACTATTTGAAATAAATGAATTCCACAAAATTTGTGGAATTCATTTGCAAATCCAAGTTTTTTTTTGTTTGATTGCACCTTTTTCTTGGATTTGTACAAGCCCTACCCAAATTCGAGCTCAATAGCTGGAATTTACAAATCCACGTTTTTTAATTCTGTTACTAATCTTTTAAAGACAAACCTACCCTCAAGATAAAAAAAATAAATAGTCTTTTTCACTCTTCTTCTCCACTCTTCTCTCTTATTCCAAATTAACGGAAAAAAGAGAGAAAAAAAAAAGCCAATTTCTTCCATTCACTCCTCTTTCAGATATTTTGCAAATTTATTCGCAATATCTTTTCTATTATATATTATTTTTGTTATTATTATAGTACTATTATGTTAAACATATGGTTATTATGATTATTTTGTAATGTTTAACTTTTTTGAAAATATTTCTTTGTTTTTTATTTTTTATTTTGGACTTTTATGATAGTACCAGAAATCAATAGTGGATTAAGAAGATAACACTTATATAATAGCTTAATTTCAATTGAATAAAAGGATGGTATTTAAGTAAAATATAACTATTAATTTCAATTTTACATGTGTTCCAAACACAATTTGAATTTATAAAAAACAGAACTAACTTAATATTGTTTTATAGTTCCAAACAAGAGAATTCATTGTAAATGAATTACTTATGAAATTTATTTATAAATGAAATGAATTCCGCATGTAAATTGATTCCAAACACTATGTAAATATCACTACCAAATATTTATGTCAAATATCACTATATAAGATTAGAAAAAATCATAAAATTAAAGTAAAAAAACTATAAATTGAAGATATAAACAAATCTAAAATTTACATATATATAAACATATATGTGTATACTATAGAAAGAAAAAAAAGAGGATATATAAAACCTAAACAATTTACCTATAGAAAAGAGAGAGAAAGAGGGAGAGATAAAGAGGGAGAGAGAGAGAGAGAGTGAGAAGGTGGTAGCGTCCTTGGTGGTGTTGATAGTGCCCTTGGTGGTGTTGGTGGTGCCTTTGTGGTATTGGTGGTGGTGGTGCTCTTGGTAGTAGTGGTAGTGGTGCCCTACCAAGGGTACTATTATTATAATTTCAAAGAGTCGTCGCTAAGCTGTCTCAAGTTTACGATAATTCAGCAACAACTTTAAAAAAATGCAGTATTAATATAATTTCAAACAACCGCCACTAGGTTGTTGCATATTCGTGACTACCAATGATTTTTTAATTTAGGAGAAGGAATTTTTTGTCGTTGCAAATAGCTGTCTCTATATCGACGCCAACTTGCGATGAGGTAGTGATAAAGTCCAAAATTGGATGCTATTATTATAATTTCAAAAAGCCGTCGCTACTTTGTCGCAAATCTACAACAATTTAGCAATGGTTTTCTAATTTACAGGCATGAATTAGCCCGTCATCGCTGATAGGTCACAAGTAGGCGACTATCTAGTGACGGTTTTCTATTTCGCGCTACATAATGTACATGTCGTCGCTACGTTAACGCCACTTTGCGACAACGTAGCGACAGTTTGCTGATTTTATTGCGATAAATTGGCAAGCGTCCCTATGTAATCGTTAAATTGTGATGAAGTAGCGACAATTGTCTTCTATCGTTGCTTTGTTGTCGCTAATTGATCACTTATTTTGGCGCCAAATCTTGCCTCACAAAATCGTCGTAGTTATAGGTCTTAGTTTTTCTTGTTGTGAACTCAATATTCTAATATTTCATGTAGTAATTTTAAGAAAAGTGCTTATGAGGTACTAAAAAGAAATTAAGCATTTTTAAGTTCAATTTCTTCCGAGCTTAATGAATTAATTTTTAATTGACAAATTAATTATGAGAATGATAAAGAAGGATTTGATGTTTTAAAATGGTGACAAACACATGAATGCCAATCTCCTATTCTCGTCATCATGGCTCGTGATATACTAATGGTTTATGTGTCAACAATTTATTTAAAAATGCTTTTAGCAAAGAAAAACTGTCGCAACGAAAAAGTAAATTGACAGGCAGGACGTTGAAAATATTCGTGTGTATGAAGGACTGGATTGATACTGACACACACACAAGAAATGTTGAAGATGGAAGAGGATTCTGACAAATATAGGTACACTAAGGGATCCAATTGCCTGAAGATCAGTAGATCTCAAAGATCAATTGCATAAAGAACAATATTAGTTAAAGAAATGAAGAAATTGAAACATTCCTTTTTAATAGTTTTATTTGTTTCACAACTAATAATAATTAGTTTGAATTTGATTTTTATTTTTATTTTTGTACTATTTCTCTTTTTTTTTTAAAATTTTTGTGTTCAAATTTTTAACTTAATAATATTTTGAGTTATTTTTAAAAAAAAAATTATTGGTTTAGGATTTAGCAATTCATTGATATATATTGCTTGTTTCTTTTGCTTAAAAAAATGGGCGGACTGAATTAACCCATTTCATTCATGCAAGATTAATAAATCGAGTTGGGTTTCTTTTTTTGAATCTCAACACAGCTCAAGACAACTCGAATAATAAGTAATATTCATATATAACTCCATACCTGAAAGTAAATATTGTAGGTTAAAAAAGTTTTCCTTGGGCCTCAAATCCTATACCTCAAAATGATAAATTCAAATTATTACTTAGCACAACATTCACTTATAATGTCTCCTACTAACGTGAGATATTATACAAAGACATTACACAAAAGGTGGTGAGTTGTACTTTAAAGAAGCAAGCATGTGAGATGAAATGATTAAGAAGTAATGAATCCAGCACGGAGATTTAGGGAACTTAATTACATAGAAAGCCAGCATTACAGGTGCATAATTACTTGGAATTAAGGACAAACATATGCAATGTACTCAAGACATAATTATAGCAACACACGCAATTTTTTCATTTGCTTCACATGCAAGGTTACTGTCACTTACAATTTTAGTAACAAGAAAAATCTTGTTAGATCTAAGTGTTTTTGTTCTGCCACTGGCTATTTAGTCTAGTAGTTTAATTTTTAATTTAGGAGAAAGAAGTTTTGAGATTAATTTTCGTTTATAACATATTAAGTGATATAAAATCACTTATACCTTTCTTGAATAAAAAAAAATATATACTTTTTTTCTAGTATTTAAGGCTCTTTATTTTGGGTCATATATGATACTTGGACAGCAGGATGAGGAGGAGATACTCCATTGATGGGCTCGCAACGGCTCTAGACGAGGAATGGCGTAGTAATTGATGAAATACATCTTCATCAACATCTCAAAAATATTCTATCATAATTAGGATAATCAAACCAATTCTCATACAAGCTCCCAACGATTCATTCTTTTGGTTGTAAATTACCAGTAGTGAAGCTTTTTTACACTACTTTTTATGAGGACATAAGGGGCATATATGATGACTTTTGACGTCACACCAAACAAGAAATAGAAAGTGCAGATAAAAAAAAATTAGTTTACAAAAAAATCACAGCTTGGGTAGAAGATGTAGAAGAATAAACAAGCATGATTCTTTTACATAAACATTCAGTTTAGAAATCTTTTAGGAGTGCGATCGATACATTACGCCAGGTGACAATTACAGTCATGGTGTTGTCGTAATAGCAATATTACTAGTCTCGTGTGACTTTTAAAGCAATAATTTTTCCATTTTCTAAGCAAAATGTGTGCTAAATTTTAATTCCAATATGCCCGGCCGATGAGGCCTCGTCAGCATGCTAATGAGGTCTCCACTTTGTGGTTAATTAAGATTGATGTTCTGGAATGGTAAAGTCCTAGCTTCAGTTCCTCCCACCAATAATATGGGAATTTGTATAGTTTTATGCAAGTGATCGTGTTAGGTCAATTTCAACGGACTCCTTGTTTTTCTCTTCTATGATAATTACATTGCATTACATATATTCAACCGACAAAAAATTCTTAATTCGCCTTTTGCTTATAAGAGAATAATATACTGCACATTTTGCTGAGGTTGATGTTGGTTAAAAAAACAATTTTGCAAATCTAGTTAAACTCTTTCCTCCAGTTATCAATGACCAAGAAGGAACATCTTTGTATCGTTATGGAGAAATTGTCAAAGTCATTTTTAAAATGAAATTCCGTTGCCGGGACTCGAACCCGGGTCTCTCGGGTGAGAGCCGAGTATCCTAACCATCTAGACTACAACGGATTTACATACTTACTTTGCACAAAACTAACTAAATCTTTCCAACTTAATAACTTATAATGAGACATACCCATGTATAATGTCGAGAATTTTTCCGAATAGGAGGAAGCATTACAAGTTCTATAAATATTAAGGTTAAGATTTCGCATTGTGAGATTTTTATGAACAAAATCCTCGAACAACACCCTGACCTTTTTAATTTAAGTGTGGAAAAACTTCAATTTTTTAAAAAGTTTTAAAGCACAAGGAGAATATGACGAAAGAGGCAAGTTAGGTTTGAGTACCAAACTTGTCACCCCTTTTATTCTTGCTTTCAGAAAAAGTGCAGGAAATGAAATATTGACAGTGACATCAAAGGTGGAGTCAGAAATTTAATATTTGGGATTCAAATTTTAAATTAAAAAAATTCACGATATTAAACAATTTAAACATAAATAATTAAGTGTATAGAATACTATTTAGCAATAACATAATATTGTATAAATGAAGTTCGTAAAAAGAACTAAATTCTTGTTGGCGATTGTGCATAATCAAAAAATAAAATTATGAAAAACCTTTTGAATTATCTGGAGAATGCCTTATATATTATATCAAAAAGATTTTACCGATTCAACCAATGAAGTCAAACACCTCTTTTCTTCATAGAATAGAATTTATCAAGTAAATCGTACTCACAAGAATAACTTTTAGCAATTTATCCTATATAAAGAAACTTTAAAATTATCTAGCCAAAAAAAAATTAAATTAAGCTTTATTGAAATTTATCTACTAAAAATATCTATCTATTACTTAAATTTGACCACTGAAATACCACCTAAATAGAAAAAATACACACTAAAAGATTACTAGAATAAGTATTCCAAACAAATTGTTTACCTTAACCACTTTATTTGTGTTGTGCCTTAAGATATTCTTCCATTGGACTTCTGAGGCGACTGGAAGCCTATAAAAAATAGGGCAAACTAGAACCTCATCCTTCAAAGGTTTGGTGTTTATTTGTCCTATTCATAATTATCCCGACCTTGCGTTAGAATTTTCCCTCAGACTCTACAGGCAAGTCGGGTCTACAGGAGCTTATCTCCACCTATAGTGACTCGCATTCAACAACTAAGAGTCTTCCTTCTCATCTCCCCAAAAAAAATAACATTAAGAAAAAAATTATGCATAAAATTACCTAGCCGAAAAAAGTAAATAAATTAAAATATTGCAAGCTTTTTTTTTTTTTTTTTTTCATGATCTGGTACTTTAGCTTTTTCTATGTGTGTTTTGGAAGTAGGAAATGAAGAGGGCTATGCTGTGAGCAATTTCTTGGGGTAAGTGGGGGTGAAGTGAGAAAGGGCAAGAGGGGAGGGGGTTGGATGTGAGAATTGAGGAAATTCCAATGGCACTAACAGGAAAGGAAATTAAGGGGCCCATAGAATTTTTTCTTTTTAAGAAAATTAACATTTTTTTTTTTTTTAAAAAAAAAATGTAGGCTTGGGGGGACTCAGGCTCTCTAGGGTCCTCTTTGCCTCCGCCTTTAGTGATAGATCCACCTATATATGTGCTTCAAAAAATATTTTAAATAATCACGTATTTTTACTTAAAAAATCAATTAGTTCCCATTGAAGTAAAAAATAATTTTATGATAATCAAAATATATTTTATAGCCCCAACTAAACGATAATCCTGAATCTTTCCTAGCGCACATATTAATTATAGTTGTTGGATATTTGTAATAATTATATTAATTAAAAAAACTAGTTGCTTGATGTACCCTTGTTCATAGAACTAAGGAACATTGTAATTTACTCCTTTGCGCCACTATGAAACAAGAAAAAGCTTGATCTAGCAGAGTTTTGATAGATATCACTACATTTTTATCATATATTTATCATCTTTTATGTGTAGGTTTAGTTGACACATAGAATATGATAAATAAATTATGAAAATAAAATGGTATCTAACATTTTTTATCTAAAGTAAATGCAAGAAATGCATAAGCTAACTCCAAGAGGTCACCCCAATGGTAAGTGGCAGAGGCCAAGTAACCATAAACGTGAGTTCGAGTTCTTCTAATTGTCACGGGAGATTATACTATTGACTGAACTAGTATATGTTTTGAGTCCAGTCGCTATACCTCAACTTTTGGTTTACATCCAACTGTTAGGTCAAGCGATGGGATTTCGGCATACCTATCGAAGGGGTTAAATATTCTATGGTAGTTTCTAATCCGGTTTGTGTATTGTAGATTGATTGAATGTGGATATTTAATTTCCAAGGTTAACCGAAAGAAAGAAGAAAAAAAAATGCGTAAGCTATTCAATGTCCATATCGCTTCCAAAACCTTTGGCCAATGTGCCAAATTATCCTCGTAAGATACAAAGTGACAACTTTGTTAAGCACGTCGACAACCAAAAATAGGAGACATCAAACTCACTCATAAATCATGACCACCACAAGTTCCACTAAGTGTAGTCTCATGAGAGGCAGCAACAAATGAGTTCTTCAGCCAATGTCCTGAACCTATCATGGAGGTCGAGCCCAAGGAACCATGGGAGCGACCTTTATGATTCCTATGAGCTCCATGCTGTAATGAGACAACTCGACCGTGCCATTAAGGGATCAAATAGCCCTGCATCTCCATACTCCTGCTACATGATGAAATCCCCATTTTCTCGCCAATGTTTACATCGAATCTACATGGAAAATGAGAAAGTTCCAAGGAGACTGTCATGCCCGAAATGCAGCAATGCATCAGTGGAGGCTAAAACAGGTGCAAGAGGTATAAATGGGATTGCAATGTCCCTGTGGAGAAAGGTTAAATCAGTGCTCGTGACAACCAAGTAATGGCGTTGCAGTGAATCCTCATACGTACGTGATTAATGTACATGGAGTAGCTTTGGTCATCCGACTATTTAATATGCATATGATGTATTATCACGTAAGACATATTGAAAATTCTCTAAAAAGTTTAGACTGATAAATCAATTTGAATTTTTATTCATATGAAATGGTTTCTATATGTGTTTGGCTCCCATATTTTATAAGTAAAAATCTGACTGATCGATTAATCAAATTTTTTTTAAAATTTCTTGTATCATGGCCGTATAAACGTTATTGTAATGATATTGTATATGACATAATACTGATCGTGTTGCGTAAGCATTGTATTAAATCACATAAGATTTAACTGTTCAAGCATGTACTTTTGTATAATATTACACTTGGATTTCACTTTTGTTTTCGCGCTTGGGCATGCCACTCGATGTTCTCTACTTGTGAAAATGGGCAACATATATGTGATCAGGCCCGGTCGTACACATCTGATATCTCCAAATCTCTCTACACGTTCTTACTTTCTAATTTGGAAAATTTTCACAAATAGTCCCTATTATTATTCAATTATTTCAGTTTAGTTTCTATTATTTTATTTGTCTCAATTTAGTCCCTATTATTTGTAAAAAAATTCAATTTCATCCCTATTATTTAAAATTTTTAATTTCGTCCTTATTGTTTCTCAAAAAGTTTTAATTTTGTCCCTATTATTTTTAAAAAGTTTCAATTTTATCCCTACTGTTTTCTTAAAGATTCAAATTCGTCTCTATTATTTAAGGACTAAATTAAAAAATTTTAAGAAATAATAGGGACGAATTTGAAATTTTTTGAAAATAATAGGGACAAAATTAAAACTTTTTGAGAAACAATAAAGATGAAATTGAAAAATTTTAAACAATAGGGATGAAATTAAAAATTTTAGAAAAATAGTAGGGACTAAATTAAGACATTTTAAATAATAAAGACCAAACTAAAAATTTTTGCAAACAATAAAGACTAAATGTAAAATTTTCCCTTTTAATTTCTTTGTTTCACAAGTGTAACGTGGTTTGAAGAAAAGTGCAAAATATTCCCCAATTGTTGCAAAATCTCATCATAATTCTTCTATATAATTGGAAACTATTCATAGGGAAAATGTTACATTTTCTCTCTATTTTTTTTAAAAAAGTTTTAATTTGATCTTTATTGTTTAAAATTTCTCAATTTCATCCCTATTTTTTTTCAAAAGTTCAATTTTGTTACTATTGTTTCTAGAAAGTTTCAATTATCTCTCTATTATTTCTGTAAAGTTTCAAATTTGTCATTATTATTCAAAATTAATCAATTTAGTCTCTATTATTTTCTAAAAAAATTCAAATCCGTCCCTGTTATTTCTCAAAAAAATTTAATTTAGTTCTTGAATAATATAGATGAATTTGAAACTTTAAAAAAATAATAAGGACGGAATTAAAATTTTAAAGAAAATTATAGGGACTAAATTCAAACTTTTTAGAAACAATAGAAATGAAATTGAAATTTTTAGAAAAATAATAGGAATGAACTTGAGAAATTTTAAACAATAGGGACCAAATTGAAACTTTTGGAGAAACAATAAGAACGAAATTAAAAAAATTTAATTAATAAGAACCAAATTAAAACTTTTTTAAAACAATAGGAACTAAATGTAATATTTTCCCCTATTCTTACCTTCCCAATCCCTTGTTTAGTCAACGGAGTTAATAAAACTTGTGAAAAGACATCCTTACCCTCTCTTTTTTTCTATTTTCCTTTTTCTTTTTCTTGCTCATCCTTTTTTTTCTAATCAGCAAAATTTGTTCTTGCAACTAAAAAACTATTTAACTTTGGTGAAGATCATGCTTTTGAAGCCTATGTCAAAAAGGCTTTATAAACTCTTTTTGTAAGAGTTCTAAGAAACACTTTGATTTTTTTTTCAATTGTTAATGAAGAAAAAAAAATTGCAAGCAACGCTTTCTTCTCTTTCAACTAAAATTTGTTTGGCACATGATTGCTGGAATAGTTTAACTGATCTTCCTTTTATATGTATGTATAATATTCATTGGATTGACCCTGATTGGAACTTACAAAAAATAATACTTTCTTTTTGAGTGTTCTCGTACCCACATAATTGTTACAATATTTATACTTCTAAGCTAACAATTTTAGATGAATACAATCTTTTCGATAAAATTTTTTCCATCTTTTTTGATAATGCTACCAACACTTTACTTCAAAATTTATCTACGCCTATTTTAAGTGGAATTTTTTTCATATTCGTTGTTGTTGTCATATTTTAATTTTGCGTATTAAAGTTAGTATAAATAATCTTGCCCTCAAATTCAAAAAATTAGAAACGACATACAATTATTTAGATCTAATCCATCCAAAAATCAATAATTTCATGATTCTTTGTCAACAATACAAACTAAAAACCAAGAACATACAAGGTGACATGGAAGTTAGATGGAATTCTACATATATAATGTTAAGTGGTCTTATTCCTTAGAAAGATCATTTTTTTATAAATTTATAACAATTCACTTGGACATAATTAGTCTGACGAATTGATAGAGGATGATGATTGAGAAAAAGTTATCATATTTTCTAATTTTTTTAAGTGTTTGTCATGAAATGACCAAATTACTTTTTGAACCATATTATTAGGAAAAAGTTTGATACAAATTTTTTTCAACTTTTCAAGAAAACAAAAATTGGTCTTCGTTGTCACATATTAATGAATTAGGTTTTTATTTAGCAACTATTTCTCCATTTTAAGATTTTGATCTTGATTTTGATGTGTTAGCCTGATGGAAAGTGCAGTCTAGTCAGTACCTAGTTCTTTCCATCATGGCGTGTGATCTACTAAGAATTCTAGTGTTTACAGTAGCATTGAAAATTACTTTTAGTCTTGGTAGCAGGGTATTGAGTTAGTTGATGAGTAGCTTAGCACTCGATTCATTATAGACATTGGTATGCGACAAAGATTAGGTCGTTGCAGAATACAAGACACAACATTTTATTGAACTTGATATTGACATCAACATGAAACATAAGCTTTAATAGAAAATTCAGCTAATGCTCCAACCGAATGATTCTATTGACAGATAAAAATGGAAGAGCGAAATCATTGAAGATTGAATTTCTTTCAGAAGAAAAATGTTGCTTTCTTTATGTGTATATTTATTTTAACTTAATTGTAAATTACTATTATCAAATTAGTAAATAAAACTATGTGGTCTTTTTTAAAACTTGATAACTTTATCATAATTTATGTTGTGACTATCAAATTAAGAGAATAATATTTGAGGCATTATTTAAATTTTTTTTTTTATCTTTCTTTTTTCATTCATAAATTCTATATTCATATCTAGAAGTTCACGTGTTTAAAAATAAAATTTATATATAATCTAAAGGTAACTTTGAATAAAATATTTTACACATTTATTTATTTACATTTATAATTAATTTATACTCAAATGAATTTACATTAATTCAATTTTTTTAATTTGCAAACTATCAGAAAAGAAATTTAAATTTAAATATAAAAGTTAAAAAATAAAATTAGGAAGAAAAACATAAAAATTAAAAAAGAACTTTAAATTTTGTTTTTGAAGTTTTGAGGGAGAAAATGCCCCAAAATGGGAGAACGTTTTCTCTAAAATAGAGAGACGTAATATCTCTCTATTTTGTTGACATACGTCTATCTATTTTGATAGCCAATGGACATCTGTTTAATTTGGGTTGGGGTTGGGGGGGGTGGGGGGGGGGGGGGGTGGGGGGTGGGTGCGCAGTTATGGGAAGTTCCTCCAAAATAAGGGACAGACCACGTCTGTCCATTTGTTTTGGAAGGACACGTTTTTCTTTTTCCTCCCACAAATAATTTTTTTTTTATTTATATTTTCAGAATTTATAACTTTTGGGTATATATCTTTTCCTATAAATATGTGATATTTTCAACTGTAACCTTACTAGAATACTATAAATTAAACACACTATTATTCTTCTGTAATTTAGTCATTAACTATGATCATCAAAGTTTAGAATTATTTACGTAATTTGAAAAATAGGAGCATGTAGTTTATAATTATTTTCAGCGTACATATGTATTCCATTTCAATTATAGAATTGGAGCGCTTGCAAAGTACCTTTTAAATAAACACTCAAACTATAACAATGTCAATCCTCAAGTGGTTATAAAATAAGTATTTGGAGAGCCATTTTTACCAGGCCTACCACTACCAGCTATTCTAACACTTATACAAGGAGCATAATAAAATGAAGAACTTTAACACTAACTTTCGTCTAGCGTTTATGTAATGTTTCATTTTTATGTTTATGTTACTAATGTACCCTTTTCTTGTAAGGTTGTAAGTTGTTATGTAATATTTTATGTTAATATTATTAATCTACTTGTGTACCTGCTAACCATTAAATTAACTTTTCTTAAAAGAGTTAAGTTTAAATTTTACTTAGATTTTTTTTAGTTAATCAAAGTGCCACCGATTAGTTTTTTAGTTATATATTTACGTGTATTAGTGTCTGCATATGTGTATGTGTATGTAGATTATTGTATATAATATATTTAAAATATACTAATTACACGAAAAAAAAAAATTTGGCTGGGCTATTTTCTCAACCCACGACTCGTACAAGTCGAGCCGAGTTAGCCTAGACGCGAGCTCTACTTAGGACTAATCAAGAAATACAAGAATCTAGATATGGCTCTTACAAGTTCAAGAAGTGGCTCTCACTGCCTTCTTGATATAACCACTTTACCCACTCTATCACAGGGTGTTATAAGCATAAGAAATTAATAACTACTTAGGTCTCAAATCAACTAGCCTAAAATAATTAATTCAAATTATTCTTTAAATCTACAATACCTACTTATAAATCACTCATATACAATATCTCTACTAATTTGAGACATTACACCTATTGTTTGGATTTTGGCTGCAAAGTTGTTGCTTCTCGGGTGATGTTATCGAAGCCAAAGCTTTGGTTCATCATAAAGGACTATGTTTGTGTGGTGGTTTGTTCGCCCATAAGTTTTTTTTGGATGATGGTGTCCAACCATGATTTTAGCTCTCTATTTCAAAACCCAAAATATGCCTAGTTTTCGATTTATCAATAAGACCTTCTTAAGTACTCATCAAATTGACCTTAATTTAAAACACGAGTCGTCCCCTTTTCTTTCTCCCATCACCGCTTGAAACTTTTTTAGTTCACAAGCTTTGTCTCGTTTTTTTCGTGCCCCAGCTATTAGCCGGTGGCATAACCCTTCCCCTTCTCTTCTCTCTCTCTTTTACTCCTCTTTCCATCTTCTTTTTTGCTTCTTTTCAATTTTTCCTTTTTCTCTATTTGTTACTTTTTTCTTTGGCCTTTCAATTGCTAATAATCCCAAATTTTGTGTTCTTGGTTTCCCCCACCAAGACCTGGTGTTAGTTTTTTACTCCTTTGCGGTGGTACGTATTCCTTTCTCTAGTGAAAGTGGTTATTGTTTCATTCTCTCTCACCTTTCATGTTGACCACCGAGTTTGGTGGTGTTTTTGGAGGTCTTCAAGTGAACCACGTCTCTACCACTTCCATGCTTGAGCTCTGTCGTGTTTGTGATTATTGGAAGTGAGAGATTACGAGATTAATTTTCGTTATGACATCCTTTAATATGTATATACAGTTTAAGCCACCCTTTAAGACCGAAGTAAGCTCTGAATTATAACAAAGCTGCCGTGGGTATCGGCCCTTTTATTAATCACAAAAAAAGGCTTCATTACAATCAAGTAGAAACATTACGTTTCGTACCAGATATGAGACAATACGTACGAAACAGCTTTTACTTACTCGACTTTGAAAATGAACAAAAAGATTGAGAAAGCAAATATGACAAGCCAACAGAAAACGCTGCTGCTACAACTGATTACTGGAATATTGAAACATAAAGGGAAATCTTTACGAGAGCCGTAGCGCCATTTCCTGAAGAAGAGCTCGTTTTTGTGATGCATTAATTACATGATTAGATTCTGCACTCTCAAGCACATCAGCGATTATGGCAGCTGCGTGACCAAGAGGCTCCTCCGCTGCTCTTCTTAGCATAAAGGCCTGTTTCAGAAAACCAAAATGCACATATATATGTCACGCACGCATATAGGCCACTTCACAGTTCAATCTCCAATATAATGACAATTGAGCCCGATATTCCATACGGTGCTTATGCATATTTGTGTCTATGCAGGCATAAAGGAAAAACTACGAAGCTCCAAATGCTAAGCCCCTATATGGTCAAAGTAGGACCTTAGACGCTGTATGCTTAGCCTATAGCACGTCCTGTTCACTTCTACCATGCAAATTTAAAGCACAAGAACCAAAGTGATTTTCAAAGACAAGATCTAATATGCTGAAGCATAGGCCAGCTGGTAAGTTGAATGGTTGTGATGAGACAGATAATCCAATTTGAACTCAATCTTTCTAACTCGTTTTCTTTTTCATTTGCTTCAGTCCGGGGGTTAGGGTTCATTATTATAGGAAGTCCAAAAATCCGTGAGACATGGATGTCTTCTTTGTTACTTAAGTAAACCTCCCTACTTAAGAAAACCGATAAGTTTGCAGTGTTATAAAATGATATCCAACATCCGAAAGCATATGAAAGTTTCTCTGAGCAGCTCTTGTGGAGAGGACACCCAGAGACTTCAGTGGGGCTAGAAATGAAGAAGGCAAAAGGTGCAAACCTGCCCATGATGTGATATCGAGAGTGTACACGGGTGCTGAAACCATGGTTCTCCATCTATCTGCACAGGTAATGCAGCTAAAAGCTGAATCTTAATTGATTGCCCCTGCGCAAGTCTCCGAGCCCTGGAGAGCCCTACCTGTCCATCACAAACAACTAAAAGTTATCACATCAATTTCTACTAAAGCAAAATTTCAAAATTGATGGCAAGTAAAGTTAAAAGATAAATAATGTAGAGAATTGAACATCAGCAAAACAATCTCAATTGATTATAATAACCCAAGAATTAACATAGACACACTCCTTTTAAGCTGATATTCTTTCTCTAATTAATTTTGATTGTCACAATCGCCATTGAGACAATTAACAATATAGCTGCCACTATATATCCCATTGACAAGCTACAGTGCTTAAAATGTCAGCTGATGATACTGCATGCATCCCAAAACAGAGCTCCACTCGGATAACAAAGTTTCTTAACATGAATTTCTTAATGATGGTTGTCTCATTTAGGTAATCAAATCATGCAGCAAGACTAGAGCGAGAGCAGAACAGGAACTTTGTAAAACATCAAATAAGAGTGCCTCCAGAGTTTCCAATCATAATAATTTTCTTTTACATATTTTAGAATAATTATCTTTGAACAATGATAAATCTTTTTTTTATTCTGTGATTCTTCTTAATAATAATTCTTTTTCAAATCTATAACAATTATAATAACGATCTTATTCTATTTTATTTTTTAAAGGCTGGTTCCTCTTAAGATTAATCTATCGATTTATGGAGGATAGTAAGGAATTGTCAAAGGTTCTAGAAAAAGAGGGCACAACACATTCATATTATTTCATTCCTTTTTCTTTTTATTGTTGATTATTTTACCCAAAACTCCCACCTTCACAAAATTAGTGCGCTTTGGAAAATATAAAATTTATTTCATTGGGCAAGGAAGTATCTAATTTCCACAAATACTTTTCATGAATCAAATTTATAAACATAACAAAGCTCCCTCAAAATGTAATAGGGGGTATAAATGGAATTTCAGACAAGAGGATGTTCAGCTTCCAAACATGTTATAATTGTGGGACATCACAAAACAGAAAGCAAAGCAATGGAACAGAGAGGGTATCAGCAATTTAGTATTACATACAAACTATGAGTAGAACCCCATCGTACCAATAAGAAGCAGCTTGATGGTCAGCAAACTCATTGTGATGGGATCAGGAGATCAATACATCAGAGAAGCATTTTTGACTTGTATTGCCCCCAAACAGGCATGACTCAAGTGTGTGGGCGTGCCGTGAATGCTTTATTCTCACCAAGTTTCTTAAGTGGTTAAAGACCCTCATCAGGTGGTCACAAAAAAAAAAAATTGTCCTAATGCAACTTGGACTATGGAAAACCGTAAATGTGATTTCAAAAGTTCTCCAAATCACACATGAATTTGGTTCATAAGCTTTAAATGTCCAAACGAAGTGGGTTCGCCCCATTATTGGTGGGATGGGGTGGTGAATTAATTATCTAGGTCTCGTAGCAGCAAACATACCTGAAGCTTTCCAAGATGCCATGCACCTGAAATACTCACAACCTCCAGTACTTTATCATGCATAGATTGAGGATCAAAATTGTCATAAGTTTCATCCTCATTCTGCCACAAGTCTACACCGCCCATATAGCTCCCGATATTAGCAACAAGGACTCCTTCAGCATCCTTAAAAAAAAAAAAAACTTTAAAAAAATCAGAATCTCCAAAGACTTTGCATCCCCAGTTAACATTTAAAAAAGTTGCACCTACCTCAGGAACCTCAATCTCCACACCATCAACCTCTACCCTAACTTGCCAAGGAAAATCTGCAAGTGTCCTATCCATGATAGTCTTGGCTCCCTCTCTCGCATAAAGAACTTTGTTCATGAACTGCAATTTTTCATCAAACAAGACCTTCAATAGGACAGAAAAATATCTTACATATTAAGGGAGTGTAAGTGTAGAGATGCCCACAAACATAGTGAGCTAGATACATCAGCTTACTACAGAAACAAGAAAATATGAGATACCTTTAAGAGAAAAAAGAAGGGTGTGGAGGGGTTAGTTGAAAACACAGTGAACAAAAAAAAATGCTGGGGAAACTTGTTTCTTCATCTTTTCTCATTCTGATAAGTAACACGTAGAATGATTTGAGAAGCTATTTAAGCACCAGGAAAAATATACTATTTTTCAATATCCATATCGGAGTTGAATTTTTGAGCTATCTAATTACTAATTTGCAAAAGTTCAACTTCAATTGTTGTTGACTGTACTATCTAAAACTTCAATAATGGGAAAACATTGTACAAGAGTCATTAAGACTTCAAGTTTGTTATTTCAGTTACAAAGGCAAAAACAAAGAATTCATGTTCTCTTCAGAAAGTCCTTGCTCAGTTGCTTTGCTTGATACTCCCTTGAGGAACTGGAAAACAACACAAAATGCTTCAGGCTAGTTCCAACAGCCTACTTTAATGTTTGTCTAAAGCCATGTGTTTGGTTGAAACCTCACAAGATAGGTTGCTCAATGGAGAATCTTGGCTGAAACAACAATTCTTGAGAACAGATGGAAACATCTAAAAGCAGATACCTGCTCCAAATTGACTGCACTTTGCAGCCTCATAACATCCCCATTTGCATACACACAACTCGATTAAAAGAAATACTCGAATGGCAAAAGATGCATTCGAGAATTTATCAAGGTCACGTGTATGAAATAAAGTGGCAACAATCTAACTAAAGATCAAACTGAAGCACCAATGATAACATAGGATAAAAACATCTATTGAATGTCCATAAACTGCTTATCCAGAAGTTAGCTCTATTTGATTCATTTTATCTTCCCAGTTTCCATAAAGAAGACGAATATGCATAGAAATGTCTTTTTATCAAGAAAAGGGCCAAATATTAACTATAAACAGACTTCATAGACCCCGGAGCACTTGTCCATGCATTTCTTGCATTGATTTCGCACAATCACAAATAAAAGAAGTGTCACTGCTATCATCTTAAATAACCACCACAACCTTAAGCATATAACTCCCGATTATTAGATTGCTGTAGAAACAATAACTGCTGTCCCAGCCTCTTGTAACATACAAAAAACCAATCTCTAATTGCAAAATTACCCTCTACAGCACCAAAGTGCATTTAGCAGGAAAAGGAAACTGAGGAGGGAAATGAAATGCACAAAAATAATGTTACTCCCACTTTTTTCATCTTCTATGGAACTCTCCGTCTCATATGAAGACACAGTTACCTGGTTGTAAAACTTCTCTGGATTCTCCTCTCTCAAATTATGTATTTCCAAAGCAACTTTTGCATCACATCCAACTCCTGGAAAGAAGTAACCCACGATTAGCATAACTATTTCCTTTAATTTGATTAGCAAGGAAAGTAATATTGTTGATGGCACCAAAAGGAGGCGCAACCTACAAACAAAATGTACCAATCATGCAAATGCCAGCGGAAAATTGCAATACTGTTAAACACAGTCATGTACAAAGTTATTAATAGACAATTTCTGGTCCACCAAGGAGGCATTTCAATATTCATAGGCATTAATCCACCAATATCCAATAAATAATTTGATTGGGCACCAGTATCAATTTTTCGGAGATCAAAGGAAGAACTCCATCATAACACCTCATATTGGATTGAAACAAACATTGATGTCACATATATGCAAATAAATGTCAAATTCAATGAATCAGAATGCATTTAGAATGTTTAACAGTGTCTGACGAAAGATTTAATCCATTCACAACAAGCCAAGATCATCAAGTTAAACCAGAGATCAATTGGCTTAAGCCCACCATCCCCCAGTTAATTTGTGAAGTGGCTGAAACCTTATGGAGGAACTTATTAGATCATAGATCGACCATTTTAGATCTAACAGATTTGTTGTAAAAGCATTGTAGTAACAAATAAAGTAAAATCATAATGATTAATTTCAAACATAATGTTATTTATCGTTAGATATACATTAGTCGTCAGTAACAACTTCTGATTTTCATATGAAAAACCAATATGATTATTGTACAAACAGGAAAAAAATATTATATTTACTTAGAGGCTCTAAATGCACTCTCAACCCTAAATCTTTTGGAAAGTTGGCTCTAGCTCTCATGCTCTCGTTCCTGCACCTGGAGCACAAAGCAGTGACTTAGGGCTGAACCCAATCCCTAGTTTAGAATCCAGAATCCAGTACCAAGCTTAATTACAGGCTACTTTTCCTGAAAAATCCATTGAGATCAGTTTCTCTATTCTTGATGCCGATGTATATATCAGATACTTACTTTTAGGCCATCATCATCAGACCTGGTCAACCACTGAATGCACCTAGAAAGATGTCATATATACCAAACTGATAATGGGAACTCTTATTTCATCTACCCTTTACAAACTCACCTAGGTGGTCAAGAAAATATGTAAACGTACCAAGATAGTTGTTCATGAACTTTGAGGGTTGAAGAGGCTTCCCTTGTTGATTTAGAATCGATATTTTCCACCGGTCAAGAATAGTAACAGCGGCATGCTCTATGTGATGCAAAAATGTATAAAGGCCTCCTTGTCTGTCAACTGAACCTAGACCAGCCCCCCAAGATAGAACTCGTGCCAAATCATTTCCGGTTCCAGCAGGAAGAATCGCCACAGGAGGAGGAGAAATAAAATTCTGCTTGTCTATAGCATTCAAAACCCAGCCAACAGTACCATCACCACCACAAACAAGAACTCTGAAGTGCGGCACCTTTCTAAACAAATAAAGTCCAAGCTCTGGTCCCTGTGTGGAGCTCAACTCAAAGACCTGAAGACCATGATCAATTGCAAATACTTACAAAGACAAATTGTAACAGGAGTGGAGTTGTTATTTATGCAACCAAAGATGCACAAGGTATCTATCTAGTGTAGATCTTGTTCCATGACAACCACACTAACTAGTTCAGCCAACATACAGTTACAAAAGTTTAGCAGATAAATTAAAGCCCTTCAGCTGCCAACCGAGCATAACAAATTTTTTGAGTTGATTAAAGGAGGATTAGAGAGGAAGAGGACCCAATTACAGTACCTAAAAGTTTGCAACTGACAATTTTCACATCTAACAGTCGGACTAGGGAACTTACAGAGGCCCATTAAATGACTGCACAAATAAGACTAGGACTAGGGCACTTACACAGGCCAATTTAAATTACTGCATAAATAGGACAGACAGACAGACAGACAGATAGATAGAGAGGCGCACACACAGACACGGAGACTGCATATCCAAAAAAAAGATGAACTTAAAAATTTGTTTAGAGAGCTATAACCTGGACAGGATTCAGAAGAATGTTCAATCGTTGCCTGAGTGAGTCTCCTCGCTGAGCTCCACTTTTCTTGTTAATGAATACTAGCAAGGGCCTAGCATCTGGTGGCAAATCGACTAATTCATACCTTGGTCTCATCCCAGATTGAAATTCATCTTTCTTATTAATTGAAGAACTTCTTTTAAAACTGGGGCTGGAATCCATCTTCTTTACATCCTTATCTTGTAGCTGATCTACCCCTTCTGTGTTTATGCTACCATTAGAAATTCCCTCTAATTTATGTGATCCATTAACATTTTCACTAGTATGTGCAGTACTTTCTGTGGATGTATCACTAACACTGCTACTATAACCTGTGTCTGCAGAGGCCTCAGTTCCCTGCTTATATTTCTTACTTTGACTTCTAATGCTGGCACGTACAGAGGACGCAATCTCATTGGCTCCTTGAGTAAGAGAACTGAAAATTCCAGCAGATGATGTCCTATATAATTCTTTAACATAAAGTGGTGACAATATAAGCCTTCTTAAAGGGCCCAAATCACAGATATCACCGGTTTCATTTGACATACTACCATGGCAATCGACATGAACTAGGCGCTGACACCATAAGCAACACCATATAGGGGATCCTCCAAGGAAAGATCCACTGCATGGCTCCTCACAGTAACTGCAGAAAGAAGATTCATCAGGTTGATCTGCTACCTCAGTCCACCGTACAGCCCATTGATGCATCACATGCTCATGTCCAATCATAGATACACACTTGCAGTCTTTCTGAGCATTTGAGGAACAGCTCAAGTGTGTTGCTGCACCACATGTGGAGCAACAGTGGATAAAGCTATCTGAACTCACCATAGGGCCAAGAGCTTGAGATGGTGACACCGACTTTAAGCATACACAGCAGTTTAAACATTTCCCACGAGACACAGATTCCAAAATCCAAGAATGTGGAGCCACAGGCACCTTGTTCCTTGCTTTTGGGTTCTTCTTCGACCTGGCTATGGCCTTCATCCAACTTAGGTTAATGTTTCTTCTCCACTGGAAAGCTGTGTAAAATATAGTCAAAAGTCCTACCACACCAGCAATAAGGCAAGAGATAATAAAAAGACGAGATTCTGCCATTTCAGATGGATGCTTGCTGATCCAACTGGGAATCAGAAACTCAGATTCTCTGTAATCTTCCATTCTTAAATTTTATATGATTCACATTCCACAAATTTGTTTAAGAAAGCAACCTATTCTAAAAATTGATGTTCTAATTAATTAATTTGTATATGAAAGACATCAGATGTAGCTCCCACTGGTCAACCACTGTGGTACTTCTAAAATCATCAATAGTGTTGTATCATTTTGCCAGCGAACCGCACAAAGTAGGATAAGGCTCAGTTTAGTATGGACTATGGATTACTTTGCTCTATCATTTTGCTGATCAGAAGCATATCCCACAAATCCCATAAATCCTAAGAAGAGCCATCACCACCAAAAGTATTCTACAAACTACTCTGTGGAAAAGATCACAGAACAGATGTTCAGCATTTCAGATTAGACCATGTACTCCAGCTGTAGACCTCTAATTGAGTGCTGCTCGTGAGGCAGAAATATCAAGCCCTGCAAAACAAACACATTTACAATAGCCTTAGAAGCATAATCATAAGCACTACTCCACAATGGAGACAATCACTTTATCTTGCAAAAAGATGCCTAATTCCAACGCTTCCTAATCATTTTGGATATGTCATCCACTTCCTTTGGGAAGTATCCAAGGTAGAACATAAATATTTTCTGCCAAATTCTTTTTGAGTATCCATCAATTAAGCAACAACAAACAAAAACAATATATGCAATCACAAATTGGAATCAATTTGTCGTGCGAAGAATAACAATTGTTACATCTATCAAACTTTTTCTTTGTACAAATGGACATAAAACTTTTCATCTTCACATGAGAAAACTTTTTAAGGGCATCCAAGTCAATGTTAGGAAGATTTAATTTCTTAATGCAAAATTCTGGAATCACATTACACCAGATCTCTTGACAAACCACCAATAATATGCCATCTTTGTAACCACTGCCCCAAACTACTTTGTTAGAGAAAGTTAAAGTATTGTAAAGGCATTCATGAGTCTGAAACCTCTTACAGAAAGCAAATGTAACAACTACAGAAGATAAAGAAATATATCAAACCATTGGAACAAATGTCTCATTCTGACAAGGTGAATTGCAAATTTCACATTACATCACATCATAAATCCCAATATTACTATTCAAAAAGTGGACCAAATAAAGCTGCAATCAAAAAACAATCTCAAGTACACTCTTGTTATTTTATGCAAGAAATTTCCGAACAACTGAAGTTTATCAAATGTAACCACTTTGGTTTACAATTCTTTTCTGTCAAGCTATTCCACGCAACTTATCTTCCTTCGTTAACTTTCTTTCAGACAAAATGTGGAACTGAACCAAGCGGAAATTATTTTAGTATAAGCATTGCAATCCGTTACAACACTAACTTCTTTTATAGCATCCTTGTCATGCGACAAGACTATTTCCTCAAATAAAACAAGTTATTAATACCTTCTCACCTCTCACATTGACAAATTACTAGCACCATCTAACTTGGGAACATAAATAATTTGTACCCAGTGAGACGTGATTTCCAAGACGTGAACTCAACACCAAGTATTCAACAAGCGAAACATCTAATTATCGTGCCAAGCACAACCTTCACATGGGAAGCTAACCGAGGACAAGAAAAATGAGCTTCTGAGCTTCACTCTGGCACATCCAAAACAGCCACTACTGCTAATTTTATTATTCTACAGAAGAACAATTATTCCCACGTAATGACCCAGGACCAACTACTGACATGCCTAATCAGCTGGCTCAAAATGTTTAAGCCCGCGTTAGCAATAGTGATGAACATAAGGCATTATAAACTGAATACATATCTCTTACAAATCCAATGTGGAACGCGATACACATACCATTCCTGAAATTCCTTTTAAGTATTAACTAGTTAAATTATATTTTTATCGTTCTTCACATCGTCCCGGCAAAACACGACAAACAATATCTTATACACTATGAGCACCTGAAGTGAAAAAAAGCACAAAATTAACAATAACCGTCAAAAAAAAAAAAAAAACAAATTTTCTATTAAAACCATGACATATTTTTGTGTTGTGTGTACGGAATGAGTGCAATATGCTTCATGAAAAAGAGAAACAAATATTTATAAAAAATAATAATAAATGACGAAAAACCTAATAAAAATGAATATTTGACACTAGCAAATTCAATCAAAAGAAAAATAAAACAAGAATTTTAAAAGGTAAAAAAAAAAAAAAAAAACACATACACACACACACGCACAATCTTTGCAGGTAGTAGTACTTACGTTGATGGAATCGCAGAGAGATCAAGTTGGCCTCTACAAAAAACAACAAACCCTAGCGAATAACAACAACAATTTTTTTGCTTTTTCTTTAGCTAAATAACAACACTAATGCAGATTCGCTTTAGTGTTTATTATTTTAATAATTATAATAAGGTTTAATTAAGATTCTATTTTTTGTATTAAGATTTTTTATTTTTTATTTTAGGATTTTAGGCGGGGCAGTAGGGTGTTAAAGGAGGGTTCATAGAGACACGTGGCGAAAGCAGAAGAGGAAGTGGGCCCTGCTCAGGTGTGGAGTATCGTTATGATGTTATGTGAAATTCAACAAAAATAATATATTTATGTAAAAATTCAAAAATAACTCGATAATGAAACTCTTTGCTTGTTGATAAAGGTAAGAGTCACTTAGGTGAACACTTTTGAGTAGGAATTTAACACGTTGTGGACACGTTATGGGTCACGTCAGATTTACATAGTGTATTTTTTTTTTTTGGTCATAGACATAGTGCATAGAGTAGAATCACAAATTTGTGGTAGAATCAATAAATAAAAAAAAAGTAATATGGAGACAGAAGTAAAGTGTACTTTTCTTTTCTTCTTTTTTTCCAAAGATAAAGGTGTGTACCTAACTAAGCTAAGGATGCTAACTTTATCTTTATTTAATGATAAAAGTGGAGAACGATATATGGTTTTTTTTAGAATACGTCTTTCAATTGACAATAAATAAATAAAAATTAGCAATATGTGATAATAACAATATCACGAGATGATAAAAAAATCAATCACACGTGGTTACGTTGATATCACATCAAGAAAAGTGAATGACACACACAACAGTTTGTAAGTTTTTCTTTGACTTCTCTATATATCTATATTAATAAATTACCAAAAATAGATAAATTGTTAGACCAACTCCAATAACAATCTTAAATGCTTCTTTACCCGGAAGTGGATGACACAAAAGAACTCCAACAGTTTTTTTAGGTGATCTTTTAAATTTTAGGGAATCCTTAAACTCATTTTTAACATCTAAATATTTGGGAGATAACACACAATTTCTTATCTCATCTCCTAAAATCTCCCAACAGTCAAAAGAGCAAAATTTATTAAATATAAAAAAACTGTTGAAGTAAAATTGAAATAAATGACTTAAAATAAAGTATTAATTAAATGTGAAAAAAATTGTTTGAGTGAAATTAAAATAGAAGATCCTTAAATGTAAAAAAAATACTCCAAATTCTCTGCATATAAAGGAAAAATAAGATAGGTGTTAGGAGTTAGATCGAAGGAGGACGTACGTCTTTTAATAAAAGAAATGAATTGTTCAAAATTATTGCACTTGCCCGATGATAAAGTTCTTTGCTTTTTCTTGTTGAATATAACGAATGGAAAAGTTATAATTTCACAATTATCTTCAATGTCACCTTGATTTTTTATTTTCGCCTCTATTGTTCAAACTTAGCTATTTAATCTTCACTATATTAAAAAGTTAGTCAAGTTAGTCCTCACATTTAAAAAGTTAGTTAATTAAACAATAAAAGTGTTTATATATGTTTTTGTCTGTGTGTCGTGCGTTAGTGAGTGTGTGTTTATTGTGAATTTTATATGCGTGATCTTTATGTTTGTATATATTGAAGAAAGAATATATTGATAATTTTGTTAAATTATGTAACAAAATAGGGAGCCTCCGAATGCCCCAACTACCCTATCATGTGAAATGGGTGTATAAGGATATTATGCTCAGCTACATATATATACATGTATATACACTCATATATATACATATATACACGAACAAACAAACACATACACACATGCACATAAAATTATTAGGCAGTGATTGGTAGTGAGAATGAGTTAGGAATGGAATGACATTCACAGTTCGGAATGGAATGACATTCTCAGTTCTATTTTAATTCTCATGTTTGGTATGAGGGAATGAACTTGAAAATGTCTCACATTCTCACATATATGGGAATAGCTATTCCATACCAAATATATGAGAATAGTTCATTCTCATGTGTTTGGGCATAACCTTGATTACTATATCATTAATAATTATTATAATAATAATAATAATTATTATTATTATAAAAATAATAATAATAATAATAACATAAATAAATAATAATAATAGTGATAAAAATAAAAATAATAATAATAATAATAATAATTAAAAATATAATAAAATTATTATAAAAATAATAATAATAATAATAAAATGATAATAATAATAATAAATAAATAAATAAAATAATAATAATAACAAAATAATAATAATAATAGTGATTAAAATAAAAATAATAAAAAATACACATAATAACAATAAAGTAAAATAATAATGATAAAAATAAAAACGAAAATAAAAATAATAATAATGATAAAAATAAAAACGAAATAAAAAAATAATTAGAATACCAATTTAATAATGATGATGATGATGATGATAATAATAATAATAATAATAATAATTTTTGTAGTTATTATTATTGTTATTATTATTATTATTTTATTTTTATTTTGTTATTAATAATAATAATTTTATTGTTATTATTATTTATTGTTGTTGTTGTTATTATTATTATTTATTATTTATTACTTTTACTTTGTTATTATTTATTGTTGTTGTTGTTGTTGTTGTTGTTGTTATTATTATTATTATTATTATTATTATTTATGTTTATATTATTTATGATTATGTTTATATTTATTCTTATTTTTAATACTATAATAATAAAAGGAAAATTCTGTCATATTATACAAGTCATTCACATTACTATTCTTAATTCCTAAAGTATACCAAACATGTCATTCTCATTCCCAAGTTCATTCCATTCCTTGGCTCATTCTATTCTTGCTCAAATTTATTCCAGTTACCAATCACTACTTTAGTACATAGACACACAAACACACATACATGACAACACAAGGATGGGGGGGTCGAGGGGTGGGGGATAAGGGAGCTAGGGGGCTAAAGGGTGGATCGGTTAGGGGTTGGGGGTAACAAAGGGTCAAGGGGTGGGGGTGAAGGTGCCCGGAGGAGCATGAGGGGCCTATCCAAGATAGTGGGAAAGTGTGTGTGTCCCCGTGTAAAAGTTAATGGAGAGAATAAAGTAGAAGAAGGAGAAAAGGACAAAAGTAAAAAAAGAAAGAAAAACTTTAGGATTAATTTGATTTTCTTTTCCTAAATATTAGGGAGTAAATTGACAATATTAATAGAAAATATATGAAATGACTGAATTAATCTTTAAATAGTAGTCTTTCCCGTTAAAATTAACCGATGGCTTGATGGTAGGACTAAATTGATTAATTTTTTAAAATAATGAGGATTAAATTAGTTAACTTTGAACAGTAGAAAAAATTGAAAAATTGAGATAAAATTGAGAAACAATTATGTACTTATCTCGATGGAAAAGCGAAAATTTGTTTCCCTAAATCAGCTTGCTTATTTGCTCATCTGAACTTAATTGGTAGGATGGAGTCCATGAAATTCTTTAGTCTACATGCCTTGTTTGGTCATCTTGATTTAATGACTAGAAAAGTTTATGAAGACTAAATACTGAATTTTTATGCCGACTAAAATATGAAATGGGAAATGTAATAGCTTGTGATTTACATGCTATGCATACTTAATCGTATATCTTATGGAAAAGCATACACTGCATAATGTAGAATTGAAAACATTGAACACCATAATCAGGAAGGGTCTCGATAAAAATCAATCGTATTATAAAATGAGTTGCTCGAATAATTCAAATATTTTTCGGCTGCCTTCAAATCTAAGCATTCCTATGAGACCGTCACAAATATTTTTTGACTCTTAAATAATTTGAAGTATGTATCAACATGCGTTAAGATATATCGTTATATCACGAGATTTATAATTTTAAATAGATCTAATATGATATTACTTAAGATGAATTACTCGTTATAAAATATATATATATTTTTATATAACGGTGTAACTACAAATAATTATAGTGATCACATGCTAAACATAACTAAATTAGGGTATAAAAAATACCAGGCATTTAAGTGCGAAATTGGAGGGAACATCCAACACTACGCTAAAACGATGCAGCCAACAAGACCTTTGATTTTTGACAAAAAATAAAAAAACAAGACCTTTGATTTTGTCCCCCCCCAAAAAAAAGAAAAGAGTTGATTAAAAAAATAAAAAAACAAGACCTTTGGAGCGAAATTGTGAATTGCCAAACCTCCTTGATCTACCCGTATGGGTCATTAAGAAGCCTTTCCTTCTTTTTATTCCCAGATAAAAAATTGGGTTAGAAGAGAATGTTTCTGCAACCCCTTTTCCCTTTTTCTCGTATCTGGATCCTCTTTTAATTAATAATTTATTTTAATATAATAACATTACATTTCAATTATTCATTTTAAATTTAAACTATAAAAAATAAAAAATAAAGTGAAATATTTGAATATTTTGAATAGAATGAATGACTAAAATGTATTATTGGCATACTAGAATGAAGTACTGGTTAAGAGAATATTCTAATCATCTTATATTGTTTCTTGGTCGTTGCATCATCCTAGAAGTTATTATTCTTTAGGCTTAGTTTTGATCAATCTTGTAACTAACTAAATCGGACCATACTCTTCTAATGGCATCTTTAATGGGGGCTCTAAAAATAAATTTTTTTAAATTTGGGTGTTTTTAGAGCCCCGGACTCTAAAAGCAACACTATTTATGACAAAAATACATAGGATTTATCACTTTTGGTTTGAAAGATGTCAAAATAGAGCCCCAAACTCTATTTTTTTCAACAAATTTGTTGATATTTTTAGAGCCCGGGACTCTATTTTGACATCTTTTAATCCAAAAGTGATAAACTCCACATACTTTTTTCATGAATAATATTACTTTTAGAGCCCCGAGACTCTAAAAATACCCAAATTTAAAAAGGTTTACTTCTAGAGCCCCCATTGAAAATAGCCTAACTAAGGTCATAAAAACCCGAGATTTAGGGTCGTGCTCTAAATTTAGAGTTGTACTAGGTAGCCCGGACGTCTTGAACTCTTAGCTGCCCGAAAAGTTCTGGCTTTGAGTTGGACCGCAACCCAAAAGGTTTCATTTTACTTGCATGACTATCTGCAGACTTGTTTTAAAAATAAAAATGAAGATAAATAAGAAGAGAGAGATTATACAAGTTTCTTACTCTATTGGCATGTGTACAAACAATAATCCACTTAACAAAATCATTATAATGCTGATTGCTGATTGCTGATTGGAAGATCTCTTCCATAATCCACAATGTTCAACTGTTCTTATTACAACTACTGGCCACAACATCCGGTATGTCTCTAAACAGATCAATCGTATTATAAAATGAATTGCTCGACCTATTCGAATAGATCCCTCTCCTATGATTTTCTTGTTAACTTTCTCCACTTGTACACATTTTGAAAAAACAAAAAAAAAATCATTACAATGCTACTATATAAACAATTCTAGTTGCGCAATTATTTGGACTTCTTTGAAAGTGAAATCATCCGCACAAATATGCTGAAGCATCTGTGTATCGCCTAATATGTCCAATCTTTTTGACCAAAAAATAAAAAATTAAGTCCAATCTCAATAGTAAAGAAAATATCGAAAAAGATGCCGATTGGTTATTTGCCCCATAGTACATAGAATATTTAACTAGTATAATCCAGTTATACTTCTTTTTCCTTTCCTAAGAAAGTTCGTTCAGAAAATGTGGTTCCCAAAACTTAACAATTCGACATAAATTGATATTAACGACTCAAAATTTGATTGGTAACTTCATCTCCATTAACAATTTATGATTCCCTATATATATATGTGTATGTGTGTGTGTGCGCGTGAGTTATTAAAAATATCTTCTGTCAAAAAATATTTTTCATCAAAATATTCAAACAACAAAAAATATTTTTCAGTGAATATACATGTACACATATAAATGAAAAGTTTATTCCACAAATGACCAGTACATATATCCCCATATATATGTAAGTACCTCCCAATAGGGTTCTTATATAAGGCGATATTAGGTACTTAGGTTCTTATAGAAGGCGATATTAGGTACTTAGGTTCTTATATAAGGCGATATTAGGTATCTACATATATATGGTGATATACGTACTGGGTATTTTATCTACTTTTCATTTTGATAGGAGTAAGTGCTTGGTGCTCGCTTGTTGTCTACTAAATGAGCCTTCACTGCCCATCCGGTCCCTATCTTTAATCTAAGCCGTTCGCTAACTTTTGATCTCCTTTCCTTCTATTCATCGGACTTTTGGCTTTCACCAATTCAAGGTGAAAAATGAGATTGATGGTGTTCGCAGGTTGACGAGGCACTTGGGAAATTGTCAAAAAAAGAGTAGAGTTCCACCTAGGTGAACCAAAAGGAAATGGGTTTACAACTAGCAAAGTACCTTGTGCCTATCAAATCCCTAGAATAAGGATATGCAATAAAGGCACTCATAGATACTATTTGCTTATTTTACCACCAAGGAAAAAATAAAACCATCTCTTTCAGAAAAAGAGAGAAAAGATGGCGATCTAAAAAAAACTAGGGGAACCATCTGAGAACGGCAAGAATGAAAGAGATATTTTCATGCATCGATCGAGTTAAGCGTTCAAATAATTCATCAACCAACAAAACGGCACAACAGTTATCAAAAATTGAAAGATCTAATCAAAACTCACATATTGATACGAAAAAATTGCCATGTCATCACAGGCAAACTAAGAACAATTCCCCTAAATCTATGCGTCCAGACAACTGAAATCATAAAAGTGAAGTATCACATGTATCAATCAAAGAGCCCAAAGTCCATCTCTCTTTTAATGAGCAACGGCGATTCTTCCAGCAACTTGGTCAAGATCTCGCTGACCGTTGGATGTGATTCTCCTTCCACTGGAAATAAGAAACCAGCAGCAAACAAGTGACTCCATTAGAAAATCACATGTCCGGTCAAGAAGCAAAAGACTAAGCAACTTCATACAAGATCTTCTCATATGCGTTCATAGGTAAAAGCTAGTAAGTGGGAAACTTTATTTTCTTTATTCTCCCCTTGTAGAACATATATACACTCTAACTATTCCATTATCTATATGCACGAGCATATGCTAGTATAAAATAGAGGGAGACAACCAATATCCAAGTTTTAGCCCTTGAATCTCTTTAGGTGATAACTCATAAAAGTTGAAATTGAACGAATTGCGTGAGCATTGTGTGTGCCATACATAGCATAATTATTTGACAAGAGTGTGACATATTCATTAACCATATAAAAGGATTTGGACTCGAGATGGACACTCAAATAGAAATTGCAAGAAAGAAACTCACCCCTTGGGCTCAAAGTCGATGATGTTCATGTTCTGCAATTGCTGGAGTATGTGACGAGCAACAGCACCACTGCTCTTGCAGAAGTGTGGTGGGCAGACACCGTTCCTCTTGCTACCACCATAAATCCTCTGGAAACCACCGACACCAATACCTCCTCTCAAGTAGATTTTCCTTGCCATAGAAGCTGTCATACAGATAAAAAGACAAATTAGATAATTCCAGACAAGGTATTATTATTCAAAATATGGAAAAGAAAGAACGATCAGGAAGATATAGGGAACATACCAGCTCTAATGTAATACCAATCAGGGTCGTATGGTGCAAGCTCTTTGTGTCTACCAGTCTTCACAATGTCAGTCCAGTGAGGAAGCTCCATCTGCGGTAAATAGAAGTGAGACACCAAAAAGACATTAGAACAAAATCACCATATTTGCCTTATCCGATAATGCAGTATAACACAGTGATCTCATCTGAAATTCAATGTACAAGTTAACCGATGTTAACCGATAGTAAATAGCATCTAAAATCACAAACTGACCATCAACATTACATGCCAAAATCATAATTTTACATACAAAACACATCAAGCGCCATATATTCAAACAGACACAGTAACAATGTAACTCTAGGTTAACAAACTAAAATGAAGAGTTTGACGAGATCTAGCTTTTCCTATTAATTGCTTCCGCTGGAACACTTTCTGAGTGATACAAGAATAGACAATATTATGCTACATAGTTTATACATGAGTGGTATCAAGAACGGCTAAATTCCATAAACAAATCTAGTCTTCTATATATAATGGCCTACACGATACTCTTTCCGTTTCTTTTCAGTATCCATTCTTTACTAAACCAAAACTAATTCTAAACTTCTCTTCAATGAATCCATTTTCTGGACACAAATCATTCAAACACTAACACGTTAAGAAACAGTAAACACAACCCAACTAATACTATTAGAAACGAACAAAATCGAGTGTTCGCCGCACAAGTTTCAAATTTTGATTCTCCTATTAAACTTTAAAACCATAAAACAGTCTCTCATTCCAAAGTAAAACTAAGTGGGAAACGGTCTCCAGTAGCCAGTTATTCGAACTAACGCGACAGCTTTAAATGGTTATAAATTTCGAATTACGTAATCAGCATCATATCTTCCACAATAAGGCACATTTCCAATTCTCTACAAATCTAATTTTTATCTCCAATTCACAATTTTAGAAAAGCAAATTAAAAAAGTCACATTTTTTTCAATGGATTTAAAACAAACCATGCAACATAAAAGAATGCTAAAATATATCATCCATAGATACATACGTAAGAGTCCCTCATTATAAGCTTACATATCAAAATATTCACAAATACACACATATAGATGTACATACATACATATATATATATATATATATCAAAATACATAAATCATATATAAAAATACACACACACAACTCTCCCTCTCACACACACACATATATATATATACCTTGCCGGAGCGCTTGAGGTGGGCGGCGTAGGCCTTGACGAACTCGTGAGGTGAAACATCCTTAACAGTTCTCGCTGCCTCCATTTTCTTAAACTGCTGTTGCGGCGGCGGCGGCAGATCTCTCCGAGAGCTCCAGCGAGGGTTTGCGTATGTAAGAGAATTAAGTGAGGGCGCTAGGGTTTATACCCTTTTTGTGTGAGTATATGTGGGCCTATTTAAGGGCTTGAAAAGGCTTGGGCTTGTTAGATTCTTAGCCCAAGGCCTTTTGTGTTCCATTTGGTTTGGATACGCATGAAAAAACGTTTGGGCTTCAGTCAGATTCTTACCCCAAGTCCTTTTCTGGTTATATTGGGTTTCAATTAAGTTTATTTTCGTTTTTTGGGGTCATGATTATGTTATTGTTTACTCAGAAAAATTTATTATTTTAAGTTGGATGAAGTGCACCAAACTCCCCTGTGGTTAGACATAATTGTATCGGTGCCCCTTTTATTTTAAAAACTAACATAAGTAGTCCTTGTATTTTGGTAAAAGTACAGATGTGCCCCCTCTGTCTATTTTATGTTAAAAGAGCTAATGGACATGACAAAAAGATACATTTTTCCTCATGTAATAAAAATACATTTTTGCCCATACTAAAATGAAACAAAAAAAGAGACCTTCATCTTTTTCCCTAAATCGATTGAAGTACTCACCATTACAAACCCTTGCGCCATTATCAAAAATTGTTATTGACCCATTTGTTTAAGAAACTCCAGACGCGATTATTCCAAAGTAAGACGGCACGAAGGTGTTCTCTCTTATTTTGGAGCCGATTGCCGCAAAGCTTGTAATAGGTAAGTCTTGAGCCCTTATTTGACATTTCACATAAATTATTTTACAAAATATGTACTAGAAATGTGTATACAAGTGTTGTTTGTGGTCCCCCGATGTGGTTTTTGGTGTCATTGTTGTATGCTTCCTTTTTCCCAAAAATGAATCTTGATGTGTCCCGTGATGTCGCCATCGAAAGAGACAATCTGCATATTCTTTTTTTCTTTTTTAATAATGTTGTGTTGACTTTATTATTTATTTATTCATGTATTTAATTAGGTTTATTTAGATTAGGGTTAGGTTATTACAGTTTGTAAACATAAAATAAAATTAGGGCTTTATGTAATGACATGTAAATTTAGGGCTTTATTACAGTTATTAACTGCATAATGAAATTAGGGCTTAAAATTATAGTTATGAGCATACAGATTCCTAATGTGATTAGTTTTTATATCTTATTTCAGAATGGATCCTGATGATTTTGTAATGGATAAGAAATTTGATGCAACTGATCATGGGTTAATAAGTGTACACATTTGGATAGGTGGTAGGTTTATTCATGAACTTAAATTTAGGTATTTTGGAGAGAGGAAGGAAACAATTCCTAATGTCAACCTAGATAAGTTGAATACATTTCACTTTATGGATATGTATCAGGACCTTGGTGGTATGAAGAGTAATATTGTTGTATATTACACTACTCTAGGTACAGAAGTAAAAGATGGGATTTGGGAGATATGGAAGATTACAAATGATGCTAGTGTTAGATATTTTCAGTCACTGTTTAAGGGTTTACCATATGCATGCATATATATAGAGGAAGAATCTGACCCATTATCTGCAGACTATGGTGCATGCGTTGATCCACCAGTTGAAAACTGTGATTTACAATCTGATCCAGTAGAAGAAAACTATGATGCTCTTGTGTTGTATGAGAGAGGTGAAAGGGTAGATATGAATGATAATTTAGGTACAGACAATTTGGGTGGAGATAATGCATATATGAATGATGATGTAGCTGCAAACATTAGGGGTGAATTTGATGCAGGTATGATAGGTAAAAATGAAGATGGTGGTCCTAATTTGAGAGGTGATGATGCAACTGAAGTGATAGCTGAAAATGAAGATTACGATCCTAATCTGAGAGATGATGATGCAATTGAGGTGATGGTTGACAATGAAGATGGTAGGGCAAATCTGAGATGTGATAATGCAACAAAAACGATGGTTGAAAATGAAGTAGTTGAGGAAGATGAAGAATCAGATTCAGATTTTGTTATACCTTCTGACGAGTCATCATCTGACATTGAGTCTGATGTACCTAGTTACATATTTGATGACATTGAGGGGTCTAGTGATAATGATATTCTTCGAGATACCAATGGGAAAAAATCAAGAAAGGAAAGATATGTTGAGTTGAAGAATAAATTGAAAAAGAGGTATATGAAGAAAAAGAGAAGTGCAGTGAAGAGGTCTTCTAATGCAGGTCAGAATGCTTGGGTTAGTGATGTTTCTGATGATGATTTGAACATGAGAGGTTCAGGTGATGAGGCATCCCGACCCTCTATCCCAGAGTATAAAGAGGGGATGAGTATGAAAAAGTTTAAAATGGTGAAACTGATGCAATTTAGTTCAGTTGAAGTGTTTCAGATTGTTCTAAAGGATTAGTGTGTGAGGAAATTGATTGATTATGTGTTGGTGAAAAATGATAGTAGTGAGAGCCAAATGCAAGCATGCAAAAACTTGTGGTTGTACATGGGTCATACATGCATCTCCAGTGATGAGGAACAATATGTGTTTTCAAGTGAAAACCTTGGAAGTTGAGCATCACTGTGGGCGTAGGCTTGATAACCAATGTGCAGATTACAAATATTAGGCCAAAAGCTAGTGAAAACTTTTAGGGAAAACAAAACACAAGGGGGTTTCACGCACCTACTACAAACCACAAGGGGGCTATATTTATTGTTTAATTTGTACGGGGGGGACTGATACACAATTGAGAAGCCACAAACCCAAAAAAAATGGTTACAAATTGTGTCCAAAAAACCATAACTTAACATTTCATTACCACAACTTAACATTACAGAGGATTCTTTTACAATTAACATTCATACAACAAACAACAATTTCATTTTAAGATCAAAACAAGAATCAGAAACATCAACAACACACAGAGGACACAACCGACAATTTATAGATCATTGATACGCTTGTTCTTTATCTTCTTCAAAGGGTATGATGAGACCTCATCATCATCATCATCATCTTCTTCTTCACTACTATAGTCATAATCTTCACCAGCTCTAGGACCATGTAAATAGAGCTCTCTTTTTTTCCAAAATGTTCTTTTAGGCTCGTACCATCAAAAAAAAATTACAAGCGTTGCAGTTAAAGAACAAACACCCTAAATTAGCTTTCAAAGGATCTGTCACAACTAGAATCTCCACATTTCGACAACAATGACACTTCTTTGGCACGTAACGCAAATCTAATAGCGGATCTTCCGAAAGTCTGCTGCTCGCCCTTAACATATTGCTGTAAAAACATCAAAATACGAGCTTTACCCATATTACTCTTCACGGCAAAGAAAAAAAAAGGAATAACAAAAGCAGCCATATCACCTTGACGGCATGAGGTCACGACTTTACCTTGCTAGAGCTTTACCCACTTTGTCGGAGCTCACCTACCTTCTCAGAGCTTCACTAACGTTCTAACACAACTTAAAGATCTGATACTTGACCATAAGAACTATATAATAACATGACAAGGGCATTTATGTCCAAAAACTAATAAATTTTGCTTACATGTACATCAAAACAACAACCCATTTGCATGTCAAACGCGTTCATGTTACCCTTCGTCAATAATAATGATTTTTTGGATGGTAGAGAGGTAATCTGCACTTTTATTAAAACACAAGGACTACTTATACTAGTTTTTGAAACACAGGGGGTACCGATACACTTATACCTAATCACAGGGGGGTTTGATGCACTTCACCCTTTTAAGTTTTAAAATAACTTTTAAAGTAGTAACACAATAATGTTCTATAGTGAGAAACAATCATGCTGTAATTAAATGATTTCACATTAAATAAACATAAAATTGATTTTCATTAGTTGAAAAATATTAGTGATGACAATGTTATGCTATTCTCAATATCCACTTTGTACTTAGACCAATAAATTTCTTGAGCTAGACTCTTTTTCAAAAAAATTTAATAAAGAAAACTAAAATAAATAAGGCTCTCTAATTGATGAAGCTACGCTTACTATAATAAGAAATCAGTGTATTTAGTGAAAATTGCTAATTGTTGTCCAAATATCACATTTATCGCAATAGATCTTTGTCTCAAAAAATAACAAAGATGAACTCTTCATTTTCCTTCTTTTCAAATACTATGTTTTCATGAATATTTGTTTGTTATTGTCTTAGTTGTTTCCTAGACCTATTTTGTTGCATTAGCATGTGTATCTACTCATTGATGTCACTCTTCAAATAGGTTATTTGTTTATGTTGGCAAATACATTGGCTTCTAATTCAATTTAGTCCCTATTGTTACAAAAGTAACACAACTAGTCCTATATGTTTACAAAAATTGACCTGGTTAGTCTTTTTTTGTTAAGTCAACGTTAAAATTGGATGAAATTATTTTGAAGGGTAAAATGGTTATTTGACCATAATTTTGTATTTTTCTTCTTCTTCTTCTTCTTTTTTTAAACTTTCTGACCAACCTCAAACCCTACAACTACCTCGCGTGACCCACTATAATCACAATAGTGACCTCGTGCAACCCACCTCAAGAATGAAGTGAAGCTCAAAAAGTTTACGCTTACTCTTAGTTTAGTAGCTGCCTCCACTATGAAGGAAGCTTTTGGAAGCACCCCGCTACTGCCACCTTAAGCGACCCCCCACCTCACGTGACCCATGCGTGAAATCTCATACCCCAACTGCGTGCATGTCTCATTGTGTGTGCTTGGTATGTGCATTGATTCTGTTACGTGTGAAATTGTGCAGTGTGATTGTATGTATGTGTGTGTGTTGTAGTATGATTATGTGTATGTGCAGTGTAATTAAGTATGTGTATAGTGTACTGTGTGCAAAGTGTGTGTTGACTGTGTGCGAAGTGTGTGTGAAGATTGAGGAAGAGAAAGTAAAAACAAAATTGTTAAAATTAATTTAATGGTTTTTTTTTTTTTGGCAAAAGAGGGAGTAACCCTCAGATTTTATTGAACATAAGAAAATAAGTACAGAGCCCTGGAGGGGGACATGGACCTGACCTCCAAGAGGGGATGGGGGACAAAGGCCTGAACCATCCCTCACAAATGAACTAAAGAAGCTACAAATTTGCCCCTTATTACAAAGGTCCTAGAAATGAATAAAAGAAGCAACTAATGGAAGGCCTAATTGGCCCTCTTTTTACAAAGCCCTTAACAAGCAAAAGTTGAACCAAAAGTAAGGCCGAAAATTTCCAAGCAAAAATGGCGCCAAGGCCTTCTTCCCACGTGCGCAGTCATATGCACATATGAAAAGAATTAAAGGAAAAAAATGAAAGAATGAAAAAATTTAAGCAAGAACACTTACCTGGTTTTCATGAAAATGAAAAGGCTCAACGGTCTGCCCCTCAAAAAGCATTTGGCAACACTCACAAAAGACTCAAACAACAAAAAAAAAGAGTGTTCCGCGTTAAAAAAATTAGAACATGAAACATGGCAGCCCCATTTTATCCACGCGCACTAGGCCCTTCAACTCGCGAAACTGAACAAAATCTTGCACAAGCACATATCCCTACGCCAATCTTCCTTTACCAACAGGAAATCTGCAACCTGGTTACTTTCACGAAGCACATGAGTTAACTCTGCCTGAAATGAACCCAACCAAGCATGAGCTTTATCCAGCTCATAACAAAAGGACCACGAACCCTTTCCCCTACCGTTAATGAGCTGAACTACCATCAACACATCCATCTTCACCCAAATACGCTTAAACCCAATTTGCTGGCAAATACGAAGACCCTTCAACAGAGCAAGAAGCTCTGCCTTAATAGCAGAGACCTCACCAAAAATCTCATGAAAAGCCACAATAAGATTACCTCGAAAGTCCCTAACAATTCTACTACCCCCAGCGATACTCCCTTCCAAGCTACTATCCACATTCAATTTAAACCTTCACTCAACAAGATTTACCCATCGAACCATGTAGGGAGCAAGCGGGTGCCTACTCTGGATAACACAATGGAAATAAAGCGCTAAACCCAAATCCCTTCTCCACTGCCAGGCCTTAATATTCCCAACTTGAGACAACTGCCAAATAAAATTACATACCCTCCAAATAATCCTATCAGAAAAGAACCCCATACCCCTATGTTTTACATCATTCTTCTCAGTCCAATCAAACCAAAGAATAAAGATGGGAACAAGAATGCAAATATGACCTTTATAAATATAATCCCCAAAATAAAACCATGTACCTGTCCAATGGAACACATAATCCGAATTAGACAAACGAATCTTAAATAGCTTAACAAAGTACAACCACACAGCATAAACATGACGACCATTCAGAAAGACATGAGAGAGAGACTCCACATGACTACAACACTAACACTTAGAAACCAAATACATGTCTTTACTTTGCAATCTCTCGTCAATAGGCAACCAATTACGTAAAAGATGTAGCATAAAAAAATATGTAATTACTGGAATAATTGTTGGATTAACACTTTTATTTGTGATCCTTTTGTTTAATCTTAGAAATATAAAAAATATGTTTCAAAGGAATAGATGTGTACCAAATTTGCCTGAAGGACTAACAAATCTGATTCTCCTTCCTCACAAAGTTCTACGTGCTCGTCATAGTAAACCCTCTATGAGTGGTCAAATCCCAATAAGGCTCATCTTTCCCAAAGAAACGTAGAGGGATCTGAAGAATTTCTTCCACAACAAACTCAGGTAGGAACTCTCTAAGCTGAACCTCATCCCACTTCCCATCCCTAAAGAACTTGCACACACGAATTGTAAAGTCCAAATCACGACCAAAGAGGGAAGAAAACGGTTGATCACCCCACCAAATGTCGTGTCAGAAAAGTACTTCACCTTGCCCCAACTTCCAACGCAGATGCGGCTCTCCTAGCTCGGCTGCCCTTGTAATTCTTTTCCAAATCATTGAGTCATAGAACTGAGGCTTAACTAGGAAGGGTTGTCGCCCTTGACAATATTTAGCATGTATAAACTTAAACCACATGCTATCTGAAGTTCTAAATCGGTACAATAACTTGATCTCTAAGGCATCCGTCAAGTCATGAATATTTTAATGGTTAAAAGGAATATTTGAAAATTTAGATTAATTAGTAAGGGTACAATGGTCATTTTATATAACAGTAACTTTTTTCATCCATTTTTAACGGAAAGGACTAACTACATCACTTTTGTAAACATTAAGGATCGGTTGTACCACTTTTATAACAATTGAGACTAAATTAAAAGGTCAAAATGATTTATCTTCGAAAGATTGATTTTTGGTTAAAAAATTATTTTAAACTCTTGAAGTTGCAAAAATCAGTTTTAATCTTCATCAAGAGTTAAAAAATGATTTGAAATGTTAAATGAGTTGAAAAACTCTATTGAATATTTTTTTAAAAAAGATGTTTATTCTTTATATCTTCAAAAGACTTGATTACAAAATGAACTGGGCAAATTTTTGGACAAATTTGAACATCCGGGTGACTAACCAGGATGAGTTACTTCTTTGGGTCTACTCGATCGATTGAATACCAGTGAAGTGCAAACCCTATTTGGACGATACATCTGAATGAGTCACTCGACTGGATGGCTCTGTTAGTTTGAAAACTTAGCCGTTTTTTTAATGTTGAAACATTGCCTGTTTATACCAAACCTCACCCATTTTACCATAGACCTCTTTGACACAACTTTTATTGATTCTAAGCTTATATTGTTGATTCAATTTATCAAACTACGTCAAGCTTGAGCTTACATTTGCATATTTATTGAGCATTCAAGAGATTTGATTTGTATTATCTACTCATTGAGAAGTTCTCTTTGTACCCATCTTTGTACACTCAATCTTTGTATCATTTTACACTCTTGGAGCTCTATATTAGGATTGAAAGAATCTTTATAAAAAGAAGAGTGTGGAAATTTTTTTTGTGGACTCAAAGGGTTGAGGTTGTAGGTTTGAAGTCTCACCTAGATTTTAAGAGGCTTTGGCTCATCTCTTGTGAACTCAAAAGATTGTCGTAGTAGGTTCTTAGCTTCACCAACATTAGAAGAAACTTGTGTTTGTCTTGTGGACTCAAGAGAGAGTTGTAAAGTTAGTTTCTGCTTCATCAACATTTGAAGAAGTCTAATAGTAGAGTTTGTATGAAATCCTAAGGGGAGACGACCTTAGGTAATGGATGTAGGCTTCCTAAGAAGTATCTTGTGTTTGATATATTTTCCAACTCATACTAGTATATGTGTTGCACACAAAGTGTTTAATTTGATAAATTGCCTAAAAGGATTACATTGCAACATTTGTTGCATATAAGAAAATATTAATTGGTGGTTGTTTATCCTTGACTTAATTCATCCCCCCTCTTCTTAAGTCTATTTGCCTTAACAATAACTTATTTGCTTATTTTATTGTATTTGATGTGAGGGATTTTAAGGTTTTAACTTAAAAATGTTATGAGTTTCACATGTTTTATTTCTAATTATGGACCCCATTTGGTGGTAAGACCTGCATCATATAGAGAGAGATGTTTATTAATATTAACATTTTGAAGCAAATTTTGGGATTTCGGTATTATATACTAGAGATGGACTAGTCGACATTTTACCATAGTTAGATGGACAATTATTATACGAGAACGGTCTTCTATATTCTTGGTGAACTGGAATTTAAATTTGTGAGTAAGACTATCCATGCACCCAATGCCATTTTCGCTTAAAAACCTTATATGGAAGGTTTGAATGGGATATTTTGCTAGTGTGGTATTAGTGGCTCCAAAAAAAAATAATCTGGAAGATATCTCAATACATATTTCGAGACTTTCTAGATTTGTGTCAAAGAATATTTAAAAGTGGCGATTGGTATCTTGGAATGATTTTAGACAAGAATGAAATGATTTTGGAAATGGAATGACTTGAAAAATAGTATGTCATGTTTGGTATGTTTTAGGAATGAAGATAAAAATGTATATATTAATTCAAAATCCATGTTTAATAGTTAGTATACATAATAGTAATGCGAATAACTTATATAAAATGACAGGAATGCCCATTTATTACTATAAACATGTAATTGTCTTAATTAATAAAAAAAAATAAAAATAATATTAATAATTATAGTTCTAATAATAATATGTAATTTTGACCACGGAGCATACATCCTCCTTTGTAATTTGATTGTGTTGCAATGAAAAGTCCATTTGCTGATTCAGCAAAAAAAATAGTTATGATAATAATAAGTACTACTAATAAATAAAAATAGTAGCTATATTATTAAAATTACTATTTTTAATGATCATAATAATAAGAGTAATACTAAAAATGATAATAAAATAATAAATAATCATTAATAATACTAATAAATAAATAAATAATTATTATGTTAATAATAATAATTTTATTTTTATCACTGTTGATGATTGTAATAAGAATAACACTAAAATGATTTAACAATAAGAAGTGTTATTATTATGCTTATATTTAACTAGTTATGTGTCACACCCTGACCCCGACCCATTGCTAGGGCAAGGCCGAAACATGACGTGAACTAGATAGATAAACCTGTACAATCATCAACTCATAACCTAACATTATAAATTCTATAAGTAACTTCAAGAAGGGTGCTCGATCTAACAACACTTTAACTTTCATTAACCTGCTTCATATATATACAAGGCCTAAATTCAACCCTCAGACATGCCACAAACATCAATGCCTTTTAGGCCTCAAAAGAATATACTAGTAGTAAGGTTACAACCCAACGTCCAAAAGAATAGTACAGTACTTGAAGTTTTTCAATTTAGCATAGTTTATAACATCCAAAAATCCAACAATACAAGCAAGCAGGATCACAGCAAGTAGAAGTCTGACTCGTCATACAAGTAAGTCTCACATTCGGCTTGAGCTGCTGATTTAGGCTCGGCCTCACCTAAAATATTGTCATGAAAAAGGTGAGCTACACCACTTAGCTCAATGATGGACAATGTGAAGGGGATTTTTGCAAGAGTTTTGATCTTTCGAAACCATTTAGAAAATATGCCATACATAGATAACAAATAATTACATGAAATGATGAACAAGTAATAACACGTAGATATACATTTCGAGGTCCTCAAGGGACTAAGCCAAGGTAGATTTACCATTTACCAAAGGATACAATTTCAATTGCTGGAGACGGCCGGCCTTGATTCAGTCCTCAATCATTTTCCCCAACTCTAAACATTAGGTGATATCCGGATATCTACCGGGGACTATAGTAGTCGAGACCGATTGGTAGCCCGATGCTACCCAGGAGAAACGAATGCTACCATACCCATAACTGTGGTTGCAACCATCGCGCCTATAGTTGTTACTTGTAAGCATAACATAAACAACAAGATACAAGGGAAAGCAACAAAGTAGGTTGCTTCCGTTAAACCATCATGTGTAAGCATTTGCTCAATTAAAGGCAACAAACAAGCATGTGAAAGTACATGTCTTATACATAATCAAGCATCAAATGTAACCTATACTTAAGCTTTTCATGACCCTTGATAGCTCATAAAATAGCCCCATACCAAAGGAGGGTGCAATAATCCCTTAGGATTACTCTAGGTAGCAAGAAAATGCGAAACAAGCAAAACTGCATTAGCCCAACTTAAATGGTTAAATGACCTACTTTCCCAAACTCTAATTAATCTGATTTTGGTCTAAGCTTGAATTTTATCGAAAATAGATAGTTCTAGAATCAAACAAAACTTAATTGGGAGTTAAATTGAGTGAGATATAGCCTCCAGAAAACATTGTGCGAATCTGTCAAATATCCGATCGAGTAACTCGACCGGATCCACTCTTCCGGATGGGTGGCAGTGAGCATCTGGTTGAGTAAATCCGGTCGAGTTACTCGACCGCATTCTCTCATCCGATTGGAGCATTTTACCCACGAATTTAAGGCATTTTCTCTTGTTTTAAATCCTAAGTTGCATATGCTATTGTCATGCTCCAAATCATCAACTTCACATATAACAACACAAGATTTCAATCTATCCTAGCTCGACCGCATTTACTCGATCGGATGGGTAGCAGTGAGCATCCAGATGTGTTATCTGGTCAAGTTACTCGACCTGATTCTCTCATCCGGATGGAGCATTTAACCCATGAATTCAAGGCTTTTTCTCTTGTTTTAAATCCTAAGTTGCATATGCTATTGTCATGCTCCAAATCATCAACTTTACATACAACAACACAAGATTTCAATCTATCCTAGCATCATCTACATCACATAAACCCATCCACAACAAATACCCATTAGCAAACCCAAGCTTGTCAACTAAGGTAGCTCAATCTCAACTTCTAGCTAGCCAAATACATGTATAACATACTGCTCAACCTTATACTAGTACTCAAGGGCTTAAGCAAGATTCTTATGACACTACACAACAACATTGAACCCTAGTTAACCAACAAAACCCCCATTGCACAACACAAGTTCATATCCACCATTAACAAGCTTAATACCCACACATAAAGTATATAACAAGCTATATGACTTTACAAAGCCTTTTGAAAATCATCCCTCACTTTAACAATAGTTAGAAATGGAAGAGAGTGATGTTGGAAATGCAAAAGATAACTTAAAAATGCAAGAAGCTAGCTTGACAATGGTTGAAATGCCTTGGTTCTCTTCTTCTTTTTCTTCTTTTTTTTTTCTTCTCCTTAGCTTAATCGTGTAGTGTATGTGTGTAGGTTGATCGTGTGTGTGTGTGTGTAGTATAATGTATGCATATGTTTTGTTTAGTTAGTGCAAAATGTTAGGTAGAAAATATCTAATAGCCAAATGACCACCTTGCCCTCCAACTAGATTATGTATTGCTAGCTTGCCATTTAGTTTCATTTTAACTAGTTCAGTTATCTATTATGATTTAGTAGGATTTAATTAAATGCCTACGATACCTAAACCACTCAATTGCATGAAAAATGATGCAAATGCACGTAAAATAAGATAATTGCACGTAAAATGATATAAATGCACATAAAATAATTTATTTATATGTTATGTGAATTGAATGCAGGTGAGGTCTCGTGCCAGACCTCACATCCTTCCCCCTTAAATGAATTGCGTCTTCGCAATTCCTTCTTACCTCGAAAATAACTCCGGATATTACTTCTCCATTTGATCCCGTAACTCCCAGGTTACTTCATCAATTCCATGGTTGTTCCACAATACCTTCACCATTGGAATCTTCTTCCTACGCAACTCCCGTTCTTGTTCGTCTAAAATTGGCACGTGTCTTTCTTCATAGGAGATGTTCTCACGAAGTTGTAGCGGTTCCGGCTCCAAGATATGAGAAGGGTCGGGTTGATACTTTCTCAACATTAAGACATGGAACACATCATGTATACCAGAGAAATTTGTTGGTGGACTCAACCGGTATGCTAACTTGCCAATTTTATCCACAATCTCGAACTGTCCCACATACCTCGGACTTAATTTACCACCTTTGTCATGCCTAATAAACCTTTTTCGTGGAGACAATTTCAAAAACACCTTATCACCTACTTCAAACTCCAAGTCTCTTCTTCTTCTATTGGCATAGCTTTTCTGCCTACTCTGAGTAGTAAACATTATTTTTTGGATCAACCGCACATTATCTATCTTCTCCATCATTTCTGGTAAAAATGTAGGATCAATGACTTTCATTTCACCGACCTTGTTCCAATATAGAGGTGATCTACACTTCCTTCCATATAAAGCCTCGTAGGGTGCCATGCCAATTGTTGCTTGGTAACTATTATTGTAGGAAAACTCTGCCAATGACAAATGTTTCTCCTATGTCCCTCCAAAATCCAATGCACAAGCTCTTAACATGTCTTCTAAGATTTGTATAGTTCTCTTGGATTGCCCATCTATTTGAGGATGGTAGGTTGTACTGAAACTCAAATTCGTTCCCAAATCTTCTTGAAATTTTTGCCAAAACAGAAATATGAACCTTAGATCTCTGTCAGACACTATGCTCGTAGGTACACCGTGCAATTTTACAATGTTAACTATATACAAATCGACTCATTTCTCCAAGCTATCTGTCTTATTCATTGCGATGAAATGGGGTGTCTTTATCAACCGATCCATGATCACCCAAACAGTATTACAGCCTCGAGGTGACCTCGGCAATTCTATCACAAAATCCATTGTTACATGTGCTTATTTCCAATGTGGAATTTCCAAAGGTTGCAAACGTCCTGCTAGTCTTTGATGTTCTACCTTAACTCTTTGACACGTCAAACAACGAGACACAAACTCCGCAATCTCCCATTTCATATTGTTCCACCAATAAAATTACCTCAAGTCACGATACATCTTTGTTCCTCCAGGATGTATTGTATAGTATTATGAGCTTCTTCAAGTATCTTTCTCTTCAATTCTGGGTCATTCGGTATACAAACTCGGTTCTGATATCTCCACAATCCATCTTGCTATTTGAAATCCAGATTGTCTTCTTTTTTCTTCTGAAATTGTGGATATTGTTGTTGAGCTTCCTTGATTTGAGATAACAATGCCAATTGAATCATTAGATGAGTATTCACCCCTAACTTCGCTAAGCTTGCCTTTTGGCTCGACGCATCTGCCACCACATTAGCTTTTTCGGGCACATAGTTGATGGTGCAATTGTAGTCCTCCAAGAGCTCCATCTATCTCATTTGTCTTATATTTAACTCTTTATGAGAGAACAAGTATTTTAAGCTCTTGTGGTCGGTGAAAATCTCGAACTTGCTTCCCTACAAATAATGTCTCCACTTCTTCAAGGCAAACACTATTGCCGTCGACTCTAGGTCATGAGTGGGGTAATTCACCTCATAGGGCTTCAATTTATGAGAGGCATAAGCGATGACTCGATCGTTTTGCATCAAAACACATCCTAATCTCTCATTCGAAGCATCACTGTAAATGAAAAACCCTTAACTTCCCTCGGGCAATACTAAGATAGGAGCGACTGTCAATCTCTTTTTCAACTCTTGGAAGCTACTTTCACACTTATCATCCCACGTAAAGCTCACATTCTTTTGTGTCAATCTTGTAAGGGGTCTTGGAATTTTCGAGAAGTCTTTCACAAACCTCTTATAGTACCCGGCTAACCCAAGAAAACTGCGCACTTCGGTAACATTCTCGGGTTTCTTCCATAACTGCACCACCTTAATCTTTGATGGATCCACTGCTATCCCTACTTGGGAGATTATATGCCCTATGAAGGCAACCTGTTGAAGATAGAACTCACATTTACTGAACTTGGCGTACAACTGATGTTCCTTCAACTTCTGTAATACCAAGTATAGATGCTTCTCATGCTCCTTCTCTATCTTGGAATACACCAAAATATCATCTATGAATATCACCATGAATTGATCCAAGTAAAGCTGGAATACCCTGTGCATCAAGTCCATAAAGGCAACAGGAGCATTCGTTAGTCCAAACGTCATCACAACAAATTCATAATGTTTGTACCTTGTTCTAAAAGCTGATTTAGGCACGTTTTCTTTCTTGATGCGAAACTGGTAACAACCTTGCCTCAAATCAAACTTTGAATAAACTTTGCCTCTTTGTAATTGATCAAATAGCTCATCTATCAATGGCAAGAGATACTTGTTCTTAACAGTCACATAATTTAATCCCCGATAATCGATACATAGCCTCAAGGTGCCATCCTTCTTTTTCACGAACAATGCTAGGGTTTCCTAAGGAGATGAACTAGGCAGAACAAACCCTTTTTCTAAAAATTCTTGCAATTCAGTTGGGGCCATCCGATATGGTGCCTTTGAGATGGGCTGAGTACCTGGCAATACCTCAATTACAAAATCAATCTCCCTTTTTGGTGGCAATCCCGGTAATTCTTTCGAAAACACATCAACATATTCTTTTACCACTAGCACCTCTACGAGCTTAGCCTGACCAGTTAGCTTATTAATCAAGTAAGCCAAGTATCTACTGCATCCCTTCCTCATTAATTTTATAGCTTTGATCGAGGACACAATAGCATTAACTAAAAAATTACCTCTACCCTTCACCTCAATCGCAGGTTAGCCCGGTACCTGAAACTTCACAATCTTCGTCCGACAATCCAATTGGGCATAATTGCAAGCTAACCAATCCATTGCTAATATAACATCATATTTTTTAAAATGAAGTACTATGAGATTGACCAAAAATTCCGGCCTTTTATTTGAATCTTACACACTTTACATCCATACTTAGAAACATGCTTGGTGCCCATGGGACTACTAACTTCGACATGACATGATAAAGGTCCTACTTGTAACTTGATGCGATGCACACATTGGGGGATAACAAAGGAATGCGTGGCTCCAGGATCAATAAGAACCTTTATCAATTGTTCTAAAATTAAGAAAGTACCTTCAACCACTACCGCAACCTCTGGAATCTCCTCTTGATTAATGACATACACTCGGGCTTAGACCCTCGACATCGGTGCATTTTCAAAGGCCTGATTCGGAACACCTCTGTTTCGGACAATCTTTAACTAAGTATTGATTACTTCCACACCCTAAAAAATCCCCAGTTTTTTCCAACACTGAGCTTCAACATGTCCCTTTTTACCACAATAGTTGCACACAACATTCTTGGTAGTAGTAGTACTTCCTGACGAACCACTAACCGATTGAGTAACTGAATCACTCGGCTGTGGTCGGGTAGAGGCTGATCTAGCTTGACTCGAAGCTTGACTTTGGGCTGAGTATGATCTCTGGGGAGCTTGTGATAACATCGGCCTCTTGCTCACTTGACTCGGTCCCCCACGAGTATCCAACCTCATCTTTTCAACTCGCGCCACCGAATCAACCATGTCCACATAGTTAGTGAAATGGTGGGATACAATAAAATCCTGAATTTCGAACCTTAGTCCCTGAATAAAGTGTTTGATTCTTCTATTCTCTGTTTGGACTAATTCTGGCAAGTACTTGGAGAGTTTGCTGAATCGAGCTTCATATTGTACCACAGACAAACTTCCTTGCCTCACAGACAAAAACTTTTATTCCTTTCTCTCCCGAGCCACTTCCGACACATAGTTGCCTCTGAAGGACTCCACAAAATTAGCCCATGTAGTCGGGGTACCATTCTGTTCCCAACGAGTCTTCTCATTTCTCCACCATTCCTCTGCATCCTCTTACAACAAGAAAGTTGCAAAGGCTACTTTTTTCTCGTCGGTGTAGTCCATAGCAACATAAATCTTTTCCACCTTGGCAAGCCAAGCCTCCACCTTCTCACCGTCAGGCTTACCCAAGAATTTAGAAGGTCCATACCCTAGAAAGCCTCTCAAGGTATCATCTCCATTACCTCAGGGGTTGTTGTTGTTGTTGCTAGCATCGTTGTTATTATTATTATTATTGTTATTGTTGTTGTTACCTGTACCCATGTTGGCTTATTGTTCCATCACCCTACTTATGCGATCTATCGCATTTGCCATCATATTGAACATGGCTATCCCGGGGTTAGTTGGGTCAACATTCCCAGTTCCTTGTGCTCCGGTGTTTGATGTATTCATAATTTCATGTATAAATCCCTTATTCTCAATGCATTATGCTCTTCAATTTGTAGGAATTTGATGCTTGTTGGAATATTTTAGTGCAATGTAGGTTTTGAGCAATAAAGAAACAATTTGAATGCAAAAAGAAGCGAAAATAAGCAGAGTCGAATGAACGAAGGAGAATGGGCGATGCATAGTCAATATTTTGAAATTCATACGTGCTTAATTGATGAAAAAATTCTTCACCATGAGAATCTTCTCTTCAAGACGGTTCCAACGCCACCAACAGTGTGAGAATCGGACTTCGAACGCTCTAGATATGACCATTCGAAGTTTGTTGCGAAAGAAGACAACTCAAATCCGCTCGAGCAGGTTATTAACCTGCTAGAGCAGCTGAAAGCCAGAAACGTTCAGCCCTTAGCCTGCTCGAGCAGGTTGTAAACCTGCTCAAGCAGGTTAGGCATTTTTCTCAACAATTGCACGATCTTTTGTGTGGGTCAAATCCCAACTTTGACCAAGCATCTTTACCTATTTAATGTGACTTTGTGAACAAAAAAAAGGATTTTTGGCCTCCATTCTCAACCTTAAACATCAACAAAAGCTATGGGATTCCAAGGAAGAGGAAAAAACACAGGTTTTGAAGCAAGATCAAGCTAGAACAAAGATCAAGAAGCAACAACATCATCTCAATCTACAATCAACTAATGAGTTCTTTTTATGTTTTCTTTAGTTTACAATCTTTGCTTGGTTTTCATATGTATTCATCACACTAAACCCCAAGATTTGGGGTGATAGATATCTAGATTACTTGAATCTATGTTTTGATTTGGGATTTTATTTCATAAATTTGTAGTTGAACTTCTTGCAATTGATTTCTTGGTTGATCATCCATATTCTTGTTAGTTGTGGTTTTGTCATTCAAGAATCATACTTTTTCCTATAGGAATCTTGTAGATTCTTGGGGATATGAATTTGGATTAGTTTAGAACTTAATTAATAATTGATTTACAATTGAGATAGGTTATGCCTAGAGATAATCTATGCCTTTTGAACTAAATTAAAGGTTACGAACTAATTGGAATAATTGGTTAGGATAAGTGGATGATGATCTATGCCTTAGTGATAGGTTATGCTCCAACACTCTTAATTAATTAGTCCCGTAAGATTAGAGCTTGTAGCCTAATCAATCCATGCATAATTTGACAATCCCAAATCTGTTAGCATAAAGTAGAGTAATGAAAGTTAGCTGTCATCCTAAATCACCTTCTTCCCATAAGATTCCCAAAACCTTGATTTGTGTTTAGTTATGAGTACGAGTCATTAGTCAATTCTTAGTTTCTTTTTATTATTAATCTAGACAAATTCATTTCAATTTATTTATCTATTTTCTTTTGAATTATCATACGATAATCCCAATTCTCTGATAACGACCCTTGAGTAGCCATACGCGTGGTCAAAGAGGAATTAAATCTATATTGTCGTTACTTTATTTTTACCCTTTATTATTGATCGTACAACGACGTGATCAATTTTTGGCGCCGTTGTAGGGGAATTGGCGTTTAATCATTGAGAATTCTGAATTTTTATTTATTTTTACTTATTAAAAAAGAACTAAAAAAATTTGTTTTTGTGAGTGGTGTCTTATTTTCATGTGAATTTTTTTCAAAATCCCCCCACTTATTGGGCATCTAACGGTGTAAACCCTTCTTCTATCTTAAACACCTTCAATGTTTGTGCTCTTTGTAATGAACATGATCATGTCACCTTGGATTGTCCCATTGCACCTTCATTTCTAGAGTTTCTTGGGGACCATGGCTTTATTACTCAGGATTGTACTTCTAATAATGTTTCATATGAGTTTTATAGTAGCCATGAGTATAATTGTTTTGATCATAATGTGTACCTTGCCAACTCGACAGATCCTACTTCATCAAAATCTAATTTTCTTGACAAGTTTAACTAACTTGTTGAAAGCATCTTATCCCTCCAACAATCTCCAATCCCTTCACAAGAGCAAGTTGGTCAACATCTTGACCATATGAAATGTAGGGATGAAAACAAGTTTCCCACTCAACTTATAGTGAGCTCGCTAAATCAAAGTAGTTTCATCCACACAAGAACATAATCATAGTAAAGAATAGATTAGTAGAGATAGAGAAGAGAGTGGAGATGAAGAGAGTTGTAGAGAAAAAGAGAGTGAAGTAAAAGTAGAAGAGAAAGAGGTAGAAGAATTTGGGGAGAACATTGATCGTCTTCTCTCTAGGGCTACTAGTGTCAATCCATCATCATCTAATGCTCCCTCAGTTTTGGAGTTCATACCACTGCACTCTCACCTTAAGCACTCTCATTTAGGACCACATCATACTCTCCAGGTTATTAAAGCTTTAGATATTTCATCAAAGAATAAGGAGGAATTGTTGGTGATCTTTGGTGACCAACAAAGGGCTATTGGGTGGTTGGTTCAAAAAGAAGATATTCTATCATTTGAAGAGACACAAATGAGGCTTAACCCAAATATAAGTGATATGATTCATAGGGAGGTGAGTGAATTAGGCAATCCTTATGTTGAAGATCTCATCTCTGATGGCTTATGGTTTAGTCTAGTAAAGAGAGGACCACACAAATTAGAATTCTTAATGGTCTCTCATAGGATAGAAGAGTTCATACCCATACACATCATTATAGGAGGGGTATTATCATCTTATTGGGACATGACTAGAAAGGATCACTTCATGTACTTAGTTGAATATTTTTCTTTAAAAAATCATTTTCTTTTCCATATAATGCATGATCTTATATTCTAGTTGTATGAGCGCAAGAATTTTAAGAGTGTTTTGCTCTAACACTAGCGCATGGCTGAGGGCGTAAAACTCCGTGATCCTAGGAGGCAACCTAGGTTATTTATTTTAGTTTGTTTTATTGTCTTCTTAATATTAATTTTTATCTTTTTTATTATTATAAGAATAAAGTGGATGAAGATTTTGATCCGTTGTGTTTGCTTCCTTCTTTCTTTCATGCACTTATTGTTGACCTTATGTCATGCTTTCGTTTGGTTTTAAGAGGTTTATTCTGTAGGTCCTTAGAATCTATTGGTAGCCATATGCATATATTGTTGACTGAAACTTTGGTGACACTTACTTAACAGGTTGTTTCGTTCTTTTCTTTCACCTTTCTTGTTTTGACATGCTTAATATGTCTTGCAATGGGGTCATTGCAAGATTTGGATTTGAGGGTGAGGGTAAAAGAAAAAGGAACAACTAAAGTGCTAAATTGTTGAATAGTGTCAATAATGCTTTATTACCGAGTTGATATTGAGACGTGCATGCTTGATTTAACTATGTTATCTTAGCCGGTGCATTGGCTTATTTTTGAGCTGTGAATTCTCTACAATCTATTGTTGTGGTGCTTTTATTCTGTAAGCAGTAAAATGGTGTCTCATAGGGGTAAGAGAATTGGTTACGTAACCCTGCGTTAGACTTGGTAGGATGTTTGCTTGATTGACATTTCATTGTGTTAAACTTTGACTTGGATTCTAGATACAATGTGTTCCCTTTACACGAAAAATTAAAACTAAAGGTGTATGCGAAAAAAGATGAAAAAAGGAAAAAAAAAAGAAAAAAATTGGAAAAAAATGTGTTTGTTGTTTCTATCTCTTGGCACCACTATCATTATACTTATTGTCTATCTTTAATGATACGTGTTTAAGGTATGCGGTGTTTCGGTGTTTAGTACTTCGAGCAAGTAGGGTATGCATGGGGCCCTTTAAATCCTATCAACCTAAGCCTTGAGTGGTTAGGATTGATGACCTGAAAGCTCGCTACACGGGGTGTTGAGCTGTCTGTTCTGAGACCAAGCATCGACTTAAAGAGATGAATGATGTTTCATTTTTATTTTTTTGTACACGTAATTTAGGGAACACCACTTGTATTTTTGGAATGCAGTTGAGATTTAACATGGGAGAATGGCATAGAGCGGAATTACTTTAGTCTAGCAAAGTTTTGTGGAACCAATCTCGTGTCCCTAACTGATAGCTTGATGTGCTTAAATTGGCCTAAAGAATTGGCACAACTAGGTAGTGAATAAGAGAGGTAATAGTGAGGAAATATGTTTGTGTACCATTTGTATGTGTTGTGTGAGAAAAGTCTCATTATTAACTTTGTGTTATCTTTTGCAATGTATGCCACGATGTCATGATCTAAGAAGTTTAGAGTGAATAACAAGTTTTGAATTGTTCTTTTGCTTGAGAACAAGCAAAGAGTAGGTTTGGGGGTGTTGATGTATTCATAATTTTTTGTATAAATCCCTCATTCTCAATGCATTATGCTCTTGAATTTGTAGGAATTTGATGCTTGTTGGAATATTTTGGTGCAATGTAGGTTTTGAGCAATAAAGAAACAATTTTAATGCAAAAAGGAGCGAAAATAAGCAGAGTCGAGTGAACAAAGGACAATGGGCGATGCATAGTCAATATTTTGAAATTCATACGTGCTTAATTGATGAAAAATTCTTCACCATGAGAATCTTCTCTTCAAGACGGTTCCAACGCCACCGACAGTGTGAGAATTCGACTTCGAACGCTTTAGATATGACCTTTTGAAGTTTGTTGCGCAAGAAGACAACTCAAATCCGCTCGAGCAGGTTATTAACCTGCTCAAGCAGCTGAAAGCCAGAAATGTTCAGCCCTTAGCCTGCTCGAGCAGGTTAGGCATTTTTCTCAGCAATTGCACGATCTTTTGTGTGGGTCAAATCCCAACTTTGACCAAGCATCTTTACCTATTTAATGTGACTTTGTGAACAAAAAAAGGGGACTTTTGGGCCTCCATTCTCAACCCTAAACATCAAGAAAAGCTATGGGATTCCAAAGGAAGAGGCAAAAACACAAGGTTTTTGAAGCAAGATCAAGCTATAACAAATATCAAGAAGCAACAACATTATCTCAATTCGCAATCAACTAATGAGTTCTTTTTATCTTTTCTTTAGTTTACAATCTTTGCTTGGTTTTAATATGTATTCATCACACTAAACCCCAAGATTTGGGGTGATAGATAGCTAGATTACTTGAATCTATGTTTTGATTTGGGATTTTATTTCATAAATTCGTATTTGAACTTCTTGCAATTGATTTCTTGGTTGATCATCCATATTCTTGTTAGTTGTGGTTTTGTCATTCAAGAATCATACTTTTTCCTATAGGAATCTTGTAGATTCTTGGGGATATGAATTTGGATTAGTTTAGAACTTAATTAATAATTGATTTACAATTGAGATAGGTTATGCCTAGAGATAATCTATGCCTTTTGAACTCAATTAAAGGTTAAGAACTAACTGGATTAATTGGTTAGGATAAGTGGATGATAATCTATGCCCTAGTGATAGGTTATGCTCCAACACCCTTAATTAATTAGTCCCGTAAGATTAGAGCTTGTAGCCTAATCAATCCGTGCATAATTTGACAATCACAAATCTGTTAGCATAGAGTAGAGTAATGAAAGTTAGTTGTCATCCTAAATTACCTTCTTCCCATAAGATTCTCAAAACCTTGATTTGTGTTTAATTATAAGTACGAGTCATTAGTCAATTCTTAGTTTATTTTTATTTTTAATCTAGACAACTCCAATTCAATCTTGTTATCTATTTTCTTTTGAATTCTCATACGATAAACCCAGTTCCCTGAGGACGACCCTTGAGCAGCCATACGCATAGTCAAAGAGGAATTTAATCTATATTGTCGTTGCTTCATTTTTACCGTTTATTATTGATCGTAAAACGACGCAACCAATTTTTGGCGCCGTTGGCGAGTAATTGGAATTTAATCATTGAGAATTCTGAATTTTTATTTATTTTTACTCATCAAAAAAACAAAAAACAAAAAATTCTATTTTTGTGAGTCATGTCCTATTTTCATGTGAATTTTTTTCAAAATCCCCCCACTTATTGGGCATCTAACGGTGTAAACCCTTCTTCTATCTCAAACACCTTCAATGTTTGTGCTCTTTGTAATGAACATGATCATGTCACCTTGGATTGTCCCCTTGCACTTGAATTTCCAGAGTTTCTTAGGGACCATGGATTTATTACTCAGGATTGTACTTCTAATAATGTTTCATATGAGTTTCAAGGTAGCCATGACTATAATTGTTTTGATCATAATGTGTACCCTGCCAACTTGACAGATCTTACTTTAACTTTCGTTAACCTGCTTCATATATATACAAGGTCTAAATTCAACCCTCAGGCATGCCACAAACATGAATGCCTTCTAGGCCTCAAAAGAATATACTAGTAGTGAGGTTACAACCTAACGTCCAAAAGAATAGTACAATACTTGAAGTTGTTCAATTTAGCATAGTTTATAACATCCAAAAATCCAACAATACAAGGAAGCAGGATCACAGTAAGTGGAAGTCCGACTCGTCACACAAGTAAGTCTCACCTTCGGCTTGAGATGTTGACTCAGGCGCGACCTTACCTGAAATATTGTCATGAAAAAGGGGAGCTACACCACTTAGCTCAATGAGAGATAACGGGAAGGGGATTTTCGCAAGAGTTTTGATCTTTCGAAACCATTTAGAAAATATGTCATGCATGGATAATGAATAAGTACATGAAATGATGAACAAGTAATAACACGTAGCTCTACCCTCTGAGGTCCTCAAGGGACCAAGCCAAGGTAGATTTACCATTTACCAAAAGATACGGTTTTAATTGCTAGAGACGACCGGCCTTGACTCAGTCCTCAATCATTTTTCCCTAACTCCAAACATTAGGTGATATCCAGATATCCACCGGGGACTATGGTAGTCGAAACCGACTGGTAGCCCAATGTTACCAAAGAGAAACGAACACTACCATACCCATAATTGTGGTTGCAACCATCACACTTGTAGTTGTTACTTGTAAGCATAACATAAACAACACGATACAAGATATGACAACAAAGTAGGTTGCCTCTGTTAAACCTTTATGTGTAAGCATTTGATCAATTAAAGGCAAAAAACATGCAGGTGAAAGTACATGTCTTATACATAATCAAGCATCAAATGTAACCAACACTTAAGCTTTTCATGACCCTTGATAGCTCATAAAATAGCCCCATACCAAAGGAGGGTGCAATAGTCCCTTAGGACTACTCTAGGTAGCAAGAAAATGCGAAACAAACAAAACTGCATTGCCCAACTTAAATGGTTAAATTACCTACATTCTCAAAATCCATTTAATCTAATTTTGGTATAGGCTTGAAGTTTATTGAAAATAGATAGTTCTAGAATCAAATAGAACTCAATTCGGAGTTGAATTGAGTAAGATATGGCCTCTAGAAAACATTGTACGAATCTGTCAAACTCATTTGCTATTCCACTCAACTCCAATCCTTAAACCATTTCACCACAGACAAACTTCACTACAATTACCACCCCAAAACCATAACTTATCATGTTATAACATCATCCAAATACAAATCCATCGAGAAACCATTAAGGCATACAAGTTCAAGTCTTCAACACATACTTGACAAACTTCACCTATGATACTACTAGCATATGCCACAACCTAGACTTCAATCATGCACACATCTCATATTATACACCATACAAGCTTATATGATAGAAAACTAACAAGAAGAACACAACATCAAAGTCTTGAAACCCTAGTTTTGCAATTTCAACTCAACACTCTAAATTCACAAGTATAAGCTAGGATTCATGCCTAATAAGCTCATATAATTCGTAAACATGCTTTGCATGACTTTTGTAAAGCTTTTGAGAAACTTCCCTCACCTTGTTCTTGAGTCTAGAAGCAAAGACACCCTTGAATCTAGCTAGTACTTGCAAGAAATGGTTGAAAATGGCTCAATCTGTCTTCTCCTTCTCTTCTTCTTTTTCATTTATTCTTTTTTCTCTCTTTTTCTCTTAGACGTGTGAGTGTGGTGTGTGTAGTGTGTATGCTGCATTTTTGTGTATGTATAGGGTGTGTTGTGTGTGTTTTGTTAGACTTAAGTTAGGTAAGATATTTTCCTTCATGCCCAATAGACCAAAAAGCCCTCCAACTAAAAGTTCATCTTCTAGTTTGCCATTCTAGTCCTATTTCAATTGTTTTAGTTACTAGTGAATCATGATAAAAACCTATTTAATGCTGGTCGAGTAAATCCGGTCGAGTAACTCGATCGGATCCACTATTCCAAATGAGTGGCAGTGAGCATTTGGGCGAGTTATCCGGTCGAGTAACTCGACCGGATTCTCTCATCTGGATGGAGCATTTTACCCACGAGTTCAAGGCTTTTTCTCTTGTTTTAAACCCTAAGTTGCATATGCTATTGCCATGCTCCAAATCATCAACTTCACATACAACAACACAAGATTTCAATCTATCCTAGCATTATCTACATCACATAAACCCATCCACAACAAATACCCATTAGCAAACCCAAGCTTGTCAACTAAGGTAGCTCAATCTAACTTCTAGCAAGCCAAATACATGTACAACATACATCTCAACCTCATACTAGTACTCAAGGGCTTAAGCAAGATTCTTATGACACTACACAACAACATTGAACCCTAGTTAACCAACAAAACCCCCATTGCACAACACAAGTTCATATCCACCATTAACAAGCTCAATACCCACACATAAAGTATATAACAAGCTATATGACTTTACAAAGCCTTTTGAAAATCATCCCTCACCTTAACAATAGTTAGAAATGGAAGAGAGTGATGTTAGAAATGCAAGAGATAGCTTAGAAATGCAAGAAGCTAGCTTGACAATGGTTGAAATGCCTTGGTTCTCTTCTTCTTCTTCTTCTTCTTCTTCTTTTTCTTCTTCTCCTTAGCTTAATCGTGTAGTGTGTGTGTGTAGGCTGATCGTGTGTGTGTGTATAGTATAGGGTATGCATATGTTTTGTTTAGTTAGCAGAAAATGTTAGGTAGGAAATATCTAATAGCCAAATGACCACCTTACCCTCCAACTAGATTATGTATTGTTAGCTTGCCATTTAGTTTTATTTTAACTAGTTCAATTATCTATTATGATTTAGTAGGATTTAATTAAATGCCTACGACACGTAAACCACTCCATTGTACGAAAAATGATGCAAATGCACGTAAAATGAGATAATTGCACGTAAAATGATACAAATGCACATAAAATAATTTATTTATATGTTATATGAATTGAATGCACGTGAGGTCTCGTGTTGGGCCTCACATTATGATTTTTATAGTTCTTAGTCGTTCCGAGATTATAAAACTGTTCTTATTGATAGAATTATACTCGCAAAGATTAGTTGTATAATATATTTTTAAGGGTATTTTGGTTATTGAGTAATAAGCTCATTCAAAAGCATATGGGAATTGACTTTTCTATGTGTTTTGTTAGGATTCGAGGGAATTGAGTTATTCTTATATATTTTGTTAGGAATGTGTATTCTTAGATTTGTAGGAATCGAATTACCGAGAGAATAGGATTCTCAAGTTCTTTCCATCATATCAAACATGAGAACTAGAATAGAACTGGAAATGTCATTCCATTTCCAATCTATTTTCACATACTAATCGCCACCGTAGACTTCTTCCACTAAAAGAAATAGAGCTTTAAAATTGATATAGTTCTAACACTGGAGTTATTCTTAAGAGCCCCATACATAATGCCACCAATTGATTTGTTAGAGAAAATATACTTAAGAGGGAGGTGAATTAAGTATTTGACCAATTACTACCGATAAAATTTTTAATACTATCAATTGCAACTTATACAAGTAAGATATCAAACACGTAGAGGGCACAAAGAAATGAGCAAGTAGAGCAAAGGGGAAAGAGAATGAACACAACAATTTATAGTGGTTTGCTAATTTACATCCATCACCTAAGGTTACATCCCCTTAGGATTTTCACTAGCTCTATTAGAGTTACTTCTTCAAAAGTTGGTAAAGCACAAACCAACCTTACAAGTCCTCTTGAGTCCACAAGAGTAGTACAAGCCTCTTCCCTTCTTTGAATCCACTAAAAAATTTACAAACACTCACTATACTATGAATCTCTCAAATATAGCTCTAGAGTGTTTATCTCACAACAAGATGTGAATAAATGATGAGTACAATAAATATCTCTCAAGTGTAGATGAATACAAGTTTAAAGCTCTCTTGAATGCTAAATGATTTGCAAGTTAAAGCTCAATGATTGTGTAAGCAAAGTGCTTTGAATGATATAGAAGCTTAGGATCAATTGCTTGTTGATAGAAGAGGTAAATAATGTAATGAGGGTGTATTGAAATATATAGAAACTCTTTTCACCGGTTAGTTAACGACTATATTTTTTAAAAGTTGGTCGAGGAGTCGGTTGAATCCTCATCCGACTTGGCTCGTCCGACTTATCCTTTGTAGTATCTGGAAAAGTCAGTTAAGGGATGTTGGTCGATACCTCGACCGATTTGCTTCATTCGACTTGTTCCTGCACGTTTTGTACAAGTCGGTTGAGGTACCGGTTGATACTCTCAACTAGCTTGCTTCATCTGACTTGTCTATTTAACAATTAGGACAAGTGGAAAAACAAGTCTAAAACAATTTCAAAGGTAAGAACAACACAAATTCATTTGCAAGTTCTTCTAACCCAATGCACATCTTTAGAAAATCTTTTTGGAATATTAGGAACTTATTTCTCAAGGAATCTTTGACTAATGTAAGAGTTTCAGAAAATATTTTGAGCTTTACCGAGCATCTTAAGGGCATTTGACATTGAAATGGTCAACACCTCTTATGACACCATGTCTCATTCCTTATAACTCCTTCTTCAAACAAGTCTTCATTCTTCATTGGTGAGACCTTCGTGGATAAATTCTTCACTGATCTTAGCACTTGACGAGCATATACTTGACAATCATGACTTCATTGTTTGAAGTCTTTACCAGTATTTCGTTTGACAAGCGTATAGCACTAATCTTCAAGGGCATTTAGCATCCTTGACTAACCCACTCACAATCAACTTATATAGCACAAGATTGGTCAATAATCAAACAAGTGATTAAGATTTTAGTTATCATCAAAATTCATGATTAAGGCCTTTTAGGCTAACAGGATTTACAAGAACTAAAGATCTTACTACAAGAATTGTTAGTAAATAGTTAGGTTAATACTAAATTTGGTCTCTTATCTTGGACATATTTGAAAAATTAGTCCATTATTTTTAAAAATACAACATCTAAGTCCCTTATCTTTTACTGGTATGACACCGTTAGTCCTTTGTGACTTTTTTGTCAAAAACTATTAATGGAGCACATGGCTCAATTTTTTCCGCAAATTTCTGGGGTAATATCGTCCATACAACGACACATAGTTGGGAACCAAAGAGAGGTGAAATAGCTACGTTTTTCTACAATCCTTAACTTTACTTTTGCAATCCCTAATTAAATATCCCATTAGATTGAAAAATCTCTTCGATTTTGCAATCAATTTCATGATTAATATCATTCGCAAGTCTGAGTACTCATCAAATTACTTGATCGCCGTATTACAAGGAGCTGAGATGGTACCAAAAAATCCCGACAAACTCTGCCATAAGAATGAATATTTTAATCTGTGCATAATCGATTTTTTTTTTTGCTGTAAATATGTGCTTTACGTATAAATTAATACTCGTGTTGATTATTTAATTTTATTTTGGTATATTTATATGTTTGAATATATATATAATCTATTGTTTTTTATTATTAAGCTTGAGATAATATTTTAGTAATACTTTTTTGTCGACATTAAACCCATTTGTTTCTTAGTTTTCAGACAATATGTTTTGTTATGCCTTTGCATGTGGGGTTGATTGTTAATTAATGTACTTTTTTAATCCCTGAATCTCATGTTTTTCTTTGCTTTGGTTTGCCTTTTTATGTGCATTTGACATATTCTATATGGCTGGTCAGATTGTTTTTCATTGAAGGTGCATCATGGTGGATAGTTTATGTATATTCTGAAAAAGATTTCACTACAAGAAAAAAGGGGAAGAGCTACGGATTTGGACGTCGTGTCAATTTTGAATGTTGCCTAAGAAAACGGATGATGGAAGGGCAACGAATATTTGTGTTAAGGTAGAAAAATGACGTGCCGCAAGTGGTCCTCACGCTCTGCCTCTATGCCTGCAAAAACAAAGAGAGCTTGACGGGTCTAGCCCGTATTAGCACTCCGATGCTTAAGTTAGCTTCCTGCTTCTGCGGAGAAGGAAATGTATATATGTGTATAAGTGTAAGTATCAGATGTACCTCCTCCTTTCCTTGCTCAATCTTCTGCCTTTTATAGGCACCTTGGCTTCTGGTTTAAAAGACAAGTCACATGGTTGCTGAGTCACAAAGGAGATGTCATCATTGCAGCTGAGTCAAAAGATTAAAGGTGCAGTAGTGGATCATCATTACAAACATGTGTGGATTATTAAAAGGCCAGTGGATAATTATTTAGATGGCTTAGTGAGAGATTAGCTAAGGATTCTCTGAGTTTATAGAACAAAGCATTTCAGTGCAAAAAAGGTAACTCAGACAGTCCTACCTCACTTGGTTCCAGAAAGAGTCCTTTTGCGCACGACGATCAAAGTCCGAAAACTTAAACTTGTCTCTGAGAACCTGTCCGAGGTCAACAGGACCTCGGAAAATAAACGTTCGAGGTCCGGAGACCTCGGAATACTGTGGCCGAGGTCCTTGGGCCTCGGACTGGTGATGTTCGAGGGCCAAGACCTCGGACTCTTCTTGTCCGAGGTCCAAGACCTCGGACTCTTCTTGTCCGAGGTCCTTAGACCTCGGACTGAGCTGTCCGAGGTCCTTGGACCTCGGACTGTAGATGTCCGAGGTCCTTGGACCTCGGACAGCATGTGTCCGAGGTCCTGGACCTCGGACTGTAGATGTGCGAGGGCCTGGGCCTCGGACAAGTTGTGTCCGAGGTCCTGGACCTCGGACAACTTGTGTCCGAGGTCCTTGGACCTCGGACTGTAGATGTCCGAGGTCCTGGACCTCGGACTGTAGATGTCCGAGGTCCTGGACCTCGGACGGTAGATGTCCAAGGTCCTTGGACCTCGGACAGCATGTGTCCGAGGTCCTGGACCTCGGACAACTTGTGTCCGAGGTCCTTGGACCTCGGACGTTGCCATGTCCCTCTGTCCGAGGTCTCGCGGACCCCGAACGAAGATACTTCTTTCTGACTGAGGGGTTGATTTTGCAATTTTGTAAAAATTTAGGGATTTTATACATATCATAATGCCCCCTCAGTTCTTGGAGCTATTAAATAGGTTCGAGAACTGATTGTGATGCCATGGCTATGTCGAATCTAGTCGACAAATCATTCTAAAATCACCTTGTCATATGTGCAATTTGCCACCTACTACCATTAATGTTGTCTTGCCACTTGTCAAGATCTGGTGCAATGACTTTTAAATGAATGGTGAGGATTTGAAACTCTTGGTTTCCCTCCCATTTTCAAATTTGAAACTCTTGGTTTCCCTCCCATTTTCAAATTTGAAACTCTTGGTTTCCCTCCCACTCACTCCTATAAATACCCCTTTCCAACATTCAAACACTTCACCTTATTTTCAAACACTCCTCTCTCTCATTCTCTCCTCTCCCTCTCTCCAAGGCTCATATACCTTAAGCTAGTTTTATTATTCTCGGTACAACACCTCGACGCCAACACCTCGTCAACACCAACCACCTCGGCGCCGCCTCCATTACCTCGGCACGCCACCTCGTCGACGGGAACCACCTCGGTGCCGCCGCCAACACCTCGGCGCCACCACCCAGTCGACGCCAACCATCTCGACGCCGCCACCTCGTCGCCGCCAACCACCGCGGCGCCGCCTCCAACACCTCGGCACCACCACCTCGTCGACGCCAACCATCTCGACGCCGCCACCTCGTCGACGCCAACCACCGCGGCGCCGCCTCCAACACCTCGGCACCACCACCTCGTTGACGCCAACCACCTCGACTCCGCTACCTCGTCGACGCCAACCACCTCGAACTTTCCGGTACCCTTTCCTCTACCATTTGACCTCTTTTTACATTCATCATTCTCATATATATATAATTTTATGGCGTCTTCCTCTTCGATTTCTTCTTCGAAAATTATGGGGGTTACTGTTGCTCTTCCCGCTGCGACTCAAGGCCTCGGCCTTCAGGGGGTTACTCACACTGACCCTTTAGTCTCAGCTATTCCCCCATCTTTTTCACCTCCACCCCTTGGGGTTCCTGTTCCCGCTCGACGCCTTAGGTCTTTTAGGACTGATAGGGTCGGGCCTTCGGAGTCTAGTCCTTCTAATCCTACTGAGTCCAAAACTTCTCAAACTATCCCTCAATGTGATCCGAATCCTTTTCTTCCTTACATTACTCTAGAGATGATTCCTGAAATACCCGAGCCGTCTCCTCCTCCTTCTAGGGCCGTAACACCTGATCTTGACCCTGACGCCCAAACTGATTTTTCTGCCTTGCATTACAATTGTACCTTTGGCGAAGCCGAATTGCACGAGCTTTGCAACGAAGGTGTCTTTCCTCATGATTACGAAATCAGAATTCCTCGCCATAAGGATGTGGCATGTCGACCCGGGGTAGGGGAAGTGGCCTTACCCTATCTCGCTCTTCAGTTTCTTCATCTTCCTCTCCCGGCCTTTATTGTTCGCATCTTTAATTTCTTTGACATTGCTCCTTGTCAACTTGCTCCTAACGGCTGGAGGGAGGTAGTAGGTTATTATGTTTGGGTCAAGTCGCTTGGTCTTACTCCGAGCCTTAACCTCTTCCGACACTTTCATCAATTGATTCATGACTCCAAGAATTTTGGTGTCTACTCTTTCTCCGCTAGGCCCAGTCATCGTTTAGTTTTAAATTGGCCTTCTAGCAACCGAGGATGGCATAACAAGTTTGTATTCGTCACTCATCCTTTCAAATGTTCAGTCAGAAGACTTTTCAGGCATTTACCACGCACTGAGCTTGATGCTTATCGCGAGCCTCCTCTCCTGACCCCAGCCGAGAGGCTTATGACTTCTTTCATTCTTCGTCGAGCTCGGCCTGTGTGCGGCATCCCCTATTTAACACGTGAAGCTATTCTAGCTTCTGGCATTTATGGTCAGTTGAGGTATGTTAATGCCGAGGTGGGACCTTCGGCTGCTGCTCACTCTCCATTACATGGATGCCCTGTTGCTGCGGTTCCATCTTCTCCAGTTACTGGGTTCCAGGCTGATGTTCTGATCCATGAAGGTAATTAAAATTTTCGTACATGTATTTTTAAGCTTCTCTTTTTGCATAGCTGACTCTTTATTTTGCCGTTGCAGGTACCGCTATCCCAGAGGCTCAGCAGCAAATGCCTCTTGGCGCTTCCGGGGCTCGATCCACCAGGGCTGGTAGACTCGATCCGGTTAAAGCGGTTGCTCTGGAATCCCGAGCTGAGGCACAAAGAGCCCGCGCTGCTGAACGAGCTGAAAAGAAGAAGGTTAAAGGTGGTCCCAGCAAAAAACTAAAGAAGGTTGCTCGGCCACGAAAGAAAGTAATTCAGTCAGATAGTTCATCCGAGTATACTCCGATTGAGCCCTTTGTCCTGCAGGATTTCTCTTTGCCTACTCCTGAAAGCAATGCTCGAAGATTTGAGGCCTTTAAAGAGGTTGCTGACGTTCGTAAAAATCTCGCTTATGGAGAGGTGCTTGGTGTCATGCCCGAGGGCAGTGGTTTGGTTAAGGACGCACCTCTTTCTATTGCCAGATCTTCTGACCCGCTTCGTCCGAAATCTCGACCTGCTTCTGAGGGCTCGACTCAGCCTCGTCCAAGGTCTCCCCTTGTTCCTGAGGATCCTGATACTGTGGTGAGTTCCCTGGATGATCTTCCGAGGGATCAGTTACACTTCATTGCTCAACAAGCTTTTGAAAAGGCCCGGCACAAGGTACGCGTTTTTTTAATTTTTTTTTTATTTTTATATGAGTTGCGCTTTTCCGACCTTGCTTTGTTTGTCACAGATGTCCGTGGGTCTTAGTGTGGCCTACCGCTTTGTAGAACAATATGAGCAGCGACTTGCTGGGGCTGAGGCTGCTTTTAAGGAATTTGAGGAGCGTTCCAGGAGCTCGGAGGCTGCAATCCAGACCGAGCTTATTGCCACTCGCGAGACAACTAGAATAGCTCGAGAAGAGGCTGCTTCAGCAACTTCTAAGTGTCGTCAACTTCGGACTGACTGGATGGCCTCCCTGCGGGCTCAAGAGGAGGCCAAGGCTGAGTGTGAGAGGCTTCAGTCTGAGTATAAGAGACTTCAGTCTGAGTTAGAGGTATCAGAGACAGCTCGTGGTTCCGTGGAAATTCAATTCAGAGATCTGCAAGCTTCTCTAGAGGATATAAAGAAACAGGCAGTAGAGGATTTCCGTTATGGGCAGGGATACAAAGATGATTTGAAGAGTCTTTATGCTCAATCTGTTGCTGACACCACGAATGACGTCACTGCTGCGCTTCAGAAGAAACTTGATCGTTATGCCAAAAGGCATGGTTTAATTCTTAGGGAGAATGTACGTTTTGATGACTCTTCGAGCTCTGAGGATGAGTGATAGGCATTGTATGTAAAGTATTTTTTTTTTTTTTTTTTTGCCTTTTGTAATGAAGACTTTCGTCTTTAATGAAAAGAGTTTCTCTTTTTGTTGATTTATTGTTTCCTTTTTTCGTATTTAGTTTTGTTAGGTCATGCCTTTTCAAAACTCTTTATCTGATTGAAGGATAATTTGATGGCTTTGGGAGGGGTCGTGCCCCTAGCCTTGGACCTCGAGGATCGTGCTCATTGGTCTAGATCTTGGGAGTCGTGCCCCATTGCCTTGACCCTCGGCTTCCCTCTATTGGGACTTAATTTTCCTCTTCTACAATTACTAACGGAAACTTTGGACGAAAAGAAGAAATAATCATAAATAGTACCCAAATATTCAAGGAAAATGATTACATGCAATATTTTCTTAGATGCTCCACATGCCACGCATTTCTTAGCTCCTTGCTATCGAGGTCTTTGAGCCTGTAAGTTCCGGGTTTGACCTCTTTAATTATCGTGTATGGGCCTTCCCAGTTTGGTCCGACTTTTCCCTGATTTGAATCAGGTTTGAAGATTGCTCTTCTGAGGACTAGATCCCCCTCTTTAAGTTCTCTGCTCCTTACTTTCTTTTCGAACTTCCTAGTCTTAGCCCTTTTGCCTTCGAGCATCTTTATTCTAGCTTTCTCTCTAAATTCTTCCACCAAATCCAGGTCTTCTCGTAGGGCCTGGTTATTAACTTCTTCTTCATACTCAGCGACTCTTTGGCTTGTCGAGCCAATTTCTACAGGTAGAGCAGCATCTACCCCGAATGTTAGGCTGAAAGGGGTTTCGCCTGTCGACTCGTTTGGCGTTGTTCTGTGTCCCCATAGCACTTCTGGCAAAACTTCGGCCCAGAGGCCTTTGGCGGCTGCCAGCTTCTTTTTCAGACCCTGCAAAATAGATCTGTTAGCGTTCTCTACTTGACCATTAGTTTGCGGATGTGCTACAGAAGCAAATCTAAGGGAAACGCCTAACTCTGAGCATTGTTTCCTAAAATAGTGGCAATCGAACTGGGTCCCGTGATCTGTAACTATCACTCTTGGAATTCCAAATCTGCATACAACATGTTTCCACACAAAATTCCAAGCATTCCTATCTGTAGTCTTGGCGACGGGCTCGGCTTCCACCCATTTGGTAAAGTAATCCACCATCACAAAACATTTGACCCTCTGACCTGTGCTCATTGGGAAAGGTCCTAATATATCCAGACCCCACTGAGCGAATGGGCAGGGGCTTACCATCACAGTCAACTCCACTGCAGGTTGTCGTGGAATTCTTGAGAATCTCTGGCATGTATCGCATTTTTGCACCAAGCGCCGAGCGTCCTCATTCAGGGTTGGCCAGAAATACCCATATCTCAATATCTTTCGAGCCAAAGCTCTGTGGCCTATGTGATTACCGCAAATCCTCTCGTACATTTCTCTGAGTATATAATCGCCCTCACCTTTGTCTACACACTTCAGCATGGGCCAAGTAAATGCTTTTCGATACAGTTGCTTTCCGAGCATTACATATTTTGGAGCTCGGTTTTTCATCTTTCTTGCCTCTTCACTATTTTCCGGTAAGATCCCCTTTTCAAGAAAATCGACCATAGGCAACATCCATGACTCACTGTGTTCCACCTGGGCTACCTCCTCGCGCTTCCGGACTATGCTTGGCTCAAAAACCTCCTCCACCTCTATCGTTATTGGCCCCGTTACTCCTACTGCAAGCTTTGAGAGAACATCTGCTTTCTCGTTCTCCGTCCGGGGTATATGGCTGATTGTGAATTGATTCAATCCTGCCACTATACTTTTTACTTTGGCTAAGTAAGCCGCCATGGTTTCATCTTTGGCTTCGTACTCTCCTTCTATTTGGCTTGCCACCAATTGTGAGTCTGTGTGAGCTTCTATTGCATCAGCCCCCATCGCCTGAGCTGTTTTAATACCTGCAATAAGGGCTTCATATTCAGCCTCATTATTTGAGGCTGAGAAGCGGAACTTCAAAGCGAACTGTAATTCGCCGCCATCTGGATCTCGAAGTATGACTCCAGCTCCGCTGCCGCTTTTTCCTGAGGCTCCATCTACCCAAATTTTCCACGGCCTTGGATTAGCCGTAGATGGCTCTCCTGTGAATTCCACTATGAAATCTGCCACAACTTGAGCTTTTATCGCAGTCCTTGGTCTGAATGTGATGTCAAATTGGCTCAACTCCACAGACCACTTTAGGAGCCTTCCTGATGCTTCTGGTTTTTGCAGCATCTGTTTAAACGGCATGTCTGTCATAACACATATGGGGTGTGCCTCAAAGTAATGTCTAAGCTTTCTTGAGGCCACCAGTAGAGCTAATGTCATTCGCTCTACAGGAGGATACCTCAGCTCAGCTCCTTTAAGTATTTGGCTGATATAGTAAACTGGCCTCTGCTGTTTTCCATCCTGTCGTACTAGTGCTGCTGCCACAGCTACTGGGGATACTGCCAAATATACGTACAAAGTCTCACTGGGCTCTGGTCTGGACATCAAAGGTGCCGAGCTTAGGTACTCCTTCAATTTTTCAAAAGCTTCTTGACATTCTACCGTCCACTGAAAATTCTTTGGTTTACGCAGAATTTTGAACAGAGGAGCACACCTGTCTGCTGACCTAGCCATGAATCTGCTTAAGGCTGCTATCTTTCCCGTCAATTTCTGAACATCCTTAACACTTCTGGGTGGCTCAAGGTCCAAAATGGCTTGCACCTTTTCTGGATTAGCTTCGATGCCTCTTCGAGTAACCATGAAACCCAAAAATTTCCCTGCCTGAACCCCAAAAGCACATTTCTCAGGATTTAGTTTGATGCCGACTTTCCTCATTACCGAGAATGCCTCGGACAGATCCTCGATGTGAGTCTCTGCCTTCTTACTTTTCACCAACATGTCATCAACATACACCTCCATATTTTGCCCCAACTGCTCCTTGAAAACCTTGTCCATCATGCGCTGGTAACAAGCTCCTGCGTTCTTCAAACCGAATGGCATTACCATATAGCAAAACACCCCTCGGTCTGTTATGAACGCGGTTTTCTCCTCATCTCCTGGTGCCATCCTAATCTGGTTGTACCCTTTGAAGGCATCCATGAATGACAGCATCTCGAAACCTGAGGTAGCATCCACCATTTGATCTATCCTAGGCAATGGGTAGCAGTCTTTCGGGCAGCTCCTGTTCAAATCTGTAAAGTCTATACACATCCTCCAAGCCCCAGATGCCTTTGGAACCATCACCATGTTTGCCAACCAGGTAGGGTACTCCACTTCTCGTATATGCCCAGCCCTCAACAATTTACTTACTTCTTCTCTGACTGCTTGATTTTTTTCTGCATGGAAGACCCTCCTTTTCTTCTTTACCGTCCTGAATGCTGGGTCTACTTTTAGCTGATGCACGGCTATTCGTGGGTCTATTCCTGTCATATCATGTACAGACCAAGCAAATACATCTTTATTACAAGACAGGAAATGAGTTATACCTTCCGCCAGGTTTTGAGGAAGCTCTGCTCCGAGCTGAACCTCCTTTCCAGTTGTTAGTTCTACTTTCTGCAATTCTTCCGCGGGTTCTCCTTTCTTCAATTCGTGTCCCTTTTTAACCTTCTTCTCCGGGATTTCAATTAGTTCCCCCTCCTCTTTTTGCAGCCTCAGACAAGCTGCGTAGCATTCCTGGGCTCTTCTCTGGTCACCTTTAACCGTCACTATTCCAGCCTCAGATGGGAACTTCATGGCCAGGTGATAGGTGGACACCACTGCTCTGAATTTTTCCAATGCTACTCTCCCCAATATCCCATTGTATGGTGATTCACAATCTATCACAATGAAATAGAGCATCTCACTACGGCTCTGTTCATTTCGCCCGAGGATCATCTTTAGTGTTATCATACCCTCGGGCCTTACTTCTCTGCCATTGAAACCTGATAAGGTCCCCTTCATCATCCTCAAGTGTTCTCTTTTCAACCCCATATTCTCAAATGTGCTTAGGAAAAGAACCTCCGCCGAGTTTCCTGTATCAATCATGATCTTGCGCACCACGATCCCAGCGATGTCTGCTGCAATCACCAGAGGGTCATCATGGGGCAATACTAGACCATTCAAATCTTCATCTCCAAAGGTGATATCTTCTTCCACCCTTGGTCTCTTCATCGGGGGATCTTCGTGACCTGCTCTACGGTAACCCTTTCTGGCCTGAAGGTTTTCCCCTCCCGATGCCATACCTCCTGTTATCATATCAACCTCCACCTGAGCACGTGCTGCTTGAGCGTGTCTCGGGCTTCTCTCCCTCTGTCTCCCCTCCTGGTTGTCCCTCCTGACGTAGGCTTGCAGGTGTCCACGCTTGATTAGGGCTTCAATCTTATCTTTCAAATTTCTGCAGGCCTCAGTATCATGCCCAAAATCTTTGTGATACCTCCAATATTGCCCTTTGCCCTTACGGCGCTCCTTTTCTGTTCTCATCTTTGGCGGATCTGGAAGGTTCATCTGTGTTGGGATTTCAGCCAATATCTGAGATCTGGGTTTCATCAAAGGAGTATAGTTGTTGAACCCCCGCCATCTAGGTGGCTCCCTTCTTTCCCTTCCTCTCTGCTCTTGTCGGCCCTCCTCAACCTTTCTTTCTTTCTGGGTTATATGAGCTTGACTGCTCTGCCCTTTTCTCCTAGGGTCTTCCTCCTTCTCTGCCATCGCCACCTCTTCTACTTTGATATACTTCTCTGCCCTAGTCATTAATTCTGTCATATTTTGTGGAGTCTTTTTAGCTAGAGAAGCTTGGAGCAATTCATTTGTTACCCCTTTCGTAAACGCCTGTATCGCAAATTTCTGATCAAATTGCGTACATTGTAGGGTAGCCTCATTAAAACGGGTTGCATACTGCCGAAGGGTTTCTCCCTTTCTTTGCTTTAGACCGAGCAACGAGGTGGTATGACGTGTTGGCTTGATAGCCGAAGAAAATCTTCCTACAAACAATTCTGTCAGTTGTGAGTAAGAATCGATCGATCCTTTTTTCAATTCGTCGTACCACACTCTAGCCGCCTCCACCAACGTTCCTGCAAAAGCCTTACACACCCAGGCCTCCGGCAACTCCGTGAACTCCATCTTGTGTCTGAAAATTTCCAAGTGATCTTTGGGGTCCCCATGCCCATCATAGGTGGGCAAATATGGAAATTTGTATCGCGCGGGCTTTGGAACTTCATTGATAGTACGATTGAAAGGGTTTGGGCCCCTGAAAGCTCCTGCTACCGAGACAGTACAAGTAGTGCCTTCTCTTTGGCCACTTCTAGATGGGCCTCGTTCTGCTGTATCTGAGCCCTGTGAAGATCCGGTGGAGTTTATTGCCTCTCTATGTTGCCCCCCAGTATGAATCTGCTGCACTGATTCTCTTGGGTTGGCTGCGCTTTTGGTTGGTTGGGTTTTTTGGTGTGTGGGACTTTGCTGCGATGTTTGACGCGGTTGGTTTTCTGAGAAGTGTTGTGCTGGCTGAGGTGTTGGGTTATTAATGGCTTTTTTCAACTCCTCCAGGGTTTGTAGGATATATCCAAGATCTACAGGCTGGTTAGTTTGTGGAGCTTGCGTTGTGGCAGTGGGATACTGCCACCCTGGGTACCAAGTAGGTCCTTGCGAATAGTTTTGCGGATATGTAGTTAGGTAACTGGGGTATGAATTTGTGTATGGATTGGTGTAGGGTGGATGGTTTCCTGTAGGTATTTCTACCCTTGGAGGCGGTAGATCAGTCTGTCCGAGGTTGGAGGGCTCTCCGGGACAGAACTGCACATTTGGCTGTTCTACAGCCTCTTCTTCATGTATGCTTGCAACATTATGACTTCGGGTAGTTACCATGGTGTGATCTTGTGAGTTCTCAGTGGGGGATTTAGAATCGGCCCCACGGTGGGCGCCAACCTGTTAAGGTAGAAAAATGACGTGCCGCAAGTGGTCCTCACGCTCCGCCTCTATGCCTACAAAAACAAAGAGAGGTTGACGGGTCTAGCCCGTATTAGCACTCCGATGCTTAAGTTAGCTTCCTGCTTCTGCGGAGAAGGAAATGTATATATGTGTATAAGTGTAAGTATCAGATGTACCTCCCCCTTTCCTTGCTCAATCTTCTGCCTTTTATAGGCTCCTTGGCTTCTGGTTTTAAAAGACAAGTCACATGGTTGCTGAGTCACAAAGGAGATGTCATCATTGCAGCTGAGTCAAAAGATTAAAGGTGCAGTAGTGGATCATCATTACAAACATGTGTGGATTATTAAAAGGCCAGTGGATAATTATTTAGATGGCTTAGTGAGAGATTAGCTGGGGATTCTCTGAGTTTATAGAACAAAGCATTCCAGTGCAAAAAAGGTAACTCAGACAGTCCTACCTCACTTGGCTCCAGAAAGAGTCCTTTTGCGCACGACGATCAAAGTCCGAAAACTTAAACTTGTCTCTGAGAACCTGTCCGAGGTCAACAGGACCTCGGAAAATAAACGTCCGAGGTCCGTAGACCTCGGAATACTGTGTCCGAGGTCCTTGGACCTCGGACTGTTGATGTCCGAGGTCCAAGACCTCGGACTGTTGATGTCCGAGGTCCAAGACCTCGGACTCTTCTTGTCCGAGGTCCTTGGACCTCGGACTGTAGATGTCCTCGGTCCTCGGACCTCGGACGTTGCCATGTCCCTCTGTCCGAGGTCTCGCGGACCCCGAACGAAGATACTTCTTTCTGACTGAGGGGTTGATTTGCAATTTTGTAAAAATTTAGGGATTTTATACATATCAATTTGGATGTCATGTTATTCTTGGTGGAAAAATTCAAATTCCATAGTCAATCCGTCAGCATATTAAAAAAATATTAAATATTTATGTTTTGGGTGTTTGTTGTAAATAATAAATATTAAAATTTTTTAATTATTTTAATATTTCATCACCAATCCATCACCAATCAATTACCATATTATTTTTTTTTATTTTTAATTATTTTATTAATTTTGTCGCCATTCATTCCCCAAAATAAATTTTTATGTTTAATTTTTTTCACAATCAGTGGCCATTTTGTCATTAACATCCTTCGCCTGGGCGTCACCGTGGTCGTCGAACTTCTATTGCTACATGCAAGGGCGGAGCATATACTTGCAGGCCTACACTGGAATATTTATATTTATGTACAATCATATTCCTGTACTAAGAATTAGTCTAGTTTAATTGGTTAGTGTCTCATTTGTGTATGTGGACATCATAGGATCAGATCTTGGCTGTTATACTTGTGGTTGTATTTTTTTCCTTTTTCTTTTATTTTCTTTTTCAGCAGTTACTATAATTTTTCCCTTTTTCTTTTCTTTTATTTTCTTTTTCAGCAGTTACTATAATATTCTTTTTTTTTTTTCCCTTTTTAGCAGCTATTATAATAAGGGAGGCTGGATGTTACAAAGGGTGTTTTTATCAATGTACATAAAAAATTTATATTTTTGAGTTTTTCTCTTCATGATTGTGTTTTCTCTTTTTGACTAAAACAAAAAAATAATAATAAAAATGAGAGGTTTGTGTTATGTATAGATAGTATCATGAACATTTGGTTATTGGTCAGACACCGGGTGCCTACACTGACCTCCGGTGCCTAGCTTTGCCCCTAACTACATGGTTGTCGCCAATTTGTCGTGGAAGTTCGTCGCCTTTTGATATTTTTTAAAGTATAAAATTTGCAAAACAAAATATTAATATTTTAAAAAATAAAATTAGTATTAAATATAAAAATATTAATATTTACAAAAATATAAAATAATGTACAAAATTAATTTTTAAAGTGTATAAAAAGCCTAGAATCTACTGATTGCCTGCTGGTCTGGATCATGAGGTGGCAGTTGCTCTGCAGGTTGTCGATCTCATCACGTATCTTTTGCATGAGGGTTATTTGCTCAGTCATTTGACATTGCAGCTCCTGTTGTTGCTGTATCAAACGCTGCTGCTCCTCCTACGCCCAGGGGTGGAGGTAGGGGGCGGGGGGGAGGGGGGCAACCTCACAAAAAAAAAAAAAAAACTTAATGTATTTAAAAAAAAAAAAAATTAGATTTGCCACCACCCCCCCCCCCCCCCCCCCCCCCCCCCCCCCGGATTAGTTTGGTGGTTAAACACAAGAACATTTATATGTTGGACGCGAGTTCAAATTTCCAAGGCTCTATGTTGTATTTTTTTTTGTTAGCAGGCAGCCACTTAGTTGTAAGTGGGTGAAAGAAAAAAAGAAAAAAAGAAAAAAAAAGGGAAAGTTACCAATTGCCTTGCCGAGAAAAAAACTTAAAGGCTGTGCATTTAAAAAAAAAAAAAATTATCATCACCTTCATCTTCTTCTCAAAATTTTCATACAAATCTCAACTTTATTACACCACGTCTTCCTACAAATCTCAAATTAAAAGGTATATTCTAACTGTTGTACCTTTTTTTTAAACAAAACTATCATTTTTTTATATAACAAAACTATGTATGTAAGTGATACTTGGGTATTGGGTAACATGACCCGTAGAGCTTGGCTTGTGTAAATATTGGTGTTATGCTTGGGTATTAGATAAATAGATATAACTTTGAGGTATTTAGTACTATGCTTGTTTTGATCTTTTTTTTTTTATAACTGTAAAAATTGAGTATCTTTTCTACAAATCCAAAAAATATAGTGCAAAAATTACTATACAAAAAAAAAAATTCAGCCCCCCCAACGCTAGATTTCTGGCTCTGCCCCTGCCTACGCCTGTCGCTGCAGCTCGAGCTCTTGCTGGACGACACGCTGTTCCTCGATGGCACGTCGCTGCTGCTTCTCGACGACACGTCGTTGCTGCTCCTCAAGCACCTACCTCATGGCCTCCATCGCCTAAGTGACAACAACATCAATGTCCCGCGGTGTAATTTTAAAATGGATTGTTGAAATTTTAAAAGACCAATTTTTTTGATCCATAGTGTATCTTATCTAATAAATGAGAGAATAAGTGGAGGAGATGATCCAAGTGGTAGGAGGCTAAGGATAGATTCGTAAGAACCCAAAAAATGAAAATGATAGTAATTGTAAAATTTGAATTTTGTATTATAAGGGAAATAGGCTGTGATTTTAGGCCGACGTAGGAAAGAGAGGGTGCACAACTAAGCCTATGAGGGCAAGCTCAATGTAGTTTCTAAATTTAGAGACTTTTCAATTTGAATGTTTCAAGCCTGTTTTTAGATCCCCCAAGCCTAAAAACCAACATTATTCATGACAAAAGTACGTGGGGTCCACCACTTTTGGCTTAAAAGATGTCAAAATAGAGCCCCAATCTAAATTTGGGACTCTAAATTTGTTGAACAAAATAAAGCCCAGACTCTATTTTGGAAACTTTTAAGCCAAAAATGGTGGACCCCACGTACTTTTGTCATGAATAATGTTGGTTTTTAGGCTTGGGGGATCTAAAAACAGGCTTGAAATACCTAAATTTGAAAAGGTTCTAAATTTAGAGACTACATTGAGAATGGCCTTAGGTGATTATTTTACGTAACAGATTTTGAGGCTTTATTTTTGTCATGATGTCATATCACTGAAAAAGGAATTGACAAAGAATTATGTTTCCTAATTAATAGTAAATAAGTTTTTTTTTTTTTTACTGATATTATGTTCTTACTCTTGATTAATTTGATATATGTATTGGGATATATTATTATATTTGAGGGTTTATTAATTAGTGATCGAGCTCTAACGGACCTAACCGGTAATCAAGTTCCGCAATCTTGGTTCCCACGTGAGCAAAATTAAAAAAAGGTTTCTTCTTTGCTTTTGCCTATTCATGCGTATAGAAGAGAATCAATAGGAATTGCACGCCAGAACAGTGGCTCAAGTGTTTATTCCCCATGTTAGGCTTGTTTTCGGCGAGGTCAGTCCATTCTTTCTTGTAACTCTTTTTGTTCTCTGATGTGTTTTGTTGTTATGACCAAAAAGGAAAGATGTGTTTTGTTGTTACGTTGATAGTCTAGGAGGGTGGCGGTATACATGAATTTGGATCTATATAACGTAAGAAATTAGATATATTATTTGAGGGTTGATTTCAATTCTTTAGTAATTTATTAAACTAGGGTTCATAAATTGTGTTCCAAGAAATTGAGACTTTGATTAGTTGGTAATAGAGACAAGTAGAAACACCTCCTTTTAAACTTAAGTCCCTTTAGATTTAGAAATTTAAAGCAAATTTATTAATTTGATGTTATATATAAATGAATACGTAGAGTATCACATAAGATATTTCTTGTTAAAAGTTTGCATTTGACGGGCCAAAATCATCATTTTGCATGGTTATGAATATTTATAAGCATAAAATCATTGGGATTTTTACAGTATTAATTGGGTTTATTTGAGTTGTTGTGAAGTCATGAGTCAAGTGAGAATGGACATAAATTTCAAAAATTATTTTGTAGTCTGTCTTATTAAAAAATGTGAGGTTATTCCAGATATCATCTAGAGTGGAAATGCTTTAATTCGTATTAGAAAATGCGATCGAAGCCTTCAAATTACTTATATTAAAGAGTTTGATTTTCTCTCTTATATATATTACATGTTGAAACTAAAATTATTAAGTATTTGTTGTATGTTCAAATTGTTTGATATCATAAATTACAATAAAAACTTGAAATTGTTAAATCCTATTGAAATTATTAAGTATTTGTTTTATGTTCACAATGACAATAATTCTTTGACATATCAGAAGGCGTATGGTGCTTTTGCTTCTCCCTGTTTAAGGGCGCCTTCACCATTTTCTATGCAATTCTTAGGAAATCTTTCACTTTGTATGGGACTCCTTAATATTTCTTTTTTTTTTTTTTTTTGTTTCACCATTTTCGTTCTAATACCATTCATGATATGCTAGTGCATGTAGGCAGATGGCATGGTTTAGTTGATTAAATATTAAAAAGGGTATAATTTTACATTTAGTCTTTATAGTTTACATGTTTTTAAATTGCTGTTCCTAATGTTTTAAAAGATTTATAGTAGTCCTTATTGTTTTCCAAAAGATTCAAATTAGTCTCTAAAAAAATTAATTTAGTCCTTGCATATGACCCATATTTGGGACTAAATTGAATTTTTTTAAGAAATAATAGGGACTAAATTGGTTAGCTTTAAATAATAAGAACAATTTTGAATCACTTTTATAAACATTAGAGACTAGTATGATTTTTTTAGAACATTAAAGACTAACTTAAAAAAATGTGTAAATAATAAGAACTATATGCATAATTTACCTATTTAAAACTTCAGCATTGAACTAAAATGCAACTTTCGTTCAAATGTTAGAATGCGTTATGTACGTGTATGTCTATTTATGTATGTGTATGTGTACGTGTGTGTCTACGTATAGTTGTGTGTGTATTTCTATATATATGTTTGTGGACATATATATGTGGGCATATATATGTTGGTATTTTTCTTTTTTCTTTTTACTTTAAAAAAGCTGAAACTTTTTAAGTGACTGGTGATCAATTCAAAATATATAGGGATTGTCTTTATGTGATATTTGAAAGAAAGATGAAAATTCCATGTAGAAGTTGAAAGAAAAAAGAAAATGCCATATAAGATAAATAGTAACACGGTTAATTAATAAAATAAAAAGTATATCTTTCTCATAAGTTCAAGCTCTTTCATTAAAGGTTTTAAAATTTAGACCCTAAATTCTATATTCAAACAAGTTCAGATCCTAAAATTATATTTTTCCTTATTAATAGTTTCAAAAGCTTTTAGGTCGGTCATATGCTTGTATCGCATTTGATCAAGTTTTTCTTAATTTTGTTTGCAATTAATTTTCATATGAAACGCATACTAAGGTTGTGTGTGTGGACATGTTTCTACTAAGAATACACATATGGACATATATATCTTTCAGCATGTATGTCGAGAGTGAAATTATCAATATTACATTTTTTTATCTGTTGTAATACTTAAAATTATTGTAAAAAGGCTAATATTTCAAAGCAATGGTTTAAAAAGCCATTGCAATTGGTATGTAATTCTAAAATTGTTATAAAAAAGTAATCTTATAAGCCATTATAATTAGAAGTGATAAAAATTTAATCGTTTTAATTAAAACCATTGCGAAAAGATAGTTCATACAACAGTTATAAAATACTTATTGTAACAAATTTTTTAATTTTTCTATTAATGTATTATAAAAGTTCTAAAATGTTGTAGCTAGTGTATATTAGATAGTAAAAAGGTACCATATAAAAAATGACACATTCGTTTTTCACAGACCTTTTGGTCTTTCTTTGATTGTTTTCAATGTTAGAGTAATACTTTGTATCATCCAGGGACACATGGGAATGGGAGGGGGAGGGGGAGGGGGAGGGGGAGGGGGGACCGGGGCAAGCCCAGGCCCCTCAGCCTCCATTTTTTTTTTCTATGTGTATTATTATTTTAAAATTATAACTGTCCCCCTCAACTCCCTTCCCGTAGAAAATTAGCCATTCCCTCCCCACAAGTCACAGTACAGGCACAAGCCCCATTCTTGAGCTAATGAGCTTCCTCTTTCTACTGGTGCACAACGTTTTTTTCCTTCTCAATTTTAATTTTCAAAATATACTCATATTAAGATAAAGTAGTATATATCATGAAAAAATATTGTATAATGTTTAATTTACTTATTTTTTTGGTTAGATGATTTTATGCATTATTCATTTTTCTTAATTTTTTTTTCTGTTACTTGTAAGTGAATATCCGGTGACACTAATAAAATGTCTAAGGTAAATAATTTGCCTATATTTTTGTACATCAATTGAATATTCTACTACTTAGATCTTCTTTCTCTCTCTCTCTCTCTCTCTCTCTCTCTCTCTCTCTCTTTGTTTCTTATTTTGTTATGAGATAAAATGTTTAATTTATTCTATAAACAAGAACAAGTACTTAAATATGTAATTTAGAATTATTATACTACTTTCATATGATACATCCAAAATGATTACTAGTTAATATTCAAAACTATGATTGAAATGATTATTTTGTTTAGAAAATCTCAAAAAGAACAATAATATGAAAACATAATCAAAATTTCTTTAATAAAATTGTAAAAATTTCTTTAAAAAAAAAAACTAAAACTGTAAAACAAAATAAAAAAAACTAAAATTGTAAAAAATTATCAAGGAAAAAACTAATATGCATGTTCAATTAGTATACCTAAAAAAAAAGAGAAAGATACGAATAAAAGGTATTAAGTTAATATGTCAATTAAATATACATTGAATGTCATAATAAATTAAGTACTCTAAACAAACAAAAAAAAGAACACAGAAAGTATCATACTATAAACTAACCTCCAAGATTCTTGGAATTGACAGTACAAAGCGAAAATAACGAAGAACCAAAATACAAAATAAAAGATAAAAAGCCGGCTTGAGTGGTGCAAAGGGCCAACCCACCACTCATTGGGAGGGAAACAAACAAATCTATGCATTGCATGCACTCACAATGACAGACCCCAACGTTATTCTTGGTTGCATCTCCCCTCGTATGTATCTCCCTAGGTTTGGACCTTTTCTTCACACCATCTCTTAAATTTCCCCGTTCTCATTTTCATTCTCATAAACCATATTTGCTTTCATTTTTGCATGTATATATTCTATTAATTCAAGTAGCAGAGCAGTATATCATCAATGGCCTCTTCTTTTACTATCCCTTCTTCTAAAACCTCCGCTTTTTCCACTGCTTCCTCTTCGTCGTCGTCATCATCATCATCGCAGCTAATTTCACTCCAGCCTCGCTCCATTGCTCTTAAACCGGATTCCAGAACGAACCCAACATCTTTTGCTCGCTTCAAAGTTTGTGCCGCTGTTAACAATGTAATTCGATTCTCCACATGATTACTACTTGTTTTGAGGGTTATTATCCACTTTGGTCCCCTTATTTTTAGTGTGTTTGACATAGTAATCCCCTCTCTTTAACAGGGCAACATTGAAGTTTTTATCTTTTGGATATGTGATACCAATAGTCTTTTTTTTATAAAAAAATAAAATTTGATAGTATAAGCAATAAGTTATATATAATCACGTGATAGCCACGTATGTTTTTGGTTAAATTTTAAAAGAAAAAGTAAAAATGGACTAACGGTATCATATATTCAAAAAATAAAGGACTATAATATTACACTTTTAAAAGTAAGAGACCACTATGTTAAACACGCAAAAAATAAGAGACTAAATTGTGTATTAACCCTTGTTTTGATAATTTGTTTCTACAATGTTATTATTGACAGATTTGTTTTACCTGATTTGATCTGATGGTAAGTTTGTTCATGAATTCTATGTGCTTGAAGGTTATTGTTGAGAAGTTTGTTAACAGTGCACCACTGGTGGCCAACACCAAGTCGGAGGAGTTGCCTCAGAATAAGCCTGCTGCAGTTGCAGATACGGCATTCTTTTCGGCATTCATGAACCAAGTGGCCGATCTGGTTAGGTACGTAACGCAGTTGTAACGCTTCTAATCTTCGAAAAGCATTTTACGTTACTGTGTTTATGCAAAGTTGGTTGATTACTATCTTGCTGTTATTTTTTAACACTCTGACGAAAGACATAAATACCATGGCAAAAACACTTTTTTGGTAAACGGGCTGGCTTTGATACCATAAACTTATCACTTTCTCTAAAAATTAAAAAAATTAATTAAGTTATTAAAAATATATATTTAATTAGTTTGATATCTTCAACAAGTAATACTATTAAAAAATTTTAAATTGTAGACATCAAAATCCACAATCATGAACTTCGGGGCACCAACAACCTATAAAGTCATGGACTTGTAGACTACCGATATAAGGAGTATAGGTCGTGGATATGTAGAGGGGAAGGGGAGAGTGTTGCTAGGTACGGCTAATACTCGATGCCTCCTTTCTTGGATAGGCGTGATCTACTTATAGGTGTGGGTAGGTCGAGAGTCATGGACTCTTGGGACTTATATCTTCAGTAGACTACTACGAGCAAGTGATCTCTTATCCCGTAGGATATGGTTGATTTTCATTCTGAGTTTATCGATCATCATCTGCTACTAGTAGACCATTCAATCAAGGTATCTTCTTGATCGCTTATCCATTATTGTTCGATAGAGTTTGGATTGTACCCGAATCCATTGTTAGTTGTCCACCTGGAGCTGGGTAATCATTCGGGTCTAGCAAAGGGCTCCGGGCCTTTGAGTGGGCCCCTACGGGAGTAGGTTGCCACCCTGGTGTTGTATATGGGCCTTGGCCCAAATTGCGTGTCGATTGGGGTCATGTGACCCATCATGGTTAGATCATGGGTCCAAGCCCAACTTGCCCCGCAAGATGGTGGTGCAATTGACAACGCGAATCTTGAGTCGTACGTCAGAAAGCTGTGCCTTGGGCAATGGCTTGGTAAGTATGTCTGCAAACTAATGAGATGAGGGAATTTGCGATACTCGAAGACGACCAACCGCAACTTGTTCACGAACAAAGTGATAATCTAGCGCCATATGCTTGAAACGTGAGTGGAACACCGGATTTTTGTAGAGATAAATAGCCCCTAAGTTATCACAAAAGATGGATGGCATGGTGGATAAATGAACACCAAGTTCCTGCAAGAGATTAGACACCCAGGAAATTTCTGCAGCAGTGGATGCAACTAAGCGGTACTCAGCCTCAGTGAAGGATCGTGCAATAGTTCGTTATTTTTTATAACACAAGAAATAGGATTGTTACAGAGATACAGGATGTAAGCAGTTGTAGAGGTGTAATTGTCTTTATCACCTGCCCAATCAGAATCAGAAAATGCATTCAGTACAAGGGCTGAAATTTTCGATAAAAAGTACCATAATGAATTGTTCGCTTCAAGTAACACATCAATCTTTTTGCAGCAGACCAGTGACTCTGGCGTGGAGCATGCATAAACTGTGCTAACTTGTTTACTGTAAAGGCAATATAAGAGATATTGAAGGCTCCCCACTAAGCGACTATAAGACTCGCCATCAACAAGAGAGGTACCATAATCTAGGACCAAACTAGACGTAGAAGACATTGGAGTACGAGATTCCTTCATATCTGAGAAATTATGCTTGTCAAGAAGATTTCCGATTATGTGTGTTGAGAAAGAAAAAGACCCTCGGTTGTGTACACTGCCTCCATACCAAGAAAGTAGCTAGGATGACCAAGATCTTTGACAGAAAATTTCTTGGAGAGGGCATCAATAAAATATGAGATAAACTCCGGACAATTGCCTGTAATAAGAAGGTCATCACATATACAAGGAAATCGAAAGTTATTGAATGAGTATGATATATAAACAGTGAGGCCTTCAAGTTTTGAAACCCAAAGTGAAGGAGAAAATCTCGTAATTCATTGTACCAGGCTCTTGGAGCCTGTTTAAGGCCATAAAGAGCTTTCTTCAAACAATACACATGATTGGGAAATGTAACATCAACATAGCCAGGCGAATGAACCATGAAAACCCTATGGGTACGACAGGACAAGCTTCTTCTTCATGCGATTCTTGCATGTCGCTTGAAGAGAGTCTCAATCTATTCACAGTAGTTGTGTAGTAGTACAATATTTATAAGACACTCTTGTGAGCAAACAAATAATTACAAACCTGACTATAATGCTCACAAAGTGGAAAATCGAATGAAGTTGTTACAACAGATAAGCTATGGCTAAAAATATATAATATACATAAAATAAAATAAATGATGTATAACAAACAACAAAAATAGGTAATATCAAATAGCAACTATGTCTTAACAAGAACGATCGGCCTAGAACTAGCCTATGTTGTTGGTAGATTGACTACTTTCTATCTACTCACATGTTCATGAGAATGAACTCCTTTAATCAAATGATCAAAATGCGGTTCCAAAATGTAGCATGTTTATAATAAAAAAGGACAATCATTATCATTATTATTTATGAAAATCATTTCTTATTTTTTATTATTATGTGTAATTATTATTATATTTATATTTGTTTTCATTTTTAATACAAGTAATATGTATATAATAATAAAATGACAATTTTGTCATTTATAAAAGACATTATCTAGTATATTTACTAACAAATATGAATTTGAAATCAATCAATTCTTATCTTTATTTTTAAAGACCAAACATGGCATACTCTTTGCCAAATTTATTCCATTTACACGTTCATTTAATTTCTTAACTTATTCAATTCCTATCTAAATTCATTGCAAACTGTCACCTTAATTACAGTATTTTCTATATTTTGAAACTTTGGATTGAATATCAGTAATGATTTTTCATTTGGACATGAGTCTGAACTTTGTTGTCAATCTATACGAACAAGCAACCCATCCAACAAAACTTTGCTTAGGGATATTCCCAATTCATTTTCATGTATAAGTTTTGTTAAATACACATGTTCACCTTTTGTTCCACTTGTTAAGGCTAGTGGATTCAAGAGATATAGTGGAGCTGGAGCTGAAACAATTGGACTGTGAAGTGGTTATAAGAAAAAAGGAAGCACTGCAACAGCAATCCAATGCTGGAGCTCCTATAATTATGATGCAGCCACAACCGCAATTCCAACCGCAACCCACTGCTCCTCCGCCAGCGGTACCGCCGCCTCCTGCTGCAGCCCCAAAGGCTGAACCTCCAAGACCAACATCCTCGCATCCTTCACTGAAATGTCCAATGGCTGGAACCTTTTACAGGGCGTCTGCCCCTGGTGCAGCACCTTTTGTGAAGGTATATAGTCTACATTGATCGGATAATAGTTTGCATATGCATGACAGATTAGTACTAGCTCAGATAGTAGCTATTGTTTGACTTCAATCTGATATAAAGTTATGGTTCTCCAGGTGGGAGATAAGATCCAGAAAGGGCAGGTCGTGTGCATTATTGAAGCCATGAAATTGATGAATGAGATTGAGGTGAGCTTTTTAACTCTTTTTGCCGTCGCTGTTCTATCTTTAACATTAATTCGTTTCTAGGCTTCGGTGTTACTTGTATTTTTCCATAACCTAGAGCTAAAACAGATAAAAGTACTGGAATCTAACGTTTGGATAAAGAGATAATTCACTCGTACTTTAACATTGTTGGGCCGTGGACATATACAAACCGGAAAATGTCACATTTAGTCGCTATTGTTTTAAAAAAGTTTTAATTTGGCTTTTATTGTTTAAAATTTCTTAATTTTATCTTTAATGTTTCTCCAAAAGTTTTAATTTTCGTCCTTATTATTTTTAAAAAGTTTCAATTTCGTCCTTATTATTTTTTTAAAGTTATAAATTCGTCCATATTATTCAAAATTAGTCAATTTAATCTTTATTATTTTCTAAAAAAAATTCAAATTCATCCCTATTCTTTCTAAAAAAATTTCAATTTAGTCTTTTAATAATATGATGAATTTGAAACTTTAAGAAAATAACAAGGACGAAATTGAAACTCTTAGAAAAATAATAAGGACGAAATTAAAAATTTTAAAAAAATTATAGGGATGAAATTAAAACTTTTAGAGAAACACTATGAATAAAATTGAGAAATTTTAAATAATATGGACCAAATTGAAATTTTTGGAAAAATAATAAGGACGAAATTTAAAATTTTTAAATAATAGGGATCAAATTAAAACTTTTATAAAATAATAGGGACTAAATGTGATGATATCTTTCTTATACAGACAATGGCAGAGCCATTCAAGCTAAGAGACCACACCATCGCATTTTTTAATTATATATATATATATATATATATATATATATATATATATATATATATATATATAATAAGTTTCTTTTTTTGTCTAAAAAATTAATTTAATCCCTTGTGAAAAAATTATTAGAATGATAAATTAGATATTTTAGTTTCTACTGAGCAAGAATTCTGAATTTTCTTTTGTAAGAGAATAGTAGTATATAACTTGTGTAAAAGAGACCCAAAAACAGTAACACAACTTGTATTTAATCAGATAAAAATCATACAAGAGGAAAGCAGAATGAAAGGAAACTATAGCAGATATAGTACATAAAATTAAGAATGGGAAAAACTAATAAAATTAGATCGAGGTTCAAGTTTGACTTGGTCTCTTTAAGTTATTATCACTCTGCACTGGTATTGAGATCCCCAACATATACCTCCAAAAATACAACGGTACAAAAACTCTCATAATGGTAGCACTCCTAGCAATGAAATCAAGCGAATAAATAACGGTGAACTCAATTTATAATTAATGCAAAGGAAAGAATGCTCTATAATGCAAGGTGTTCTAAATGATGTTGAGGAGAATGATATTTATAAGAGAAGATTGGAGCAGTTATCTGACTAGTCATTAACTCCATTAAGTGGGCAAAAACGGATCAGCAATTAAAAACCCACCCCACAATCACACCCGCGCCTCGCCCTGACTCGGGTCAGATGAGCTCGCATGTGTGGTGGACTTTGTCCAAGCCCACTTTGGTGAGACTTTTTACTCAATACACGATTGCTAGCATGTGCTAAAATAACTATATATATATATATAGTGAACTTTAAACTCTTATTATTTTTTATGTGAGATAAGTGTAATTTCATGATTTTATATTTCTTTAATTTAATGTGATATCTCACATATCACCTACTTTAATATCAAATTTACCATTTAGCTTTAAAACTTTAATTCATTTTTGACATGTTAATATACTATATTCATCTGATCAAAATAAAGAACGTATTAATATTCAGACCTTCTCAATTAACCGTATAGGGCCCACTCAAAAATAAATCCAAAATTCCTATTTCACGCATGTCAACCTCTAGTTTGCAACAGCCTCTACATACAACCCAAGGGAAATAACACAATATTTTTAACCTATGGTCACAATCCAATTTTGGGAAAACCACTATTTAAATAATATTTATACAACATGAATTTGTACATATGAAAAAGTCTTAGTACTCCACCTTACATGTGAATTTAGGCACGGGTTTGCCTAAAGATTACAGCTTTTGACCGAAGAAAAGATTACATAAAACCCACTCGGCTCTACCATGCTATGATGTGTGGTAACTATCACAAGTTAAAAAGTGTTATTTATATGAAACTAGTACTAATCCCATTAAGACTAGCGTTCCTATTTTTCTAAAGGAGAAATTTTACATTTAGTCCCTATTATTTATAAAGTGTCTCAATTTAATTTTTATTATTTAAAATATTTTAATTTAGTCTTATTGTTTTATCAAAAGTTTCAATTTCATTCATATTGTTTAATAAGTCTCAATTTAGTCATTATTTTTTATAAAGTTTCAACTTCGTCCCTATTATTTTTAAAAAGTTTCAATTTTATCCTTATTGTTTTCTTAAAGTTTTAAATTCGTCCCTATTATTCAAGGACTAAATTAAAATTCTTTGAGAAACAATAGAGATGAATTTAAAACTTTTTAAAAATAATAGGGACGAAATTAAATTTTTTTGGAAAACAATAAGGACGAAATTGAAAACTTTAAATAATAGGGATGAAATTGAAACTTTTAGGGAAATAATGTGGACTAAATTGAGACATTTTAAACAATAAGAACTAAATTGAGACATTTTGCAAACAATAGAGACTAAATGTGAGATTTTCCCTTTTCTAAAGTACCTCTATTGTCTTTGGCACAGTCTACTTATTTTTTGACATGAAGTTGGACTTAGAACTTCAGTCAAAAACCCGACAAATGTCTTCAATGCTATCTCTTTTCCCTTTTTACTAGACTGTTGACAACTTTAAAAATATGCAAAGAAATGGTGTTTAGTGTGAATGTTTGATAAGTGATCCTGCCAATGGTTTGCAATTTTTGGATTGTATATGCTTAATGAATTTATATATGACTTACAAAATGTAAGCCACATCTAGCTAATGAGTCGCTACATTATTTTTCATGTTACATCAGGCTGATCAATCTGGAACTGTAATTGACATACTTGTAGATGATGGGAAACCTGTTAGTGTGGACACGGTAACGCTCTCTTCGACTTTGGCACTCTAGATTTCATACTATGTTTGTTACATTTTGTTTGAAATGTGATTTCTTTTTGCAGCCGTTATTTGTCATTGAGCCATGAAGAACATAATAGAATCCTCTGACGCGGAGCCTTGGTTAGACCAAAAAAAAAAAAGACGCGGAGCCTTGGAGAAGGCAATCATGAGTTTATACTTTATTGCAATATTATTGGATTTCTAGATGTGTATCTTAGTGTCTTTTTACAACAATCTTATATGTCTTGTCTTATATTATAATATCGCTCTTTATTTTTCTTGTGCAATGTTATGGATGAAGTGCATAAGATCTTTTTGTGATTTGTTAGAAGTGCACAACACTATTTTATGGTTCAAAAATCTCCTGACTACTACATTATGATTTGTTCAAAGTGCACAACATTCTCTACCATCAAAAAAGTTAATGAATTTCGTAAAAAGATGTAAATACCTCATTCTTTTTTTCATTTCTCTCTTTAGTCCTTTTCCCTTTTGTTTAGACTAAAAAAATAAAAGAAAAAGAAATATATATATATATATATATATATATATATATATATATATATATATATATATATATATATATATATATCTAGAACCAAATACCAGTTACTATTAGCTACAAAACAAATTAAGAAGATGGGATTTCAAATCTAGCTAAACATAAAAAATGGTGATATTAAATCCTTTTTTTATTTTTTGGTCAATGATGTTGAATCCTCTGATTTAGAAGAGGATTTGAATTGCAAAATGGGTATAAGTAGAGAGAGAAAGAAGAAGTTAAATATGTATTTTGCTAACATTTTGATCTAATCTTATTGATTTTTAACTCGTATACTTAAATTATGTTATTGTTGTTTCATTTGGTTGGAGATAAGCATATGCATATTCCGATATAAAAAAAAGATAAGGATAGATACATACATTATATATATATATATATATATGGGTTTTGGGTGGGGGGAGAGGGGGGGAGGGGGTGTTGATGGGGCTGGGTAGGAGTGAGGGTGAGGGTAAAGGGCTGGGGGTGGGGGGGGGGGGGGTACTGATGGGGTGGGGTGGGGTTGGGTTGGGTTGGGTTAGGTTGGGTGGGGGTGGGGGTGGGGGTGATGGGGAAGATGATTGTTTTTTTTTTTTTTTTTTCCGTAAAAGGATAATTTGGTCAATTATTATAATTATTTTATTGTCAAATTCGTTAAAAATTAATAAAAATCTTATTTAATGCTCGTGTTTTACACGTTCCGTTAAATTGACGGATTTTTTGATAATTAGGGGTACTGTGCACTTTCAACAAACCATAGAGTAGTATTCATGGAGTCTTTGAACTACAAAAAAAATTGAATTTTGCGAGAGACGGTTTCCCTCACTGTGTCATTGCCAATTTAGAATTGGAGATGGCACGGTGAGGGAAAACGTCCGTCAGACATGTGGTGGTCGCCAAAATCGTACCTTTCACCAAGCCAACACCAATTTGGCGATGGTTGCCAAACTATCTCCAGTCCGTCTCCAAATCTTCCGTCACCAAGCCCTCGCCATGCTTTTCTGTCTCCAGACCGTTACTATAGTTTGCCGTCACCGAGCCTTCGTCAAATTAACCCGTCCCAAAACTGTCACAAAATTTGCCCTCGCCAACCTTTCTTGTCATTTGCGCGTCACCAAAGTTTGCCATCACCGAGCACTCACCAACTTAACCCCTTACCAAACTGTTACCAAAATTGTCGTCGCCAAGCCTTCTCCAACCTTTCCTTTCACCAATCCGTTACTAACCTTTCCCGTCTCCAAGTCATCACCAAGCCCTCACTAACTTAACTGTTCCATATAATTGAACTTGTCATAATAACTTCATAAATTTTACAAAAGCATCCCAAACTGAACCTGTTTAATATGTCAAATTCATTTCAAATAATGCCGAAAATACGATATGATTTAAATAATTAAAATCAAGTTTGTAATTTAAAACTGTTACAAATAGAAATATATCAACATGGAAATGTATTTAACATCAAACTAGAGGGTTAAAATTATATCAAATTATTCTTCATTTTCATCACTAGGTGAAAATGAAGAATGTTGCTCTTCAGGTTGAGTACAGATCTTTGCGTACAGGACATCCAACACATCGCTTTGCTTTTTCAATTGATGCTAAAGTTGATTGATCAACTCGTTCTGACTCTGGATTTGCTGACCCTGAGTTTGTAATGTTTCTTGCATTATAGAAATCGTTCTCGTAACGGTGTCATTTAGTTGTTCCTCTGTGATTACATGCCTAGGCTGGGTACCAGTATTTGTAACAGACTCAACTAAAACCTGACAACCTACCCCATATATCCGACCTTTGCGTGGTGGGCTGACAGCCTGTAAAAATACTGCGTTGTGATCCACAGGTGTGGGGTTTGAGTCTGATTCCAATGCATTCCTGGCCGTTTGGAGCAATTCTTTGTAATGTGCCTACGAAAACATTAGTAATAAGTTAGTATAACGAAACCGATTTTGTTGCACAAACATTAATTTGTGGTCTAGACAAACTTAATATTCAAACTGGCAATATACAGGTATGACATCAGTCTTTCATGCATTTACTCGTCAATCAAAAAACGGACAACATCTCGTTCGTATTTCGGACTTTTCCCAATAACCTGTTACAAGATAAAGCCAACATAATACACAGTACTGCTTCCTGAGATTAACCACATTTAACCTCAACATTGCAATCAACTATTACATCCCTCAGGAGACATTTTCAAATGTTGTACAACACATACGCTTCCAACATGTAACCATGTTCCATAAGCACCCATGTTTGTTCACATCATAGCTACTTTCGTGCTTACACATAAATAAGTATATTTTCCCTCTCGAATATTAGCTTTAACAATTATAAATAATTTGTCCAATCTTATACCTTTTATGCAACACTGTGAATCTCATATTATCTTCAACAACTACTCTATGCATTGTTACATCTACCAGAAATTTCATGAATATTACATACCATAGTCTGTTCGGCCCAAAAGTCCGTGTTCAGTCCGTCAACCCCCTTGTAATGAGCCTTTTGGAAAACCTCTGCATAAGTCACTGTCCTCCCTAATTCTTTTTCCTACAATAACAATTCACCAAATCAACCTACATATAAATGTATATTTTGAAAATTTTTGAGTCGTACACATAATATATAATTAACCGAGATTGTATTACTAAATCAATACCATTCTTCTAGCTGCTTCATGGGTTGAGATTGAACCTAAATGGTGTGTAGACGAATTTGCCTTTCGATTGTCTGAATTTCTCTTTGAGATGGCCTGCCATTGTGGTCTTTTCCATAGCTCCAGCATTTGGTTCCATATTTCAAGTGGTATGAAGTCTGGCTTCTTCGTTCTATTCCGTCATTTGTTTGTCAAATCTGTAATTCGGCGTCTTGCAGTAGATTCAAACTTGCGCCAAATTTCAGCTTCATCAATTAGAAGCCACTTGTACTCCCTGTGAAAACGTTAATATTATGTAACGGTTATTCAAAAATTACTACGATAATTATACAATAGTTTTCACAATATATATTGCGATAACATTTCATACCTTGAAATATTCGAACCATAATTTTCTTGTATCACTTGGGACCTCTCTATACGTCAACCAAGGCTCTACATACCCGGCAAGTAGTGCTCTTGAAACCCCTTTGGTTGCGTTATATAGATCCCATCTATACAATATAATATAATCAAAATATGTTAATTAGGGACAAAAGAGTAGAAGATTTAAAATTAATAATTTAAGTAATACATACCTATTTCCCACGACCTTCAAACAGCGTCGCTTGTCATTTTGCCAAATCGTATAATCAGCTAGAGACTAGAATCCATAAAATTGTCAATCTTCGATGCCTGCAGCCCGTTTGTCAACAGCGCTCGAAGACTCGGGCATATTACAAAATTGTACCCCACCATGCGTTGAAGAGCCATCACCATCTACGTGTAAGTCCTATAACTCTTGTGGCAGTCCAGATGATGAAGAATGTTGTGCATTTTGACATGTTGACGGACCCTGTACATATGGCTAATCTTGTTAGGGATGTGTATCATTTGGGATCCAATGCTGCATTCCCACTAACGATGTAGATGAACCACGCCCAACGACCAAAGGGACATTGTCAGATCCACGACCATGAGTTGTATGTGCACTTGTGGATCCACGACCACTCACAAGATGTGTACCCATAGATCCATGACCACCCAATGACATAGCTTAGTTCAGCAAATGTTTTAGAAGCCTGTTTCGGTATGAGCTCGCGTAATGCAATGGGAAGCAGCCTCTATATAAAGATATGACAATTGTGGCTCTTCATGTGTGACATTTTCAATTCCTTCATGTCGACACAATTTGATAAATTAGAAGCATAACCATTGGGAAATTTTATATGTTCAACCCATTGTAAGAGTACTTTTCTCTTTTCTGTGGGAGTATGTATACACCGATCTTGTTTGTATTGTAATTGCACAATTCTGGACGATTGCAAAAAGTGGACATGTCTTTCTGAGCTTGAAGATTGTCTTTAGTCTTACGCTTAACAACCATGATAGTATTGAAGACATTGTCAATTTTTTTTTCTCAATATGCATTACGTCTAAGTTATGATGAACAATGTGCGTCTTCCAGTAAGGAAAATCCCAAAAAATACTCCTTTTCGTCCAATGATCTATACCAAACCCAGGTAGCTTCTTGCAAAACATCTCTTGGATTGTCGGGAAAGTTTTCACTCGTTCTCAAATTTGTTCACCAGATAATCATGGTGGAGGTGTAGATCTCTCATGCCTATCCTTGATAAAAAATTTCCTATCACGTCTTAATGAGCTATTCTCTGGTAAGAACTGATGATAACAGTCAAAGAATGAAGGATTTTTTCCCCGCTAGTAAGCGAAAAGCTCTTGACTTTTTCATGCAAATAGGACACGATAGTCTCCCATGCGTGCTCCATCCCGACAACATACCATAAGCCATGAAGTCATTTATTGTCCACATCAAGACTGCCCTCAAACAAAAATTAGTCTTCGTATCAATATCATAACATAATTTCCCATCATGAGTTATCAATTCATCGATTAGGGGCTCTAGGTAGGCATCAATATTCTTATTGGGATGCTTGGGACCAGGAGATTGTATGGGGTAATTATCATTGACCAGCAAGAATAAGGTTGCGCATTTGAACTATATGGGTTAGAACCTTCTGAACAAAGCTTTAGCCGAACATTTCTTGGTTCTGCGGCGAAATTTGGATACACGCTGTCGAAATATTTCCAAGCTTCGTCTTCTGATGGATGAAATTTTTTTTCATCCTCGACATTGTAATTTTTGTGCTATGTCATATGTTTCGCTATAGCATTTGACATGTGCAATCTTTTTAACCTTGGTGTTAGAGGGAAATATCTTAACTGTTGGTGGGAAATAAGCTTACCCCATTTTCTACCACCAACTCTAGCCTTGAAACGTCCGTGGCCATAGCACGGACAATTTTCCATGAGACTCCGATCCTTGTAAAATAAGGTGCATCCATTTACGCATACATTAATCTTCTGATATCCCAACCCTAATGACTTGATTAGTTACTTAAATCTATACAGGTTGTCAGGCAAGTTATGATTTTCGGGAAACACTTCCATTAATTCTTCTATGAACCTGTTAAATAGGGAGTTGCTCATATTATGCTAGGACTTCATATTCATGTATCGAGCCACGGCTGACAATTGAGTAAGTTTCGCACAACCATCAAATAATGGCCTATCAGTGGCATTCAACAACTTAAAAAATTCATGTGCTTCCATGTTAGGTTCTTCAAATGCCACATTGTGATCTACTGGCAACTGCGGACCGGCTACATCAAAAACCATTGTTCTGTAATTATTTGCTTCACTAACACCTTGCCCTTGATTATACGTGGAAGTTTGTGCACTTGGATCATAATTGTTGTACGCATGTTCCCCTTGTGCAATCTATTGATAGTAAAAAGGCATAAAACCCTTCTAATATAGATGATCTACCACATTTCCTGTTGTTTGGAATTTTAAGTTCCGACATCTTCCATATGGACATATTATTTTGTTGCCATCCATATAATAATGTTGTTTGCTTGAGAAAGATACAAAATTCGAAACACCTTGGATAAAGGCCTCATTAAGATTACCATCAATCCATTTCTGATACATCTATTCACGATTTGACTTCATGAAATGATGCACTGAATTGTTTGATAAAAGTTATTGCATCTTAAAAAATACATAATAGGTTATTATATAATAGATCTATTACATTCTATAAGTGGGAATTAGCATGGATGAGATTTACAACATGACAAATATACACAACAAAACCATCCAATAGTCAACATATTATTCAATACATAACAAATCCATCCAACAATTTTGCAACATAAAACTGTTATCAAATTAACATTGAACTAAATATGAAAGATACTATTCAAATTTATAGACGGACACGAACCTTTTATCCGGATAGAACAAGTCCAATGTGAAAATTCTGAAAATCCACAAAAATTACCTATATTAGCAAACTTCCGAAAAATATAGAGACAAAAAATATATGAATAAAATACACTTTGAAAATATTGGATGTCACGCCCCAAACTAAACCCCAATATAGAGGTCAAATCCGGACGCGACAAACGGATAAAGTCTCCTCTGTACCATGAATAATCCGATACTTGCACTCAAAAGATTTTCACAACAACAATAATATACAATACTCTAAGACATTCACTTAGTTCTATTTCTAGCATAATAAACTATGCAAAATGTCCCAAAATAAAATCTATAAGGTTACGCAACATAAATATACCACATAAGTCAAATATAATAAAATATCTGAAAATTGTAAAAAAATAACCAAAAAATATTACGATAAAAAAAATATATTTTAAACATACCACAAATTCAAAAAAACAATTGATAAACAAAAAAAAAAAAAATTAAATAAATCCAAAAATAAAAAACCTAAATATTACAACAAAAAAAGTATATTTGAAACATAACACAAATTCAAAAAAACAATTGATAAACAAAAAAAAAATTAGAAAAAAATAAATCCGAAAAAACCTAAATATTACAACAAAAAAAGATATATTTGAAACATAACACAAATTCAAACAAAGAAATGATAACCAAAAAAAAAATCCGAAAATAAAAAAAATAACCTAACTTAATATATTTAGGCATAATGTATATTTTAACATCTTCATAACATAAGAAAATTTTTAAATATATACATATATTCTACATAGGTGTACATACACACACACACACACACACATATACATCTATATATACATCTATATATATATATATATATATATATATATATATATATATATATATATATATAGATGTATTCATAAATAACATATCAAATAATTTATTTTTCAGGTGGGGGAAGGGGTTATGGGTTGGGGGGGTATATAGCTTCGTAGGGGTGGTGGAGTTAGCTAGATCTATACATACATTTACATATATATACATATATATATATATATATATACATACATTTACATATATATAAATATAAATATATATATATATATACATATATTTACATATATATACATATATATACATATGTATATATATATATATATATTTATATTTATATATATATATATATATATGACATATATAAATTGAATAAAAAAATTTACACCATTACCTCAAAAAAAATGGTAGAGAGGGGTGGGAATGTGGGGGGTGGGGCAAATGGGGTGGGGGGTAGGGGGTACGTGATTGAAAGGGGTGGGGGGTTATATAAAAAAACGATTTAATAGAGGGCTATTTCCAGCTTTCTGTTAAATCGAATTTGGGCGACGGCCCTGTGTGAACCAGGGCCGTCACCTAAATAGAAGAGGCCCACTAAGTGGGCCACTTGGTGGAGACGGACTGTGCCCCGTTTCCATTAGGGACGGGCACAGGCCCCGTTTCCAATATGGAGACAGGCCACCAGCCCGTCTCTAATATGGAGAGGGGCACGGTTTCCTATCTCCAACATGGAGACGGCCAATAGCCCGTCTCCATTGGAGATGGGCACGAGTCCCATCTCCAATTTGTAGATGGGCCAACAGCCCATTTTCATTAGAGACGGGTATAGTCCCCGTCTCCAAATTTAAGTTGGGCAACAGGCCGTCTCCATTGGACGCGGGCAGGGTTTCTCGTCTCCAACTTGGAGATGGGCTCTTGGCTCATCTCGACTACAGGCCCACTAAGTGGGCCTCTTGGTGGAGATAGAGACGGGCATAGACCCTGTCTCCAAATTGGAGACGGGCATGGTTTCCCGTCTCCATTGGAGACTGACATAGTTTCCCGTCTCGAATTTGAAGACGAGCTAGACCCTCGTCTCCAATATAGAGACAATACAAAAATTATTATTTCTTATTTTTAAAAATTAAAAAATTGAAAAATATAATTAGAAAATTTAATAAATTTAATCTTAGTAAATTTATAAATTTATTATTAGAGATTATATATAGATATAATGTATTATTTTATAAAAAAATAGAAGACATACATTTGTTGAAAAATTACAAATTTATAATTTACAAAAATATATGAAGTGGAAGAAGATTTAATTTCCTATATTACATTAATTAGATGAAAATATAATTTAATGAAATTGTATGCCGTGATTGGACAACAGGATAGCTCTTTAGACATAAATTGTATTTCGTGTGTTCTTGGAGTCGTCATGAATTGACAACTCAATGTGGTGATCGTTGAAAAACTCATGCGCATAAAGACAAATTAATGGTCGTAAAGTTAAATGTCAATGAAAACGAAAAATCATAAATAGAAATTCGGTTCCAATATGTCATGATACACCAGGTAAACGTACAATTTGTCGTATTGCGCATAAAAAGTCGAGCTGATTTGACAAATCGTATACGGAGTGATCGTACGAAGAGTCACGCGTATACGGAGTAATTAATTTGGTGACGACCTAGGAGGAGTCGTCGCCAAATTTGAGCCACTTTTACTTCTATATAAAGAATGCACCAACCCGCTTGTTGTCTTCCATAATCTACATAAGCTTAACTGCACTACATCCATATCTTATCAACAATGAGTAATGAGGTTCAAAGTCAGTGGGTTACCATTAAAAAGGAGGAACACACAACAAAAGGCAAAACATCCAAGGCAAGCAACAGCAGAGTTGAACCTCGTTTTGATCTGAACGAACCACCAAAGGAAGATGGTTACATTTCTACAGCTCAACACAAGCAAATGGTTGGGGATCAAATGTATCGCATCCTTTTTCCGAAATTGTTCGAGTGAAAATTATGTTCGAAAGTGGTAGTTAAGGTTAATAATATGTAATGTATTATCTCAATATGTGTGTGTATTTTGTTAAGTAGTTTTGTATGGTAACGTCTCAACTTAACCGTCCGTTAATGTAATCCCTAGTTCCTCTGTGATTATGAAATAAAATCTTTTCGTTTGTACATTATATTAGAAAATTTGTCTCATATTGTAGTTAATATGTAACATAACATAGTATTTTATTACTACCTGACGACGTTTGTCAGTACTTCATGTTAACAATCCATGAGTGAACTGGTACTGCTTCCGTCAAAATTTGATATGATTCGTTGTTACCTTGAGATTGAAGGCCTTGTTCTTTCAAAAAAACAGAGGAAATTGAGCTGTCACCCTTTATGGTGACGGCATGGTGATGGAATCTATCATTATACCGTCACCGTACCGTCTCCACATCTCCGAATTGAAAAAAATTGTCACCGAGCCGTCACCAATTTCGTGATGGTATAGCTTGGTCGTCACTGAATTGGAGATGGCCAAGACTGTCGTCACTATTGGTGATGACTTGGTAATGGGTTATTTTGTCTGACACTGTGCCGTCACCCTCCCGTCACAAAACTGGCGTCAACCTTTCCCTTCACCCAATCTTTCCCTTCACGTGTTGTGCACTTTCGATAAACCACTGGGAGTCTGGTACACTTTACCGCAATGTTATATGGCATTTCTTATGTAATATCATCTATTTGTTACTTTTTACTTAGCAAAATTTGTCATGTAAAAGTGCACAAAATATCAATTAAAAGGTGAACTTTGACGAGTACCGTACACGATTAGCTATTGGTAGTTAAGGAATGGATTAATGATAGTTTAAAAGAATGCATTGCCCTTTTCACTATTGTCTTCAACCAGACTTGAGCTTGCCTACGAAATCAAAGGTTGAAGACAATATCTTGTTTTTAGTCATTGTGATGTTTGGCCTATGCCCTTTTAGTGGCAAAGCCATGCACCAAGTGTTAATGGGGGCACCCGATGAAAAGTGGTTAGAAATTTGAATCTAATTAACATAACTTGTTATTAAAATCAAATCGGATATTTGTTGGATTTGCCAAAACCGAATTCACTTTTAAACTTCAAAATAGTTGGGGCAAAGAAATTTCTAAAAATACGTTATCGTTATCTCCTTTTACTTCTTTTCAAGATAATGAAAATATTTTCTCTAAACCAAGAAAGAGTAAAAGGGCACGAATTAGAAAAGATTTTGGTCCAGATTTTTATGTTCCCAATTGAGAAGAACACCCACTTACGTTAAAAGAAGTTTTTTCATCTCATGGCGCCATTTTTGGAAAGAAGTTGTAAATGATGAGATGAATTGACTAATTTCTAATAAAATTTGGAAATTAGTTGAATTGCCACCAGGTTGTAAAACCATAGGATGCAAATGGGTCCCAAAAAAAAAACTTAACCTTGACGGGTCGGTAAATAAGTTTAAAGCTAGCCTTGTTGCAAAAGGCTTTAAACAAAAGGATGATATTGACTTTTTTGATACTTTTTCTCTTGTTATAAGAGTTATATCCATTAGATTGCTAATTGCAATTGGAACTATTTTTAATTTAAAAATTTATCAGATGACGGATGTAAAAACAACCTTTTGAATGGAGACCTAGATGAGGAAATATATATGGATCAATCCGAAGGGTTCGTGGAATCAGGCCAAGAAAGCAAAGTGTGTAAACTTAGTAAATCCCTATATGGCTTGAGGCAAGCACCTAAGCAATGATATGAGAAGTCTGATTCTTGCATGACTGAGAATGGTTATAAATCTAATGAAAGTGACAAGTGCATATATTATAAATCTGTAGCACTTTTGAGTAGGGTGTTAGAGTTACAGGAGCACCCTTTACAGATTTCACCTATATAAGTGTTGAAGTTATGGCCGCTTCATATGAGTTTTTGGCTAATTCTCATATAAACATTTATAAAAATCAAGAAAGCACATGGTCGTAACGTGTTAAGCTGTTAAGTTCATTTTATTACACCTGGAACATTATGTGTGAACAGTAACTCTTTATTTCTCTGAAGTAGTCATAGTTTAAGTCGGAGACCACTACTGACTCTGGAGTAGAGGTTACTGTTTCGCTAAGTAAAAGTTCAATGCATAACTCACCTTATTAAGCATAATGGTCCTTTTTGGCTAAAGTATCTCGCTTCTGACCTTAATTTAATATTAAAAAAAGTTCGGGAATGTTATGATATTTTAATATTAAATTAATTTATCTTAGATATTCAATGAATTATGACTGTTTATGTATGGTTTAATTTTGGAATATGTATTAATTTTGGAACATGAAGAGTTTCTTGTATTTAGGGAGGTTTTAAATTCATGTATTTTCACTTGTATGTAATTTATTAGGGAGGCTTTTTAGGAGCCTATAAATAGGTCTCTCATTCTTCCTTCCAACATACTTCAAAACAATTACTAGCATATTGTGAGAGTAACTTAAGAGAGTTTTTTAGCCAAAAGAGAAATGTGTTCTTGAGAGGAGCTTGTACTCAACCTTCTAGTGCAGAGTTGGTTCGAGCAATACGACAACAAGTCAGATTATTGTATTCTGGAGGGGACAAGCCATATCAAGAGTGCTGCGTTAGTTCTTTCCACCGTTGGAGGCTTGAATTTCCTTAAAGATAGCGAGATTCTCACACCTCAGTTCGATTTAATTGTCTCCAACAAAAGAGATTGTGCTTTAATTTTTTGTACTATTTTTAATTATTATTGTACAATTTTACCAACATTTTGCTTTATGAAATTTAGGGACGTGACAAGATTGAAAGAAAAGGAAGAAGAAATCGAAAAAATCAGTAAATTAAAAACTGGGCATCTCCATTGAGAATAAAATTTGGCATCATGATCCTGATCCATTCCTCTCTTTAACTTGCCTTAAGAAATCATATCGGATACCAAAGTTGACGGATCATTCACAAAAGTAAAGCTTCAAACAAAAGCAAAGCTATCCCTTCTTTCTCATTGAAAAAATGTTTGGCAAGATTTGGCGAGATTTGGCTCAAACTAATGAAGCAACAACCAACACTTTGCAAAGCGATCTCAAAAAAAGTCCTCGCTCAAGTTGACGACAATGATATTTGAGAAATAAAAATTCAGGACGATCAACAACAAGGCCACCACGCCGACGGAGACGCGATGACCATGGATAGGTTCGCCAGAGAAAGGGAAATGGGTAGCGGGTAGGGTTGGCATGAGGGGTAGGGATACCTTTTTTTTTTTTTGTTACAAGGGTAAGCGTAGCTGGGGAGATGAGAGAAGAAATAGGCTAAGTTTGTAATTTTTTTAATTTTAGTAGGGGTAGTTTAGACATTTTAATATTTTTCTGTTAGTTTTTTAACTGCAGGGAATAATTTGAATCTTTTTAAAAATATTGGGAACTAATTTGCTCTTTTTGAAACAATGGAGATTAAATTCAATCTTGGAGAAATAATGGGGACTAATAACTACCTATCCTCCCTTGTTATATTTGGTTTAGACTCAATATTCTTAGAAATTTTGAATAATTTTTCAATAATGCCCTTAACTCAAAAACACAAAAATATCATAAAAAGTATAGAACTAATGATACACTTTGTATACTTTTGCCAGTACTTGAGCAAGAAAATGTCTAATGTTTTTATATAAGTAAAATAAATTTATTTTATATTTTTACATTTTAACTTCAAATTTCAAAAAATAAAATTTAAATTAATTTTTTAGAAAACTTTTGAAAAATTAAAATTTTAAATTAATTTTTTTGAAATTTTTTGAAAAATTAAAATCGAAAAAATATTTTATTTATTATTTATTGTTTAGTCACATTGTTAAATTTGAAATTCAAAAAAAAATTTAAAATTTAGAACTTAGAATTTAAAAAATTATTGCTTAACAATGTAATAATTTTATATTTCATTTTTAAAAAAAAATTATTTTCTAAATAATTTATTTTATTATTAGTTTTGAATTTTTTTAAAGTTATATATAATTTATTTATTTTTTACATTTAATTTTAATTTTAAAAATATAAAATTCTAAATTTTAAATTTAGAATTTAAAAATTTTATATTAAATATAATTTTAAGTTAGAAAAAATTAATTTAACTTAAGAATGTAATATATTATGTTTTATATTTATTATTTTTATAGTGGTTTTTACTATTTTATAATTCTATTTTTCTTTTTATTGTATCTCTTATTAACTATAATTTTAATTTTTATATTATATTTTTGTATTTTTTAAGATAGGTATTTATGTTTTTAATATTTCTCCAATTTATTCAACAACTTAGGAATGTGATATGGTTAGAAATATTTTTTTATTCTGTGAATCAAATATGAAAATATCATTATTTAAATTTCACATTCTCGAGAATCCTATAAGATTCCACGAACCAAACGTCTCTATTTCTGCTACATTCACAGCAGTGTCCACACATATAAATATACCAATGAGTAATTCGATGATTTGTTACTCGTAATTTACATGCATAAAAGAAGGAAAAGGAAAGCTTGTGATAAGGGGAAAATATGCTTTAGTTGAGTCTGTGAGGATTGCTATTGACTTGAAGATATATATTTGTGCTAAAATTATGCTTGTGAAGATTGCTGAAGACTTGGAGATAATTGTGCTCTATTAAGTTGGTCTTAGATGCTGATACATTTCTGCTGGTTATCATAAAAAACTGGATTGTTTTAATGTGGTTAGCTAAAACCAACTTCATTCCGAAAACAAAATGGATTGTTTTAATGTGGTTGGTCAAAAAAAAAAAAAAAAAAAAAATCAACTTCATTACGAAAGTAGGGTAAGTTATAACAATAGAACACCCATAACGATAGTATATCACTTCGAAATGCTAGTCTTCCATCCTAGACACGCTTTATAGTTGACTTTTTTAAAGAAGGGCACGCTTTATATTTGACCTTTTTTAGATGGACACGCTTTTATAGTTGACATTTGAGGCGGTCATGCTTGTGCGTTCTGTGTTCAAGTTCTACTAGGATTCAAAAGATGGTTTCCTCTCTCCAAATGCTACGTAAAGTTTACTATAAAGATGGGTTGCGTTCTCCTCCTTCCATCATCTTTCTTGCATTGGTTCTACGTAAGACCATTTGATCATCGGCTTTCATTGCAATGGATACTGAACACGCCATGACGGAGATAGATTTGCCGATCGGCTATCGATTTCTTCCAACTGATGAAGAGTTGATCAGATTTTATCTCATAAACAAGGTCTTTCATAGGCCTATTCCAGCTGAAGTCATCCATGATATTGATGCAAACGAGCTTTACAGCAAGGCTCCCAAGAGTCTATGTAAGTAGTGTTATATGATTTAGGTTATGCTTCTGTGCTGGAATTCTTTTTGTAAAAATGCTAGAAGAGAATTGAATTCTTTTTATAAAATGTTAGAAGAGAATGGAATTCTTTTTATAAAATGTTAGAAGAGAATAAACAAATTAATGAGAAATCTAAACAAAGTTGACTACGTATCAAGATGCAGCTTTTTTTTTTTTTTTTTTTTTCTAATCACTCAACCAACCCACAAGACATAGATCGAATTAGTGATCACCCTCTGATTCTCATTTGTCTAACGGCATAATGTGAACTAAAACCCCCTAAGGACATGGCTCCACCCAAGATGCAGGTTTTTCCGTAGGACTGAGGATAGAATTCTTTATTTCGGGAGGAGGGGAGCACCTGACTGGCACATCTTAGATCTCGATCTTAGATGATCTAACATTACATCTTGTTAACATATCCTAGCTGACCAAATGACTTCAAGCCAAACCTAACGATCCTAATGTTTTATCCCAGAAACTGTATGAAGACTGTAAATCAATTTCCTTTTTTTCGTTGTCTCTTTTTGTGAAAACTCTATGTCATTGAAACTGAAAATTCTTCTATCCGTCCAGGTGGATGGTCAATCCGCTCATATAAAAGTGAGTCTCATAACATGTGGGACTTACTCTATGTGAGTGGGCTGACGACAATCCACCCAGGTGGATGGAAGGACAACTCCATTGAAACGCTTTAAGAATAGAATACAGATACCATATCATTTGTTTGATCTGAATCATAAATGATATTGTAACTTAACGTTGCTTGTTCCGCATGGTACATATATATGCTGGCTATTTATATAAGCTTACTTCATTTGCAGTAAAAAATATCTATGGTGAAAGCGCGTGGTATTTCTTTGTTCATCAAGATGAATATTTTCATGGCACAAGGAGCAACGTTCGAACAGTTGGAAATGGAATTGGTTTTTGGAGATGTTCGGAAAAAGAATATCCAATTTACAGTTCAGATGGAAATTTGTTTGCCTTCAAGGTTTATTTAACTTACTTTTCAGGTTCGTTAGCGAAGGCGAAGAAAACACAGTGGAGTATGGAAAAATATCGTTTAAATATCAAATGTGGTCAATGTGGCCAAGAGGACCAAGAGGTAAATATAGTTTGCATTCAATAGTTTAAGTGTTGCAGCCAATATGAAAGTAAAACCATCAAATGAACTATCTTCTAAGAATCGGTAGTTTCTCTTTTGATTTTGAAAAAGTAGTCATATTTGTTTAATATGATAAATAATAAAATAAATTCATCTCTAACAACTTAAATTTTTAAATGAGCTGGTCACTTAACATGATATCAGAGCCTAAGGTTGGTTCAAAACTCACCGCCACTTATTTAAAAACATTAAAATTGTCCAAGTATAAGACTCGAAAATTAACTACGCTTGCACTTGCAGTGGCGTGTTGAATATGATAAATAATACAATAAACTCCTCTTTAACAATTTAACCTTTTAGATGAGCTGATCACTTAACAATATTATCTTCTGTAGAAAAAGAAGGGTCGAAAAATTTCTATTACCTTTTCTTTCTTGAAAGCTCTTTTTCTTTTTTCTTTTCCAGCTTCGATAGAACATCACGATTATTAGTTTGATCACTCCTTTATTCTCATTTTCTTGGTGGCAGATTGAGGAACGGATATTAGGGAAAATTACTCAAGGTAATTATACTAGAGATTATACAAGTCAGATTGGAATAAAAGATGGAGAATGCATTCTTTGATTTGTTCATCTTTCGGTTAGTACTACCATGGAGAATTTGAAAATGGAGGCCACAGTTTGAAGAGCAGATTAGGATCAATTCTTACTCTTAGGCTTACTTCCACTCATTTTAATTTCATTTTTTACCTACTTCCACTCATTTGTATTTCACATTGTTTATTTGATTAGTTATGGCGTTCGCTTGAAGAGAATAAAAGTATTTATATGCAGTTTGATTCTTTGCGAAGAAAGTCTATTTTTTTGATAGATCGTTCATTTAGTTTTCGCATTTATTACTAAGCATGTAAAAAAAAAATTTGTTTAATGTAAAACAAAGCTATGGTTATGGATTACTTGGTTGAGCTCTAGGAAGTTGGGAAAGGAAATTATTTTTTGATCCAGGGTGAGTAGCGTTATGTTTATCAGCGAAATGATAAAAAATTGAGTGTTCAATTGTTGCAATGCATGTTTTCTTGTTATTATATATATATATATATATATTAGGATAAAGGTGATGAAATAATTTCATACTTGTTAGGATAAAAAATAAGACTCCCAAGGAAAGAAAAAGTTCCCCTCAGGATTTCAACCATTCATTCACCACAATGAAGGACTCATGCTGGCCACTCAAATATTTTAAAAATAAATATTGGTTGCACTTTATTAGGAGAATAAATTTACTAACATTTATATATTTATTCATATATATATGTTCGTAAGTTTATGCTGTGAAGTCATCTAAGGGAATATTAATCTTCCATAATTATGATTATCTAAACCCCCACAAAGATAATGTTAAATCTTCAAGCGATGTCTGACGACAAGCAACATTTGTATTAATCTAAATCGCTATATAAACAGAATACCCTTTGTTGCTAGAGTTCAAATTCAAAACCAACCAGTATCATGATTTGATAGAAAACATGATAACAAAATAAATGAGATATCCATTAAAAATTGGTTTTTTTTAAGGTTAATTCTAACTGTCTTTCTGTTTTTTCTCTATATGTAGGGATTTTGTACTTCCTCTTTAGCTTTAGGGCTTTCTATTTTAGTCTTACTCCAACACTACTCCCTATTTTAACTAAGATATTAATATTTTATTATTAATTTATTATTTCTTTACCACTTTCATTCAATCATGTCTATTTTAATGGGTCATATCATTAATATATCTATTCCATATCAGCAAGACAACATTACAAAAGCAACAAGAAAATGTTTGGCGAGGTTGTTCTAGTCAATGAATAAGGGCAAAAAAAGTAAGTAATGAGCTCTCTTCAGTGGCGACTAGAGTAGCGATGCTGTTGGAGCTGCATTTTGACCTTCAGCCTCGTCAAAATAGCAAAAGATTGATTTTGACCATAGTTTTTGAAATTGTACGATTCGCGCGGGATACGAATCGTACGATTCGATTCGATTCATACAAAAATTGATTTGAATCAGTTAGTGAATCGTTAATTTGGGTGAATCGGTCACCGAATCGTAGTGAATTATGGTGAATCGGTGAATCGTTTCCGATTCGGGTCAAACAAAAAAACCAAAATAAAATAAAATAAAAGCCCACTTCAATTTTTTGCAAGCAATATACAATTAGTCCATTATTAAAAACATGAACAAATAAAATAAAATAAAATAAAAATATTTATGATTTAGCATTAGTTTTCAACTATAATTATAAGATCAAAAATTCAAATTGGCTTTCACTTACTTTTTGTTGTTTATTTTTGCTATGGAAAAATAATATATCAATTATCATATAGAATTTTAGTTTTAAATTTGTTATTGAATCGATATGATTCACGATTTGATACGATTTACGATTTAAAAAAATATTATTTCGATTCACGATACAATTTACGATTTGACAACTATAATTTTGATGATACTATTAAAACCAACCTAAAGAATAACAAACGCGTAATACGGTAAGTTTTAATATTAGATATTAAAAAAATTCCGAGCACGAAACGTGAAACCGAAAACCCGGTTATATTGACTTCATCTTTTCTACTGCACCTATTATATATAGACTAAATATTCTACGATCGGAATCTCAGGGTCCAAGGTCCCCTAATCTCTTTTAAGTTTGGACACTAACACTTTCAGGCTTAGGTACTCTCCAAGTCAGCAAACCACTGACTTTGATGAAACTCTTTTGGCTCGTAACTCGTCTGGTGGTGACCGAGGAACGAACATGCTAGTAATAGGGCTGGAGAGTTGGCCACTCCTGCTTCCTTAGGGGCTTCTTAATTTACTATACCTAGATCAGTAATTAGTGGTGAAAGATGTTGTTGGAAAGGAAGAATTGAAAAATTCTTTTATGAGGTACGTGCTAAATCTGTCACAGTCACATATCAAGTTGTTATTCTATGAGATTAATCCATATTAGTCTGTATTGTGCAGATATATCATGTTAGAATGTCAAAAGTTTATCTTTTTATTAATTTGGTCTTATAGAGTTTTAAATAAATTACTATAATACCACACTTATAACAATTGGGTGATATTTGTTAATTAATTGAAATACTTTTTGTCCATATGACTGTGACAAATTTACCATATATCTCATAGAAAAAAAAATTGATCGTCAATAGTCTTAACTCTACGACTCAAGTTGTGGGGTCAAATGCCCTTTGTCATTTTTTTCTTTCGGAGTCCTTCGTGACAATCCTCCTCCAAACTTTGGCGGTGAAAGTCTTTAGTCTTTACAACTTTAACATCTAACCTTTCCCTTGGTGATATCTTGTTTTTTGTGGCCCCAAGTCAATTCATGCCCAATAATGCTCATCTGATTCTAATGGCGCGCATTGCAAGTTTTGGCTACATCTCATGCCAAGATCTAACTCAAGGTCTGGTTTGTGTGCCCATGCCGAGCGCTCTCAGCACCAACCGGAGCCAATTGCTACCGGCCAGTGATCTATTTTGGAGATTCTTTTTGGCGCTATTAAAGCCTATATATAGGGTCTTACTCTAGTACTATGATGAATGTTGTTCTACCTTCTTAACCTCTTTATGGGGGTTGTTAGAGCCGATAGATGGTAGGCTGGAAAAAAAAGGCTTTAGATTGAGAAGGAAGAGGAAGACATTGATTTCATATCTAAATAGGCAGACTTATCCTTTGTTCCTCGTCTTTTCCTTTAGTTCAATGTGATGCCTTTCATTCGAGAGTTTGAAAAGGAAAATACCATTTTGGCCTATAAGGGTCATGATGCTTATACCTTAGCCATCGAGGTACAACCCCATATAATATATATTTATTCCCTCTGTGTAGTAATTTATTCCCAGTCTTTCTATATTGTTTGAGCATCCCAAGGCGTGACCTTCTTGAAGCAGGTGGTCGAAAGATTCGCTTGGAATTAACCCAGCATCAAAATTTGGTTGTGGACCTGCGCAATTCTGTGTAAGATATCGATAAGGAAAAGGATACTAGTTTGCAAGCCTAAGCTACTTAATTTAGAGGAAGGAAGATGACTGTTAACCATCAGGCTACCAAAAGTAGGAACAAATCTTTTGTATATAGTTTGCTCAATCTTGTAATTTATATTGCTTGAAATTTTGATTCTAGGACTTTTTTATTAGGCTGTCCTTACCAGAGTCTCTATTTTAGAGACTCTAGTATTGTACAATTATTACGTAATATAGTTCATTTGGTGAAACAAAAATTCATAAAGTAGAGATTAAAATAACCAAAAGTAGGTTCGGGTCTCTAAAAAGTACAGAGTCTGTAATTTGTTAACATTTTTAGATACTCTGTACTTTTTAGAGACTCGGGCCCACTTTTAGTGATTTTAATATCTACTTTATGAATTTTTGTTTCACCAAATAAACTATATTACGTAATAATTATACGATACCAGAATCTCTATTTTAGAGACTCTGATAAAGATAGCCTTAGTTGAGCATTTTTTCAGTTGTACAAAGATTTTTGGATTTAATTAAATAACTTACATGATGAACTGGCCTAGCCGAAGCATGCAAAAACTCTTGGTTGGATTAGAGGAATTCTTTGCAATCCTAACTAGATGACTCATCGGAAGAGATTGCTCGCATCTGGCAATTTGCGACAACCTTGGACGAAGAAAAGAAGAAAATTGGTGGGGCTGCTTGTTGACCGTACTACATTTAATACTGAGGTTCACCTAATGAAGGAATATCTTAAAGGACAACATCTTGATTTTAGGCCATTTATGTTATTCTCCCATTTCTTTATTTCGAACAAGTTAAAGACTTTTTTCAGGTTGTTTTGTGTAATGTTGACCTCTGTCATACCATTCATTCTCTTTGTTTTTTTTTTTTTTTTTTTTGCACCACTTTAATTTTGTTTTCATATGATATTGTTAATCCCCTATTCGTCTACTTTCCAGTATCGAAATTTGTCGATCCAACTTTGGAATGTACAAATAATACTAGCTCTACAATAAAATAAGGGGCGAGCAATGGACCAATTCCGTCACCCATCCGTTGCCTCATAGGGCGATAGAATGGTTATGATTTTGACATGTCGCTTTAAGGCTTGTAACCAATTTGGTAATCCATCACCATTCATCGTCAACTTTGAAAATTAATTAATATTTATTTTTCTAAGTATTTGTCACCAAATTAATTTTATTTTTTATTTATTTTATTATCTTCCGTCGTCAATTCGTCACCGAATTAATTTCTTATTTATTAATTTTTGTCGTCAATCCATCACCATATTAATTTTTTATTTTAAATAATCTATTAAGTTACATCAGCATTAATTTGTCACCATATAATTTTTTTATTTTTAATTATTGTATCAACTTTCGTCGCCAATCTGCTGCCTTATTTCCATCGCTATTATGTCATCAATTGGTTTTTTTATTTTTATTTTTAAAAATAATTTACAGAAAATAATATTTACAAAGGAATTAAAAGTAAACATACAAATAAAAATATTTACAAAAAATGTAAAATACTGTACAAATTTTATTTTCAAAATTTACCAAAAACCTAAAATCTATTTACATGTACTTGAGAATATTATTAGCCTAGATTTGTTTAGATAAAAGTTTAATTTTTAATTATTAAAGCAAATCATATGATAAAATATAACCGAGTGGGAGAGGGAAATATAAAATCCCAAGACTTTTCAGTTTCGGTTTGTACTAATAAATGATATCAACTCGCTTTACCATGCGGTTTGCTTCCTACGGAGAGTGATATTTGATGTAATATTATTGGACAGACTTAACGTAGATAATCATAAAAAATGTGTTAATGGGCTCAGCCATCCTAATGATGGAGTTCTTTACTAAATATTACTTTATAGGACGTAGACAAAAATCACTACCCTACGGAGGATTTAAGTCAAAAGACATTCTAGAAAATATCACAAATGAATGATAATTACTCGACTCTAGAAAATATAGTGTTTTTGCTAAGAAATTCTATTCTAGAAAAGCCAAATTACTTAGTAATTGAGTTATCTTTTGGATAATGTCTATCTAGACAAAAATGACAATCCAAATGAAATGGGTACTTGACTCAATATTAGTGCGAACTCGGCCATTCTAATGATGGAGGGACTGTGAGAAAATTGAGACACTGATGCATTAAAGTAGTCTAAAAGGCTAACTACTAAGGCAAATTTTTTTACATATACGAGTCTTTCCAATTTTTGCATTATACATGATATACTTGCATTACAAATGAGTGTTCTAATTATTACCATAAATGTATGCAGAAAATGTTAGGTTCCTTTAGCCCATTGTCCATTATTCTCAAGGAGAATAAGTTAACCGGCTCAAATTTTGTGGACTAAAAAAGGAATTTGGACATAGTACTCAAAGCTAAAGATTACAAGTATGTCCTATCCCTACATAGTCTTTTAGTGCTAGCTAATTCCACCCTTGACCGTCGAAAGACAAAGAGACAATGGAAGAGAGCCAATCACATGGCTATATACTACATTTTGGCTTTCGTGTTTGATACTTTGCGCTCTCAGCACAACGACAAGGATACTGCTACTCAGATGTTGACCATATTGACTACTATAAGTCATATACTAATAGCAAGGATGGAAGAACGGACATCTATCAAGCATCATGTGCTTAAGATGATGGACCCTCTTACTATTGGCAGAATCCATAGAGCTAAGATCGATCGTACTAGTCAAGTAGACATGATCTTGGAGACTACCAAAATCCCTTAGTAAGTTCAAGCTCAATATGAACAAGTTGAACATAATAAAGGTTCTCGTGCATGCAAAAGAGTATAAATTGTAGCGAAAAACATAAATACATAATAATAAATCACAAAAACCTTAATCATGGATCATCGCATGTATTAAAGAGAAAACATGATGAACTACAAGCAAATACGAAAATGAAATTTAGTTACCTCAAAAACAGTTTCGGATTTAAGAGCTTGGACGGAGATCATGAAGTCACAACCCTCTACACTCACGTACACACCACAACGAGGCTAGAATGGGATGAAGCAAAGTTCCTTCATGAACATCGAAGGAGACACGCGAATCCTAAGGCTAGGGAGATGGACAGCTACGTTTGAGAGAGAGATAGGGCTTGGGTTTGCTTGTGTGTATTCTTGATATAAGGTTTTCTCTTAATGCTGAATTTATAATATGCTTATACTTTCCAGTATTCACACTTAGACCCTAGACCTTTGGGATCTTATAAATTTTACCCAAATCTTTTCTAATCAACTCTAAGTGAATTAATATTATTCCACTACTAACTAACTACAAACCCTAGAAATCACACACAATAGAGATCCGGCAAATCAATTAGTAGAGAGAACAAATTAAATTAATTAATAGGAACGTCCTATTATTGACCTATTATTGATTAAATTACAAGACTTGTAGTAATTGGACTATTAGCCCAATTAGTTTACCAGTCCAGGTCCAATTAGACTGGACCAACCAACAATTGACTTTAGGTCAATATGTTCCTATAAATAAAAAACTAACAGACAGTTTAGTTAGCACATAATTGTTTATTAGTAAAATATGAGAATTCCCTCAAGGACTATAGTGGGGTTAGCTAGTTGATTCTTGCGCGAATTTTGTTTGGATACTCTTGGAGTGAGCTAGATTCGTCTTTGAATTCACATACCTATGAGGATAATCCTGTAACTTTTTCTATGTATAATATATGATTATTATGCATGTTTGAATCTACGTAATTAGTCATAAACGGATACATGATAATATTTTGATGTATTAATTTTTGTTGAATTTAATTTTTAAATATCATGTATGTTTCTCAACAAAAGCTACTTGTTTTCGACCAAAAAACAAAGAAAGTTACCTATTTTAACTAGGGGGCGTTTGGTTCATGAATTGATTTTTCATTTCTGGAATAACATTTCCCGAAAATGTGATTAAAATTGTTTGGTATGTCAAAAATATTCCTATGAATATTTTGTCAAATTCCTATGAATATTTTTTTGTTATGTTTGGTTAGACTCAATATTCCTAAGAATCTTGAGCAATTTTTCAACAATGCCCTTAACTCAAAAAACAACTAACAATTTTAATTTAATTTAATTTATTTTTTTTTTTTTTTTTTCTAAATATTTTATTTTATTTACTTTTACTCTTATTAATTTATTTTATTTTATTCTTATTTATTTTATTTTTTTACTTCATCTTAAATTATTTTATTTTTTATTTTATTTTATGTTATTTAATTTTTTATTTAAATTATAAAATGTTAGTTTATCTTAATATTTTATTTTTTCTAAATATTTTAATTTTTTACTTTTATTTTATTTTATTCTTATTAATTTTTTTATATCTTATTTTAATTACTAATTTAATTTTTATTATTTATTATTTTATAATTTATTTTATTTTATTTTATCTTATTTTTATTTTATTTCATTTTATTATTTATTTTTATCCTTTTTTATTTGATTTTTTATATTTTATCTTATTTTTATTTTATTTTATATTATTTTATTTCATTTTATTTTTCATATTTTTTCATATTTTTATTTTATTATTTTTTAAATTTTTAAATTTTTTTGTTTTACTTTTTAATTTATTTTTTGAATTTTGTTATGTTATTTGTTTTAATTTTGTATTTTTTAAGATGGGTATTTCTATCTTTTGCTTTCTCCAAACCATTTCCACTACTTGGGAATGTAAGATTCCCACCCCTCACATGGGAATAGAAATTGAGTAAATCATGAGAATATTGCATTCTCAGGAATGTGATATTCTCGAGAATATTTTTTTATTCCGTGAACCAAACATGGGAATAACATGTTCCAGACTTCACATTCCTGGGAATTCTATATGATTTCGCGAACCAAACGCCTCCTAGGGTTAATAGATGAGATAGTCTCATAACTATTACAAAAAATGACAATTGGGTCCTATGTATTCTAAAACAGCATTGGAGTCCTTGAAGTTATAATAAAAATGGTGGACTTGAATCTTCTCATATCAAATAATATTATGAGAGAGATCCAATAATGGTGAGTTGTCCGCATCATTTCACCATAATCATATATAACTGTATGAATAATTCACTATGGTTAAATCATCTCTCTTAATATATATTGTTTGATACGAGCCTTTTCATTGGGTTAGGCTGGTCTCATCCATTGTGAAATAACTCCGAAAAGAAGAAAAAGAATACCCTAATTACGATAAACTAGGAGACAATTGCCTCCGTATGAAAGTGTTAGATTACCATTATAATTACCTAGGGCAAGAGTCAAATGTCTAATAGCTTCAGAAATAAGCAATGGAATTCTTTGGGAAGAAGAACACTAGTTTAGCGACTTTCTAACTAGAAGTTACCATCTCCTGCATGCCTCTAAATCTGTTGTTCGCTAAAATTATGTTGCTTCTCACAATTGCTTATAATCATCTCTAACATTAAAAGTATTGATGTTAGCCACGATAATAGCAAATCCTAGTCTTTATTCCTTTTCACTTCTTCTCCAATTTTGTATATTTGTTAACACAATTGAGATAACACTGTAATCTTTAAGAGCAATCAATCAATAGACATTAGTATCTTTAATTCTTTTCAATAGAAATGCGTCAAGTCTCCAACTACTTACATTTGAACACTGTAATCTGATTAGAACATCACGTATGAATATGTTCCTCGGTGCAATTGGAAGAAAACACGAAACTTTCCAGCAGCTAAATTCTTTCATATAATAAAACGAAAAACACATATTATGGTGCAATAGGGATTATAGTATCTCCTCAAATCATGGTTATACTAGTGTCTCCTAATTTAAGGGATTGTATTAACTCGCTAAATATATGTTATTGATGTAAATGTCAAAAAAGGCATGCATATATATTATGGTTGAAGTCCACGAATATTTATAAATTTTCCATGTGAATAATAAAGCTTACAAGATGAGAGAATTAACTATCAACAGGTGGGAGGAAGAAGAAAAAGACAAAGCCTTATATGTATATTTTGTTCTGGGAGGAACGAGTGACTAGATTTTCATAAACTACTTGCCATATAATGTTTCCACCGTTGAGGACATTACAAAATGAATAACTGATTGGTGCCTGGGTGGCGGAGGCCACTTCAATGGCTGTACCGCAATGACTTAATTCATCTACAATTTCATACGATATTTTTCTTGATTAATATTACGTGTCACTAAATCTCATTTACGAACTACATTAATTTTGCTAAATTAACTTTTTAACTATGGTTAAAAAGCATTAAATACTAAATCTAAACTACCATATTTAATTAGCAAACAAATATGGAAGCATATAATTGTACAAAATAAAATAAAATAAATAACTCTTTTTCTGTTCTAAGAACAATAATTCTGAAAAAACAAAAGAAAAAAACACAAGAACAAGTTGGAAGCTTTCAACCTTTGCATGTTTTTTTCTCCAAGAAATACGTTTTCGTCAGTGCTTGAAGTATATGTTAGAAACTGATATAGAAGTTGGACAAGGAAAAAAAATTGAAGCCATTAGAATTTTTCTCCAAGTCATTCGATTTTCTTTTTTCTTTTTCCTTTTTCATTTTTTTTAATAGAAAAAGAAGCTATATGATATTTGTTTCAGTTAACTCGTGTTGATGTTGTAGAGTTAGTAACTTTAAAACGATTGAAGTTGGACAAGAAAAAAATGAAGCCATTAAATCTTTTTTCTCCAAGTCATATGATATTTGTTTGATTTGAGCTTCCAACTTGTTCTTGAGTATTTTATTTGGAATCATTGTTTTTGGAGCAAAAAAAAGGGTTTATTTATTTTATTTATTTCAAGGGAGACTAAAGTCGAGGATTAAGAGGATACGAATCTAGGAGATGTTTCATCCCTTTTATCATAGTCTAAAAAAGGACATAGGTTATCCAGAGGGTGATCGAGAGTCTTCCCTAACGCCTGTTGCAAGCCAATATGCACACTTGTTACCTTATGGAAAGACATGCTTTAGTAGTTAGCCCCCACAATTTCTTAAGATATTCTGACAATTCTTGAGGGTTGGTTTAAGTGGATTGTGAGCCGGGATGCTTCGTCTAACAAGTTGCACAACTACCTGGGAGTCAGATTCGATCTCCATTCTATCAATTCTCATGGATGTGCCTGTTTCAATCCTTCTTTTAACGCCGCAAGCTCCACAACATTATTAGAGGCAATATCCAAATTAATCACAAATCCCGACTTCCAATTATTATATTTTAGAATCATATGCTTCCATATTTGTTTGCTAATTAAATATGGTAGTTTAGATTTGGTATTTAATATTTTCTAAACATGTTTAGAAAGTTCGTTTAGCAAGATTAATGTAGTTCATAGATGAGATCTAGAGACACATGACATTAATCGAGAGCTGTATTATATAGAATTATAAGGGAGCCAAGTCCCGTTGTTAATTGCGTCATATAAGCTTGTCCTTTAGATAACAACCTCGTGAAGGAGCTAACTTTGACTGTCTCTTGCCTTGGTGGAAAATTAGAAGTAATATATAGCAAGTTTGGGTTGGAAACTTCTTGGTTCCTTATTAGGTTCACACTCTTGAACTTGAACTATGTGTTGGGGTGCATCGCTATACCCGTGAGTTTATCAGTTAGTAATCGGGCTCTATCGGACCCAACCGATAGTCGAACTACTAGCTGGGTTCCAACGTTAACAAGAAAAAAAAAAAAAAAAAAACCTCAAGAACGATTGCATCGAAAACCCGAGCCTGCCCACACTGTTGGAGAGAAATTTCAGCTACCCAATTCTATAAGAAATCCTAGTTACTTCTCTCAAGTCATGCCATCTCTTCCTCACTTGCTGCAAAGGGAAAATTTCCAGCAACCTTGTGGTATGGCTACAAAGTAGATCTTAGTATCTTACTGCATTTGTGACGCTAAAGTCAAAGCTAAAATCCTAACCAACAAGAGGCACACGAATTTACTATTTCAACTTTCTTATTCGGCTGTTTTATTATAACTAGCTTTGCCTTTTAATAACTTAATTAAGCTATGTAATTATTTGGAACTATAATTTTTTTTTTTTAAAGATTATATTTTCCACTGTATTTTACTAGTTCTAGATAGCTCATCGCATGTTCTTTATAAAAGTATTGCCTTTACCTGGACAATCCTGTTTAAACATCTATACTATAAAATTGGACAGCTTGGAATAACAATTTGCTCAATCAGCAAGTATCATATATACAACTCAAAACAAAGGCAAAAAGCCTATTACAAATGTGACAAATTAGAATAACAGTGTTTCATCTGACAAGAAAAAAAAAAAAAAAAAAATACAATGTTTCCCTTCTTTGTTGAGGAACAACTAACATCATCCAGTGTGTTCTTGAACACTTCTTGCCATTTTCTTGGCTTGCCTTTATTCTTGTAAAATTGGTCCCTTTAATTTATCGATCCTTTGGAGATTCTTTGTTGTTGTATGCCTGTTGTGACTGAAGTTGCTGTCCTTGACCTTGAAGATTGAAGATTGTTGAGGATTGGTAGCTTCTTGAGTTTCATTATTTTGCATGTTGAATGTGTCATCATGGTGCTTTGTTTGACGGTTTGATCTTTCATGGTGTTCATTGATATTTCTTGCTTGAAGAATCAAGCATGTTTGTCTGTTTTTGCCGGTTTTGTAGCTGGCGTTGCTTTTCTTTGTTGGCTTTGTAATTCTGCTTTAGTTAGCAGTTAACTGTTGCGGGAATGGTTAAATGACAAACTCAACTGGAAATTGTTGTTTTTTTTTTTTGGGAAAAATCTCATATTTAGTCCCTATTATTTGTAAAGTGTCTCAATTTAGTCTTTATTGTTTCAAATGTCTCAATTTAGTCTCTATTATTTCCCTAGAAGTTTTAATTTCATCCCTATTATTTAAAATTTTTAATTTCGTCCTTATTATTTCTCAAAAAGTTTTAATTTCATCCCTATTATTTTTAAAAAGTTTCAAATTCATCTCTATTATTTCTCAAAAAAAATTAATTTAGTCCTTGGATAATAGGAACAAATTTGAAACTTTAAGAAAATAATAGATAAGAAATTAAAACTTTTTAAAAATAATAGGGACGAAATTAAAACTTTTTAAAAAATAATAGGGACTAAATTGAGACATATTAATCAATAGGGATGAAATTGAAACTTTTGGTGAAATAATAGGGACTAAATTGAGACATTTTAAATAATAAAGACTAAACTAAGACATTTTACAAATAATAGGGACTAAATGTGAAATTACCTTTTTTTTTTCGTTTGCTAGCCCGTCCTTAATAAGATTAGATTTGTTTTAGGTTAGCTTCTTTGATTTTCTTTGTTGTATTTTATCATTTTGACTCACCAATGTACATTTTCATTATTTTTAATGAAATGCAAACTGTTTACTTGGAAAAAAAAAAAAACTAACGTCATCGATTCTTGGGAGAGAATTTGGATACTTTCACTACTTTATGCACTTAAGTGCCAATCGTGGGTAGAGGTGGAACCATGAATCTAATGTTGGAGGGAAGGCGAAATTTTTTTTTTTGTATAGTGTTTTTTGTACTGTATTTTTTAGGTTAATAGAAAAAATATTTAATTTTTATAATTAAAAAAAATTAAAATAAACATAACACTAAGTACCTCCGAATTATATCTATCTATCTAATTAGATCATTAAATATTCTTTTTTTTTTTAGGTTGACCCCCGGTCCGCCCTCCCTCTGCCTCTGATCGTGGGGATTGTCTATAAATAAAAGGTGTTTGTTGTTTCATACAAAAATTGATAAATTTGAAATGAGGTTAGATGACACTGGGTTGTATCTTAAATTAAAATGATAAAGTGGTTTTAGAAAACAACACCTTCATATATCCTAAATAAAAGAATAAACTCGGTTAAACAAATATCTAATCTAAAAGACAAAAGAGAAAATATATAAATTACTATCAATGTGATAAGAAATATAGGGTTTAATTTTAAAACAAATCGCTCGAAACAAGAATGCGTCGAATATGGATAAGGAAGATTTGACGAAGACCCAACACTGATATCATGATAAGAAAACACGAATCCTATGCTAAACCAAATGGTATTAGGTTGAGTAATGTCATATATTGTATGTTGTTTTTGAAATTGATCATTTATTTAATTTGGGACAATTGTGCTGGATTTATTAGATTGAGTATTCCAAGATTTTATATACTGATTATAAAATTTATGATTTATCTATTTGGAACAATTGTATTCTACAACACAAACTAGAATTAGGTTTCATCAATAAGAGCAAAAAAGAAAAAAGAAAAAAAAAGATTGATATGATAGTAATATTGAAGAATGCACCTTTTTCTCTATGATAGACTAACAAGTATATCACTCATCGATCAATCCTGTAAACCTCTTATCTCTTTTTAAATTCGTACTTTACTTTTGAAAATGTATGAAGTATCACAAATGATATTATCTATTCATTAGTTATAAATGAGAATGCATTAGCCTTTTATTTAGCTATTGTGTTCTTGTTCTCTTTTTCTCCTCTCTGAATTTAAAAAGCTAAATTGTTTCTCTGCATGTTGAAGTAAAACTACTATGACGAGAATAGGCAAAGTACATGTAAGTGGTCTTCTATATGTAATCTTTAACAAGTATTTGTTAGTCAACCTGAGCTTCTATTCTAGAGTTAACTGGTGTTAAGTAAAATTGTTAGACAATTAAATTGATTGGGATTTGATTGTTAAGGCAATTAAATTAATTGAGATTTGATTGGCTATGTTTTAACAAAACTTTTATTATTTTCATTCTTGTGTTTTTACCTTTTATATTGTGCATGAAAAATCTTATGGTAACTTATCATATGAGAAGAAGATTTGTATTGATTAAGGAATGATTTTTATTGCATATTCACAAGGAAATGAAGAATAGGGTTTGTGAGATGAGGTTTTTCTTGCAGCCTAAGATGTGTTGATATGAAGGCAGTTGGGTATAAATATGAAGCAGAGGTTGTTGCAAAGAGATAAGGCAGACAGAGTGCAACGAGAGAAAATACAAGAGAATTTAATGTCCAGTGTTCCAAGTGATGTTGCAACATGATCTGTGTTTCAGTCTTTGATTGTATTAAATATTGCAACTTTGTTTGTTTTAACAGTGAGTCATGAGCGAATTATACGAGTCTTTGAGTGATTAGATTATTGTCTTATTTATTCATTTTTTGGGAGAAGAAGGTGTTGTTCTCGGGTGAGAACGTTGCAAGTCGAGGGGAGCTCGCCAAACCGTAGTTCGTTAAGGAGTTCTTCATCTAGGCGTCAAAGGTCAAGAAGGAGTCTTTACTTGTGTAAGTCCATTGATGTTGTAACTCATTATATTTGTTAATGAACAGGTTTGTTGGACCAGGGGAGGTCTCGTGGACGTAGACCTCACGGTTGAACTATGTTAAATCTTGGTGTCTTTGTTTCTTTTACAAGCTTTATCTTTCCGCTGTTGTCTATTGTTACTACTTATGTTGGAACATTAAGTGGAATAAACTGACCAAACAAGAAACAGATTGCTAACGGTCTGCGATTGAATTAATATTTTGAGTTAATGTTGCAACATCACGTGTAACAGAGTTGTTTTTCACCAAGTAGTTACATCAGTTGTTTTCATTTGTCACAGAGTTGTGTAAATTGAACAATTTTGCTATTTTACTTTGAAATTAATCCATACTTATACTGCACAACTTCTAGCAAGTGGCATCAGAGCCGGTCACTGAAAATTACTCGGTGAGATCTTTGGGAGGTTTAAGTTGTTTTTGCAGGAATAGGTATGGACACTTTGCGGGATGGAGGTTCAATTACCAAACCACCACTATTGAATGGCTCAAACTACTCATACTGAAAGGCACGCATGAGAGCGTGCCTCAAGTCCATTGATAAGAAAGCTTGGAAAGCAGTTATAACAGGTTGGGTGCATCCTACAATTACTGATGCACAAGGTAATGTTGCACTAAAACTTGAAACACAATGGACCAAAGCACAAGATCTATTGGCAAATTACAATTCTCAAGCATTGAATGCCATCTTCAATGCCATTGACATAAACCAATTCAAATTGATTTCAACGTGTGAATCAGCCAAAAATGCATGGGTGATATTGGAGACGGCATATGAAGGCACTACAACTGTAAAGGTATCAAAACTTCAAATTCTTGTGACAAGATTTGAAGAATTAAAGATGAAGGAAGATGAAACTATCATAGAGTTCAATGTCAGGCTGTGTAATATTGCCAATGAGGCCTTTGCCTTGGGGGAGAAATAATTTAGATTCGAAGTTGGTGAGAAAAGGACTAGGTTCACTTCCAGACAGGCTTGCTATCAAACTTGCAGCAATAGAAGAGTCCAAAAATGTTGATGACATCAAGATAGATGAGTTAATGGGCTCTCTTCAGACGTTTGAAATGAAGTTCAAACAAAAGAAGAAATAAAAGAGCATTGCCTTAATCAAATTTTAAAATATTGAAGAAGAAAAAAAGAATACAATGTCATGAATGTGAAGGATTTGGACATATGCAATCTGAATGTGGAAACATTATAAAGAATAAGAAAAAGGCCATGAACATCACATCGACTGATGAAGACTTGAAGGAGTATACGGAGAGTGATGAAGAGTACACCAACAACATTGTTGCATTAAATGTTGCAATAGTCCAAAGTGATGATAAGGTTAGCATAGAAGATGGTATAAACAGTGTTGCAACAAATGAAGAAATATGTAGCTTAGAGTCAGAAAGTGATGATGATTTGGATGTAGAAGAAGTCTTGAAAGCTTACAAAGAGATGTACAAAAAATGGTTGATCGTGTACAAGAAAAATCGTGACATGGAGGTGAGGATCACATTACTCTCGATGCAAAAATCTGATATGGAAAATGCAGTAAAAATTCATCAAGATCTGGCTGCTAAAAGACTACATGAAACTCAAATGTTGTAACAAGAGCTGAAACAAATTCAGCAAAATGTAAAAATGCTAAATTGTGGGACTGAGAAGCTTGATTATGTGCTATCAATTCAAAAATCAAGCAATGATCACACATGACTTGGATTTTATGGAGGTGAACCATCTGGAAAAACAACATTTGTCAGAGAACATGGAGGGTCACAACTTGAATCACATGTTGCAACAAAACATAATGACAAGACTACTGATGTCGCAACTGATGTTGTAACAAAAGCTGCAACAAAGAGTAAAATTCCAGAATTTAAGAAAAAGAAGTTTGTGCCAGTTTGTCAGTTTTGCCACACTCCTGGACACATCAGATCACGATGCTACAGGTACATTGACATGCTGAAAAGAGGTAAGTTTATTAAATCCTTTGTTCATGATGATTTTAGGAGGCCACCACAAATGAAAGTGAATTTGTTGTAACAAAAAGTGAAACAAATTTGGGTAAGAAAATCAGTTTTACCTTGTCCAGTAGAGCATAGAAAGGTTGTTTCAAACTATGTTACAACAAAAAATCATCTGACATATATTGTTACTAAGGCACCAAATTCTATGAGATTTGAGACTTTGAATTTTTTTTTAGGAATTTATAGTTTTTTAATGTTGCATCATAAACTGAAACATGATTGTGAAGAGACTTAAGAGATGTGAAAGTTTAATAATAAAATCAGCTTGTGATTTATTTCTTAAACCATATTAGCTTAGCACACTATATTTTAATCTGATCGAAAAACTGATTTTAATGGTTTACAAGTGCATGAATTTGAACTTCCTAGTGAATTTGGATATAACGAGAAGTCTCTTTATCCATTCTTGTACTCTATTCACTCATGAAAAGGAAAAAAAAAGGAAAAAAAAAGGAAAAAAAAAAAAGTACAAAAAAAAAAGGAAAATGGAGACTGGAAAAAGCTACCTAAACCAAATTGAATGTTCTAGAGTGAAAGCTACCAAGTCTAATATTCTTTTGAAAAAAAAAAAAATTGCAATGTAATTAGATGATCAGGTTGTTTGAACAGGTTGCTTTGAATTCTAAATCTTGCAAACTCTGATTCTGAGGAATTTCAAGAAAGATCTTTATATAGTTTTTCACACACACATACACATGGTGCAAGTTATAAATCCTTGTTTGGTTTAACTATTGAATGAGTAAGTTTTCTTGATGTTGAATTCATAAATCATGTTCATATCATGCATTTTTCTTTTCTATTCACAAAAAAAAAAAAAAAAATAGAGTCACAATTTTTTTAGAATGGGTGCTAAAGTTAAAATACTCTGTTTAGTTGAATTGTGTTGCAACAGCCATTTGAAACAATCATGTTTATCATAATTTTTCTCATATCATTGTGTTAACATTTTATGACATAAATGCTAATTTGAATTGTTGTGATAACTTGTCAAATGACTTACTAAAGTTCTTACAAGGATAGTACAAAGTAGATATTCAGGGGGAGAACATTCTCACTAGTTCCAATGATGTGCAACATCTCAGAGGGAAGAAAAAATGACGAAACTTTTTCACTATGAGCTAGTGATATTGTTATTGATGTTGCTTCCGCTATTTCTGACCTCATTGTGTGTGCACTTATCTATTTTATCATGTCCTTGAGCATGTTGGAACAAATACTGAACAAGATCCAGGGGCTACATTGTTGGAACAAATGTCAGAATTTCATATTAGCACTTTGGTTTATTTTGGCAAAAAGGGGAAGTATGCTGTGCTGTTGTGCTGCTACTGATTTGCTTGTGTTTCTGCCAGTTTACTACATTGTTGTTTTAGTATCTGTTGCAACATGATTGCTATCTTTTGGAGGAGCACTAGTTGTTCTGCTCTGATATATTTGTATACTCTTCTATTTGTGTTGTTTTTGCTACTGGATTCATGTTCTATTGTCAGTTGTAACATGCTACCTTGTTCTTTAACAATACTGCTCTGGTACTACTGTACTCGTATTACTCCTACTGTTGAAACAGAAACAATAGGAACCTCATTGTTGGAACGTGTCTTCTGCACTTGTGCAGTAAAAGGTTTTCATTCTTGTGCTAAAAGGGTTTTGCCAAAACAAAGTCAAAGGGGGAAATTGTTAGACAATTAAATTGATTGAGATTTGATTGTTAAGGAAATTAAATTAATTGAGATTTGATTGACTATGTTTTAGCAAAACTTTTGTTATTTCTATTCTTGTGTTCTTACCGCTTATATTATGTAGGAAAAATCTTTAAGGAATGACATTTGTTGCATATTCACAAGGAAATGAAAAATAGGGTTTGTAAGAAGAGGTTTTTCTTGCAACCCAAGACGTGTTGATATGCTGGCAGTTGGGTATAAATATGAAGCAGAGGTTGTAGCAAAAAGATGAGGCAGACAGAGTGCAACGAGAGAAAAAACAAGAGAATTTTTTGTCTAGTATTCCAAGTGATGTTGCAACACGATCTGTGTTTCAGTCTTTGATTGTATTAAGTATTGCAACTTTGTTTATTTTGACAGTGAATCATAAGCGAATTATATGAGTCTTTGAGTGATTAGATTATTGTCTTATTTATTCAGTTTTCGAGAAAAGAAGGTGTTATTCTCGGGTGAGGACATTGTAAGTCGAGGGGAGCTCGCCAAACTGAAGTTCGTTAAGGAGTTCTTCATCTAGGCGTCAAAGGTCAAAAAGGAGTCTTTACTTGTGTAAGTCCATTGATGTTGTAACTCATTATATTTCTTAATGAACAGTTTGTTGAACCAGGGGAGGTCCCATGGACGTAGGCCGCACGGTTGAACCACGTTAAATCTTAGTGTCTTTGTTTCTTTTACAAGCTTTATCTTTCCGTTGCTGTTTGCTGTTTACTATTACTACTTATGTTGGAACATTAAGTGTAATAAACTGACCAAACAAGAAACAGATTGCTAACGGTCTGTGATTGAATTAATATTTCAGTTAATGTTGTAACATCACGTGTAACAGAGTTGTTTTTCACCACGTAGTTACATCAGTCGTTTTCATTTGTCACAAAGTTCTGTAAATTGAACAATTTTGCTATTTTATTTTGAAATTAATCCATACTTATACTGCACAACTTCTAACAAAAATAATCCAAAATTTTATATACAGATCTAAAATATTTCAATTTATCCATGTGAGACAATTAAAATTTTAACCCCCAAAACTTGGATAGTAGAGATGCATGTGAGACAATTAAATTCTCCAACTTAAACTCCTAAAGATGCCTATTGGTCTTGGAGAAAGATTCTTAAGTTTAGACCTATTAGTCGTGACCTTATCACTCATAAAATTGGTAATGGCATGGATACTTTCTTATGGTATGACAATTGGCATTCTCCTTCCTTTGCATAACATTAAAGTCCTTTACCCGAACTTGAAGAGTAGAGTCTCGGACATTGTCGATGATGACCAATGGGTTTGGCCTATTATCCATCTTCGCTTGTCCAACTGAATCATATTCATTTTAGCATCTCCATTTGTGTTGCCAGGGATGATCATTTTCAGTGGAACATACTTTTCACAGTCCAATTGGGATCATATTAAAGATTGGGGCCTCCATTTTGCATGCCATCATTTAATCCGGTTCCCCCAAGATATTCCCAAACATAGTTTCATCACCTGGCTTGCTAGCTTGGATTGTTTAACAATGAGATATAGGCTATTTTCTTGGGGTTCAATTGATAGAGCTTATTGCATCTTTTGCTATCTTGGTTGTGAATCTAGGGGCCACATCTTTTTCGATTGCAGCTTGTACATAAAGAATCTAGAAGGAAAGCCTAAATTTTATAATGATTGATCTTGCTTGCACTTCCTTTGGTTTTATTCTTAATTTTGCACATTCACTTGCAGGCAATAGGGATCTCAAAATCTACATGTTCTGCTTCATGTACTGTGCTGCGATCTATCATATTTCGATTGGAAAGAATGGACGGATCTTTCTGGATCAAGTGCACACGGAGGAACATATTATGGAGATGATCCGATATGAAGTTTTCACTAAAACTCGATCATAAAAGAGGTACAATAGCAATGGCATCAATCGACATTTCGCCAATAGAATTAATCTTAATGTAATTGATACTTAATGATGCAACTCGGTGGGCATGTGAAAAGTGTGTAAAATAAACCAAGTTTAAATACTTGCAAGTGCACAGATCATGTAATGTAGTGTGCTCTGAGTGCAGAGTCGAATTCTAGAGGGAAACGCGTTAGTAAGCTAGTGAAGTAGTATGTAAAAGTGTTTAAAGTGGAAGCGTAACAGTTTGTACAAGGGGTTTGTTTTAAACTATACTACAACTAAAGCTAAATTAAGCTAACTAAATATGAATACGAGGGGTAGTGATCTAGGGGTTGAATATTTAAATGAGACAATTAATATAGGCTCGGCATCCAGGTTATCTAATTCTATGCAAGGGCTTAAGCTACAATCATATACCCGGCTAAGCTAAAAGCTATAAACCTAGTTAATCTACTTAGTTTATTTTAACCAAATACAACAAGGCAAACTAAACTAAGGAATTAACCTTACAGATAAAAACTATGGTACAACCTATAGTTTCATAGAATCTATGGTACAACCTATAGATTTATGATTAAAACATTTATACGGCACGAAAGTAACGCAATCATAATATTATAAAACGAAAGTAAAGCAATCATAACATCTATTTAAAAGCATTACATATGAAATACTAAATTAAAGCAAGCTATACATTGCAATTTTAGAATTGAATAAACAAAATCCAAGACCATATATTAAAAGATTAATATTTACAATATTATCCCTTAGATATCAATATACTCAGACATAAATGAATACGAGTTATGTAAATAAAAGAGAGTCAAGAAAGGCTCCCCCATATTCACGAACACGTATTTCTGATTCTCGAAATTTGAGAAGAGGTCCGATGCAAAATAGATATTCGGGCGGAACTAATTTCCCTCGAATAAGAACTGCTTGGGCTAAAGTTCTCCCGAATAAGAGTTTTTCTATTAAAAGCTATTCGGGCAAAACTTCCTCAAATAAAAACTATTTGGGTTAGATTTCTCCCTTAAAGTAGTTATTCAGGCAAAATTTCATCGAATAAGAACTACTTAGGTGGGACTTCCCTCGTATCTTACTAATTAATTAACTACAACTAAAATTAAAAATAACTAGAATTAACTCGAAATTATGCCAAAAATATTGACAATATTCCAAAATTAATTACAAAATTTGGATAGGAGGGGGGGCTATTTATAGAAAATTTTTAGGAGGCGCGCTCATATTCAACCAATCGTCACGCACCACGTCAGCTTTTCGGAAGGTTCTTGAGATGCGCTTAAGCGCCAGTAAGGCGCGCTCGAGCGCGCGTCTGCTCCATTGTCAATTCTGCGCCACGTGTTTTTTTTTTCTGGAACGCTGTGGAAATTTCTCTGAGGGGTGCTCGAGCACCCAATAAGGCGCGCTCGAGCGCCTTTTTGCTGAATTTTTGCCTATTGAGTTTTGACTTTGATCAGAGCGTTGACCGAGGTGTTTTCGGGCGTTTTTCACTGTTTAGGGCCTGCGTTTTGCTCAGAAGGCCATTTCTACCCTAAAAACTGGTATGATTCATAAAAAACGGACATAGGTCACTATTCAAGATCATCTAGGTCAATGTTCTAAGTCTGATTTCGCGTTGGTTTCGGCCAAATTTCTTCTTTATGAACTTCATTCTTTCACCGGTTCCCATGTTTCCCCGTTCCTACTTCTTGATTTGCAATTTAGATCATTTCGGGTCTGACTTTCCAGTTTTCAATACTTTCATATATTGCATCGAAAGTATAAAAGTGTTTTATTTATTTCAGAGTTAAGATGCAAATGCAGTACAAATACAAAGGTTTGAGTGTTGCAAATACAGTCACATTAACATCTCCAAACCTAAACCTTATTTGTCCTCAAGCAAGACTGTCTTTTAAAACAAGTTCAAAGTAAAATTTTCTGAAATTTTACAAGTCAAAAAACAGATAAAATAATGTCATATCTTTTTGTCAAACATTTTCCAAATATGAAATAAGAGAAATGCAATCTACTATCTTAAACCTATTCAGCTGTTAATGATAAAAATGATAAAAGAACCTTGTACATAGTTTTCTCAAATAGATACTCGTATTGGAAATGGACTATTGATTGTTTTGGTGTACATATTTAGAAGTAAACTAAACAAATTAAGTTCATTTAATTCTCCACTTTCAAGTTATGCAAACATATTGGACTTTGATATTCTCACCTTATTTGTAATCAAACTCTTGATCATGTCTTATGTTACGCCCCGACCCAACCTATAGAGGCTAGACTAGGGTATGACCTAATTCATTTATGTTATTTGTGCGACTTAGCTGTTTCTTACGATTAATGCTTAACGTTGGATTAGAACTCCAAAAGATTTTTCGAAAAACCGACAACATAACGGTTGTATTTAGAACCTTTGGTTTGACCTAATTTCTAGAACACCTCCAAATTTTCAATCATTAATCCGATTCCAACAAAGATTCCTATTTTGTCATCATCCGATATGCCTACTAATTTGTCTCGAAAGTCTCGTTTGATTAATAAGCCTAGTATGATAACTATGTCCCGTTTATTTGTTAATTCCTGTAATGCAATTACCTATTATCCTTTTAGCTTACGAATGAGCACCTAGGTAAAACTAGATAGAGTTACATTATTTGCTTCTTTACCTAGTGGTTTAAACACCTATGATAACTACTAATCAAGATAATGAAAGAAAATAACCAAATAAAGAGTTCATCCGAATATAGTTAGTACAAGCCAAAATTAGACCCTAAATTACAATGGGGGTCATTTACAATAGCAACATAGTAGTCTTCAAAACAACCACAATATCCACAAAAGCATCCATATTCAGGCAAGACACATAAGGCACGTAGTCACTCCAAGGATTCATCAACAAACACATTTTCCTCGGGTACCTGTTCCAAATCTGCTTCACCTGTGATGATAAAAGAGGGTGAGTCCTTATGAACTCAGTGAGGGGAAACAAGTGACAAGGTTTTGAAATCCTTTTCCGGTTAATCTTATGAAAATCCCTTTGAAAACATATCACGTAATACAAATAAGAAAGTAAGCATAGTATAAGAATCAAATTGAACAATAGATACAATTACCAATCGTTTCAAGGATACGGTGAGCTTTTGCTCTCAAGTTCATTTCCGATAACCAATGTTGTAGCCGGCATCAATCATCCACTTACCACTCTAATGGGTGTACTCCGGATTGTACACCAAACCTACGATCCAACTCTCCGAGGAAGTCTAGCCCCTAAGCGAGAAAGGGAATTGGACCATGGTAGTCATGCCAATACACCGGCAAGCTCGATGCCGCCCAGAGTGACGCGAACGCTACCCTACCAAAATGAAAGATTGCAACCTTGTATGCAATGCACATTTATGCCATTTAACATTGAACATTAAGAGGTCAACAAAGTAGGTTGCCTTCGAGCAAGGATATGATCACATTTTGACATATTGGCACATGCATTATAAGAACATATAATCATTTCATATAGCAATTTGAAAGAAATTTAACTTTCACGGGCAGCCAAGTAATCATGTTCAAAATAAGCTATAGAATTATCTTTTAACAATTCACATTAGGAGGTCAACAAAGTAGGCTGCCTTAGGATACACGTATGATCACATATCGACAAGTAAACATACGAGGCATGCTTTGACATGTAAATTCACTTTGTATAACACCTAGAAGCATATGAACATTTAACGGGCAGCCAAGTAGTGTCATGCAAAACAGGTCATATAACTCATTTTAGTGCACATACCAAGTATTGAGAACATATGAGCATGCTACGACACTTTACACAAGACCGGGTGCACGAATAGTTAACTTGTCAACACGCAATCATCGAGGATCATGCTTGAAGCTATAAAGACAATTTTGGGCAGTCCATTAACATTCCTCAACATCAATTATAAGTCACACAAGAGCGGTTTATGACTTGGGAGTCTACGTAGCCATTAGGGTTTACGAGGGGGGGGGGGGTATGCTCGAGTGTTGGTTTTGTTTGCTAAGAACCACAAGAGGTACTTAAGCCATTTCATACATGCTTAGGGATTATTGTAAAGCCTACTAACCACTCAAATGAATTCATCTAACCATAGGATAATCACTTAGCAATCATTCATAACCAATAGGGCCTTAATTTCGGGCTTACACATGCGATTAAACAAGAATTCATCATGTATTGTACCTAAGCCATGCATCAACTAATTTAAGCAACCTCAACCAACCAAAACAGCCCACACAACTTCTAATTTCCACAATTCCAAGCATTCAATACCTCATGTAAAATTACAATATGCTTTAAAGCATATTACCAAGCAAAAACCCCACTGCAATAGTTTGTTTTTCCTCATTCATTTAGCCAAAATATTAACCTCCAAATTTGGTGAATCAAATGTCAAATTGAATCTTGATGCGTGTTTTAAATCTAGGAACAAACCTCGCTGAATTCCGAGTTCGGACTTTGGAGTTATGACCAAAACCATGAGACTATGCAAAACTGTCCAGTTTCATACACATTTCGATATTTTCCATTTTTTGAGGTTTTAAACTCAACATTAACCTTAGCCTATTTCTGAAAAATATGTTCAAAATGGAAAATTATAGTGGCTCACCAAATTTCATGCATTTTTATCAACATTTACTAGGTCAAAATCATCTCGTTCTACAAAGGCAGAAAGCTGCCAGAAAAACGTCTCTTCACAACTAAAAGTTTCTAGCAATATCCAAGCCATGCAGGACTAGATATGCTCATATAAACACATATACAAGAACTTAAAAAGTAAATATAGCCATATGAGAGCATGCATATAAGTTTTGAAAGCATTTGAAAAGATTTAACCCTTACCTTAGCAACTCGATAGATAAAATGCAAGAAATGCTCTTGAATCATACGAAAAGCCCTTTTTTCCTTGCTTGGTTGAGTGGTAGCTTGATTTTCCTTAAATCCTATCCTATTTAGTGAGTGTAGAAGGTGTGCATGTGTGTAAAACCAAAAGACAAGGAAGGAAACCCTTAAAGCTTACCTATGGCCGAAAATGAGGGGTTTTGTGAGCTTTGTGTGTGACTTGAGCTATCTAGCTTGAGTTCCTTGCTATGGCCGAAGCTTGGAGTGTTCTTGAGAGCATGCTTGAGGTCTTGGAAGCTCAAGAAAGAGCCATAGCCGAAATGGAGAGAGAATGAGAGGGTTTGAGAGGAAAATGAGGTTTGAAGGTGTTGTAGAGTGTTTTGCATGTATGTGTCGGCCTTGGTGCCAAAAAATCTGATTTTTTTTTTGTGTCATCTAGTGTATTTTGAATTGTGTTAGCATGTGGATTGAGAGGGCCGAGAAAAGGAGGTTGAGTAGTGTGTAAGAATAGTTTTTGTGTTTTGTGTTGTCATAGGAATGTCTAGCATGTGTAGGATATTTTAAAATTGTGCAAAGCTTGTCCAAAGGCCTTGGCATGGCTGGCCATATGATGCTAAAATGGGGCATTTTTGTGTTGTCTTTTATTGTATAATGGTGCATTATAATATTTTGTGATTATGGATTTTAGTGTGCATGGGTTTTGGGTGAGAATAAAGAATGTTTAGGGCTTAGTGAGCTTTTGTCTTTTAGTGGATTGACTTAGGATTAAAATATTTCTAGTGGAGTTTGTAGGATTTCTTTATTGTCTAGTACTTTGTGTAAGAATCTTTATTGATTAGCGTGCATGTACGCTTTCTTAGGTCTAGGGCACGCGCTATGAGGTAAGACACGCACTTCAAGTCAAATGCACGGATTCTAATGTGAATGCATGCAACCCTAAGTGAATGCACGTAAACTAATATAAGACACATATTTCAATGCAATGTACTTAAAACAAGGTACGACTCTTATATCTAGGTTAAGACACACAGTTTAAGGTTAATGCTCGAAAATCAAGACAGGGCACGTAATCCATGGTCGGTCATATAATTCTAGGTCTAAGGCACACAAAGCGAGGTGACACACATTATTCGGGGTCGGGCCTCACACCTTAACCTTTTTTACATTTGCCAAAAAATATATAAAATTACAACATTCTACTATCTCTTTATAGTGTTCAGTTCTCTTTGCTTTATGAATATCCCATGTAGTAGGCTTTAAGGCCAACAATCCCGCTCCATTATGACTGAGATTGTCAGGTTTTAAAGGGATCCCTACGTGCCTTAATTACCCGAGATATCCAGGCTCGAAACCTTACACTATAGCACATATCCCAAATTACAATGTTTAGGATAGTAGTGCTTAGAGATTTACAATATATTTACACCAAAATTTGTTCAACAACAAAGGTGTGTACAACTCTTTTTCTCTCTTTTTTTCATTGTTTTCTTTGTTTTTCTCTTTTTTCTTTTTCTTTTTCTTCTTTTTTCAGAATGTACATACAACTAGAGTAACATAATATACTGTACAGACATGTCATAAGGGTTAAGGTTTCAATCACACGAAATTCCCATAGCAAACCGTATTCCTATCTCAATCTTTTCATAATCACATACCTATCAATTGAAGAAAACAAGAACAACTAGGCTTACTAATGAATATAGTACCCCAAAGTTACTGTTACAGAGTTTCCTTAGAGTTTTTCACAGTACATAGCTAACAAAACATGTTCTCATATCATCTAAATCATCTTCCTTTAAACAAGTAAGGTAGCAAAATACTCTTTCCCATAAACAAAATGGTGTATTTCTTGCATAATTTGAAAAAGATTTTATGAAATACATGTACCCCACACCGAAACTTTTCTTGTCCTCAAGCAGATAGCAATGTAAGCCAGTGAGAGTATAATATGCAAGTAATAATATAATGACAAATGCTACATCCCCAAACCTATGGTTTGCTTACTCTATAGCGCATGTTGATCAGGAATAAAGGAAAATGTAGTAAGAAAGATATCACCTGATGTGAAGTATTTCTATGTTGATGCCAAAGCTTTTTTACTAACTTTTGCCAAAAGATATATCATTATGCAATTAAAGATTAGTAGACAAAACATTTTGCAGATTATTATCAACACAACAAAAAATAGTTAGTTTAATTAATCTATACAAAATAGTATATAAGGGGAGATCAAAAAGAATTATGGTCAAGGAATAAAACTAAGACATAAAGCAAATAAATAGACTACCCAAACCATTTAGACTCTTTTCTGGGGTTCTAGAGTTGATACTGCTAAAAATACTTGCCCTTCTAGAAGTTTCTATGCTCACGACATCTAGTGCTTTCCTTCGGCACATTTAAGGCCAAAGCCAGTTCCACAAGGTCAAGGTTTATTACAGTGGGGTTTTACATCATAGACGTTACATCTAGTGTATGCTCACACTCCTAACTACCTTATCAAGTAATATCCAACAGACCCCAAACCACATTAAGCTGGTGGAGTAACTCACACTATAAGACAAAGTTGCACAATTAAGCCAATCGCACATAGAAACATACAGTGACCACTAGTAGACTAATACTAGTACTTCTATGAATGTTCCTCAAGGCTAAAACCCAAACTACCTAAAGCTGGAGAAAGATTCACACAGTACATGTAAACGACTGAAATTAAACAAATATTTACACAAAAGAATACTAGGTTCCTCCTAGTAGTACTAAGTTTAACGTCTTCAGCCAAACGGTTGTGCTAAGTTGTAATGTCTTTAGCTTGGTAGAATCCCTTTTACCGAATGCATTCAAGGTCCCGAAGTTCTACAAATTCAACTTTATGAGGGACCGTATTTGGATCGAATGCATGCTTCAATTTTTGCCCATTGATTGTGAGGGCATGCCTATTTGTAAGATGCTTAATTAAGACAACTCTAGAAGGATATGCTTCAAGCACCTCATAAGTACCATCTCATTTTGATATTAACTTTCCTGGGAAGAACTTCAGTTTGGAGTTAAACAACCAAACTTTATCAAAATGAGAGAATGTCTTTCTTGAAATAGATCTTTTATGAATCCTCTTCATTCTCTCTTTGTAGAGTTTGGCATTCTCATAAGCTTCGAAACAAAGCTCTTCCAATTCACTCAACGCCAATTTTCTACCTTCAACTGCTTGTTGCATGTCAAAGTTCAGGGCCTTAATAGCCCAATAGGCTTTATGCTCTAATTCAACAGGAAGGTGTCAAGTTTTACCGTATACCAATCTATACGGGGACATGTCAATAGGAGTTTTGAAAGCAGTACGATAGGCCCATAATGCGTCGTACAGACGACTTGACCAATCTTTGCAATCAGGCCTTACCATTTTCTGAAGAATTGACTCGATTTCTTTATTCTACACTTCCACTTGTCCACTTGTTTGTGGGTGGTAAGGTATCGCTATCTTGTGGTGGACAGAGTATTTTCTTAATAAGCTTCGAGTGCCCTATGATGGAAATGTTGTCCTCCGTTACTTATAAGTACACGTGGCACCCCGAATTGAGAAAATATATTCTCTTTAATGAACTTGACCACAACTTTATGGTCATTGGTTCGGGTTGCCACTGCTTCTACCCACTTGGACACATAATCCACACCAACAAGAATATAAGTATAATCTGGTGAATGAGGAAAGGGACCCATGAAGTCTATACCCCACACATCGAATATTTCACATATGAGAATGGGTGTAAGGGGCATCATGTCTCTTTTTAAGATAGAGCCAGCTTGTTAACATTGGGGGCAATTTTTGCAAATTTGTTATGCATCTTTAAAAAAAGTGGGCCAAAAGAACCCACATTTGTAGAACTTTGGCAGCAGTCATTTTACCTCAAAAATATCCACCACATGCTTCAGAGTGGCAGAATTGGAGTATGCTGTCAACTTCTTCCTCGAGTACACATCTCCTATTGACCTGATTGGTACAAATCTTGAAAAAATAGGGATCTTCCTAGATAAAGTACTTAACTTGTACCATGAATCGTTCATTTTCCTTTTTACCCCAGTCAGTTGGAAACTCTTAGGCAAACAGATAATTGACATAGTGGGCATACCAAGGGATCTCATGTGAGATGACAAAAAGTTACTCATCAGGGAATGTATCTTTGAAAGGCAGAATATTAATAGAAGAATCACGTACCAAACGTGATAGATGATCGGTAACAGAGTTCTCGCTTCCTTTCTTGTCCTTCATCTCAAGGTCAAACTCTTGAAGGAGCAATAGCCAACGGATTAAACGGGGCTTTGTATCCTTTTTGGTTAGTAAATACCGTAAAGCAACGTGGTTCGTGTAAACTATTACTTTGGATCCTAAAATATAAGATCTAAACTTGTCCAGGGGAAAGACTAAAACTAGCAATTCTTTTTCAGTGGTTGTGTAGTTCTTTTGTCTATCATCCAAGGTTTTGCTGGCATAGTATATCACAGTTGGCAGTTTATCTCTACGCTGTCCTAATACAGTTTCCACTGCATAATCAGATGCATCGCACATTATTTCAAAGGGGAGACTGTAGTCAGGAGGTTGAATGATAGGAGCAGAAGATAACAAGGATTTTAGCTTCTCAAAAGCTCATGAAAACTTGTCATCAAAGTTGAATTCAGTATCATGTGCTAGAAGAATTAAGAGAGGTCGAGCTATATGGCTGAAGTTCTTAATGAAACGTCGATAGAAATCGGCGTGACCAAGGAATGAATAAATGTCACGCACCGTCTTTGGTGCGGGTAGTTTTTCTATTAGCTTGACTTTGGCTGGGTCCACATAGATTCTATCATGTATAACAACATGACCCAGAACTATACCTTGTCTAACCATGAAGTGGTTTTTTTCCCAACTTAAAACCAGGTTCATCTCAACGCATCGGTCAAGCACTTGTGAAAGATGTGTGAGTCATTCGTCGTAGGTAGCTCCAAACACTAAGAAGTCATCCATGAAGACTTCTAGGAACTTTTCGATCATATATGAGAAAATGGCAATCACACATCTTTGAAACATCGTAGGTATGTTGCAAAGACCGAAGGGTATACGCCTGAATGCAAAGGTCCCATAGGGACACGTGAATGTAGTTTTTTCCTAATTTTTAGGAAATACTGGGATTTGGTTGTATCATGAATACCCATCCAAAAAGCAGTAGTTTCCTTGTCCCGTTACTCTATCTAAGACTTGGTCGAAGAAGGGTAAAAGGAAGCGGTCTTTCTTAGTCTTGGAATTGAGCTTTCTGTAATCAATGCATACACGCCACCTAGTAGTGGTTCGTGTAGAGATTAACTCACCTTTGTCATTCGGGACCACAGTAATCTCAGATTTATTTGGTACCACTTGTACCGGACTTACCCATGGACTATCAGAAATCGAGTATATAATACCCACATAAAATAACTTGATGATCTATTTGTGGATGACATCACCAATCTTTGGATTTAGTCTTCTCTGAAATTCTCGAGAATAAGTTACTCCTTCCTCGAGATGAATCTTGTGCATATACACAGAGGGATCAATTCCTTTCAAGTTAGAAATTGTTCAACCTATCACCTGTTTATACATACTTAGGACCTTTAAAAGTTTATCTTAATGCTCGGGAGTCAAATATGAGGCAATAATAACTGGCAGGGCCTCATTAAGTCCTAAGTAGGCATACTTAAGATGTTGGGGCAAGGTTTTGAGTTCCAACAATAGTGGAGACTCAATTGTGGGACAATATGAGGCTTCAGAGAAAGAAGTTGTTATTTGATCGTTTTGATCTGGATCAATAACAATGGAAGCGGAGGCGACCATTTTAGGTGAAATATCACATTCATACAAGAGTCGTTCTAACTCTACTGTTTCTTCACCAGGAGTTAGAATCGACTGGGCAAACTCATTGGTACACGAGTCAATGGTGTCTAGATAGAAATATTTTTCTTCTTCATCTTAGTTTAGCTTATTGGCTGCATCGGTAACCTTTAGCTGCGTTCTCATGTTCCCAAATGTTAGTTCTATCATTCCCGTCCTATAGTAAATAACAACATCATCTGTTGCTAAGAATGGTCTTCCTAATAAGACAGGAGTAATATTTTTGTTATCAGGGCCTAGGTCCATATCTAACACAATAAAATCCATTGGGAACAGAAATTTTCCTACTCTAACGATGATATCCTCAAGAATACCTTGAGGTCTACGCTCAGATCTATTTGCCAATTTAAGGGTTACATTTGTAGGTGTTAATACTCCAAGACCTAACCTTTCGTAGACTGTGTGAGGGATTAGGTTAACACTAGAGTCTAAGTCTAGCAAGGCACTTTCAATGTGTTGGTCATTAATGATACATGGAATGGTGAAAGTTCCTGGGTCACTACACATTTGAGGCAGTCCTCTAGTGCAGATGTTACTAACCTTTCCAGTAAGACGGACCTTCTTAGGAATGTAGTTAGTTCGTCTCTTTTTCACATGTAGATCCTTTAGAAATTTGGCATAGGCTAGAATTTGTTGGATTACCTCTACTAAAGGAAAATTGATCTTAATGTCTTTCAAATATTCTACGACCTTAAGCTATTTAGGATCAACAGTTGGCTTCAGACGGGACATAGTTGTTGGGAAATGTGCTTGGGATGAGGGTTCAACTATAGGTTATACCGTTGGGTTCTCATTCCTATAGGAGTCATTAACATCGTTGCTTAAAACCTCAATCTCAAGTTCCTTTATCTCCTTAAGAATATCCCTATTTTTCTTTTTAACCTCCTTGTCTATTACATTTCCACTCCTAAGGGTAGTCACGGCCTTAGCCTGTTCTTGGGCGGTCTCAATTTGGACATTACTACATTGTCCTCGTGGATTTACCATGGTCTGAGATGGAAGCTTACCCTCGTCTCTCTTACTTAAAGTTTGGGCCCTTTGCTTGAGTTGTCCCTCAAGTTTAGCAATAGACTGTTTATGAACTTGGAATATTTACACAAGTTTATCCAACATGTCATCAGATGATGACTGTGCATAAGAGAGAGCGGGAAAATTGTTCCGTTGTGTTTGGAACAGTTCTTTCTGGACTTGGTAAAAACCGGGAGGGTTAGAGTTTTGAGGCCTTTGATATGGCTGCTGAGAAAAACGAAGCTCAAAGTTTCCTTGTTGTTTCTAATAGTGTTGTTGTTGAGGAAACTGAGGCTCTTGATTCTTTTGTCACCATGAAAATACGAGATTGTCTCGCCAGCCAGGATTATACGTGTTGGAATATGGATCATGATTTCTTGTATATCCTTGAGTGGCATAGACTTGTTCTTGCATGAATTCAGGAAATTGTGAACCGATTGGATAGTCTAGAGTAGAATGATCTATGCAGAACATACGGCACAAATTTATGTGATCTGTAGAGCTTGTGAAGAAGTAGACCCTAGAGACATGAATTTTTCTACTTGCTGGGTTAGGGCATCTATTTTATCAATCAAATGGGAATTAGAGTTAACCTCGAACAATGCCCTCTTTTGGGGGTTGTGGGTGCTCTTAGTTTTTCTATCTGAAGCTGTGTTTTGAAGAGAGTCTTCAACTATATTATCTATTCTACTCCAAGCTTTGTCCGCTGTGAGGTTATAAAAATCCCCATTGCTGGCATTTACCATCATTTTCTGCTGAGGTGTAAGACCTTTAAAGAAATAATGCAAGAGTTCGTGACGAGAAACCCCATGGTGAGGACACTAATTCCTAAGATCAATAAATTTTTCCCAAGCTTCATGAAAATGCTCTAAGTCCGACATAATGAATGACATGATGTCTGTTCGCAGAGTAGTAGTTCTGGCCATTGGGAAGAACCTATGTAAAAATTTCCAAACAAGTTCTTCCCAAGATATCATAAACCCTACGTCTAAAAGATTTAGCCACTGTTTGGCTTTGTCCTTTAAGGAAAATGAAAACAGACGCAGTTGAATAATCTTATGACTCACATTAGGGATGTGAAGCATAGAACATGCCTCCAAGAATTGTATGATGTGAGCGTGATGGCTTTCGTTGCTCTTCTGGTAAAAGGAAGGCAGATTCGAAATGGTCCCTGTTTAAGCTCAAAGTTAACATTGCCAAGAACCAGTAGAGCTATGGCAAATTCAAGATTGTAATCACCCGGAGAGAAATGTTGACTAAGAGTCATCGGTGGGTTTGTAGGTCGATTAACAAGTTGAACTAAGGGTTGAACTACATGAGGAGGCGGCAGGTTTTGTACATTTCCTTCTTGTTCCGCCATCGGGACTTGGACTCTCCTTCGCGGAGTTTTCTAGGGCTCGGGATTAAACGTGGCGAGTTCGGGAATTATGGAATGACGCCCGTGCATGCAAAATATACTGCAATAAGTAACTACAAAAAATAAACTAAGAACTTTAAATAAATACAGAAAGTAAACGAAGTACTTTAAAATAAGTATGGAAAATAAACTGAGTTATTTAAATAAAGACCGAAAATAAGCTAGGTATATGTGCAAGCTATTTTAACAAAGCAAAATATAAACAGTTTATGGGCAAGTATAAAATAAACAATATACAAATTTTATAAACTATATGCAATATAAAAAAGATTTATACAATTTAAAATAAATATAAACAATATAGGCAATAATTATAACACTTAAAACAAGTTTACAAATAATTCAAAAACTAAACTAGACCGTGCCTTCCTGACAACGGTGCTAAAAGCTTGATGCAACCCGGTGGGTGTGTGAAAAGTGTGTAAAATAAACCAAGTTTATATATCCGCAAATGCATGGATCATGTAGTTTAGTGTGCTTTGAGTGCAGAGTCAAATTCTACAAGGAAGCGCGTTAACAAGCTAGTGAAGTAGTATGTAAAAGTGTTTAAAGTGGAAGCGTAACAGTTTGTACAAGGGGTTTGTTTTAAACTATACTACAACTAAAGCTAAATTAAGCTAACTAAATATGAATACGAGGGGTAGTAATCTAGAGGTTGAATATTTAAATGAGACAATTAATATAGGCTCGGCATCCAGGTTATCTAATTCTATGCAAAGGCTTAACTTACAAGCTTACACCTGGCTAAGTTAAAAGTTATAAACCTAGTTAATCTACTTAGTTTATTTTAATCAAGTACAACAAGACAAACTAAACTAAGGAATTAACTTTACAGATAGAAACTATAGTACAACCTATAGTTTCATAAAATCTATGGTACAACCTATAGATTCATGATTAAAACATTTATACGGCACGAAAGTAACGCAATCATAATATTCATTACAAGTATAATATTATGAAACGAAAGTAAAGCAATCATAACGTCTACTTAAAAGCATTATGTATGAAATATTGAATTAAAGCAAGCCATACATTGTAATTGTAGAATTGAATAAACTAAATCCGAGACCATATATTAAAATATTAACATTTACAATATCCTCCCCTAGATATCAATCTACTCAAACATAAATGAATAATGTAAATAAAAGAGAGTCAAGAAAAGACTATCCCATATTAGAGAATGCATACTTCTGATTTTTGAAATTTGAGCAGAGGACCGACGCAAAATAACCATTCGGGCGGAACTAATTTCTCCCAAATAAGAGCTACTTGGGCTAACGTTCTCCCGAATAAGAGGTTTTTTATTAAAAACTATTCGGGCAAACTTTCCCGAATAAAAACTATTTGGGTCAGATTTCCCTCTTAAAGTAGTTATTCGGACAAAATTTTCTCGAATAAGAACTACTTAGGTAGGACTTTCTCCGTATCCTACTAATTAATTAACTACAAAAATTAAAAATAACTAGAATTAACTCGGAAATATGCCAAAAATATTGACAATATTTCAAAATTAATTAAAAAATTTGAATGGGAGGGAGGGCTATTTATAGACAAATTTTCAGTGGCATGCTCGGTCTTCAGCCAATCGTCGCACACCACATTAGCTTTTCGGAAAGTTCCTGAGGCATGCTCGAGCGCGCGTCTACTCCACCGTCAATTCTGCGCCACGTGTTTTTTTTGGAACATTGTGAAAATTTCTCTAAGGGGCGCTCGAGCGCCCAGTACGGCACGCTCGAGTGCCCTTTTGCTGACTTTTTGCCTATTGAGTTTTGACTTTGACTGGAGCGTTGACCTAGGCGTTTTCGGGCATTTTTCACTGTTTCGACCCTCCAAACGTTAGAATTTGGCTAAAATCACGCCACACGTAGGGCTTGCATTTTGCTCAGAAGGCCGTTTTTACCCGAAAAACTAGTATGATTTGTCAAAAACGGACATAGGTCACTATTCAAGATTATCCAAGTCAATGTTTTGAGTCTGATTTCGCACTGGTTTAGGCCAAATTTCTTCTCTATGAACTTCGTTCTTCCACTAGTTCCCATGTTTCCCCGTTCCTACTTCTTGACTTGCAATTTGGATCATTTTGGGTCTAACTTTTCACTTTTCAGTACTTTCCTACATTGCATCAAAAGTATAAAAATATTACATTTATTTCAGAGTTAAGATTTAAATACAGTACAAATACAAATGTTTGAGTGTTGTAAATACAGTTACATCACTTAATTCTCTATGAGGACGAAGGATGCTCACTGTCGTAGATTTCTTTTGGTTTTGTTTGGCTCATTGCTTTGGGTCGACTTTTCGCTTTGTTACCATAGGGGTCCTTTAGTTTAGTTTTCATCTGTTTTTCATTTGTTTTTTTTTTTTCTCTTTAGCTGATTGTATGAACTCTTGTATATTCTTTCTTTTCTGAAATACACGGTTTTGCTTACTTTGTAAAAACAAAAACAAAAAAAACAATTCTCCAACTCCCCCTAAACGTGACCATGATTCATGATTGACATGGTCTAAGATTCTGTGAATTTAGAGGAGTGTATGCCAAAGTTAGTTGTTGAAGGCGCAACTAATGAATGACGGTGTGGTACAGAAATGAGTCATATGTGGATGGATAACGTAAGACCAACGTCTAACTCTGATATAGACAACCACCCAACTCCCATATCATAGTAGTTAGTCTGAGGTTTTTATCCTAAAATCAATTAGTATTAAATAAAGTAGTTCCAAATCTTAACATCAACTAAACTCTCTAATAATATTATAGGCTATCTATTCCAAACGATGGAAATCTTGATTTCTAATAAACTTGCAACACGTTCAACAATAAACTGAATATCTTAAAGACTCATATTTGTTTCCCCAAGATGTGAATTCTTCGAGGTATTTACTAGTATTTATGTCTTATTCGGGAACTAAAATTTGCTAGTCGGTCGTTGATGCTAATATATTTTTCCTATTTTTTTTCGTTAAGAAATGAGTTGTTTTTTCAGATAACTAATACGTGGTTTATTGAACCAACCTCAATGCAATCAACAAGACAGGTATTATTTACAACAATACTCATTACATAGTCAAAATCATATATAATAAACTCTTTCGAAGTGTTAGTACTTCTATCCCCAAGACACGCTTGTCAGTTAAGACAATTGAAATGGTCATTTTTTTTTATATTGTATTCTTGTGTTCAACTTCTACTAGGATTCCATGACTGCTTCCTCTTTTCTATGCACTACGTAAGTAGTTGTTTACTATAAAGATGGGTTACGACGTAAGACCATTTGATCATCATTTACTTTCATTGCAAATGGATAGTGAACACGCCATGAAGGAGATAGATTTGCCGATCGGCTATAGATTTCTGCCAACTGATGAAGAATTGATTAGATGTTATCTCACAAACAAGGTTTTTAATAAGCCTATTCCAAGCCAAGTCATCCAAGATATTGATGCCGATGAGTTTTATAGTAAAGGTCCAAATGCTCTAGGTAATATTATGGTATATATAATATTAATTTATATTTTTGCTTAAGCTTCTCCATGTGCACCTTTTATTTCCAGATTTTAAATTTATAGATTAATTTATATGTTGCTTACATGTTTGATTTGGTTAGTTGCTATTCAGTTCCAAATTTGACATAACCTCACTAAATGACTTCAGGGCAAACAAATGACCTCACTGTTTTATTCCAATCGTATGAAGACTCTAGTAAAGATTTTGTTCATTCTTTTTTTTTTTTTTTTTTTTTCTCTGTTTCTTTTTTAGGAGACAGAAACGTTGGCGGGATGTGAGCCTGAATACGAAAACGTAGTTCTGTTTCTTCTGTTATCATGTTATCGACTCTTGGATTTTTAAATGACAAGAAAAGAAAATAGAAATTTCTATTAAATGACCAACTCTTCTAAAAGTTTAAACTATTAGAGGGAGTTTATCGTATTTATTTGTTATATTCAACATATCCCTCACATGCAGACTAGATAGTTTTTGTTAGAGAGGGTTTGTTGTATGGGAGTGAACTTTGAACCAAGACCTTTCGCTACCTAGGCTTTAATACCCTGTTAAGTGATCAGAGGTTTATCATATTTATTTAATGTATTCAACAATTTGTTTAAAAATATGGCCACCAAGTCTTTGGTTTGGTGGTAAAGTTACTCGCTTGTTTGCGAGAAATTATGGGATCAATTCCCACTGGTTACCAATGTATTGTACGGTCATAAGGCCTCCTTTGAATAAACAAAAAAAAAACACAGAATACCTTAGGACTGACATTTCTAGAGCGGCTTTCTGCATAACTGCAGAATCCACGGCCTTGGCTCTTCCTCTGAAGAGCAGGTTTTTAAGAAAATATGTTAGAGGGAAGATTTTTCTACAAAGTAAATATGTGAGTAGTGCTCATAATAGAAATTTGTGCACAACTTGGCAAATTAGTGGTAGACTAATGTGAATATACATCTTGTTAAGATGTACCCATTTTTGGTGAGTAAATTGCTTGCCGCCTCCCTGTGTTTTGTTCGAAATACTCATTCACCCCTTGTGTTTTTAAAATAGACTCATTACCCCCCTGTGATTTTCGGAATGTAGCTGACCCCTCCCTCCGTTAGAAAAATCGTCTAATTTAACGGCAATTGTAACACACGCTTAAAATGCGATTTTTTTTATGGTTTTGGTTTAAATAAATTCATTGTTGGACAAAAATACCCTTTTAGTAAATTGTTTGCCGCCCCTCTGTATTTTTCCTGAAATACTCATTCACCCCCTGTGTTTTTAAAATAGGCTCATTACCCCTCTGTGTTTTTTTGATTTTAACTTTATGTAAGGGTATAACGATCAATTACCTAATTTGATAACGTTTGCTAACGGAATCAGAGATTTTGGATGCGTCAGCTTAATCGAAAAAACCTAGGGGGGTAATGACCCTATTTTAAAAACACAGGGGGTGAATGAGTATTTCGGGCAAAACACAGGGGAGCGGCAAACAATTTACTCCATTTTTGGTAGTAGAATAAAATAATTACTTGTGACATAGAATATCATATGCAGATAATCACACTAATTTAGTTTTGGCACCCTTTTTTGATCGTGAATCTTAAATGATGATGTCATCTAATATACTTATTTCACATGCAGTGAAAAACTTTTATGGTGAAATGGAGTGGTATGTTTTTATTCATCAAGATGAATCTTTTCATGGCAAGGAGAGAAGACTTCGAATAGTTGGAAATGAGATTGGTTTTTGGAGATGTTTTGAAGACGAAGAGCCAATTTATGATTCTGATGGAAATGTGTTTGCGTTCAAGATTCATTTCACCTACTTTTCAGGTTCAGCAAAGAGAACAAAGTGGAGGATGGAAGAATACCGATTACGTATTCAATATGGTCAAGAGCACCAAGAGGTAAATACAGTTTGCAAGTTATGTTGCACCGACGAAAATTGTTCAATTAGTCCGAACTGATATATGTGAGAGATATATAGGACTCACGTGTATGTGGGTTCCACTCCATGTGAAATTACTGATGTTAGGTCGGTCACTTCGCACTGATTGAATAGTTTCCCGTTGCACCGAATATGAAAAGTAAAAGCATCAAATCAACTATCTTGTAATAAACGAAACATTTATTATCTTCAAAAGAAAAAGAAAGGAAAAAAAAAATCTGGTAGATTTTCTTTCTTGGGTCGGTTTGAAATCAAATAGTTTTTTTTTCTTTTCTTTTTTTGCAACTTTAAATACAACACTCAATTATCTATTAGTTTGATTACTTTTTAATTCTTAATCCTCAATTTTTTTGGTTGACAGATTGATAAATGGGTATTAGGAAAAATTACTAAAGGAAGATACTGTGTGAGGGATTATATCAGTCGGTTCTAGAGACGCTCATTCAAGTATTACGTACCAAGTGCTCGATTGATTTTCTGATGCGAATAAAACACGGAGCATGCAATTTCTTTCATTCGTTACATTTTTTTTTTTTTTTGAACAATTTGATTCGTTACTTAATTCAGCTCATATTACAATGGAGAATTTCAAAGAGGCCATAGTTTGAAGACCAGATTAGGATTGTCTTACTCTTAGGCTACTTCCACACATGTATTATGATTTTGCTTGAAGAGAATAAAAGCATTCATATGCAGTTTGATTCTTTACAAAGAAAGTCTATTGCTTGCTTAAAGGTTATATATATGATATATCGTTCCATTTTGAGTTCGCATTTGTTACTAAGCATTAATATTGCTAGAATATAATAAAGTGAGATTAAAAGAATGAAGTTTCTTAATATAATATAAAGTCATGATTTTGGGTTATTGATTTGAGCAGCCATATCGGGAGACTCTAGTATCATAGAAGTTGAGAAAGGAAATGATTTATGATTCATCAGGAGTAAACTTATATTTATCAATCAAATGATAAAAATTTGAGTTCTCAATTGTTCCAATTACTTGGTCCATAAGTAACTTGAATCTTTCTTTGTCGTTTATATTTTTTTAGGATAAAGTTGATGAATAATTTCAGATATTTGTTTGGATAAAAGGAAAAGACTTCCAAGGAAAGGAAAAGTTCCCTTCAGGACTTCAACCATTCATTCTCCTTAATGGAGGACTCTAGATGATCACTCGAGTATTTGAAAAGAAAGTGCATGCACTTTATTAGGAGATAAATTCACGACTTACATTTTTTTTTAAGTTCACTAACATTATTATTATTTTTTTTTCATAAGTTTGGAGGTGTTAGGATCTTATCCAAATGAATTTTAATCTCATGTGATTAAAGATTATTGAAACTCCAAAAAAAATTGACAAAATAAAAATAAAAATCTTCCAAAAAACAGTTACATAGTGCCTTGCATACCAAGCACAAGCAAAATCTAATGACAATTGACTTGTTTGGTTATCATATAGGTTGATTTTGTTGTTAAGGTAGCATTTAAATTCAAGATGAACAAGTATCCTATCTGATCATAAACATATACGTAATGATTAATATGTTAGAATAAGTTGAAAATAGATCGTCATTTTATGAGATAATGAACATGAAATTAAAATCCCATTTTATGTGGCGATTGGTATTATAAAATGAATTTTGGAATGAAATAAAAGTTGGAATAAAATGAACTTACGAAAGAGTATGCCATGTTTGGTATGCTATAGAAATAAAGATAAGAATAGGTGTATTAGTTACAAAAGTAGTAATTGGGAATTAATTTGATAAAATAACAGGATTACCCTTGTATTATTATATACATGTAATTATCTTTAAAATAAATATAAATATAATAATAATGGTTATAGTAATAATGAATATAATATTTCTAATAATAACTAAAAAATAATATTTAAAGTGAAAAATTTTCATTATATATACATTTATATTTTGAATCACTATTTTGATCATTTGACAAATAATATTATTATTAATATTACTTAACAATAATAAGAATAAGGATTTCCTTTTGACTATTGATAAATAATAAATAAGATTCATATGTTATATTAAAATTAATAATAATTAAAAATCATAATAATAAGGATCAACCTTTTGTTATTACTGTATATAGATGTTAACTTTTGAAAATGGATTTTGGTCTATTAAGTGATAATATTAATAAATAATATTCATAAATAAAAATGATAGGGATTATCCTTTTATTAATAATAAGTATTAGCCTTTATTATTATATTCATGCTATATTTTGGAAAGGTCATTTTGGTCATTTTAATTGAAAAATAAAATATAAATTTCTCACATCCTAATAATAAATAATAACTTAATAATAATAATAATAATAATAATAATAATAATACTTGTCCTTTTAAATACAAGAAAATTGGTTTGGGGAGACGAAGGTTTCTCGTCACTCCTAGGTCGCCTACCCCCATTAGGTGACCAAAAAAGTATTGTCAAGAAATCCCACATCGCCATTAGGTTATTTGGTCGTATTTTGGTGGCCAAATTGAAAAAAAAATAAAAAGAATAATTTTTTTACAATTCGAAAAAAAAAAATATTAAACTAGTTGCTAGTACTTATCAAAACTGTTGCTATTTCTTTTTAAAACTCTTGCAATAGCCAAGAACAATTTTCACCAAAAGTATTAAAGTCATTGCTAGCAATCATCAAAACTGTTGTTAGTGCTTGTTAAAACTGATGCTAATATTTATCAAAACCATTGTAATAACTCAAAAAGTAATAAAATTCCAAAGGTTGTTGCTAGTTGGTACTCATCAAAACCATTGCAATTACAAATAAAAAAATGTTACAAAAATTATTAAAATCGTTACAAGTACTTATCAAAACTGTTGCAATAATGTACAAAAATCATTACGAAAATTAAAGTACTAACAAACTAGAGTGCAAGTGATTTCTATAAATCTATTTTTTGTGTAAGAAACTATAAGGTTGGATTATAACCAAATTTTCTTTTATAGGATAGGAAATTTTGTTAGGAATTTTGCAAGAGTGCTTTTTAAAGTTCTCGAATAGAGTTTGCTTAGGATTTCATGTGAAAGGTTGGTGGATAGCACCATCACCTATGTTTTGAGTGTTAGACTTTATAGGATCTAATATCAGAAAACAGAACACCATTATGAACACGTTGAATTCAAGATTAGAAAACTTACTTGAACTCCAAGCCATAATTCTTAATTTGCTACAATGAAGAAACCTTTTGATAATTCTGCGAGAAAATCTTTAGCGGCATGTTATGGTAACCATGCCTAAGCTAGGGGCTCCCTCTCTCTCTCTAACTTCTGTATGATGGCTATCGATGGGGCAAGACAACCCTAATAGCCTAATATATAGGCTATTAGTATTCTGGATGGAAGAGAGAGTTTAGCCTAAAAACTGTATTAGGCCCCCCCATCAAGCTGCCCTATAAATTAAATAGGCTTTACACCTTATATACCACGTCACTGAAAATAATATTCATGAGACGGACCTAGGTTCAATTGGAGTGGATCACTATAAAATTATGTTTTGGGCTTTACCGGTTAACCTCAACCTTTTTTCCGAAAACAACAAAATATTCAATCAGTGAAAGCCCACAACTAAATAATTCCAACAGTCTCCCACTTGGGTAACACTGATTGGTTTTACACTTTGAAAACATTTTATTTTATAAAAACGACTCTCGGGCTGAAAACAACTTTAGTGACCACAAATATAAACATCTCAATCCAGAATCCAGTCTAACAAGTCATCAATATCAAACCATAACAGTCGTTATACCATCTTTCGGCATAGGACTCTTATGATCACAAATACTAACGCCATGTTGACATGGATTCCATGGTGTGGTAAAGTGTAGTGTGGTTTTTGGCACATGTGATCCAACTATAATGATGAGCATGCCAAACCGAAATGGCCACTTTATGGTCTTGTAAAACCCTTTATGGGATTAGATCCCATTTTGCCTCATAAGAAGCCTTTAATCTTTATTGGGTATACAAACCCCTTTTAATGCTTCTAAACCGAAACCACTTCAATAATGAAGCCTTTGACTATATATCTCGAGATATGAAACTTTAGACATGTGTGAGCTCACAACAACTTTATATGTGTGCACATAAAAGAGTGATCACTAATTGAATATAATGGGAACAAAACTTTAAGACACTGTAATTAATCACTCAAAATAAACTGTACCCTTACACTTTACGCTTCTAATCTGAAGCCTGTGAATTGAAGCATTAGCAGAGCTTCAACATGAGTTCCCAAAATGCATGCATTACAAGATTCAATGCACTCTAATCTGGGAATATAACGTGCTTGCACTTGCATAAGCATACCAAGCACACAACTATATCTTAAACACTTGCTGGCAAGAAAGTTCGAAAGGTATGCCTTCATAACCTACCAAGATATCCAAGCTGTGTAAATAATTAAGCAAGTAATGATAATACGATTGAATCACAATCATCACTATTAGCTCAGATAAATAGTTGTAAATAATTTAATAACTAAATATGAGAGTAATAATCACGTGTCAACACTTCAATAAAAGCAAACCATGCTCCCACTAACCAAATATTTCAAAATCAATCAACACCCTTGCCCCTAATGACAAATACTTTAGTTAGTGACATTACAAACCCGAAAAAATATTATGAGTGTAATCTTTAAAATTTAAAGGTGTTGAACTTTTAACTCTCATGAAAGAGAAACTCTATACACTTCATCTCTAAATAAAGAGACACTTCAAGAATATGAGCATGTCAAGGTTTAACAAATTGCATTGAAAAATTGCCTTTAAAACATGTAAGTGACTTTATCAACCTCCAACCTTGACTTTTCTGTAGAACGCAATGGCCTCTATATATATCACTGGTTTATCTCTAATTCTTAAATGAGATATATATGTCATGCTCATATTAAAACTGTAGTATACATGAACTACCTTTTAGGTATGATACTTTAGAGCTTCCTCAACAATAAACATGTGCATCTATACATTGGAGCATGGCCTTATGAATATGTTACTCCCACTGACCTTAAAGTTCACTTGTCACTTTAAACTTTGTATTTTTTATGACTTTAAACTTGTATATTGCAAGTGAAACCTTCTAACATGAAACATGTTCTTTTATGATGAAAACATCAATGAAACTTTTATGTAATGTTTACACTTGCTAAACTATATGCTACTAATATGCTACTAGGAAGCTTTATTAGCATATAATACCATTATCATGGAAAACCAAAATAACATAATGCAGGCCAAACACTATCGATCCACTAAATCTTAAAGATAGTAGTAGGTGTACTCTTGAGTAGACAATTTAAGGACTATAATGTCAAGCCTTATTTTCTTTCACAAACAATAGAAGCCTACACTTGAAATATGTATAAGACAAGTACTTGACTTTAGAAAACTTGATAGCCTTAAGCTAGGATGCATTGACATATATGCTTCCAAAATAATTTCCACATTCTGAATCCTTCATTTTAAGATGTTGCATAAAAGAAATATACTTAATACTTTGACTACATATAATTGTCATTATAAAAATTACTAATCAGGAAGTAAAGTTCCATGAATTAATCTATTCACCTTGGAACAATCAAACATACATGTGGAAAAATAGAACCATAGAGAGAGGCAATCATGATTATGTGCAATAAACCTTCCATGACCACTTGAAGTGCAAGTAAGATATGCTATAATAGTAACTTTTAATATAAACTATAACTTTACGTTTAAGCACAGAATGATGCACGTAATATGAACTTGCACCTTGAACATTCTAGTCAAAAACTTGTCCCATTTGGAGACTCTAACATGTCGTACATACACCTTCAAGCCAAGTTACATAATATCCTAGAGTCTCCATAAGTGAATAGTCATAGCTGCCTAATATCTTTAGGCAAAAAGGTTATATAAGATTAAATTTATTTTACCATTTTACTATTCACTCATACTCCTCAAAAGTTAATACTCGCAATTCCCACCTTCGGGTATGCAATTATGAACTATAACTCCAAGAAGTACATCATCTTAGAATCCTTATTTGATATCTCATAAATTACATTGGATGACTTGCTTCGGCTAGGTCACCCAACTTAACTTAGAAAAACGTCCAACTAGGACAAACAAGATGTCCTAGAATCCTTATTGGAAATCTTCTAAACCTTAATAAATAATCTGATGCAATGATGCCATTTTAGAGTCTTATAAAGATACCAACTAGGACAAAAAGATAATCTTTACATTATTGGACAAGTTTCATCACACATATAAGTATTGTTCATGTATAGCCTCCAACTAGCTTGAATAGAGTCATGCATACATTAGCTTTAATTTGCCCAAAAATGTTATTTTAAATATGTCAATCTTGTAATTGACATCATATACATTTGACAAACTCATATCAGAGACAAATAGATAATGAACTATCCCCAAAATAGCTTTAAAAATATGACTGACGTGAACAATTACAAACTTTAAATGGGAAAAAAATGCATAAAGCCAATTATATACAATCAATATAAGAGAACAATACTTGTTCGATTAAGCTTTACTTAATTGCAGTAAAAGTCAAACCTTGAGCAATGTCTCCAAGCAAGTATAATATCATGGTGACATTGATATCCCATACTTGCGATAAACCAATTATAATACATTCTTCAAACAATTTGATAACTAAAAATTTATCCAGTAATTTTAAGCATAATAAGTGTATATATGTTGAAAAGTAACAATTAAACATAGGAAAAATAGATTTGCTATAATAGATCATTATTATTCCACCAAAGAGTCAAGGGCCCATATAAGCTAATTTCTTTCCTTCTTTCTTAAGAATAGTTAACATACTTGATTTAAGGAATTCGACTACTTGAGGCCACACATCCATGCCTTAAATAGACTAAATAAAATTTTTTATCCACATAAGACAAAAATACTTTATGATTCCACCACATTTCTTTTGATGCATGTTTGAGGAAAAGTTAATGACACTTTTAGCTTGAATAAAACAATACTTAACACTAAATAGCTTTATAATCTTCAAGATTTTACGACTTGGAGGATGTCTAACTGAGCTTTATTTAATAGAGACCTTACAATAAATAAATAAAAAAGGAAATTGGCACCACCCATGTGATATAATCATAGATAATAAATATTGCCAATCAAAATTGGTTAAACAAAAGACCATTCATAAGAATGTTGTTAACTGCAATAGAAATGTGAAAACGTATCTAAAAAGTGATAATCTGTAATAGCAACATCCTCGTGAGAGTCCAAGTATATCACTGCATATTCTCCTTCGGGCAGAATATGAAAGATACAACATGAACTCCTACTCAAGTGAAACAGTGAGACAACTCTAAAGAGATCTATCTCATTCGGGCAGACAAATCCTTTTAAAGTCAAAAGAATAACCTTTACTGTCACTCCCACTTTTCCAAACTAATACACACAACTACCCGCTTTGGGCAGGCAACTGCATATACTAATTTAGAGAAGCAACCATCCCAGGATCTTTATCAAATAATTTGTTAATTAATATAGAGGTCCGCTTCGGCGCAACCGTCTACATTAATCACAAGATTATTCAACTAAGACAATATCACATTTATGTCTATTGTGCACACACAATGAATAAAGTTTAGAAGTAAATTAACTTCGTCCATAGGCATAAACAAAAACTTTATATTGTGCACTATATAAATACAGCAAGCACTGTGCGACCAATCCACAATCAATATGCTCTTTAACTTCCATACAAAAGGAAACAATTAATACTCAAACCAGCTTTATTTTCTTTTCTTATTTTCTGCGACTACAATTTGCATTTGAAGTTATGCTTAACATGCATACTGGAACTTTTATGAATGTGCCATAGCTCCAAGAAGTATAATTATTCATTAGTATGCATTTTTAAAATTATATTCCAGACTAAGCGCATAGGCTCTGAACAATGGCAAGCTTCCTTTTCACCATTACTATGTAAACTTTATGGTAGAACAAACAAACCTATAATAAAGCATGTAGACTTTATTTGTACAATTTCAAAATACAAGTCATGTCCGTCCAAGATATCTGGGTCATCTTTCCTTATTAAACCATTATCATAAACAAGAAAATTGGAAGCTCGACAGACTGACCCCTATAATCATTATCAGTCAAGTGCAACAAGGAGTTAAGAAATGCACCTCAAATGACCATTTTCTTTTGTACTTGTAAATAGACCAAGTAACCATGCCGACACTTGAGCCGTTTTAGATTCTATTATCTATCATGGGTCCTCTCTATCAGCTTAACAATGATTATTTTTCTTTTATTTTCTTTCTTGCCTAAAAGACTGCAAGAAGAGAAACGTTATGCAAAGTAATCACTAATCAAATCTACACCGACAACGTCGATAATGGATTGTTGTTGACACACTTCCAATTAACTGTAGTTAATTTATTATGGTTTGATTGGAGCCACATAAAACAAAATATCCTCTTATATTTAAGGGATTCAATCTTCCGGAGGTCAATTCAATTAATTGATTAATCAGGACTATGGTGCATCACCCATTAGATTAAAAAAAAAAAAAAATCTTGAAATTTATACTACATGATCACCAAAAAGGAAAAAGGAACAGACCTTTGAAAACATGATTTAATACTTTAAGGGCCTAAGTCTCACGTAATATATCTCTAAATTGGATAGCACCTGACTCACTAGCCAATAATTTCAAGTCTACCATTTTATCTCGCACGAGGACCATAAATTCTCCGTAAATAATAAACATGAGTTGTAAAAATATATGCAGTCATACATGAGATAGACTATAGAGGAAAAGAAAAAAAAAAAGAGCATAACTTATTAACCTGTACAGCGTTTCGCGTTACCCACTAGATCTCGTTATATCTGGATGCCTCTATACAGAAAAAGCCTAAGTTCAATATCTTGAACTATTCACAAGCTGAATTCGTCAAGCTTAATCCAAATAAAAATAATTTATTCTAACTCACAAAAACTTGGCTTCAAATATTCATTCTCTTTATAGGTTCTATCTCTATTATTATTTTATCACCATAACATGATAGCATCTAATATTTTCGATATCAATACTTTGATTTAAGATCTGTTACTTTATCTCAAGCCATATAACTTATTATTATATTCTTTCCATTGTCAACCATATATCATGTTAACACAAAATATTGCGAATACACAATAATAGGACATTGTCATCTGTAGTTACACAAGGAAGACCAAAATCATGGCCAAGTCCGAAAGTTGAATGTAATCGAGAATTTTAAAAAGATAAAATTGATTAAACACGGAATAATCATCTAAAATAATCTTTTCTTTTATTATTATTTAATGGGTTCTAATTCTGATATTTGTGGCTCTGATACCACTTATTAGACTTTATAGGATCTAATATCAGAAAATAGAACACCATTATGAACACGTTGAATTTAAGATTAGAAAACTTACTTGAACTCCAAGCCATAATTCTTAATTTGCTACAATGAAGAAACCTTTTTGATAATCCTGCGAGAAAATCTTTAGCGGCATGTTATGGTAAGCATGCCTAAGCTAGGGGCTTCCTCTCTCTCTCCAACTTATGTATGGTGGCTATCGATGGGGCAAATCAACCCTAATAGCATATTAGGCTATTAGTATTCTGGATGGGAGAGAGGACATAACCTAAAAACTGTATTGGGCTCCTCATCTAGCTGCCCTGTAAATTAAACAGGCTCTACACCTTACATACCACGTCACTGAAAATAATATTCATGAGACGGACCTAGGCCCAATTGGAGTGGATCACTATAAAATTATGTTTTGGGCTTTACTGGTCAACCTCAACTCATTTTTCGAAAACAACAAAATATTCAATCAGTGGAAGCCCACAACTAAAAAATTCCAACATACTAGAGAATAGTTTTGGTCTAGTCTCCCATTCTTTTGATTGTATTTTCAAGGTTATGTCTATGCACTGCCTTATGTTTGTACTTTTAATTTTAGATTAATAAAATTTTGGAGGGTATCACTCCTTTTTTATCAAAAAAAAGGGTTTAAAAAGTCCATTCCAACAAGACACTTAAATATTAAGTCACAATTGCATATTATTTTGGATTAAAACCCAAATTCCAACGAAGATTAAGAAGGTTTGAAAGAAAATGAGGAAGGGGAAGGTTGGAGAAGAAGATGAAGAAAAAAGAATATGTATGTTTCCAAAATTAATACACTTAGTGAGCATGTGCTAAATCTTTTCAAAATCTGTGTTTGCTGTGCGTGTACTACAAATCCTATTAAATTGGATAGAAAAGTTGACAGAGGGATGCAATCTGCCACCTTAAAAAACTGCCACTTTGCACTACATGGACAATATCCAATTAACTACTGGCCGTGGGCGTTTTGTAATTTACTATAATTTTTCTAAACCTAACCAAGTCATAATAACCCGATTTTAGATACATTGGAATATTTCTGATAAAATAAAAAAAAAAGGATATTGGAATATCAAGCACTTTAGTTTGTTGTCAAGGTAATTATCAAAATGGTCTTAAATCTTTACTCTTTTTTTTTTTTTTTTATATTTAAGTCCCCTATCTTTTATTTTAGACAAATCTTTATCTTTTATTTTAGTGATAATCGTTAGCCCTTCAAGCAAAATTTGTTGAAAAAATGACGTTAGTGAGTACGTGGATGACACGTAGCTGCAAAATTTACAAATTTTCAAGGATAAAATTGTCACATTGTAAAATATAAGTATATAAAGTTTATGCATTTTATAGTCACGTGTCATTCACGTGTTCACTAACGTTATTTTTTGATAGATTTTGCTCCAAGGACTAATAATTGTTACCAAAATGAAACATAAAAGACCATTTTGTTTAAAATAAAAAATAAGGGACTTAAATATTAAAAAAAAGTAAAAATATAGAACCATTTCAATAAATTATATTTGTTGTCACGAACTTAAAAAGAAAATAAAGGAAAACAAAGGAACAGAGGACCAGCCAAGTCAACAAAAGAACCTTTCTCCAAGACAAAAAACCTTCAATTTTTACAGTCGACTTCCTCGAGAGACAAACATACACACGCACAACAATCATTCTAATCGTAGTATTAAATTTCAAAAAATGAAGCAGTTAATGCCAACTCGATATCAGGCAAGATATATGAAAACGAATTATATCATCAATTACAAGAATTTATTTCGCTCTAGCTAATATCAAATCCATATTTACTCTTGATATAAAGAGTAGCAATCATGACTTGTAAATATTTGTTTCCTTTTCAGCAGTAAGATTTCAACGAATATCCTAACTTTCTATGTCCGTGTTAATCCAGATCAGGATGGAACTAGAAAAGACAGCTGGTTTTCGTGCATTGAAGTTTTGATTTTGCATATGGAGTGCAAGAAATTGTTCTAAATCAACACAAATTGAAAGGAAAAGAGAATCAAACTATTAAATGTAAATCATTTCCTTCGATTGAACCATATAACTGAAAGCACAGGAGGTCTCTGGATTTTGATCCTCTCATAAGAATTAACAATATAACGAACATCCAATAGTGGTGAATTGTCTAGATTTTATTTATCATAAAAATAGTTTACCGCCATTAGATCTCCACGATCCAACTCCAGAGGTCTCCTCCTAGCAGCCTGATATAGAAACTGTTTTCTTAACAATAAACATGAATCTCCAAGTGGTAGTACACATGTGCCCATGGGTATTTATAAATTGTTTAGTTCTAACGATCTCAAGGGCTATAACCGAGGTAGCATTCTCAAATTGTATGAAGGCAGTTGAGTGTAAATGGCTACATCACAATTTTTCATTAACTTTGTTTTCACCACGATGTTTCATTACGTGGTTGCTGCAATAGAAAGTAAGCATGGACATGGATGGAAATATGCTCATGCAACATTCTATGGAGACGAGAAGGGTGATGAAACTATGTGTAAGTGACAAACTTCCCTTGATTTGCCAAACTGTATCTCTTGCTTACTAGTTGTAAATAAATTAGCTGAAAGTGGTTCCCTAGTGGTGCTTTATTGGACAATTCGATCATTGGACAAGGGCGGATGCAATATTGGATTGGTGAGAGTTGTAGTCTTTATTAGCCTATTAAAATTTTTAAATATTTAAATATTTTTACTCCAAAAAATTCACATTTGCTTCGATCAGTGCATGCTCGAACACTACAAAAAATTTCGCGTTCGGAGACAGCACATTTCCGTCTCCGTTCCATCTCCATTCTGAAAAGGAGACGGAATGGAGACGAAAATTGGGCGTCACCTTTCGACCCGTCTCCTTTTTTGAATTTTGTCTCCGTTTCGTCTCAAATGGAGACGAAAAGATATTTCGTCACCTTTCTGTCTCGCTCACATATTGTCTCCAATTCATCTCCCTCATATTTCGTCACTTTTCCATCTCCCTCACATTTCGTCTCCCTTACATTTCGTCTCATTTCTGTCTCTCTATAATTTCGTCTCATTTTTGTCTCCGTTCACATTTCATCTCTGTTCCGTCTCCCTCACATTTTGTCTCATTTTCGTCACATTTTTTAAATTTCTTTAAAAAAAAAATTTGAAAAATTAATAAATTTTAAAATTACTATAAAATTTTGAAATTTTTTTACCATAAAAATTATACTAATTATATATATATATATATATATATATATATATATATATATATTTACATAAATCTATTACTTATACACCTATATATACAAATATGAAAGAAAAACAAAAAGAAATTTGATTTTTTTTTTAAAACCCTAAATTCATGATAAAACTACAAAAAAATCATATATTTACCTAAATCTATCACTTACACACACACACACATATATATGTATATATGAAAGGAAAAAAACTAAAAAAAGCTGAAATTTAAAAAAAAAATCTTAAAATTATGAAAAAACTACCGAAACTATATATATTTACGTAAATCTATTAGTTATACATACATATATATGACATATATACATAGTACATATATAATCCAAACAAACGTGGTAGAATAAAAATAATATCTAAAACCATTGGGTCAAGAACACTATATATATATATATATATATATATATATATATATATATATATATATATATATATATATATTTGGCATTATATGCAAACATATATATAATGAACTAAACCAAAATAAATATGAAAATTAAAATAAAAGTAAATAAAGGAATTACCTTAAAATGAGGTAAACTAATAGTTAGTTCACACTTGAAAATATGAGCTAAGAGAAAGGAGAGAAGGGGTTATGCTTAAATTTTTTTTTTTTTTTTGAATTTTCCCCCAAAATTCATTTGGGGAAAAATGAAAAAAATGGTTCAAGTGGCTAGATTTTCCAGCCACTTGAACCGTGCCAAGTCCTTTAAAAGGACTTGACACATTTTTTTTTTTTTTTTTTTGGTATTTCCCCCTAAAATATTTTGGGGGGAATTTTTTAATTGGCTCAAGTGGCAGACAGCCACTTGAACCACCGTCTACCAAAACGAGACGGACCCAATGGGTCCGGCTTATTTTTTTGGTCCGTCTCCTTTTTCGGAGACTGTCCCATTGGTCTGTCTTCTTTTTTTGGAGATGGACCAATGGAGATGGACCCATTGGTCCGTCTCCCTTTTTTGGAGATGGACCATTGGGTCCGTCTCTTTTTTCGGAGATGGACCAATGGGTCCGTCTCCTTTTTGGTTTTGAGATTTTTTTTATTTAATTAGTATTAATTTATTTACTATTTAATTACAAGTTTAGAGTAAAATGTTAATAATACCTTAATTATTAATATTAACTTGAATTTTAGATTAAAATAAAGTATTTAATTTATGAGAATTTTTTTGAAAAATAAAATATTGAGCTAATTTAAAAAAAATTATGGAAGAATTATATTAATAAAGATAATTAGTTATTTATTATTATTAATTTATTTACTATTTAATTACAAGTTTATAGTAAATTGTTAAGCAAAATTTAATAATTAATTATTAATTATTTTTCGTCTCCGCTAAGAGACGAAGTGGAGATGACATTCATGTTCCGTCTCCAAATCATCTCCATTGGGAGATGATTTGGAGACAACATATCAATTTCGTCTCCAAACCGTCTTAAATTGGTCACTATTCATGTAACGAAAGTTTCGTCTCCTTTTCGTCACTTTTTGGGCGACGAAAAGCAGACGGACCGTCACCTTCCACAGTTTTTCTTGTAGTGGAATTCTATCCACATGAGAGATGGGTAACCAGCCTTAGGGCAATTCCCCCATTTCCATTGAAATAGGGAGGGCCTCCTTCTCCACCATTCCTACCATTTCAGTTGATATATCGACTGTAAGCAGTCAGAGTGGGATAAAGCAAAAAGGGCAGCCGCATAGGCCTTCGCCACTTGAAACGGGCACTTCAGGTCGAACGACTATTGATCCTAGCCTGATGAGAAAATGGTTGCATTGTATCGAATTAAATCATATGCTCCACTATTTGTTAATCCACACTAAAAAAAAAAAGTTATTTGTATAGTTCTAAAATTATGTAGCATAGCCCTCACTTAAAAGTTAAGGATCCTAATCTGGCCTGATTGTCACATAAAATAGTTTAGGAGCTGGTCTTCTATCAAGCTAATGACCATCTAGCGTTCTCACGTCATGTGGGCCCCACTTTTGACGGCCGGATGACCGTTTGGTCTGAGAAAAGATTTTTTCATAGTTTAGTAATTATGGATGCTAATGACTGTTGATGTAGATGGAGCCTGTGGATACGGAAATTTGTTTGAGCAAGGCTACGGGCTCGAGACAACAGCATTAAGCAGTGCACTCTACAATGATGGTTCTACTTGTGGAGCCTGTTTTGAGATTATGTGTGCGAATGATCCAGAATGGTGCATACCAGGCACAATTCGTGTAACAGCTACCAACTTCTGTCTTGCAAATTACACAAAACCTGAAGGAAACTGGTGCAATCCTCCTCAAGAGCATTTCGACTTATCAATGAGCATGTTTCTCAAGATCGCCAAGTACAAAGCAGGAATCGTCCCTGTTGTTTATCGACGAGTAATGTGCTACAGGAAAGGTGGGATCAAGTTTGAGATGAGTGGTAATCCATATAGGATACTTGTGCTTGTGTACAACGTTGGGGGAGTTGGAGATGTAGCATCTGTTAAAATTAAAGGCTCAAATACATATTGGATACCAATGTCACGTAATTGGGATATTGTTTTTGATTTTTATGTCTTTATTTCAGCAAAAAGATCAAATGTCAAATCCATTAATTTTTCTAGTATTCAAGCATATTGGAATATGTTATATTATAATAATGGTAGAAATGAAATCTGTATTGATATTCTATACAAAATCCAGATCCCTTTCTATTTGTTAAGGTAGAAAAATGATGTGTCGCAAGTGGCCTTCACGTACCGCCTTGATGCCTGCAAAACAAAAAGAGCTTGACGGGTCTAGCCCGTATTAGCACTCCGACGCTTAAGTTAGCTTGGTGCTTCTGCAGGGAAAGAGATGTATATGTGTGTATAAATGTGAGTATCAGATGTCCCTCCCTTCTCCCTGCTGAAACCTTTGCCTTTTATAGGCACCATGACCCTTGAAATCATCATGGCTACTCAGTTAAAGAAGAAAGTCACATGGTTGCTGAGTCACAAAGGAGAAATCATCATTGCAGCTGAGTCAAAATATTAAAGGTGCAGTAGTGGATCATCATTACAAACATGTGTGGAATTATTAAAGGGCCAGTGGACAATTATTTAGATGGTTTAGTGGAAGATTAGCTGGGGATTCTCTGAACTTATGGATCAATGCCTACCAGCGCTTCTTAGCTTGAGGTCTTAAAAAGTGACTTTCGGATAGCCCTATGTCTCATCCGAGCTTATGAGATTTCTCCATGCATGAAGACCGATTTACCGTCCGAGGTCCCCGAGACTTCGGATTTCCTCGTCCGAGGTCTCTAGGACCTCGGATTGGCTTGGTCCGAGGTCCTTTGGGCCTCGAACAGATTTGGTCCGAGGTCCAATTAGACCTCGGACTAAATTCCGAGGTCCAATGGACCTCGGATTAATTATTCCGAGGTCTCTTGGACATCGGACATGAATTCCGAGGTCCAAGGGACCTTGGACAGACTTTGTCCGAGGTCTCTTGGACCTCGGACATAAGTTCCGAGGTCTCTTGGCCCTCGGCCATAGGTTCCGAGGTCCAAGGGACCTCGGATTGTTTATTCTGTCCAAAGGACCTCGGGTCTCTTGGACCTCGGACATAAATTCCGAGGTCCAAAGGACCTCGGGTCTCTTGTTCCGAGGTCCCTTGGACCTCGAATCTCTCGGTCCGAGGTCCGTTGGACCTCGGACTTCGTCGTTGAATCTTCCTCCGGGGTTAATTTGCGGCAATTTGCGATTTTGTAAAAGCTCAGGGGTCTTACCCATATCATGATGCCCCTTCAATTCTTGGAGCTATAAAATAGGTTCGGGAATTGATTATGATGCCATGGCAACGTCGAATCTAGTCGACAAATCATTCTAAAATCACCTTGTCATATGTGCTATTTGCCACCTACCACCATTAATGTTGTCTTGCCACTTGTCAAGATCTAGTGCAATGACTTTTGAATTAATGGTAAGGATTTGAAACTCTTAGCTTTCCCTCCCATTTTCAGATTTGAAACTCTTGGTTTTCCCTCCTACTCACTCCTATAAATACATCTTTCCAACATTCAAACACTTCACCTTCTTTTCAAACACTCCTCTCTCTCATTCTTTCTTCTCTCTCTCTCTCCAAGGCTCATACACCTCGAGCTAGCTTTATTATTCTCGGTACAACACCTCGATGCCAATACCTTATCGATGCCAATCACCTCGGCGCCTTCACCGACACCTTGGCACCATCACCTCGTCGGCGCCAACCACCTCGGCGCTGCCACCAACACCTTGGCACCACCACCTCGTAGGCGCCAACCACCTCGGCGCCGCCACCAACACCTCGGCACCACTACCTTGTCGACGCCAACCACCTCGGCGCCGCCACCAACACCTCGGCACCACCACCTCGTCAGCGCTAACCACCTCGGTGCCGCCACCAACACCTCGTCACCACCACCTCGTCGACGCCAACCACCTCGGCGCCGTCACCAATACCTCGGCACTACCACTTCGTTGGCACTAACTACCTCGGCGCCGCTACCAATACCTCGGACTCCCCGGTACCCTATCCTCTATCATTTGACCTCTTTTTACATTCATCATTCATATATATAATTTTATGGCGTGTTCTTCTTCGATTTCTTCTTCGAAAATTATGGAAGTTACTGTTGCTCTCCCTGCTGCGACTCAAGGCCTTTGTCTTCAGGGGGCTACTCATACTGACCTTTTAGTCACAGCTATTCCTCCATCTTCTTCACCTCCACCCCTCGGGGTTCCTGTTCCCGCTCAACCACTTAGGTTTATTAGGACTGATGAAGTCGGGCCTTCGGAATCTAGTCCTTCTAATCCTACTGAGTCCGAAACTTCTCAACCATTCCTTGATGTGATCCGAATCATTTTCTTCCTCACATTACTCTGGAGATGATTCCTGGGATACCCGAGCCTTCTCATCCTCCTTCTAAGGCCGTAACACCTGATCTTGACCCTGACACCCAAACAGATTTTTAGCCTTGTATTACAACTGTACCTTTGGCGAAGCCGAATTGCGCGAGCTTCGCAACGAATGTATTTTTCCACATGATTATGAAATTAGAATTCCTCGCCATCAGGATGTGGCATGTCGACCCGAGGTAAGGGAAGTGGCCTTACCCTATCTCGCTCTTCAGTTTCTCCACCTTCCTCTCCCTGCCTTTATCGTTCGCATTTTTAATTTTTTTGACATTGCTCCTTGCCAACTTGCTCCTAACGGTTGGAGGGAGGTTGTAGGTTATTATGTTTGGGTCAAGTCGCTTGGTCTTATTCCGACCCTTAATCTCTTCCGTCAATTTCATCAATTGATTTATGACCCCAAGAATTTCGGTGTATACTCCTTCTCTGCTAGGCCCAGTCATCATTTATTTTCTAATTGGCCTTCTAGCAACCGAGGATGGCACAACAAGTTTTTGTTCGTCATTCATCCTTTCAAATGTCCAGTCAGAAGACTTTTCAGGCATTTACCACGCTCTAAGCTTGATGCTTATCGTGAGCCTCATCTCCTGACCCCAGCTGGGAGACTTATGACTTCTTACATTCTTCGTCGAGCTCGGCCCGTGCGCGGTGTCCTCTATTTAACACGTGAAGCTATTCTAGCCTCCGATATTTATGATCAGTTGAGGTGTGTTAATGCCGAGGCGGGACCTTCGGCTGTTGTTCGCTCTCCTTTATATGGATGCCCTGTTGTTGTGGTTTCATCTTCTCCAATCACTGGGTTCCAGACTGATGCTCTGATCCATGAAGGTAATAAAAATTTCCATACATGTATTTTTAAGCTTCTCTTTTTTGCATAGCTGACTCTTATTTTACCGTTGCAGGTACCGCTATCCCAGAGGCTCAACAGCAAATGCCTCCTGGCGCTTCTGAGGCTCGAACCACCAGGGCTGGCAGACTTGATCCAGTTAAAGCGGTTGCTTAGGAAGCCCGAGTTGAGGTACAAAGAGCCCGCACTACTAAACAAGCTGGAAAGAAGAAGGTTAAAGGTGGTCCTAGTAAAAAACGAAAGAAGGCTGCTCGGCCACGAAGAAAAGTAGTTCAGTCAAATAGTTCATCCGAGTCCGAGCCCACCTGGTCCGAGCCTCCCGTCCTACAGGATTTTTCTTCTCCAACTCCTAAAAGAACTGCTCGTAGATTTGAAGCTTTTAGAGAAGTTGCTGCTGGTTATGAAGCTCCTCCTTATGAAGAGGTAGTTGGCGTTATGCCTGAGGACAGTGGTTTGGTTAAAGATGCCTTTCTTTTAGCCGCTAGTTCCTCCGACCCACCTCATCCGAGATCTCCCCCTGCTCCTGAGGGCTCGGCCCAGTCTCGTCCGAGGTGTCCCCCTATTCCTGAGGGTCCCGATAATGTGGTGAGTTATTTGGATGAACTTCCGAGCGATCAATTATACTCTGTTGCTCAAGAAGCCTTTGAAAAGGCTCGTTTTAAGGTATTTTCTTCCTTTAGCTTTCCTTCTATTTTTATTTGAGTTATATTTTCCTGACCTTTGCTTTGTTTGTCGCAAATGTCCATGGGTCTCAGCGTGGCCTACCACTTCGTGGAACAATATGAACGAGGACTTGTTGAGGCTAAGGCTTCTTTTAAAGAATTCAAGGAGCGTTCCAGGAGCTTAGAGGCTGCAATCCAAGCCGAGCTTATTACCACTCGCGAGACAACTAGAATGGCTCGAGAAAAGGCTGCTTCAGCAAATTCCAAGTGTCGCCAACTACAGACTGACTAGATGGCTTCCATGAGGGCTCAAGAGGAAGCCAAGGCTGAGTGTGAGATGCTTCAGTCTGAGTATAAGAGGCTTCAGTCTGAGTTAGAGGTATCACAGACAGCTCGCGGTTCCGTGGAAGCTCAATTCCGAGATCTGCAAGCTTCTCTAGAGGATATAAAGGTCCAGGCAGTAGAGGATTTCCGTTGTGGGCAGGGATACAAGGATGATTTGAAGAGTCTTTATGCTCAATCTGCTGCTGATACCACAGATGACGTCACTGCTGCGCTTCAAGAGAAGCTTGATCGTTATGCCAAAAGGCATGGTTTAACTATTAGGGAAAATGTGCTTTTTGATGATTCTTCGAGCTCTGAGGATGAGTGATAGGCATTGTATTTGCCTTTTGTAATGAAAACTTTCGTCTTTAATGAATATAGTTTTTCTTTTCGCTGATTTATTGTCTCTTTCTTTTTTCGTACTTGGTTTTGTTGGTTCATGCCTTTTCAAAACTCTTTATCTGATTGAAGGACAATTTGATGGCTTTGGGGGAGGAGGGGGGGGGGGGTCATGCCCCTAGCCTTGGACTTCGGGGATCGTGCCCCTTGGTCTAGATCTTAGGAGTCGTGCCTCCTTGTTTTTATTCTCGAGGGTCATGCCCCCTTGCCTTGATCATCGGCTTCCCTTTATTGGGACTTGACTTTCTTTTACTACAATCATTAACGGAAACTTTGGGCGGAAAAAAGGACATAATCATAAACAGTACTTAAATATTCAAGGAAAATGATTACATGTAATATTTTCTTAGATGCTCTACATGCCATGCATTTCTTAGCTCATTGCCATCAAGGTCTTTGAGTCTGTAAGTTCCGGGTTTGACCTCTTTAATTATCGTGTATGGGCCTTCCCAGTTTAATTCGAGTTTTCCCTGATTTAAATCAGGTTTGAAGATTGCTCTTCTGAGGACTAGATCCCCCTCTTTAAGTTTTCTGTTTCTTACTCTCTTTTTGAAATACCTAGCCATAGCCCTCTTGCCTTCGAGCATCTTTATTCTAGCTTTCTCTCTGAATTCTTCCACCAAATCCAGGTCTTCTCGCAGGGCCTAGTTATTAACTTCTTCTTCAAACTCAGCAACTCTTTGGCTTGTCGAGCCAATTTCTACAGGTAGGACAGCATCTACCCTGAATGTTAGGCTGAAGGGAGTTTCGCCTGTCGACTCGTTTGGCGTTGTTCTGTATCCCCATAGCACTTCTGGCAAAACTTCGGCCCAAAGGCCTTTGGCTGCTGCCAGCTTCTTTTTTAGACCCTGCAAAATAGATCTGTTAGCATTTTCTACTTGGCCATTAGTTTGCGGATGTGCTACATAAGCAAATCTAAGGGAAACGCCCAACTCCGAACATTGTTTCTTGAAATAGTGGCAGTCGAATTGGGTCCCGTGATCTGTTACTAACACTCCTAGAATCCCAAATCTGCACACGACGCTTTTTCACACAAAATTCCAAGCATTTCTATCTGTAGTCTTGGCGACGGGCTCAGCTTCCACCCATTTAGTAAAATAATCTACCATTATAAAACATTTGACCCTCTGACCTGTGCTCATTGGGAAAGGTCCTAATATATCCAGACCCCATTGAGCAAATGGACAGGGACTCATCATCACAGTCAACTCCACTGCAGGTTACCGTGGGATTCTTGAGAATCTCTGGCATGTATCGTATTTTTGCACCAAGCGCCGAGCATCTTTACTCAGGGTTGGCCAGAAATTCCCATATCTTAGTATCTTTCGAGCCAATGCTCTGTAGCCTATGTGATTACCACAAATCCCCTCGTGCATTTCCCTGAGTATGTAATCGCCATCGCCTTTGTCCACACACTTCAGCATGGGCCAAGTAAATATTTTTCGATACAATTGCTTTCCGAGCATTACATATTTGGAGCTCGGATTTTCACCTTCCTTGCTTCTTGACTGTTTTCTGGTAAGATCCCATTTTCAAGGAAATCGACCATAGGTGGCATCCAAGACTCACTGTGCTCCACCTGGGCTATCTCCTTGCGCTCCCGAACTATGCTTGGCTCGAAAACCTCCTCACTTCTATGGTTATTGGCCCCGTTACTCCTACCGCAAGCTTCGAGAGGACATCTGCTTTCTCGTTCTCCGTCCGTGGTATATGGCTGATTGTGAAACCATTCAATCCTGCCACTACATTTTTTACTTTGGCTAAGTAGGCCGCCATGGTTTCATCCTTGGCTTCGTACTCCCTATCTATTTGACTTGCCACCAATTGTGAGTCCGTGTGAGCTTCTATCGCATCAGCCCCCATCGCCTGAGCTGTTTTAATACCTTCAATGAGGGCTTCATATTCAGCCTCATTATTTGAGGCTGAGAAACGGAACTTTAAAGCGAACTGCAACTCATCGCCATCTGGACGCCGAAGTATGACTCCAGCTCTACTGCCGCTCTTGCCTGAGGCTCTATCTACCTAAATCTTCCACGGCCTTGGACTAACCTCAGATGGCTCTCCTGTGAATTCCACAATGAAATCCGCCACAGCTTGAGCTTTAATCGCGGTCCTTGGTCCGAATGTAATGTCAAATTGGCTCAACTCCACAGACCACTTTAGGAGCCTTCCTGATGCCTCTGGTTTCTGCAACTTTTGTTTAAACGGCATATCCATCATAACACATACGGGATGCGCCTCAAAGTAATGTCTAAGCTTTCTTGAGGCTACCAGTAGAGCTAATGTCATTCGCTCTATAGGAGGATACCTCAGCTCAGCTCCTTTAAGTACTTGGCTGATATAGTAGACTGGCCTCTGCTGCTTTTCATCCTGTCGTACTAGTGCTGCTGCCACAACTACTAGGGATACTGCTAAATATATGTACAAAGTCTCACTGGGTTCTGGTCTGGACATCAAAGGTGCCGAGCTTAAGTACTCCTTCAACTTTTCAAAAGCTTCTTGACATTCTACCGTCCATTGAAAATCCTTTGGTTTGCACATGATTTTGAACAGAGGAGCACATCTGTTGGCTGACCTAGCCATGAATCTGCTCAAGGTTGCTATCTTTCCCGTCAATTTCTGAACATCTTTGACACTTCTAGGTGGCTCGAGGTTCAAAATGGCTTGCACCTTTTCTGGGTTAGCCTCGATGCCTTTTCGAGTAACCATGAATCCCAAAAATTTCCCTGCTTGAACACCAAAAGCACATTTTTCAGGATTCAATTTGATGTCGACCTTCCTCATTATCGAGAATGCCTCGGATAAATCCTCGATGTGAGTCTTTGCCTTCTTACTCTTCACCAACATGTCATCAACATACACCTCCATATTTCGCCCCAACTGCTCCTTGAACACTTTATCCATCATGCGCTGGTAACAAGCCCCTGCGTTCTTCAAATCGAATGGCATCACCATGTAGCAAAACACCCATCGGTCTGTTATGAAGGCCGTCTTCTCCTCATCTCCTGGTGCCATCTTAATCTAATTGTACCCCTTGAAGGCATCCATGAATGACAGCATCTCGAAACCTGAGGTGGCATCCACCATTTGATCTATTCTAGGCAATGGGTAGCAGTCTTTCGAGCAGCTCCTGTTCAGATCCGTAAAGTCTATACACATCCTCCAAGCCCCTGATGCCTTTGGAACTATCACCACGTTTGCTAACCAGGTAGGGTACTCCACTTCTCGTATATGCCCAGCTCTCAACAATTTACTTACTTCTTCTCCAATTACTTGATTCTTTTTTGCATGGAAGACCTATCTTTTCTGCTTTACCGGCCTGAATGCTAGATCTACATTTAGCCGATGCACGGCTATTTGTGGGTCTATCCCTGTCATATCATGTACAGACCAAGCAAATACATCTTTATTACAAGATAGGAAATGAGTTATACCTTCCACCGGGTTTTGAGGAAGCTCTGTTCTGAGCTGAACCTCATTTCCAGTTGTTAATTCCACTTTCTGCAATTCCTCCGCGGGCTCTGCTTTCTTCAGCTCATGCCCTTTTTTAGCCTTCTTTTTCGGGATTTCAATTAATTCTTTCTCTTCTTTTTGCAGCCTGAGATAAGCTACATAGCATTCCTGGGCCCTCCTCTGGTCACCTCTTACTGTCACTATTCTAGCCTCAGATGGGAACTTCATGGCCAGGTGATAGGTGGATACCACTGCTCTGAACTTTCCCAATGCTACTTTCCCCAATATCCCATTGTATGGTGATTCACAATCTATTACAATGAAATCGAGCATCTCACTACGGCTCTGTTCATTTCGCCCGAGGATCATCTTCAGTGTTATTATACCCTCGGGCCTTACTTATCTGCCATTGAAACCTGACAAGGTTCCCTTCATCATCCTCAATTGCTCATTCTTCAACCCCATCTTCTTAAAAGTGCTCAGGAATAGAACCTCCGCCGAGCTTCCTGTATCAACCATGATCTTGCGCACCACAATTTTAGCGATGTCCGCTGCAATCACTAGTGGGTCATCATGGGGTAATACCAGACCATTCAAATCTTCATCTCCAAAGGTGATACTTTCTTCCACCCTTGGTCTCTTCATCGGGGGATCCCCACGACCCGCTCTGCGGTAACCTTTTTTGGCCTGGAGGTTTTCCCCTCCTTAGGCCATGCCTTCTATTATCATATCAATCTCCATCTGAGCACGTGCTACCTAAGTGTGTCTCGGGCTTCTCTCCCTCTATCTCTCTTCTTGATTGCCCCTCCTGACATAGGCTTGCAGGTGTCCACGCCTGATTAGGGCTTCAATCTCATATTTCAGATTCCTACAGGCCTCGGTATCATGCCCAAAATCCTTGTGATACCTACAATATTGCCCTTTGCCCTTACGACGCTCCTTTTCTATTTTAATCTTTAGTGGATCTGGGAGGTTCATCCGTGTTCGGATTTCAGCCAATATCTGAGATCTGGGTTTCATCAAAGGAGTATAGTTGTTGAACCCCCACCATCTAGGTGGTTCTCTTCTTTCCCTTCCCCTCTGTTCTTGTCGGCCCTCTTCGGCCTTTCTCTCTTTTTGGGTTATATGAGCTTGACTATTCTGCCCTTTTCTCCTAGGGTCTTCCTCTTTCTCTGCCATCGCCACCTCTTCTACTTTGATATATTTCTCCACCCTGGTCATTAATTATGTCATATTTTGTGGAGTCTTTTTAGCTAAAGAAGCTTGAAGTAGCTCGTTTGCTACCCCTTTCGTGAATGCCTGTATTGCAAATTTCTGATCAAATTGCGTACACTGTAAGGTAACCTCATTAAAACGGGTTGCATACTGTCGGAGGGTTTCTCCCCTCCTTTTCTTTAGACCGAGCAACGAGGTGGTATGCTTGGTCGGCTTAATAGCCGAAGAAAATCTCCCTATAAACAATTCTGCCAGTCGTGCGTAAGAATCGATTGATCCCTCTTTCAATTCATCGTACCACACTCTAGCTGCCTCCACTAAAGTTCCAACAAAAGCCTTACATACCTGGGCCTTTGGCAACTCCGTGAACTCCATCTTGTGCCTAAAAACTGTCAAGTGATCTTTAGGGTCTCCATGCCCATCATAGGTGGGCAAATATGGCAATTTGTATCATGCGGGCTTTGGAACTTCGTTGATAGTGCGATTGAATGGGTTTGGGCCTTTGAAAGCTCCTGCAACTGAGAGAGTACAAGTAGTACCTTCTCTTTGGACACTTTGAGAGGGGCCTCGTTTTGCTATATCTGAGCCCTGTGAAGATTCGGTGGAGTTCATTGCCTCTTTGCGTTGCCCCCCCGTATGAATCTGCTGCACAGATTCTCTTGGGTTGGCTGCGTTTCTGGTTAATTGGGTTTTTTGGCGTGTGGGATTTTGCTGCGATGCTTGGCGTGGTTTATTTTCTGAGATGTGCTGTGTTGGCTGAGGTACTGGGTTATTAATAGCTTTTTTCAACTTCTCCAGAGTTTGCAGGATATATCCAAGGTCTACTGGCTGATTAGTTTGTGGAACTTGCGTTGTGGCAGTGGGATACTACCACCCTAGATACCAAGTAGATCTTTGTGGATAGTTTTACGGGTATATAGGCAGATAACTTGGGTATGGATTTGTGTATGGATCGGGGTATGTGTTTGTGTATGGGGGATGATTTTCTGTAGGTATTTCCACCCTTGGAGGCGGTAGATCAATCCGTCCGAGGTTGGAGGTCTCTCCTGGACAGAATTGCACATTTGGCTGTTCTACGGCCTCTTCTTCATGTACGCTTACAACATTCTGACTCCGGGTAGTTACCATGGTGTAATCTTGTGAAATCTCAGTGGGGGACTTAGAATCGGCCCCACGGTGGGCGCCAACCTGTTAAGGTAGAAAAATGACGTGCCGCAAGTGGCCTTCACGTACCTCCTTGATGCCTGCAAAACAAAGAGAGCTTGACGGGTCTAGCCCGTATTAGCACTCCGATGCTTAAGTTAGCTTGGTGCTTCTGCAGGGAAAAAGATGTATATGTTTGTATAAATATGAGTATCAGATGTCCCTCCCTTCTCCCTATTGAAACCTTTGCCTTTTATAGGCACCATGACCCTTGAAGTCATCATGGCTGCTCAGTTAAAGAGGGAAGTCACATGGTTGCTGAGTCATAAAGGAGAAATAATCATTGCAGCTGAGTCAAAAGATTAAAGGTGCAGTAGTGGATCATCATTACAAACATGTGTAGAATTATTAAAGGGCCAGTGGACAATTATTTAGATGGTTTAGTAGGAGATTAGTTGGGGATTCTCTGAACTTATGGATCAATGCCTACCAGCGCTTCTTAGCTCGAGGTCTTAAAAAGTGACTTTCGGATAGCCCTATGTCTCGTCCGAGCTTATGAGATTTCTCCACGCATGAAGACCGAATTACCATCCAAGGTCCCCGAGACTTCGAATTTTCTCGTCCGAGGTTTCTAGGACCTCGGATTGGCTCGTCCGAGGTCTCTAAGACCTCGGATTGGCTTGATCCGAGGTCTCTAGGACCTCATATTGGCTTGGTCTGAGGTCCTTTGGGCCTCAGACAGATTTGGTCCGAGGTCCAATTGGACCTCGGACTAAATTCCGAGGTCTCTTGGACCTCGGACATAATGTCCGAGGTCCAAGGGACATAGAACAAATTTTTTCCGAGGTCTCTTGGACCTCGGACATGAATTCTGAGGTCCAAGGGACCTCGGACAGAATTTATTCCGAGGTCCCTTGGACCTCGGACATAATGTCCGAGGTCTAAGGGACCTCGTACAGACTTTGTCCGAGGTCTCTTGGACCTCGGACATAAGTTCCGAGGTCCAAGGGACCTTGGATTGTTTATTCTATCCGAGGTCCCTTGGACCTCAGACAGATTTTGTCCGAGGTCCAAAGGACCTCGGGTCTCTTGGTCCGAGGTCCGTTGGACCTCGGATCTCTCAGTCCGAGGTCCGTTGGACCTCGGACTTCGTCGTCGAATCTTCCTCCCGAGGTTAATTTGCGGCAATTTGAGATTTTGTAAAAGCTCAGGGGTCTTACCCATATCACTATTATATAAAAACAAAGATCCTTTTTCCTGACATAGTTGGAAGTTCATCTAACTTAATAAATTCGAAATTCATGGCTTTTGGAAAAAAGAAAAGACACCTTTTCAATAGGGTGAAGTGCATCAGACCCCCTTGTACATTTGCGAAAGTGCACAACACCCCCTTATAATTTAAAAACCCCCTGAGTTAGTCCTTATAGTTTTTCAAAAGTACACAACACCCCCCTACCGTTAAAAAATCCTTTAAATTTAACGGAGAGTGTATTTCACACGCGTTAAGTGAGATTTTTTTTATTTCTAACGAATTTATTCATTAAATAATTATATGAATTGACCAAATTACCATTTTTTTTGGCCTAAACAAAAGAGGAAATGGAAAAAGAGAGAAATGAAAAAAAAATGAGGGTATTTACGTCTTTTTTACAAAATCCGTTAAATATGACGGATTTTATAACTGTAGGGGGTGTTGTGCACTTTTAAAAAACATAGGGACTAGTTTCGGGAGTTTTTGAACTATATGGAGGTATTATGCACTTTTGTTAAAGTATAAGGGGGTCTAGTATACTTCACCCTTTTCAATATTCAAAGGGGGCTCGGCGGGAAGAAGAATGTACCATGAGAGAAGCATCCTCCTCTGTTCCAGTCATGAAATAGATGAAATAAATCCCAAAATTGGCAGACCTGGGAACGATTACAAGGGCAAAGCTTATCTTTCCAGGTTACCACCAGTGATGGTCGAATGGTGCAGTCAGATAATGTTGCCCCAGCTGACTGGCAATTTGGTCAGACTTTTGAGGGAAAGAACTTTTGCAAGACACATTAAGTTTACATAGTTAATACTTGAGAGTTTGGCAGAATAATTAAGTAGAGATTAGTTATATAATCAAATGTTTCAAATTCAAATTACAACTTCAGTCTCTATTATACCAAAAGAAAAGAAGTTGAAATAGTAAAGTCCGATGACCATGTAACGTATAGTGTAGTTAATGGTAGATGGTTTTACCATTTGAGTTTTCTTCTTGAAGTACTTTTAAAAGTTCTTTTTTCCTTGGGTTGTTTTGCTATGGCCTGATACATCATATGAAGCTATATATATATTTTAGTTCTTAATTTAGTAAATATTTATTCCTGATCAGCGATGCTGCGGTGTTTAGTTCAACTTCTTTTTACTAGTTAAAGAAAATTAAATTTCATATATAAAAATCGACTACTTCTTAACTATTACAACATTTTAACTCTTTTCCAATATTGTAATTATCGTATAAACTAAAACTTTTTATAACTTTATTAAATTGCAAGTTAAGACCTTTTTTTATTACTTTTTGTTAATAGTTGTTCATTATATACTTTTTCCACAATAGTTTTAAGATTATAATTTAATTTTACATTTTTTTAATATTTATAAAAGGTTGTAGTTGTAGAGAATTTGCAATTAGTCCATATGCAACACCTGATGCATAACGTCATTTGAAATGCTTTTTAGCCTTTTTAAAACAGTTTTAGGTGTTGTAACACATAAAAAATGTGGTAGTGAGAAATTCACTATCGACTTTAGAAAATTAAACTAATTAGCTTAAAGGCTAACATCTAAAAAATTCTGTTAAAACAAAAAAAAAATGAAATTTCAACGTTGTCGTAGCCAGTGGCGGAGCTAAATTTGAAAATAAATACTTCTTTTTCTATAAAAGAAAAACTCATTTCCTTAAATTCCTTATGTATGAATGTTCTGGTTGACCATAAAGTGTGCCCTACTGACCATCAGGTCGTGACTTCCCCCTAGCCATAGCCAGGGCCGTCTCAAACAATTTAAGGACCTTGAGCGATCATCTAAATAGGGGCCTTAATAATTAGGTTTTTTTTTAATAAAAAAAAATTCTAAATTTTCTACTAAAATAATCACTACAAATAAAAGGATATTTCTTTAATGTTCTTTCTCTTTATTAAGTCTTTCTTCAGCATATTTCTTGGACCTTAATAATTAAGCTTTATTAAGTCTATTGCATATAAGAAAAATTAATAAAAAAATGAATATAAGTAAAAAAAATTAATTATTTCAAGTTAAGATATATATAAGTATGTAAACAATATCAAAATTTATCACATAAAAAAACAAAAAGAAGAGTCGAATGTATACCTCTATGCTTTTTTTATTGGGTCATTAGTATTTTTTTACTAAGTTAGTATTTTTTTTTTTTAACTTGGGCCCTCCTTGGGCACCGGCCCAAGCTGCCCATAGCTTGGGTCATTAGTATTTTTTTACTAAGTTAGTATTTTTTTTTTTAACTTGGGCCCTCCTTGGGCACCGGCCCAAGCTGCCCATAGCTTGGGCCGGGTCTGGCCATAGCCAAAGATCAATCCACAAATTGCAGCTACATACAAGACAACACCGTACCAAAAGCAATATAATCCTCGCATTATAGCCCTCACTTTACCTGATTCTACCTTTCCAACAATTGTCCTGGCTTCTCTTCAGCTTCAAGTTTCGCACTCTAGTTTCACTATCGTGAACTTAGATTAACAAGAAAAGGTATAACTTCTAGATGCAGCTAGCGTTATTGAATTGGTGCTCGCAACCTGCACCTTGTCAAACATAACTCTCTCGCAGAATGTTATAATATCATCACGGAAACTCAAAAAACATAAGATATTAAATTGTCTTTCAGCAATCTTATCTTACTTATCTTTGATTAGCCTTTTCTTTCGTCGGAATATCACCTATGGTGGCGACCCTTAACTAGAAACCTTTGTGCGAGACATTTTGCCACGAATTTGACTACGAAAGGCCAATTATGAAATAAGGTTTTAAAGAAAAGCAACAGCTGCAAAATTAATGGGATTAATTTATGTCAAACTAAGTATGAGAAGTTTTTGCCGAGCAAAAAAAAGAAAAAAAAAAAGTATGGGAACTTTTTAAAAATTCGAATGACAACTATTTTATAGGCTAAAAAATTGTATTAGTTTCCTATGTGAATTGACACCACTAAGGCAGGGGTAGATACATTTAATATGACTAAATTAATAGAGAGGGAAGGTACATCAATGGATATTCTCTTCCTCTGCAACACTTCATAGAAAACCAAAGTGGCAGCACTAGGGATTGCATTATAAGGCTTGGAATGTACTTTACTACGAATCCTATGACTAGGAAATTATTTTGTACTGCGGTCAGTTGGAATTTCTCGCTATCTTTAAAACTATATGTCGTTTTTATGTAATTATCGTCGTATTCTTAAGTATATATGTTGAAGTTTCGTTCTCTACATGTATGGTTGATTAGATTTCCACGAATCAGGATTTTATTCTATTGTGCATCAAATATAAAGTTTTACATAATCTTTTGTGGCTGGCTTCTAAATCTGGTAATCTTTATATCATGAAGATTTTGATAAAGGCGTGGCGTTGTGATTTGAAACAAAATTATTACTGAAACTGGCGTGTTAACAAAGGCCCTTAGAGTTGTTGGCATGTTGTTACAATAAAGAATTATTTCTTTTTTGCATGACAATAGAGCTACTGGAATTATTTTTAGTCTGTTACAAATTCTAGTTAGACTTTATCTTATCTTTTGTTGTATTCTATTTTTCAAATGTACGTGTAACAAGGGGTTTGCCCTTATCAGGATAGCTTCACATATGTATTTATACCAGTTGTATAATGAAGAACAGTGTGCAGCATCTAATTCATATTTCTTCTTTTGCATTTATTGCCTACACGGTATAAGAGCCTTCAGAGCTTTCACAAGTAAACTGATCCAGCCTCTCCATTTTCTTATTTTTTTTCTCTGCTTCCGTACAATGGTTTTAAGCTCTACTTCCGCTGTTGCCACCTCATCTGCTACTGCTGCTACCTCATCTACTGGTAGCCCCGTTTTGCTTGGTGGTCTCTATCCCACCCTTACTCTGGTGGCCATTAATGTTGCTACTCAACTTCCTTTGAAATTGACCGGTAGCAACTATCCCACATGGCGTGAACTTAATACCCTGCTTTATGGGTACGACCTCGTGGAGTTTATTGATGGCTCGTTCGTATGTCCTGCCTCAACCATCACAACTGTAGGTGTTTCTTCTCCAAATCCTGAATACAAATTATGGATGCAGTAGGATAATCTCTTACGCCATGCTATTTTGGGCTCTGTCGATGCAAGCATTGCTCCGTTGGTAACTCGCACTCGTACTGCTAAAGAAGCCTGGGACAAATTAAGCAGCTCCTACGCGAATGCATCCAAATCGCGTGTTTATGGGATTCGGGACAAACTCCTTCGCAGCACCAAAGGACACCAGTCTATTATTGAGTATTTGCGACAAATCAAGTCACTCTCTATTGAGTTAGCACTTGCTGGCTCTCCCATTGCTAACGATGAGCTCGTTGTCGTTGTTCTCTCCAGCCTTGGTGATGATTATAAAGAACTTAGTGTTGCCATTCGTGCACGGGACTCTGATATTCTATTTGAAGATTTGTTTAACAAATTACTTGATCACGAGTCTTTCCTCCTTCGTGATGAGGAGTGCAAGGATTCAGCTCTTATCACTGCGCATTATTCTAATAAATCTAATAACAAATGGAAAGGCCAGGCCAGCCAGAACAAAAAGAATCAATCCTTCAATGGCAATAATTCGGGACGTGCCAATAACGACACTTCCTCTAATGTTGTCTTCAATGGCAATCGTTCCTCTAATTCCAATTGGCGCCAAGGTTCATCAAATCAGCAACCTCATCTTCAGTGTCAACTTTGCGACAAATATGGGCATGTTGCAAAATTTTGTCGTTCCAGGCCTTCTCCATATTTTGAAACCCAGGCAAACTGTGTGCACAAAGGTGTTCCTTCCACCAACTGGGTTGTGGATTATGGGGCTTCGCATCATATTGCCTCAGACTTTCAGAATATGAATATTCACTCTAAATATGGTGGTTCCGACAGTATTCTTATTGGTGATGGTTCTGACATTCCCATCTCACATGTTGGTAATACAAATTTAATTACTCCTTATAAAACCTTTGCTCTCAATAATATTCTATGCGCCCCTGCTATTCATAAGAATCTATTATCTGTATCTCAGTTTTGTAAACAAAATTTAACATCAATTGAATTTTTTCCTTATTTTTTTCTTGTGAAGGATTTGAGCACGGGGGCACCTCTGGTCAAAGGCAGGAGTAAAGGGAACATTTATGTGTGGCCGACCTCTGAAAAGACACCTCATGCTCTCATAGCTACATGTGTCCCTCTCGGACAGTGGCATTCGCGTCTTGGTCATCCTCATAAATGAGTTCTTAGTAGTGTCATTTCGAATAACTCCATTCCGGTTTCAAATGCTGATTTTTCTCATTGTAATGCTTGTGCTTGCAATAAAAGTCATCGTCTACCTTTTGGCGATTCTAGTATTATAACCAGTAAACCTTTAGAAATGATATTCTCGGATGTTTGGGATCCGGCCCCTGTTCAATCATTTGATGGTTTTAAGTACCATATTCTTTTTGTCGATCATCATACAAAATACATGTGGCTTTATCCTCTTAAACACAAATTTGACACAACGAATGTCTTTATTGACTTCAAAATGCTTGTGGAATTTTTTTTTAAAACCACCATTGTCACGCTTTATACTGACGGTGGGGGTGAGTATGAGGGTATTCATCCAACTTTAAAACGCTATAGGATCCAACACTTAGTCACCCTTCCTCACACGCCCCAACATATGGGTGTTGTTGAACGGCGACATCGCCATATTATTGAGACTACCCTTATACTATTAACCACGGCTTCTTTACCTCCTAAATTTTGGTCTGTGGCTTGTCAAGCTACAACTTTTTTAATCAATAGGATGCCTTTGCTTACTTTGGCCAACAAATGCTCCTATGAACTCCTCTTTCATGCTAAGCCAAATTACTCTCAATTACTGGTTTTTGGGTGCCTATGTTATCCCTGGTTAAAGCCTTATGCTTCAAATAAATTGGTGCCAAAATCAAGACCTTACATTTTTATTGGCTATTCCACAATTCATCATGCTTACAAGTGCTTCAATCCTCAAACAAATAAAATTTTTATTTCTCGTCATGTTGTCTTTCTTGAAAATATTTTTCCTGCCGCGTCATCGTCGCATTCTTTGTCTCTTTCTTTGCCTCATTCTCTCGCTCAGTGGTTAGACACCTCTAATTCCATCAGTACCTCATCCCCCGTCTCATTGAATAATTCTCAGTGGTCAATCTCATAAACTCAGCTTATTCCCTCAGTTCCAATGCCTGGTTGTTCGTCCATGATAGCTCCATCATCGCACGTTTCTGTCCGATTGCCAACCTGTTATCATATCTGGCGCCCAACATTTGCTTCCCTTAGTTCCAGCCACGACTAGCGAGCCTCCCAGCTTGGGTTCTACTGCTCTACTAGCCATGTCTTCAAATCCTCTTTCACAATCAGCTCCACTGTCACGCCAGTCCATGGTAACGAGGTCACAACATGGTATTGTTAAACCAACTAATAAACTATGTCTTGCAGCCATTAGTCCTCAAAGATTTCTTTAGAACCATCATCTTTCTCTCAAGCTAGTAAAGACTCACAATGGCGAATGGCAATGTCAGACGAGTTCAATGCTTTAGTTTGAAATCAAACATGGGAACTGGTACCGAAATTGTCTTCTTACAACCTTATTGGTTGCAAATGGGTCTACCGTATTAAACAATGAGCAGATGGCTCTATTGAGCGTTATAAAGCCAGGCTTGTAGCCAAAGGCTTTCATCAAGGACCGGATATTGATTTTACTGCCACCTTCAGCCCTGTCGTAAAACCAACTACGGTTCAGGTGGTTCTTGCTATTTCGGTGCATTTTGGTTGGAATCTCAGGCAGCTAGATATCAATAATGCATTCTTGCAAAGTACTCTTGACGATGAAATCTATATGACTCAGCCACCCGGGGTTATTAATGCTCAATTTTCTACTCATGTTTGCAAATTAAAAAAGGCGTTTTACGGCTTGAAACAGGCACCGAGGGTGTGGTACACAGAACTTTGTTCGTTCTTGCTTGGTCTTTTGAACTTCAAATGTGTTTATTCTTCGCACTGATGCTCTCACAATTTTACTTCTCGTTTATGTCGATGACATAATTGTTCCAGGTAACAACTCTGAAGCTATTGAACAAATTATCAAGTCTTTGGCAGCTCGCTTCTCTTTGAAAGTTCTTGGTTTGTTGGAATACTTCTTAGGGGTTGAGGTCAAACAAGTGCATGGTGGTCTATTTCTTTCTCAGACCAAGTATATTACTGATCTCTTAGCCAAAAATAACATGCAAGAAGCCAAAGGCGTGAATACTCCATTGTCCACGTCCACGACTTTGAAATTAGAAGATGGTTCTCCTCCTACAGACTCCAAACAATTTCGTAGTGTTATTGGAGCGCTGCAGTACCTCTCTTTCACACGCCCAGATATAGCTTTTGTTGTCAATCGGCTTTCTCAATTTATGCACAAGCCCACCATATTACACTGGGCAACTACCAAATGTGTACTTCGTTATCTAAAACAAACTGCAACACATGGTCTGTTGTTACGAAAGTCCTCATGTCTTCAGTTATCTGCTTTCTCATATGCGGACTGGGTAGGCAATGTGGATGATCGCACTTCAACATCTGCATATGTGGTATTTCTTGGCAATAATCCAATTAGTTGGTCCTCAAAGAAACAAAAGACAGTAGCTCGCTCATCTACGGAAACGGAGTATCGGGCTGTGGCTACTGCGACGGCAGAAATTAATTGGCTACAACATCTTCTTCTTGAGCTACGTATTTCCTTGTCGGATGTGCCTATGATTTACTGTGATAACATGGGTGCCACTTATTTATGTGCCAACCCAATTTTCCACTCCAGAATGAAGCACATTGCAATTGACTTTCATTTTGTTCGGGATCAAGTAGCCAATCGTTCCCTCAAAATCTCGCATGTCCACTCTACTGACCAAGTTGTTGATTCTTTGACCAAGTCACTTCCATGACAACAATTTCACAAGCAAAAAGTCAAGCTAGCCATTCTCGATGGACTGTCTATCTTGAGGGTGCATGATAGAGATTAGTCTGTTACAAATTCTAGTTAAACTTTATCTTATCTTTTGTTGTATTCTATTTTTCAAATGTACGTGTAGCAAGGGGTTTGCCCTTATCAGGATAACTTCACATATGTATTTATACCAGTTGTATAATGGAGAACAATGTGCATCATCTAATTCATATTTCTCCTTTTGCATTTATTTCCAACAAACTTTACATTAATATATAAATATTATTTTGCCTTGGATTTGTCAAAGAATCCATCATAAACTAAATGAAAGATTATATTGATTCCTCCTATGTGAGCATTCACAGTCTCCTTTTCCAAAAAGCAATTTAAGCTCATTCGTATGAGTACAACCATACAATTATCTCATTGGGTCAAACTTTATCAATTCGAGCATGCATAGAAATAAGTTTCATGATTTTGCACAAATCACTGTGATTACAAAAAATAATAATGATAAATGTTCAGAAAGATCACCATGGTCTAAGAGAGTTTTCAAGTAAAGGTGTTATAAAAGTGATTTGATATTTGTAAGACACCGTGTTATGTGGACTCAACTGATTGGAGATTGTATATTGGTTAAGATTATATAGACTCAATTAATTAGGGGTTATACATCGCTCAAGTTATGATGAGATAAGTTTGGGGTTGTACACTATCATTCAGAATTCCCTTCTTCGCTTATGGTAATTGGGCAAAATAAATCACCAAATTATGGACCTCAACTACCAGGGTTAAAAATAGCCACAGACATCAAGTGATCAAGTGTGTTTTAAGTTCCTCAGAAGGTGTATAATTCCGGATATATGAAATTAAAAATAATTTTGAGTGGTAAATATTTTCAACAACTAATTACTTTATGTATGTATTCCATTTTAGTTTTCATACATCTAGCCTACGTTATTTTTGAAGCATCTAACTCAGTCTTCAAATTGTTAAAAGTCTTTATTATCAATTTGTTTGCCACACCGACTTTATTTTAGTTTTTACGCTTCTCTCAAAGGTATTCCTAAGCATTTACTGTGGGCATGTGAAAATAGAACCAAGTGTTTAAAGGTTTTATTGACCCTTTACTTGTTCATCTAGACTTATTTTAGTATTCATGCTATGCATATGTAAATGGTAAAAATATATTTTTTTTAATCTAATCTTATTTCAAATAGTGGTCCTATGCTATTCTTAGGGGAGATTCCACTTATTGGGTCTTTTATACTCATCTTTTATTAATCTTTTGCAGACGACAAAGATTAGACCATGTTCAATATTATGAATAAGACAGTCGAAAATATTATGAATTGACCACTTATTGAGTCACGTAACATAGAAAAAATGCAAAACTAAAAAAATAAGACAGTCGAAAATATTATGAATAATAACTATTTGCAAATAAGTTTTTTAAGAAATAAATGCACACAAATATATTCAAATGAATGTCATATGCATGCACTCAGGATCGAGTGTCACACCTTTCATATTGTAAATAGCTTCTCACAGTATGCAAGGTAGATTAACAGAAGCAATTGACTTGACTTTCTCAAATTTGTAGAGAAGAATAAGTAGGGGATGAAACACTAATAATGAGTTTGTGAGCTAAAATAAACTTATACTATATAGTTATTGAACGTTATAAAGTTGTGGAGTCTGTTATAGTAATATCCTTCTAGGGGTTTTAGTTTGTGAGAATCTCTCTCAGGTTTAGAGGTGTTCTCTGTTGGACCTTTAGAGTTGTAAAGGTCTTATCTTTTCTGTAGTTTGATACTAACACCATTCTATTACATCTTATTCTTAGGTAGAGAACGGAACTTCATAGAAAAGTAAAAGAAATATCAATTTCGGTGATTTCCTAAATCACGAATGATCCATCAAATAATTGCAACTCTAGCAATCTTGATGGTATAGGTCTTGAACAACTAATCAATTTCTTTCTCATGGTTTTTTTTCAAGCTTATGGGACTCAACAGGTATGAAAAATCTTGACAAATGTATTATTACTATTTTTATTTTTCACCTTTCTAGGTTTCAATCTGTGATTTGTGCTCAATATTTTTGTGAATAATAGGGGTTAAAATGATTAATCAGTTGCCATTTTTTGATTTTTATGGTTCATGATTAATTTGTGATTTGTGATTTTTTAGTGGTCCAGGGGGTCGACCTAGTTAAAAAAAGGTACCGGTCAACGCAACAGGTCGAGGGCATTGACATGCAAGGTCAACTGGTTCCTTTTTTGTAACAACCAATCAACCCAATAGACTGACCCAGTAGGTCAACCCTCTCGACCACAAAAAAATTACAAATATGAAGAGTGGTTTTTCTCCCGCAGAGCTCATTTCTAAAGGCTGATTCGTGAGCTACTTCATAGAAGCTATTAGATTGTTGTCTAAAGCGGGTAATGAGATGCAATTGTTTATAGTTGTCTATACATTGATAGTTAAAGTTGATTAATTGTATTAGGTTCATAGTTGGTGAAAATTTGTTTTATTAAATGTTTCTATTATGCACATATGTGATTGAGTATAAAATATGAGTTTTGTGGGTTTAACTGTTACATGTTCTTACTATGTGGGTTGTTAGCTTGGATAGAAAGTGAGTGAGATGCTGATAAGAGTGTGGTGGCGAAAAGCTTATTGTTGCTTGCATAAAGTTGTCGGGAGGTTGTATGTAGATACTGGTGTGAAGTGTGTTGCATAGTTGTTTTTAGTTAAGATAATGTTGTTCAATTAGATTAGTAATGGTGCTTTCCATTTCTTTTGTTATGTCATGTAGTTAGACTAGAGCAGCAAAGAAAAATTAGAGAAGAACATATGAATTCCAACTATCTTGCAATTATCTTGAACTCGGCAAATTTGAAACTCAGCCGCTACCCCCTTAACCCCTCTCCCTCTCTCTCTCTCTCTTTACAAAATGAACATATGAATTCCAACTATCTTGACCTTGGCAGATTTGAAACTCAATGTACAAGCCATGCTTAGCTATCTTAATTGAGTTTGAAATTCTTGCAATTACAATCAATATCTAATAAAAATTGAAGATGACATCTTTATCAATATGCTTTATCATTGAACAAATAATATAATTCTTTCCTTTAACTCTTTTCAATTTTTATGTCTAAACTAAGTGTAAATCCCATTTGGATGAGAGGTAATTTCTATTTTCATTGCGTGTAAAATATGACATTAGATCATGAACCTTAAACTTTCACATAGATATAGTTATCAGAAGTTATTACACATAGATAATTTGCTCTTAAGAGTCAGGGTAACTATGAGATAGGAGTAATTTAAACTATTTGTTTCTTTCACATACTACCTGGCTAGTGTATAGGAGGTATTTGGAAATTTATACCATTACTAACTTTGGAGTATTCATTGAAGCCCCTTCTTGGGTTTTTTGTTTCTATATTTAGACTGTCTGCTGAACTTTAAAATGCTTTACAATAGTCAAGCAGCTAAGTCTCTTATAACTAAACCAACTGCCTCTTCATTTCACCTGGTAGAAATCTATGGTAGAAGTGATATCTGATGAGCCTGCAGTGCAAACTTTTTGCTCCTGTCTTGTATATTTTCCATACCTTTGTCATATTTGTCTTGCTAAAGGAACATAAGAAATGTTAGAGTTTATTGTGCTATTGTGGACAATGCATATATCTTTGTTTTAGATCAACATGAGTTTAGCATGAAACGAAAGTAGACAAGTGGTTTTCACAGAGGCAAAACAAGTAAGTAATGTAAAAGAGTTGTTAGTTATTTTGTTATTTGACTATGTGGATACTAAAGTTGGACAATTCGCTATGTTATAAGTTATAGTGAGAGAGTCTCCTATATGTAGGGCGATCTACCTTGGTCATTAGAGGACTTTCCAGACTCATCTCACTAGTGCATGTCATTGGACTGGAACCATTGATCGATTTTCTCGGTTAGTATAAAATTAAAGCACAATGGACAACCAAGTTTTAAAACCCTGCAAGCGTATAAGTCGATGTCATACATGATTGAGTGTGAGAATCATATCCACGGGAAGGCTTCTAAGTGAATTCTAGTGGAGTTTGTGTGAAATCCTGAGGGGAGAAGACCTTAAGTGTGGAATAAGCTTGTCAAACCATTTAAAAATCCTCGTGCATAGGAGAATTTTATTGTAGCATTGCAAATTTTAAAAGTAGTGTATTACTTTCTTAATCCTAATTCACCCCTATTAGGATTATTTTCTCCAATAATATCTCAGTTGTTAATTTAACTTGTTAGATTCTTCACAATAAGACTTGACGTTAAAATATGAAAAACTGGTAGTAATATGAAATACGTTGATGTGGTTCTGTCTTCACCAAATTTAGGTTTTTTTGGATTTTATTTACTTGGCTTGAGCTAAGTAGAATGACCCTTTTCTTTTATAGATTACGGATATTTTGAAATCTTATATTAGTGAATGTTTTGGATTTTTTAATACTAATTAATTGTTATTATCCTTAATTGTATCATGTTCTAATTTAATGCATAAAAATTATGGTTTTATCGTTTGAATCACTAATTTTTGTGTTCAATCAAATTATTATCTATTCTACATAATTGCATGACAAATCTTTTTAAAATAAGTTTTAAAACAAATAATGTGTTTGGCAACTATAGGGCGAATAGTACCAGTTACTATTCACGTGAACAATGACCAGGGTCAATGTTCACTGGAATAGTGTGTGACCATCATCACTTGACGTAAGGCCAAAAAAAATATTTTTTATTTTTATACATTTTATGAGTTGCGTTGATTTTTCTATAAAGATTAAAATATGGGACCAATTAAAATGTGTTTCAATCATGAATACCTATAAAACATTTTTTCTTGCACTTTTCACTTAAGCTTGGATAAGGACTACTATGTATCACTTGCACCATATCTTCAAGGTTGTGAATTATCTAGGGTAGAACGAGATTTGAAACTTTTCTAAGTAGGGTTTGAAATACACGAAATTTTAGGTAATGTACTATTTTTTCGTTTGGATCCCCTTTCGCTTGTAATGGTCAAGTCAATCTAGCCATCTTTTGACTATGTTACTAGTTGTTGCCGTAACCGTATGTGGGTTTTAACATAGTGATTTGATGTGATTTCAGATTTTGGAGTATGGCACATCATTTTTGTACTGTGATCTATAGCTCATTTTTGCACCTTTTGCGTGGCATACACTTATCAAAAATAAATAAATAAATAAATAATATTTTATAAAGTTCGTTTTAGTTATGCCATGGTATTTGGATTTACCTTTCTTCTCATTGCATTATTTTGTGGATTGGTGAGGAATAGGTCTTTTTGCAAGGGCACATGGATAAAAGACTACCTTGGTAGTAGGACATTAGTCTTTCTTTTACGTTTTTTGTTAATAATTGAGGGTTGTGTCTCCCCTTATGGTTGAAATTTTTAGTATAGTTATTACTATAGTTTTATGATCTTATAAATGCTTATATTTGTAGGTTTATTCAATAATTTATTTTGGGACTCGTGTATATTTAGTTAGTTTGATTGGTTTAGTTGCTTTAAAATTTGCCTTGTCATTTGTGATTTTAATCTTTACTTTTGAAATTAGAGCCTTGTGCACTTAGGAATGACACCTTTTTTTTTTAATTACGCGACAGTTTTATTTGTGACATTGGGGCGTGACAGGACTAGAAATATAGTTGCAAATCCACTGGAACATTTTAGGCCCAATGCCTTGGCTGCTTCCTGGCCATAGATGAGGAGAGACCAAGAGCTATTATTTAGCTAATCTAGTACAGTGGATGACATACTTCCAAATGATGAGAGAGAGGTGGATATTGCTATAGCTATATGATCACCTGGATGGAAGTGATAACCAAGGTGGTTGACGTGAAAAAACATTTCAACATTTTCTTCATTTAAAAGTATTTCTTTAAACTATTACATCAAACGATAATCATGATTATGCTGAGAAAGAAAAGGGAAAACAGGCAAGCTAACTTGATATTATGATTATAGCACTAGATTGCATTAAAAAAGCATATGACATGAGATTTTCACAACAAGGTCTTTAAATCTAAACTTCATTAATTTCTCACATAATTGGTAGGAGTCAGACCTCAGTCCAAACTAACTCAAGAGTTTCCCGTCATACCAGATATCTCACATGGTCATTGAAATTCGTTATGCACAGAATGCATTTTAGACATTGATTTCGCTCAAGTACAGTATCAAAAAATAACATGACAGGAAAGGAGAACACATTTACTTGGGTGTATTTCAGTAAGATCTTGATGCCAGCTGACGCCTGAGAATATGCTTGTACTTTGTTGGGCTGTCCCACCATGTAGGAGTGTTGAGTATTTCGCGTTCTAACCAATATGGATCAACCTCTTTATTCTCTCTCAGCCTCTGGAAGAAGCTCCTCCACTGATCCATGGTACGCCTTAGACGAATTTTTGACCTCTAAAGAGAACCTTGACGAAGTCTTTTGCCAATCGAGTGATCTCCTCACCTTCAATGATGTACATATACTGGAAGGAAGATAACGGATGATGTTAATTCAATAAACATATATAGTCAGGATGATTCATGTCTGAATCCACTAAGGCAGCGCAAGCACATAAGCAATAAAAAGGAGCCCCTCGTGTCCAATCAGTTAAAACTTCAGAAGTAAAACTCGGACCTCCATATAATGATAGAAATCAATCCTCTCTCATAAGCGAAGTCTTGATATTCATATGATCATCAATTTCTTCGTCATATTTCAATCCAATTCACAAGGTAAAAAATATGCATCATCATTCTTTTTACATATCCAGGTTTTTAATCTGGTCCAAAGAGTTGAATTATATGTTTCAGGTAAAAATTACTGCAACGCGGTACCAAGAGTCCAAGCTCTCCCAACTTAGTGCCTCCTGACACTCCAGAAGCCAGCTAAAATGAGAGAGAAATCCCTCTTTAGGCATCAATTAATACTTATGGATCAATTTGTCACTCCTGAAATATTACTGTAAGATTTACTATTATAAGAATTTTTTCACAGCTTTTATCTGTGGGTATTCTTGCTAAGGTTCACACTTTGAGCTTTGTAACTAAGTTTTTGCCTACCACTGAGGAGTCTATGGATGTAGAAGCCAGCCTGTGAAGGAAACAGCCACTCCACCATCACCAAAGGCAAAAGAAAAACTTATGCAAGCTAGTTTATTTCGCGATATGAAATTAGAGGATGCAGATCACAATTACAATTATACTGTTTGGTTGCAATGCAAGTGCTCAGATTAGGCTGGGTTTTGTTGACCAGTCACCGATAAGCTGGCAGTTCCAAAGGAGAAAGAAAAAGCAATGCAGGGGACATGGCAAGGCACACACACACACACACGCAGAGGAAAGAGGGGAGAGAGAGAGAGAGAGAGAGAGAGATTACCAGAAATACAAAGCCAACAGTTGCCAGTATCACTTGCATAAGCTCATCTAAAATCCCTGGAAGACCTTCATCATCTGATTCACCAGAAGTATCACCACCCCCACCCCCACCACCTGGAGGATTTCCGCCACTGCCAGTGCCTCCATCATCAAAGTATTCTTGTTTTTTCCTCTGCTGACGTAACATATCTTCTATTGACTGGTCTTTCTTTAAATTTCCCATGGCATTCTCAAGAGCCTTCCATGGAGAAGCCTGATGCCAATTTGAGGACAAGTGAGTTGACTTTGGAATCTTCTTCTTCGAATGATATTTGAGAGGCGGGGGATTGGATTTTTATTTTGGAGGGGGTGGGGAAGGAGGTGATTAAAAGAAACAAAGTTAACTACACCGGAGACAATGCTAATCAGTTGTATCGCGTGGTGGGATCTAAAAGCTTCATGTCTTATCAGGAATAAAATATACTCTGCATTAGCAAACCTCCACAAACATCAGGAAGCAAATACACTGTGTTTACTAACTGGAGAAGAAGAGTACCAGATACATTATTATCTGGTTATGACTTGTAACATTTTTGGTATTTAAGTTGTCATAAATTCAACTTTTTTAAGACTAAATAAATGTCAATGCAAAAATATAGATAGGCATCTGACCTGCATCAGCTTACCCCTTTTCATATGCAGCTATGCAGCAAGACTGGCTTAGCTCCAACCGCTTAATCAAATATGCTAAATTACATAAAAAGCAAAACGAAGATACAATTTAATTATGAAATTAAGCAACATCACTAACTCATGACTACTGCCTTGCAGGTACTATTATTTTTGGGTGCTGATATGCAGCAGGAATGGTAAGTAGGTAATATCAAGACAGGTCATAAAGCAACATTCATATTTCATAGGAGATTTGAGAAGTGAGATGAGAGTTTTGCTTTTGGGAAAATCTAGTGGATTTGATCTGACGGTGGAGTTTTGGTGAGGTTAATGGGTGTTTTTTGGATAATTTATACTTGGACCCCCAAGGTTTAGAAAAATGGCACTTGGACACCTCTTGGAAATTGGTATCTTGCTGCTCCTTTGTTATATAATTTAGTACATATATATATTATATACAACATTTATAAATAAATAAATAAATATATATATATATATATATATATATATATATATACACTTAATAAATAACTAATCGAATCTTTTTAACGTTAAAAATTAAAACATATCGATTTACCTGTCGTTATCACTTATATAACCCAAAACCTAACGGATTCCCCATTGATTTTTGTTATCAAATTTTTAACAGACAGATACCCATCGGTTTCATATTAAACGAATAACCGTTCCCATCCTTATATATTCTTGAGGTGTTAGTTCACTTTTTTCTCTATAGTAAAAACCACTTACCATGAAAAGAAAAGAAAAAATAATGCTTAATATGTAAATCTTTATCATACAAATAAGGGTTAAGACAATACCCCAGTCATATAAAGCATAATCCTATCTCTTAGTTTTTTTATTTACTCCGTAAAATCCAAAAGACACATTGATAGATGTTGATTTATAGACAAAAGGTTCCAAATAATTATTGTCGTGGATGACTAGGAAGAGTATTTGGCAGGTGTATTACATGTGTACTAAATTTTAAGTGAGAGAGGCAAAATCAGGGGTTCGAAACTTACTCAAAGCAGTTCATAGTTAAGGGTATCCTCGAATCTTGAGCGGGACTTAGTTCTATATCTTCCGGTGTAAAGATGCCTTGTGGCTTTAAATTTTTTTTTTTTGAGAGGGTCAACTATGTCAATATCTAGTGGATTTTTTTTATTTAAAAAAAAGATTAATTACACTTTGACTAGCGTAACAATTTAAAAACTAATGTTTTTCTTTGTATTACTTAACCTGTCCTGCTGATCTTGATCCATAAAAATAGCACTTAAACATTATACCCAAACTTGAATGTACACAACTATCCTTGAGGGTTAAGTAATATAAATAAACATAAGGAGGTAAATTACTACATTTCTTACACATTAAAATAAATATTTTACTACCCTTTATAAAGAAAATATTATTCCATTATTACTTGAAAAAATAATCATTGAAAATTTATACTCGTACCTAGTCAAACATAATAACAAGCTATCATTGAATCCTCTCCATATTTAAATCATTATATAAGTATTTTCTTTTAATTTTTCATTTTTTGTATATATCAACCAAACGTATACTTGTAATCTTCCTTAAAGAAAAATATTGTTTTATCAACCTTAGAAAAATGTAAGCAAATTGATTTTGCCATTATTACATGCACTACTTTTGTCAACACAAAATTTGAATATTGAAACTTAGAATTAGAATATTTGACTTCGAAATGGTGAAAGTTTCTATTTTTATATGTTATTTTCACTATGATTTTTTTGGTAATTACAGGAAGAAAATTGTACTCATTTTAACAAGCATTAATATTGTTAAAAAATATTTTTTTTAAAATGTATCACAAAAAAATCAATTTTTTTGAAGATGGAGAAGGTATAATAATCAAATTAGTCATGATCGAGTATAGACACAAGCTTATATTTATTTATTCTTGAAGTATGAATAAATAACGACCATGAAGAAAAAGACCTATAAAAGTGCAACAATATCTTATTTATAAAACTTAGTAATACTCCACCTCTTTGATGAACGTAGATTGTAACAATTTACATCATATTCTCTTTTTTTGTTTCTATATCATTTACACCTCTCAAGGGTAGTTATGTATATTCAAAAGTTAATATAATATTTGCTTACTGTTTCTATTTTTCAATACAAGGAATGGGGTTAAATGCTACAGAAAATACATTGGGGTACTAAATCATTACGCTAGTCATACATCAAGGGGACAAAGTGTTATTAACTCTAAAAAAAATAGTAGTTTATAATGAAAAATTCTTTTACTAATTACACGTCCACTACTCATTTTTTATGGGCTTATTATTTAGGTCTTATTCCAAAGTCTAAAAAATTATGTTAATGTCGCGCTTTCTAAGGTAGCGATTGGTATACTAGAATAAGGTTTAGAATAGAATGACATTCCCAACTCTTTTCGATTCCCATGCTTGGTATATGAAGCAAATGACTTGGGAATCTCATTCCCAATGTAATCTCATTCTCGCATATAAGGGAATAGTCATTCCAGAGTAAATACATATATTTAGAAATGAACTTGACTACCATACCCTCATATTTAAATAATAATAATAATAATAATAATAACAAAAATAATAATAATAATAATAATAATAAAGTAAAATAATAATGATAAAAATAAAAACAAAAATAATAATAATAATACAAAATATTATTATAATAATAATAATAATAATAATAATAATAATAATAATAATAATAATTGTTGTTGTTATTATTATTATTATTATTATTATTATTATTATTATTATTATTATTGTTGTTGTTGTTGTTGTTGTTGTTGTTATTGTTGTTATTATTATTATCAATATTATTTATTATGTTTATATTGTTTACGATTCTATTCATGTTTATTTTTATTTTTAATACTATAATAATAAAATAGTAATATTGTCATATTATACAAGGCAGTCTCATTACTACTCTTTATTTGTACAACATATCAAACATGTCATTCGCATTCCTAAATTCATTCTATTCCTACTTTCATTCCATTCCTGTCCAAATACACTATTCCTGTCCAAATACATTCAAGTATACTAATCGCTAGCTAACTCTATTACAAAATTTATTGCCAACAAGCAGCAAATCCGAACTAACTATAAAAATGCCGACCAAGACCCTAATCAAGAGATTCTCTCGCTGACTTATTGTTAGTAAAATAAGCTTAATCCAGCGTAAATCGTGGGATTCTCTGAAGTTGAGAAATTATCGGACCTTGGGAGGTCACATCGGCACCCATGAAAGTTGGAGAATTATTTACTGAAATAATATAAGTATCTCATCCATTCACATAAAAAGATAATTAATATTTTTTTTATTCTCGACTTAAATATTCTTACTTACGTCATTCCGATTACTGACTTGGACATCAAACCTCGTCAAGATTAAGTGCGCTAGGGGGGGGGGGGGGGATTTGTGTTTCAAAGTCCTACTATATAGCACACACTTTTCTTTTTCGTGCAAGACAACACAAATTTTACTAGAGAGATAAAATCAGAATTTGATAATAATATATATATATATATATATATATAATCCATAATGGATTCCTTTAATTCAGATTTCTATCAATAATTGTTTACGCGCATAATGTATTATAAATCTTGACTCTCAAACCATTCTATTTTCTGTTTATTGGGGCGGCTAAATTGTAAAGTTTCAAACTATTTTAATCAGAACCTTGTTGCACTTTTCTTCCCATTGATGACTATCCAGTTGGACTTGTGGTGACACAATGTCGGATGCATAATCCTTGAAAGCAACCACAATCTTGGCATCCTTGGCATACCACTGCACACTCTGAATCATTTTGACATGGAATAGTCAAATTTCTTTTGTTGGGTAAATTAACACCAATTTTTTTGCTTCCTTGGTTGTGGAGCATTGCATCTGCCAACACTGTTTTGAATTGCAATTTATGGTTAACATATATATAGGATCACATGGGGTTCCAACTATCGGAACCCGGTAATCGAATTATTTGGCAGAGTCTGATCATCAATTGATAAACCTTCAGGTGTAGTGGTGTGTTTCCACACATGTACTAGATCAATTAAGATTAGAACTCCAAAACAATGGGAAGTATCAAACCAAGGATTTTACTCCTACTACTACTGGAGCATGTCCCTGGAGGCTATTTCCAAAAATGATATTGTTAGTCAAGCATAATAATGATTGATGAGGATGTTACATAAGAAAGCATCTAGATGATAGGATTGAGATGTAATTATTACCCATAAAAAGAAAATTAATGTAGAGATTAGAGACTTACTTGATGTAAAAATGGCAAAGAAAATAAAAAGAATCAACTGGGATGGAGCCTTCATCATGGATTTGGCCTTGTGTAAAACTAAGATAGATCGATGAAATTGGTGTTTATGAAGGCCTCCCAAGCAGGTCTTATATATAGTTGAAAAAGCATTTAATTTAGGAGGAAGTTTAGAACCATTATATGGTAAGAGATTTCTTTTCTTTTTTTTTTCCTTTTTCCCTTTGCTAAATTTATATGGTAAGAGCTTCACAATCATTATATGGTAAGAAATTGAATAATATAAATCTATTTCATTGTAATGAGATTCACGTATTATGTATGATTTCTTTTAAAGATTTGCGTAGGTTTTCCAAATCTGTTAGTGTTTTAACTATCTCTAGAATTGCGATTACGTATTACATGGTAACAAAATTTCTTTGCTTTATGGACTTCTCGTTTTTTCTTTTTTCTTTTTTCTTTTAAAAAAAAAATATTAATGTGAGACATAGTCCTTATACTACATAAAATGTTCAATTTGGGTCCCTAATTTTACATGTTTTAATCACTATCCAATGATACTCCTCTTTTGCAAATTCTATCCAAAATTAACATAATTGTCATGTGCATTACGCACACCGGCTTTTAACATGAACCAGGGATAAAATCTCACATTTAGTCCCTATTGTTTCCTAACATTTTTAATTTAGTCTCTATTGTTTAAAATATCTCAATTTTGTCCTTATTATTTACACAAAATTTTTAATTGCATCTCTATTGTTTAAAATTTCTCAATTTCGTCCTTATTATTTGTTAAAAAAAATTCAATTTCGTTCCTATTATTTTCAAAAAGTTTCAAATTCGTCCTATTATTTGTCAAAAAATTTCAATTTAGTAATTGAATAATAGAGATGAATTTGAAAATTTAAGAAAACAATAGGAACGAAACTGAAACTTTTTAAAAATAATAGGGACGAAATTGAAACTTTTTGGGAAACAATAGGGACGAAATTGAGAAATTTCAAATAATAAGGATGAAATTGAAACTTTTGAGGAAACAACAGGAAAAAATTGAGACATTTTAAACAATAATAACCAAACTGAAATTTTTTTACAAATAATAGGGACTAAATGTGGTATTTTCACTAAAATAGTCAAATAACTTGATCTACCTCGCAAGTACGGAATGTAATGATCCCATATTGGACGAGAGATCGCGAGATAAATTTTTATATTTTGGGGTTTAAATTATTACAATCAGTCACTTGATAGATATCATCAGTTGATATATATGATTATGTAATTATTAGTTTGAAATGGCCTAGAATCATCATCCTGCAATCCATGCATGCATAGAACTTAGGTAGCGATTGGTACACCGGAATAGAGTTGAGAATGGAATAACATTCCCAATCTATTTTGATTCTCATGCTTGGTATAAAAGAATGAACTTGAGAATCAATCTCATTCGCAAAGTAATCACATTACCATATACATGGGATTAACCAATTAAGAGCAAACATATGGGATTAACCCATTCTCATATGCTTCGGAATAGATTTCTTTTTTAAAATGACAACCATACCCCCATAAAACCATAACTTTTAAATATATAGTTTTTTTTCCTAATAATAATAATAATAACTATTATTAAAAAAATAGAAATAAAAATAAAGATAAAAATGAAAAAAATAGTAATAAAATAATAATAAAAACAAAAGTAAAAAAACAAAAATGACAATAATTAAACAATAATAACAATAATTGAATAATAATAATTTAAAAATGAAATGACAAATAATAACAATAATAATAACAAAATCATAAAACTTAAACTAAAATAACAAAAATAGAAAAAATAAAATAAAAATAATAATAATTATTATTATCATGATATAAATAATAATATAAAACAAAAATAAAAATAATCAAAAATAAAAATAAAAATAAAATAAGCACCGACAACAACAACAACAACAATAATAATAATACTAATAAAAATAATAATAATAATAACTATAATCAGTTATTATTATTATTATTTATTATTATGTTTTTGTTGTTTAGGATTGTCAATGGGATGGGTTGAGGGAGGGGGTAGCTATCCACACACCCCACCCCGTCCTGCCACTTAAAAAGTTCTCCCATTCCCTGCCTCGCCCCCGAATCCCTGTGGGGAATGTGGATTATCCTCGGGGTTTTATTATTCTTTTAAACCTTAAAAATTAAAGTTAATTTGAATCATATAACTTCAAAATATAAATTAAAGTTATCGTAATGATAAATATAAATATAAGTCTTAAATAAAGTTTAAATATTAATTATATATTAAGTCTTACGCTTGCAGTTAAATTGCAAAAATAATATTATAGTAATTGAGACTCATGTATTTAAAATAAATTCTGACTTAACTATTGTATTTGAGAACTATAATTGAAAAAGAACACTTTATTGTGTTAGTGAGATTGCATTGATTATTATAATTTTTTTTTTATCGCATGTCACATATAATAGTAGTCGTAAATCTTTAAAATCCTTAATTATGTTATTTGAAACTTTTGAAATACAATTGAAACTAACAAATCTCTTAAATCCACTATGATCAATAGTAAAATTGAGGCATTTATGTCAAATGATAGCAAATCTCAAGTTACGACATGCAGTGGTCTTAAAAATTATTATAAAATCCTTTTAAATAATCTGGTTTTTCTTCTCCATTTTTATAATACTTTGTTTAATATCATTTTTTATACTTTTATATTTATAATTTTAAAATTTCAATACATATGTAAAACTAAAATAATAAATATAACTATCTATGTAAACAGGGCGGGTTATATGGGGTGGGAAATGGTTATCCCCGCACCTAGCCTCCTCCTCCCCCTCCCTCCCTCCCCCCTCATAGGGATTAAAAGTTAATCAACATTCCCCGCCCTATTCCCTATTTCCCACCCCATTTGGGGCAAGAGCGGGGCGGGTACCTGCAATCCCTGTCCGCGTTGCTATCCCTAATGTTGTTTACATTTAGATCATGTTTATTCTTACTTTTAATGCTATAAATAAAAGAACAATCTTGCAATATTATACAAGTTATTCTTATTACTAATATTGTATATTGACTGTGATACCCCAAACCTAACATATAGAGAATAATACTTGTTTGCATTTAATTAAGTTTTATCTTGAATACTAGCATAGAATTATGTGTTTACCTTAATGAATTCATTCATTTTTAGAACTATTTCATGATTCTTCAAAATATTCAAATAATAGTTAAAGTAATTATTTAAAATGAATATTAGCTAACTTATTAATTATAATACTCGGTTTCATTTTCTTGACTTTATTTACTTTATTTTTAACTATATGAAAAAAAGTAACTCCGAGTTCGAAACATAAAAATTTTATGGTTCTTTTTCTGAATTTCATATTTTTCTCTTAATACTTGCTATTTTAGATGCATACATCCTTTGAGTTTGCGTGCATGGCATATCGGGAGCAACGAGAAAAAATTCGTAAGTGAGTATAATGAATAGTAATATTTTCCAGCAATTTCCCAGTTTTTCCACTTAAATTACTCGACCCATTTTGCATAAAAAAAAGTTTGATCCATTTGCACCAAAACTTGACCCAATGTTTGACCCAAATGACCTTTGACCCTTTGACATTGCTTGTCATCTTTTAAAACATAATATAAACTAGTACCAAAAAAAAAAAAAAAAAAAACCTCAAGAACCTGTGAGCTTCATTTTGCCTTTCAAAAATTTTTGCTTTCAATTTGTTGCTCCAGATCTTCTAAAATTGCTCAAAGAACTTCTCTAGGATCTTATTAAGCTTTCTTCCTCTTGCATTAAGGTGAGGGAATACATCTATAATTGTATATTTTCAAATTCTAATTCAAACTTTATTTTTATGATCTAGTAATATATTGGTTATCTATGCTTATTTATGCTTCAAATACATTCTATTGTGATCATAGAACATTAATTTGTAGTTAGATTGTGAATTTTATGGTTAGAAATTGAAAATGTAAGTTGATGAAGATGATAAATAGTAAAAAATTTGAATAGTAAACTCTTGTGTTCTAGCTTAATTTATTACTTCAAATATGCTTAAATATGTATGTAGAGTAAACTTTTGAAGTTAGATTACATTTTGAATGTTTGAATATGGATATTGGAGAGTTTGGGAAGAAGGTGAATAGTATCGCAAAGAGTAACTTCGAATTTTGGAGTTTTTGCATTTCTAATCATTTTATTGCGTCTAATACATGAAATGATAGCTAGAGAGCTTGTAGAGTAAACTTTTAGCATTGTATTACTTGTATCTTGAATGTTGGTTGTGATTTTAGTTGCAACTACTAAAACTTGAATGAAATTTTGTAGTAGTAGCTATGGTGTTTGTTTAGTGTCCTACATGAAGTGTAGGATTATGTCACATGCTAGTATAATGCACATAGTTAGTTCAATACAAGAAATGTGCATGTGTGTGTGGATACTCTGTTTGGGCAGTTCACTATCGCCATCTTCTAGAGCAGTTTTGACATAGTAAATGAGCTTAGAATTGAACAAAATTTGTATAGCAGCTAGATTAGGCAGTTTAGAGCAAATGTTGATTTCTAGGACTAAGGCTAATTCTAACATTTTAGCACTCTGATCACATCATTTCCGAAATATAGCTCAAAATCTCTAGTTCTGCCCAGCTATGCGTGGTTGCGCGGTAAGAGTTATACCTTTTGAAATTTAACTCGGAATTGAGCACCGTTTGAACATAAAATTAACTACAGTTGAAAAGCTACAATTATAGTAAAAATCAGATAGTTTGGAGGTCAATAGCCTAGGTAACCGAATTGATTAAGTTGAGCTTCTGTTAGAGGAATTGGAAAATGTCTTAGTTGAGCTTGCGGTATTAATTTTGCACTTGAAAACTTGTATTGAATGTTTGAAGAATTAATTAGAATGTAAGTTAAATGTGAAGATGTTAACCAATGCATGTTAGTTGAGTCCACTTGTATAGTTGGCATTTAGTTTATATGTTAAGTACAATTTTGGTTAGTTATAGTTAGCTTAACTTTATATATATGTAAATGCTTCTATATTGTTACAAAGATATGGTGTTTAATTAAGTTACAATGAAATAAAGAATGTAATATAGATTCTTGGATGTGAAAGATAGTTGTTAAACTTTCTATAGTCAATTGCTAAAGTGTTATACTTGTATGAAAACTAGGGTATTCATATTCAAGCTAATCCAAGGAAAGTTGGAGTAACTAAGCCATTTTTACATCTTAAGGCTTGGTAAAGGTGAGAGAGTTTTCATTCTTTCGTGCATCTTAGTTATTTTATTGTTCATAAATTGTGGATTTTAATATAATTGCTTATACTTATGTGTACCTTGTTAAGAATTGAGTTAATATGCTTATCTCTTGCTTATATTGTTATAATGCTTATATTGCAACTACTTGCGAGGGCGGCCTACTTTGTCGTCCCTCTTATGTGATATTTGAAAATCTTGGCTCTCGTGATCTTAACTCAGGATTGCGCAACATTTTCGGACATAGTAGTGTCGAGAAACATGGGCGGCATCGGGCTTGCCGTGCTCCCTCGACTACCATGGTGCCTATTCCCTTTCACTTGCTGAATATACTCTACTACCCTAAAGGCGTGGTTCACCTCGTTGGGGCATATGGACCTACCTCAGGAGAAAGGGCCGTAGGATCGGGGTACATCCGGAGTACCCCGTTTGGAGGAATAAGGGGTTTGTCGGCACTTACTTGAAGATCTTGGCTCGTGGCTCGTGATTGAAGACAAACGTGGAACCGTATCCTTTTTATTCCTGGTTAAATAATTGTCTAATTAGCTTTGTTATTTTGTGTTGTATATGTTATTATCCTTGTTGCATCTCATGAAAGCATTCCTCGGTATGCTACATCACCTCCCTCACTGAGTATACATGTTGTATACTCACCCTCATTTCTAACACCTTTCAGGATCAGTGCTATCAGAGGTAGAAAAGAAGGCTCGAGAGTTTCGTGATTGATTATGCTGGCTTATGTGGATTGCCATTGAATTCAGTTTTGTAATTGTAAAGTTAAGGTTAGAATGTATTGATAGTTATGAATGGCTTGTAATGTTGTAATAACTTGTAATCTTTACTTTATTATTTGTTAGCTGCATGCTTGCATGTTTTGACGGGTTGACGAACTTAAATTATAAGAAAGAAAACTAGATAATATTAGAGTGGTATGATAAGTAAAATTATAATTATAGACGTTCAACAGTTAATGAATGCATTCTTGTGTGTCTTCAATGATGGATCCAAGGCTCAGATGACCTTGAGGAATTTGTTGTATGAGATAGCTTTGTAGAGGGGATGTACGAATGGAGTTAGATCATCGTTTTGTGGTTATAAATATTGTTTACAGGTTTTGATTAGTCCTATAAACAGGGGAGACTCCGTCCGTTTTTTCTCATTTTTCGTGTCTTCGATTTTGGGGTCAGGGCTCTGGTCTCGTGAGGGATCGGGGCGTTACATTGACTACCAGACATTGGTTTGGAATCGATATATACATTTCCATCTTCATTCCTAAAGCGTGCCAAACATGTCATTTTCATTCTCAAGTTCATTTTATTCCCAGTTTCACTCCATTCTTAGCTCATTCTATTCCTGTCCAAATTTATTCTAATATACCAATCGCTACCGAAGTGTAGAATTTTGATTGCTCTTGAGAGATTCATGACTCTTATGATGAACGATTAACTATAACAAAATCACCAAATTCCGGCTTTATCTGCATAGGCAAATCAAATCTACATGAGTTGTCTAGAAGACATCTTCGATCGTTTCTTTTTCGACCGGGAATTTTGTAATTTGGAAGTTAATTGCATTCATTTCAGGCTTCTAAATTTTGGGACCATAACCGGTTTAAAAGAGGTATTTATTGAACTTTTGATGTCATTTTTACATTATTTTATCTTTCGTTCAAACTATCCCTTGTTGTAGGACCTCTTAAAAGGTTTTTGAAAACTCAGGGACCTAAATGGGTTTAGACTAATAAATTAGGGACTTGTTTGTCTTTAACCCGTTTTTGTCATAATTATTAAAAATTGGGAGAATCTCACATTTAGTCCCTATTGTTTTAAAAAGAATCTCAATTTGGTCCCTATTATTTAAATTTAGCTCACTTTTACCATTATTTCACTTAATTCCCACTTAACACTTGCTAATAAAATATTATAAATTTATTCCTGATCATTAGTATACCTTTGGATGTAAACAATTTGCCATAAAATACTAAATGAAAAGGCAGATAAAGAATGTAGCCATTAATGGAAGAGAAGATGTTAATATTTTATTTAATACATTTTCTTTTTATCTTATAGATTAAGTTCTTGACTCACGAACTTTTTAATTTTTTTTGCTAAGTTTGAAACCATTTCGAAACTTCTTGCACTTCTTTACCAATTGACGGCTTCGTTTTTCAGCTTGCACAAGCACGAACGCACAATCCTCCATAGCATATACAACTTTTGCATATTTTGCAGTTGGGTGAACAATCATCAGCGACTTTACATGTTCGAAGGCGAGGAGCATATCCTGGGGCTCTTTCAGCATGGAGTGATGAATTTGCTACCACTGTGTGCAATTGTATAATTTATGAGTAACTTTTCCATACGGTCACGGGACGTCAAGCCCTTTTACATGGGGTGAGGTTCACAAATGTGGCCCCACACCCTCATAAAGAGGGCTTGGCATCCAGCTAACATGGAAACAATATTTTTTTTTCTTTTCAGTTTATGGTTAGCATGTATCTTTTTAAAAAGATATATCAAACCTAATACTTATTATCGAGATGTAATTGTTTACAGAAAATAAAATTGTTAATATAGAGATTGGAGACTTACTCGATGTAACAATCGCAACAAAAATAAAAGAAAACAATAGAGATGGAGTCTTCATCATGGATTTTCCTTGTGTAAGTTAATGAGAGAGAATTGAGAGGATTTCTTTGTATATTGATATATGAATTTTATTACATATACAAGCCATATATAGACAATGCCTTGGTGACCAAGCTAGCTAAACATGGTAATTAATTTAATATAGAATCATTGCCTAAATTATTGGTATAGGATTGCCTAAATTATTGGTATAGGATTGCCTAAGATATGATACAAGATTGCTTAAAATATGATACACTACGATTACGTTAACACTCTCCCTCAAACTCAAATGGGAAGAACGGCCGCCAACTTGAGTTTGGAAACTAAATCATGATGGCGACCTGGAGGCTGCATCTTGGTGAAGATATCAGTATAGTTTGATCAGCAGATGAGACTTTGACGAGATGAACGACACCTGACAGAGAATAAAGTAGCAGTCTGTCTCTATATGTTTGGTGCAATCATGGAAGACATCATTATGTGCGATTTGAATAACAATCTGATTGTCATAGTGAAGAGGTGTAGGACCAGAACAGTCAACAATCATATCTAGAAAAAGCCATCGAAGCCAAATGAGTTATTGAGAGGTGTCAGTAAGAGCATGATACTTAGCCTCTATACTAGAACGAGCAACCTTAGTTTTCTTTTTGTTGCACCAAGAGATAAGTGAATCACCCAAGAGACAACAAAAATTAGTAATAAACGATGATCAGTAGGATCATCAGCCTAATTAAGCTTGAAGAACAAGAGGTGTGTACATCAAAAAGTGAAAACCATGAAAGAGGGTGTACTTCACATAACATAAAATGCGAAGAACAACAGCATAGTGGGTAGATCATGGAGCTGACATATACTTAATGACCAAGCTAACTACATAGACAATGTCTGGTCTGGTGACCGTGAGATATACTAGACACCCAGCTAGTTAACGATATAAAGTAGCATCTTGGTAAGAAGTACCATCTGATGGAGTAAGGCGGATATTGAGATCAAGTGGAATGGAAGCAACCTTATCATAAGAGATTCCTGCGCGAGATTGGAGGCATATTTGGCTTGTGAAATATAATATCCTGTGTCATCCAATAAGATTTCAAGTCCCAAGAAGTAACTCAATCGGCCAAGATCTTTCATCTCGAAGGTGGTAGAGGGAAGAAGCTTGATGAGAATTGTTGTTTAACAATGTGCGAATTGACTCGCCAACTACGGGATTAGCCAATGTTGTAATGTTGACAAAAAATATAGGAATAGCTACCTCAACAGAGTGATTTGTAATGTATGGGATGTTGATATTAGAATCTTAACATAGTTCTCTTGACTTGTATTCTGTTGATTGTACGTGAGCATATCAATGAAATTTTTACTTATAGAGAAAAAAAAAGGCATGCACTATAGTGAGACCGTCATGGGATTTAAGCCATTCTAAGCCTTTATCTGTAACAAATTAATCAAATTTATTGGTTTTATTTATTTATTTAACTTTTGTCTAAGAAATCAAAACAAAATGACGAGAAATCTATAATTTAAAATTTTCATGAGGAATTTTGTATATATTAATGGTCTTCAAAGTTCTCTGATTGCTTTGTGATTAGCTAAAACGTGTTGACTAACTAAAATATTTCTTATTTCTTATTACTATTTTTATTATTATGGTAGTATGATCTATTTGTTCGTTACCTTTAATTGTTTGAGAAAATGACTCAATTAGTTCTAATTGTAGTCTCAAACGTTTACATAAGGGAGACCGTTAGTCTATTAGCTCATTTCTTTTAAAATCTTTACTTAAAATTTGACTGAAAAATATATGATTGTCATCTAATTATATGTAGTTTATTTTTTATGCAGTCAAATTATAAACAAAATTATCAATTTCATTCAACACATGACAAAAAAAATAGTCACATAATGATATTATATATGTTTCAAGGAGAGTAACAATAATGATTACAAATTACACTCGAGTAATATATATATATATATATATATATATACACACACACACACACACACACACTTAATAATTAACTAATCAAGTTTCAGATTTTGATTTTTTTTTTTATGTTAAAAATCAAAACTTATCGGTTTACCTGTCGTTATCACTTATATAATCCAAAACCTAACGGATTTCCCATCAGTTTTGTTATCAAATTTTTATCAAATGAATACCCATCGGTTTTGGATAAAACGAATAACCGTTACCATCCCTATATATTCTTGAGGCGTTAGTTCACTTTTTTCTCTATAGTAAAAACCACTTACCATGAAAGGAAAAAAAAATAACGCTTAATACGTAAATCTTTATCGTACAAATGAGGGTTAAGACAATACCCTGGTTATATAAAGCATAATCCTATCACTTAGTTTTTTTATTTACTCCGTAAAATCCAAAAGAGACATTGATAGATGTTGATTTATAGACAAAAGATTCCAAATAATTATTGTCGTGGATGACCAAGAAGAGTATTTGGCAGGTGTATTACATGTGTACTAAATTTTAAGTAAAAGGGGCAAGATCAAGGGTTCGAAACTTACTCAAAGCAGTTCATAGTTAGGGGCATCATCGAATCTTGAGCGAGACTTAGTTCTATATCTTCGGTTATGGAGATGTCTTGTGGCTTTAAGCAATTTCTTTTTTTTTTTGAGAGGGTCAACTATGTCAATATCTAGTGGATTTTTTTTTTAAAGGGTTAATTACACTTTGCCCCCTTGATGTATGACTAGCGTAACAATTTAACAACTAAGGTAATGATTGGTATATTGGAATTGATTTGGACATAAATGGAATGGGCCAAGGAATAGAATGAACCTGAGAATGAAATGAACTTAGAAATGTGAATGACATGTTTGGTATGTTTGAGGAATGAAGAGTAGTAATGGGAATGCCTTGTATAGTATGACATGATTGTTATTTTATTATTATAGTATTAAAAATAAAAATAAACATGAATATAACTGCAAACAACATAAGTTATATAATAAATAATAATGATAATAACAACAACAATAAATAATAATAATAATAATAATAATAACAATAATAATAATAATAACAAAATAAATAGAATAATAACAATAATAATAGCAGCAACAGCAACAACAATTATTATTATTATTATTATTATTATTATTATTATTATTATTATTATTATTATTATTATAATTTTAGTCAATATTTTTATTTTTATTTTTTAATTTTATTATTATTTTATTTATTCTATTTTTTATTATTATTATTATTTCATTCAATATTATTATTTTTTATTATTATTTTATTATTTTAATTTTATTGATTATTATTATTACTTTTACTTTTTATGTTTATTTTTATAATAATTATTATTATTATTATTATTATTTCATAATTATTATTATATTTCTTTATTATTATTATTATTATTATTATTATTATTATTATTATTATTATTATTATAATAGTTAGTATTTTATAATAATAATTATTATTATTATTTTTCTTCATTATTATTATTGTTATTTTTATTATTATTATTATTATTATTAAAATATGGGGATGTGCTAGTCAAATTCATTCTCAAACACATGGGAATAGCCCATTCACATGTGTGTGATTTAGAATGGTTATTCCCATATATGTAGGAATATGATTACCTTAGAGATGAGATTACCTTAGGAATAGCATTCCCAAGTTCATTCCTTCATATCAAACATGGAAATCGAAAAAAGTTGAGAATGTCATTTCATTCCAAACACATTCCAATATATCAATCGCTACTTAATATTTTTCTTTGTATCACTTAACCCCTCCTCAATATCTTGATCCATAAAAATATCACTTAAAGCATTAAACCAAAACTTGAATGTACAAAACTGTTCTTGAGGGTTAAGTAATATAAATAAACATAAGGAGGTAAATTACTACATTTCTTACACATTAAAATAAATATTTTACTAGCCTAAATAATAATTGAAAACTTATACTTGTACCTAGTCAAACATAATAACAAGCTATCATTGAATCTTCTCCATCTTTAAATAATTATATAAGTATTTGTTTTTAATTTTTCATCTTTAAATAATTATATAAGTATTTGCTTTTAATTTTTCATTTTTTGTATATATCATCCAAACGTATACTTGTAATCTTCCTTAAAGAAAAATATTCTTTTATCAACCTTAGAAAAATGTAAACAAATTGTAGGGAAAGAATAAGCTTGTATAATTTTGGTGTTATTACATGCACTACTTGTAACGTCCCGATCCCTCACGAGACTGGGGTCCTGATCCCAAAACCCAAGGCACGAAAATTTTAGGAAAAACGGACGGAGTCTCCCTTGTTTATAGGACTAATCAAAAACCTGCAACCAGCAAATATAACCATAATACAACAACAATTCCTCAAGGCCATCTGAGCTTTGGAACTCAACGGAAGCATATCATACAGGCATGCAAGACATATCTTTAGAACTTCGAGTCGTAAGACCATTTCTCATAATAAGCTAACATTAACTACAAGCTATACTCATATATTAAGTTCATCATTCAATCTTCCTTAACACACAAGCATGTATCCAAAGTGGTAAAGTCTATTTTCAAATATTACATCTTAACTACCAATAACACGAGCTTAAACTTTACATTACAACACAAACTCCTTCAAGCCTAACAAATACATACAAGGCCAAGCCTCAAAGTAGATCATATAATAACAACTTCACGCAATTCATATGTAGGCATCCAACCTCAGCACGATAGGCAACCAGCAACATGGCACTCAAGGTAGTTATTCTAACTGCTCTTGTAACCATTTAAAACGAGAAATGAGTAACCCAAGTTACTCAGTGAGGAAGGTAATGCAGCATACCGGAGCGTGCAACATGATATGCAATCCCAAGAAGTCATATATATCATAAAACAACAAGATCAAATAGCCAAGTAATTAACCACATTAAAAATGATACGGTTCAACTTCAAGTCTTCAATCTCGAACCACGAGCCACGAACTTCACGCAAGTGCCGGCAAACCCTTACTCTACCAAGTTGGGATACTCTGGATGTATCCCGATCCTACAACCCTTTCTCCTGAGGTAGCACCATATGCCCAGCAGGTAAACCACGCCTCTGAGGTAGTGGAGTATACTCAGCGAGAAAGGGAATAGGGACCATGGTAGTCGAGGGAGCACAGCAAGCCCGATGTCGCCCGTATTTCTCGATACTACCATGTCCGAAAAGGTTGTGCAATCTCGAGACAAGTCCACAAGAATCAAGATATCAAATAATACGTAAGAAGGACAACGAAGTAGGCCGCCCTCGCAATTATCTACAATTAAGCCAAGAATCCAAAATAACAACAAAGCTATAAAGAGACAAATATCATAATCTTCACAAAACTACATGGATAGTCTAAGGAACCCATGTAACATGCATTTAAACATCTATCAAGTATTCACAAGTTCATAGGAGAAAAAGGTCAACCAAAACATCTTTTCCTCTTTGTTAACTTTTCGATTTCTTCTCCCACGCAAGGTTCAAGGTTTCAAATCATCAAACCAACCATCCTACATCCCTAGGTAGGTCAAAAGGCACCTATCTAAGCTTTGAAAACTAGGTTTGGAAACGAAAACTCGGGAAGGTCCCGAGCGGGTTTGAACTACAACTACCATATCTGGACCCCAAATTCACGTAACGAAAGCACCAAAAGTGGTTTCATACCCCAAGGATACCTAAACCAAAGCCCAAACGCACCCGGATTGTATTTCGGGAAAAATGCCCTTTTTAAAGATTACCAAATTCGCATTTTATCACGTTTCCGAGCAATTCAATCTCACGTGAGCCTATGACTAGTTCCACTAACGTCTAAAGTACCTAATTGAAGCCTTAAATCAATCCAATTAACAAGTTTTCTCAAAACCCTAATTTCAAGCACTATTCATCATCTTCTTCATTCAATCTCAACATTCAACCATGGAATCCTCTATCAAGCTATAAAAGATAACTCTATAGGCTCTAATAAACACATAATAAACATTCATAACATGTATTATAGCTATAATCGACAAATCAAGAATTTCAACATATGAGCATAAACTTTAAAAGTAATAAAAATGCAACTCCCTCACATTCGAGTATTGAAGACAAGTTGTAGATGTTGTATAAGCTCCAAAGATCCCTCAAGATCAAGCCTAGAAGCCAAATTCATGCACAAAGGTTGAAGAAAACTCTCCTCTTTGCACCCTAGGGCTGTCGGGTTCTTGGGGGGGTATTTGGGTAGTTTTATTTTTGTTTTTTGATGAGTATTGTATGTGTATATAATATATTATATATATATGTCGGTATATGAGTAATTATTATAAATCGAATACCTCAAATTATTGGTCAAACTAAGTTAAAACTCCACTTAATTGGCAATTAGTTAAAACTAATATTTATGTTACGTAACACTATTCAAATAAGGTGGAAAAACATTTTCTAATTGCATGCTTCTGAGCTCAAAAGTCCAAAATAACAAATTTTCAATTCCTATTATGTATCATATGACCTAGGAAAAATATTAAATCGCATATCCGAGATAGTAAATTTTCTTATGAATAGTGCCTCATAAATAAACAACTAAAGAAGACAAGAAATGCACGTAAAATGCATAAGTAGTTTATGCAACAGTTATTTAAAATGTGTGATAAAATTCTCGGGCATCACACTACTTTTGTCAACACAAAACTTGAATATTGAATCTTAGAATTAGAATATTTGACTTCGAAATGATGAAAGTTTCTATTTTTATATGTTATTTTCACTATGATTTTTTTTTTGGTAATTACAAGGAAGAAACTTATACTCATTTTAACAAGCATTAATATTGTTAAAAAATATTTGTTTTAAAAATGTATCACAAAAAATTAGATTTTCTGAAGATGGAGAAGGTATAATAATCAAATTAGTCATGATCAAGTATAGACACAAGCTTATATTTATTTATTCTTATAGTATGAGTAAATAACAACCATGAAGAAAAAGACCTAGAAGAGTGTAACAATATCTTATTTATAAAACTTAGTAATACTCCACCTCTTTGATGAACGTAGATTGTAACAATTTACATCATATTCTTTTTTTCTATCTCATTTATATCTCTCGAAGGTAGTTATGTATATTCAAAATGATCGCGACTCAATTACTCCCAAACAATCTCCAACCAGAAATATTTCTCCAACTAGACTGTCAGCAAACCTACTTAAAGCCCAAGCACTAGTCCAAAACTTTGTGACTCAATTACTCCCAAACATCCCACTTTTTTCTGCTTACATCTCAAGTCCACTTCCTCTACCCACAAGCTCTTCAAAAAATAACCAAATCCAACTCTTCAAAAAAAGGCCCTACATCTGTTAGCCTAACTCAACACTCATCTCCTAAACCCATCACCAGGCCCCAATCAATACTTGAATCCAACCTTGATAACCCAAATCAGCCATTCTCTACTATACCAGCTTCTTAACAAAACAAGCCCACCTCCACAACTAAAAATCAGTCGACTACCAATAAAAGAAAAACATCTCCCAATTCCCATGAATCTTCACCCAAAAGAAGAAATTTTTCCTAATAAAAAAATTTCCCCTCTTCTGAAATTCGAGGAGACCATGACAGCTCAAAAAGCTCCCTTTTTTAAATACCTGTTGAAGAAGAGCATTCAAGCTCTTGGACCTCTTCATCAAAGCATAATCCATCTTATGCAAGCATAAAAATCAACTCCTCTCCAATTTCCCTCGACAATTCTACCATCAAAAATTCTAAAGAAAAGCTGGGGTTTGCCTCGGAACAGCCCCAGCAAGCCAAATGATCGCGTTGAGCTGGAACTATCAAGGTATGGGTACTACCTTGATAGTTCAAAACCTGAAGGACTTGGTCTCTCACTACAAACCCAACCTTATCAGCTTGTTTGAAACCAAGAATAAAAAAGAGAAACTCATTAGAATTTTTCAAAGAATTGGCTTTAATAACTTCTTTTGTGTCAACCCTACTGGTCTTTCAGGTGGCATTATATTACTCTGGGCCAATGACATTTCGGTCCGCTTCATTGAGCATCACTGACATTTTATTCATGCATCAGTTCAAGCAGATCCATCCCACTATTGGAGATTCATTGTTATCCACGGTTGTTCATCATTCAAAGAAAGACAAAAACTTTGGCCTATCATCAGTGATCTAGAGAAAAACAAAGACATCCCATGGCTCATTATGGGAGACTTTAATGAAATCAAGCAGCAATCTGAGAAGATTAGGCGAAAGCAGAAAACAAATTACAAGATTCAAAAGTTCCAAGTATTCATCAATCATAATGAACTCATGTACATCGAATCTAAAGGATGTCAATGCGCTTGGAGAAATAATAGGCATGGAGAAGCCAACGTCAAGGAAAAACTCGATAGAGCAGTGTGCACGACTGCTTGGCATTTTCTCTATCCGAATGCTTGGGTTTCTAATCATCCCCCAATTGAATCTGATCACTGTCCTATCATTCTCACAACTTCCTTCGATTCTGGTTTGAGAAGAAAAAAGTTCAAGTTTGAGTCTTATTAGGTTGAAGATACTAGCTGCAGAAAAGTTGTCGAAGATAGTTGGAATCATCCACATTACAAAACTCTTCGAAGAGGCATTGTTCTCACAAGGAAAAAACTGAAAATTTGTACTAAATCTCTCTCATCCTGGAGTAGAACAGTTTCTGAACAGCAAAAGGCAAATTGAACTCATTAAAGATCAACTCAACAATTTCCACAATTTACCATGGTCGAATGATTCTCAGCAAAAGTTGCCGACCTTAATTCCAAGCTCGAAGACCTTTGGAGAAAAAAGGAACAATACTAGGCAGCTAGGTCTCGCATTCAGTGGCTTCGAAGTAGAGATAAAAACACCAAATTTTTTCATGCATGCACTCTTCAACGCCGTGCAAAAAACAGAATACTTAGACTCCTTGCACCAGATGGAAATTGGATCGATAATCAGGAGGCCATAAAGGATCACATCCAGAATCATTTCAAAGCCATTTACACCTCAGTTGGTCCTAGAAATTTGAACTTTGGTCTTAGCTCTATTTCTCCTGTTGTCAACTCAACGATGAATGACGACTTACTTAGACCTTTGATGATGGAAGAAGTGAAAAAAGCTGCCTGGAGTCTTAGCCCATCAGAAGCTCTGGGTCCAGACGGTCTAACAGGTATATTTTTTCATAAATACTGGGACCTTATTAAAGATGATATATTTGCTTCAATCAACAGCTTCTTCAATGATGGCGAGCATCTTAGAGATATTAATCACACTATTATCACCCTTGTCCCAAAGATAACTAATCTTGAGAGCATTTCATAATTTCAACCAATATCATGTTCAAATTTCATCTATAAAATCCTCTCAAAAGTCCTCATTCTTAGACTTAAACCCTACATGGATAGTATCATATCTCCAAACCAAAGTGTTTTCATCCAAGGGAGAGTCATACAGGACAACCTCATCATTGCACAGGAAATCGCTCATCATCTCTGAACTCACAAAAGTTCAAATTCTTTCAAAGCGGCGATTAAACTCGATATGAATAAAGCTTTTGATGTTGTTGAATGGGATTTTCTTGAGCAACTGTTGGAAAAACTTGGCTTCCACCCTCGCTAGACAAGGCTTGTAATGCAAGCCATAACTTCAGTCCAGTATCATATCCAAGTTAATGGGGATTTGCTCCCCCTCTTCTCTCATCAAAGAGGTATTAGGCAAGGGGATCATCTTTCCCTTTTCCTTTTTTCCCTTCACCATCACTACCAACTGCTTCATTACTTTCACAATATCTCTCTTCTACATGGACATCATTAGTAGTTGTCTACTCCATAAGAACTTCATTAGTTGTTATCTCATCCATATGCACATCATTTGTCTCCTCCATATACATTTCATTACTTGTTTTTTCCTCCATAAGGACATCATTAGTTGTTATGTCAACTATCTGCACATCATTTATCCCCTCCATAGGAACTTCATTTGTTCCCTCCATAGGAACTTCATTAGTTGTTTGGTCCTCTATATGCACATCATTTGTCCTTCTATAGGAACTTCATTAGATGCAAAACTCCTACCACCTTGATATGGAACAATTGCAGTGGTCTGAATTATGGTTCCAGTTTCATTTGCAACTATAAGTGCATTAATGTCCTCCACAATATATATATTAGCACATGGAAAATTTGCAAAATCTTCTTCGAATTCTCTAATACCATCATCATCATGAATCAACCTAAGCCCATTATCAAATGATCTAAATACACCTGTCTTTACGTAATATATAAGTATTACGCTTTGTCCCACTCGACTTCTAATACATTTTTTGAAACCCCTGTAATGACAAATAATCTAATGGGACATTAAGAAATGTGACTCCACCTTCACACCTTAGTGTAGGTTATGAAACAAATATTCCACCAATCCACAAATCCAAATCACAACAACCATTAATCATATCGAAACTCTCATCCATATCATCCATTCTGCAATTTATAAATTACGCAATGTTATAGATTGTTATAGTTTTAACATTACAGCCATTAGGAATAGAAATAAAAGCCATAATATAGAAATGCCCAATTTTGAAAATGCCCTAATTCTAAAAAGCCCTAATTGAAAAAACTCTAATTTTACCAAAACCCTAATTAGGAGAAAACCCTAATTTGGAGTACCTTAATTAATCAAAGCCATAATATACCTAATTTGGGAAGCAGATTATTAAAAATTATGTTTTTTTTGCAAACCCTAGGTAGACTCGACATAATATCGAGGTTGAGGCTGTCCCTCTTAACAAAGACAACCAATCCATCAAACCCTAGCTAATAAATGAAAACGACAAAGAAGAATAAAGAAAAAAATATATTGGAACCACAACAATGTAGAATAAACAAAAGTTAAACAAAGGGAAAAAACAAAGTCAAACACATACCTGGACTTTGAAATGTGAGTACTCGTTCAGTTTATACCCGTTCAAGATCTCAACGAATAGAAAACATGATTTCGTCAGCGTCAAGTCAAGATTTTGTAAGATTTGTTACGTGTGCATCTTTGATACATGAAGTGAGTGTGTGTGCGACTATGTGTGCCAAAATCAAAAATTAGATTTCAAAATAATGAATTACGTTTCTCTCACCTTATTAAGAGTAAAATGCACCATACCCCCTTTTGTTTTTATAAAGTTGTGTCATAAACCCTGTGTTTTCAAAAGTCGCACAACACCCCCCCTCCCCTCTCCCCCTGTGTTATCCAAAATGTTGCACAATTGCCCCTATCATAAGTTTCATTAATGTCCGTTAGTTATAGTTATTAAAAGACGAAAATGTCATTTTCTATAAATAATAATTTTGTGCATTTCACACCCTTGATTTCTGCAAACCCATTTTGAAAGATGAACTGAACCTTTCACTGAATGAGACTTCTTGGTCGGAAGAAGACCTCAAAGATATTCAGCAAAAAAAAAAGACCTCAAAGATCCAAATAGTTGTATGAGATGGCAGTTCTTCTTAATGCACAAAGAGAAATAGCGACAAAATATTGAATTCACAATGGAAAATGAAGTGGCGCCAAGAAAGTTTTCTACCTCAAAGTGAAGGAAGGGCAAGAATTTAAAAAGCAATTGAGGTTAAATTAACGGATTTTAGGCAAGAATTTGTAACAGCAATGGTTGAAAACAAATGCAGCCTAAGGTAGGGTTAGAAGATACTTTTTGTACTTTCTTTTTAAAAAGCAATTGAGGTTAACGGGTTTAAGCTGCAGCAACAGAGGATTTTAGGCAAGAATTTATAACAACAATTGAGGTTAACGGATTTAATGAACTTCAAGTAATAGTTATATGTTATTTGAGAAAAAAAATAATTATCGGATTTAAGCTAATGATGTATTACACAAAATAACCTCTGGAAGATGGTTAAAGTTTGGATTTACAAGCGTTTAAAATTTTGGTGAGGAGATATGTGTGTGCGTTAAAGTGTGTGTGTGAATGTTATGGTGGTGGCAATTGGTGGAGATATGTGGTGGTGATAGGTTGTGATATTAATGGTGAGGGAGATGAGGGCATTTTGGTATATTAAAATGTATTTTTCAGCTTCAAACTAATCCCAGTTGCATAAGTGACATGTGTCATACACTCTCTGTTAAGTTTGACGTAACATTAGATGACAAGGTTTATGCTGCAACATTCAAAGAAACATAAGGGGTTATTTGCGACTTTTGAAAACACAGGGTTTATGACGCAACTTTAGAAAAATACAAGGGGGTATAGTGCATTTTACTCTTTTTTTTAATTTTATGTAAGGGTATAGCGGTCAATTAACTAATTCAGTAATGTCTGTTAATGGAATAAGAGATGTTGGGTGCATCAGTTATACTCCAAAAAACACAGGGGGGTAATGAACCTATTTTAAAAATATAGGGAGTGAATGAGTATTTAGGACAAAATACAAGGGGGTGGCAAACAATTCACTCTATCCTATACCACAAAAGAAAAAAAAAACCTAGGTTCTTTTTGCACCAATGGTTCTCATACTAACTTGTGTGAGGAATTTATGCTCTAATTCATAATGGAACCTGGAACTTAGTTCCTCCTTTTGCTTCTAAAAATATTATAGGCTACAAATGGGTTAGTTTACGGAATCAAGAGGAAGCAAGATGGAACTATTGAGTGCTATAAGGGCGTCTTGTTGCAAAGGGGTTTTATTAGCGCCCTAGTATTGACGTCAGTGCTACATTTAGCCCTTTTGTTAAGCAACCAACCATTGGGCTTGTTCTCTCACTTGCAATTAAAATAGTTGTCCTTAAACATCAATAATGATTTCTTACAGGGGCCTATGAAAGATGAGGTTTATATGTGTTAGCCTCATGCATTCAGTGATTATTTATAGTTTTCCAATCATGTGTGCCACTTATGCAAGGCAATTTATAGGCTCAAACAGGCCCCACATGTATGGTTTACTGATCACCTTTTTCTTATAACCCTTGGCTTTGTTAATTCTAAAAATGATGCTTCCTTCTTTATCCTTCATGATGGTTTAAGTTCCTACTTAGTCTACGTGGATGATATAGTTGTAACAAGAAACACTCACACTGCTATTCAGTGTATTATTCAATCCTTGGCCAATGTTTTTCTCTTAAAGATCTTGGACAACTTGATTATTTTCTAGGGCATACATATGTGCCGCACTCCGGATGGCATTTTCCTATCACAAAGAAAACAAATTTATGATTTTTTTTTTTTTTTTGCAAAAGAAACATGCTGGAGGCCTATGGACTCCACACGCCACTGTCCACCTCGACGATACTTCGCCTCAATGATGGCACTGCCTTAGCTGATTCTAAGCAGTATAGGGGATTGATTAGGGCTATACAATATATGTCTTTAACCCGTCTAGATATTTCCTTCACAGTAAAACATCTCTCTCAATTCATCCGCCAACCAACTGTGACTTACTAGACGACGACAAAATATGTTTTGCATTATCTGAATCAAACCATGGATCATTCATTGTTCTTGTGCAGGTCACCTAGCCTTCATCTATATTCATTCTCCAATGTTAACTGGAAATTTAATCTAGATGATTGCAACTCAACTTCAGAATTTGTGGCGTTTATTGGCAATAATCCCATTAGTCGGTCTTCCAATTGCTCGCTCGTTTACAAAGGAATAATATCGAGTAGTTGCTGCTGCCATCGCAGAAATTAACTGGCTACATAATCTTATCCGTAAGCTTCATATTTCGCTACCTCATGTACCAACTATATTTTGTGATAATGTTGGCGCAACATATCTCTGTGCAAATCTGGTATTTCATTCTCGAATAAACATATTGCCATTGATTTTCACTTTGTCCGAGATTAAGTAGCCAACAAGACACTTCAAATTTCAAAATTTGACCAATGAGGTGCAGGATCTCATGTACACTTAGCTGATCAGTTTGTAGACTCCCTTACTAAACCTTTGCGACGGCGATAGTACCTGCATCTAGGGGAACCGGCTGAGGCTCTGGCCCCCCAAGGTTTTAATTTTTTTTTTAAATTATCTATCTGTTTTATTAAAAAAAAAAATTATCGACCCCCACTATTTTTAAAAGTAATCTGTGTAGTATCATTATGAACCCCCTCTCCCCCTCCCTCTCTCCTTCCCCATCCCCAATGTTAAATTTTTAGCTTCACCCCTACGGTTGGATCAGAAGATCAAGCTATGTTTTCTTGATAGCCTGCCTAGCATGAGGGGGCATGGTAGAAGGATGTTAGGATAATACAGGGTAGTATCACATAGAAAACAAGAAATTAAGATGAATACTGAATTTTACGTGGTTCGACTTAAAGTCTATATCTACGGGCAATAAGACAACAATATACTATATGATGAAACTGTTATAAGCACTTTCTTACAAAGTCTCTCACCTCTCTGTTTTACTACACCTATTATAATAGTCAAAATGATTATTTATAGGTAATCCCTACGATTTTAGATATTAAGGTTATAAGACAATTATGTATTAACTACAAATACGGGCCATAGCCCAACACAACATTTATTTTCTGCAGGATTGCAGCTAGTTTAAAATTTTAAATTCCCCGTAACAAAGGAGTCGAAACATACCTTGCTAACTCCTAGTGTAATATTTATAGCGAGTGTATTATGAATGAGAGTGTGCAGCACAAAATATTTTCTCTCTCACGATCAAACTCTTTAGGTAGCACTTTCAAGTCGTCTCACATCACCAGTTGCCAACAACTTCAATTATGATTATTTAGTAATTATTATGCCTTTAGTGAAACTATTCGTTCAGATTGTAAGAACAAGAGTGTAACATGTTAGAATTTTAAAATCTAATATCAGAAAATAAAACACTACAATGATTAATTTGTCAAGTTAATAAATTTGAATCGTACATTGATATCTGAATCACACCTTGATTGATTAGATGCCATTAAGACTGCCTCTTGTAATAATTCTGAAACAAAATTCTGAAACAAAATCTTTAGCGGTATATTATGGTAGGCATGCCTAAGCTAGGGGCTCCCTGTCCCTCTCTAACTTCTGGATGTTGGCTCTCAATGGGGCAAACCAACCCTAATAGCCTATTAGTATTCTAGATGGGAGAGAGGGCTTAGCCTAAAATCTTTATCAAACCCTCCCATCAAGCTGCCCTGTAAATTAAACTGGCTCTACACCTTACATACCACACCACTGAAAATAATATTCATGAGACGGACCTAGGCCCAACTGGAATGGATCACTATAAAATTATGTTTTGGGCTTTACCGGTCAACATCAACCTGTTTTTCGAAAATAACAAAATATCCAATCAGTGGAAGTCTACAATTTAAAATTTCTAACAGTCTCCCACTTGGGCAACATTGATTGGTTTTGTATTTTAGAAATATTTTATTTTACAAAAAGACTCTCGGACTAAAAACAACTTTAGTAGCCACAAAATAAATGTCTCAATTCAGAATCCGGTCCAACAAGTCATCAATATCAAACCATAACAGTCGTTATACCATCTTTCAGCATAGGACTCCTATGATTACAAATACTAATGCCCCCATCGACATGGATCCCATGGTGTGGTAAAGTGTAATGTTGTTTTTGGCACATGTGATCGAACTATAATGATGAGCATGCCAAACCACAATCGGCCACTTTATGGTCTTGTAAGACCCTTTATGGGATTAGATCCATTTTTGCCTCATAAGAAGCCTTTAAACTTTATTGGGGGTATACGAACCCCCCTTTAACGCTTCCAAACCGAAGTCACTACAATAATGAAGCCTTTAACTGCATATCTCGAGATATAAAACTTTAGACCTGCGTGAGCTCACGACAACTTTACATGTGTACACACAAAACAGGGGTCACTAACTGAATATAATGGGAACAAAACTTTATTATACTGTAAATTACTCAAAATAAATTGTACCCTTACACTTTACGCTTCTAACCTGAAGCCTTTCAATTGAAGCATTAACAGAACTTCAACATGAGTTCCCAAAATGCATGCATATACAATATTCAGTGCACTCTAATATGAAGGTATAACCTGCTTACACTTGCATAAGCATATTAAGCACACAACTGTACCTTAAACATTTGTTGTCAATAAATTTCCGTAGCTTATGCCTTTATAACCCATTAATGGGGAAAAGTTGTATAAATAGTTAAGCAGATAATTAAAACATGATTGAATCACAATCACCACTATTAGCTCAAATAAAAACTATACAGTGAGAAATGTAAATATTTTAATAACTGAATATGAGAGAAATAACCACGCATCAATACTTTGTACGAGCAAACCATGCTCCTACTAACCAAATACTTCAAAAACCTTGAACACCTATGCACTTAATGGTGACTTCTTTTGGTTAGTGACATTACAATCCCAAAAATATGCATTGATTGTAATCTTTAGACTTTAAAAGTGTTGAACTTTTAACTCTCATAAATAAATAAATAAAAACTCTTTAAACTTCATCTCTAAATAAAGAAATACTTCAAAAATATGAGCATGTCAAGGTGTAGCAGATTGTATTAATCAATTGCCTTTTAAAAAAATGAGTCACTCTATAAACCTCTCCCCTTGACATTTCTTTAAAATGCAATGACCTCTTTACTGGTTTATCTCAAATACTTAAATGAGATATATACGTCATACTCATATTAAAACTGTAGTATACATGAACTGCCATTTTAGGCATGATACTTTATAGCTTTCTTGACAATAAACATGCACATCTATATATTGGAGAACATGGCCTTGTGAATATGTTACTCCCACTGACCTTAAACTTCACTTGTCACTTTAAAACTTTAGTTAGGTTAGTCCACTTATCACTTTAAAACTTTATATTCTTTATGATTTTAAAATTGTATATTGCAAGTGAAACCTTCTAACATGAAATATATTCTTTTATGATGTAAACATCAATGAAACTTTTATGAAATACTTACACTTGCAAAATTATATGCTACGAGGAAGCTTTATTAGCATATAATACTGCACGGAAAACTCTATAATAGTGTTCTTTCTTTAAAATTTAACTTTAATAAAAACCAAAGTGACATAATGCGTGGAAACCATGATCTGTCCAATAAATCTTAAAGATAGTGGCAAGTATACTCTTGAACATCCAATTTAAGGACTATAACTTTAAGCCTCATATTCTTTCACAAATAATGGAAGCATTCACTTGAAACATATATATAACACAAGTACTAAACTTTAGGAAACTTGATAGCCTTTAAGCTAGGATGTATTGACACATATGCTTCCAAAATGATTTCCACATTTTGAATCATCTAGATGGAATCCCTTTAAATAAGAAAATATTACACACAGAGGTAACATACTTGATACCTTTTATTAATTCTATATTTGTCATATGATAAAAACAAGGCTCAATAGGGAAAAAAGTTCCATAAAAATCTGTCTACCTTAGAACAATCACACATACATGTGTAAAAAATAGATGCATGGGGGAGGAAATCATGATTATGTCCAATAAACCTTCCATGACTACTTGAAGTGAAAGAAAGATGTGCTATAATAGTAACTTTAAATAAACTCAACCTTTACGATTATATGAACTTGCAACTAGAACCTTCTAGTCAAAACTTGTCCTATTTGGAGACTATGACATGTCATACGAACACCTTCAAGCAAAGTTGCATAACATCTTAAGAGTCTCCATAACTAAAAAGTCGGACGGATAGAAACCTAAACAACTTCAGGCAAGAAGGGTTTTTATGATAATTTTTTTTTTAAAGATCCTTACTATTCGCTCGTACTCCTCAAAGTTACCTTCAGGTATACAATTGTAAAATAATAACTCCAATGAGTAACCTGTCCCAAAATCCTTCTTAGATGCCTCATAAACCATAATGGATAACCCACTTCGGCTAAGTCACCCAATTTGATCTAGAGATCGTCCAACTAGGATAAAATAAAATGTCCTAGAATCTTTATTGAAAATCTTGTAAACCTTAATGAACTATATGATAAGAACCATTTTTAAGGTCTAGGACAAACTTATAATTCTTATATTATTGGACAAGTTTAATCACACATTCAAACATCTCGTTTAGAGTCTCCAACTAACTTGAATAAGTTCATGCATATCATTAACTTCAACTTGTCACAAAGATTCAACTTTAGTATGTCACTTTTATAATATTATCAAATACACTTTATTAACTCATACAAGAGACAAACAAATAAAACGCTATGTCTCCAAGATAAATACTTTAAATTTATGAAGACATGATTAAGGCTAATTCGAAAAGGGAACACAAATATAATTAGCTAAACACAAACTTTAATATGAGAAAGCATTCGTTTGACCTAAAATTTACTTAATCACTAAATAGTCAAGCTTGGGCAATTTCTCTAAGCAAATACATTGGAATGATCACATTGATATCCCCATATATGGAATAAAAACAAACTCCAATAATCCTTATATAATTTTAGAAAAATTATATCTATTTGATATTTAGAGATCTAAACAGTAATCTTAAGTATAATAAATGCATAAATGTAGGAAGTAACAATTACAGTAAAAATTAATTTGTTATCCTTTAACTGTTTTTTATCTATTTCTTTGTTGGGACATAATTAACACACTTGAAGTGAAAAGCAGGACTATTAAAGTCCACAAATATAGGTCCCAAAAAAAACTCAATTAACTTTTTATTCAAAAAGAATGAAATACTATAATACCACTAATGGAAGTACATGGAAATTTTGATACAAGGTTAGGAAGAGTCAATAGACACTTCCAACTAGAATAAAACTAGACCTCAGGTAAGTTTAACATCTTACAAATTTTAATAGCTTAGAGGATCTCCAATTTTGTTTAAATAAAATTAGCTTGATAGAGACCTCGCAATAAAATCAAAACTGATAACACTCATACTGTGAAATCACTTAAATATAATTATTGCCATCATAATCTCAATTTGACATATTGATCTTTCATAAGAATGTTGCTAGCCGTAATAGAATTCTGAAATAATGACATCATTAAGAAAGTGATAAACTGTGATAGCAATATTCTCATGAAAGCTCAAAGTGCATCACTGCATATTCGCCTTCAGGCAGAATACACAGCATACAGTATGAACCTCCCACTCAAATGAAACAGTGAGACAACTCTAAAAGAATTCATCCCCTTCGGACAAACAAATCCCTCTAAAGTCAAATAAAATAACCTTCACTGTCACTCCCTTTTTCCTTAAACTAATACACACAACTATCCCCTTCGAGCAGACAATTGCATATACTAATTCGGAGAAGCAAATATCCCAGAATCCTTATCAAATAATTTGTAAATTTACATAGAGATCCATTTTGGCGCAACCATCCATATCAATCACAAATTATTCAACTGGGACAATGTTACCTTAATAATAATGTGTACAAAATAAATATTTTGACAATTTATGTATATTCAAGATTCGTGTACACATACCATAAGTCCAAGATGTCAATTCGATAAACTATACAAGCTTTTGCCTTCATATAAGTCCAAACAGGAGCAAGAATAAGAGATCTACTCTTAAAATTTATGCTTAATATGAACTTTGGACTTTTTTATGAATATGCCATTATTCCATCGAATATACATATGCACCATTGGAATTACATTCCCAATAAAAAAAAAAAAAAACAAACCGTAGTGCAGTCTAGACTTCAGTATAACCCTGTATACATATGTTCGGTCTAGAAGAGCAAATCCATAATAAAATAGTATAATGTCTTACCAGTACCATAGCAACAGGTTAGTCTAGAACATCTACGGGAATCCCGTTAATCATATAGAAGAAAGATCAAAAGCTTGTCTAGACTGTTCACTTTAATCATCTAGATATAGACAGAACTTAAGTGACCAGTACAAATATCTTGTTTACTTTATTATAACCATGTCATGCATATCTTATAAGGGCAAAAACTATTTTGGTCCTTGAGGTTTGGTATAAAGCCCAAATTAGTCCTTGAGGTTTGCAAAAAGACCAAATAGGTCCTTCCTATTATCTATGACTTAATAGTCAAAGATTTGACTAAATAAAAAGACTTAAATGCCCTTGCTTTAGTGGTTAGAGATTTGGAGGGAAAGAAAAAAAAAAAAAAAGATTGAGACCATGCAGCAGGCACAACTATTTAAGCACTCAAGCTATTTTTTTTTTCTTTTCTCACTTTCAATTCATGCTCTTTCTCACCCAAAAAAAAAAAAAAAAGAACAACGACAACAAATGTTGAATTTAGTATCGGGTAGCCACTAATTGTGGCTTTTAAAGTCTTAAATTTTGGATATATGTCCTCCAACTACAAATGTTGTCTGACTTTTAACTAACTTAAAAAATGTATTGAGGTGCAATATTAGATAATAGAATGTATAACCTTGTAATAAATTCACTATAATTCACATGTGATGAATTTCTCGTCATTTGAAAATAAAAAAGAAAAAATAATAATAGACGAGGAATTCGTTACATGTAAATTATTTTTTCACATTTAATATTTATATTTTTTTCATCTATTATTATTTTTTCTTTTTTTTTTTTCAAATGACGAAAAAAAATGGCTTGGGTGCTTAAATAGTTGTGCTTGTTGCATGGTCCCAATTTTTTTTTCCCTTCCCTCCAAATCTCCAACCATTAAAGCAAGGGCATTTAAGTCTTTTTATTTAGTCAAATATTTGGCTATTAAGTCATAAATAATTATAGGGACCTATTTGGTCTTTTTGCAAACCTCAGGGACTAATTTGAATTTTATACCAAACCTCAGGGACTAAAATGGTTTTTGCCCTATCTTATAAAACAAACTCTTTACCCAAAATAAACCAGAGTAGAGAAAAAGACCCCTTTGTTGAATAAGATATAACGTGGCTTACTGGCTTTCATAACCTCTTGAACAAGTGCAATTCGTTTTAGAAATACGACATCTAATTAACGTTAGTAATGCATACGTCGGTACAGGGCTGTGAGCATAGCGATTGACATGGTGAAAATCTAGTTCAAGTGCCTCGTGTGAGATAGATATGCTTTAAACCATAGTTACCAGATTTGCCCTATCTTTTTTCGAATCGCGTATCGGATTTCACGGTACATTTATGTATCGGAACTCTACGATTCGCTTTCCATTTCACTAAATTTAGCGACTCGAAAAATATACAAATTTTTATCAGAAAAATAATGAAAAAGAATAAAGAGCCTAAAAGTATAACATATACAGACTGCAAACCTTTAACATATAAAAATTTTCTAATTTGTTTTTGTGTCGTGTGTTTGATATACAATATTAAAAAACTATCTTAATTGTTGGGTTTGGATTTTGGACTTTAGACTAACGTTACAGCAAATTGATTTTAGTAATTAGTAAACATAAAATACTATTGCTCTACAGAATATTTGATAATGGAACCCAATAATTCTTCATACCGTATTATGAACAAAAACTAGCATATCAAGAAGTATACTCCCATCGTACCCTTTAAACTCTAAGTGTCGTACCCCGTACCCGAATTCGTACCATGACTCAGACCGTACCACGAATCTGGTAACTATGCTTTAAACATTCATGAGCAAATTAATTGAATCTTTAAAAGCTGTAGAAAGAAAATTCTAACATAACATGCCGCTAAAAATTAGGCATGCCTACCATAACAGGCCGTTAAAGATTTTGTTTCAAAATTATTACAAGAGGCAGTCTTAATGGAATCTAATCAATCAAGGTTTGATTCAGATATCAAGGTACGATTCAAATTTATTAACCTGACAAATTAATCATTGCAGTATTTTATTTTCTGATATTAGATTTTAAAATTCTAACATAACAAAGTCATTTTTTCTAACTGGAAAAACGATAATGAAATTCTTTCTTGAAGCTAACTCTTACAAGCTTTGAAACATCCTCATCAGCATTTGTTGAACACAACTTCCAAAGAAATCACATTAAGCCAGAAATTTTGATAAAATAATCGTAGATGCCTTCAGCATTTCAGAAAATTGATAAAACTTGCAAAATTCTTGAAAGATGACCCCCCTTGGCAGACACTTTTTTGGGCCACTGTTTTCAGCTTGAGTGCATTTGCTTTCAAACTATGATCGGAAAGCAATAATTCAATTTTTGTTCTAATTTCATGACTTGACCTGATGCCATTTTCGTCAGGGTTCAATTTCAGACCAACCTTCCAAAAGTCACATATATAATTCTGGTTGTGAAATTGATCCCCGAAGAAAGGCCAACAAAGGAAAGGCACTCCCATGCTTAAACCCTCCATGGTTGAGTTCCATCCACAATGTGTCAAGAAGCAAGCAATCGAAGGGTGAGCTAACACTTTCTCTTGTGGTGCCCATTGAACAATTTTTCCAGGATCAGAAACTCTCTCAAGAAAGCCAAGTGGGAAAACACCTTGTCCTCCATACGATAGATCTGATCGAACCACCCATAGAAAAGGCTGGCCTGAAAGTTCAAGACCTAACGCTACTTCATTAAACTGGTGCTGACTGAGAACTGCTATGCTGCCAAAAGAAATATATATTACTGAGCCTGGAGGTTGTTTGTCTAACCAGGTTAAACAACTTGTGTCCTCAAGCCACAAGCTTCCAGCATCAGCACTGCTTTTGGAACTATCGCTTGAGATCAACGGTCCGACGGGTAAAATTTTGGGAATCAAATCACAAGCTGCTGATTCAAGCTCGTAACATGTGTTGCTAAGAAGCCATTTAACATCTTTTGCTGTTTGTTGCACAGTTGAACAGACTTCAAACACGATCTTCTTTACCTCTTAGTCGCCTGGAAAGTTACAGCCCAACTCAGTACTCATCCAAGCCGGGATGTCTGGTGAAAGACTGATTACTTCATCTGATTTCCTTATAATTCCTGCAAAGAGATTTGATCACTCTATAAGTCAATAATCTCTTTAATTATTTAGGGTTCGCTTGTTTGCAGGAAAATAACTAGGAGAAAATATTTGTACGGAAACGTATTTATCTGAAAAATATATAGAGAGTATTTTCTGGCGTTTAGTTGTCACACTTGAAAACAAATTTTTGGTGTTGGCAATCAAAATATTTTCCCATGGGACATTTTTACAAATACACACACACATATATATATTCAACACATGATGGGGGGGGGGGGGGGGGGGGGGGGTGGTTGTTGAGGGTGACCAGGGTGGGTGTGGTGGACTGTGGTGTGGTTGGGGAAAATGTTTTAATCACCTAATGCACATTATAAAGTTTTACACTCCTTATAACTAAATTTTTTGTATTTATCGAAAATATTTTCCGATTGATTATGTCACGGTGTTACCAAATATTTAAAAAAAAAAAAAAAACTAGAAAAGCATTTTCCAGAAAAAACTTTTACCGCGAGCAAACAGAGCCTAGTTACCGATCAAAATAAAACATAATAGGATGGATGCAAAAAAACCAATATCTTAGTCTCACCATCCATATCAATAATTCCTGCTTCAATGAGCTTTGGGATGTGATATACAACGGCCAAGCTTCCCACTCCAGCAGGAAAGAAAGCAACCTGCTCAACACCTATCCTTTCAGCAACCTTTAGTATCCAACCGACTGATGCATCAGCTATGACACAAGTGATCTGTTCATCAATGTTTGAACTGTTAATTTTTTCAATCATTACTGTCAAATAGCCAGGCATGACTCTTTGCATACTTCTTGGTGGCTGGTTTTGATCATCCCCAGCTTCCAATCCATCCGGGATCGCGGTAAATACTACATTGCTATGTTCATTAACCTTCTCTGACGACATTGAAGCAATCATTTTTTTGTGTGTGGATTCTGTGTTAACAAATGTGACCTTAATCCCATGACCAGCAATTTGATATGCCAACTTCAGAAGTGGTTTGACATGGCCTTGAGCTGGGAAGGGCACAGCCAATACATGTGGTCGCTTACCCATATCAACTGGTTGCACTTCCACACTTGTTTAAGGTTTCACGTTCAATTACTTGTATAAATATAAATCAGAAGTAAAGGAAAAAACCATTCCTAATTTACTGTATGTGTCGTTTTCTTTTTCGTCTGATACAGCAGTGAAAGCAACAGTTTTGTTTTCAAATGCTTCAACAGTTTCATCGACTAAGTTATCTTCTGTGTTTTATTTTTGTGTTTTTGTTATTCCTGGAACTTTCAACAGAGGAATCTTCGAATTCTATTGCTTGAGGTATTGTTTTTTCCCCTTTGTATCATGTAAAGTCGATTTGTTTTATAAAACCGAGATATCAATGAACTTCTAGGAAATAGTTTCACTGGATTCAGTCAATTATAACAAACATCAAATCTGTTGAGCTGTAAAGCTCATTTGAAATCAAAAAGCAACAACAACTTTTGTTGTTTTGTTGACAAAAGAGAAAAGTAGCAGACAAAGAAGCTTTTGTTGTTTTGTTGACAAAAGAGAAAAGTAGCAGACAAAGAAGACAAAAGCAATGGAAAAAGAAAGAAAAGTTTGTGCAGCAAACTTTGTTAGGCGCATGCAATTGCAATTTGGTTTCACACTGCGCAATGAAGACTTTGCACGTTGGCTTTGCAAAAGAATGAGCCTATAAATATGTGATTCATTCTTTTAGTTTTTGCATCACAAAACATAGCAAATCAGAGAGAAAAATTATAAGTTTTCTCCTTAGCATTTTCTCTTCCTCTTTTGTTGTTCTATATTTGTGAGTGAGAGTTAGTTTCTCCTATTATTTGAGAGAGTGATATTGTTCTCTCCTTATATTAGAAAGAAGGTTATTGTAAAATACTCCACATCATAGTGAAATCCTCCATTACTTGCCCGTGGTTTTTCCCTCGATTTGTTTGAGGGTTTTTCACGTAAATTTTGTGTCTCTACTTTCTCTGTTCTCATTCATATTTTAGTTGCGTGATACTGCTTGTCCTCGACCATTCCGCTGCGCCGATATCCAACAGTGGTATCAGAGCCATTGGTTACAGGTCACTGGTATTCATACGGGGTTACTGTTCACGGTTACTATTCATGCATACAATATAGTACTATTCACCTATACGGTATCAATACTATTCCTGTATACGGTTTTGGTACTATTCACGTATACGATACTATTCACATAAATAGTACTATTCACAGTGAAATAGTGGGAGCCGGTTCAAATTACGAAGCAGATCGTCATTAATACTATGGCGGCAAAATTTGAAATCGAGAAGTTCAACGGGAGAAATTTTTCCCTATGGAAATTAAAGATGAAAGCAATCTTGAGAAAGGAGAATTGCTTGGCAGCAATTGGAGACAGACCAGCGGAGATGACGGACGATAAGTGGAAAAAGATGGATGACAACGTTGTGGCTAACCTGCACCTGGCATTGGCAGATTCGGTATTGTCAAGCATTGAAGAAAAGAAGTCAGTAAAAGAATTTGGGATGCGCTGACCAAACTATATGAGGTCAAGTCACTTCACAACAAGATTTTCTTGAAGAGAAGACTCTATACCCTTCGGATGAGTGAGTCCACATCGGTGACAGATCACATCAATACCTTAAATACGTTATTCTCTCAATTGACTGCAATTGGGCATAAAATAGCGGAGCTTGAACGTGCAGAAATTCTACTTCAAAGTATACCTGATTCGTATGATCAACTCATCATTAGTTATACTAACAATGTTCTTTCAGATTCTGTTATTTTTGATGATGTTGCAGCCGCTGTTCTGTAAGAGGAATCTAGGCGCAAAAGTAAAGAAGACAGAATCGAAAGTTCACAACAAGAAGAGGCATTATCAATGGTGAGAGGTAGATCAACAGAACGTGGCTCTAGTGGGAGCAACAACCAAGGTAGATCAAAATCAAGGAGTACAAAAAATATAAAATGCTACAACTGTGGCAAGAAATGGTACTTCAAGAAGGATTGTTGGAGCAACAAGAAGAATCCCGAGGTGACAAATTCTCAGGGATGTGTAGCGACTGCACCAGATGATGGAGATATTTTATATAGCGAAGCAGCAACTGTATCAAAAGGCAGAAATGAGCTCACTGAAGCTTGGATAATGGATTCGGGAGCAACATGGCATATGACCTCTTGTAGAGAATGGTTCCACACCTATGAACCTGTCTCTGGAGGATCTGTGTACATAGGTAATGATCATGCCTTGAAAATTGCTGGTATCGGTACCGTCAAAATTAAAATGTATGATGGTACCATTCGCACCATTCAAGGGGTACGACACGTGAACGGCTTGAAGAAGAACCTATTGTCCATTGGACAATTGGATGACCTTGGCTGCAAGACCCATATCGAGAATGGGATCATGAAGGTCGTCAAATGAGCGCTTGTGGTGATCAAGGAAGAAAAGATCCGGGTAAATCTATACATGCTTTTGGGAGATACGTTGCAAGAAGCAGATGTATCAGTTGCATCAGCCGGTCAAGAAGAATCAACTATAATATGGCATCGCAGATTGGGCCACATGACAGAACGAGGCTTGAAGATTCTCGCTGAACGTAATCTCCTACCCGGGCTCAAGACGGTAAACTTACCTTTCTGTGAGCACTGTGTTACCAGTAAGCAGCATAGATTGAAATTTGGGAGATCTACTGCCAGAAGCAAACACATTTTAGACTTGATCCATTCAGACGTTTGGGAATCACCGGTTTTGTCCCTAGGATGAGCCAAATACTTTGTATCATTTATTGATGATTACTCCAGGAGACTGTGGGTGTATCCAATCAAGAACAAGTCAGATGTGTTTCCAATATTTAAAACATTCAAAGCGCTGGTGGAACTTGAATCCGGGAAAAGGATCAAGTGTTTGAGGACGGACAACGGAGAAGAATACACTGACGGGAGCTTCTTGGCATTTTGCAAGCAAGAGGGTATTCAGAGGCAATTTACTGTTGCACATACACCTCAGCAAAATGGTGTAGCAGAGCGGATGAACAGAACTCTTCTTGAAAGAATGAGAGCTATGTTAGAAACTGCAGGTCTAGCCAAATCATTTTGGGCAGAAGTAACTAAAACTGCCTGTTACGTGATAAACCGGTCACCGTCAACTACAATTGGGTTGAAAACACCAATGGAAATGTGGACCGAAAAACCCGCAGATTATTCTACCTTGCCCATATTTGGGTGTCCGGCATATGTGATGTATGGTTCCCAAGAAAAAACAAAGCTGGATCCAAAATTCAAGAAATGTGTATTCTTGGGAAATGCTGATGGTGTTAAGGGGTATAGCCTGTGGGATTCCACTGCCCACAAGGTTGTCATCAGCAGAGATGTGATATTTGCAGAAGATAAACTGCAAAATGAAGACGACAACAACACTTCAAATGAGACTACTACAATTCAAATTGAAGATAAGTTAGAACAAGGAGATGCTTCTTCTGAAGCTGCACCGGAGCACGAGGAACAAGAACCAGATGATGCTGAGGTTATAGAAGTCCGATGTTCACTGTGTCAGACAACAAGACCAACTTGGCATTCAGATTTTGTCATGGCGAGCAATGCTGCATATTGTCTTTTAACGGAGGATGGAGAGCCATCTACCTTTCACGAGGCTATAAAAAGCCCCGATGTTGCCCTGTGGATGACAGCAATGCAGGAAGAAATTGAAGCTCTACATAGAAACAAGACGTGGGAGCTTGTATCACTACCACCTGGACGGAAAGCCATTGGTAACAAATGGGTCTACAAGATCAAGCGAGATGGTAATGACCAAGTGGAGCGATATCGTGCAAGACTGGTGGTGAAAGGATATGCTCAGAAAGAAGGAATTGACTTCAACGAGATATTTTCTCCTGTGGTAAGACTTACAACTATCAGAGTAGTCTTGGCCATGTGTGCTGTGTTAGACTTACATCTAGAACAGTTAGATGTAAAGACGGCTTTTCTTCATGGTGAGCTTGAAGAAGAGATTTACATGCTTCAACCAGAAGGTTTTGTTGAGAAAGAAAAAGAAAACTTGGTTTGCAGGTTGACCAAATCTCTGTACGGTTTAAAGCAGGCGCCAAGGTGTTGGTACAAGAGATTTGATTCCTTCGTGATTAGCCTTGGGTACAACAGACTCAATTCAGACCATTGTACATATTACAAGAGGTTTGGCGATGATGATTTTATCATTCTGCTGTTGTACGTGGACGACATGCTGGTAGCAGGTCCCAGTAAAGATCGGGTCCAAGAACTGAAGGCACAGTTGGCTGGGGAGTTTGATATGAAGGATTTGGGACCAGCAAACAAGATTTTAGGGATGCAAATTCACCGAGATAGAGAAGGAAGGAAGGTATGGATTTCCCAAAAGAATTACTTGAAGAAAATCTTGCGGCGCTTCAATATGCAAGATTGTAAGGAAATCTCGACCCCGCTTCCTGTCAATTACAAATTATCCTCAAGTATGTGCCCTAGCACTAAAGCGGAGAGGATAGAAATGTCTCGAGTACCGTATGCATCAGCAGTGGGAAGTCTCATGTTCGCTATGATATGTACGAGACCAGATATTGCTCAAGCAGTTGGTGCGGTCAGTCGGTTCATGGCGAATCCTGGTAGAGAGCATTGGAATACTGTTAAGAGGATCCTACGATACATCAAAGGAACCTCGGATGTTACATTATGTTTTGAAGGATCAGAATTTACTGTCAAAGGTTTTGTTGATTCTGATTTTGCAGGTGATACCGATAAACGGAAGTCCACTACAAGCTATGTGTTTACAATTGCAGGCGGCGTGGTAAGCTGGATATCTAAATTACAGACTGTTGTGGCCCTATCTACAACAGAGGCTGAATACATGGCAGCTACACAAGCTTGTAAAGAAGTAGTCTGGATTAAACGGTTAATGGAAGAGCTCGGGCACAAACAAGAGAAAATTCCCTTGTTTTGTGACAGTCAGAGTGCCTTGCACATTGCAAGGAATCCAGCATTTCATTCCAGGACGAAACACATCGGTGTTCAATATCACTTTGTTCGAGAAGTAGTGGAGGAAGAAAGTGTGGATATGCAGAAGATTCACACCAACGAGAACCTAGCAGATGTCATGACAAAGTCAATCAACGTTGACAAGTTTGTTTGGAGTAGATCCTCTTATGGCTTAGCAAAGACGTAAGCAACATGAAACTGGCAAGACTGGAGAGATTTGAAGCCTGATTCAAATGAGCTTTAACTGGGAGATTGTTGAGCTGTAAAGCTCATTTGAAATCAAAAAGCAACAACAACTTTTGTTGTTTTGTTGACAAAAGAGAAAAGTAGCAGACGAAGAAGCTTTTGTTGTTTTGTTGACAAAAGAGAAAAGTAGCAGACAAAGAAGACAAAAGCAATGGAAAAAGAAAGAAAAGTTTGTGCAGCAAACTTTGTTAGGCGCATGCAATTGCAATTTGGTTTCACACTGCGCAATGAAGACTTTGCACGTTGGCTTTGCAGAAGAATGAGCCTATAAATATGTGATTCATTCTTTTAGTTTTTGCATCACAAAACATAGCAAATCAGAGAGAAAAATTATAAGTTTTCTCCGGAGCATTTTCTCTTCCTCTTTTGTTGTTCTATATTTATGAGTGAGAGTTAGTTTCTCCTATTCTTTGAGAGAGTGATATTGTTCTCTCCTTATATTAGAGAGAAGGTTATTGTAAAATACTCCACATCATAGTAAAATCCTCCATTACTTGCCCGTGGTTTTTCCCTCGATTTGTTTGAGGGTTTTTCACGTAAATTTTCTGTCTCTACTTTCTCTGTTCTCATTCATATTTTAGCTGCGTGATATTGCTTGTCCCTGACAATTCCGCTGCGCCGATATCCAACAAAATCTACAATAACATGACACACTTAATGTTAAGGTAGTAATTTGTTATCTGTGCTGAGCATAGTTGTCGAATTGTAAATCGTATCGTGAATCGAAATGTCATTTTTTTAAATCATGAATCGAATCGAATCGTGAATCGTACCGATTCGGTCACAAATTTGAAACTAGTTGATATTTGACATATTATGTTTCTATTAACAGTTTTTAGTTGAGATTCTTTATTTGAATTAATATTAATATATGTTTTTGTTACTTTTCTAGATTGTTCACTACTTTACTTGTTCCTAGTAGCCCAAACAATTTCTGCATCACAATATCACACTATTTTTTTTGGTCAGAACAATATCACATTTCACAAGTGTCCAAACTAGTGCTCAAAAGTTGTTGTAAACAAAAGTGGTCCAATCGGTTTCGAGTTTTGTATCCTATTTTTTTACTAAAGTGGGCTTATTTTGTTAGCTAATTTGAAATATTTTGGGCTTTAAAAAAAAAAAAAAAAAAATTGACCCGAATCGCGAACGATTCAGTGAATCGTACATTCACTAACGATTCACACGATTCGGTACCGATTCACTTGCGATTCACGTCGATTCACGATTCTCCTATCCGATTCGTATCATTTTTTTAGTGAATCGTATCAAATCGTATGATTCGAATCACGAATCGTACGATTCTGATTACAGTGGTGCTAAGTACAAGAACTGCAAAACAAAGGTATCACTGGTAGTTGTTTTCAGGGACTTTCGACGATGATCAAGTCAATTAATAAATCCGAGCATGAACAGTATAGTATCAGAATTTAGTAATTAGTTATATATGGCAAAGAATAAGTTTTTTTCTTTTTTTTGTGACTGTTAGTGTGCTATTTATACTATTCGATAAATAATCTTTTTAGGATATATGGTGAGTCCTAAAGATCTGAAAGATCTTTAAAAGAACACGTCTTAAGAAAAAACACTCTAGACAGGTTAATTTTTATGGTATTCTCAGAACTTATTGAACTAGATAGACCCCTAATACAATTTTCAACTCTTCCCCTTAATTTTTTTATACCTTTAAAGTGGTCGGATATTAATTAATAAGGGATTGGGAAATTACCTATATCACTTAAAATTCCTACCCAGATGCAATCTGATCGGCAAGTGCCTGCACAGCCAAAATTGGAAGAACTAGATTTATTAAGGTTGTTGTGCTACTTGTTTTTGTGTTGGTTTGCCACTTCTAGTCGAACAAATATTACTGACAAACAAGAAACCGAGAATTGTCACTATCTCATGCCGAAATGATTCCAATTTTTTTTGCATGTTTATTTATGTATTTATTATGTGGCTAAGCTTTCGTTAACTTCAAGGTATGCCGTCTATGTTTCACTTTCTTTGCCTTTGAGCTTATTTACAAGTTTGGTTAATTCTAAACTTAAACGTATTCTTGAAACAATTGAATTTTATAAAAGTTTGTGAAATTTGTTTGTAAATTCAATTACTTGTATTTGAAAGTATTTTTAAAAAAAATTAAGAAATTCAAAATTTGCATCTCAAGTTTTACCTAAATTCTTTGTCAAGAGGTCAAACTTATCAATCTAAATCCACCAAATTAGTTGCTCATCTTTTAAATACAAAATTGCCCTCAATAATTTCTTTTCTTTTTTCTTTTTTACTACCATTATTCTTCTCCTCTTACTGTCGTGCACCTGTCTCCCTCTTGTTTCCTAAGCAATTATTTCTTCTTTTGCTTCCGAACTTTTTCGCCGTTGAATTTCTTCTCCGAATTTGTATATGTGTTTTTAATTGATTGATCTCTTAAAATTCAACACATCATATGCGTTTTTGTAGCCTTTGATGAATGCTCCAAATTATAGATTTCTTTATTATTATTTTTATTTAATATTTTTCTTCTAATCTAAAAAAATACACAATTTTTAACGAATTAAGAGTTTTATGACTGGACTTGATGATTTGGAGTTGATTTGAGTTTCTCTGGCTAGCTTGAATTTCATAATTGATCATTAAAAAATTTCTGCTTGACTTTGGCTTTTGGAGTTAATCCAGACTTCTTTGAGTTTTCTGATTTTAAATACTACACCTCAAGTTAAAAAATCTTGTATGTCAAGACCCCAATTACTCTGATATTACTGTATCACACCCTCAAATCTGTAAGGACAACTTCCGAGTTGTGATACAGTAAGTCTAAAAAGATTACTCTTTCAGTCCACAAGGCTTGATCATGATAGTTGGAAGACAAAAACTCATAAACATTTGCTGAGCTGCTAAACCCTTAATTAATCAAAATAATACTTTCCAAATATTTAATACAAATTAAAGAGCGCAACATTCCAAACATAATATTGTTCCTTAATAATAGTGTTATTCCCAAAATATCACATGATCACAAGATTCAACTTCATATGGTAGCTTCTAAACCCACCAAGAAAATAATAGAATAAACTCAAGTTTAAAGAGAGAGCACATCTAAAAAAATTAGTCTATTATGAGGGAGAACGCCTTACACTTAGACGCACTCATTGTGAGGGTGAGATTCTTATGCGGGATTATTACATTCCACCCCTCTTAAATTAAGAGCTGACGCTCACGTTAGGCTTGCCTATAGACACTAGCCCAGCTGTAGTCTCTTCCTCCTGGCGGGTGCACTCGTCTACCAATATTAAAAGTGACACTTATCACACCTTAATTCAGCCTATTGACACTGACCCGACGGTAACTCTTTTCTTTTAGCGGCTGCACTCGACTATTAGTATTCAGTGTAATATTTACCACACCTTAATCCAACCTATAGTCTCCCTTCCATTGCGTTCACTCTCAATGAAAGCGTCAATGTAATAAAATAAATCTAAGAATGTAATAACTCAAATCTAAAAAGAGAGTACATCCTAAAAGACTAGTTTGTTAAGAGAGAGAACCCCTTACACTTAAAAAACATCTATTATAAGAGTGAGATTCTTATGCCAAAGAAAACTGAGACTTAAATCGATCACTGAAAATCAGACGCCAATGATCGATATACGAGATTCAATAATCAATAACATAGTCAACATGATGGAAATATCAAGCTTAATATCACAATAGCAAGCAATGGCTGCTTAGTTGCACAATTCATGATATGATGTTCACAATTCACAAGTCAATAACAAATACACGGTTAATAAACTCTCACCCACCTAGAATTCGATATTGTATTGATTATAAAGCTGAAATCTCTACCTTGCATTCAGACTAATCAAGTGGATCAATAGAGTATAAGGATCAATAGAAAATAAGAATCAATAAAGAATAATTATAGAATTTAAAATTGGATATCAGAGTAGACAAATAAGTGAATAAGTTTGTTGAACAACAAGGGGTAACAAAAGAATGGTAAATCCTACTTAGTTTTGATCATCAACAATACATATATATATATATATATGTTTATGAGGCCCATGGTTAAACTGAGTCATCTCCCTTGATTTCCATGATCCCAGAAACTCATCCAAGCATCTCTTCGCCTTGGAGTTTAATCTTTCGTTTCCTCTATAGTCTGCTCCTAGTTTGTGTAGATAGATCTATTATTTATATTCTCCTATTTTAAGAGTTGTCTTGCTCTCTCCTTGTATTCAGAGAGAAGTTTTAAGATCTTTTTCATCATAATGAAAATCTTTCTACACTTGTGTTTTGATCAATTTAATAGGGAATTTTACCACATATATTTTGAACAATTTTCTACTTTTCTCAATCTTACATTTTGCTGCATAATATTACTTCAACCTATAAAGAGAGTCGTTTCGTTTAGGGGAATCATTCTATGAAATAATCCTGCTCAAGAGATTACGATACGTACCTAACACCCTTAACATATACAAACTAGAAGTTTTTTCCTTAATTACTTATCTTTAGTTTTGATGAGAGTAAACCTAGCTCAGCAAAATAAGCTCACTGGTCAACGTCAAAGCTTAGTCATTAGACTGTTAGTTAACAAGATTAGTTGGGTCAGAGTTAGTTTAAGAATAACAAATTAAGGAAAAACTCTTCAAAAAATCCGACCAGTTAGTCTGGACTTTTACTCACATAGGAGTGGCTCTCCATATGTGTGGGCCCCCATATTTTGTGAGTGAAAGTCCAGACTGGACTTTTTGAAAAGTTTCTCCAAATTAAGAGTTAGTGAATTACAACTGTCATCTAATAGTATAAATAGCAAATCTTGTATCTCAATCCTTAATGGAAAATCATTTTCTTCATTTCTCTTAAATCTCTTCATGGTTATCAGAGGCACATGAAGACATAACTGTCTTCTTCATCGATCATCTATCTACTGACATTTTTTTTTTTTTTTTTTTTTTGCGCTTCAAGCTCACAACAATGGAGGAAGAGACAGAGCTACCTTCTGGATTGAAGTTCCTGATTCAAAATTGGAGTTCACTAGCTCTGAGTACAACTCGACAACTCCAATTACAATGTCTGGCGAGCTCAATTACAACGCATTCTTCGAGCAAATCGTCTTCTTGATCATGTTACTGGTTCTCAACCATGTCTGCCACCAAAGCTCAAGCAAGTTGATGGCACAGTTGAGTCAAATACAAACTATGAACAATGGATGATCATCGATCAACACTTAAAATCATGTCTTTGTGCGTCGATTTCATCTTCGGTGCTACCTCAAATTCAACATCTCTCGACCTCACCTGAAATCTGGACTGCATTAGAAGAGCGATTTCAAATCTCTCTCTCGACCTCATCTTCATCAGTTGAAGATGAAACTATACACTCTCACGAAAGGTTCACAGAGTATGCAATCTTATATATCTTGATCAAGTGAAATCTCTCTTTGATAATCTTGCTAGTGTTTCAACTACTGTTGATGAAGATGATCTAGTCCTGTACATTCTCAAAGGCTTACTGTAAAACGGCGAACATTTTGAGATGTCTGCCATTGCTGTGAGCATGGGGCATGGGTCTCACAAGTGCATGAAACCTACACGCCAGAGAAATAAGAGACCTTTTCAAAACCGTCCCTTAGTTTAAATTAAAGATATGCGTAATTTCAACCAGTCCATGTTCTCCATTTCCACAGAATTTCTGAGACCTAATAACATTTTTTCCTGTCATGATCAGTGCTTGTTTTTGCGTGTCAAAAGCTCATAAAGTAGGCTTCGAAAGGAAGTGACTATGGATCAAAGTCAAGCCAACAACGGCTATATTACACAACTATGGGAGCACAGGACATCAACGACATGAAACAAAATGAACTTCCATATCCCTCTTCATACACTCGTTTGCTAAACCCCACATCTATATCTAACTCCACAATACATTTAAAGTGCGATTTGCGTTATCAGATATTCTAAATGATTTGAAGAAGAACCTCCATCTTGGATGCTCTTTCTAGCCATGTCCTTCAATGTTAATACATTTGCTCTTATAGTGGCATCAGAAAGCAGTTCATCCACCTTTTGCTTAATCTCAAACCTTGAGATGATCCCCTCCTCATTTGGGGTTAACCACAGACCAATCTTCCAGGCTTCACATATACAAGTCTGAATATACAGCTGATCTCCAAAGTAAGGCCAACATAGAATAGGGACTCCCATGCTTATACTCTCCATGGTTGAACCCCAACCGCAATGGCTTAAGAAACAGGCAATGGAAGGGTGAGCCAGCACCATTTCTTGAGGTGCCCATTCTACGAACTTCCCACGTTCGCCTATTCTTTCTGTAAATCCATCAGGATATGTGGGGAAGGATCCATCGGCAAGGCCCGACCAAACAACCCATAAAAATGGACGATTCATTACCTCAAGCCCTATTGCGAGTTCAACAATTTGATGCTGGCTCAATCTTGATGTGCTGCCAAATGCAACGTAGATTACTGAACCAGGAGCTTGTTTGTCAAGCCAGCTTAAGCAACTAGAGTCTTCTGACCAAAAACTGCCAGCAGATTGTCCATTGGCTAGTAGTGGACCAACAGGTAAAATATTTGGCATCAGCTTATGAGTTGAAGGCTCCAGGTCATCAAACCAGTTGCAAATAATCCAATCTGAGTTTCTCATGCTGAGCATAATGCCTTGAATAACTTGAAACATCCCCTTTTGCATGTTCAAATCACCAGGAAAGTACCAGGTAAACTCTTTAGTGCTCATGGCTGGCATGTTTGGTAGCAGTTGGATCTTGTCATGCTTCAATGGAGTGCCTGCAGAGTTATTCATTGCTTTTGGATCAGAACCTAGAAGCTCAACGTCCCCTTATATTCATCTTACACTAACAGTAATTTTCTTTCCAGCTTGTTCTAAAAAGGACTCCTCAAGTCTAGCAGGGACTTTTTTGTAATACTGATGGTGCATTATTGTGTGAAACGTAAATCATTTTCAAAAGGTTACATGGAATACAAAACCTAAGGTAGTCTTCCATTTTTCTCTTTGTTCAAACCTTATCATGTGACATTGTTCAGAAACCAAGTAAATTGGATGAGAAATCTGTCACGGGTACTGCGTTACGTTGGGGGGAGTTGGGCCAAGTGGCCCTACTTAGAAGCTTTAAATTCTATATATAGGTTATAAATTTTTTTTTTCTAGTACTGATCCCATTCAATTTGCGTGTTTGACTCAATTAATAGTAAAATACTAAAAGTTAACTTATTGATACTAGATACAATGTATTTCCTTTGCAGTATTAGGAGAGAGATTATATATTCCTGTCCAAAACAAAACTGCTTTCCTTAGCCAAAAGAAAAAAAAAAAAAAAACTACTTTTCATATATATATATATATATTATTTTGAGGAAATTGGACAAATAATCTCCATTGTTTATAAATTTTGGACAAATAGTCTCTATTATTTTACAAGTCATTCAATTAGTCCCCATTGTTTGCAAAAGTCCCACAAATAGTCTTATTGTTTATAAAAGTCCCACAATTAGTCCCCATTGTTTGCAAAAGTCCCACAATTAGTCCACATTGTTTACAAAAGTCATTCAACCAGCCCCCATTGTTTCCAAAAGTCACTCAATTAGACACCAATGTTTGCACAAAATATTGGGGACTAATTGAGTGACTTTTGTAAACAATGGGGACTGATTGAGTCACTTTTGCAAACATTGGGGACTAATTGAGTGACTTTTGCAACAAACATTGGGGACTAATTGAGTGACTTTTGCAACAAACATTGGGGACTAATTGAGTGACTTTTGTAACCAATGGGGACTGAGTGAGTGACTTTTGTAAACATTGGGGACTAACTGAGGGACTTTTACAAAGAATGTGAAGTAAATGTGAGACTTGTAGAAACAATAGAGACTAACTGAATGACTTGTGAAACAATAGGGACTATTGGTAAAATTTTTACAAACAATGAGAGTTATTTGTCAAAAATTTGTAAACAATAGGGACTATTTGTAAGATTTGTCCTATTATGTTACAACTACAAATTTTTATTGTTAATTTATTGATCCCACTTAGTTAAAATCCTAGCTCTATCTAAGCAAGATGGGCAACTACACTAAATTGCATTGCATCTCTTATAAAGTGGAAGTTTGCAATAACTAATTATGTGTTTGCGTACCATCAGTGTCAATGAATTTAGTCTCAATAAGCTTCTGAATGTTGAGTCCTAGTGCCATGCATCCTAGAGTTGAACACCAAAAAACTGCAGTCTTTAACCCCATCTTCTTCGGCATCTCCACCATCCATGCCAATGGCGAATCAAAGATTATACCAGTGATCGTTTCTCCATTTTTAGATTGCTCATCTTTCTTGAGCACCTCCTCTAAATGACCAGGCAAGACCTGGTTAATACTCTCGGCCAATTTTCTTTGATCTTTCCTATCATCCTCAGGCTTCAGACCATCAGGAACCGTGACTAGCCTAAGATGGTGATTCCCGGTGATGGACTCAGGCATCACCACTGCCATTCTTGCCCGTATGAACTCCGTAACCACAACTGTGACCTTAGTTCCATGCTCAGCAATCTTGTGTGACAGCTTTATGAGTGGAGCTACATGACCTTGTAGAGGGTACGATACTACTAGAACATGGCCATCCCTTTGAATCATAATGTATTTCCGTCAATCAACAGAAGCTGACGTTCTCTTGAGATGAAGGTAGCTAATTAATATTTATAGGTTTACTGCTGCAGTTACTTAAATACAGGATAGTGAGCTGTAGACCCTTCCGATCGAGACCAAAACCCTGGGATCCATTAATTATTTTCTAGAAGGGCCACTTGCAACTTGCACTGCTTAGAATTAAGACTCGTAAGATTAAAGAGGAGTGGAGAAATTAGTGGTGTTTATTAGCGTAAATTGGTAATTGATATGTGGGAATGAGATGAAAATAAAATGATTTTTTTTTGCTCTATTCAATTAAATTCCTAAGCTTGGTATGAAATAATGAACTTAAAAATCTCATTTCATTCCAAAGAATCTGGGAAATCTATTCCTGACAAAACACATGGGAATAGTCAATTTTCTTGTGTTTTGGAATGAACTTATTACTAAAGTTACCAAAATACTCTTAAAAATATATATTACATACTATACAAATAACATTATTATTAATTTTATTATTATTATTATTATTATTATATATTTTTAATTTATTAATATTGTTTCTCATTATAACCATTATTACAAATTATGATATAGAAATAATATAATATAACAAAATAAAAATAAATGATAATAACAATAATAACTATAAATACAATATAATAAATAATACTAATAATAACATAAAATAATATATAATACTAATAATAATATAATAATATAATATAAATATAAATTTAATAAAAATTTACTATTGAGCAATATAAATTTAACAATAATATAAATAAATCATAAAAATAAAAGTAAATAAATATAATAATAGTAATATATATTCTCAAATTATCTTGTTGTTAATATGATACTTATTTTCATTTTTTTCAAACAATAATATATCTATAGCGACCAAAAAGCATTCTTGTGATTTCATATAAGTTATTCTCAATACTGTTCTGTTATACTGACTACCAAACATGAGGTTGGATCAACATTCATATCCTCATTCCTGAAGCATATCAAACATGATATACTATTTCCCAAGTTCATTTTATTTCTAGAGTTATTTCATTCATAAACTCATTCTATTTTTATCCAAAATCATTTCAGGATGTCCATCGACTCCTTAGAATTTTCACTAACCTTATCATTTATAGGAGTATTCTAGCTTGTGGTTCAATTTGAACTTATTGCTATGTGGGTTTAAACTTATCCAAACTTAATTAGATATCTAGAAAATAGGACCAAGGTTGAAGCCAATTTTTTGCCACTACTTGCGTTAGCTATATTAGCTTTCGAGATCGTAGAGAACTATCTTTTAGTTCTTGAAATACTGGACCTCTTCTATCACCATTAAAGTGACTTATTATAGATAAAGACTATGAATAGTTTACAGAATAGGACACTATTAGAGATTTTTCTCACATTTTTTGTCAATTTTTTTTTTAATTAGTTGCACATGTCACGTGAAATTGGTGAAGGACTAACGGCTAAAAACAGTATCTTACTTTAATTTAATTAAAGGGTGAAAATATTTATTTTTTAAGTTAGAGATCAAATTGTTATTTTACCCAAAGTTAAAAGACACAGGTATTTACCCTTATCTCTATTTTCTAGGGGTTACTTCTACTATCATTTCGAATCCAAAATCATGCATATAGCTTTCCTGCGCTAAGTTCATGTAGGCGAGTTTGTTGCAACAGGCCCGTTTTCTCCTGCTTTTTCTTTTGCGTGGGGCTCTCTCCATCATGGCATAATTAATGTGTATTTTATTTAACGTATAATATTAGACCTGACCTGCAATCCTGCTTCAAATACAGATCACTATCTGGTCTTGATATTTAGATTTGAAAGGTATTTCTACCCAGGGTAAATTTTACATTTATTCTTTATTGTTTACATTTTTTAAAAAATTAATTTTTAATATTTCAAAAAAATTATATTAGTTTAGAATGTTTATAAAGTAATTCAAAATGGTCCATATTGTTTAAAATTAGTCAATTTAATTTCTATTATTTTCTATAAAATTTAATTTAGTCTTCAAATAAAGATCACGTGCAAGGAGTGAATTGAATTTTTTTAGAAATAATAAAGACAAAATTGAATTTTTTTAAAAAAATAATAAAGACCAAATTGGCTAAATTTGAACAATAGAAATCATTTTCAATAACTTTGGTAAATATTAAGGACTACCATGCATCTTTTGAAATATTAGAAATTATATTGAAGAAGCATGTAAACAATAAGACTAAGTGTGAAATTTACCCTTTCTACCAACATGCCATTAGCATTATCTTTAAAATTGATAAGAGTTTCTCAGTATTTGCAACAATAAGGGAGGCATAAACAAGGTGTGAGCATAGGTAGATCCTATAATGATGTTCACGAAAAGATGGAAGCAAGACATGCGAAGTTGTGAAACTAACCCCTCTCTAATAGTTTAATTTTTTTTAAGCTTAAATTTTAGATAAAGGTATCAGAATTTAAGAACAAAAATGTCCTATGTTCAAACTCAACACTACCCATTTGTAAAATTACGTCCACGTATAAGGTTTAATTAGAAACTTTTTATCCTCCACGTGAAGGGACGTGTTGAATACTATAAATAAATACAACAAATTTCTCTCTAATAATTTAAACTTTTTTTAGTTAATTTTTTAGATGAAGTGGTCACTATCAATAATTTTTAAAGGGTTAATTAACATTGAGAAATTCTTGGTAGACTACAAGCTCCACTCCTTGTGGTTTTAGTCAATTATTTTGTACCATATCACTATCAATGGCAGAGCCATTTGATGGTAAATGGGGTTTCATGGGCCAAGCACAGACCAATCCGCGTGACACCCAATCCCTCGAGGCTAAGGGGCCAGCCAACCATACATGATCGACAAGTATAAATAAGTAAAACATAACAAATCCAGAAACGTCGGTTATAGAGACCTACCTGAATCATGAATATCACATGATTTGAATTTTATATAAAAACAATATGGACGAATTTGAATTTTTGGGAAACAATAAGAATTAAATTGGCTAATTTTAAAAACAGGGATAAATTTAAAATTTTAGAAAATAATAAATACTATTTGCATATTTTTATTATTATATATCCAAGCATTACTATCATAATGAGTGTATACTCAAAAACAAATGTTGTTATATTGATAATACTCTTCCCAAAAACACTAAATATTTGCTCTAATTAGAATTCATCAATGATATGAACAATACTGAGTATAATAACTACCATTAGAGTGAGTAATCAATTGCATCATCACCGTCATCTTTGGCTAAGAATAGTATTATACAATTGATTTACTCACAACTAAAAAAATCCAACAAAAGAAGGAAAAAAGAATAAAGAAACACATTATATTTGTTACTCCAAGAAAGGATTTTCACGGCAAAAATTTCACTTCTTGACAATATTCTTACCCTAAAAAAATCAATTTCCATCCCACAAAAATTTCCAAAGACCTTTTACCTTATCAAGCTCACCTTAACCTTCCCACTTTTTTTTTTTTTTTTTGCTATCTTACCGGTTGGAGTGAAGGGGAAATGATAATGTCGGGAGGGGGTGAATGGGATAAGAAAGACGAGGAGAGAGAAAAGAAAAGGGGTAAATGACTTCTCTAGCAAGAAAAAGAAAGGAGGGAGAATGAGAAGGATAAAGGAAAAGAAAGATAAAAAAGAAAAAAGTTCAAATTCTAATGGCATGTCTTTTGAAGCTTTGACTTTGAGTAAAAAGACTAAATGTGTGTTTAGCCTAACTTTTAGATATTTAAGCACTTTCTATGAGTTTAGAAATTAAAGCTAATCTATTTGGCATATTTCTCAAGGTGTATTTCAGTAAAAGTTGAATCTAAAAAGGTTAAAAAATATGAAACTCCAAATTGGAGTTTTTCAAAAAAGGATTTGTGAAACTGTTTTTACATAATGTGGGAAGCTGTTTTTCTTTTTCTTTCTCAAATATATCCCTCCATATTTTTTAAAGTCCAACATTGCTCTTAAAATTTCTAAAAACCTAACATTGCATAACATAGGTCAAATGGTCAATAACTTTTGTTCAACAGTATTTCTGACCAAAGTTCTACTATTAAAAATTTTACAAATCAAAAATTAAAATTTTACAATTAAACTAAACAGAGCCTAAGGAAGGAGGCAAATGAAACTTTTAGGTGGGTAAGTACTTATGTACTTAGCTTGTGCATTATATATTTAGGAAATGAAATTTAACCCCTTAAATTTTAAGGCCAATTATAGTGTGGCCTTTAATCAATTTTTTGTGTCACTTGTCCGTAATTAACTATGGGAAGATGCTAATGGATTACAGTAATTAGGCAATATATACTCAAATGAAGTATTTGGATATTAGATTTTCTTTTTTCCATAGTGACTTATTCCCAAATTTTTTATTTGTGCCAAATAACTACCCTTAACTTCTGTCTATAGTGATCTATCAATTTCTCTTTTTTATAAAGTAGCCAGAAATATAATTCAATTATGACATATATTACCACCAAAGTATTAGATCAATTGCTCCAATTCTCTTAATTATACCTCTTGCATACATTTACGACTATTAACACTACAATTATGGTTATTGGTTGAGGATAGCATCGTGAAAGGTAATACATAATTGATAAGACATAGACATAACACAAGATGTAACGAGAGAAAAATAGTTGGAGCATACAAGAATGGATAAAAAGTTAAGCAATGCAAAGTACATTAATTTGTTTTTTGTGTATGTATGTCGTATTTCTTTCATCTTATTTTAGGGCAATGTAATTTGACCTTTATCCAGGAAGGCCATTAATTGGTCCTATTAAGATGATAAAAGCTTGTTAAGAGGAAACATTAATACTCAATCTAACTGTTATAGGTTGTGTATAATGGGAAGTAAAATGATGTAGGCATACTAATTGATAAATCCGTATTTTTAGTAACTTTAACCCATTGAATCATGTATATTGCATTATTATTTCAAGTTTAATTGTATATTTTACACAAATTTAGTGCAATGTAGGTTTTAAGGAAGAAAGAGCAAAAACGGCCATAAAAATCAACATTTGGAGCGAATATTCGGCGCAACACTGAAGGAAAATGTTAGAACAACTTCAAAACGAGCAATTCAAGATTGAATTTGGCCAAACTGAGTGCGGAAATGGATTCAGGACGCTGAAAAACCTTGGAATAGACCTGGTCAACTTTTTGGTCAATGGTCAAAGTCAACGGTCAATGGTCAAAGTCAACGAGCCAATCAAAGTCAAAGTTCGGAGTCAAGGTTCACCTACCACAGCCAGAAGAGCGCTCGAGTGTCCCTTTTCTGCGCTCGAGCGCCACTTTTTGAAAAATGCCGACAATTAAGCGGTAGAATGCAGACTGAAAACGACAAAAAAAATATAAAAATCAAAAGTGCTAAAGGGCGCTCAAGCATGCCTGACTGGCGCTCGAGCGCCCTCCTGAAGTTTTGCCTATAAATGTTGCAATTTTGCAGCAACGAAGGGAGAACCAATTTTTCTCTTCTTAGCCAAGCTGCTGCTCCTCTAGTGGACAGAAGCGATTTTTCACCTTTTTCTTTGTATATAATCAATTTTCTTCATATTTTAGCTTAGGAGTAGGTTAGTTTAGTTTAGTTAGGGTCCTCAAATAAGGGACGGGCTTATGGATTAACGTCATAGCTTCGGAGAAATCGAGCCGGCTAAATCAAGACGTACTTAAATTCGATAACTTTTATTCTTGATTTCGATTTCTGTTTTGTAAATTTAATTATGGCACTCTAGACCCTTATTTTTGAAATGATAAATAAGTGATGATATTTTTGTATATATTTAGATTTAGATTAATACAAGTCTCGTATTCTTTAATTACTTAGTATTATCAATTAATTATGCGTATTCTTGTAGATATATTATAGTCAATTGAAAGTACATATACGCCCAGTTTTGTAAACCAGTGGCAGTACGTGACTACCTCGGACGAAATTAGCTAGGTTGCACCAGCACCTCCGGGGTACGTAAGTAAGAAGATTAATTGAGAGGTTGGATGTTGTTAGATTGTACCAACATATTCAGTCTTGTTAATTAATTCGTCATATTACTTACGTATCTAAGGCTAACTTCAGAAGTGGGAGCCAGAGGGCCCTCGAGCGCCAGACTGCAGTCTGGACTTATAACCTAAGCCCCGACGGCAGCAACAAAAAAAAAAAAAACAAAACAAAACAAAAATTGGATTTAGTTATTCTGAATATTAGATCTAAGGGTTGATTGTTGATATGTCTCGAGAATGTCTTTAGTTAATCTTGCTACTGAAGTCTTCTAACGACTTTGGTAATCTGGTGTGATTTCAACACTCACCGCATAATTTTCAGCAACTGTTACGGCTATACATTCATTAGTGTATATATTTTGAGTCTCCTCCAATGCATTTGTTAACAAACCATTAAAGGAGATTTATTGTGTGTATTTTAATTTGGTATGTTAAATTTCTCTCTTTAAAAGAAAAAGGGTGTTTGTTCTATTTTGTGTGATTTAGATTTAGTCTTTAAAAAAAATTAAGTTTAGAAAAAAACATAAAAAAAATTAGTCCTTGCGAAACTAAATTGTGTATATCATTGAGTTTTAAATTTCATTTTGTATCACTTTTGTTTTTATCCTCATAACTAATGTTGGTGTTTGAAGCTTTTAATGACAAATCTTCTTTCAGAACCATTTGAGGAACAATGCTTGGAATTTTTATCAGGTTGTATTGATAAATCCATATTTTTAGTAATTTTAACCCATTGAATCATGTATATTACATTATTATTTCAAGCTTAATTGTATATTTTACACAAATTTAGTGCAATATAGGTTCTGAAGAAGAAATAGCAAAAATGGCTACAAAAGCCAATAGTTGAACAAAAAGTTCAGCACAATACTAAAGGAGGAAGGTCGAGCGACTTTGACATGAGAAAATCGAGATTGAATTTGGCCAAACGGAGTGCAGAAACAAATTCAGGACGTTGAAAAACCTTAAAGAAGCTTTGGTCAACTTTCGGTCAATGCATGAATAGTAAAGTCAACGGTCAACGGATGAATAGTAAAATCAATGCGTGAATAGTAAATTTTGATGACATCATGCTGACACAATAATGACCTAGGCGATAACGTCATACTGACACAATGATAACCTAGGCGCTAACGTCATGCTGACACAATGATGACATCACGGCGTGAATAGTACTCGTGAATAATACCGAAATTGTCCTATAAATACACCTTCTTCATTTCATTTTTCTTGTACCATTTTTCTCTTATTAGCATAGATTGTGCTACTCTAGTATTTGTAAAGTGAGTTTTGAGTGTTTTAATTATTATTCTTAGTTTTGTGAATAGTTTTAATCCCGAGGGGAGGGTCTAGTGAGCTATCAACATACCGACATCATAACAGTCTACCGAAATCCGTACAACACGATAGTATTCTTTTATTTCAGTTTACGTTACGATTTCTTGTACTTTAATGTTTATTATGGCACACTAGACCCGAGATTCGTGGTGGTATGTGTGAGGTTATTCTTGTACATATGTTGTGATTCAGATTTATTAAAGTCTCGTATTTCTATTTTTATGTATTCTTTAATTAATTATACGTATACTTGTAATTATGTTATATTTAATTGAAAGTACATATACGCTCAGTTTTGTAAACCAGTGGCAATATGAGACTACCTCGGATGGATTCTAGTCTGGTTGTACCGACACCTCCAGGTTACATAAGTGCAAGATTAATTGAGAGATTGGAAATCGTTAGGTTGTACCAACACATCCAGTCTTGTTAATTAATTGATCTTATCACTTACGTAATTAAATGTTCATTTCAGTAGTGGGAGCTTGTACCCCTATTTCTGAAGGACTTAACTTTTAATCTGAATCAATAACTTTGTACTTACATATACCGATGTATAACCACCCTGAATCATTAACACTTTGGATTTTTAGTGTTGAGTGTTGTGATTATTTAATTTAGTATTTTTGACTAATTCACTTTTGGACCTTGTTACTACCGTATCTTTTGACATTTTGTGGATATTTCTTGGACTTAATTTTCCGTACTTCCGTACGTCCGTACTTTTGGACTTAATCAAACTTATCCGTGACGGGAGATAGTCAAACAATTCTGAATTAAGGACTTAACTTAATTTGATAACCCAATCTTCGTGGATCGACCCTCTACTCACCACAGCTAGAGGTAATTCGGGGTAAGCACTATTTCAATCATATAACCTCACTATTTTTTAGCGCAAAACGACGCTATCAAAATATGGCGCCGTTATGTATATAAGTGTTAATATGTATATATTTTAGATTTTAGTTTTTATTTTTATTTAAGTCAATTTTGCTATTTTGTATAGACTTTTTTTCTTTTTTTTTGTTTCTTTTTCATGTTTTAATTTTGTATGCATGGTCGGAGATCTTTAAAGCCACCCATCTTTGTTTTTGATACAGAAATTGAGAAAACTTTTAAATTCAAAAACAAAGCACATAAATTTCTAATCATGGCTGATCAAAATCTGAATCAAAACCAAAATCAGGATCAAGTGGAAGGTAGAGAAGTAGGAAATGTGAGGAGAAGCATAAAAGATTTTTCCACATCACAAGATTATGTTCCTCCACGAGCTATCGCCTTACCTGAAACTGATGATGGTTTTAAAATAAAGTCTCACATAATTTCAATGCTTCCCTTGTTCCACGGTCTTTCTAATGAAAACTCGTATGATCACATTAATACTTTTTTCATACATGCAGATCGATCAATACTAGAACTGTCTCGGAAGAGGTTGTTAAGTTGAGATTGTTTCCTTACTCTTTAATGGGTCAAGCACAAAATTGGCTTTACAGATTACGTTCTGGTTCTATCACTTCTTGGGGACAATTGCAAAGAGAATTTCTTGAAAGATTTTACTTTTCTTCAAAAACCAATGAATGTAGGAATCAATTAAATAATTTTTCTCAATTACCTGGAGAGGCACTTCATGAGAGTTGGGACAGATTTGAAACCTTAATTTATGAATGTCCACACCATAGTATTCCAGATTGGCAATTAGCTCAGAATTTCTATCAAGGGCTGAATGAGCATAATCAAAGTTTGCTCGATTCAGCTTGTAATGGTTCACTTCTTGAAAAATCTCCAGAAGAAGCCACAGAATTGTTCATAAAATTGAGCAACAATTCACGAAAGCGTGCATCTTCATCTAGAGAAAGGAGAGAAAGTGTAGGTTCAAATGATTACAATTCTTTGACATCAAAGATTGAAAATCTAATTCTTGCCTTGGAAAAAATAGTTAAAAGGAAAGAATCATTGCATGTAGTTGATTCAGGTGAAGGTGTTCTTGTATCAAATCCCAATTCAATTTCAGAGCAAGCTTGTGCTGCTTATAGATATCCCCGTAATTATGATTCATTCTCTAACACTTACAATCCAGGTACACGAGATCATCCAAATTTCCGGTGGGATCAGAATCGGGAATATGTTCAACAACAAAGACCAAGAAGCTATCCTCCAGGATTTCATTCAGTTCCACAAGGACAGGTACCTACGAGCTCTAATTCAGGTTCCAATTCTTATGGGACTACTTTGAAGAACAGGTTTTGAAAAAGCTTCACAGCTGGTAAATATACATACAAAGGCAATTGCCAACTTGGAAAGACAAATTGGGCAAATAGCTAACACAATTCAGAAAATGGAAGAAGGAACACTCCCTGCCCAACCAGATGGAAACCCAAAAGGTAAGGCCCATGCAGCATCTACAAGTCAAATAGTGGAGGATCTTCAAGCTATCACTACATTGCAAAGTGGTAAAAAAGTTGATAACAAGGTAAGTGTCGAAGCTTACAAAAATGCAAGACTTGCAAAGCAAAAAGCCAAGTCTCAAGTTACTGTTGATTCATCAAAAGAAACTGCAAATGAACCTGAAACTTTAATTTCACATGAAAATATTTCATTGATACTAAGTCCCAAGGCACCCTTTCCAAATGCATTAGGTAATCCACCTAATAAATATTCAAAGAGGGAAGAAATGCTTGAAACCTTTAAGCAAGTGATAATCAATTTACCTCTGTTAGAAATCATCAGACAAATTCCTGCTTATGCAAAGTTTCTTAAGGATTTGTGCACTCAGAAAATGAGGAATTCAGCTTTGATATCAAACAAAGTAAGGTTGACCGAAAAGGTAAGCAGCATTCTTACTTCTCATGTTCCACCAAAATTGAAAGTTCCAGGTGCATTTTCCATTTCTTGTTATATTGGTAATCATTGTGTAGATCGTGCCCTTCTTGATTTAGGAGCTAGTGTGAATCTTCTTCCCTTTAATCTTTTTGAGCAGTTAGATATAGGAGAATTGAAACCTACTCCGGTCACCCTTCAACTGGCTGATAGATCACTTAGAATTCCTAGGGGTATGATTGAAGATGTGTTGATAAAGGTTGATGAATTTTATTTTCCTGTGAATTTTGTTGTGCTAGATATGGAACCATGAGAAATTCAAAAGTTCCAAACTCCAGTTATACTAGGAAGACGATTTTTAACAACAGCTAATGCAAAAATTCACTGTGCAACTGGAGAATTAGAATTTACATTTGGAGATATTAAGGTAAAGCTGAATGTTGCTAATGCTGCAAGGTTTGCAGATGGAGATGATGGTCTTGAATGTTTTATTCTTGATAAGATTGATCCATTAATTGAAGAGTCTTTCCTTAGTCTTATGCAAAAAGATTTTTTGGAGAATGCTTTGAATGCTTTGAATAATGATGAAGTAGTGTTGAGTAGGTTTGAGGAGGAATCCGATGAATCTTTAGAAAGCAATTTAAGATTTGATGAAAAATTTCAGATTTGTGCAATAGAACCATCCTTGACTCTTTCTAAAGAACCCATGCTTCCTTCTATACAATTTCCTCCTGAGTTAGAACTTAAGCAACTTCCTAGTCATCTCAAGTATGTTTTTCTAGGTGCATATCAAACACTTCCAGTTATTATTGCTTCTAACCTTTCTTTGGAGAAGGAAGCTAAACTTGTAGATGTGTTGTCTAAGAATAAGGAAGCATTAGGCTGGACTGTTGCAGACCTTAAAGGAATAGATCCCTTTTTTTGCATGCATAAGATTAATTTGGAAAATGGAGCCAAGACATCTAGAGAGATGCAACGTAAGCTGAACTCGAACATGAGGGAAGTTGTAAAGAAGAAAATAATGAAGTTGTTAGATGTAGGTATCATTTATCCTATTTTGGATAGTAAATGGGTTAGTCCTATACAGGTTGTACCTAAGAAATCAGAAATCACTGTGGTGACAAGTGATAAAGGTGAATTGGTACCTACCCGCACCACAACTGGATGGCGTGTGTGTATTGATTATAGGAAACTTAATGCTGCAACAAGAAATGATCATTTTCCTTTACCATTCATTGATCAAAATTTGGACAGGTTGGCAGGACAAGGTTATTACTGTTTTCTTGACGGGTACTCGGGATACAATCAAATCCCTGTGGACCCTGAAGATCAGGAAAAGATAACTTTTACATGTCCTTTTGGCACGTTTGCTTATAGAAGAATGCCTTTTGGCCTTTGTAATGCACTAGCCACTTTCCAACGCTGCATGATGTCTATTTTCACTGATATGATAGATGAATTTGTTGAGGTCTTTATGGATGATTTTTCTATCTTTGGCTCTTCATTTGACACTTGTTTGAATAATCTTTCTTTGGTGTTGAAAAGATGTCAGGAATCTAATCTCATACTTAGCTGGGAGAAAAGTCATTTCATGGTTCAAGAAGGAATTGTTCTCGGACACATTATATCCAAGGAAGGAGTTCGGGTTGATAAAGCTAAGGTTGATATTATTTCTGATTTGCCCCCTCCAACAACTGTTAAACAGGTAAGATCGTTCATTGGACATGCTGGTTTCTACCGACGATTTATAAAGGATTTTAGTAAGATTTCTAGACCTTTATCAAATTTGTTGGCACAGGATACTCCATTCCAATTTGATGAAAAAGGTGTTACTGCTTTTGAAACACTGAAAAATGCACTTTTGACTGCTCCAGTGATTCAACCACCAGACTACTATCTTCCTTTTGAAATTATGTGTGATGCTTCAGATTATGCCATAGGAGTTGTATTAGGTCAACGCAAGGATCGTGTTCCTTGTGTGATCTATTACGCCAGCCGAACTTTGGATGATGCCCAAAAAAATATACCACCACAGAAAAAGAATTGCTTGCTATAGTTTTTGCATTAGAAAAGTTTCGGTCTTATGTGTTAGGATCAAAATAATCATTTATTCTGACCACTCAGCATTAAGATACCTGTTGGAAAAGAAAGATGCTAAACCTAGGCTTATTCGATGGTTGTTATTAATTCAAGAATTTGATTTAACAATCAAAGATAAGAAAGGTCAAGAAAATGTTGTTGCTGATCACTTGTCAAGGATTGTAACTCAGGAAACAGAAAATGAATTACCCTTGAGAGATACATTTCCTGATGAACAGTTACTGTTAATTTCTACTCCTAAACTTCCTTGGTATGCTCATATTGTGAATTATCTTGCAGTTGGTAAAATACCCAAGGAGTGGAACAAGACTGAGAAAGACCGATTTTTCTCAATTGCAAAGCATTATTTCTGGGAGGATCCTCATTTGTTCCATATTTGTTCTGATCAAACTATTCGTAGATGTGTACCCGAGTCTGAACAGCTAAGCATCATGTCATTTTGTCATTCGCAGGAATGTGGGGGACACTTTGGAGGATGACGGACAGTTATCAAAGTACTGCAAAGTGGGTTTTATTGACCCACATTAATCAAGGATGCTCATGAGTTTTGCAAAGCATGTGAAAGATGCCAAAAGACAAGTAACATGGGAAAAAAGGATATGATGCCTTTAAATCCCATTGTGGTTTGTGAACTTTTTGATGTTTGGGGTATTGATTTCATGGGTCCTTTCCCCATCTCCTTTGGTTTTCAATACATTTTGGTTGGTGTTGATTATGTGTCTAAATGGATTGAAGCAATTGCAACTAGGACTAATGATCACACTGTCGTATGAAATTCATAAAAGAAAACATTTTCTGTCGGTTTGGAATTTCACGAGCCATCATTAGTGACGGTGGAAGTCATTTCATTCACCGAACTTTTGAAAAATTGTTGAAGGAATACTCAGTCATTCATAAGGTTGCAACTCCATATCACCCACAAACTAGTGGACATGTTGAGGTTTTTAATAGGGAAATTAAATCAATCCTTGAAAAGACAGTTAGACCTGATAGGAATGATTGGTCCACTCGATTGAATGATGCACTTTGGGCATATAGAACTGCATATAAAACTCCCATAGGAATATCACATTTTCGTTTAGTTTTTGGAAAAGCATGTTATTTACCTGTTGAGTTACAATATAAGGCTTACTGGGCAATTAGAACTGTGAATTTTGACTTGCAGAAAGCTGGTGAAAACAGGTTGTTCCATCTAAATGAACTTGAAGAGATGTGTTTAGAAGCATACGAGAATGCCAAGATTTACAATGAGAAAATGAAGAGAACGCGTGATAAAATGATTATTCAGAAGTCATTTATTCCTAGAGAAGATGTGTGGTTATTTAATTCTAAGTAACGATTGTTTCCAGGAAAATTGAGGTCCAGATGGAATGGACCATTTAGAGTTGAACAAGTTTTTCCATCTGGGGTTGTCAAGATAAAAGATAAAACAAATGGGAAAACTATGTTTGTAAATGGACAAAGACTTAACTAGCTATCCAGTTAAAGAATTAGGGTGAAGAGTTAATTGAACTTAAGAATCCAATCCCTGTAGAGTAGCAATTTCAAAGTAATTCTGTCTGGCTGAAGACGTTAAACTTAGCGCTCCTAGGAGGCAACCTAGGATTTTTTTTATTTTTTTATTTTTTATTTTTCGTACCAAATGAGTCTTTCTCCAGCTTAATGTAGTTTGGGTCTAAACCCTGAGAAGCACTCATTCAGGTATGATTGTCATGATACTAGTGGTCACTGTACGTTTCTGTGTGCGGTTGACTGATCAGTGCAACTCTGTCTAACAGTAGTTGGCACTCCACCATCTTAATGTAGTTTAGGGTCTATTTGGGCATTACTTGATAAGGTAGTTAGGAGTGAGAGCAATCACCAGACGGTATTGTCTGTAACGTAAAACCCCACTGTCTTGCTCTTGACCCTATGGAACTGGCTATGGTCCCATGTGAGTGCTGAAGGAAAGTACTGGATGGCGTGAATACAGAAACCTTTAGAAGAGCTAGTTTATTAGTTTTTAAAATAAAAATAAAAAAATTGCCCGAAGGCGTTAAACTACAGCACTTAATTGTGTGTGCATGTTTTGCTGGCTGACATTAAATGGTTCCAGTGTCCATTCCCAGTTAGAAGGAAAAACTCTGACAATTTGTGTGACGCGCTCATCCTAAATGGGTGGGAGGATGGGTACACAGTGGCAATATTCGGTAGTGACTGTCTGAGGATAAAATAGGGTGTTATTTGTACTAAAGTGTGTGCCTCACATGAACCCAAGTGATCTTTGGGTAATCTAGGATCTCGTGGCGGTAACATTCCAAGGTTCATCCTAGATGTTGTCGTTTGGTTACCAATTAACTTTAAATTGGCGTTAACTTCAACGTTAGGAGGTCTTTTTCGACCTTTATGTAAATAGGGGCTCTCATGGTATTTGAGAGAAAGATAACTAATACCACTCCGAGGGGCATGTGATACGTGATTCATCACCTCTGCTTCGGCCAGTTCTTACGCTATGGCAGGTAGATTTACTATCCAGATTTTAATGTCATTTATTTGGTGTTCGGATGTGGTTTACTTTGCTGCATAGGTATGAAACTGAAATAGGGTTGAGATCCTATTTTTGCATTTCCCGGGCTTTTTTATTTTGTGTGAGACCATCTTAAGGGTGAATTCTAATATGTTTGCATTTTCTTGTCATTATGTGTGCTCGTTTTAATTTACATCTATTTTTTTAAAAAAAAATCTAAAAAAATAAAAATAAAAATAAAAATGTGTTAAAAAAATATAAAAAAACGTGGAAGGGTCGGTAAAAAGGGTTTTTACCCTAATCTTTCTTTCCCTCATTCTTTTTTCTCTTTATCGCCGACACCTCAATCTCTCTCACACAACAATCACAATTTTCTCTCAATCTCCCAAACTTGTTTCATCAACTCAACATGACCGACCAAGTTTTGCTTCTTATTGTGGCCATTTTTGCCTTATTCTTCTTCTTGTACATCTTCCTCATCTATCTTGTGATTAGGATGGGACGAATCCACGAAGGAAGAAAATATTTTTAGTTTTTAGGCTTATGTAATAAGTTGTGTTTTTTTTTTGTTTGTTTTGTTGAAAAAAAAAGAACGAAAAAAGGGCGGCCGAACGGTTTTAAAAACCCTAACCCTACCATTTTTTTTATCTCCTCCTTGCCGCTGCCATCTCCTACCTTTCTCCTCACAAACTTCTCCTTCTTCAGTTTTTTTTTTTTTTTTGTCAAAATTTCCACGAAGATGGTGTTGTTTAAAAGTCTCACGGCAGAGGAGTCGTTGCTTATGGTTCTTGGTGTTATTATTGTGATTCTTCTTTATTTGGCTTGGGTAGTTCATCATGAACTGCCCAGTTCCTAGGAAAAGAGAAAGAAGTAGGCTTATAATATAGGTTGTTTTATTGTTGTATTTGTTAAGTTAATGTACCGTTTCCATTTTCATTAATAAAATTTGTGAGTTTTATTTTTATTGTTTTCAGTATGGTCATCTTATTGTAGTTATTTACCTCGTTTTTACACTAATTTTATTTTGATGTTGTATTTGGCATATAAAAAAAACACAAAAACCAAATAAATGGAGTATAGATGTTTGATGGCGATTTGTTGAAAGTCGGGATGTAGATCTGGCCAATGTTTGAACTCCCTCACCTGCGGTTCAAAAAAAAAAAAAAAAACCATAAAAAATTTTCGTCCTTGCGAAACCACATTGTATATATCATTTAGTTTAAATTTCGTTTTGGATCACTTTTGTTTTTATCCTCATAGCTAGCGTTGGTGTTTAGAGCTTTTAATGACAAATTTTTTTTTCAGAACCATTTGAGGAACAATGCTTGGAATTTTTATCATGTTGTATCTATCTTTTTAATTTGCAATGCATTGCATCACTTTCTTACATTGAGGGCAATGTAAGGTTCAGGTTTGAGGAGGAACAAATAGTCGATACCACCTGCTAAAAAAAATTTCCAAAATTTTAAAATTTTCAATTTCCAATTTTCGTGCTTCATTTATTCAAGATAATTAAAGTTGAGTAGTCAAGTGTTGAAATATAGTTGGATTTTGATAAAATATTTGAATTAACTCTGAAGTTTGGAATGGAAAAATGATTAACCACTAGAGTTGAGTTTGTATCTAGATTTTTTTTTGAAATTTTGTTAACTATTATTATATCCCAACAGCGTCATATGATTTAATTAGAGGTTTTTGATTAATTATAAAAAAAATGAGTAGATTGAGGCATTTTCAATGTGAGATGTTCTGTTTTATTAAAATTTGGCTTATTTTTCTAGATCAGTATACTCCTTTGAAAAAAAAAAAACAAAAATATTTAAATGACTCGCTCAATATCATTTAAATATCAAAAGTGTTGATTCAGCAAAAAGAGGCAGAAAAGAAAATCATAACAAATGCTTTCTTCTAACCATTTTTTAGCATTTTTGATATGAAAAAGCTATCAATACAAATCCTACCAGACAAGCTTTCTTTCACCAAACACAATTCAACCAAAGAAAGACAATACTTCAAGAAAGTCTTTGAATAAACCAACATCTACCACTCGAGTCATCTATTCATATAAAAATTTTTTTTAAAAAAATGTATATATAAAAAATCTAAGGGAGTATTACATGATTTGGAAGGTAGTTGAGTTTTAATATTTTATGACTATCCATAGAAGATATTTTCGATTTTACAAATTTTGCGTGATTAATTTTCTTACCTCTTAATTGAGTTATAAGTGTTTAAAAAGGCTCAAATGATTTTTTTTGTAGTTAAGTTGGTTTCTTTTCTTTTAGATACAAAATAATTTCTTGGGGTAAAATTGTTTGGAAGACAAATTCACAGTTAACTTGGTGTTTTATAAAATATTAACTGTATGAATACATTGACTACTTGGATTTACTATTTTTGAATCTATGAAGTACTTAATGCTTTTGCTTGAGGATAAGCAAAGAATGGGTTTGAGGAGGTTGATAAATCCATATTTTTAGTAATTTTAACCCATTGAATCATGTATATTGCATTATTATTTCAAGCTTAATTGTATATTTTACACAAATTTAGTGCAATATAGGTTCTGAAGAAGAAATAGCAAAAATGGCCACAAAAGCCAACACTTGAACAAGAAGTTCAGCACAATACTAAAGGAGGAAAGTCGAGCGACTTTGACATGAGCAAATCGAGATTGAATTTGGCCAAACAGAGTGCGGAAATGAATTCAGGACGTTGAAAAACCTTGAAGAAGCTTTGGTCAACTTTCGATCAACGCATGAATAGTAAAGTCAACGGTCAATGCATGAATAGTAAAAGTCAACGTGTGAACAGAGACCGATTGAGCATGAATAGTAAAAGTCAACGGTCAATGGATGAATAGTAAAATCAGCGCATGAATAGTAAATTTTGATGACATCACGCTGACACAATGATGACCTAGGCGATGACGTCATGCTGACATAATGATGACCCAGGCGCTGACGTCATGCTGACACAATGATGACATCACGGCATGAATAGTACTTGTGAATAGTACCGAAATTGTCCTATAAATACATCTTCCTCATTTCATTTTTCTTGTACCATTTTTCTCTTATTAGCATAGATTGTGCTACTCTAGTATTTGTAAAGTGAGTTTTGAGTGTTTTAATTATTATTCTTAGTTTTGTGCATAGTTTTAATCCCGAGGGGAGGGTCTAGTGAGTTATCAACATACCGACATCATAACGGTCTACCGAAATCCGTACAACACGATAAGTATTCTTTTATTTCAGTTTACATTACGATTTCTTGTACTTTAATGTTTATTATGGCACACTAGACCCGAGATTCGGGGTGGTATGTGTGAGGTTATTCTTGTACATATGTTGTGATTCAGATTTATTAAAGTCTCGTATTTCTATTTTTAAGTATTCTTTGATTAATTATACGTATACTTGTAGTTATGTTATATTTAATTGAAAGTACATATACGCCCGGTTTTGTAAACCAGTGGCAATACGAGACTACCTCAGATGGATTCTAGTCTGGTTGTACCGACACCTCTTGGTTACATAAGTGAAAGATTAATTGAGAGATTGGAAATTGTTAAGTTGTACCAACACATCCAGTCTTGTTAATTAATTAATCTTATCACTTACGTAATTAATGGCTCATTTCAGTAGTGGGAGCTTGTAGCCCTATTTCTGAAGGACTTAACTTTTAATCTGAATCAATAACTTTGTACTTACATATACCGAGCTATAACCACCCTGAATCATTAACACTTTGGATTTTTAGTGTTGAGTGTTGTGATTATTTAATTTAGTACTTTTGACTAATTCATTTTTGGACCTTGTTACTACCGTATCTTTGGACATTTTGTGGACATTTCTTGGACTTAATTTTCTGTACTTCCGTACTTTTGGACTTAATCAAACTTATCTGTCACGGGAGATAGTCAAACAATTATGAATTAAGGACTTAACTTAATTTGATAACCCAATCTCCGTGGATCGACCCTCTACTCGCCACAGCTAGAGGTAATTCGGGGTAAGCACTATTTCAATCATATAACCTCACTATTTTTTAGCGCAAAATGACGCGATCATGTATCTATCTTTTTAATTTGCAATGCATTGCATCACTTTCTTACATTGAAGGCAATGTAAGGGTCGGGTTTGAGGAGATAGGAGAAAATAGTCGATACCACCTATTAAAATTTTCTAAATTTTTAATTTTTTTTTCTTGCTTCATTTATTCATAATAATTAAATTTGAGTGGTTAATTGTTGAAATATGATTAGATTGTGATAAAATATTTGAATTAACTTTGAATTTGGAATGTAAAAATGATTAGCCACTAAGAGTTGAGTTTGTGTCTAGATTTTTTTGAAACCTTGTTAACTATTATTACATCCCAACAGCGTCACATGATTCAATTAGAAGTTTTTGATTAATTATCAAAAAAAAAGAGTAGATTGAGATGTTTTCAATGTGAGATGTTGTGTTTTACTAAAAGTTAACTTATTTTTCTCGATCGTTATACTCCTTTGAAAAAAAAAATGTTTAGATGACTCACTCAATATCATTTAAATATCAAAAGTGTTGATTCAGCAAAAAGAGGTAGAAAAGAAACTCATAACAAAATGCTTCCGTCTAACCATTTTTGAGCATTTTTGAGCATTTTGGTTATGAAAAAGCTATCAATACAAATCCTATCAGACAAGCCTTCTTTCACCAAACACAATTTAACCGAAGAAAGGTAATACTTCAAAAAAGTCTTTGAATCAACCAACATCTACCATTCGAGTCATCTATTCATAAAAAAAAAAATACAAAAAAAAAAGAAAAAAAATATATAAAAAAAATCTAAGGGAGTATTACATGATTTGGAAGGTAGTTGGGTTTTAACATTTCATGACTATTCATAGAAAATATTTTTAATTTTACAAATTTTGCGTGATTAATTTTCTACATCTTAATTGAGTTACAAGTGCTTAAAAAGGCTCAAATGATTTTTTGTAATTAAGTTGGTCTTATTTCTTCTAGATACAAAATGATTTCTTGGGATGAAATCGTTTGGAAGACAAACTCACTGTTAATCATGTATTTTATAAAATATAACTGTATGAATACATTGACTGCTTAAATTTAATATTTTTGAATCTATTAAGTAATTGATGCATTTACTTGAAGACAAGCAAAGAATGGATTTGAGGAGGTTGATAAATCCGTATTTTTAGTAACTTTAACTCATTGAATCATGTATATTTCATTATTATTTCAAGCTTAATTGTATATTTTACACAAATTTAGTGCAATATAGGTTTTAAGGAAGAAAGAGCAAAAACGGCCATAAAAACCAATATTTGGAAAGAATATTCGACGGAACACTGGAGAAAAATGATAGAACAACTTCAAAACGAGCAATTCAAGATTGAATTTGGCCAAATCGAGTGCGGAAACGGATTCAGGACGCTGAAAAACCTTAGAATAGACCTGGTCAACTTTTTGGTCAATGGTCAATGGTCAAAGTCAACCGAGCCAGTCAAAGTCAAAGTTCACCTACCACAGCCAGAAGAGCGCTCGAGCGCCCCTTTTCCGCGCTCGAGCGCCACTTTTTGAAAAATGCCGACAATTAAGCGGCAGAATGCAAACTGAGGCGACAGAAAAAATATAAAAATCAAAAGTGCAGAAGGAAATCAAAAGTGCAGAAGGGCGCTCGAGCCCTCCTGAAGTTTTGCCTATAAATGTTGCGATTTTGCAGCAACAAAGGGAGAACCAATGTTCCTCTTCTTAGCCAAGCTTCTGCTCATCTAGTAGGCAGAAGCCATTTTTCACCTTTTTCTTTGTATATAATCAATTTTCTTCATATTTTAGCTTAGGAATAGGTTAGTTTAGTTTAGTTAGGGTCCTAAAATAAGGGTCGGGCTTATGGATTAACACCATAGCTTCGGAGAAATCGAGCTGGCTAAATCAAGACGTGCTTAAATTCGGTAACTTTTATTCTTGATTTCGATTTTCGTTTTGTAAATTTAATTATAACACTCTAGACCCTTATTTTTGGAATGATAAATAAGTGAGGATATTTTTGTATATATTTAGATTTAGATTAATTCAAGTCTCGTATTCTTTAATTACTTAGTATTATCAATTAATTATGCGTATTCTTGTAGATATGTTATAGTCAATTGAAAGTACATATACGCCCAGTTTTGTAAACCAGTAGCAGTATGTAACTACCTCGGACGGAATTAGCTAGGTTGTACCAGCAACTCCGGGGTACGTAAGTAAGAAGATTAATTGAGAGGTTGGATGTTGTTAGGTTGTACTAACATATTCAGTCTTATTAATTAATTAGTCCTATTACTTACGTATCTAAGGCTAACTTCAGAAGTAGGAGCTTGTAGCCCTATTTCTTGAATGATTTATTCTTTTAATTTGAATCTATAATATTACACTTAAATACTCCGATCGAATTTATCATTCCAAATTATGGACCCGCTAAATTGAACTAACCACTCCTGGACTAAATTATTTTATCTTGTTACTACCGTATCTTTGGACATTTTGGAGATTTCTTGGACTTTTGGACTTAATTTACCGTAATTGTTGGATTTTTGGACTTTTGGACTTAATCAAACTTATCCATGACGGGAGATAGTCAAACAATTTTAAATTAAGGACTTAACTTAATTTGATAACCCAATCTCCGTGGATCGACCCTCTACTCGCCACAGCTAGAGGTAATTCAAGGTAAGCAATGTTTTCAATCATTTAACCTTACTATTTTTTAGCGCAAAACGTCGCGGTCACTAACCTTCCTTATGTAAGTTTGAAATGGCAGAATTGCAACACACTACAAGAAAAAAAGACTCGGGCTACAGACCTATTCCATAACCAATTGGTCACCCCATTGGGACGAGCAGAGAGAGTTTCTAAATTACTAAATTGACCGTTATGGAAAATGTGAAGTTCTTATATATAGGATTGAGGGGAAGTATTATGAAACAAATCCTATGTCGTTTCCAATCCCAGGGTGCTTGGATACCTGCAAGAAGTGCACAATATAGTTATCTATCCCTTAAACTACTTAAAGTTAGACAAGAAATGGGTTAGTATGCGATGTGGTTACAACTTGGCCTATATTCTTACATGGTAACTGTAATGTCATTTTAAATGTTTGAAAGACTTTATATGTGTCATATGAATATAAAAATAATCTACCAATATAAATCACATGATATTGATATTGAAATGATATTGATATTGAAATCACCAAAGGACTTACTACGTCTGAAGCATATAGCTCAAAATCTCATAAATGTATTTAATTATAAAGATCTTTGTATGAATGAAAATATTATGGAAGAATAAGTTGATATCTTGTTGGTCTCATATATCATATTAAGAAATAGTATTATCTTCCTATATTTATCTCTATTTTTTTCAACTATTTTATTGATTTGTAATTTAAGTTTGTTAATTATTACTGAAATATATACTTATGATTTTTTAATATCATAAAGACTCCTAAAGAGCTAATACAAGTAAATCACATGTTTAAATTTGAAACTAAAGATTCATGGGAATACAAGTTGAACATATTAAAGTGATAGTGCTTATATGTTTACTAACCCAATGACTAATCTTGACAAGGACGCTTGGGAAGATAATAAGATAATTATTGGTCTTGAAGTACCATATTTTAGTCCGATTGGTCCATTAATGTATCTTGCTAAAATAAAGCCAGATATTTCTTTTTTCTATTAAGTTGTTAGTAAGGTATAATGCTGCTCCAACTTCAAGACCTAGAAATGGAATTAAGCACATATCACGCTATCTATGTAGAGCATTAGTATGCGATTATCTTATCCAAAGATGTCAAAATTATCATTGGTCATCTATGCTTATGCTAGCTATTTATCTAACTCGCATGAAGCAAGATCGCAAACAAACTATGTATTTACTTGTGGTGAAAACTATATCATGGTGATCTATGAAATTAACTGTACACATTGGTCGGAGATATATAGTACTTGTTAGTAGTTTATAAGAGGATGTTGTGGGTATAACGAATAATTTGAGTTAACTATTTTAGGCCAGTATGTAGAAAAGAGGCCCAAGTAGTTATTTTTTTATACCTACAACACAGTCTCGCTTACGGGCCTAGGGTACTAGGCTCAGGGCATGACAAAATAGTATTCAGAGACGGGTTACTAGCCAGTGTGAGAGCTAAATGTTATACGGGGTAAAGTTCTACTCCAAGAAAGCGGTGAAAACCACCTCTTGAACCCGTAGGAGCCGCCTCTGGAACTCGTATGAGCCGCCTCTAGAATCATGAACCGCTTGGTTGGTCCTGGAGTGTGTCCCTAACGAAAACATCAGGTCCTTAACAGGAGATGTGTGTAATATCTCACATCAGTAGGAGATAGTATTTGTGAGTGGTTTATAAGGGGATATTGTAAGCATAAAGAATAATTTGAGTTAACCATTTTGGGGTTGTAGAAAATATGTCAAAGTAGTTATTTTCTTATGCCTACAACACTAATTTGTTTGCGGGCCTAGGGTCTGGGCTCAGGGCGTGACATTAACCATGACTGATACTTCCTAAAATCATGCTTAGATTCTGGAAATTCATTAGGGTTGTTGAGAATGTATATAGTTAAGATTTGTCATACAATATGCTTAGGAATCATATGAGTTACTATTGGTCCAAATAATCCTAAGAAGGGGAGTAAATTAGGATTAAGGAAGAAACTTTACTACTTTTAAAACTTTGACTATACAATAAAATTCTCTTGAGCAATTTATCAAATACTATGTAAGCAATAAATAGTAAGTAGAGAGAGTAAAGTAAGAAAGATAAAATGCAAGGATTTTATGGTAGTTCGACAAGCCTACATCTATCACCTAATGTATTCTTCCTTTAAGATTTTACACAATCTCTACTATGATGTTTCTTCACAAGTTGGTGAAGCACAAACTAACTACAACTCTCTTGAGTCCACAAGAAAAGTACACAAGCTCCTTCAAATGTAGCTGAAACTCTAACCTACTATCTCACTTCCTTTGAGTCCACAAAGGATTTATGACACTCTTTTCAATACAATGATTCTCACAATCTAGGTACAAGAGTGAATAGGAACAAAGTATGTGTAATAATGATAGGTACAAAACAATAACTCCCAAATGAGTTAGATAATAAAAATGAAGATCTTGGATGCTCAAAGATACGAAAGTTTTAGCTCAAGATTGGTGTAATAAATGATAAAATATAATTTTGAATACTTATAATTGAAAATGTGTCTTTGCAAGATAGGGTTGAAAATGCTATAAAGACACACTTTAATAGATATAAAATGACTATATTTTTTAATTGCCGACTGAGAAAGTTGGCTGAGGACTCTCCGACTTGCTCTGCCAGCTTGAATACGAAAGCTACTGACTTTGTCAGTTGAGGAAGTTGGCTGAGTCATTCAGCTGGCCTTACTCTTGTGAAAAATCTTGGAGGCTACTAACTTTGTCGGCTGAGCTAGTCGGTTGACCTTTCAACCGGCTTTGTTTTTTCGACGAAGTCTTGAGCCTACTATTCAAGTTGGCTAAGTTAATCTTCCGACTTGTCCAGTAAGTTTCCAGGACAAGCAGGAAAACAAGTTAAAAACCTGTTTAAGTGTTAAAAATAATTTTTACTTAATACCACATGTTTTAAGATATTTTAACACTAGAAATAAAAAACATGTTTAAGTGTTAAAAATGATTTTGACATAATATCACATGTTTTAAGATATTTTAACACTATAAATATTTGATCAAACAAGCCATCATTTTTCAAATCAAGAATAAAACAATTGAAGAGTTTTGGAAAAGCAATATTTGAGATGATTTTACTCCAAGAGAAACACAATCTCAATCAAAGGCAAACGATAATTATATTCCACTACCCTTTATGTCTTCCATCAATATTTGTCAATTCCCAAAGGCAATGATATGATGCACTATAACTTGTGAGACAATCTTCTTTCTAGCCATGGATCAATAAGTTTTCACAAGGCTTTGACTCCACAATCATAATATCTAAAAATATTTCTTTTAAAGTGGAGGATTAGTTTCACATGAATTTTGTTATCGTTAAAAATGTGAGATTATGGACATAAAGCCAACGGTTACCCTCCAACACAGCTCATCTAATTACATCAGAAGATAATAAATGTATCACTCAAATCAAATGTTGCTATATAACAGGTGACATGAGGAAGAATATTTCACCAAAATATTTTTATACACATAAGCTTCAAACAAATGATATCATTGGTATCCAACAAGTACACTCAAGTAAAAATCCAGCATATTTGTTCACTAAAGTTTTACTAGCAATGACTTTCAAATTACATGTTCAAAAGTGTAGAATATGTCGCTTGAAAGATATGTTACCATAACTCATGTCACTACGAGGGGGATAAGGTATTTGTGCATTATATTCTTTTTCCTTCACCAACGCTTTTCTTTACTGAATTTTTTCTGGAAAGGTTTTAACAAGGCATGCCAAAAACAACTATATGAAGTATGTCACGCCAAAGTTCTTTTACATAGATGGACTCCAAAAGGAAGATCAAACAGATGCTCATCAAAGATTGGCGTGTGAGAATACTATAGAAAATCTCACATGAGAGAGATTATAAACTCTACTTTTTTTCCTTTGTTTAAGTTTATCTCATTGGGTTTTCCTAACAAGGTTCTTAATGAGGCAGTGATAGAGCATATAATAAGAGTAATGTAATCTTTTTCCTTAGTCAAGTTTTTATCCTATTTGGTATTCCTTGACAAGGTTTTGATAAGGCATATTATTGTAGTAAATATCTAAAGAGAGTGTTATAAAATATTGATTAATGGATATTCATTAGTGTGAAAGACATAATACGAATAAGTATGAAGTCGCAATACGGATGAACGTGAAATCGTAATATGAAAAAACATAATACTAGAATTTAAAATGGTTATGCCAACGCCTATGCAACCAGTAACTACAATTATATCAGAATTTATGTGCAATTAACAACTTTTGAAATTCTTTCTATAAATAGAAAAAACCATAACAGTGATTCATTCTAAAAAAATTAATAGAATTCAGTTTCAGACTGTTTGGAATAAATGAATTCTATAAAATTTTGTGGAATTTATTTACAAATCCAAACTTTTGTGTTTGGTTGCACCTTTTAACAAAATTTGAAATCCAAGATTTACAATTTTTGGATTTTCATAAGCCTTATTCAAATCCTAGTCCAAGAGGTGGAATTTGCAAATGCGTTTTCCAAATCTGTTACTAATCTTTTGAGGATAAAAATACCATCAGGTTTAAGTGATTAACTTTTCTAGGCTCCATAGTCAACCCCCCCCCCCCCCCCCCCCCCCCCCCCCAAAACCAACATTTCTTCCTACTTCTCTTTGACAACAAAAAAGAAAAAAAAGTTGACATCTTCCATTACTTCTCTTTCGACAGCACAAACCTTTCAAGCATACATTTCACTTTCTCTTTTAAGTATTTGTTTTGATTTTTCTTGTAAATTTTTTTGCAATTTCTCTTTTATTATCAAATAATATATTAATAATAAAATATGTAGGACCCTATTCTTGAATTAAAAAATAGTGTTAGAAGCACTACTGATAGAGATTAGTATAAATATGTGATGGGTCTTACTGTATGCCATGCATATATATATATATATATGTACTAAGTAGCTTTAATTCAAAAGATATATATATATATATATATATATATATATATATATATATATATGTACTAAGTAGCTTTAATTCAAAAGATAAATTAATTTGCAAGATATATGCCTGAAAAACATTATTAACATAATCAACTATTGGTGTATATATGCTTATAGTAGTGATGTAAAAATTCATACTACGTACATTGATAATGGCATAATAGGAAAAAGAGGACAAAAAGAAGAAAATGTAAACTCATATGGATTGAATTAATCAACAAAACTGCATGCAAGAGACTTGATTGTAGGAAATTAATTAATTAGGATATCATTAAATTTATGATTATCTCGTAATGTTTAATTTTTTTGATAATTTTATTTTTTTTAAAAAAATTCTTTTGGACAATTATGTGATAATACCAATAATCACTAATGAAATGAGAAAATAACATTTTTTTTGTTGAATAAAAAATAACACGTATATGATAGCCTAATTTCAATTGAATATAAGGAGAAGTATTTAAGTAAAATACAACTATTAATTCTAATTTTATATATGTTCCAAACACAATTTGGATTTATAAATCACATAATTAACTTAATATTATTTTACAATTCCAAATAATTGAATTCATTTATAAATACAAATTCTCGTACAATTCATTTATAAATGAAATGAATTCCAAATCACAAGTGTTTCCAAACACTATGTTTATCTCTAGTTTTCTCTTTGTACTTTATAATTTTTTTGCAGTTATTTATAACATGTATATTTTACATGTATAATAATAGGATTTGTGTATACTTCTAGTTTTTGTGTATATATTTTTGCAGTTATTTTATAACATGTATATTTTAAATATTGTAGGATTTGTGTATTCTTTTTAGTTTTTGTGCTAGGCTTGAATTGGGCTTGAGATAGGCCTTATCTGGGCTCGAGTTGGGCTGAGTTAGGCTTAAGCTCAAATGGCTCTGGGCTCAAATGGGTTGGGTCAAAAATTATATGACCCAACTCGGCCCACATATATATTGTAGGCTGGGCCAAATTGAGCCTACTATCAACCAAGTTAGGATGGGTCCAAATTTTCGTGTGTTGGGCTGAGTTGAGCCTGTGTCGGTCTAACCCAAATGCCACCTCTATGTGGACCTACTAGATCTCTTGCAAGTGTGGGGGGGCTAGTCAACCTTCAAGTGAACAAACCAAGGTCTCTTTTGCTAGTCTTCAAGAGGTATACCTTAAATCTATCTCTTGATTACATATATTTTCTATATATATGTATGAATTATGTTAATTACATGATATCATTGTTAGAGTTTATGATGAACATATGTTAATCTTAGAAATTTTTGATATTCTAGGTTTACTTCTACCTTGATTAGTAGCTATATGATGTTCATAATCGTAATAGATCTTTCAAGTGGTATTAGAGCCTAGGCTTGATATTCATGTAGTTACATAATCTTCTTGCCATATTTTTAGTCTTTAAAGATTGTAGAATTTGTGTATACTTCTAATTTTTGTGTATATTTTGTCTTTAAAGACTGCACTTCATTATCACTGATGTCACGTACATACCCTGACGCTTGCCTTCTGCGCCACCCGATAAACTCTCCATTTTCCCTTATAAAATGGAAAAAGAAAAAGGGAAAAAGCCATTTTAGTCCTTGAGGTTTGGACTAAAGACCAAATAAGTTCCTATGTTTTGGGAAAAATCAAATTACTCCCTCCGTTAGTGGCTGAAACGTTAAGTTTAACAGCTTTAAAGGCAAAATGTCTATTTTGCCCTTAAAAAATAAAGGATGAAAGCAGCCTGATTTGACTTTTTTTTTTTCTTAATTCACACTTTTCTCTTCTTCTTCTCTATTGACACACACACACACACACCCACATACTAACAACACATGCACAACCATGACTACAATATGAAATATAGCCTAAAAAAGGATTAAAAGAACCCAACACAAGCACAACCATTGTCTTTCAAAAAAAAAAAAAACCACACACACACACACACATGGCCCCACTATCTCTCTTCGATCCACCACTTCCTCCGCCGCCAATGTTGTCGCTTCTGCCCATCCTTTGCAATTATTGAAGGTATTTTTTTTTCTTTGATAGTTTTTAGGTTTTCTATTAAATATTATAATATGTATATATGATAATTATTATATGTCAATTAAATGAAGGTGATACATAATATGTCAATTAAATGAAGGTGATACATAAGATAAAGTAAGCAGAGAAGATTTAGAAGTAACCCTTGCACATATTAGTGAGAAAAACAATCAAATCTATCCCATTTGTGCATCCTTTCCCATCTTCTTCTTTCACGTTAGCATGTATGAATATATATATGTGTATATATATATGTATATATATATATATGTGTATATATATATATATATACATATATTATCCTATTTTTTAAATTTTAATGTCCTATTTTTAATTGTATTATTCTGTTTTTTTAATTGTAATATTCTTCTAGTAAGTTAGCATATATATATATATATATATGGAGTCCGCAAACTTTTATATATAGGTGCGACATTGAGTTAGTGAGTTGCAAACTTGTAAAAATTATGTGAGAATATGATGGTCTAGAATTTTCATTATGTTAACTCAAGGAAGCAATCAAAACTTTTATTAGATTTTCATTCTGAGAATTTCTTGACATGCTTGGCTTAATGTGAGTAAATCTTTTTATTGTTTAGTTACAATTTAAAATTTTCCTGAATAGTTGTTGATAATGATGTTGTTTTATAGACATTTAAGCTAATTTTTCAAAATATATGTTATGTAGATTTTGGCTTTGGGAATTTTGGCAATAAGGGCATTTTGTTTTTATTTTTTTAGAATATATTTTGTGCAATAAGAGCTAATTTTTTGAAATATATTTTGTGCACATTTGACCTTATTACTATTATTATTATTATTATTATTATTATTTGCCTCTTAATCTCCAATAGATAAATATAAAGGTATTTTGGTCTTTTATTTTGATCAAACTATTGACCGTTAAATAGAGGCTAACGGCAAAGACGAAAATGGATATTTTACAAAACCTCAGGGATGAAAATGGCTCTGTAACAAAATATAGGGATCCATTTGGTATTTAGCATAAACCTCAAGGACCAAAATGATTTTTTTCCAAAAGAAAAATAAAAAGACAGTGGTTTGCCTTTGCTGCACCATCTCTCTCATATCTTTTGGTTTGCCCTTGCCGCACCATCTCTCTCATATCTATAGCTTCCCGGAGGTGGTGGCGGCCGCCGTGGAAGGTGGTTTCTTCCTTTCCCGCCTTGCACCACCAACCCTCCAAATACCCTTTGCCCCCTCAAGTAAGCCCCTCTCTTTTTTCACACTCGTATGTAAAATCTTACACATATGCACACGCACATACGTACATACATATATATGCAAACACAGTATATGTATATATTGTCTACATGTCTGTGTGTATATTATATAAGCTATGTATTTGTCTATCAGTATCTTAGTTGTGCTTTTACTGAGGTTTTATGTGAATAGTTTCTTCTTTTCCTTTTTTTTTTGTTTTCAATATCTGAATCTTGAAAATGCAGAAGAATCCTGATAAAATGGAAATTAAAGAAGATGGGAACTAGGAAAACTAGCTAAACAATGAAAATTTGACGTATTATACTTGAAATGTGCAACTATTTACTATATGTATATGCTCAGGGGCGGATTAAGAATTTTTGTTGAGTGATTTTAAAAACAAACAATTTAACACTTGTCAATTTTTTTTAGTGAGGGCTAAATTAATTTATTTTTCATTTCCTTTTCTTTGTCTTATTTTTTCCCCATGTCTTCATTTTTCTTTTCTCTTTCTTCTTCTTTTTCCTCCTTCCGTCCATTGCCGCCACCGTCATCCATGGCTGCACCAACATCTCTAAACCCCATCACCCTCCTCTTCATCAACACTGAAGTGGGTGTGAATTATATTTGAAGTCAGCTTCGATTGAGAAAACTCACCCCCCATTTGCATACTCAATACTTCCAGGTAATTCAATTTAATATCTCTTCCTTTAGCTCCTATACATGTATGTGTGTATATATATACGTATGTATGTGTGTGTTTGCAGTGTAATTGTAATACCCCTACCTGTGAGTCAAAAATAAATTATGAAATTGTCAAAGAATGGTCAATTAACGATACTTGTTATATCATATTTCAATGCAATTGAGTTAATATGTAATTTGGAATGTATTAAAGGTGATCCCAGAACAACTATATATGCAAGCTCAAGCAAAGAAGTTCAATTGCGAAATTTATTTAGAGAAGTTTGAAAGATTACGAGTTATGAATCAGTTTTTGGGGCCAATTTCGAAATTAAAACTGTAGCAATTGGGAAAGACTTAGGTGATGATCTATATATGCTTGGAAAGTCCTACGAGTTTAGTTTCTAATGCTTCAAATGGTGAATCAATTGGAGTTTCCTAGAAAATGTTATGAACATTTTAGCAAGATGTGTCTGAACTGTCTATGGGGTACGAAATTGAGTTTTCGACTTTATTCTGTCTCGTTCTCGTTTATTCCTGTCCTCATTGGGGTTTATGTTTTTTGAGGCTGTTTGTGGTGTCCTTTGGTCACTTAGTCAAAGAAAATATCTTTTAAAATAAGGAGTTTCATTCTTAGCCACACAACCAAAAAGGACAAAAACAAAAAAGAAGAAGAAATAGAAGTCAAGATTAATTAGCTAGGCATTTCACTCAACTGCTGCAGCTGCTTCGTGGCTTATTTTGGAGCCTTGGCTGATGTGGGATGGAGTTTAAAGATAAGAACAACATAGAAGAATAAAAAGAACAAATGAGAACAAAAGAAAGATCAAAGAAGAAATCGAGAGAGAGAAAGAGGAGAGAAGAGAATTCATTGTCCAGGAAGTGGATAAACCTTCCATATTCGAGTAAGGATTCATTCCTTTGAAGTCTTTTTGTTCTTGTTTAACTGTTAGTATATAAATATACACATACACATAAATATATATGGATATGTATGTAAAGGCAGAAACCTAAATTCAATTAAATAGGTCTTGGTCCTAACTGAAATAGTTGGATATATGTTGAATCTTGAATAAAAGGGAAATAAGATCTTAATTTATGAAACTTTAAGAACTGAAAGAATGAAATTATGAATCGGGTATTTGAATCATGTAATTGAAGGTGTAAGTGCATGTAGTGCGTGCAATGTTTGTAAGTGTATGTTCTAGTGTTTTTTGTGGGTAGCCATGGAACAAGGTAATTGTGTGTGAGTTATGTGTGCGTGTGTGTGTGTGTTTCTTTCATGTACCAGTTTGTGTGTTGTAGTAAGAAAAACATGAGAATTTAGAAGTGTAAAATGAATAGGATGGTGGATTGTGAAATCAGCTATGTAGGTAGCAAAGAATAGAAAGAAAACGTCTAAGCCTCTAAGGTTAAGACAAAGAGACGAAAAGTCAACACTAAGATAAACTAATAAAAGATGGATAAATTTGTATCATAATAAAATAAGACAAAGAAAGCACAGTACACTTATTTATGATGCAATAACTATGAAGGACTTGACATCTTAGCTTGATTTATTATGTCTACAGGTACAAATTAATTTGAGGTTACAAGCTTAGGATTGAATTGATGCTAAAACCCGACCGAGGTAAGTTGGACAACCTTCTTACACCTAGACCCCCTTTGATTTTCTCCTTATTACTTTAGTTCAATATCTCATATTATGTAATTTGTTGACTCAATTCTGATACGCTTGTCATTTAAAGTCTTGTATTTCATTATTAGTGAATGGATGTGGTGCTTAGTGTTGATTATGTTATGATTTGGATAATTTGTTGTATTAATTACTATGTGTTATCCCTAAAGTTGTAACACCCATCCGGCAGGTGAAATTGTTGAATATTTCCTTCTAAGATTGTGTGCCCGTAGGTGGGAGATGATTCACTGTATGGAGGTATAGGGCCGTAGGTGGCCATTGTGTGCCCTCAGCGGTGGGAAATGGTTCACCGTGAGAGGATGAGGCCAATGCAGGGCCTTTCGATATTTGGTGTGGGAAATATATATGTATTGCAGTTCTAGGCGATATTTATGTGAGTTATGATAGTGAGATGCTTGTATTGTGGAATTACAGATAAGCTCATGTGATACTTTAGTATAAGCTCGTGTGATACTTCAGTATAAGCTCGTGTGATACTTCAGTATAAGCTTGTGTGATACTTCAGTATAAAAGGATTGTGAGATCAGGTTTGGTGATATCTGGTAGCATAACTCTGATATTAGCCTTGTGTGTGTGTTCTATGTTGGTCAGGTTGTGGTTCGGTTATAGTTTGGTGTGAATCAACTATTTTTAGTTCTTTTAGATACCTCTGTACTCTGACTCTGTATCGTGCCTTTGATTTAATTCTGATTTTATATTATATCATTTTATTCGGACAACCCTCAAAGCCGGACTCCGGGTGTCCTTACTGAGCATTGTTTCGCTCATTATATTATTTTATTACAGTTGTGCAGGGGCTGGGGTTAATGAGTTGTTTGGGCCGCTTGGAGATCAATTCTCGCGATTATATGATATTTGAGAATAGTGATATTATAGAAGAGTATCGCCTTCTTGTAATGGATATTTAGCAGTATTATTTGATTTATTTATGAGTTTTAGTTGCTCTTTGTGGAATATAATTTTCTGTATTGTGTTAGTAGAGCCTTGTAGGCTTAGGAGGAGAAATTTTCTTAGACGCGCGGCATCGTGTCCCCGAGTTTGGCCTTGCCGAATTTGGGGGCGTGACAGTAATTGTGTAATGTACTCGTCCCCCATTTGCATGCTCAATAGTTAATGGAAATTGACATTGATATTATTGTGAATGTTTAACAATCAGTTTGAAACTAACAAAAAGTGCAGTAGGCAATTTAAGACTACGAAAATAGTTTAGTGACCCATAAAATAATTTACACTAAGTTCTTCATTTGAGTGATTTAGCATTTTCTTGGCTGTATTCAAACACTACGTCAATATATGATAATGACATGTGTCTAATACTTATCGAATATTGTAGTAGGTGTTGTTGTAGTCATAATAGCATTTTATTTGTTAATTGAGGGGGTTATGTGACATCAGTATGTACATCAGGGTACAAGTTGTACAACTGAATACAATGGAAGCAAGTGATCAAACTTGTTCATCTCCAGCACCTTCACCTTCTTTAACCAACATAAGGCTGTGGAGACCAGCTGCACAGCGCAACCTCCGCAACCAGTGGTCCAAATTGGCTGCTATCCGCCAACAATGGTCCTCTGCCTCCTCCTCCGCTCTCTCCCACGCCACTTCCCTTGTCAACTCTTTCCTCTCCCAGAGGCAAGTTTTCCCCAACCCCACCAAAAAATATATGTTAATTACCAATTTATGTGTATATTTATATGTTTTTATTTGCATAAGGGGGTATACACATATGTATGTAATGTATGTCTACGTGTGGTGTGGTGAAAATATTTTGGGGTGTGCTACACCACCTGCCGTGCTGGACTGGTGTCATATTACAATCATTGCGTGTCAATCAATTCACTTATGTTGTGAACCTAGTGTAATGCAGCAAATGGTGTAGATGAAGCAAGGCATACCACATTCATTCAATATTTATGTGGCAACTAATGGGCTGTTGGATACAGGTATATGGATGCTATGGAGTTAGGTGTACTAAGTGACATGCCTGATATTAAAAGGAAAGCTTCTCTAAAATTATCAAAGCAACAGGTAATTATTTGGCTCTTAATATTTATCAAATTATGACTTGAAATTCTGTCTCTCTTTGTTTGTCCATTTTTCTTTCCTCTATTTTTTCGATTATAATATGGGTTAGTTCAGATCTTTGAATTTTAAGTTGAGAAATTTTGGCTTGAATTTGGGAAAAATTCATGTTAAATGTAGTTGAAACTAGAGTAACGCTAAAGAAGCTTTGAATCTTTTAATTAAAATTTTGGGGTAATTAAGTAAAGTTCTGAACTTTTATTTTAGCAGATGAGTTTGAAGAATCTTCACTGGACCAAAAGTGGTAAAGTTGTGAACTTGATCCGATTTTTTTACATGTTATCATTTATTATGTTGCGAATGGAGGTGTTAAGTGTAGAAAATGAGCAATTAGCTAAACCAAGCTCAGTCAGTGTTTGTGAAGTTAGAGGGAGCCTAGGTGCAATTTTAGTTAGATATGCATGTTATCCTTGATGAAGACCTTCATAGTGCCTGAAAATTATTAAATAAATCAAAAGGTTGGGTGAAATTCTTTTGGCAGCTCTTTCGTGTGTGATGACCTTGAAGTTTAATGGTTGATGGCTTTGTTTTTCCCATTAATTTTAATCAAGTGTCGTATATGATGGATGAATGTAAACAAGTTACTTTCTTGTGTGTTTTAGACTTACAACACTTAAAATTCACACTTCATTATCTTCTTGTTTGCGGATGAGATGAAATGTGCTCTCTATATGGATTGACATGAGCTTATACACACATTTGTAATTGAGTTTTTCTCATAGAATCACCAGGACAAGCCTGCGTACGTGTGAGTATCTCCAATTCTCTCTTTCCTTCACTATTTATTTACAAAAGGAGTTTTTAGAGTGGGACCTGTAGCCTATTAAGCACTAATGACAATGACATAAAGCCTGCTGATCTTACTCTACTCTCTTACTCCTTTACTTTATTATCTTTTCAGGAGCTTTATCAGAGTAAGCTCTTGTCTTCTTACAAAAATATGGTATGCAAAGTTGACTTTTGTTACTTTCGTCCACATTGAAACTCTGTCCTTTGACATGCAGCAGCTTAATTACATAGAGCTTTTCAAAGGATGGCTAGAATATGTATGAGGATAAGAAACATGCATATTGAGCTTTTACTATGTGATTGATGACACTTTCAAGGGATCCTCGTTTAATTTTCAACTTTAATGATCTTGATAATGTCTTTATACTTTCAGTAGATTATCAAGTAACATTGCTACAATTTAAATACCACTGATGCTTGTGCATGCTGGCATGTCTCTCTGAGGAAAACAAAGTGGATCAGAAAAGGCTCTTTTGAATTTGTAAGACAAATATAATGATCCATTTCCTCTACAATCTGGTTGGGAGGTATGAGATCATAAAAGCTCTACGTTTCTCTGCAAACTTGTTTTCTTCTAAGCTCCTTTAAGGTATAAAAGAAGAGGAAAATGACATTATCTTTGTTTTTAATTTACGTCAGCATTTATTGGATCAACATAACTTTTGAATGGCACCATCAGGAACTAGAATGTATAAGCATTTACTGATTTATTTTTGTTACTGTTTTTGTAAAAGCGCATTTTTCCTTTATTAATGATTTTATATCATAATAGATGCCTTCTTTTTCTTTTTTAAGAGGAGAGAAAGGAGGTTTGCACGAAGAAAATCGTTAAGATATATTCGTTGTTTGATTGCATTTTATCAACAGGTGGCTGTTGTTGTTCAAATTGTCAACCATTCTAGATCCATGAGATGTTATAATAAAGGGCCAACCAGTAGTCCATTAGCCCAGTTTTCTTGTTCTGCTGAAAATCAGAATGACAGTGGTGATGGTGGAGGAATTCCAGTTTTCACATTTTGGTCAATCCCTTCTTTCGGTATGTCTACAATTTCTGCTTCTCAAAATATTATAATGTCCCAAGACAGTTTCCCAAAGTTGATTGATGAAATTATTTAATTAGAATAGTTTTTCAATTTAGTTGTCCACCCCATACTAAATTGATGGATTTAATTGCTTACCTAACCAATGATTTAAACAGTGTTAACTTTTGCGGCAGAGCATGAAGAGTTTGACCCTGACTGAACACCAGGGACTTTACCTCTGGTTGATATTTACTTATATTTAAATCGTTACATGATAGCATCTTGAATCACTGGACTCCACTCATTGGGACACTAAGTTCTTCCTATTTGTTTAATAATTTTACTTGATGGTTGTTGTCTCTGATGATTTCAGAAGAATTGGCAGAGGAGTTTGTTCAGATGTTTATATCGGAACTAACTTTGAAGGTAAATTAGCAAATTTACTTTGCCAACTTCTCTTTTGTGTCATATTACATGGTTTCGGCTTACACGTGCAGCGGTTGCTTGTAATGGTATTAGTCTCCATTGGTGACGAAAAAGTATCACAAATCAATGAGTTAAATTGGTCAGATGAATTTTATCCTGGTGAATTTGATGATTTGGGTGCTTGTAAGTTATTACCCGAAGGTGCTTGTGAGCCAGTCTCTCCGAGCCTTAAGAGCTGCAAATCTAATACTCTTATTATTCAAAGCGGGCATCGACTAAACAACGAAATTTTACAGGTAACATTCACCTTTATGTTTAATTCAAGATGAAGACATTTAACTGCATATACATAGCCATGGGCGTATACCCCTATTGCGTCTTGCATTTAGGATCAGGGATCCTCCTCACAGTCTTGTCATTTTTCGCACTGGAAAATTGTATGCTTTTGTGGTCTGAAGTGCTTATAATCTGTGCATGTGATGATGTGTCTCAGTTTCTCAGTGTTGATCTAAAGATTAATGAGAATACACTCTGGACCTACATCATTAAGTTACTGGAGACTCTCTTCACAAATTCAATGGAAGACTAGATCCTAATCCCATGTTCAACTAGTATGAGTGATCCAAATTCTTTGAGAAATTTGCATCTGAAGATGGTTCCATTAGGTGGGGATCTAAAATTTTTTATCCAGTGTTTTCTTAGTGATTTGGCAACTTGCAGCAATTGTATGGGTATTGTGTTTTTCTAATTCACAATTACTCTATGTAATGACAGTTGATGTATGTCATACAAACTAAGCTTTATAACATTTCTGGCTGTGTGAAGCTCTAATTCGAGTTCTGTTAACGTAACAAATTTTGCAAATATTCATCTCTTCGGATTAGGTAGCAGGTGGGCAGCCTCTGTGCGTGGAGATGTGTCTGTCTATAGATATAGGCTAACTTTTCTGCACCTCTGGTATAACACTAAATGGAGTGCTTCCTCTATCGAATCCTGGAAGAGTACTACCAGCATATGAAAAGATGCTAGCCTGTGAGTCCAGTGGCACGGGCTTGCTGTTGTGGTGGGGCTGTAGAAATTATAAGAAAGAAGAAAACCAAATGAAGAATCTTATTCACTTTGGGGCACACACTTGGTCGCCTGGGGTTGCATAACTTATATCTTATAAAAAAGGAAAACAAACAAAGGACTTCATTCGCCGTGTTTGATGAGTTAATAGACGAAGTAATGTGGAGGGTGGTCGAACCTATGCAATTCAATTTCTGCTCTATCCTGATTTTGAGGGATTGGAGAGGATAATGTGGAGCGTAGAACCTGAGTCTGATGGCTGTCTTTGTAGGCCACACTCGTTATTATGTCAAAGAAGGGGTACACAGTGTAAACCTGCTGATATTCTTGTACAGCCGCTAATGGCCAATGGGTAGCCTCTAATGGCCAATGGGTAGCTAGGACCAGTAACCAAAGATGAGAGACTTATACTTCTCTTTAGCTGCTTATGTGTGTATACATACATGTTTATTATATATATCTGTATGTTTGTACATGGCTGGATCTTGATTCTGATCAACGAAGAAAAATATGAAATATTGTTTGATTAATATAGGCCACAACCCCTTCATTCGTTTCTCTCCTTCCACTTAACTCGCAAGTTATTTCATTAACTGCAGGTTTACTTGACAACCTTGCTTGCAGAGGTGAATATAGATCGATACAGGTAATAAAAGTTAAAACCTGTGTCACGTAATCTTGTGATACACTTGTTCTGAATCTTATAAATTACTTTACTTGAATAGAAATCGTTCTGAATCTTATAACTTTAGTTGAATAGAAATCGATCGGACTTTTAGGTAGGATTTTGATCGTTATGCTTTTTAATGCAGAACTAAACTTAGTAAAAGCAAAGAAAACCTTGTATGGAATGATGAAAAGCGTAGCCCTTGCTCATAATGGGGCAAAGCATCTTCGTTATTCTGATGTCAAAAGATACCTAAAAAAAAAAAAAAAAAAAGGAGAGAGAACCTAATAAATTTGTTTCTCTCATTATAACTTGTCTCAAGATTTGTAGCAATTCTGTGTTCTATAGGGTGGATGAAATATTTGCTATAGTTGGAGAAGAAATGCATGTTAAACTTTCTTGAAGCTACTGCTTCAGGAGTTGTTGAAGGGGAGGATACGCTTTCTAATGCTACAGCAACAGAACCACCACGAAGAACATCTGAGAAGTGTTTTTCTTTTCTTTTCTTTTCTGTCTCTTACTTGTGGGTGGGCAGATATCACTGGAGGCATTTAAACTTCAGCATCGAGGCCTTTGTGCTGCTAAGTTTTAATTCAAGTGGTCTAGTGTGTGCTCATTAGAAGTGAGCCTTGGCGAAACAGTAAAATTATTGTTGTATGACCTGGAGATTACGGTTGAGTTGGTGGAATCAGCTTCTTGCAAAATGTAGGGTATGGATGTGTATAATAGAAAACAAAGCGAGTCTAGACCTTTTTCGGACTCCTTGCAAAGCGTGAGTTTCATACACCAGATTACCCTTTAGTGTAGTATTTAGTAATTGTTCAAGTAAACTGTTTTGACAAGGGAATTAATGATGTTTACTTCAGCATATAATTGAACAACAATATATAGCGAGCCCAGGATCTACGAAGGTGAGGTTTTCTGGCCAGTAAATTTCTCTATATGTTGTTTGTTGCATACAACTTCTCATTAGATATTTTTCTATTTATCTGTATATAGAGTCTGTCAGCTTTCTCTGTAGAAAAAATTACGGTTTTATATGGTGGGAAATTTTCTTAAAGCGGTTGTTTGAGGTAAATATTCATTCGTGGACCATTCAATTCGATTGTGCAGATTTAGCAATTACACTAACAAATAATAGAATGGCGCATAAAGTAGCAAAGGAAAAATTGGACTAGGTGCGTGTTGCTTTTTTTCCTTTTTTAGCTTAAGGTCAGGAGTATCTCGAAATCGAGTGGGCAGCAAGAATGATAATCAACTTATAAAACTCTTTATGTAGTCAACTTCACGATTCCTTTTCGGTAAGGATTCGCATGTTTTTTGGTGGGATTCATTAATCTTTTTGGTTGTTTGTTAGAGCGACCTGGCAACTTAGTTTGTTACCATGCAAACTATATGTGGTCAAGTTGAATCTGAACTCAAAACAGGAACTAAAGTGAATAAGCAATAATATATATGATGTGCTTTTGATATTGCTGTAAATTTCATAAATGGATTTTATTATTTACAGTTTTTTTTTTTTTTTAATTTCGTCCTTATTGTATTAAAAGTGACTTATTTACCCTAAAGATTGTTAAAAGTATTAATTTAGTGCTAAATGTTTACATTTTTTTTTTCAATTTTGCCCCCGTTGTTTCAAAATTAACAAACTTAGCCTCCAAAGTTTGCCAAAAAATTTAGTTTAGTCCCTACAATTGTGAGTTGCACATAAAACTTTTAGGGACTAATTTTTATTTTTTATTTTTAAAAGAAGATAAAAACATTAAGAATTAAACTGATTTTTTTTGTAAATTTTAAGGGTTAAACGCATTACTTTTGTGACAATAGAGATAAAATTAAAAGAAAGTGTAAATATCAAAAACCAAACGTGTCACTTTTCAAACAAGTACAAAAATAAAAAAAAATGCACCGACATCAAATACTATTTGTGAAATTTGCCCTTAGCTATAATAATGTATCTCAAGAACTGATTGTGATAAGCAGCCATGGGTAGATATGGTAGTCTTTAGCGTTTGGTAGATCATATGATCTACCGACTGTAAAATGCAACGACCATGTAGAAATTACTTTAGATCTATATATCCAGTGTAGTTAGATAAATACACTAATTATTCCTATTTGTGATACCATAATAATCGCGTAAATCCATTGAATGATTTTTTGAAGTATTGCACGCAAGGCTGGTTCGTCCCAGCTAATGCCACATGCGTTTCACGCGCCAACTTTGCTATTTTATATCAACATATGTGATCATAATCAGAACTTTTAAGCCTAGCAAGAGAGAGAGAGGCTTAGGATTGAGTTGTGAAATTTTCAGTGAGATGTCACGCATAGGTTGATAATCATCAAGCGTTAAATAACTTGGCATATTCTGTAGCTTCTAGTGTATAGCATAACATAAGGCTACGCAGTTCCACATACTGTCACTGGAATGTGCCTCACAAAGGAGGGGAACCCAGTGGTTCCAAAACAAGCAGCAAATCGCTAGACACCCACAAAGACTAAAATAACGATCATCTTAGGAGATATTTCACCCTATTCGTCCTCCAACAACATATAAAGGAGGGGAACCCAGTGGTTCCACCGATATACATACAAAACTATTTTTCACCTTTTCGATTGTATAAGCAGCTCACAGTTGCACAAGAAGCTGTCAAAAACTATTCGTAACTTATCTACCATGGAAAATTTCTTGGCTGAGCAAGCATTTGTACAAAAGCTTATGCATGGGGGAGCGACATGCGCTCGCTCGCTCGCTCACCCTCTAGTGCAGCCAGCATTTGTACGTTGAGCTCAACCAAGATTTACATTTATGTTATGAAGATCCTTAATGCCCTGTGTCAAGTAGGTACAGGAATACTCTCATCAAAGTTAAATGTCACCAATATTGAGACCTTTCTAATCGCAAACATTTCATACAATAGCATGTTCTATGTAATTTCCTAATTCAATAAGAGAGTGTTTTCAAAAAGTTAAAACTCAATTATGAAAAATTGCTTTAAAATTTGAAGTTTATGGCAAAAGTCGAGTGATAATCAATTAGCAATAAGTAGAGTAACAAAGACATATAAAAGGAAAATAAAAATGATAAGACACCAAAATGCAATCAGGAATAGTAAAAGTAGACGGACAGTAAAAAGTGCACGCTAGCAGTATGTATCTAAATTGACCATCCAAAAACCCATCAAACTTTCTTGCTACGAAAGTAGCTTAGCAAACATCTCTTCCTGAACTGTTTAAGTTCTATAATTCCAAACGGTGTCCAATTTGGCTCTATGCCGCACCAATACGAGGACAAAAACATTTATCTCGAAAAATTCTTATGTGAGTCTGACTCAAGCGCACTGCACCATCTGATGGGCATCTGTGGGGCAAGCAGTATCATCTTACCGTGCCTCACGCACACATCAGATGTTGCAGTGTTGGTGAGCCAGACTCACCTAAGAATTTTCCTTTTTATCACACCAATACAAACACATGTTAATGCAGTCAGTCTTTCTAAGAAACAAATACTGCAGAAGAAGATACATTTGCATTACAGCTGCCTGATTATCAAGAATCCACCTGGGTCTTTCTAACAAAATTTAGCAGGAGAAATGCATGGAATTGATTATATGGAACAAATATCCATGTGCAAGAATAGAGCACTAACCTAGAACCTAGGATGCATTACAAGATTATGCAAGTCACCAAGTCAAGGAGATGGACATGGTAACTGAATTTAATAAATAAGATTGAGAAAAATTTCTAGCAGATGCCAAGTTCCCCCAATCATCGGCAGCCAGTTATATCAAATCTCAAGAAGTTCAAGAAATAATTGTTATCAATTGAGGAAAGTTGTACCAACTAAATAAAGGACTCAGCTCACCAGATGTTCTTAAAATGCCATTTGAAGCACTTTGAACTCTGCTGCAGAAATTCCAATTAGCTTCAATGGAAAAGCATGCACCGTAATCTATAAATTTGTGAAAAAAATATATATTATATATGACGGGAAATATGGCTACCTATATCTGGATGTCTTTTGAAATTCCTGGCTGCAGTTATATTCTCCCCACTTCTGGCAAAAATGACGGGGCACCCATGTTTCTCATATCTTAAAGAGATGTACAAAGACTGAATATATATTTCTCAACAATAACATCAGTGGCCAAAATGGGAAAAAGATCAAACAGCATCTGATGCACTCCAAGAGACTCTCTAGTATCCGCTCTTCAGCAATTCCAGTGTGGTTATATTTGTATTGGTGCAAGTGCCAAGCTATAACTAGCATGAGATGTTGGGAAGAGGATGGATGCAGGACGATCGACCATCAAATAGGAAAGGAAATCAAATGATTAATGGTCATAGTGAAAGACATTGTACCCTATCTGGGAGATTTCTAGGAACAGGCAGAGCGGTTACGTATCTCTGCGGGCAGGGTTTTAAAGCATTTGCAGCTCCATCAGAGGATGATGGCGCGTCACCATTTTCAGCTTGTCCACGGCCATGAAATTTTGCAAATCGATTGATGACAGAAAACTTTTCCAGCTCTTGACATTCCACCCTTAAGTCCACTATTGATGCTCTTTTATCCATTCTGCACCATTACAAGGTCAGATCAAGAATAAGGAACCAGGAAACATAACCAAACCATGCTAAAGGTCTTGTAACTTTTAGGGCAGTAAAAGACATTAGAAATGGTTAGCAAAGTAAGTCCATGAAGGAACCAAAATGGATATGCATCACTGGAGCTGGTCCCAATGAAACCAGTGTTGACTTTGATACCTCCCAAACGAATGTCATGGTTTGATAGGGCACATAATTTCAAAGGAAAGTTAAAAGAAAATTATAATATCATTATTACTGGTATTTAAAGTAGGGCCAATCCAACTCTTTGAATTTTTAGATGTTATAAGTTCGGAAGTGGTAAAAAATGGCTATGGAAGTGAAGGAAAAGGGTCCTGTGGAAGTGCTGTTTAAGTAGAATTACACTTACTCCTTCCCAAATGAATGTCTACTTTTGACTAAGCACGTTGTTTAAAGAAAGAGTCGACAATGTAGTTTAAGAAAAGAGGGGTATATAGTGGGGTGTGGGGCCATATGCTACACCTTGAGTTAATAAAAAATTAATAGTATAAAAAGGATCCCAAAATAATGATATTTATTCAGTTTATAATTTAAAAAGATAGTACCATATCTACTGTGGGAAGTGAACATCCATTTTAAGACATCCCAGATAGGAAGAGTAGACATTTAATTTGGGAAGAAGGAACAGATAAAAGGAATCATTTTAGGAAAGTGGACACTATTTAAGACAGCAGAAAAAGGAACGCATGATGACATTCAATTTAGCATGAGAAGGTAATAAAATTCTGCACAGCAAACAATCTTGCAGAATCCCCTGACCAGGAAAGGAACCCCAAGAAAGTATAACACAATAATCATTTCAGTCTATCAATGCAAGCAAGAAACAAAATAGATATAAGTGTAGAAATTTTCTTCTCCCATTCACTCAAAGAGTACATTTTCTGTTTAGTTAATCCCAAGAGCTGTCAATCCCAGAACTGAGCACTAAGAAATCCCACAGTAGTTCAAAAAAGTTAAGAAAATTATATGAACCATTACCTCAAAAAATCATTTTCTAGCTTCCGAGCTCTTTCCATGAAATCTTCCATTACTTTAATTAGATGCCGATCATTAACTCTCTCTGACTTTTTGCACTTATCAGAAAGCCTACAAAATATGTTGAATAACATGTCATTAGAACAGATACTTGACCAAAGAATTTAACATGGAATCTAAATGAAGTTCTTACAGGCTCACGCCATCACGAGGCATATCCGGATCACTACTTGGATGGGAGACAAGGCCACATGCATCACCTAACGCTAATCTAGATAAAGAGTAAGCCACACTCTCATTATGCGAATTTGCATCTGCAGAAAGAAATACATATTTTGGAGGGCAAAGCAGGTGCTGCATTAGTTGTGTTGTTAAAGTAAGCCTCCTTTTTGCTCTGAGCATAGGTGGTCCATCTTCAATCAATTCAACTTCATCTTCTATCTGTTGACGGGGGAAAGACACATAGACAACCCAGGAGAGAAGAGATGGCCATTAAAAAATTGAAACTAAGCACAGAGAGAAGTGATTAAGCACAACCATAAAGTCAAAATAACATACCTTTTCAGTTAGGCGATTAGCTGCCTTCGCCCAGTTTGCTTCTGTCATACTGCAAGATACATATCTCAAATATGTAAATAAAACTATTAATATAACTAATACACAAGAACCATAAAAAGATCGTCCAGATGGCAACCAAAAAGTAGGACCCAGGTAATATGACTCTTATCACTTTTTCAATTTGCAAGTAGTTTAGAGTTTAATAAATAAGCATAAAACAGCAGATATTTAGAAGACGAAAAATTTTAATGAAACCAATTGAGTTTACTTCCTATAGCAGGACCTGATAGTCTGAAGAGTTGAAGATCCTTGCGACACTTCTTTATGCCAAGCATTAAGTTGAGATGTAGCCCTCTTGCGCTTCTTGGGTCTCGTGATATTCAGCGCTGGAGATTGCAGCGAAGAGAAATGCTCAATTGCAACTGGGGTTGAAATATTACCAATGTGACCAGTATCAACAGCAGCAGCATTTACTTGCTCAATCATGCTCAACGTATTGAAACCACTAGAAGACTTTGCAAGATTAAGTGGCTGTTCTGCAGTGTTCATGATGGAGGCTTTGCGTGCATCATGCATCGCTAACATCTGCCCATTTCTGAAGGTTCCATACTGATTAAACCATGATGGTGCCATTTGTGGACTAATCTGAGAGCGTTCAACTCTAACAGAAACTGAATTGTTTCCATGAGGGTTGCTCAGAGAATCATCCTGACTAAAATCAAGCATATTCTGCAAAGCTACATTTCCATGTTGAATAGATGCTTTTCTTTCTTCATTGCCTGCTTGCCCTAAGAAGCTTAGCATTTTAGAATCTCCAGAAGGAACTGCTGAATGGTGAGCCGTCACGTCTCCAATAACAGTGCTATTCTCACTTGACTGTGCAGCCCTTGGAGCTTCCTGCTGACCTTCCACACTGCTCTCTGGTCCTTTCATTTTCTTCAAGGCCTTATTATTTGGATCAGACTCGGTGCTCTTCATGGCTTGCATTTGATTTAGTAAGGAGTAATTTTGATGGAAAAACTTATTTGATTTCAAAGACCTGCCGAAGGCTTCTAAATCTTGTTGCATTGAAGCAGAATTTGCAGGAGATCCATCTGAGACATTGTTGGAAACAGGTTCTGCTCCCTGTGAGTCATCCATCTTATGAACTGCATTAATATTTCTAGTTGATACTTGATGACCAGGACTTTCCTTGTTCATAGAGCTCACACCAAGTTCAGATGGGCCATTCCGTCCTGTTCTCACATCTTGGTCACCTTGTTTATGTGAAGCATAGGAAGTTGATTCCAGAACTTTGGGTTGATGCAATTGGGGAACATGTGAAGTTACCTTATGAAACTGGGCACCCAATAGATGCCGCTGTCCTGGTACATTGGTCCACATGGTAGGCGACATTTTTAAAGATGTTCCCTGTCGGGAAATGCCAGACGCAGACAAAGGCTGCGAAACAGGAACAGACTCCCTTGCTGAGGCTGGTGGTGCTGATCCTCTTGCATGTGCATCATTGGTATCAATTTGCTGAGATGTGCCCCCTAATGAACGTGAATTAACACTTTGAACATTCCCAGCTGCATCAGGCATAGAAGTCTCCACAATTTGTCCAGTAGAAGGTCTGCTGAGAGAGTCATCTTTCTGCAAAGAATGGGAAGCATCATGCTGATTTGTTGAAACTTGTCCACTTGCCCTCACCATCTGTTGATATTGAAACTGACTCCTTGAATAAGGAGAACCAGAATTAGATGCTGAAGAAAAGTTTCCAGGCAACTTATGCAAAAAGGCATTATTGCCAGCCAGACCAGGAAGTCCAGATCTGTTATTCTCTAACTCTCCTAGTGGTTTGTCACGAGGAGGCAAAGATTGAACTACAGATGTAGGAGCAAACTGAGTTTGCCCATTTTCCCCATCACGCAGAGTGGCTTGACTTTGATGCAAGGTATTTGCTGTTTGCAGAGAGCTCTGAGGAGAAAGGAATTGATTTGGGACTGCTGCCCGATTAGATGGAGGGCCAAGTTGTAAGCCAAAACCTTGAGAAGCAGAAGAGTGACTCTGCAGCAAGCGACCTTCAGAACCATCAGAGTTCTCTGCTTCAGGCATTTCAGATGATAAATTGCGTCCAGAAGAACTGAACTGCATCACTGAACCTTGGTCTCTTGATTGATCAACCTTGTGAAGAAGTTCCAGCATGTTTTGACTGCTGAAAGAGAAGAGTGAAAAATGTTAAGTCATAATACCCAAAACATTCATCAGATATCTAAAGGGAAGCATAAGATAATACGAAGAAAGAATTAAATACAGACTGATAAGAGAATCATAAACAGATAAAAAAATTAAATAAAGACAAACAAGTGAGTCATATACAGATACTAACTTGATCCTGGTGAATCACTGCAAAAGGACAAAATAACATAAAGACCAAGCGCAATATACTAGTAAAATTGAAGGAATACTTGTACAATCAAGTGGCTAAGATCCCTTAAAAGTACAAGTCAATATTTAAAAGGATACGTTAGCAAAGATCAGATAATTAACTACCTTGACTGAGAATCCTTGTTTGTATATGTATGAACTGATCGGTTAAAGGGCATAGTAGCATTTTGTATGTGACCAGGAAGGCTTTGACTCGAACGGTTGTCATCGATCCCTTCGGCATCATTTTGATCAGCTGATTGCTCCTATACAAAAACAGAATGAAGACTTCAGGCTCACCCATAAGTTCAATAAGAAAAAGTAAAAACAGATCATACAGAGCTTCAAATTCAGGCTGACCAAACAATTCAAAGAAAAGAAATCATGTGTCTGGTGTAAAGCCCATGATATACCTTTGCCAAATCCAAAGAACTTTTAGGAATTTGACCAAATGATTTTGGCTGACCAAAATGGGTACTCAGCTGAGGCATGGCCAGTGAATGGGAAGGCTGCTGCTTCATTCCAAATGAAGGTTCCACTGCCTCATCCAAGTTTCCCATGGGATGATATTGAAACTTCCGAGGACCAGAATTTTTCCGACCAATTTGATTAAATGACTTTTGCTTTCCGGAAGGCAGAGACCGTGAATCACTAACATCCGAAAACACATTTTCTTTCAAACTACCATTTTCCTTTAAACCACCAGCAGAATTGTGGCGAGATAAGTTTGAGCGATAGCTATCACTAGAGTTCTCCTTTGTGTAATTCTCCATCTCACTCTTTCTAACTTCCGCCTTGTCACAGCTATTGAATGACGAGTCCACGGCCTGATTATCCTTGTTTACAAGATGCCGTGACCTCTCCACACTTTCACTACCTTGAGCTTTAACCATTGGATTAACATTTTTCCAATAATTTAATTGATGATTATTAGAAGGATATATGCTGGTCTCCTCACTAAACCTTGCAGTACTTGAGTATGGTGTCGCAGCAGCATTGCTCACACTAAAGCCATCTCTGTTAAGGAGACTTCCTGCAAGAGATTTTCCATGCTCCACTTCAACATTTGAAGAAGGCATAGAACGAGAGCTCCATAAGGAATTACCATGAACCACTTCCTCTTGCATGACTCTCTTCTGCTCACTGCCCTGAGAATGTCGAGATGAGTTTTCACTCTCATGCATGCCTGGTGCAGCATTTCCAGAGGGAGCAACAGACCCTAAAGCATTCCAACCATTAGGTTTACCATATTGTTGTCCCAATCGACTCGGCACAGCAGTCCAAGGACCAGAAATGCTCTTCATGTTTGTCTCTGCATCAAGAGAATGCAAAGTGTTTCCATGTATCGAACTTGCTTCAGCAAGACCAGAATTTGACCACCTGCTTCCTTCCTCAGAAGAGGGGATAAGTCTTTGAGAAGAATCCGCCGGCGGTCTTTGACCAGGTTCACATGCATTGTTTCCAAGTTGGACTCCTAGGACATTTTGATAGTTATTATTCATACTGCTATTATCAGGAGGAAGTACAGATGAATTCATTGAAGGCATGTCATTACGGAAAGATGCCTGTTGTTTCTCACTGTATGTGGGATGCTGATTCCCAGGAGAAACTACATTATTTTGATAATTCAGACCACTCCACTCTTCCTGTTGCCCTATGTCACTACTAGAGGTCTCTGCGACAGCAGACTGCATGAGAGCGCTCCAAGTACCACTTTGGAAAGAAGAAAACCCATTTGGTCCCCCACTATCATATGGACCGCAGGCATCTCCAGTCATATTAGGGCTCTTGCCAAAGGCAGCCCATATATTGTCATCTGAACCAAAGAGAATTCTTTCTTCTGTAGGATCTAAAGAAACTTCATTCTGTGAAGTTGCAACATGCCCCGATGTCTTCTCCTGAGAAGCTAGATCCTGACTACCTCGGGTTTCCAGAGGGGATTCATTTCTCTGCATGAGATTCACTTGCTGAAGGTTTTCCATATTCATCGCAGGAGTAAGAGCTTGACCAGAAGTATGCCCAAACAGGTTTTCACTTGGAAATCTCTGTCTAGAAATCAAAGAGTCGTCCTGCGTACTATCTTGCTCTGGGAATGCCGTATATTGATTATTAGGAAGAGAACTGCCAAAGGTTGCCATATGTTGCACTGAAGGCTTCTCTGCTGCAATCTGTGGAAATTGGCTTACATTACCCCTTGAGCTCGACACAGGCACCCCATATAGGGATTGATCACCCTCTTGTGGAACTAAATCCATTAAGCGATGCGCTTGTCCAAGATTGGAGGAAAATACAAGTCCATTTGAAGATCCTTCCATAACTGGAGAAGCACGCTGCAGCCAGTTCATGTTGCCAAGGTCAACTCCCGAAGCGTTAGTTAATGAATCAGAGCTCGAAGTGCCATCAATCAAAGGAGAAGGATAACCGCCAGATACCTGTCTGCCAAACGGGGATATAGGATTTACCGCATTGTGTTGCCTTGCATCCAGTTGCCGAAGTTGCTGCTGCCTATGAAGTTGTTGCCTTGCATCTAGCTGCTGAAGTTGCTGCTGTCTTTGAAGCTCTTGCATTTTCCTCAACATTAGTTGCTGCTGCAGTTGCTGCATGTCATTGAAACCAGACTGCTGCCGCTGCAAAGATTGCAGCATGCTTGTTTGTGGGTGGTTCATCAGTTGTTGATTACCAAAAAGATCAAAACTAACAGGAGACTCGGATGTTTCCGACCTAAGCAGTGATTTTGTTTGCTGTTGAGGAGCACTTCCTTGATGTGATTCATACATAGATAAGCCTCTTGAGACGGAATTATGTTGATCAGAAGCTGTATCCACTGCCAAAAAGTTTGTTTCATTCTGCCTTGTCTGGTGAAAGTGATTTCCATACATATAGCCATTCAAATTTAGTTGTTGGCTTTGAGACTGATTTTTCGCAAACTCAGGCCTTGGAATTGATTGTGTAAAGTTCAAGCCATGCGGACCATGTAGAGGATGACTGCTCTGACCTCTTTCAGCATCTGCATATACAAAGAGGGATATGCTGGTCAAAAGGAGACAAGTTTAATTGTCAAGTGATGATCCAGAAGTATAGAGACTATGCACGCCAGTCATATTAAGAGGGGCAGGGAGAGCTGTACACACTTAAACATTACAAAATACTGAAAACTCATAATTTATATTTCTTGTTCATAATACCTGATTGCAGGAGGTTGTAATTTTTCGTATTGGAACTCAGTACACCAACCTGCCCTGGGCTCCCAACCCAAAAATTGTTGTTTACCACTGGCCAATTCCCGTCCACAATCTGTGGGTGATGCTGCCCTTGTGATAGGTTGTCTTGCGGAAAGAAATTATGAACCCTGTCTCCAACGTCGTTGCCAGGCATAGATGACCCAAACCAAATTTTTTCGGCAATCAAATGTTGGTGTGCATATGTTTAATAGGTAGAGTTATCTTGAGTAACCCTCTATCTTGCATTGCAACACTTTATAACCCAACAGCAGATGTAATTACGCCTTCCATGTAAATTCTTAAAAAACTAAGTATACACAGCCAATGACCCAACTTCGAATTCCTGCATGAGATCGATCAAGAATTAATTAAATACTAGTCAAACGACTTCAGGACTGGGTAAACAATAACTTAAATAGGATTTTCTGCAGAAGTAACAAAATTTTCAAGAGTACCTAACATCATACAATAACAAAATAATTACCATAGCTGTTTCTTATGAAACCACAAGACGTTTTAGAGCATTATAAATGAACTTATGAACAGACATCATATATGCATATATTCATGAAATCCATGTAGCAGACAGATAAAAAGTGGCCACCAACAAGCAAAAGAACCAATATCTAACACATTTTCCAGCTTCAAAATCAGTTGCCAAAGGCCATGTGTGTTATGGATCCATTTCTAACTAAGAAATTAGAATCATGTATATTGTCACAAGAAACCACAAGTCAAACAAGATATGTTGAAGAACAAGGTCTATGCCAAGGCACCAAACTAGGATAGCTTCCATTCTAACTTGGAAAAGAGTCATTTGATGACTTGAGCAAAGGGGGAAGAGAGTGAGAGGAGAGAAGAAACAGTAGAGCTTCTGTCACTGCAGCAGAAGAACCATAGTACCAAGAGCAAAGGCGGATATAAACTTACAAATGCCTAGAATTGTACCGACCAAAACAAATGAAAAGAAAAACATATCAAGCAGTTCACTGAGAAAAACCCAAATAATGCTTTTCCCCCAATCATGGATCAACACACTAGAGTACTGAAGGAAATAAAGAAAACAAAATGTTGTATAACAATAAGACATCACGTGTGCAACAATCAGAGTGGGTTTATACTTGATAACATCAAAACACAGAGTGAATCACAATTTCAGCAGTTGAAGGATTAGAAACACACAAGTACAGATTTACAAATGAGGACATAGTTATCTTTCTCCAGGACAAGAACACTTATTTACAAATGATGCTTGAAAAGACCACAGACCTTACACATGCTTATATTGCAGATCTGATCTTTTACAAATTAAAAGTGCATTACAGGAGAGGCAGTCAAACTCCAGTCAAACACAATAATTTTCTAACTTAATTTTATTCTTGATTTCATTGGTTTCTGAAAGCACTTAAGTTTTTCTTATTCTCTTGCTGAACTCATTTTTTCTTCTGGCATTTGGTAAGGGAGGAAGAGTTTGAGGGATAAGCACCTTCGCTGAAACAAATAACAGACAGAATGAAAGTAAGATGCAGCAACAGAAAAAGTCAGACAAGGGAAGAAAAGTTTTCAAATAGCTCTCTTCGTAGACCAGCATTGTCGATATAATTACGGTGATAAGTAAATTCTGGTATATTCTAAGAGGTTCTGCGTGATATGATCTTATTATCTTCAATGATTGTAGTTAATCTGGTAAAGAGAAGCCCAGCGAACCAAATTTAAAAACTTTCAACCATAATTTCCTGTAGAGAGAAACAGATGTAAGGACGTTAAATAAAAACCGCATTCTCCAACTTGCTATTCTCAAATACTACAATCAAAAGCAACCCAACTGTTGCATCCAATCAAGCGACAGTTTCTTCATAGAGTTCTCAACATTTATCTATCAATGGGTAATGGCTTCAAATAGATAATTTATAGAGTTTATATGGGTAAAGTCTATTTGAGGTTAGCGCCCTCCAGTAGCCCTTATGCAGGATGTTTATCTCATCTCTATTCAGTTTCCTCCTGCTTTACCAATATCTTCAAAGGTTACATTCAGCGGAATCATGTTCCACCAATACATCAACAGCAATAAAAGCACTTGCCTGGAATCAGAATATTCTAAGAGAGTGGAGTCTACAGTCTGCAGGGGAAGGTGCTTCACCTGGACTTTAGAAAATATTTCTGGTATGAATCTGACCGTGATATAAAACCAAACCAAGCCTTTTCCGGTCGGCTATATGAATCTGACAACACCATGCATTCCTATCGAGACGGTTAGCTCTGAAGCTATATGTTATTTTGAAATTCACAAATCTCTCTTTTGCTCTCACACATACATACAATGAGATCTTTTACACTCAAAAGAATATTACAAGTAAAGCCATATCGGAAAATGAGGCACATCCTAGATAAAGCAGTAGAGGGTTCTAAGCAAAAACATACTTGAAAAGAGGGGACAAGACATGGTACTAGTTGCCCAAGCATATACTAGAATAATTCTCTCACGAAAGCCATCATAAGATATCTTGTTTATTCTTGATAATTAAAAACCATGCTTACATCCTTTTCCCCAGAGAATTTTAGATGGGTTTCCTCAACAAGACAATAATCGCAATTGTCATAATTGGCAGAGAATAGCTAGCTAGACTTGTTGACACACAGTGGGGGAAAAGCAAAAGATACAGAAAATCATTTACACCTTCATCCCCCCCGCCTCTTTTCCTTCTTCAAATAGGTATCCTTAGTACCTCATAATGCCTGTTATTAGAGCAAGTTCTATTCAAATGAGTGTCAAAATAGAGCAAGGGGCTCTCTCTTGTAACCACTTTCTTTTCTGTTCTGAAAGGATTCAACTGGTCTAAATTCACATCCTCTTAACTTTAATCATCCAGCAGTTGGCATCATCAGTAGATGCTGCTACACTAACTATACTGATTTACCCTTATAGTTGATATACAGGATAATTATGACATTGATTGAACTCTCCTCGGTGAACCCATCTATCAGCTGATTATCTACCGCTTCACAATGCCATTTCCACGTAAACCTTTTGCCACCAAATGCAATAAATGAACTCTTCAGTGGACTCAGAATCCACAATTAATGCTATTGTCACAGCCCAACCTCAGGGACTTATGTGGCATTTTCTCACTTCTCCACGATAGAACTACTCAACTAAAATAATACTCACTCCTGAATTTCCGTCAGTTACACACATGCAAAAGTAACGGATGCAGTGCAACACACAACTAGCAAAAAGAACACTTAAGATTCTGAACATCTTATAATTCCAATACATACCGCCTCAAAATCAAAAATCAACAACATAACTAGATTATCCAAAAACCCAATGCCAACATATCATATGATAAAATCTAAAACCACTACCTATAACCTAAACACTAGCCACTGAAGCGAAGCACCACTTCCGGCAGCAGGAGAAAAGAACCCATGTACAAAGGTCATACCGGTGCACAAGGCACAAGGCACAAGGCACAAGGCACAAGGCACAAGGCACAAGGCACAAGGCTCCCCGGGATAGCTGTGTCTAAACAAACACAAAGGTAGAAGCAAGTAGTCTTACCCTGTAGCCACAAAAACTCATTCCATGAAAAATAGAACCTGTGTGCGAACCGCAAAAATCAACTTCCACTGAGAGTAGCATTCACAAATTTACACACATTGCCAGTATCTACACCCCACCACCCTCCCCTAATCACCCACTTAAGAAGAAAACCCTAGAAATGCAAAAATCGCGAAACAAACAATTCACCACTCAGAAAGAAACAGCCTTCTCCGTAATTATTCGACGAAGATCCAAAAAAAACGAATTTGCATCAAAATTCATCCCACAAATCGAAAACGAACCGAACCATCACAAACCAAACAAAAACTAAAATCAGAAAATTAATTTCCCCAAAGCTCAAATTCAGAAACCCTAGCAAAAACTAGCCCCATTCAAATTCACACACATATACACACATATATATGTACTAAAATTAGGGTTTTTGTAGAGAGAGACAAAAAAATTGAAAATAAATACTTACGAGAAGAGTTGAGGACGAAGCAATGGAGCTAAAAAAATCGATCGTTTTAAGGGCGTGAAAATTCTAGGATTTTTTGTTTGAATCGGCGAGAAAAATGAATTTTTTTTTTTTTGTTTGTTTTTTTAGAGAGAGAGAGAGAGGAATGAGGTGTTGTGCTGAGAGAAAGATAAAGTGATCGAAAGAGTGCGAAATTTTCAACGAACAGTAGGGAGCGAGGTTTTGGTTCGGGCCGAGCCAGAGGTTAGGAGCCCGGAGCTACGGTTTGGGTTCGGTTTTGGGTTTGATTCCGGGTTTGGTTGTTGATTGGTTTCGGGTACAGATGGCGTGTGATGAGTTGAGGAGAGCTGAGGTGGTCCACCAATTAAAATCTGCCATTTGGCATAGGCGTAAGGCTTCGTTTGTTTGCCGTAAAATAACTTGTTTGTGTAACATGTTTTCAGTGACAAATATTTTTCTGAAAAATAAAATATTTTCCTCTGTTTGTTTCTCGTAAAATAACTTGCTTGTGAAAAATATTTTCAGAGGAAACTATTTTCCTGAGCTTCATTTGTTTGCCGTAAAATAATTTGTTAGAAGAAAATATTTTTCTAAAAAATAAAATACTAGAAAATATTTTTTGATATTTGGATGTACAATGAAAAATATTTTTCGACATGAGATTTATAAAAAAAAAATATACATATAAATAGAGGTGGTTAAGTTCCGAAAAATATTTTCCTCACCCAAAGAACATGAAAATATTTTCTCAAACTTTGTACTAGCCATAATATTTGACCGAAAAATATTTTTCAGTTGACCAATTTTTCGGTGTTACCAAACACTGAAAAATCTCCAAAAAGTAGCCTACCATTTTTGACCGGAAAATATTTTTTAGTTGACCAATTTTTCGGTGTTACCAAACACCAGAAAATCTCTAAAAAGTAGCCCACCATTTTTTATTAAAAAATATTTTACAGTTGACTAATTTTCCGGTGTTACCAAACACCGTAAAATTAAGAAAATATTTTTAGGGAGAATATTTTACGGCAAACAAACGGAGCCTAAATCAACAAGATTTGTATTGATTGAATCAAAAATATTTACAATCAGCGGAAGCTATACAACTCATCTTGTAAATATGCTATCATCTAAGTTCAAGGATCTACAAATAAAACTGTTCAAAAGAGAGTATCTACTTTTCCTTATCATATACAGTTTATATATAACGTTGAACAGTAAAGAGTTGAGAATCGGATTTTCAGTCCGAGCTTCCTCTGAGTGGAATCTCAATTTTCTTTCTTTCCAAATGTGATACACAAATGCACCAAAAAATAACTTGAGGGCATTTGAGTAGAAATCAATTGTCAAATTAGCATGTGAATTCTGAAATATCATTCCAAGAGTTGAGCTTTCATGGGACCTTTTACCATGTTCCAGCCTTTCCTCCAAATTCTTTTTGTAAAGGAGCAACTAAAAAACAAATGGTCTCTATCTTTAATGCAACCATGGCAGAAAATACAGTTTGGGTTGACATTAAGTCCCCAAACAATGAGTCTGGCTTTCGTGGGAAGTTTGTTTCTCCAAGCGAGCCAAAGACAAAAGGCATGTTTTGGGATATAGAGTTTGAACCAGATTACCTCATGCCAATCAACAGTTTGGTGAATAGATCGAATGCTTTCCTAGGTAGCAGAATGATTAAACTGACCTCCAAGGGATTGATTACAAGTGATTCTGTTTTCTCTATCCAAATTGGGGAGGAATTAATCCAAAAACCTAATTTTAGTCCTTATTTGTTCCGAATTAACCAAATCAATTTAGAAAAATGTATCTGACTTATCTTCACGGGAGTAGATTAACTCTTTTTAGCTTTCATTTTAATGAAATGTCTTTTTTTACAAAAAAAAAAATCAAATTGATTTTAATATTTTTAAAGAATTTTCAAATTAGTCATTTTTGTTAAAAATTCGATTAGATGTAACTTATATGCACAGTGTTACAAGGGTTTAAATTGAAAAATAAATACAATGTTCAAATTAGTCTCTATTTTAATCACTACTATTTTCATAAAAATTCAACTTCGTTCTTGAAACTTGTAAAAAAAAATTAATTTAGTCATCAAATTTATAAAATATTCCAATTTAATCCTAATTCATATCCATTTACTTCCCCTTTATTCACCTCCATCAATATATACTTACCACCACCATATTTATACATATAACATGCGTACAAAAAACCTCACACACCCCCAAAAAAAGCACATACACCACGTACACATACACACACAAAGTTAGGGTTGGTCACGTGGTTAAAGGGTTTTGGTAGGGCTGGTTAGGGTAAGAGGCGTGGGTGTTGCGATAGGAGTGGAGGTGAGTTGATTAGGGATGAGAGGAAGGGAAGACGAAAGTGATAGGTTTGTTGTAGGCTCATTAGGGGGTGTATATATATTGCGAGGTTAGCCAAGGGATGTTGGAGGGTAGGCGTTTGGGGGTACTGCGAGAAGTGGGTAGTGGGTAAAGATGGAGCTAAAGTTTTTAGGTTTGAGATTGGGAGGTAAGAGGGTTAAGGTTGGTGTTGAAGTTTAGAGTTATGGGGTGGAGTTATTTCTTCCTTCGACACACAATCTTTTTCACAAATAAGTATACTGTTGATCTAGTAATTGCACATTTTTTTCTTCATAGAAGTTTAATTCTATTAAAGTGAACTGTAATTAATCGATTACAAGTGGTCAATATAAACGTGAGGTTTAATAAGTGTCATCAATTATAGACCTTAGGGATAAAAAGTAAATTGAACCTTGTTTTTATATGTGCAGAGGTAATTTAGCTTAAAAAATTGTAACAGTGACTTGCCTCGTTAATTTTATAATGGCTATCTGATGGAAGGGTAACAAGCGGTCAAAATAAAATGTGAGGGGTAATAAGTGTCACGGACTTTTAATAATAGGGACACAAAGTGGATTTAACCCTAGTTAAAATTTGTTATCAACAAGTTGGAGATTTAGCTTTTCTAAATTTCAAATCTTTGTTTGAATGCCATCATTTTGCTTTCTTAATTTAATCTATGCATACATATAGGTGTAGGAAAACAATGTCGTATGCTTTTAATATTCATAATTGATATTCCAATTATCTCCTAAGAAGTAGAAGAAGATCATCACCTTTAAGAGTACAAGCAAGATCAAGCTTCAAAGCAAATGGAAGGGCTAACATCAAGAATCAAATTCAACTTATTGATTGCAAAATTTAACAAAAAGTTACAATAATAAGGATCTAACATTCTAATGCTTTTTGGAAAATTTTACAATAATAGGGATCTAACATTCAAATGTTTTTCGTAAATTTTATCAAAAACATTGTCAAGATGATAGAACCGATTTCAAATGTCTTTTGAATTTGGATTACGTTTACAGACATAGGAGTTTACCATTATTTGATCTTTCTTTAGAAATTGGATTGCATGATCAAATACTTGTTCCTCTTGGCAAACGATGCCTTGTAATGCATCTTGATAACATAGCTGAGAAACCACCTATATGAGCGAAAGAGGAGGAAAGAGAGGGAACGTGAATGAGAGAGGGGGAAAGATATTGACTTCCTGGGCAAAAGAATAAAGGGGAAGAAGAAGTAAAAAGAACTAAAGAGAACAAAAAATAGAAAAAGAAGAATAGGAAAAGGGAAAAAAAACTAAAATATGAAGATTTATTCTATTTTATACTTTCACTTTGGCTTAAAGGGGTTAAGTGTCACTGATACTATACTTTAGAGATACTTAGTGAAAAATCCCTTAAGTTTTCATGAAAACTAATAGGTGGGTCTTATTCCCTCGAAATGCAACTAAGTATTTAAAATATCGCTCGAAGAGTAACTAAGTATTTAAAATTCTTTTTCTTTGTAACTCATCTTAAAATGATATAAATATTCATCATACATAATGTTTTTCCTTTTCCCTTTCTTCCTTTGTCTATTGTGTTTGCCAACCTTATTGACTTGCATTACACATCATCATTCCAAAACTAATCTCTTACACATCATACATCACCAACTAAAATCTTCGTAAATTTATGGATTTAAAATTTTGGGTACAGTAAACTGATAATGAAGACATTGAATGTTTTGTGAAGTCAAACCAATTATAGGAGGTTGTATTGTAATATCAATATCTTCAACACCCTAGATAGCTAGCCTAGATAATGTTAGCTATCTTTGTTAGCCTAAAAGCCTTAATTATGTATTTTGAAGATAACTAAAATCTTAATTACTCATCTAATTATTGACTAGTCATGTATTACATAAGTTATTTGTATTGACATTAGTCAAGAATGCTAGAATGCTCAAGCGATGATCAAACATGAAAACTTGTCAAGTACATGCTCGTCAATTGCAAATCAAGTGCTAATATTGGTGAAGACTTCATCCTTGGAGATTTCACCATTTTAAGAATGAAGATTAGCTTGACGGGGAGTCATAAGGAATGAGAAATGGAATCATAAAGGGTGGCGGAATCTACATATCAAATGACCTTGAGATGCTTGTGAAAGCTCAATAATTTGATAAAATAAATTTTCAAATTACTTTTCTAAAATGCTCCTTAAAAGTTCATTTTATCCTTTTTTTTGGAAAATGAGGGGTACTTCCCTCCGGGATTTTATTAAAATAAAAAAAGTAATACAAAGATTGAAGGGGGACTTCTAGCCTAACCTCCAAAGGAGGATGGAGGACTTACTTTCCGTATCGTCCAACTAATCTAAAAGAGGTACAAATCACATCTTTTTACAAGAAATGTCCTAATCTTATCTATTAAGTACATTTAAAGAAATGCATTGCAAAGACCTATACTAGAGTTTTCCATTGTTACCTGCTTATCTTAAATTCTAAAACATGGCAGTCCAGCTTTATCAACTCTCATAATCCCCCGGAGCCTCTTGTGTTGCTGCAAAGATCCGAAGCACACTTTGTTGTTTGAGGCAACTCCTTTATTTGTCAGGTAGTCTGCCATTTGATTACCTTCCCTGAAGATATAGGTAAGAGATGCATTGCTTATCTTTAGAAGATTTCTAGCTTTCTCTAATGCATAAGTGATGTCCCAAGACCCTGTTCTTCTATTTATCAGTTAGACAACACTAAGTGCATCCATTTCTGCCCAAACATTTTTTTATCTCCATGTCTTTGCATAAAGCTAGACCATAGACAAGAGCTAATATTTCTGCCTTTATGGGCGTTTGGCAGCCAAAGTTTCTAGAAAAACAGAGAACTACATTAGCCTTGTGATCCCTGATTACTTCTCCTCCTCCTTCTTGTCCACTGCCTCCAAGAACACTTCCATCAACATTCAATTTGTATCTGTCTTTTTTTGGTTTAGCCTATAGCACTACCTTTGGTAGGCATATGTTATTGTCTTTGTAAGCACAGTGAAAGATTTTAACTAATGATGAGTCTCATTTCCATTGTTTCTTGGTAATTAGACCAGCAATGTACATATGAGATATTAGCTTGTATATTCTCCAAATAACTCTCTCAACATTGAAGCTCAATCTTTTATGTTTAGAGTTGTTTCTTTCAGTCCATAGAGACCATGTAATAAAAAGTGGTATGAGAATTCTGATGTGTCCTTTGTAGACATAGTCTCTTGAAAATATCCAAGAGGAAAACTAATAACTAACATTACTGGTATTGAGCATTTTAACTCCAAAGATGTTGGAGAAATGCTCCCAAGTTTTTTTGGCCTTGCTGCTTTCAAATAAACAATGGGGTTGTGTTTCCATATCACTGCAACATTGACATTTAGAAGCGAAGGAAAAACCTTTTCTTTGCAGTCTAATATTAGTTGGGAGCCAATTTTTTAAAGCTCTCCAGGCAAAGAAAGAGATTTTAACAGGGATAGAAGAATGCCAAATTTTCTCATAAATCAACTGTGAAGAATTCTTTTGCCTGATAATTTGCTAGGCATTTTTCAGTGTGAAGAGACCATTTAGAGTTTGACTCCAAATAGACACATCCTCTTGATCTTGATTATAAGTGATATCTCTGATCCCTTCCACTATTTGGTTAGGTAGACCCTCTTTCAACTTTTGAGTATCACAACTGCTATTTATAAAAAAAAAATGATTTATTGTGATGTGAGGTTCTTTGTGACTTTGGCTGAAGTTGTAGAGGGGTTGGTTACCCCACCAAATATAATACCAAAAAGACACATTGCCTTTGCCTATTTTCCATCTTATATAATCTTCTCATGTGCTGGTTGCATTTTTCATTCTTTTCCACATTAGAGAGTCTTGTTTTTTTACCTGAACTGCCATAGGATGTTTTTTTTGCAGTAGCTTTCTCTCATAAACTGAGCCCATAAACTGTTAGAAGTTCTGAATTTCCACCACATCTTTACACTAAAGGTTGTTGTTGATTCATGGAGACTTTTAAACCCCAAGCCTCTTTCATTTATAGGTTTGTAAGTAGTGTTTCAACTGCAGAGTGTATTCTTTTTTGCTTGCTATCACTCTCCCATAGGAATCTGTTGAAGAGTTTCTCAACTCTTTGTATAACATTGTTTGTTGGATTAATGGCCTGCAATAAGTAAAGAGGCGTGGTAGTTAGTATACTCTGAAGCAATATGATTTTTCCTCCTACAGAAAGAGCTTTTTGTTCCTAGCCAGTGAGTTTTGCTTGGATCTTTTGAATCAGCTGGTCAAATAGAAAATTCTTCTTTGATCCCTTGTATAGGGGAATTCCCATATATTTCACATGCAGGTTTTGCCTTGTGAAACTAGTAGCTTCAGCTACTATATTAGCTCTGGTTGTTGAAGCTTGTTTGGCCAAAATGTAGCCAATTTTTGAGTGATTTATTTTCTGCCCTGAATCTTTTTCATACAACACCAAGAATTCCATGATTCTCTTGATAGAGTTCTTACAACCATTAGTGAAGATGATAATATCATCAACAAAGGCTAGATGTGACATATAGGCTTTGCTTCCTGTTGCATATCTGCATATCTTACAAATGGATGCTGCAGAAATATTTGGGATAAACCTCTTGATAGGAATTCAGCAGCAATAATGAATAAGGCAGGAAATATAGGGTCTCACTGTCTCAATCCTCTGGTGGATTTAAAAAAACCTGAGTTTTCCCTATTGATCAAAAAAGAAAACCAACAATTGTTAATGTTATTCTTTATTTTGGAAATGCATGATTCATCAAAGCCAAAAACATTTAACATGGAGAATATGAAATCCCAATCAAGCCTCTTATAGGCTGTCCAGTTTCATTATGAGATTTCCTCCCCTTGTTTTTTTTTGTTCATTCTATGTATCAGTTCTTGAGCCAAGAATATGTTTTCTTCTATTTGCCTCCCTGGCACAAATCTACTTTGCTGTATAGAGATAATTCTAGGAAGCACTTTAGCTAATTTGTTTGTAAGAACTTTTGTGATTATTTTGTTGAGGACATTGCATAAGCTAATTGGCCTAAACTTAGTCCATTTTCTTGGAGCAGCAATTTTGGGAATAAGAATAATAGATGTTGTTGTTATCCCTATGAAGTTTTCCACTCTTAAAGAATTCTTTTAGAACCTCATGTAAGTCATTTTTAATGATTCCCAGCAGTGTTGGTAGAATAGGGAAGAAAACCCATCTGGCCCAGTAATACTATTGATATCAATAGAATAAATAGCTTGGCATACTTCCTCCAATGTGGGATCAGAATTAAGCATCTGATTGTCTTCATCAGTAATGAGTTTAGGAATGAAGTTTTAGTTTTCATGGCTATAACAATCTCATTCTTTCTGAAGTAATGCATAAAAAAATTGATTAGCACTATCTTTGATGTCTTCTATTTGATCCAGAACAACACCATTGTCTGATTCAATACTCCAAATGTAGTTCCTGATTCTCTTTTTCCTTATCAACATTTGGAAGTATTTAGTATTTCTATTTCATTCACTAATCCATTTAACTCCTACTTTTTGCTGCCAAAACTCTTCTTCAATAGCAAGAGTGTGATTCAGATCCTTGGTTGCCTGTTGGAGTTCGCTCTTATTCTCAAGAGTTGGATTAATCATATAGTTTGTCTCCATTTGTTAAGCTAGATTTGCTGCCTCTTTCACTTTCTGGAAGATATCACCAAAGAGATTTTTATTCCAGGCTTTACGCCCAATTTTGAGTCTTTACTGCTTTAACCAGAATTTATATAACCCTTCACCTTGAATATCTTCTTCCCAGCTTTTCTTAACATAGTGGAGAAAAGTTTGATGTTTGGTCCAAGCATTTATGAACCTGAAAGAACTTGGCCCTTTTCTGTTGGTTTGTGAGCTTGTAACAAAAAAAAGGCAGTGGTTTGATCCTACACTTGCAAGATGAGTGTTTTTAGTTTGATCGAATTTGTTGACCCATTCATTGTTAATACAAATTATATCCAGTCTTTGTGAAGCCCCACACGTATACATACATATTTTCATATAGTTTTATATAAATTCAAGGTGCACATAAAATGTTTTATTTGCATTCACGTACTTCTATGAGCATTCATATTGTTTTACATGCAAATATATGCATTCACGTGTATTTAGGTGTTTTAATTATCGTAGGTATTAAATAAACTTTACCGATTTAAACTAGCAACCAATTAGTTAGGAACCAACTAAGATGGCAAACTAGTAGATGTCATTAAGTTAAGAGGGCAAATTGATCAATAGGCAAAGAAACAAAATATCCGACCTAACTATATCTATTATCTAAACAATTATATACACATTCACACACACATTACACTACACATACACACACAAAAAGCTACAACACACACACATACACACGACTGAAACATAAGAAAAAGAAGAAGAAGAAGAATAAGAAGGAAAAGAAGAAAATCAAGGATTCTTGCATCTTCTAGCTAGCTTCTTGCTCTTTTGGCTTCTAACTCCAAGATTAAGGTGAGGGTAGTTTTCTAAAACTTTTAAAAAGCCATATGTTGCATGATCAAGTGTTTTACATTCTTATGGGGCATGATTAAGGTAGATATGAGCTTATTTTGTGAATTTGGGCTTGTATTGAACACCTAGGTTTTCAAGAACATAACTTGGTGCTAATTGTGGCTTGAGCTTGCTACCAACAAACTTAACTGAAGCTTACAAATGTGTCATACTTAGGACCTGAGTTATAGAGGTGTGATATGCAATTAAGGATTAAAACTTGAGAATATAGCATAAGTGTTGTATATGTCCACTTTGCTTGCTATAAACTTGATTTAAGATTGGATTTGCTTCTAGATATTATTTTGGGCATATCCATGTGTTGTTTTAGAGTTAGAATTTGGGGTAAATTGCATATGTATACTAGTGTTGCAAGAAAATAGAAGTACAAAGTGTTAAAACATGAAAAAGGATGAGTTGTGGTGGATCCGAGTGAGGGTCTGGGTGAGGCAGCCTCGTCTGGATGCCTCGATCGGATCAATGGCAGTAGGCATCCGGAGAAGGGATCCGGACAAGGCCCTCGTCCAGATGGCCTTAACCGGATGTGTCACACCCCGGGACCAAGACCCGCGGAGGTTAAAGTCGGAGAGCGACGTGTCAACAACTTAATACCTGAAAGATCGTTATTAAGCAACCTAAATATTCATTAACTTCCACAAGTAACTTCAAAAGAATGCTCAAGACATTTGACATTAAAAGGCCACATCAACCTGTTTCATAATTATAAGACCTAGCATCCTTGTTTGTACTTCATACGTGGCCAAATCTAGTCGCCTAGGCCTCAAAAGAATGGTAATTAAACTTAGTAGGTAGTTAAGAGTCCAAAGAATATTATATATCATAAGTTGTTCAAAAATATATCATCAGTTTCTATTAACAAGCCTATCTTCAACACAAGCATGAGGATCAACAAAAACAGAAATCAGTCTCGTCACATAGAGTCTCATCGCCTTCTACTTTTACAGTCTGCTCGGCCTCAGCCTCACCTGAAATGGTTGAAAGAGGGGTAAGCTAATCCTGCATATAGCTTAATGAGGATGAGAAAAGAAGGATTTTCACAAGGTTTTTATCTTTTCGCAAACTTCTTTCTAAAATCGTGCTATGCATATACAACAAGGATAACAAGAATAACATGGATGACAAGAATACAAGGACGAATTAAGCAACGTATTAATCAAGCATTTCTACTCTCCAAGGGTTGTACCAAGCGAGAGTAGATAAAAATGATATAGCTTCCTCAAACAGTTGTTTGAGATGGCCAGTCTCAATGTTCTCTTGTCAAATCATCTTCATCACACCAATTAAGAGTGAACACTCTGCGAAGATACCCCGTCATACTGCTTAAAAGAGTACTTCGGAGATAACCCGTGAAGAGGGTACTTAGAAGGCAACCCATAAGCATGACAACCAAGAGAGCACTACGGAGGCAATCCATGAAGAGGGTACTACGGAGGCAACCCATAAAGAGGGTACTCCGGGGGCAACCCATAAAGAAGGTACTCCGAAGGCAACCCAAACACACCAGTAATATCAACAATGCAGCATGTAAGCATGTAAGCTTCGTTTGTATAAAGATGAATACTTAATAATGTACTGATCGCATCATTTTGCTCTAAAAAATAGTAAGGTTAAATGATTGAAAATATTGCTTACCTTGAATTACCTCTAGCTGTGGCGAGTAGAGGGTCGATCCACGGAAATTGGGTTATCAAATTATGTTAAGTCCTTCATTTAGAATTGTTTGACTATCTCCCGTCACGGATAAGTTTGATTAAGTCCAAAAGTCCAAAAGTACGGTAAATTAAGTCCAAAAGTCCAAAAGATACGATAGGAACAAGATCCAAAAGTGAATTAGACAAATGTATTAAACTAAAGAATTACAACACTCAACAAAGAAAATCCAAAGGGTTAATGATTCGGGGTGGTTATAGTTCAGTATATGCAAATATAAAGTTATTTATTCAGATTTAAAGTTAAGTCCTTCAGAAATAGGGCTACAAGCTCCCACTACTGAAATGAGCCTTTAATTCCATAAGTGAGAAGATTAATTAATTAGCAAGATTGGATGTGTTGGTACAACCTAACAATTTCCAATCTCTTAATTAATCTTTCACTTATATAACCTGGAGGTGTCGGTACAACCAGACTAGAATCCATCAAAGGTAGTCTCGTATTGCCACTGGTTTACAAAACCGAGCGTATATATATTTTTAATTAAATATAACATAACTACAAGTATACAAGAATAACCTTACACATACCACTTCGAATCTCGGGTCTAGTGTGCTATGATAAACTTTAAAGTACACAAATTCATAACGAAAACCAAAATCAAAGAATATTTATCGTGTTTGAACGGATTTTGATAGACCGGTATGACTTTGATATGCTGATAGCTCACTAGACCCTTCCCTCGTGATTATAACTTTCACACAAACTAATTATTAACAAAAACACTTTAAGAAATCACTCAAACACTCACAATAGCAACAGAAAATAAGCTAAAGAAACTCTGGTCCATCTTGTTGCTGATAATCATGACTTTTATAGACAAAAATGCAGGGCAGGCGCTCGAGCGCCCTTCTGCACTTTTGAATATTTTATTTTTTTCTGTCGTTATCAATCTGCACTGTCGCTCAATTGGCGACCTTTTTCAAAAAGGGGCGTTCAAGCGGGAAAAAGGGGCGCTCGAGCTCCTTTCTGGCTGTGGTAGATGAACTTTGACTTTGACCAGCTCGGTTGACTTTGACCATTGACCGTTGACTTTGACCATTGACCAAAAAGTTGACCGGGTCTATTCCAAGGTTTTTCAGCCTCTTAAATCTGTTTCCGCACTCGGTTTGGTCAAATTCAATCTCGAATTGCTCGTTTTGAAGTTATTCTACCATTTTCCTTCAGTGTTGTGCCGAAAATCTGCTTCAAAAGTTGATTTTTATGGCCGTTTTTGCTCTTTCTTTTTTAAAACCTATATTGCACTAAATTTGTGTAAAATATACAATTAAGCTTGAAATAATAATGCAATATACATGATTCAACGGGTTAAAGTTACTAAAAATACGGATTTATCATGTACACAAGCAAGTACATAACCTACAGGCATATACCCACCTATAGAGCTTCGAATAATGCCATGTAATATTATGAAGCATGCTTGATAAAAGATATCAATATTGCCTACGTTCAATTGTCTCCTACTCAATATGTAGAAATTAACAAGTACATGGTACCCAACTATGGCACAAATATATAATTAAATTTTCCTATGATAAACTAGGGTTCGATACAGTTCTAACTCTTCCGACCGTGCCCCAATCCGACATCTATAGCTCTAGGAATCACTAAAACAAGTTCCTTGCATATTTGACCAAACCGGTAGACCTTAGCACAACCGATCAACTGGTGCAAATAGGGTCTTCCGCCCGGAGCCTCATTAGTAGACGACTCCCTTCCTGTCACGCCCCAACTCGACCCCTCCTATAATCAGTCAGGACGCAACGGAATTTCGGCAGTATAACGATAGTATATAGGACTCCAAGGCTCTAAACCAACCTCAACAGAACATCATACATCTAACAACTCCTCAATAAAATAATAACATACATCATAACCATATTATACAATAATCATCTCTCGTTATACGCCTCCATTCCAACATAATACATAAACCTTAATACACATTACAAAACATATTGAGCCAATCTAGCAACCTAATCAAAGACCAAAAAAAGGCTACTAAGATAGCATCAACTAATTCATTATCTTTTCAACATCTTTTACATAATGAACTACAAAGTATATAAAAGTCTACTAAGTTAATATACAGGATAGTAAGACAATACAACATCAAGGATAAGACTCCGGAACATAAGACTCATCCACGTAAGGCACATTTTCCACATTCTCCTCTTCAGGAGGCACGTACCCGTAATCCTGCGATAGTACACTTGTATGCATGCAATAATAGAGAGTGAGCTTATATAAAATAAGCCCAGCGAGGATCTGATAGATCTCGAACAAGGTTTACTAAACTCCTTGAAAATAATCCTTTGAGTCAGTAAACACACAATAACATCAATAATCATTATAAATGCAACAATCGTAATAACTGTAAACATACAATAAGGATACAATACGTTTACTGATGAAGCTCCATACACCAATTCCATGCTCAACAACCCCTCCAAACTCAATGACACAATTCCTGAGGTACCTTGACCTAGACCCACACCCGATGGCCTCTTCGCCCATGCGAGATAGGGATTAGCCATGATAACTGTGCCCGCAGCCCAGGATGCCTCCCGAGGTGACACAACATTATCAAAGCTCACAACAATGAGACTTAACATAAATAAACCGAGAGATCAGCAACAAAAGTGCCCGATTCCCGTAATCAATAATCAATAAATAAACTGGGAGATCAGCAACAAAAGTGCCCGATTCCCATACTCAATAATAAATAAATAAATAGGGAGATCAGCAACAAAAGTGCCCGATTCCCGTAATCAATAATCAATAAATAAACTGGGAGATCAGCAACAAAAGTGCCCGATTCCCATACTCAATAATAAATAAATAAACAGGGAGATCAGCAACAAAAGTGCTCGATTCCCGTAATCAATAATCAATAAATAAACTGGGAGATCAGCAACAAAAGTGCCCGATTCCCATACTCAATAATCAATCAATAATCTGGGAGATCAGCAACAAAAGTGCCCGATTCCCGTAATCAATAATAATCAATATAACATCAATATTTAATTAAACAACAAACAACTAAGTTAGATGACAAAGTAGGTCATCCAACTTAACATGCATGAAACACGTAATCTAACCCTAGTCTAACCATTAACAACTCACAATTCAATCACTCAAACACCACCCAATCATCTAAAGGCTCAATTCAACAATTTAAAGAAAGACAACCTAAACTTCAAATAATCATATCTTACATTTTACTAATCCAAACAACTCCAAATCAGTTCCAAACACTCACCCAATCAATCAACTACATTAGCCCCCTCGGAAACCAACCAAAACACATCCAAATCATGCCCAATAACCCTAAAACCCTAGTGTATCATGGCTGAAATTTTTGGATTTTGGCACGGATATCACAATCGAAAATTCGGCATTACAACGGCGCTACCACGTAATTATCAATCTTTTAAAAATCGACGGCAATCGATTCTGATCAACACAACTCAATATATTCAACATTTAACAAATTAATCAACTTTAAATACCCGAAAAATAATAAATATGCTACATCCGTTCAAATCTCGTAGTATTGCATATAAATGATCCCTAGCATGCATGGAGCAATAATCTATCATCAGATTAACATTCTAACGGTTCAATAATCATTTATACGCATAAACACAAACTATGAGTTTTGAGATCTAGAATTTTTCTCTCACCTTTGATGTGTTTTGATGCAAGAAATGTGTAGAATGGATGCCAAACAATCAATTTCAAGCTTTGAATCACTCAATTCGGCTTTGAAATGCAAAATCTATGAGAAAAATACTTTGAAAATGCCTTCATCTTTCTCCTCCAAGGAGCCACGGTTTTGTGTGTGTTTTTGGTGGTGTTTTGCTTTGTTTTTAATGTGTGTTGATCATATATTAAGCAAATGTCAAATAAATAAAAGAAAGTCAAAGTGGAAACTAATTATTTTTAGTGTTTTCTTGTCTTTAAATGCATTTTCTTGATCACCAAAGTTCAAAACAATTATTCAATACCCAAGCTAGCTCAAGTAGGTTATTTTTAGGTGACAAGAAGTTTTACAATCAAACAATTTCACCCGAGTCGGCCTAAAACTCGATTTTCGCAAAAGTCGGTGTAAAAACCCTAATAAATTCTTAAGCCAATTTTAAAACCGTTTTCATCAAACACAGGTCTATTAAAGTCCATGGACTAGGTCTAGAAGGGTTAAAAAGACCAGTTTCAAAATTTTAGCGGACGTGTTTCAAAAATACTATTCACTAAAAATCGACGATAAAATTTCTGACTCCGTTTTTGATGAAAATTTCATGAATGCACATTTAGCATGTTCTAAGAGTATTGATATCAAAATTATCACATTCTAAGTCATGTAGCACATAGACAGGTCAATTAATGCAAAACGAGAATAAAACACACAAAGCGAGATAAGGTCAAAAATTTGGGGTTTCACATTCTCCCCTCCTTAAAACAATTGCGTCCTCGCAATTCTACATAGATCCCAAGACAAACTCAGGTGCTGACTCAAACATACTGATTGAAAGACCAATTACTAAATTCCGAATACGAACCAAGAACACCAAGTAGGAACACCAAATAAGATCATCGAATAAAAATTCCCATACAAGAAGCTTAAATAGGAACACTGAATAAGAACACTGATTAGAATTTCTGAATAAGAATCTCAAATAAATTACCGAAGAAGAACGCCAAACATAGATCCCGTAATAGAGCACCAATCAAGAATACCAATTGAGAACTTCGAACAAGATCACCAAGCGAGAATACCAAATAATAATCCCAATATAAGAACTCCGGATAATACCGTATCAGAATTCCACATAAGAATACCGCATAGAAAATACCATAGAAGATGTCCAAAGAAGTATGCTGAATAAGAATCTCCATACAGAAATCTCGAGGAAGAATGCCGTATAAAATCACCAAATAAGAATCCCAATAATCAATGTATAGTCATAAAGTAGCTTGGCCCCTAATCGGAATTCCATATACCTCAGCGTCACATACTACTCAGTCGCCAACTGATATGATGCACATGCTAACTTTAATCGCATAAGGCAAACTTTCTACTTACATTTTAGCACGTTGCACTCAAGGAGGTATAATATTTAATTGGTTGAGAATAAGTAAGTTACCTTTCACCACTGCTGTCGCCTCTGGCAATTCCTCCAAGTCCACTACGTAGGCCCGAGCCTGAGCCCGCTTCTGCTGAGGTGTACTGCTTGCAGGTCCACCCTGATAACCCTGGACTGCTGGCTGACCCGTAGAACCCTGATACCTGGGGCAATCCCTCGCCTGGTGTTGGTTGCTGCCGCAACCTAAACACGTCCCTGCCTTTCTTCGACAGTCGGCCTCCATATGGCCCTTACGTTTACAATAAACACACTGCAGCATCGGAGCACTGACACTGCCTCCTAACGAACCAGAAGCTGAATAAGCAGCTGAACCAGCCTGCTGCTGAGGTCTCACCACACTAGGCCTGTACTGACCCTGAGACTGAGCTGGCCTATACTGAGTCTGAACCTGATATGGCCCCTACTGAAACTGAGGCCGATAGTAACTCTGCTGACCTTGTGGCCTATAAGAACCCTGCTGGGCTGGTGGCCTGTAGACAACCTGCTGTACTGGAGGCCTATATATAACCTGCTGGCCCTGTGGCTGATACGACCTCTTACTAGATTGACTGGAGACAATCTGATCCCCTTTCCTCTTCTCTAACCTAGAAGCTGCATCAAAAGCTTCAGTGAAGATATCATAGCGATTCAGAGCCATTGCATCCTGAATCTCGGGCCTCAATCCCAACATAAATCTACGGGTCTTCCTCTCATCCACAGGTACAAACTCCGGTGCATACCGAGACAACCTAGTGAATGTAGCCTCATACTGAGCCACAGAAGAATCCCCCTGTACCAAAGACAGGAACTCAGCCTCTCTCCTCTCCCGTGCAACCCTCGGGACATACTTATCCCTAAAAGCAGTCAGAAAGGCATCCCAAACATACGGAACACCCCGGGTCTCCCAACTGGCTCTCAGAGTACGCCACCACTCCTCTGCCTCATCATCAAGCAAATAGACAGCAGAAGTCACCTTCCTCTCATCAGTGTACCCGAGAGGATCAAAAAATTTCTCTAACTTACTAATCCACGACTCGGCCTTCCTATCATCAGGCTCTCCCTGAAATCTAGGAGGATAGTACCCCAGAAACTCCTTCATAGAACCTCGACCGTGATTACCACCCTGTACATTCTGTATCTGGGCCTGCAATGCCTGAGTCTGAGCAGCCTGACCCGCTAACAACTGGGCCTGTCTAGCCATCAAATCTGCAATCCGATCCATTGCTGCCCCTAACCTATCATCACCCTTATCACGGCCCTGTGCCACACTACCAGGAACCTCATCTACTATCTCGGGTCTACCACGAGTCCTCGGTCTACCGGCCATTGTACTAATCAAAGAGTTAGCACAGTTATAGCACATAAACAGGTTATAAACAATTATTAACACCTAAACAACAAACTCATATAAAACACATAAACAAATTGATCACATAGTCACATAAGCACTAAATCACATAATCACTTAATCACTTAATCATTTAATCATATTAACACATATTTCACTTTTCTTTCACTTCATATATACTTGCATGCTTAGACCACTACCCACATTCCGAGGATACCCCGGCTGACAACTAATCAAGCTCTGATACCACTTAAATGTCACGCCCCAACTCGACCCCTCCTATAATCAGTCAGGACGCAACGGAATTTCGGCAGTATAACGATAGTATATAGGACTCCAAGGCTCTAAACCAACCTCAACAGAACATCATACATCTAACAACTCCTCAATAAAATAATAACATACATCATAACCATATTATACAATAATCATCTCTCGTTATACGCCTCCATTCCAACATAATACATAAACCTTAATACACATTACAAAACATATTGAGCCAATCTAGCAACCTAATCAAAGACCAAAAAAAGGCTACTAAGATAGCATCAACTAATTCATTATCTTTTCAACATCTTTTACATAATGAACTACAAAGTATATAAAAGTCTACTAAGTTAATATACAGGATAGTAAGACAATACAACATCAAGGATAAGACTCCGGAACATAAGACTCATCCACGTAAGGCACATTTTCCACATTCTCCTCTTCAGGAGGCACGTACCCGTAATCCTGCGATAGTACACCTGTATGCATGCAATAATAGAGAGTGAGCTTATATAAAATAAGCCCAGCGAGGATCCGATAGATCTCGAACAAGGTTTACTAAACTCCTTGGAAATAATCATTTGAGTCAGTAAACACACAATAACATCAATAATCATTATAAATGCAACAATAGTAATAACTGTAAACATACAATAAGGATACAATACGTTTACTGATGAAGCTCCATACACCAATTCCATGCTCAACAACCCCTCCAAACTCAATGACACAATTCCTGAGGTACCTTGACCTAGACCCACACCCCATGGCCTCTTCGCCCATGCGAGATAGGGATTAGCCATGATAACTGTGCCCGCAGCCCAGGATGCCTCCCGAGGTGATACAACATTATCAAAGCTCACAACAATGAGACTTAACATAAATAAACTGAGAGATCAGCAACAAAAGTGCCCGATTCCCGTATCCAATAATCAATAAATAAACTGGGAGATCAGCAACAAAAGTGTCCGATTCCCATACTCAATAATAAATAAATAAATAGGGAGATCAGCAACAAAAGTGTCCGCTTCCCGTAATCAATAATCAATAAATAAACTGGGAGATCAGCAACAAAAGTGCCCGATTCCCATACTCAATAATAAATAAATAAACAGGGAGATCAGCAACAAAAATGACCGATTTCCCTAATCAATAATCAATAAATAAACTGGGAGATCAGCAACAAAAGTGCCCGATTCCCATACTCAATAATCAATCAATAATCTGGGAGATCAGCAACAAAAATGCCCGATTCCCGTAATCAATAATAATCAATATAACATCAATATTTAATTAAACAACAAACAACTAAGTTAGATGACAAAGTAGGTCATCCAACTTAACATGCATGAAACACGTAATCTAACCCTAGTCTAACCATTAACAACTCACAATTCAATCACTCAAACACCACCCAATCATCTAAAGGCTCAATTCAACAATTTAAAGAAAGACAACCTAAACTTCAAATAATCATATCTTACATTTTACTAATCCAAACAACTCCAAATCAGTTCCAAACACTCACCCAATCAATCAACTACATTAGCCCCCTCGGAAACCAACCAAAACACATCCAAATCATGCCCAATAACCCTAAAACCCTAGTGTATCATGGCTGAAATTTTTGGATTTTGGCACGGACATCACAATCGAAAATTCGGCATTACAACGGCGCTACCACGTAATTATCAATCTTTTAGAAATCGACGGCAATCGATTCTGATCAACACAACTCAATATATTCAACATTTAACAAATTAATCAACTTAAAATACCCGAAAAATAATAAATATGCTACATCCGTTCAAATCTCGTAGTATTTCATATAAATGATCCCTAGCATGCATGGAGCAATAATCTATCATCAGATTAACATTCTAACGGTTCAATAATCATTTATACGCATAAACACAAAATATGAGTTTTGAGATCTAGAATTTTTCTCTCACCTTTGACGTGTTTTGATGCAAGAAATGTGTAGAATGGATGCCAAACAATCAATTTCAAGCTTTGAATCACTCAATTCGGCTTTGAAATGCAAAATCTATGAGAAAAATACTTTGAAAATGCCTTCATCTTTCTCCTCCAAGGAGCCACGGTTTTGTGTGTGTTTTTGGTGGTGTTTTGCTTTGTTTTTAATGTGTGTTGATCATATATTAAGCAAAGGTCAAATAAATAAAAGAAAGTCAAAGTGGAAACTAATTATTTTTAGTGTTTTCTTGTCTTTAAATGCATTTTCTTGATCACCAAAGTTCAAAACAATTATTCAACACCCAAGCTAGCTCAAGTAGGTTATTTTTAGGTGACAAGAAGTTTTACAATCAAACAATTTCACCCGAGTCGGCTTAAAACTCGATTTTCACAAAAGTCGGTGTAAAAATCCTAATAAATTCTTAAGCCAATTTTAAAACCGTTTTCATCAAACACAGGTCTATTAAAGTCCGTGGTCTAGGTCTAGAAGGGTTAAAAAGACCAATTTCAAAATTTTAGCGGACGTGTTTCGAAAACACTATTTACTAAAAATCGACGATAAAATTTCTGACTCCATTTTTGATGAAAATTTCATGAATGCACATTTAGCATGTTCTAAGAGTATTGATATCAAAATTATCACATTCTAAGTCATGTAGCACATAGACAGGTCAATTCATGCAAAACGAGAATAAAACACACAAAGCGAGATAAGGTCAAAAATTTGGGGTTTCACACTTCCACTGGTCAATCGGTGGAACAGGGGCCCCCGGTCGTGCTGTAAACGGGAAATCACAACCTTTATCTAACAATCACTTATGCATCCATACACCGATGCATGGGGGGCCGTCCTGTCATGCTGTATACGGGAAAACACAACCTTTATCTAACAATCATTCATGCATCCATACAACCTTCTACCAATAATCAAGCATATTCAATGTGGTTTATAGGCATCATATAGGGGTTCAAACATCGACCAACATACCCCATATCAACAATTAATATCAAACCCACCTAGAATCCAACATAGTTCATAACACCAAGATCTATATTCCAAATGCAAAAATGCTAACCCCATGCTCTCAATTCTTGTATACAAGTTATACATATAATCCATACACATACAAGAGCAACACAAACTCATCTCTCAACTTCTCAAGAACACCCAACATGAATTTTCCATTCCTAGATCTACAACACACAGTATACTCAACTTCATCCTCAAGCTTTTGTAAGTATACCAAAAGCAAGGCTAACATCAAATGAGCATCAAATAACCTTGAATGAGATTTTAAAAGAGTTTTGAAGAATCCCTCACATTTGCTTTGAGTTCAAGAAGAAGATGGAGGAAGATACAATTTGAAGAAAGCTTAGAAATACAAATGAAAAGCTTGAAATGACTGAAACTTCTTCCTCTCTTTCTTCTCTTTCCTCTTCTGTTTTTCTTCTTCTCTTCATTCTTTCTCTCTTGGTTGAAAATCAAAGAGTGTGTATGTGTGGAATATGTATCGAGTGTGTGGGTGTGTATTGGTATGTGTTGTGTGTTTTGGTTGAGCAAGAATAGTGTAGGATATTTTGTTATTTTGTTTTAGGACAAGAGTGCCCTTGAACTTGCTAGTGTATTATTAGTTTGCCATTTTGGTCAATTCCTAATTATCTAGTTACTAATCTTAGCTCCATAGTGTTTAATTAATTTTCTACGACACCTAAAATATTCGACTGCATGTTAAACGATGACATGCATATAAATCGAGGTAAACATACATAAACCTATTTAACAGAATATAAAACAAGTCAAATGCATATAAAATGATTTAATTATGTATGATATGACCTAATGCACATGTGGTCTCAGGCCGGGTCTTACAACCTCCCCTCCTTAAAAGAATTGTGCCCTCGCAATTCCCTAATTACCTCGCAAACAAGAATGGGTATTGTTGTTCTATCTGGTCACGCATCTCCAAGTTGCATCCTCAACTCCATAGTTATTCTAGTTATTCCAAAGTACCTTCACCATGGGAATACTCTTTTTGCGCAACTCCCGATCTTGTTCATCCAGAATCCGCACGGGTCTTTCCTCATAGGACAAATTCTCTCGAAGCTCTAGCGACTCCGGTTCCAGGATGTGAGATGGATCAGGGTGATACTTTCTTAGCATTAAAACATGAAACACATTGTGAATGTTGGAGAGATTTGGTGGTAGATCCAACCGGTACGCTAGCTTGCCAACTCTTTCCACAATTGCAAATGGCCCAACATACCTTGGGCTTAACTTCCCTCCTTTTCCATGTCTAATCAATCCTCTCCGAGGTGACAACTTCAGGAACACCCGATCACTAACTACAAACTCTAAGTTTCGCCTCCTCCTATCGACATAACTCTTTTGTCTGCATTGGGCTGTGAGCATTCTTTTCCTAATCATTTGTACCTTTTCAATCTTCTCTATTAACTCCGGCAACAAAGTAGGATCAATTGTCTTCATCTCACCAACTTCGTCCCAATACAATGATGACCTATACTTTCGTCCATATAGAGCCTCGTATGGTGCCATGCCAATTGTTCCTTGATAGTTGTTGTTATAAACAAATTCCGCCAAAGGCAAATGCTTCTCCCATGTACCTCCAAAATCCAATACATATGCCCTCAACATGTCCTCCAAAATCTGGATGGTTCTCTCAGATTGCCCGTCAGTCTGAGGGTGATACGCTGTGCTAAATTTCAATTCCGTTCCTAAGGCTTACTGCAACTTCTGCCAGAACTGAGATATGAACCATGGATCTCTATCAGACACGATGCTAGTTGGCACCCCATGTAACCTCACAATGTTAGCCACATACATTTCTGCTAATTTCTTGAGGTTATCTGTCTTGTTCATTGCAATAAAGTGAGTTGTCTTCGTCAATCTATCCACAATGACCCAAACTGCATCACACCTTCAAGGAGACCTCGGTAACTCCATAACAAAGTCGGTGGTGACATGCTCCCACTTTCATCGTGAAATCTCTAAAGGTTGAAGAAGACCGGTAGATCTTTGATGTTCTGCCTTCACCCGTTGACATGTTAAGCATTGAGACACAAACTCCGCAATCTCCCGCTTCATGTTGTTCCACCAATAGTGTTGCTTTAGGTCTCGATACATCTTTGTACCTCCCGGGTGAATGGTATACCTCGAATGATAAACTTCATCGAGTACCTTCTTTTTCAACTGTGGATTATTTGGTACACAAATCCAGTTCTTGAACTTCCACAACCCATCTTCATGCAACTTGAAATCCGGATTTCCGTCTTTTATCTTTTGAAGTTGAGGATCTTGCTGTTGAAACTCCTGGATCTGAGACAACAAGGTAGGCTCCTTGATCTTTAACCTTGCCAAACTTGCTTTCCGGCTCAATGCATCTGCCACTACGTTTGCCTTCCCGGGCACATAATTTATAGTGCAATTGTAGTCATCCAAGAGCTCTATCCATCTTCTCGGCCTTATGTTCAACTCTTTTTGAGAAAAGAGATATGTCAAACTCTTATGATCGGCGAATATCTCAAACTTACTCCACCACAAATAATGCCTCAACTTCTTCAGTGCAAAAACAATGGATGCAAGCTCCAAGTCATGTGTAAGGTAGTTCACCTCATAAAGCTTAAGCTTCCATGATGCATAAACGATGATCTGATTGTTTTGCATTAATATACATCCTAGTCATTCCTTTGAGGTATCGCTGTAAATAACGAACCCTTGACTTCCCTCAGGCAATGCTAACACAGGAGTAGTTGTCAATATTTTCTTCAATTCTTGGAAACTATTTTCACACTTATGTGTGAGCTTTGTGAGTGGTCCCGCAAGTTTGGAGAAATCCTTTACAAATCTCCTGTAGTATCCCGCCAAACCGAGAAAACTACGTACCTCGGTGACATTCTTCAGTTTCTTCCATGATAGTACCATATCAATCTTCGAAGGATCCACAACAATTACTTCTTGAGATATCACATGTGTCACGCCCTAGGACCAAGACCCGTGGAGGTTAAGGTCAGAGCGGGACATGCAACTAGCTTAGGACCTATAAGATTATGGTTTAACAACCTAAACATTCATTAACTTCTACAAGTAACTTCAAAAGAATGCTCATGGCATTTGGCATTAAAGGGCCATAACAACTTGTTTCATAATTACAAGACCTAGCTTTCCTATTCGTACCTCATACATGGCCAAATACAGATATCTAGGCCTCAAAAGAATGGTATTCAAGCTTAGTATGTAGTTAATAATCCAAAAGAATATTACATAATATAGGGCTGTTCAAAAATACATCATCGGTTTCTATTAACAATCTATGTCTTCAACATAATCATGAAGATCAACAAAAACATAAGTCAGTCTAATCACATAAAGCCTCATCGCCCTCAACCTGTATAGTTAGCTCGGCCTCGGTCTCACCTGTAAGTACTAGAAAGAGGGGTGAGCTAATCCTGCATATAGCTCAATGAGGATGAGAAATGAAGGTTTTCACAAAGGTTTTATTTTTTTGAAAACAGTTTGATAACACATGCCATGCACATAAGAACCACTAATAATTGAATACCATATGTATAATAATGTCAACAAAGCAAGCACTCAATTCTACTCTCCAAGGGTTGTACCAAGCGAGAACAGATAAAAAGAATATAGATGCACGAACTGTTGTTGGAGGTGGCCAGTCTCGAACTTTCTTGTCAAATTATCTTCATTACACCAATTAAGAATGGGCACTCCGGAGGCAACCCAAAACCATGGTAGTCGAGACTTATACCCGACGGCCCGATGTCGCCCAGGGAAATCAGAACTTCTACCAAGGGGTTTACAAGCTGCTTGTACTACTTAACAATTGAACAAATGCATCCCAACTCTCCAAGGAAACACACCAAGTGAGAGTGAGCACTAATCAAGCAAGAACATATTTGGAGGACAACAAAGTAGGTTGTCTCCGTCATGCAAACATATTGAAGTAATGACATCCAACAAATTCAAAGAAAACCAATACTTCATTAAGCAAAACTTAAAGTTCAATGCAAGATCAACAAATACACGTTCTTACATTGCCCAAATAATCTCCACAATGTTCCTTGCTCATGTTAGCTAACTAAGCAAGCAACTTCAACACTTTTGTACTAACCTAACTTAAACAGTTAATTTCCCTATCTTCCCATACTCCAAATACTCTTATTTTGGTATAGAATTAAATTTTATCGAAAGTAGATAGTTTTAGAATCAAACGGAACTTAATTCAGAGTTGAATTGACCAAGATATGGTCCTTAGAAAATTGTTGCGCAAAGCTGTCAAACTAAAAAACGGGTAGTCCGGTCGTGATGTCCGGTCGTGTTGATCACGATCGGGTATCACGTCCGGAAGTCACTGACTTTTGTCCGGTCCTGTTACCCGGTCATGATAACACGACCAGGTTCACCCCCGGACAGGCACAATTTTCACACCAAATTTTGCATCAAACCCAAACTCAACTCTATTATTCTTCTACCTTTGCAACACTTATGCTCACACATTATCTCCCATTTCATTTCCACACACATATGCTATTAGATTTGCTAGGTTTGCTCATAGAATCCAAGAGCTACTTAAAATCATCTAGGCTAACACCTAGCTACTACGATACACAACAAGATCAATTAATAAGCCTAATGCTCTCAATGTATTGCCTACTCTCTATACTTCAACACAAGAGCAATATACATCCTCTAAAGCTTCATGCTAGTATACAAAAGCTACTTAAAACAAATAATGCAACCCAACAACAAAGCTTAAAGCCCTAAATCCTCAACAAGGTTCAAATATGCAAGATAAGCTCTTATACACCACAAGCAAGTTCAACAAGCTATTAAACCACAAGTTCAACAACAATATGAGTTTTACAAAGATTTTGAAAACATCCCTTACCTTTGCAAGAGTTAGAAATGGAAGAAAATTGATTGAAAATGTTGAAGAGCTTGAAAGTGGCTTGCTTCTACTTTCATCTTCCTTTATTTCTTCTTCTTCTTCTTCTTCTCATTTCTCCATTCTTCTTGGCAAAATCGTGTAGTGTATATATGTGTGTGTTCAGATTGTGTGTGTGTGTTTGAGTCGTGTGGTGTCAGTATGTTTTAGTGTGTGTTTGTGTGTTTTGTTGTAGGTAAGTAATAGTTCTAAAATGTCCTACAAGCCTAATGACCACCTTGCCCTCCAACTTACTTATGTATTGTTAGTTTGCCCTTTTTGGTCAAATCCTAACTAATTAGTTAATAGTCTTAGCTCAATAATATTCAATTAACTTTCTACGATGTCTAAAATATCCAAATGCACGTAGTGAAAATATTTGCACGTAAAACGATGCAAGCGCACGTAAAATGACATTAATGCATATAAAATGATGTGAATGCAACATGAATAATGCTACTTATGACTAGTTCTCGTACCGGGCCTTACATCCTCCACCCCTTAAAAGAATTGCGTCCATGCAATTTTTCTTACCGCTAAAATAGCTATGGATATTGCTCTTCCATTCGATCTCAAAGTTCCCATGTCGCTTCTTCAACTCTGTGTTTACTCCATAGCACCTTTACAATAGGGATTTTCTTTCTACGCAACTCTCGTTCTTGCTCATCTAGAATCCGCACGGGCCTTTTCGCATACGACAAGTTCTCCCGAAGTTCTAGCGGTTCCGGTTCTAGAATATGAGAGGGGTCGGGATTGTACTTCTTCAACATAGACACATGAAACACATCGTGAATGTTGAATAGATTTAGTGGTAGATCCAATCGATATGCCAATTTTCCAATTCGATCTACATCTTCAAATGGCCCTACATCCCTCGGGCTTAGTTTCCTTGTGAAACCCCACTTTTCTGCTATAACTCAATTTATGTGTTTTATATCGTTTTGCGTGCATTTGACCTGTTTATGTGCTATATGACCTAAAATGTTATAATTTTGATGTCAATACTCCTAATACGTGCTAATTGAGCATTCATGAAATTTTCATAAAAAACGGGATCAGAAATTTTATAGTCGATTTTCAATGAATAGTATTTTCGAAACACGTCCGCTAAAATTTTGAAACTGGTCTTTTTAACCCTTCTAGACCTAGACCACGGACTTTAATAAACCTGTGTTTGATTAAAATGGTTTTAAAATCGGCTTAAGAATTTATTAGGGTTTTTACACCGACTTTTGCGAAAATCGAGTTTTAAGCCGACTCGGGTGAAAGTGTTTGATTGTAAAACTTCTTGTCACCTAAAAATAACCTACTTGAGCTAGCTTGGGTGTTGAATAATTGTTTTGAACTTTGGTGATCAAGAAAATGCATTTAAAGTCAAGAAAATACTAAAAATAATTAGTTTTCACTTTGACTTTCTTTTATTTATTTGACCTTTGCTTAATATATGATCAACACACATTGAAAACAAAGCAAAACACCACCAAAAACACACACAAAACCGTGGCTCCTTGGGGGAGAAAGATGAAGGCATTTTCAAAGCATTTTTCTCATAGATTTTGCATTTCAAAGCCGAATTGAGTGATTCAAAGCTTGATTTCACTTGTTTGGCATCCATTCTACACATTTCTTGCATCAAAACACATCAAAGGTGAGAGAAAAATTCTAGATCTCAAAACTCATATTTTGTGTTTATGCGTATAAATGATTATTGAACCGTTAGAATGTTAATCTGATGTTAGATTATTGCTCCTTGCATGCTAGGGATCATTTAGCTGTAATACTATGAGTTTTTATCGGTTGTAGCATAATTTTTATTTTTCGGGTATTTAAATTTGATTAATTTGTTCAAAGTTGATTGAATTGAGTTGTGTTGATTGGAATCGATTGCCGTCGATTTCTAAAAGTTTGTTAATTACGTGGTAGCGCCAGTGTAATGCTGAATTTTTGATTGTGATGTTCGTGCCAAAATCCGGAAACTTCAGCCAAGACATCCTAGGGTTTTAGGGTTATCGGGCATGATTTGGAGGTGTTATGGTGGATTTCCGAGAGGGCTAATGTAGTAGGTTGAATGGGTGAGTGATAGAAACTGATTTGGTAATGTTTGGGTTAGTAGAATGTAAGTTATGAATTTTAGAAGTTTAGGTTGTCATTCTTTAATTTCTTGAACGATGCCTTTAGATGATTGGGTAGTGTTTGAGTGTTGAATGGTGAGTTGTTGATGAGTAATTTAGGGTTTAATTGTGTATATAATGCATGTCCAGTTAGATGACCTACTTTGTCATCTAACTAAGTTATTGTTGCTTAAATGATAATTGATGCTATCAATGATGAATAAATGATGATTGATTGATGATTGATTGATGATTGATGATTGATGATGATTATGGAGTCTTGGTATGTGTGTGCCACCTCTTGGGCAGCGTTGGGCTGTCGGGTTGATAACGACATGATTGCCAGAGGCTACCCCTAGCTCGCATGACGGAGGTGTCATGGAGGGAGGGGCTAGTGAGGTACCTCTGGTGCGTGAGTAATGGGGAGTTATAAGAAGAACGGTTGAGATCGTGATGGCGTTTGGAGCTACACCAAATAGAGTATCCTTTATTGAATGGTTATATAGTTATGTGATGATAGTATTATTTATGTTATTGTGTATTTACTGACTCAAAGGATTATTCCAAGGAGTTTAGTAGACCTTGTAGAGATCTATCGGATCCTCACTGGGCTTATTTATATAAGCTCACTCTCTATTATTGCATGCTTGCTGGTGTTACTGATTTTGACTACGGGTACGTGCCTCCTGAGGAGGAAAATGTGTCTTACGTGGACGAGTCATATGTTCCAGAGTCTTATCCGTGATTCTGTGCTGTTATTTATCATGTATATTAGCTTAATAGCCTTTTCTATGCTTTATAGTTCTTGTTGTATAGGATGCTAAAAAGAATATAAATTAGTTGTTACTATTCTAGCAGCTTCTTTTGTCTATGGTTAAGTTGTTAGATGGGTCTCAACTTATTTTTGAAATGTATGATAAGGTTGAGATATTGTATGTTATGTTGGAACGGAGGCAGATAACGAGGACTGATTATTGTATTTTACGGTTATGTTGCGTGTTGTTATGCTGTTGACGAGTTGTTGTTTGTATGGTTATGGAATTGGATGTTTAATGTTATTAATGAGGTTGGTTTAGAACCTCAGTATTCTATTTACTGTCGCTATACTGTTGAAATTCCGTTGCGTCCTGACTGATTATAGGTGGGGTCGAGTTGGAGCGTGACATTTAAGTGGTATCAGAGCTTGATTAGCTGTTAGCCGGGGTATCCTCGGAATGTGGGTAGTGGTCTAAGCATGCAAGTATGTATTAAGTGAAAGAAAAGTGAAACATATGTTAATATGTTTATGTGATTAATTTACTTATGTGTTTAACTTTCTATGTGACCAGTATACCTTGTGTGTTAAGGGAACTAATGTGGTCAATATGTTTTACGTGATAACGTGTTATACGTACTCAATGTGTTGTAATTAATGTGCATTATTTGATTAATGTGTATTATGTGACAATTGTGTTTTATGTTATTTTGTGCCTTGTGTGAAGTTAGTTGTTTATGTGCTTTTAATTGTTTATAACTAGCTTATGTGAAACAACGTGCTTTAGGTGCTCAATGTACTTTAAGTGACCAATGTGAGTTACGTGATCAACTTGTCTTATGTGAAGTTTGTTGCTTATGTGACTTTAATTGTTTATAACTTACTTATGTGATATAACCTGTTTATGTGATGTTGGATTCTTATATGTTGAATTGTGTGTTATGTGATAATGTTGCATTGTATGATAATTGCGCATTACGTTATACTTGTCTTTCATATGATATAGTTGCATACATGTTTTAACTCGTGAGTGACCTTTTAATGTCTAGGGTGGTTGTAAGAGCTTTCGGAAATAGAGATAGGCCATGATTTTGAATTATTATTATTCTAGTAGTTTATCAGTTAGATTTTAATTGTTATGTATATGGATTTTAGTTTCGGCTTAGTGGATTGATCTTGATGTTCCTTTAGCGAGAATGAAGTTGTTCGAGGAAAATAGCAATGTATCTTGATGATTATAATTACTTTTGTTGCCATGTTTAACTTATTATTACTTGGAGATGAATCATAAGTTGAGGTTTCTGTGAGGTTGTGATTAGACACTTTTGGAGTCTCAACTCATATTATACTTTCTTGAGGTTATTTTATAATGAATTTATTTGAGGAATTAGTGATGTATATTTGTGAATGGAATGAAGTGTGGTCTAACATGTGAATATGTCTACTATTTGGGATTGCTATATTATTAATGGGTATTTTGGAGTTTTGATACCTTGGAGACAATTGGAGTGATTCCTGACTAAAGTTACTTTATTCGAAGATGTAATTGTTGGGAGATAGAATTATTTGAGGAAATAAGAATGCATTTTGGTGACAGAACATTTACTTGCCTACATCGAGCTTTAGAGTTCTAGGTGGTATGACTTTCTAAATTGTTGATTGAGGATCCGCTTGTGTTATAATGGGTTAATATGAATCTGTATTGTGTTATCAGATTTTGGAGTCCTCATTAGTTAATCTTGTTGGGTAATCGGTGATTTATCTCGTTTAGTGATTTGTCTGGTACGGAATATAAAATTTTGGAGTGATTTATCTTGTTTGGTGATTGTTATGACTCTTTAGGTTCTCTAGATCTCCTTAGTGTCTTGTTTTGGTAGGAGATAAATTGTAGGATTTGACTTGTTGGTGTTTAAGTGTGTAAGTGGGACACCCTTCTTGTGCTTCATAATTCTATCGGTCTTATTATTCTTTTCTACTCTATTCTCACTTATTTGAGAGAGGGTTACACTTTTCTAGCCTATCAATTGTTTCTTGAAAGTTTGCTTATTGGATTAATGGATCCTATACTCATTTGACATTGTTTCTATTCTTAACATTCATATTTGCTTCTTATAGCAATGTCACTTATTGGAGTTAAGGTTTGAGACTTCTATATTTCATTCTATATCTCCAGCCATTCGTTTCAGTATTTTATTTCATCCTATTACTATTCATTTGAAAGTAATCTCTCCGTTGGTATACCCTTTTACTTGTTCGAATTTTACTTGCTTGATGTATTCCCTACCTAAGTACATCATTGTCATTCTTGTTGATCTTTGTTAATCCTATTATTTTATTATTAAATTCTGAGCTATTACTTTGCTTGTAATTGCTCACTCAAAGTACTCGGCACTGTCCTATTGTTATCATTTCTTATTCGTACTTCTTTGGTATTGCGTGCTGAGATACTCTTGCCACTCATGTTTTCTATTAAATTAATCATCTCTTATTTCTTAATTTCATTTCGCCTCAAGTACAACTTACTTGTTGGTTCCTTGAACAATCATTGAGAATTGAAATATCTACTTGTTCAGGAATTTTTGTTCAACATACTCAGCACTGTTTTGACTCATCATCATCCTTTGTTCGTACTTATTTAACTGATAGGTGCTGAGACATTTCTTATCTTAGTTATCATGCTTCCTTATTAAACTATTAACCTCTTGATTCTCTAACCTGTTTGACCTCCTGTTCACTTGATTGTTGGCTCGAATATGATTTTTCATATTCGTATTTCCTTGTAAATTTCATAAGAGCCATATTCTGACCAATGTCACTTTTGAGATATTCCCTTGATCAGTAATCATTCATGTTATCGTAAATGAGTTTTTAAACCCTCGGGGTGTTCATAGAGCTCTTTTGTGTAGTATGAGATGATTGATAATTAGTGGTGTCATGCTAGGACTTTGGAGTTGCGAGTTCTTTCATATGCAATATGATATTAGGTAGGAGAGAATTATGAATTGAAGATTGTCTTGGAACTATGATCATCAACTTGCAGTCAACAGAGGTTGTTCTTTTGAGGTCTTTGTTTAGTTGTCATCCTAAGAGATAAATGAGAACTAAGAAAAGTATTATTATGTGTAACGATCGAGGATTTAATTGTCTATCAGTTCGAGAATTGCGCGGACGCAATTGTTTTAAGGAGGGGAGAATGTGAAACCCCACTTTTCTGCTTTAACTCGATTTACGTGTTTTATCTCGTTTTGCGTGCATTTGACCTGTTTATGTGCTATATGACCTAGAATGTTATAATTTTGATGTCAATACTCCTAATATGTGCTAAATGTGCATTCATGAAATTTTTATCAAAAACGGGATCAGAAACTTTATCGTCGATTTTCAATGAATAGTGTTTTCGAAACACGTCCGCTAAAATTTTGAAACTGATATTTTTAACCCTTCTAGACCTAGACCACGGACTTTAATAAACATGTGTTTGATTAAAATGGTTTTAAAATCGGCTTAAGAATTTATTAGGGTTTTTACACCGACTTTTGCGAAAATCGAGTTTTAAGCCGACTCGGGTGAAAGTGTTTGATTGTAAAACTTCTTGTCACCTAAAAATAACCTACTTGAGCTAGCTTGGGTGTTGAATAATTGTTTTGAACTTTGGTGATCAAGAAAATGCATTTAAAGTCAAGAAAACACTAAAAATAATTAGTTTCCACTTTGACTTTCTTTTATTTATTTGACCTTTGCTTAATATATGATCAACACACATTGAAAACAAAGCAAAACACCACCAAAAACACACACAAAACCGTGGCTCCTTGGGGGAGAAAGATGAAGGCATTTTCAAAGTATTTTTCTCATAGATTTTGCATTTCAAAGTCGAATTGAGTGATTCAAAGCTTGATTTCACTTGTTTGGCATCCATTCTACACATTTCTTGCATCAAAACACATCAAAGGTGAGAGAAAAATTCTAGATCTCAAAACTCATATTTTGTGTTTATGCGTATAAATGATTATTGAACCGTTAGAATGTTAATCTGGTGTTAGATTTTTGCTCCTTGCATGCTAGGGATCATTTAGCTGTAATACTACGAGTTTTTATCGGTTGTAGCATAATTTTTATTTTTCGGGTATTTAAATTTGATTAATTTGTTCAAAGTTGATTGAATTGAGTTGTGTTGATTGGAATCGATTGCCGTCGATTTTTAAAAGTTTGTTAATTACGTGGTAGCGCTGTTGTAATGCCGAATTTTTGATTGTGATGTTCGTGCCAAAATCCGAAAAATTCAGCCAAGACATCCTAGGGTTTTAGGGTTATCGGGCATGATATGGAGGTGTTATGGTGGATTTCCGAGAGGACTAATGTAGTAAGTTGAATGGGTGAGTGATAGAAACTGATTTGGCAATGTTTGGTTTAGTAGAATGTAAGTTATGAATTTTAGAAGTTTAGGTTGTCATTCTTTAATTTCTTGAACGATGCCTTTAGATGATTGGGTGTTGTTTGAGTGTTGAATGGTGAGTTGTTGATGAGTAATTTAGGGTTTAATTGTGTATATAATGCATGTCCAGTTAGATGGCCTACTTTGTCATCTAACTAAGTTATTGTTGCTTAAATGATAATTGATGCTATCAATGATGAATAAATGATGATTGATTGATGATTGATTGATGATTGATTGATGATTGATTGATGATTGATGATGATTATGGAGTTTTGGTATGTGTGTGCCACCTATCGGGCAGCGTTGGGCTGTCGGGTTGATAACGACATGACTGCCAGAGGCTACCCCCAGCTCGCATGACGGAGGTGTCATGGAGGGAGGGGCTAGTGAGGTACCTCAGGTGCGTGAGTAATGGGGAGTTATAAGAAGAACGGTTGAGATCGTGATGGCGTTTGGAGCTACACCAAATAGAGTATCCTTTATTGAATGGTTATATAGTTATGTGATGATAGTATTATTTATGTTATTGTGTGTTTACTGACTCAAAGGATTATTCCAAGGAGTTTAGTAGACCTTGTAGAGATCTATCGGATCCTCACTGGGCTTATTTATATAAGCTCACTCTCTATTATTGCATGCTTGCAGGTGTTACTGATTTTGACTACGGGTACGTGCCTCCTGAGGAGGAAAATGTGTCTTACGTGGACGAGTCATATGTTCCAGAGTCTTATCCGTGATTCTGTGCTGTTATTTATCATGTATATTAGCTTAATAGCATTTTCTATGCTTTATAGTTCTTGTTGTATAGGATGCTGAAAAGAATATAAATTAGTTGTTACTATTCTAGCAGCTTCTTTTGTCTATGGTTAAGTTGTTAGATGGGTCTCAACTTATTTTTGAAATGTATGATAAGGTTGAGATATTGTATGTTATGTTGGAACGGAGGTAGATAACGAGGACTGATTATTGTATTTTACGGTTATGTTGCGTGTTGTTATGCTGTTGAGGAGTAGTTGTTTGTATGGTTATGGAATTGGATGTTTAATGTTATTAATGAGGTTGGTTTAGAACCTCAGTATTCTATTTACTGTCGCTATACTGTTGAAATTCTGTTGCGTCCTGATTGATTGTAGGTGGGGTCGAGTTGGGGCGTGACATTCCTCATTTTCCATGCTTGATCAATCCTCTTCGGGGCGATAACTTTAAGAACACTCTATTACCCACTGCAAATTCCAAGTCTCGCCTCCGCTTGTCGGTATAGCTCTTTTGTCGACTTTAGGCCGTAAGCATTCTCTTCCGAATCAATTGAACATTATCAATCTTCTCTATCAACTCCGGCAACAATGTAGGGTCAAAAGTCTTCATCTTACCAACCTCGTTCCAATACAACGGTGACCTACACTTTTGTCCATATAAAGACTCGTACGGTGCCATGCCAATTGTTGCCTGATAACTATTGTTATAAGAAAATTCCGCCAAAGGTAAATGCTTTTCCCACAAACCTCCAAAATCTAATACACACACCCTCAACATATCCTCCAAAATCTGGATGGTCATCTCAGATTACCCGTCAGTCTGTGGGTGGTACGCTGTACTAAATTTCAATTCCATTCCCAAGGCTTCCTATAACTTCTGCCAGAACTGAGATGTGAACCTTGGATCTTTGTCAAACACGATGCTAGCTGGCACCCCATGTAACTTCACAATGTTAGTCACGTACAATTCAACTAACTTCCTTAGATTATCTGTCTTATTCATTGCAATAAAGTGAGCGGTCTTCGTTAATCTATCCACAATGACCCAAACTCCATCATTTCCCCTAGGAGATCTCAGTAACTCCATAACAAAGTCCATGGTCACATGCTTCCATTTCCATTGCGGAATCTCCAAAGGCTGTAGAAGTCCTGTAGGTCTCTAATGTTCTACTTTCACCCGTTGACATGTTAAGCATCGAGACACGAACTCTGCAATCTCCCGTTTCATGTTGTTCCACCAATAGTGTTGTTTTAGGTCTCGATACATCTTTGTACCTCCCGGGTGAATGGTGTACCTAGAATGATGAGCTTCTTCAAGTACCTCCCTTTTCAACTCTGGATCATTTAACACACAAATCCGGTTCCTGAACTTCCACAACCCATCTTCATGCAACTTGAAATCCGGATTACCGTCTTTTATTTTTTGAAGTTGAGGATCTTGCTATTGGAACTCTCGGATCTGAGACAACAAGGTAGGTTCCTTGATCTGCAACCTTGCCAAACTTGTCTTACGGCTCAACACGTCCGCCACTATGTTTGCCTTTCCGGGTACATAATTAATGGTACAATTGTAGTCATCCAAAAGTTCCATCCACCACCTCTGACGCATGTTCAACTCATTTTGAGAAAAGAGATATCTTAAACTTTTATGATCGGTGAATATCTCAAACTTACTGCCCCACAAATAATGTCTCCATTTCTTCAGTGCAAACACAATGGTTGTAAGCTCTAAGTCATGAGTAGGATAATTCACCTTATAAGGTTTTAACTTCTGGGATGCATAAGCGATGACTTGATTGTTTTGCATCAATACACACCCCAGTCCTTCCTTTGAGGCATCACTATAAATAACAAACCCTTGACTTCCTTCGTGCAATGCCAATACAGGAGCAGTTGTCAATCTTTTCTTCAACTCCTAGAAATTGTTTTCACATTTATCATCCCACACGAAACTGACCTTCTTTTGTATGAGTTTTGTGAGTGGCCCCGCAAGCTTGGAGAAATTCTTTACAAATCCCCGCCAAACCAAGAAAACTATGTACCTCAGTGACATTCTTCGGTTTCTTCTATGACTGCACAACATCAATCTTCGAAGGATCCATAACAATCCCTTCTTGAGATATCACATGACCCAAGAAGGCCACTTGTTTGAGCCAAAACTCACATTTGCTGAACTTGGCAAACAATTGATGCTCTTTTAACTTCTCTAACACCAAATGCAAATGTCTCTCATGTTCTTCCTCGGTCTTTGAATACATCAGGATATCATCTATAAAAATCACCATGAACTGGTCTAAATACGGTTGAAACACCCTGTGCATCAAGTCCATAAAAGCAGTAGGAGCATTTGTTAATCCGAATGACATTACAACAAACTCATAATGCTCGTACCTCATTCTGAAAGTTGACTTAGGCACATCCTCCTGTTTGATACGGAGTTGATAATATCATTGTCTCAAGTCAAATTTTGAATAGACCTTGGCTCCTTGAAGTTGATCGAACAATTCATCGATCAATGGCAAAAGGTACTTGTTTTTGATTGCCACTTGATTCAACCCCCTATAATCAATACAAAGCCTCAACATTCCATCCTTCTTCTTCACAAACAACACCGGGGCACCCTACGGAGATGAACTAGGTTGTATGAAGCCTTTTTCCAACAAGCCTTGTAACTGAACCTTCAACTCTTGCAATTTGGTTGGGGCTATGTGGTACGAAGCATTAGAGATTGGTTGTGTACCTGGTAGTGTCTCAATCAAAAACCAATATTCCTTTCGGGCGGTAATGTTGGCAATTCCTCCGAAAATACCTTAACATATTCTTTAATCACCGGCACCTCCGCTAACTTAACTTGACTCGTTGGCTTATTGATTAAGTAAGCCAAATATCCATTGCAACCTTTCCTCATGTATTTCATGGCCTTGACTGAGGATATCACGACCTTTCCTGACTGGTCACGTTTTCATCTCACCTTTAGTACAGGCTATCCCGGTTCTCAGAACTCAACAACCTTCGTCCGACAATCTAATCATGCATGATGTCGTAATAGTCAATCCATCCCTAAAATAACCTCATAGTCTCAGAAGATAAGCACTATAAGATCGGCCAAAAATTCTTGATTCCCAACCTGTATCTTACATGCTTTACACGCCAGTCTAGTGGCATATTTGGGGCCCATTGGTGTGCTAACTTCTACATGATATGGTAAGTTCTCAACCGGCAACTTAGTACGATATGCACATTTGGGAGTTATGAATGAATGCGTAGCTCCAGTATCAATAAGAACCTTAACCAATTGATTGTGAATCAAGAAGGTACCTTTAACAATAGCGGCATCATCTGGAATTACTTCTTGGTCCATGGCATAAGCTCGGGCTTGAACCCTCTACACCGGAGCATTCTTTGTAGGCTGAACTGGAGCATCATTACTCTGCCACTTCGGGCAATCTTTAATGAGATGTTGATCACTTCCACACGTCATACACTTGTCACTTTTCCTCTAACATTAGGCTTTAGAGCGCCTTTTCTTGTTACAGTATTTGCATACAACAGTTCGGGCTGTAGTTGTACCTCCCGGTGCTCCACGAGCTACTTGAGTAGCTGGGACATTAGGCTGAGGCCTAATAACTGCTAGTTTGGCATGATCTTAGGGCTTCTGGGTTTGGAATGCTCTAAATTGACCGTGAGTCTGAAAGGGCCTCTTGTTCTGCTGAGATAGACCAACCTTCATTGCTAATTTCATCTTTTCAACCCTCAATGCAACCGCAAAGATAGCATTATAAGTGTTGAACTCTGCTACTGCCAGCCCATCCTGAATCTCGAGCCTCAGCCTTTCTTTAAATTTCCATATCTTGGTGGCCGGGGTCTGGACCATATGTGGTGCATATTGGGAGAGGCTATCAAATTTCGCCCCATACTCAGCCACCGTCATCCTTCCTTGCTTCAAGTACATAAACTCTTTCATCTTCCCTGTCCTGAGAAACCTCAGATATGTATTTACTCTTGAATGCTCTAATAAAGTTTCTCCATGTAAAGAGGGTGTGTTGAACCTCCCATTGGTCTCTCACTGTATCCCACCATGTCTCAGCATCACAAACTAACTGAAAGACTGCATAGGTGACATTTTTCTCCTCTGCATAGTCCTGTGCAACATAAATATTCTCTATTCGAGACAACCAATATTTTGCCTCCTCACTATTCGGCTGGCCCTTGAACTTCGGAGGGCAGTAGAACAGGAAATCCTTAAGGTTATCACCTCCCCTATTACTTCCGTTTTCGCAACTGCTACCCGCACCATGATTGTTGTTGTTGTTATTATTATTAGCTATTGCTGCTGCCATTGCTGCGTGTTGTTCCATAACTCGACTTATTCTGCCTACAGCGGTCGCCATCAAAATTAACATAGCTACACTAGTATTAGCTTGATTCGTATTCCCGGGCTCTTAAGATCCAGTGTTGCTACGGGTGTTATGGCCTGCCATCTATAAATATAGAACAGATACTAACTGCGGTTATAGGTTATGCATGCATTATGTGAGTCATGAACATGTACACTTCTAACATTCCTAACATGCATGTAATATAGATATATCTAACATGTAAGTTAAACATAAACAAGAAGCAATTATAGTACGTTAAGTACGTACGGTCACACATAAGCACATATAAAAATCACCTAAGATTTTATTCAGGTTAAGACTTTTTCCCAGGGACCACTATTCAAAACCCGGACTACGCTAACTAAGGCTAACTCTATGCTAACTAAAGCTAGCTCTGATACCACTTAAATAGGTGTCACAACCCAGGACCAAGACCCGCGAAGGTTAAGGTTGGAGCGCGACGTGTCAACCAGCTTAGGACCTGTAAGATTATGGTTTAACAACCTAAACATTCATTAACTTCCACAAGTAACTTCAAAAGAATGCTCATGACATTTGGCATTAAAAGGCCACAACAACCTGTTTCATAATTACAAGACCTAGTTTCCCTATTCATACCTCATACATGGCCAAATACAAACATCTAGGCCTCAAAAGATTGGTATTCAAGCTTAGTATGTAGTTAATAATCCAAAAGATTATTACATAATATAGGGCTGTTCAAAAGTACATAATCGGTTTCTATTAACAATTTATGTCTTCAACACAAGCATGAAGATCAACAAAAACATAAATCAGTCTCATCACATAAAGCCTCATCACTCTCAACTTGTACAGTTGGCTCGGCCTCGGTCTCACTTGTAAGTATTAGAAAGAGGGGTAAGCTAATCATACATATAGCTCAATGATAATGAGAAATGAAAGTTTTCACAAAGGTTTTATCTTTTCGAAAACAGTTTGATAACTCATGCCATACACATAAGAACCACTAATACTTGAATACCATATATATAATAATGTCAACAAAGCAAGCACTCAATTCTACTCTCCAAGGGTTGTACCAAGCGAGAACAGATAAAAAGGATATAGATGCACGAACTGTTGTTGGAGGTGGCCAGTCTCGAACTTTCTTGTCAAATCATCTTCATTACACCAATTAAGAATGGGCACTCCGGAGGCAACCCAAAACCATGGTAGTCGAGACTTATACCCGACGACCCGATGTTGCCTAGGGGAATCAAAACTTCTACCATGGGGTTTACAAGCAACTTGTATTACTTAACATTTGAACAAATGCGTCCCAACTCTCCAAGGAAACACACCAAGTGAGAGTGAGCACTAATCAAGCAAAAACGTATTTGGAGAACAATAAAGTAGGTTGTCTCCATCATGCAAACATATTGAAGTAATGACATCCAACAAATTCAAAGCAAACCAATACTTTATTAAGCAAAACTTAAAGTGCAATGCAAGATCAACAAATACATGTTCTTACATTGCCCAAATAATATCCACAATGTTCCTTGTTCATGTTGGCTAACTAAGCAAGCAACTTCAACACTTTTGCACTAACCTAATTTAAACAGTTAATTTCTATATCTTCCCATACTCAAAATAATCTTGTTTTGGTATAGAATTAAATTTTATCGAAAGTAAATAGTTTTAGAATCAAACGGAATTTAATTCGGAGTTGAATTGACCAAGATATGGTCCTCGAAAAATTGTTGCGCAAAGTTGTCAAACTAAAAAATGGGTAGTCCGGTCGTGATGTCCGGTCGTGTTGATCACGACTGGGTATCACATCTGGAAGTCACTGACTTTTGTCCGGTCGTGTTACCCGGTCGTGCTAACATGACCAGGTTCACCCCCGGACATACACGATTTTCTCACCAAATCTTGCATCAAGTCCAAACTCAACTCTATTTTTCTTCTACCTTTGCAACACTTATGCTCACACATTATCACCCATTTCATTTCCACACACATATGCTATTAGATTTGCTAGGTTTTGCTCATAGAATCCAAGAGCTACTTAAAATCATCTAGGCTAACACCTAGCTACTACAACACACAACAAGATCAATCAACAAGTCTAATGCTCTCAACACATTGCCTGCTCTTTACACTTCAACACAAGAGCAATATACATCCTCTAAGGCTTCATGCTAGTATACAAGAGCTACTCAAAACAAATAATGCAACCCAACAACAAAACTTAAAGCCTTAAATCCTCAACAAGGTTCAAATATGCAAGATAAGCTCTTATACACCACAAGCAAGTTCAATAAGCTACTAAACCACAAGTTCAAGAACAATATGAGTTTTACAAAGATTTTGAAAACATCCCTCACCTTTGCAAGAGTTAGAAATGGAAGAAAATTGATTAAAAATGGTTGAAGAGCTTGAAAGTGGCTTGCTTCTACTTTCCTCTTCCTTCCTTTCTTCTTCTTCTTCTTCTTCTCCTTTCTCCCTTCTCCTTGGCAAATCGTGTAGTGTGTATATGTGTGTGTTCAGATTGTGTGTGTGTATTTGAGTTGTATGGTATGAGTATATTTTAGTGTGTGTTTGTGTGTTTTGTTGTAGGTAAGTAATAATGCTAAAATATCCTACAAGCCTAATGACCACCTTGCCCTCCAACTTACTTATGTATTGCTAGTTTGCCCTTTTTGGTCAAATCCTAACTAATTAGTTAATAGTCTTAGCTCAATAATGTTCAATTAATTTCCTACGATGTCTAAAATATCCAAATGCACGTAGTGAAAATATTTGCAAGTAAAATGATGCAAATGCTCGTAAAATGACATTAATGCATATAAAATGATATGGATGCAACATGAATAATGCTATTTATGACTAATTCTCGTGCCAGGCCTTACAACATGACCCAAGAAGGCCACTTGTTTGAGCCAAAACTCGCATTTGCTGAACTTGGCAAATAATTGGTGCTCTTTCAACTTTTGCAACACCAAACGCAAATGCCTTTCATGATCTTCCTCAGTCTTCGAATACATCTGGATATCATCTATGAAGATCACTACAAACTAGTCCAAATACATCAAGTCCATAAAAGCAGAAAGGGCATTGGTTAGTCCAAATGACATCATAACAAACTCATAATGCCCGTACCTCATTCTGAAAGTTGACTTATGCACATCTTCCTACTTGATGCGAAGTTGATAATTGCCCTGCCTCAAGTAAAATTTTGAATAAACCTTGGGTCCTTGAAGCTGATCAAACAGCTCATCGATCAATGGCAACGGGTACTTGTTCTTAATGGTTACTTGGTTCAATCCCCTATAATCAATGCAAAGTCTCAACGTTCCGTCCTTCTTCTTCACAAATAGGACGGGTAATCCTCATGGAGATGAACTAGGTTGTATAAATCCCTTCTTCAACAAGCCTTGTAATTGAACCTTCAACTCCTGCAATTCGGTCAGAGCTATGCGGTATAAAACCTTAGAGATTGGCTGTGTACCTGGTAGTGTCTCAATCACGAACTTAATCTTCATTTCAGGCGGTAATCCCAGCAACCCTTCTTGAAATACATCAACATATTCTTTAACTACCGGCACCACTACTAACTTACCTTGATCCATTGGCTTGTTGATTAAGTAAGCCAAATATCCATTACAACATTTCCTCATGTATTTCACAGCCTTGGCTGAGAATATCACAGCCTTTCTCAACAAGTCACGTTCTCCTCTCACCTTAAGCACAGGTTGTCCCGGTACTCGGAACTCAATAACCTTCGTCCTACAATCTAATCGTGCATGATGTCGTGATAGCCAGTCCATCCCCAAAATAACCTCATAGTCTCAGAAGATAAGCACTATATGATCGGCCAAAAATTCCTGATTCCCAATGTGAAAGCCCACTTTTCTGCTTTAACTCGATTTACGTGTTTTATCTCGTTTTGCGTGCATTTGACCTGTTTATGTGCTATATGACCTAGAATGTTATAATTTTGATGTCAATGCTGCTAATACATGCTAAATGTGCATTCATGAAATTTTCATAAAAAACGGGATCAGAAATTTTATCGTCGATTTTTAATGAATAGTATTTTCGAAACACGTCCGCTAAAATTTTGAAACTGGTCTTTTTAACCCTTCTAGACCTAGACCACGGACTTTAATAGACCTGTGTTTGATGAAAACTGTTTTAAAATCGGCTTAGAAATTTATTAGGGTTTTTACATCGACTTTTGCGAAAATCGAGTTTTAAGCCGACTCGGGTGAAATTGTTTGATTGTAAAACTTCTTGTCACCTAAAAATAATCTACTTGAGCTATTTTGGGTGTTGAATAATTGTTTTGAACTTTGGTGATCAAGAAAATGCATTTAAAGTCAAGAAAACACAAAAAAAACACTAAAGTTTCAACTTTGACTTTTTCCATTTTGTTGACTTATGCATATAAATCTCTACACACAATGAAACAAAGCAAAACACCACATTTTCACACACCTTGCAGCCGTGAAAGCTTAGGAAAAAAAGAGATTTTATTCAACTTATTTTCAAGGTAATTTTGCCTTAGAAAACCCATTTAAAGTCCGAATCTTTTCAAACCGGGCTGGATTCCGCTTGTTGGGCACCTATTGCACGTATTCCTAGCTTTACTTCGGATCAAAGGTGAGAGAAAAATTCTAGATCTCAAAATGTCATTTTTATGTTTTTGCGTATAATTAATTATTGAACCGTTAGAATGTTAATCTGATGTTAGATTATTGCTCCATGCATGCTAGGGATCATTTATATGCAATACTATGAGATTTGAACGGATGTAGCATATTTATTATTTTTCGGGTATTTAAAGTTGATTAATTTGTTAAATGTTGAATATTTTGAGTTGTGTTGATCGGAATCGATTGCCATCGATTTCTAAAAGATTGATAATTACGTGGTAGCGTCGTTGTAATGCCGAATTTTTGATTATGATGTTTGGGTGAAAATTCGGAAATTTCAGCCTAGGTGCCTTGAGGTTTTAGGGTTGTTGGGCTTGATTTTGAGGTGTCATGGTTGGTTTCCGAGAGGACTAATGTAGTTGATCGAATGGGAGAGTGTTTGAAACTGATTTGGGGTTATTTGGATTAGTAGAATGTAAGATATGATTAATTGAAGTTTAGGTTATCTTTCTTTAAATTATTGAATTGAGCCTTAGTTGATCGGATGTGGTTTGAGTGATTGAATTGTGAGTTGTTGATGGGTAAACTAAGGTTTGATTGTGTGTTTAATGCATGTTCGGTTGGATGGCCTACTTTGTCATCTAACTTAGTTATTTGTTGTTTTATTGATTATTGATGTTATTGATGATGATGATATGATTATTGATGATGATAAAATGATATTGATTGATTATTGAGTATAGGAATCGGGCACTTTCGTTGCTGATCTCTCAGAATATTGATTGATTATTGAGTACGGGAATCGGGCACTTTCGTTGCTGATCTCTCGGAATATTGATGATTGATGTTTATATTTATTGCTGAGTCTTTGGTATGTGTGTGCCACCTCTCGGGCAGCATCGAGCTGTCGGGTTGATAACGGCATGACTACCAGAGACTGCCTCCAGCTCGCATGACGGAGGTGTCATGGAGGGAGAGGTTATTGGGGGTACCCCGGGTGCGTGAGTAATGGGGAGTTATAAGAAGAATGGTTGAGATCGTGATGGCGTTTGGAGCTACACCAACTAGAGAGAGTATCCTTTATTGAATGGTCATATAGTTATGTGATGATAGTATTATTTATGTTATTGTGTGTTTACTGACTCAAAGGATTATTCCAAGGAGTTTAGTAGACCTTGCTCGAGATCTATCGGATCCTCACTGGGCTTATTTTATATAAGCTCACTCTCTATTATTGCATGCATGCAGGTGTTACTGATTTTGACTACGGGTATGTGCCTCCTGAAGAGAGAAATGTGACGTATGTGGATGAGTCTTATGTGCAGGAGTCATTGCCATGAGATTATCTTAGTTGTTGTAAAATAATGTTTTGTATAATCTATTTTGAAATGTATGTATAGCCTATATATTAAGTTGGAACGGAGGCGTATAACTATGATTGGAATGTTGAAGAATGATTATTGTATAATATGGATGTATTGTATGTTGTTAACTTAATTGAGGAGATGATTGTTGGGATTGTTTATGGAGTTTGATGTATGATGTTCTAAAGAGGTTGGTTTAGAGCCTCGGTGTCCTAATTATTGTCGTTATACTGCCGAAATTCTGTTGCGTCCTGACTGATCGTAGGTGGGGTCGAGTTGGGGCGTGACACCCAACCTGTATCTTACATGTTTTACACGCCAGTCTAGTGGAATATTTGGGGCCTATTGGTGTGCTAACTTCTCCATGATATGGTAAGTTCTCAACCGACAACTTAGTACGATATGCATATTTGGGAGTTATGAATGAATGCGTAGCTCCAGTATCAATAAAAAACCTTAACCAATTGATTTTGAATCAGGAAGGTACCTTCAACAACAGCGGCATTATTTGGGAGTTCTCTCTAATCCATGGCATAAGCTCGGGCTTGAACCCTTTGCGCTGGGGCATTTCTTACAGGTTGAGCTTGAGCATCCTTACTCTGCCACTTCGGGCAATCTCTGGCTAGGTGTTGATCACTCCCACACCTAATACAGTTGCCACTTTTCCTCCAACATTGGTCTTCGGAGTGCCCTTTCTTGTTACAGTATTTGCACACAATAGGTCGGGCTGTAGTTGCACATCCCGGTGCTCCACGAACTACCTTAGTGGCTGGGACATTAGGCTAAGGCCTAGTAACTGCTAGTTTGGCCTAATCCTGGGGCTTCTGGATCTAGAATGCTCTAGACAGACCCTTAGTCTGAAAGGGCCTCTTGTTTTGCTGAGATAGACTAACCTTCATTGCTAGTTTTATCTCCTCAACCCTTGATGCAGCCGCAAAGATAGCATTATAAGTGTCGAACTCCGATATTGCTAGCGCATCCTGAATCTCGAGTCTCAACTATAACAACCCGAACCTTTCATGTAGTGATTAATATTTAATTGTTTATGTCTATGTGTTTTATTTAAATAAAAGTGCATGATTATGTAATTTTAATTAACTAGTATTACATATTTCTTTGCATAGTTTTATTTATTTATTTTTGAAAATGTGCAAAACGTGTTTAATTAATTAATTTGAGTTAATTATATTTATTTGAAATTATATCTTTGCAATTAATTTCTAACCTTTTATAAATTTCAATTAGTGAATAAGTAGCTCCGAGCCCGGAGTGAAATTTTAAACTATTTTATTTCCCAAAATTAGTATTTTTTCTTTATTATATTTTATATATAATGTATTCGTTCAATGTTAAAATGTGCATTACATGTCCCGAGCGTGAGAAAAAGAAATGTGGTGTCCCCGAGTGAATATTGATAGTTTAAATTGTTTTGAGCCATAATAGTTAATTAGCTTTCTAACTAATTTTACACTAAGTATATAAGCCCAATAGCAATTATTAGAGCCCAACTCATTTGCATTTATGCCTACCTAGTTAATATATACATACTTATACATATATTATAAACAAAACAAAGCAAAAAGAAAAACATAACAAAAGAAGAAGAAAAAAACGACATAGAGCAAGAGAGAGAGAAACGTTGAGCTAGGGCTTGGTTCCTCTTCCAGTTTCAGCCATTCTTAGCAAGATCAAAGGTGTCTTTAACCCATTTTCGTCCATTTCCTAGCTATACAAGGTGAGAGGATCATATATATATACATATTTTCTTATTTTCTTGCCATGGTAAAATGTGGGTATTGTTGATTTATGGTGTTTTGATGCTTCTATTGCTTCATGTGGTAGCTAATAATTGTGTAGAGTAAGTTGTTGTAAGTTATTTGCATGTGTAGTTGAAGGTTGTGTGTATTGGTATAATAAAGATGAAGATGAAGACGAATAATATTTTTTCTTAAAGAACCATGTTGAATGCAATGTGTTGTTCTAATGTTTAAATGATGCTATACAAGTGATTATATGGCTAACTAAGTGTTTAAATTAGTTAGAGTAGGAGTAGAGCTTAATGTGTGTGTTCTATATTTGGGAGGACAGATTTTCATCACTGTTTTGTAGGGCTCAGTTAGCATAGTAAACGTACTCAGAAATTAACGAAATTTGTACATCAGCTAGATTAGACAGTTAGAACAAATGTTTTTTTCTTGTGATAAGGCGAATTCTAATGTTTTGACCCTCCGATTTAACCATTTCCGAAATGTGTCATGAAATCGCTGGTGTAGGGCAGTTTAGAGTAGTTGCATGGAAAAGGGTATAACTCATGGAATTTAACTCGGAATTAGGCACCGTTTGATTCTAAAGTCATCTACACTCGAAGAGATATGTTTGTACATAAAAATCAGACATTTTAGAGGTCAATATCATAGGTAAATAATTGATTAAGTTAAATCTCTGTTAAAGAAATTGGAATATGTTTTAGTGGGATTACTATTTGATATTGTTAATTGGGATTACTAAATGGTGAAATTGTTAATTCTTGCTAATGTCTATTGTTGCTAGGTGATATTTAATCATGTGGAATTGTTAGTTCTTGCATATTAATTGTTATTTCTTGTTGTATATTGATCATGTAAGTTAGGGCACATGTTATAAATGTTGTGTTTGATGTAAACTCTTGTCATAAATGATGTTTATGTAGCTAGCAGAACACTCTTTGAGGGTTATTGTTCTTGTTTAATTAATGATTAGTGGTGTCATATTAAAGAATGTTAAAGAGCACTATTCACATAGGCCCTTTAAATTATGACCCAATGCTCGATTGAATAGTTGGTACGGGTTTTAGGGATGCTAAAATGGTTAAATGATAAAAATTATTGAATTCCGACAATGTTGGATTTTGAGGTCTTCATTGCATAATAAATAGTGGTCTATTAATGTAGTGATCCGGGGTGAGATTGAATATGCTAATTAACCTTATATATGTAGGATTGAGCCTAGAACACCTTTATGGTATCGAATTAGTCAACGACCTTGGTAGTTGTAGTTCAAACTGATTAAGGGGCAGTTGGGACTTTTGTGGTAATTGTAATTATAAGCGAGCTTTCATGATTGTAGGGATGTCATAAAGTGTAATTAGAGGAATGTAAAGATTGGATTGGGGGTTAGCTTGAGTTCACTTGGTAGGAGCTTGATTTGAGCTACATGTTTATTTGTTAAAGATTAGGAAAACATGCTTATATCTTTATTATATTGTTTATATTGGTTGTTAATTGTATTGCTTGTGTGAGGATTATGACTTGTATATCTGACTACTTGAATGGTTACTTATATTAAGTGTTGAATTAAAGTATATAAAATGTGACATTTTGCTAAGGATGAAATTCTAATAGATGTTGTATGTTAATTACATAAAACTATAAGTTAGTTAACATAGTTAGATAATTAATGATTGTTGTAGTTAAAGAGTAATTGAAGTAATATTTGACTTTATGTTTAAGGTGATTGAGAATAATGTGAAACCAAATCTTGCATCGTGGAGCTTGGTAGAGGTGAGGGAGTGTTCATCCTTACGTGCATAATAGTTTATTTTCTTATTCATAGATTACGTGATTTTGGTATAATTGTTAAAGTAATGCGTACTTATTGATTATATTTTGTGCGTGAGGGCAACTAACTTTGTTGTCCCTCGATTGTGTGATTATTCGGTTATCTTATTTGCTATCATCTTGAGTGCATTACATTGTGGTTGCGCAACCATTTGGACATGGTAGTGTTGGGAAAAACAGGCGGCATCGGGCTTGCCGGTATACCTCGGCTACCATGGTTGCCTAGTCCCTTGCTTGCCTGGTACGGAGATTGCCAGGAGGTGTTGGGTCGTAGGATTTTGGGATATATTCGGAGTATACCTACTGGAGTGTTTGGGGTTTATGCTGTTGTACGTTTTAAATTACTCGCAAGTGCACGAACTGTATGAAGGTATAGCTTAGACAAATACGAGGTCGATCCCTCAAAGACTTGTTCAGTTAAGATCAAATTTTAGACTTAGATTTAGACTTCTTAATCTAGTTGGAAAGATTGATATTTTAGGTTGAGATAAAATAATAAAAGACTAAACAATAAATCTAAATAAGTAAGACGATTAAAAATCCTAAGACAAAAGTAATTAATAATTTTAAGAACAAAAATAAAGTAATACTAAAAGAATATGTAATGAATCTAGAGACTTAATAATAAATTCTAAAATAAGAACAACTAATAAATTGAATGAAATAAATTAATAAATTCTAAAACGAAAACAATTAATAACTTGAGTAAAATCAATTAAAATAAACTAAATCAAGGAAATATTAGAAAACAAAATAACTAATTAAATTAAAGACGAAGGTTAAAAAGTGAGACTAAACAAGTAAACGTAAAAGGCTAAGGTTCGGAATCCACCTTGCTAATCCTAACGTCAACTATATTTGATCATTAATTTTCCCCAAATTTTACTACATGATAATCTCGCAATCTAGCATCGTTACCATGTAAGATATCATCTTTTAAGCCCTAAGTTAATGAATCCCAAAAGTATGTTTATTCTAACTTTGCAAAAGAATCTTCAAATTATTAATTGTATCCCAACTAGAAATCACAATTAATATTCGGCATTAAAATCAAAACTTTCAATTATTAAGAACTATTCAAAGCATGAGAAAAACATGATTAAACCCATCAAAGAAATTATTTCAACAATTGATGAAAGAATAAACATTAAACATGAACGATCAAGTTATGGGAAAAAATTAATTCACAAACATAGCATCAATTAAAATTAACAAGGTTTCATCGTCACCTCAGCGAATAAATTTAGCCTGACATACTAAAGAAACTAAAATAACAATTCTGAAAAGTAAACATTATTTAAATAAATTAAAGTAAAGGAAAGAAAACGTTACAGAGTTTAAATACGAAGAAACTCCAAAAGCATCCTAATGTCTCGCAGAAGAAGAAAAACTAATAAAACTAAACTAATTTTTTTTTATTGAATTTTCGCCGCTGCTGCTGCTCTTTTTGCATACTTTGTTGTGCCTTAAATAGGCACAAATCTTTTTTTTCCTAACAAACCTTGGCCAATGGGCCAAGGCTTGCTTGCAATTTTTTTATTCCAAGTCCAAATTGGACTTGGATGATATACGGCCAAGGCTTATGATAAGCCTTGGTCAACTTTTTTTTTCTTTTTTTCTATTTTCTTTACTTTTGTTTTATTTCTTCAAATCTTGATTAAATATTCTTCAATAAGCTTTTGATCTTTTCTTCTCATGCAATTCTTCAAGACTTTGCTCTAAGTGTTATTTCATCATCATAACTCTTGATCTGCATGTCCCCATGATCTTCATATTTAATTATTCGTTCACATACAAATAACATTTTAGCCCTGAAAAATGTGAAAAAGTCTCAGATAAGTGATAAATAAATTAATGAATTAATACTTATTAATTATGCTCAAATTGAATGTAACAAAGTCTAATTTAAATATAAAAATATGCAAACCCCGACTTATATCACAACCCCCAATCAGCGTATTGCTAGTCCCTAGCAATTGAAGCGATTTAAAAGATTATTGAATAAACGAACATCAAATGATTTTTCTTTTCTTCCCTCAACCTTCACTCAAGTCAATACACCAAGCAAAAAACTACAATCGTTAGAGATACTTCACAAATTGTCAACTCAGCATGTGTGAATGAGTTAGCAAGCACAATACCAACTCCTCATCTTCAGATATCACGACTCAAGTCCCCTTTCAGAGAATACATGTCAATTTAATCCTCACAGATATGATCACTCAACAAGCAACAACACTTAGAGGATAAGGTGTAATACTCTCAACTAGTATATGTGAGTGGAGGAATATAAACAAATAAGAATCTCACATATAAGCATGAATGAAGGAACATAATAAAGAAGATATAATATTTAGTCTCATGAAATGAATACCAAAAATACTTCATATCACCCTTTTAGATCCATCACATATAGTCAACATTGCCATGTAACCCCTAAGATCAAGTAAGGACTTTTTTAGCACGCAATGTAGGTAAAAAAGATATATATATATATATATATATATATAGAGGTTAAGGTTAAGTGGTGAATGTTGAAAGTGTCTCAAGATTACTTAGGAAAATACTTTCAGTTTTTCTGTTCAATACTCTTCTTTATTTTTTTCTCTACTCTTTTGCTCATTTACATCTTTCACAACTCCATTAGTTTTTCACTGGCTTTATTCCTTTTTTTGATTTTTTTTTGTTTTTTTTTTCCTTGTACTTTTTTTCGTATTTCCCCCCCCCCCCTTTTTTTTTTGCTTTTTTTTCCTTTTTTTTTGTGGAAAAATACACATTTCCATCACTGTTTTTCTTCCCTTCAACTATGAAAACTTCAATAACGATAAAAAACGTCTCAAATAAGTCATCCTACTCCAAGAAGATAAAATCACTAGTAACAAGAGTAGCTAATGCAACTAACAAATTTAAGCTCATAATCTCCATCAATGCTGACAGAATGTTCCCACTTTCTACTTGAAACACTTTGGGAAAATGGGTTTACGAAGGAAAGGCTAATTTCAAGGCTCAACGGGGTGACTAGCGGTTATGTAAAGAATAAAAATAATATATTATTATAAGGCTCAAAACAAGAAACAAGGCCTAACTGTCATCTCTTAAGGATATACATGGCTTACCCAAAATTTCATGATTTCACTTCAAGTGTGACATAAAGAATTTTTAGGCAAATAAAAGAAAGAAATAATGAGACTATCCAACGATATAACATGAGTTTCCACAAAAAAAAAAAAAATTAGATAGCCAAGAAAGTAACTCTCTACAATAAATGATAGGCTCAAGACTCACAAAGGTTTAAATGGTTTTCACATATTCTCTTCAGGTTATCTCATCATTCAATCCTTCAATAAAAAGTAGTATTGTGTTGCTACATGAATGTGCAAGGAGCTGAGTATGATGACAGTGAAGTCCTTTTCACAAAAACGACTAATTAACTTGGCATACAACTTAAGCTAAGAGAAGGGAAAAAGAAGGGGGAAACAAAAATAATGATGATTGAAAAATAACTCCCCACCCCCAATCAAAACCAAACATTGTCCTCAATGTTTAAAAATAAACTCTCAAATATATGCAACAATGAACGGAGAGTAAAAACAAATAAAGAAAGCGCATGAGAACAAGTTAGCTAAGAAAATAAAGTTTGTACGAGAACATACCTAAAGCACTTGATAAGGAAAAGAAAAATAATGCCTTAAATCTGCAATGATTCAGTGAAACCCAAAAAACCAAAAGAAAGCAAAGCAGCAGGAAACAATAAAAATACTTTTTTTTTTACTTTTTCCATTTTTTTATATATATCTATATATATATTTTTTGTTGGCTGACCCTATTTACATCCCCATACAAAGGCTCCGAACTCTGGGAGGCACTAAAGCCGACTCTATGAAACAATAAAAATAATAAATTAACTAAAAGAAAAATAGGAAAAAAAATAGAATTTAAATACCTGGATCAATTTAATGTCAGCCAGTAAGACAAATCCTGTGAAGCTTCAGAAATAGAGTTAACCAAGTACATTAAAAATGCGGAGGAGAGGCCATTAATTTCAAACCACCAACGTACTCAAACCCCGGTCAGTCCCTCATACTTAGGAGGGAAAGCTAGGCATTACGCTTTCGGCCAATGGTTTTACTTTCATAGTATCCATCCTAGTTAACCCCAAAACTTCCATTACACAAGATAATCCATTTTCGAGAAAATGGTAAAGCCACTATAACCCAGTGGAGGTCCAACCTAAAGTTGGGAAAAATAAAGATTGCATATAGAGTATTTTAATCCTGATAAACAGGATCATCTACCAGGACCTCTTCGATCTCTGGGTTTTTAAGTTCTAGAAATGGTTTTAATCGTTGCCCATTCACTTTAAAAATATTACCATTCTGAGGATTTTCAATTTCAATAGCACCATGAGGATAGGCAGTACGCACAACATATGGACCAGACCACTTAGATCTCAGTTTTCCTGGAAATAAATGTAAACGGGAATTATACAGCAAGACTTTTTGACCAGGCTCAAAGGATTTCCTAAAGATGTTAGAATCATGCACTTTCTTCGTTCTATCTTTATATGACTTGGCACAATCATAAGCATCATTACGGATTTCCTCCAACTCATTGAGTTGTAGTTTTCTTTGAAGACCTGCCTTATCAAGATCAAAATTTAAAGTTCTGATAGCCCAGTATGCCTTATGCTCTAGCTCAACAGGAAGATGACATGCCTTACCAAACACTAGACGATATGGTGACATTCCAATGGGATTCTTATATGCTGTCCTATATGCCCACAATGCATCATCTAATTTCAAAGACCAATCTTTCCGTGTGGGATTTACAGTCTTTTCTAGAATTCTTTTTATTTCCCTGTTAGATATTTCAACCTGACCACTAGTCTGTGGGTGATAAGGGGTAGCTACCTTATGAGTAATGCCATATTTTTTCATTAACTGCTCAAACACCTTATTGCAAAAATGTCTACCCCCATCACTAATGATTGCCCTTGGAGTACCAAATCGTGCAAAAATGTGTTCTTTCAAAAATTTAACAACTGTTCTATGATCATTACTCCTACATGCTTTAGCCTCTATCCATTTTGACACATAATCTACTCCAACTAGAATGTAAAGATTACCAAAAGAATTAGGGAATGACCCCATAAAATCAATACCCCAAACATAAAAAATATCAATAATTAAAATTGGGTTCAAAGGCATCATGTTTTTCTTACCAATACTCCCTAATCTCTGGCATCGTTCACAAGCTCTACAATAATCATGCGAATCACGAAATATAGAAGGCCAATAAAATCCACATTGCAAAATTTTAGTAGCTGTTTTCCTAGAGTTAAAGTGACCATCACATGCATGATCATGACAAAAAGAAACAATATTTTGTTGTTCATTTTCAGGAATGCATCTTCTAATAATCTGGTCAGGACAATATTTAAACAAGTAGGGATCATCCCAAAAGAAATGTTTTACCTCAGACAAAAACTTGCACTTATCTTGCTTGCTCCAATGTGTTGGTAGCTGATTTGTAACCAAGTAGTTTACAATATCAGCATACCATGGTGTTTGAGAAATCTGTAGCAGCTGCTCATCAGGAAAAGACTCAACAATAGGAGAAACATTATCATCATACTCAATTACTAATCTAGATAAATGATCAGCTACTACATTTTCTGACCCCTTTTTATCTCTAATCTCAATGTCAAATTCTTGAAGAAGTAAAATCCATCTAATGAGTCTAGCCTTAGCATCCTTTTTAGAGAACAAATATTTCAAAGCAGCATGATCAGAAAATATGACAACTTTAGACCCTAGAATATAAGATCTGAATTTTTCCAAAGCAAAAACAACAGCCAATAGTTCTTTCTCAGTTGTGGAATAGTTCAATTGAGCATCATTCAGTGTTCTGCTAGCATAATAAATCACATGAGGAAGTTTATCAATTCGCTGACCTAAAACAGCACCAATCGCATAATCAGAAGCATCACACATAATTTCAAAAGGCACATTCCAATTAGGTAGTCTAATAATAGGTGCAAAAGTCAATTCATTTTTTCAGTCTATTGAAAGCTTCAATGCATGCATCATCAAAAACAAAAGGTGTATCCTTACCAAGGAGATTACATAAAGGTCTAGCTATCTTACTAAAATCTTTAATAAACCTCCTATAAAATCTTGCATGGCCAAGAAATGATCTAATTTCTTTTACATTCCTAGGAAAAGGAAGATTAGAAATCAAATCAATTTTTGCCTTATCTACTTCAATGCCTTTTTCAGAAATGATATGACCAAGTACAATACCCTTTTAACCATGAAGTGACATTTTTCCCAATTAAGCACAAGATTCTTTTCTTTACACGTAGCTAGCACCAAAGATAAATTATGCAAACAAGTATCAAATGAAGTTCTAAAGACAGAAAAATCATCCATAAACACTTCTAAAAATTGCCCAACCATATCAGAAAAAATACTAATCATGCATCTTTGAAAAGTGGCCGGAGCATTGCACAACCCAAAAGGCATGCGACGATATGCAAAAGTGCCAAATGGACATGTAAATGTGGTCTTTTCTTGATCCTCAGGTGCAATTGCAATTTGATTATAACTAGAATATCCATCAAGAAAACAATAATATGTATGACCAGCTAATTTTTCCAACATCTGATCTATGAAAGGGAGAGGGAAGTGATCTTTCCTAGTCATAGAATTCAACTTACGATAATCAATACACACTCTCCACCCAGTTTTCACTCTTGTTGGAACTAGCTCATCATCTTCATTTTTAACAACAGTTACACCAGACTTTTTAGGTACTACCTGCACAGGACTCACCCAATTACTGTCAGAAATAGGATAGATAACACCTACATCTAAAAGTTTTAGAATTTCAGCCTTTACCACATCCTGCATGATAGGATTTAGACACCTTTGTGATTCACGTGTAGGCTTAGCATCTTCATCCAAATGGATTCTATGCATAACAACTGATGGACTAATACCCTTAATGTCTGCTATTGACCAACCTATGGCCTCTTTATGTTCTTGTAAAACACTCACTAACTAACGCTCTTGAGACTCATCTAAATCAGAAGCTACAATGGCGGGCATTGTCTCATTAGCTCCTAGAAAAACATATTTAAGGGTATCTGGCAAAGGTTTTAACTCTAACTTAGGTGGCTCTATTGTAGATGGTAATGGTGGTGATGAGGAAAGGGTAAGCGGTAATGGTTTAGGTTGCCACTTATCAACATTCATGAGAGGCACAGAATCTAGCAAAGAATGAACCTCAGCAACAACATTATCAATATCCAAATCAAAACCAAAATGAGCTAAACATGCTTCTAATGGGTCAACACAACTTGACTGCACAAATGCATCATGAACTAAATCTTCAATCATATTAATTTCACAAACATCATCATTATCATCAGGCATTTGTTTACTTATATGGAAAATATTAAGCTCAACAGTCATGTTACCAAAAGAAATTTTCATCACACCATTCCTACAATTAATCAATGCATTTGATGTGGCTAAAAATGGACGACCCAAAATAACATGAGTTTGCACAGCAAGGTTATCAACAGGCTCAGTATCCAGAACAACAAAATCCACCGGAAAGTAAAAAGTATCTACCTTAATCAAAACATCCTCAATTATACCTCTCAGAATTTTTACTGATCTATCAGCTAACTGCAGTGTCATCCTAGTAGGCTTTAGCTCACCTAGACCTAATTGCAAATAAACAAAGTAAGGCAGTAAATTCACACTTGCACCTAAATCTAGCAAAGCTCTCTCAATCTGATGTTCTCCAATTTTGCAAGAAATAGTAGGAGATCCAGGATCTTTATACTTAACAGGATATTTATTTTGAATCACTGAGCTCACCTGTTCTGTTAAAAATGCTTTCTTAGGAACATTTGTCTTTCTTTTTGCTGTAACAAGATCTTTAAAAAATTTAGCATATGCAGGCACTTGTTTAATGGCATCCAGAAAAGGTATATTTATTTGTACCTGCTTGAAGACCTCTAAAATGTCACCAACCTGAGCATTGTCCTTCTTACTAAGAAGCCTATGGGAAAATGGAGCTTTAGGCACGAACTCTTTAATTTCAGGCTCTATGACTCTAGAATGTGACTCTTTAGGCTCTATAGGTGTATCTTGTGATGAATGCACTCTACTTTCATTAGGATCATCCTCAGAGTTTTTAGCTTTCTCTACTTTCCTATTGCTACGCTCAAGAACAGTCACATAGTTATCAATTTGCTTACCAAACTTAAGTGTAGTGACGGATTGCACATGCTCTTGCCCTGAATTAGAACTGGATGCCCCATTAATAGCATATGGCCCTTTTGGATTAGGTATGGGCTGACTTGAAAATTTTCCTTTCTCTCTTTCTCCTACCTGTGTGGCCAACTGACCCATCTGAGTCTCTAACTTAGCAATGGCATTAGTGTTCAATTGTGTTGAATTTTTCATTTCCTGAATTGCCTGGGTCATGGTCTGCATGAATGCTTTAAGAGACTCCTCTAGTGATGATTGTTGCCTAGACTGACCTGCAAACTGAGGTGGAACCTGAGCATGAGAGTAGTTCTGATTAAGTGGCCTAAACTGATTCTGATATTGTACTGGTGGGACAACTGGGTTACTAGAAGGTTGATTTAATTTCCATGAAAGATTTGGATGATTCCGCAAATTAGGATTATATGTCTCTCCATAAGGATTGACAAATGGCCTTCCTAAATTATTAAGTGAATTTGCTTGTTCAGCGTGACACTCATTATATGCAGGCATAGAAGGACACATTGCAGTTACATGCATAGGACTTGCACAAATAGAACATATTTCATTATGAACATTGTTAACAGAACCTCCTCCATTATTCACAGCTAAGGCATCTACTTTTCTTGTAAGAGCATCGAATCTAGCCTTTATATCAACCTCCTCACTAATCTCATACAACCCCCCTTTCCTTGCTGTCTGAACTGGCTTTTCTTTACGGTTAGAGAAATCCCATTGCTGGGAGCTCTCCGACAAACCTTCAAGAAAATTATATGCATTATCCTCTGTTAGACTCAAGAAACCCCCACCATTCATTGACTCTACCATATTCCTACTTGACTGTGTCAACCACTAATCTCCAAGTTTCAAAACCATGATGAGAACATTTAATTTGTAAATCTTTAAACCTCTCCCAACTTTCATAAAATTTTACATGCTCATCCTGACAAAAATCAATAATTTCTCTCCTTAAAGCATTAGTTTTATTCATGGGAAAGAATTTTGACAAAAAAATTTTTACCATTGCTGCCCAAGATGTAATAGATCCAGAAGGAAGAGAATTAAGCCATGCTTTGGCCTTGTCCTTTAGTGAAAAAAGAAATAGGCGCAAGCGAACAGATTCTTCAGAAAAATTTTGAAATTTAAATGTAGTACATATTTCCAAAAATTATTTGACATGCAAATAAGGATCCTCTCTATCTAGACCATGAAAAGTGGGAAGAAGATTTATTACCTGTGGTTTTAGTTCAAAATGTGCGGCTGTAGTGGCAGGCAAAACTATGCATGAAGGAGGATTGGTAGAGATGGGGTGGAACAACTCCCTAAGAGGCTTAATCTCCTCTCCCTGTTGACTCATTTTAGATTCTTGTTCTAACTCAATGCTAACTAGCCTATTTGTATGATCACGAGCCCAAACTTTCATACAACACAAATCTCACACAAAAAGAAACAAAGAAAGAAAATAAAGAATGCACTTATTATTTTTAATTTTTTTTTTTCAAAAAGCAATAAAACAACTAGTAGAAGAAAAGCCTAACCAAAAGTCTAAAAACTTATCCTATTCAAGTCCCTGGCAACGGTGCCAAAAACTTGTTGTACGTTTTAAATTACTCGCAAGTGCACGAACTGTATGAATGTATAGCTTAGGCAAATACGAGGTCGATCCCTCAGAGACTTGTTCAGTTAAGATCAAATTTTAGACTTAGATTTAGACTTCTTAATCTAGTTGGAAAGATTGATATTTTAGGTTGAGATAAAATAATAAAAGAGTAAACAATAAATCTAAATAAGTAAGACGATTAAAAATCCTAAGACAAAAGTAATTAATAATTTTAAGAACAAAAATAAAGTAATACTAAAAGAATATGTAATGAATCTAGAGACTTAATAATAAATTCTAAAATAAGAACAACTAATAAATTGAATGAAATAAATTAATAAATTCTAAAACGAAAACAATTAATAACTTGAGTAAAATCAATAAAAATAAACTAAAACAAGGAAATATTAGAAAACAAAATAACTAATTAAATTAAAGACGAAGGTTAAAAAGTGAGACTAAACAAGTAATTGTAAAAGGCTAAGGTTCGGAATCCACCTTGCTAATCCTAACGTCAACTATATTTGATTATTAATTTTCTCCAAATTTTACTACATGATAATCTCGCAGTCTAGCCTCGTTGCCATGGAAGATATCATCTTTTAAGCCTTAAGTTAATGAATCTCAAAAGTATGTTTATTCTAACTTTGCAAAAGAATCTTCAAATTATTAATTGTATCCCAACTAGAAATCACAATTAATATTCGGCATTAAAATCAAAACTTTCAATTATTAAGAACTATTCAAAGCATGAGAAAAACATGATTAAACCCATCAAAGAAATTATTTCAACAATTGATGAAAGAATAAACATTAAACATGAATGATCAAGTTATGGGGAAAAATTAATTCACAAACATAGCATCAATTAAAATTAACAAGGTTTCATCGTCACCTCAGCGAATAAATTTAGCCTGACATTCTAAAGAAACTAAAATAACAATTATGAAAAGTAAACATTATTTAAATAAATTAAAGTAAAGGAAAGAAAACGTTACAGAGTTTAAATACGAAGAAACTCCAAAAGCATCCTAATGTCTCGCAGAAGAAGAAAAACTAATAAAACTAAACTAATTTTTTTTTTATTGAATTTTCGTCGCTGCTGCTGCTCTTTTCGCTTACTTTGTTGTGCCTTAAATAGGCACAAATCTTTTTTTCCTAACAGACCTTGGCCAATGGGCCAAGGCTTGCTTGCAATTTTTTTATTCCAAGTCCAAATTGGACTTGGATGATATACGGCCAAGGCTTATGATAAGCCTTGGTCAACTTTTTTTTCTTTTTTTCTTTTTTCTTTCCTTTTGTTTTATTTCTTCAAATCTTGATTAAATATTCTTCAATAAGCTTTTGATCTTTTCTTCTCATGCAATTCTTCAAGACTTTGCTCTAAGTGTTATTTCATCATCACAACTCTTGATCTGCATGTCCCCATGATCTTCATATTTAATTATTCGTTCACGTACAAATAACATTTTAGCCCTGAAAAATGTGAAAAAGTCTCAGATAAGTGATAAATAAATTAATGACTTAATACTTATTAATTATGCTCAAATTGAATGTAACAAAGTCTAATTTAAATATAAAAATATGCAAACCCCGACTTATATCATATGCCGGCATAATGATCGAGGTTCGTGGTTCATGATTGAAGAGCAAGTGAATTTTGGAGTGTTTGGGGTTAAAGTGAATCGTATCATTTCTAATGTGTAGTATCTTATTGTTTATTCGTACTTTAGTTACTTAACTACTTTATTTGTATTTAAATGTTGCATTGCACGAATCCCCTTATAAATGTTTCCCGTAACTATTCCCCTCTCTCATTGAGTATACATTATTTGTATACTCACTCATCATCATGAATCTTTCAGGTTATAGCCAAAGAAATAGAAGTTCATGTTTCATGATAATTCGTGCTTGAAAGGATGCATAATGTGTTATGTAGCATGGATTGTAAAATGCTGGAAAGATGTTCTTTCGATGAGTTGTATGTATTCAAAGTATAAGTAATGTAATTCAAGTTAATTAGATCATTAGGGTAGTTTGATTTCATAGCTTATGTAATAGGATAGCGTAGTTTATATTCAATGCATGTATGTAGTTACTTTAAGGAAGAGTAGATTAGTCTTTGTATTCGGAAATGTACATTTGATTGTGAACTTTTGTTGTGAACCAAGACTCGGATGGCCTTGAGGAGTTGTTGTATGTTTGGACACGGTACTGGTCCATTTATAGGTTGTGTGCAGGTAAACTGTTCGTCCTATAAACAGGGGAAACCATGTCCGTTTTTCCTAAATTTTGTGACCGGGTTGGAATTGGGTTCAAAATAGCATGTTTAATAGAGTCTCCGGTCTCGTGAGGGATTGGGGTGTTACATCAGCCCTTGTTTAAATTTTCATATCTTGGTGGTTAGGGTCTGGACCATATGCGGTGCATACTGGGAGAGTCTATCAAATTTCGCCCCATACTCAGCCACCGTCATGCTTCCTTGCTTTAGGTACAAAAACTCCTTCATCTTCCTATCTCGGGAAACCTCATATATGAACTCTACTTGAATGCTCTAACAAAGTTCCTCATGTAAAGGGAGTGTGCTGAACCTCCCATTGATCTCTCACTGTATCCTACCATGTCTCCGCATCACCTTCTAACTGAAAGACTGCATAGGTGACCTTTTTCTCCTCTGCATAGTCCTATGCAGCATAAATCTTCTCCATCCGAGACAACCAATATTTTGCCTCTTCTCCATTTGGCAGGCCCCTAAACTTCGGAGGGTTGTAGAACAAGAAATCCTTGAGGTTGTCACCTCCCCTATTACCTCCGTTTCCGCCACTGCTGCCAGCACCATGATTGTTATTGTTATTATTAACCGTTGCTGCTGTCGTTGCTGCTTGTTGTTTTATCACCCGACTCATTCTATCTATAGTAATTGCCATCAAATTGAACATCACCATCCCGGGATTAGCTTGATTCGTATTCCCGGGCTCTTGGGATCCAATGTTACTACGAGTGTTATGACCTGTCATCCATAGATATAGAACAGAACATATACCAGTCACGGTTATAGGTTATGCATGCTTTATGTGAGTCATGAACATGTACACTTCTAACACTCCTAGCATGCATGTAATATAGCTAAATCTAACAAGTAAGTTAAACATAAACAAGAAACAATTACAGCACATTAAGCATATATGGTTACACATAAGCACATATAAAAATCACCTAAGACTTTATTCAGATTAAGACTCTTCCCCAGGGACCACCATTCAAAACCCGGATTACTCTAACTAAGGCTAGCTCAATGCTAACTAAAGCTAGCTTTGATACCACTTAAATAGGTGTCAAGCCCCGGGACCAAGACCTGCGGAGGTTAAGGTTGGAGCGCGACGTCTCAACAACTTAATACCTGAAAGATCGTTATTAAGCAACCTAAACATTCATTAACTTCCCCAAGTAACTTCAAAAGAATGCTCAAGACATTTGACATTAAAAGGCCGCATCAACCTGTTTCATAATTACAAGACCTAACATCTTTGTTTGTACTATTACGTGGCCAAATCTAGTCGCCTAAGCCTTAAAAGAATGGGAATTAAACTTAGTAGGTAGTTAAGAGTCCAAAGAATATTACATATCATAAGTTGTTCAAAAATACATCATCAGTTTCTATTAACAAGCTTATCTTCAACACAAGCATGAGGATCAACAAAAAAAGAAATCAGTCTCGTCACATAGAGCCTCATCGCCCTCTACTTGTACAGTCGGCTCGGCCTTAGCCTCACCTGAAATAGTTAAAAGAGGGGTGAGCTAATCCTGCATATAGCTCAGTGAGGAAATGAAGGATTTTCACATGGTTTTTATCTTTTCGTAAACTTCTTTCTAAAATCATGCTATGGATATACAACAAGTATAGCAAGAATAACATGGATGACAAGAATACAAGGACAAATTAAGCAACGTATTAATCAAGCATTTCTACTCTCCTAGGGTTGTACCAAGCGAGAGTAGATAAAAAGGATATAGCTTCCTCAAACAGTTGTTGGAGATAGCCAGTCTCAATGTTTTTTTGTCAAATCATCTTTATCACACCAATTAAAAGTGGGCACTCCACGAAGATACCTCATTACACTGCTTAAGAGAGTACTCCGGAGGCAACCCATGAAAAAGGATACTCAGGAAGTAACCCATAAGCATAACAACCAAGAGGGAACTACGGAGGCAACCTATGAAGAGGGTACTCCGGAGGCAACCCATGAATAAGCCAATCAAGAGGGTACTACGGAGGCAACCCATAAAGTGGGTACTCCGGAGGCAATCTAAACACACCAATAACATCAACAATATAGCATGTAAGCTTCGTTTGTATAAAGATGAATACTTAATAATGTACACAAGCAAGTATATAACCTACAAGCATATACCCACCTATAGAGCTCCAAATAATGCCATGTAATATTATGAAGCACGCTTGATAAAAGATATCAATATTGTCTACGTTCAATAGCCTCCTACACAATATGTAGAAATTAGCAAGTACATGGTACCCAACTATGGCACAAATCTACAATTAAATTTCCCTATGATAAACAAGGGTTCGATACGGTTTTAACGCTTCCGACCATGCCCCAATCCGACATCTATAGTTCCAGGAATCACTAAAACAAGTTCCTTGCATATTTGACCAAACCGGTAGACCTTAGCGCAACCGGTCGACCGATACAAATAAGGTCTTCCCCCCGGAGCCTCATCAGTGGACGAGCCCCCCTCTACCGGTCGACTGGTGGAGCAGGGATCCCCCAATCGTGCTGTATACAGGAAAACACAACCTTTAGCTAACATTCACTCATGCATCTATACAACCTCCTACCAATAATCAATCATATTCAATGTGGTTTATAGGCATCATATAGGGGTTCAAACATCAACCAACATACCCCATATCAACAATTAACATCAAACCTACCTAGAATCCAACATAGTTAATAACACCAAGATCTATATTCCAAATGCAAAAATGCTAACCCCATGCTCCCAATTCTTGTATACAAGCTATACATATAATCCATACACATACAAGAGCAACACAAACTCATATCTCAACTTCTCAAGAATACCCAACATAAATTTTCCATTCCTAGATCTACAACACACAATATACTCAACTTCATCCTCAAGCTTATGTAAGCATACCAAAAGCAAGACTAACATCAAATGAGAATCAAATAACCTTGAATGAGCTTTTAAAAGAGTTTTGAAGAATCCCTCACCTTTGCTTTGAGTTCAAGAAGAAGATGGAACAAGATACAATTTGAAGAAAGCTTAGAAATACAAATGAAAAGCTTGAAATGGCTGAAACTTCTTCCCCTCTTTCTTCTCCTTCCTCTTCTTTTCTTCTTCCTTTTTTCTTTCCTTCTCTCTTGGTTGAAAATCAGAGAGTGTGTGTGTGTAGAGTGTATGTCGAGTGGGTGAGTATGTATTGGTGTGTTTTTGTGTATTTTGGTTGAGCAATAATAGTGTAGGATATTTTGTTATTTTGCTTTAGGACAAGAGTGCCCTTGAAGTTGCTAGTATATTACTAGTTTGTCATTTAGGTCAATTAGTAACTATCTAGTTACTAATCTTAGCTCCATAGTGTTTAATTAATTTCCTACGACACCTAAAATATTCGACTACACGTTAAATGATGATATGCACGTAAATCGAGGTAAACATATATAAACCTATTTAATAGCATATAAAACAAGTCAAATTCATATAAAATGATTTAATTATGTATGATATGACCTAATGGACATGTGGTCTCAGGCTGGGTCTTACAGGATGGTTGTCAAATTTGCACAATATTTTCTAGAGACCATATCTCAATGAATTCAACTTTTAATTGAGTTCCGTTTGATTTTAAAATTATCTGCATTAGATAAACTATGTCCCTATCAAATTTCATAATCTTTAGAGACCTGTGGATAGGTTAACCGATAGAAATAAAGTAAGCATGTACGGTAGGTTTGTGTTGAAGGACATTTATGCATGTTATTCTTGTATTACACCTGGCGCCATGTTGATTATGAATCATTCAATGAATCTTGAACTATCTATGCATTTGATTGGCACCTCTACATGATAAAATGTCTAAACATGCCTAAATATTCTATATGCAAGATATTATACACGTATTCATGATTACATGATATGCCTAAATATTTCAACATGAAAAAAAGATTATATACGCTTTCATGCCTACATAACATGTATCTGTGATCAATTGTTACATGTTTATATGTTCGGAGGCAACCTACTTTGTTGTCTTCCAAATGTGTTCCCATATATTAATACCCACTCTCGCTTGGTGTGTTTTCTTGGAGAGTTGGGACATATTTATGCAAGTAATAAATGAGTCTAAAAAATCTATTCAACCCCATGGTAGAAGTTCCAGTACCGCCTGGGTGACATCGGGCTTGCTAGGACGGACAGACTACTATGGTTTTTGGGTTGTCTTCGGAGTACCCTCTTATTTGGTATATTGGGGAAGATATTGACAAGAAGCTTCGAGACTAGCTATCTCTAAAAAAGTTGCAACCACTCTCACTTGGTCCCTTGAGGTCATTGAGGTAGGTGTAGCCACCCTGCTTTCTTCATCATCACAGGATCGTTCGGGAATTGGAGAAGGGGTAGACTAAGTGGATAGATTTGTGCTTATGGGTTATAATGAAGATATTTGTGTATATAAACATAGTGATGAAGTTTGTATAATGTATTTTTATAAGGAATTGATGTAATAGTTAAATGTTGTATTTATGATTCTTGGACTTAAGGGACTTAGTGAAATATGTAATTCTGTTAACTTGGGTTGTAGTTGAAGGGATTTTGAGTTGTATGCTTCCTTTATTATAGATGGACCTGGTGTAAGTGAGGTTTTGTAAATGTGGGTTTTAATATTGAAGCATTTTAAGTTGTTTGATTCATTCGCTTATTAATTCGCACGTATTTCAGGAGACTTCTAGAGTTCTGACTTGATTTTGAGAAGGATCGGGTTAGGGTTGTTACAGGTAGTATTAGAGCTTAGTTTGTAGGCTAGGCGTAAGACGGGATAAGATCCTTGATTCGTGGGTAAATGTCTAAGAATAATAGGGTAGTTGCATTCATTCGCATGCTTATGTGCTACGTGTTTAATGTGCCTTAAGTATAACCAATGTGCATTGGAATTTGTGTCTTGTTTTACATGATCTGCATGCATGACCCGACCCATGGGTAATCTTCTAAGGCTATGAACAGTTAGAAAGATAGGTTTGAAGATCAATAGAGCTAGATGAAGATGATGCTTAGGATGAACTCTTAACTCATGAATGACGAAATCTTCATGGATGTTGGATGTGAGCTTGAAGTTGATATATCTTGGATTTATTCTATCTTTAATGGACATTGATGGAACTTTCTATAGATTATGAGAGTAACATTAATTGTACGCAAGCTAGGTGATTTTGTGGCTATAAGATGATGTGATTGAAAGTCTAATTTTATAATGATTGTGTATTGTAGATTGAGAAAGTAATCTAGGATTCTGGAGGATTTAAGTCTGTGTGGTGTTGAAGCTTGATGAGGTAAGCTGAATCCCTATAATATACTATTCTTAGGCTCTCCGAGACCCTATTGTTGATGTGATAGCCATGGTTGACCCTATTATGATTCATTGATACTTCTTCTGGTTTGTATATCAGATATTCAATATCTCACATCCATTGATTTCCGAATTTGTTGGCTTCTAAATAATATTTCGCTTTGCATATTACCTTTGATCATAAGTAACGAATTGTCCTCTTGCTATGTATCACTTCTATAATTCTTGTTTCCCAATTCCTTCGTTATTATAATTGTTCCTTCAGCATGCCATTGCAATTATTAAGCTAATCTTTTGAATTGTATAACTCAACACCTAATTTCTGAAAATAGGGCTTGATTGTGTCAATATGGTACATGATATAGGGGTTAAATGTTGTGTGGTGAATGTTAAGGTTTTAATCTCAAAATTAGGAATGGAATCTTGGAAAGAAATTAAATGTTGCTGAATATATAAGGATTGAGTTACTGTTATATGGTTAGTGAACATGTGAAATCTTAATAGTGAATATGTTTAAGGATGAGTTGTACATCTTAAGGTTGAGTTTGTGAGACCCCGTATCGAGCCAGTATAGATCCATATGCATTTTATAGCATTTCATGTATTTTTGCATCATTTAATATGAATTTATATTAATTAATATACATTTACATTGTTTAACGTGCGTTTGTCTCGTTTTACGTGCATTATATTTATTACGTGCATTTACGTGTCTTCACTGTCGTAGGTGATAATTAGAATTTACTACACTATAATAGCTAACCAAATAGTTGGGAATCAACTAAAAGGGCAAACTAGTAGTAGTGCATTTAGTTGGGGGGCAAGGTGGTCTTTTGGCAATCAAACTAAAATATCCTATCTATATACACACATTATACCACATACACACACAAAAACACTACACAACACACACACTACAAACACTCAGATTTTCAACCATAGAAATGAGAGAAAGAAGAAAGAAAAGAGAAGGAGAAGGAAGAGGGAAGACATTTCAAGTCATCTTCAAGTTTTTCTAGCCTTTTTCTTGCATTTGACCCCTTGGATAAGGTGATGGATGATTTTTCAAAAGCTTTGCAAAATCATATAGCTTGTTATATATCCTATGAGTAGGCTTGGAGCTTGTTAATAATAGATGTAGACTTATGTTGAGCAATGTTGTATGTAATGTTCTATGAATCTTGCTTAAACCCTTGAATGCTAGCATGATGTTGAGAGGTATGTTGTACATGTGATTGGCTTGCTAGAAGTTGGGATTGAGCTATCTTAGTTGTTAAGCTTGGGTGTATGGGTAGGTAGTTGGTATTGTTAGAAGAGTGTGCAGTAGAAGGTTGTGTTTTCCCATATACAGCGCGACCGGAAGACCCCCTCTCCACCGGTCGACCAGTGGAGGACCCCTGTCCACTGATGAGGCTTCTGGTCAAACATGATAAATTGTTTTAGTGATTTCGAGAGCTACAAAGGTCAGATTGGGGCACGGTCAGTCTCGACTACCATAGTCCCCGGTTGATATCCGGATATCACCCAATGTTTGGAGTTGGGGAAAAATGAATGCAGACTGAATCAAGGCTGGCCGTCTCTAGCAATTGCAAGAAAAATAGTATCCTTTGGTATATGATAAATCTTTGCTGGGTCCCTTGAGGTCCTAGGAGGGTAGAGCTATATGTCATTACTTGTTCATTATCTCTTGTACTTACTTGCAACTCATGCATGACCTGCCATGTTTTCAAATGTTAAAAATGCTTGCAAAAATCCCCGTTCCCCGTAGCCTTCACTGAGCTAAGTGTTGGTTTAGCTCACCTTTCTTTCTTGACCATTTAGGTTAATTGAGCCCGCTTGGGATAGAAAGCCCCAGCAATGTGCTGAATTGGATTTTTCTACCATTGATGATTATGCTGGATATCGTGGTGTATCCTCTAGTGTATTACTTCTAAGTTATGTGAATTTAGATACATTGAAGGATTGCAATTATTCTTTTGGATTCGCTGGTTGTAGATAAGTAGTTATTATTCTTTTGAAACCTAGGCGTAGTAGTAGTAGTAGTTGAATCTATATGATGTAACTTGGAAGATCTAGGTCTTGTGAATATGTATCCGATGGTTGTAATTTTAATTATTAGTGATGAAGTTTGTATAATGTGTTTTATTAGAATTAAGTTAGTAACATGTGGTGTAATTGTGGTGATTAACAACTTGGATGTTTGGTTCATAGAAATTAGAGCTTGAGCTAGTATAATGTGCCTTAGCGGACCTAAGAGGAGTGATCTTCTTAAGTCTGTGGCATCACGATCCCGAATTTTGAAGTCTTCGTAAATTAAGTTTAACCCCGTCTGTGTCGTTATTGCAGTATTAGAGACCATTATAGAAATTAAAGAAATGGGGTCGTGACAGAGTGGTATCAAAGCTAGCTTTAGCTAATGCAGAGCTAGCCTTAGTTAGCGTAGTCCGGGTTTCAAATGTTGGTCCCTGGGTAGAAGTCTTAACATGAGTAGGCCTTAAATAATTATGTGTGCCTATGAGACTTATATGCTTATGTGTGGACCACATGTGCTTGTGTGTATCGTATGTGCTTAACGTGTTATAATTGCTTCTTATTTGTGAGAAATTTATGTGCTAAGTGTGGTCATACCAGTAGCATGTATGATTTGACTCGTGGATAGCCTTCTAAGGTTATAACCAGCTAGAACAATAGGCTTAATGATCAATAGGATTAAGTAAATGTGATGCTTAATATGAATACTTAGTTCTGCGAAAGACCGAGTTTTTCATAGAGGTTGAATGTGAGCTTAATGTTTGGACATTGGGTAGACAATGTAAGTTGATTTCTTTCGAACTAAGTTGATTTAATGGCTTGAACAATATTTGAGATGAATTATACATGTACATAGGTACATTTGAGTAGTTCGACTTAGTAGGAGTAAATAGTAAAATTAGGATCAACTAAAGGAACAAATAAAGTAGCATTCTCATGTAACGTAGGAAGTAGGTAAATTGATATACCGAGTCACTTATTTGGTTAATGGAAAAGATTTCAATATGAACTTAATATTATGTAGATTGTAAGTCATGATCTTAGAATACTTGCAGTACCTAATAATGGTTGATATGCATATGGAATTATTTTATCTATAAAGGTCACCTATGGATTTATCTATGGATTTTATGGTCTAGGTTTGACTAAGTTATTTGAAACATTGTGGATGTGAGACCCCGGAATTTTCCCTATTTGCAATTACGTGTTTTCACCTGTTTAAATGCTATTAGAATTAGTATATTTTTTTATATGTGAGTTATTAAATGATATTGGATTAAATGTGCATTTAAAAGACATTTGACAAATAATGTGACTTTTTATTTTCTTTTGTAAAATTGTGTAGTATAACTAGACTATATATAATTAAATGCTTATGAATAAATGTTGTCCCCAAAAATAGTCTACTAAAAATAGTATTTAAGTTGGATAGTATTAATATTACTATTTTTGACAAAAATAACTAAAATAGCTTAAGTTATCAACTTTGACCAAGACTCTAGCTTTGACTTTATTAAAACCGATTATTGCGTTGACTTTTCATCTACCTTGACTTTTGAAAAATGTTGACTTTCATTTATTTTGAATTTTTGAAAAATGTTGACTTTTATTAACTTTGACCTTTTAGAAAATGTTGACTTTTATCATCTTTGACTTTTTGTAAATATTGACTTTTTGGTCTCCTTTGACTTTGACTTTTTATATTATTTGACCAAACTAGGTTTATTTAAATACTACTCCTGTTACATGATATATGTGCATTCAAAAAAAATTCATAAATATTTTTGGAGAAAATTTAATTTAAAGTGCCAGTAAATGGCATTTGAAGACCCTTTCGCTAAATTTTTGAAACTAGTCTTTTAAACATTTTAAAAACTAGTCCTCCATTATTAAAAAACCCATGATTTACTATAAATTATTTCTGAAACAGATTAGGAATTTAAAATAGACTTTTTTGGGCGAAAAAGTAGCGTTTTTTAGCCAAATAGTGATTTCTGCTGAACCCTATTCTTGCGTTGGCTTTTGTTAACCAAGTATATATTGTAAATAAATATTTATCATCTTAAATATTCTTCTAAGGTAAAATTTCAATTAGAATTAAAATCAAAAGCTAATTTAGACTTTAGTCATTAAAAATTCAATTTTTGACAACTTTGACCAATTCTTTTTGCATTGACTTTTTACTTAACTTAATATATACTCAAATATAAGCCAAAACACCACAAAACACACAAAAAACCGTGGCTCCTTGGGGGAGAAAAATGAAGAACATTTTCAAGGTTTTCAAAGCATTTTTCTCATAGATTTTGCATTTCAAAGCCGAATTGAGTCATTCAGAGCTTGATTTCACTTGTTGGGCATCCATTGCACACATTTCTAACATCATTTGGCATCAAAGGTGAGCCAAAAAAATAGATCTAGAAATTAAAGTTTATGTCAAATTTTATTTAATGCTTGTATAGTTATTGTTTTGTTAAATTGTTTATAGATTATTGCTAAGTAGTTGATAAGGACCAACTTGATGAGTTTATAGCCATTTTGAACGGTTGTAACGTGTATTTTTATTTTCCGGGTATTTAATTGATAATTTGGCTTGTTTCTTGAATAATTGTTGTTGTAGTAGTTGAAATTGATTGGTTGTTGCTTCTATCATTTTGAGAATTATTGTGTAGTAGTGTTGTAATTGCAAAATTTTTATTTGATTTTTGTAGCAAAAGTCTAAAAAATTCAGCCATGATGCATTGTCAAAATTAAGGTTGTTGGGCTTGTTTTGGATGGGTTTTGCTTGGTTTCCTAGGGGGTTAAAGTAGTTGCATGAGTGGTTGAGTGGTAGAAAAAGGTTCGGGGGTTATTTGATTAGTAGATTGTAAGTTATTTGTTTTGGAAGTTTGTGTAGTCATTCTTTATAATGTTGAAATGTTGTCTTTAGTTGTTTTAATAATGTTTATGTAGTTTTTTCTTGGTTTGTTGTTGAGTAGGTTCGGGTTTGAAAGTATGTTTAAATGCATGTTAAGTTGGGTGACCTACTTTGTCATCTAACTTGGTTGTGTTAGTTGTTTAATTGATGTTATGATGATTGAAATGTTGTTAATTGATTGATGATTGATGATCCTCTGGAGGACAACCTACTTTGTTGTCTTCGCAGAATATGAATGTTTATTATTATTGTCATGAGTCTTGGTAGTGTGTGCCACATCTCGGGCATTATTGAGCTGTCGGGTTGATAACGACATGACTATCATAGACTACCCCCAGCTCGCATGGGCAGAGATGCCATGGAGGGAGGGGCTAGATGAGGTACCTCGATATGTATTTATGGGAGTTATAAGAAGTCGGTTGAGATCGTGATGTCGTATGGAGCTATACCAACTAGAGTATTTTTTCTTAAATGAATGGTCATTTATGTGGTTTGAAATAAAATGATGATGTTAAGGATGATTAACGTGTGTTATTGCTCATATGATGATTTCCCAAGTGGCAAAGTAAATGTTTTCAAAAGATCTTTCGAATCCTCACTGAGCTTTGTTATATATAAGCTTACCCTCATTTGTTTTTACTTGTTCAGGTGTTATTGAGCCAGATTACGGGTACGTCCCTCAGGAAGCTGAGAATGTGCCTTATATTGATGAGTCTTATGTGCAAGAGTCCTATTCATGATGTCTTGGCTGTTGTCCTCTTTTGTTGTTTTGTATACTAGAATCAGTTGTATTGTATTTACTTTGAAGTATGTACTATATAAGATGTTATAAGATATTGGCAAGTATTATGCTAGTTTAGTTGTCTTACTTTTGAAACATGAATAGGTTGTTAAACTAGTTTAATATGTTATGCATGTAGATAGTTTAACTTATTGTTGTTGTTGTTGAAACAGAGGCAGATAATCTATGGTTAATATGTTGTATGGTTGTATAATATATGCAATTGGTTGGGTTGTATGTTGCTGAAATGAATGAGGAGTTGTTGTTGATATTTGGAGTTGGTTGTAAGAGTTTATAAAGGGTTGGTTTAGAGCCCTGATGTCCGTGTTACAAACGTTATACTGCCGAATTTTGTTGCGTCCTGACTGATCGTAAGGGGGGTCTAGTTGGGGCGTGACAATGGATCCTTGTGAGATTAATAGAATATTAGTAAGGTTAATATTGACCATTAGAGTTAACATCATTTGTGAATAGGTTGATGACTATGTGGTTATATAGGAATATGGTTGGAAGTTTGATTCCGTAATGATTATGTGTAAAGGATTGTGGAAGTGATCTAGGGCTCTGATGGATTTAAGACCATAGAAAGTTGGGACTTAGATAGTTCATAAGCTGAGATAAGAACCTCAGACTGTTGGGTAGTAGTTTTGATGAGATCTTGTGTTGAGAGATGTGTGCATGTATTATGTCTTAAGTAAACTAAATGTGAACCATGTGTTTTAGGTAGATAACATGCCTACGTGATTCATGGGCACTGTATGCTTTAAGTACTTGTTATATTACAGTTGCTTCATGTATGCTAGGTTGTACATTAGTGATAATGTTACATCATGTAATAGTTATGCATTAATTTATAGTTAGTTTTATATGGTATGATGATATAAGTATATACTTGCTTCTCATGTGACATAATTGCATATATACATATCATATATATTAGAGATACTTCTTTTGGGTGAAGTAAGAATGACTGGAAGAGCTCTCGACATCAAGAAAAGACTCCAAAGAAATGAGTTCGTGATTTTTAAGCAGGGAGATTTAACGATAGCCCAATATGAAGCTCGGTTTAATCAACTATCACACTATGCTCTAGGGATGATACAAATTACTGAAAAGGGGATCCAAAGGTTTGTTGGATCTCATTATTTGGAATTCTCATTCAACAGTTGATATCAAGTATTTGAGATTTTACACGTCTTCTTATTTGATATCATACCTCGGCAATCTTGTTCGGCCCTCTATTTCGGAATTCTTGATTCGGCTTTCTTATTAGGTATTCTCATCTGGCATTCATATTCAGTGGTCCATCTTGGGATTCATATTTGGAGATCGTAACTGGCATTTGGTGATCCGGTAGCTGTAATCTTCTTCGTATGGTATTCTTATTCAGAGCCTTTATTTGGCCTCTTTTCTCAGAATTTTCTACATGGTATTTTCTTCGGTATTCAGTGTCTTTATTTGGAATTCTATACTTGTGTGATAATCATGTTCGGGATTCTTATACGGTATTATCTGGAGTTCTTATTCGGGGTTATTAAATGGTATTCTGGCTCGACGATCATTGGAATTCTTATAAGCGGTGATGCATTCGTGGTTGCCTGGATATTTTCATGGAACCAGATTCTTATTCATTTGGTTGGGATTCCTAGGTTGCTTTCAGCATTCGAGTTATTCCGAGAATGAAGAAGGAATTGCGAGGGTGCAATTCTGTTAAGGAGGGGAAGATGTGAGACCCCGTACCGAGCCAGTATTGATCCATATGCATTTTATAACATTTCATGTATTTTTGCATCATTTAATATGAATTTATATTAATTAATATGTATTTACATTGTTTAACGTGCGTTCATCTCATTTTATGTGCATTATATTTATTACGTGCATTTACATGTCTTCACTGTCGTAGGTGATAATTAGAATTTACTACACTATAATAGCTAACCAAATAGTTGGGAATCAACTAAAAGGGCAAACTAGTAGTAGTGCATTTAGTTGGGGGGCAAGGTGGTCTTTTGGCAACCAAACTAAAATATTTTATCTATATACACACATTACACCACATACACACACAAAAATACTACACAACACATACTCAGATTTTCAACCATAGAAAGGAGAGAAAGAAGAAAGAAAAGAGAAGGATAAGGAAGAAGGAAGGAATTTCAAGTCATCTTCAAGCTTTTCTAGCCTTGTTCTTGCATTTGACCACTTGGATAAGGTGAAAGATGATTTTTCAAAAGCTTTGTAATATCATATTGCTTGTTATATATCCTATGAGTAGGCTTGGAGCTTGTTAATAATAGATGTAGACTTGTATTGAGCAATGTTGTATGTAATGTTCTATGAATCTTGCTTAAACCCTTGAATGCTAGCATGATGTTGTGAGGTGTATTGTACATATGATTGGCTTGCTAGAAGTTGGGATTGAGCTATCTTAGTTGCTAAGCTTGGGTGTGTGGGTTGGTAGTTGGTATTGTTAGAAGAATATGTTGTAGAAGGTTGAGTTTTCCCATAGACAGCACGACCGGGGGACCCTCCCTCCACCGGTCGACTGGTAGAGGACCCCTCGTTTGCTGATGAGGCTTCTGGTCAAATGCGATAAATTGTTTTAGTGATTTCGGGAGCTACAGAGGTAGAATTGGGGCATGATCGAAAGCGTTAGAATCGTATCGAACCCTAGTTTATCATAGAAGGATTAAATGATGGATTTGTTCCACACGTTGAGTGCTATATTATTGCCATACTCTAATATGATGTTGAGAAACTAATGGATGTAGGCAATATAGGATGGTTAATCCTAGCATAATGTCATAAATGTTATACATGAAATTAGTATTGATTATGCACACTGAGCTAAAGTGGGTTACTTAATACTACATGCTTATACAAGTTTATTGTGAATAACTTTTTTGGTTGATTATCACATACTTGTTTATGAGTTAAATTGATATGATTGAGATCTTGACATGGATGTTTGTTGTACGTGAATAAGGGCAACCTACTTTGTTGTCCTCCTATCAATGTTGCTTCCTATCTTGTGCTTATATAGTTAATAATTACGGGCGCGGCAGTTGCAACCACAATATTGGGTATGGTAGCGTTCGTTTCCCCTGAGTATCAAAGGGCTACCAGTCGGTCTCGACTACCATAGTCCCTGGTGGATATCCGGATATCACCTAATGTTTAGAGTTGGGGAAAAATGAATAATTATTGAATCAAGGCCGACCGTCTCCAGCAATTGCAAGAAAAATAGTTTCATTTAGTATGATAAATCTACCTTCACTGGGTCCCTTGAGGTCCTAGGAGGGTAGAGCTATATGTCATTACTTGTTCATTATTTCTTGTACTTACTTGCAACTCATGCATGACATGCCATGTTTTCAAAAAGGGTTTTCAAATGTTAAAAATGCTTGCAAAACGTTCCCCGTAGCCCTCACTGAGCTGAGTGTTAGTTTAGCTCACCCTTATTTCTTGACCACTTCAGGTTAATCGAGCCCACTTGGGATAGAAAGTCCCAGCAATGTGTTGAATTGGATTTTCTCCCATTGATGATTATGTTGGATATTGTGGTGTATCCTCTAGTGTATTACTTCTAAGTTATGTGAATTTAGATACATTGAAAGATTGTAATAATTCTTTTGGATTCGCGGGTTGTAGATAAATAGTTATTATTCTTTTGAAACCTAGGAGTAATAGTAATAGTAGTTGAATCTATATGATGTAACTTGGAAGATCTAGGTCTTGTGAATATGTATCCGATGGTTGTAATTTTAATTATTAGTGATGAAGTTTGTATAATGTGTTTTATTAGAATTAAGTTAGTAACATGTGGTGTAATTGTGGTGATTAACAACTTGGATGTTTGGTTCGTAGAAATTAGAGCTCCGTCTAGTATAATGTGCCTTAGCGGACCTAAGATGAGTGATCTTCTTAAGCCCGTGGCATCACGATCCCGAATTTTGAAGTCTTCGTAAATTAAGTTTAATCCCGTCTGTGTCGTTATTGCAGTATTAGAGACCATTATAGAAATTAAAGAAATGGGGTCTTGATAGAGTTGATCCATATTGCTCATTGTTACATTACCAAGGTGTGTAGATTTTAAGTATGAAAGTTTGTGCAGCTAGGTTATTGACGGATTAGAGTCAAAAACCTTCTATTTGACAACTCGTGCCTTGGAGACAATATTAGCATGAGAAATGATTCCTTTATTAACAGTGAAGTATAGAAGTGGGACAAATGTGAAGCCCCGCACATATGCATACATATTTTTTTTATTGTTTTATAAAAATTCAATGTGCACTTAAATCATTTTATTTGCATTCACGTACTTTTGCGAGCATTTACATCATTTTTCGTGCATTCGCATCGTTTTATGTGTATTTGCATTGTTTAACATGCCTTTATGTGATTTGGATATCGTAGACGGTAATTAAATTACACTACACTACATAGCTAACTAAATAGTTAGGAAACAACTAAAAGGGCAAACTAGAAGATAGTCATTTAATTGAGGGGCAACTTGGTCTTTTGGCCTTTTAAAATATCTTCTACCTACCAACACAAACAAAAACACACACAACACACCCTACACATAAAAAAAAAATGCAGCACACACATACACACAATAAACTACACGATTGAGAGAAAAGAGAGGAAGAGGAAGAAAGAAAGAAGAAAAAGAAGAAAGAAGAAGGAAGGAGAAGAAGATTCAAAGCATTTTCAAGCCTTGTTCTTACTCCTACAAGCTTTATCTTCCATTTGTTGCTTCATTAGAGGTGAGGAAAGTTTTCTAAATGTTTTACAAGTCATATAATGCTTGATTAATGAGTCCCATATGTGTATTGAACTTGATATTGAACATGTATATGCTTGATAATGATTTTGAACTTGGTTGGTTGTATTGTCTTTGTTGAATGGGTTGCCTCCGTAGTGCACTCTTAGTTGTCATGCTTATGGGTTGCCTCCGGAGTACCCTCTTCATGGGTTGCCTCCTGAGTACCCTTTTCATGGGTTGCCTCTGGAGTACTCTCTTAATAAGTGTCACAGTATATCCCCATGGAGTACCCTCTTGTTTGATGTATAGGGTTGTAATAGTGACCAAGCGGAGAGATTGGCCATCTCCTACTTTTGGAAGCATTCTCTCTTGGTCCCTTGCGAGTCCTCGGGGAGTAGAGTTGTTGTTTATTATTATGTTTAACTCCGTTTCTTATTGCATGATCCAGATACTACGATTCCTATGCCTGATTCATGTATATTCATAGTATAGTAGCTTGTTCGTTATTATGTTTAACCCGATCTTGTTATTCTTGATTAAAATTTTGTATATGCATTGCACGAATTTTGAAAGGTTTGCGAAACGATAAAACTCTTGCGAAAAAAACTCCCGTTCCTCTTATCCCTCGCTGAGCGAGGTGTAGCCCACATTTTCAAGTTGATGCAAGTGCTTCTCTATCTGTCCTGATGTGCTTACGTACTTGTGACGTACATGCTTATTGTTGTAGCTATAACTTTTGTAATAGAAGATTATGGTATTAATTGAACAATTTGTTGTAATATATTAGTCTTTTGGATTCCAAGACTGTATTTAATTTGATCTTTTGTACTTTTGAACATAGAGAATTGGTTGGGCTAGATTTATGTATGAGCAATTGAACGTAAGTCTTGTAATGTGACTCCGGTGATTGTAATCTTAATCCAAGGTGATGAAGTTTGTACAATGCCTTTTATTCGAATTGATGTACTTAGGCAAGGTAATGGTAATATTAGCATCTTGGTTGTGTGGTTTTGTGGAAAGTAGAGCTCGGGTTAATGTATTGTGCCTTAGCGGGATTAGGGTTAACGATCTCCTTAAACCCGTGGCATTATGATCCTAGATTTAGAGGCTTATGTAAGTTTGATTATATCTATTTTCTTGTCATTTTTGCAGTATTAGAGGCCATCTTAGAAATTAAGAAAATGGGATCGTGACAACAAAGGTGTATGGATGATGGACTATAAGAATTACTGTGAGACCCCATACAGAGCCCATATGCATTTCATATATTTTTGCATCATTAAATATGCATTTATATCAATTAATAAGCATTTATATCGATTTACGTGCACTTGCATCGTTAACGTGCATTCATCTCATTTTACGTGCATTATATTTATTACGTGTATATACATGTTTTTCATATCGTAGGCATTAATTGAAGTCCACCATATCATAATAGCTAACTAAAATAATTACATTTGAACTAAATGGCAAGCTTGTGAATAAGCATTAAGTTGGGAGGGCTCTTTAGTCACTTTTCTACCTAGATATTTTCTTACCTAACAAATATACACAAAACACATACAATACACACACACACATGATCAACACACACACCACACACACACATGATTTGAAGAGAGAAAAGAAGAAAGAAAAAAAGAAAGAAAGAAGTGGAAAGGAAGAATAAGGGAGGGCCAAGCAAGTTCAAGCCATTTCCAAGCTTCATTGTGCATTTTCAAGCTTCATTCTTGCATCCATTAACTTCTAACTTAAGATCTAAGGTGAGGGATCCTTTCAAAATCTATTGCTAAAATTCATCCAAGGTTGTATGGTGTATATATGTTGGTTAATCTTGCTTATGTGTTCATATGAGAGCCCAATGTGAAGATTGAGTTATTTGTGTGTTGTAGATCTAGGATTTGGCCTAACTTGTGTGTATGAATTTGAGGAGTTGTATGATGGGTTAAAGTTGTTCTTGGGTGTGTTGGATTGGTTATAACTTATATACAAGGTTTGAGGGCAAGATCCTAGCATTTAAGAACTTGGTTGGTGTTCTTGGTGTTTATGGTGTTCTTGAGCTAATATGGGTTCTTAGTTGTTTCGTATGATAGTTGATGTTCCAAGAGTGTCATGGCATGATTCTTGGACTTGTATTTGATGTTAGACAATCCCTTTTGAGGTCATTAGATGTTTGGAAAAGAGTTGGAAGCTAGAAAACATGTTAGAAGCATAATGGCCAACTTCCGTTTTAGAATCGCAAGGGGGGAGGAGGTCGTGTACCTGGTCGTGATGATCAAGATCGGGTACACTACCATATTTTTAGTATGCTCTGTGACGGTCGTGTATACGGTCGTGATCAACACGACCGGATAGTAGACAGCTTTTCACAATATTTTTCTAAAGACCATATCTCAGTCAATTCAACTCTGAATTGAGTTCCGTTTGATTCTAGAACTATATTCAATAAGATTGAATTCTATACCAAAAATTAGATTATTTGGAGTTCGGGAGAGTAGGTAAATTAACTGTTTAAGTTAGGCTAATGCAGAAGCGTTGAATTTGTTTAGTAGTCTTTAATGGTTGCCATTGGTAGGTGTTATTGTTTAAGTGGTCAACTTGCAAGTTCTCGATATTATGAGTTAATACTAAAGGGCTTACATGCTAGATATTGTGTGTGTTTCATGTCCATATGAGTACATGATAAATGCTTGACACGTTTACATGGTGCGAAATATGAAAGGAACTTGAATATGTTGCATGATTGATTGAACTTACATGCTTAAGTAAAATGCAATGCATTTGAATTGTATATGCGTGGCGATTGCAACCATTGTTGATTGTGGTAGTAATGAGACCTCCGGGCAATATCGGGCTTATCGGTATATCTCTCCTACCAAAGTATTCATTCCTTCTCTTCTAAGACCCATTGATCCTCCTACGGGTCGGGACATCCTCCTACGGGTCGGGACCCGATGATATATTGGAAGAGCAATGTTGCATGATTGAAATTGCATATTTTGTTATTATCATTTGCGTGTTTTCGTGTGCATCGTATGTTTTATTAAACTGATTACGAAAAGATAAAATCTTTGTGAAAACTCCCTTCCCCTTTATCTCTCATTGAGCTAGTTGTAGTTCACCCTTTAATCTACCATTACAGGTTGTTCAGGGCTGGAGTTTGAGAGCATTTGCTCGTGTTGGTTAACCTTTGGTTGTAATAGAATGAGATAGACATGTGATTTATTTGATATAATGTATTAATCTTGTGGACCCCTAACTATGTAACTGACTTGATACATTACGCTTTCAATGCCTAGTTGTAGTAGTTGGACCTGTGTGAAGTAACTTAGTGAATCCAGGTCTTGTAAATTTGAAGTTGGTGGTTGTAATATTGTCTATTAGTGATGAATTTTTTGTATAATATATGTTACTAGAACTGGTGTGATACATAGTTTGAAGTTTTGATTTATGGTAATAGTGCTCGGGCTATTGTTTTGTGCGTTAACGGATTTAGGCGGAGTGATCTTCCTAAGCCCGTGGCATCATAATCCTAGAATGCTGGAAGATTCGTAAGCTTAAATTTTTATCCCTTGTCATTATTATGGTATTAGAGACCGATTTAGCAATTAAGAAAAAAAGGGTCGTGACAGAGTGGTATCAGAGCTTAGATAACTTATAAGCCGGGATAGGGTCCTCGGATTGTCGGGTAGAAGTCTTGATGTGAATTTGTCTCGGGAGAAGTATGTGCATGTATTATGTGTTAAGTAGACCCAATATGAATAATGTGTTCTATGTGATCAACGTGCCTAGGTAATCCATGTGTAATATATGCTTAAGTGTTTATTGTGTTACAATTGCTTTCTATATGCTAGGTTGGATATTAGCTGATAAGGTTGTATTATAAAATAATTATGCATTAGGGTATAGTCACTTTTATGTGGTATGATCATATAAGTACATATTTGCTTTTCATGTACATATCATATTGGTGGTGCCTCTTTTTGGTGAAGTAAGAATGACTGGAAGAACTCTCGGGATCAAGGGAAAACTTCGGAGGAATGAGTTCATGACTTTCAAGCAAGGAGATTTGACAGTGGCACAGTATGAAGCTCGGCTTAATCAACTATCCCATTACGCTCCGGGAATGGTACAAACTACTGAGAAGTGAATTCAGAGATCTATCTGAGGGTTGCGTATAGAAATTCAAAACAACTTTGCTCCATTTCAGTTTTTCACCTACAGTGAAGTTCTTTTTGCTACAACAATAGCTGAGAGAGTAAGGAGCCAAGAAATAGCAAGATCAAGTCAACTAAGTTGGGGTCAAAATCAACTTCAACTACCTGATGAGAGGATTGGCGAGGGAGATTTACTTACTCCTTTAGCTCAGGGCCCTTTTGGGAGTGATACTACTACTCCGGGTTCACGATGTACCAATTGTAACCGTAAAGGCCATTTGGGGGTCGATTGTTAAAAGAAGTCTGGTAGGTGCCTTGGATGTAGGAGTGACCAACATCGAGCGAATGAGTGTCCGAGATGGGAGGAGAGTCGTGCTCAGGCTTCAGGCATCGGCCGTAGTCGAAGGTAAACTCTAATTTTGAATCAATAGATCAAGTAATGATTGACCTCAGAGTTATCTTTTCCTTTATTACATTATCTTGGGCACAATGTATTGGTATGCGAGTAGAAAGTATGCTTTATATAATTGAAGGTAGCACGTGCATGGTGTTAAATTGGTGACTGAATAGTATGTGAAGTTGAAGCATATGAAATTCTGATTGGGGAACAAGAACTTGTAATGGCCTTGTCTTATCTCCTGTTGAAGATTAAGCGATTACCTAACTCTAGGGATTTATATAGTGTGGCATGTATGTTGACTGGGATAAAGAAAGATGTCGCTCTGCCGCGAGGTGTTGACTATTGGGATTCATATTTGGTATTCCTATTTGGAACTATCATTTAGACCTCTTATTCAATATCCAAAATTGATATTTAGGGTTTGGTATTCTTATTTGGAATCTCTATTCGGGAGTTATACTTGACCTCTTATTGGGTATCCTTCCTCAGCAATTACATTCGACTCACCATTTCGGAATTCTTGCACGGCTTTCTTATTGAAAATTCTCTTTGGTATTCTTATTTGGCGATCTATCTCGGGATTCTTATTTGGGGAATTCTTACGTGGTATTTTCAATCGGTGCTCTCATTTGGGAATTCTTATAAGGTATATTCTTAGAATTCTTACTGGGCTTTCTTATGGGAACTCTTATTTGATAGTCGGACTTCGGTATTCGACACCTCTATCTGGAATTCTTGTTTGGGGATTATTCCTTAATGTTCATCCTTGGTGATCATTTGGATTTGTATAAGCAATGATACAATCGTGGTTGCCTTGCTATTTTCATGGAACCAAATTCTTATTCGTTTTGTTGCAATTCATGAGTTGCTTCCAGCATCCGAGTTGTTTCGAGAATGAAGAAGGAATTGCGAGGGCATAATTTTGTTAAGTAGGGGAGGATGTAAGACCCCATACAGAGCCTATATGCATTTCATATATTTTTTATCATTTAATATGCATTTATATCAATTAATAAGCATTTACATCGTTTTATGTGCATTGTATCGTTAACGTGCATTCGTCTCGTTTTACGTGCATTATATTTATTACGTGTATATACGTGTTTTTCATATCGTAGGCATTAATTAAAGTCCACCATATCATAATAGCTAACTAAAATAATTACATTTGAACTAAATGGCAAGCTTGTGAATAAGCATTAAGTTGGGAGGGCTCTTTAGTCATTTTTCCACCTAGATATTTTCTTACCTAACAAATACACACAAAACATATATAATACACACACACACATGATCAGCACACACACCACACACACATATGATCTGAAGAGAGAAAAAAAGAAAGAAAAAAAAGAAAGAAAGAAAGAAGAGGAAATGAATAATAAGGAAGGGCCAAGCAAGTTCAAGCCATTTCCAAGCTTCATTGTGCATTTTCAAGCTTCATTCTTGCATCCATTACCTTCTAACTTAAGATCTAAGATGAGGGATCCTTTCAAAATCTATTGCTAAACTCATCCAAGGTTGTATGGTGTATATATGTTGGTTAATCTTGATTATGTGTTCATATGAGAGCCTAATGTAAAGATTGGGTATATTTGTGTGTTGTAGATCTAGGATGTGAGACCCTGTACAGAGCCCATATGCATTTTATAGTATTTCATATATTTTTGCATCATTTAATATGCATTTATATCAATTAATGTGCATTTACATCGTTTTTGTGCATTTGCCTCGTTTGATGTGCATATAAAATTCAACTATGTGCATTTGAGTATTTTAGATAACATAGGCATTAATTAAAATCTACCCAATTGTACTAGCTAACCAAATTAGTTAGAAACTAGCAAGATGGCAAACTAGTAGAATGCATTTAGTTGGAAGGGCATCTTGGTCTTTGGTCTTCCTACAAAAATATCCTACCTACCCAAAACAATACACACACATATACATATCATTTATACAAAACAAAACACCATTTACACACACCATACACACACTTACACGTCACAAACATACACACGCATCAGCTCATACACACAACACACACTCAACCACACGATCTAAGAAGAAGAAAGAGGGTGAAAAGGAAGAGGAAGAAGAAAACAAGGATTCTAGGGCATTTTCAAGCTTCATCTTTGCATCTTCAACTATATTTCTTGCATTCAAACACAAAATAGAGGTGAGGGATATTTTCAAAAGCTTTTCTAAAGCCATATAAATCATGGTTATGTGTTCATCTTGTTGTTGAGAATGATTAAGATGTACATGGTTTTGTATTGTGCATTTGAGCTTTACTTGATGAATGGGAATTTCATGACTTGGTATTGTATGGTTATGGCTTATATGTGTTCTTGAATGATGTTTAAATATGGGATTACTCTTGAAGTGAAGTTGGATGATTAAGAAGACCATTTGAAGGACAAGTCTTGAACATTGATTTTATTGATGTTTTGTAGTTACTAGATTATGTATTCTAATGATTTTATGATGAATTTGAGTCTATATGGAAGTTATAGCATGATTCTTGGACTTGAAAATGTTGTGTTAGAAATGTTTGTAGCATTAAGTGTTGGATTGAGGTTAGAAGCAAGAAAACTTGTTGAGAAGCAAAACAGACCAGTTTTCGTGTCTGTCGGGTGTGATACCCAGCCATGATCAACCCAACCGGACCACATGACCAGACCATTGGGCAGTGGCCTGGTCGTTCATCCAGACGTGATGTCCGGTCGTGATCAACACGACCGCGTAACACGACCGGATTACCCGTTTTTCAGTTTGACAACTTTCTGCAACAATTTTTCGAAGACCATATCGCACTCAATTCAACTCTGAATTGAGTTCCGTTTGATTCTAGAACTATTTATTTTCGATAATATTTAATTCTATACCAAAATCATATTATTTGGAGTTTAGTAAAGTAGGGTACATAACTGTGTAAGTTAGGCTAATGCAGAAGCGTTGAGTTACTTCATAGTTTCGCTTGCGTTTGCGTTTTCCTGTCGTTTTGAGTAGTTTTTGTTGGAGATATGCCCTAATGCTAAAGTTTGAGATGACCTTATTAGGGTTTAATAAGAATATGTTTATATATTTTATACACTATATGATTTGTACGATATTCATATTCTTCGCTTCGATATGAATATGTCCCTAATGCTTATCCTAGAAAAAAAATGTTCTAAAAGGGTTTGGGATATTTTTCACTTTTTCTTCGATATGATAAGCATTAAGAAACGATTCATAGCCCTTCAGATTATTCAACCGGGACTAGAATAATCGAGTACGTGATATCATATGTTATTACCTTTGATTAACATAATGAAGTTAATGATAAAGGATGGCGTGCAAAATGCCAGAACAACATGATGGTGTGGACTAATAAACATATGAATGATCGTTTGTGTACGGATCATTGACTGTGACAATAAATAATGAACTACATGATTTCAGGTTAATAGCTTACTATTTAGTTGAGAATTGTGCAAATTAATCCTCAGACTTGAGAGATTACGGTTGTCGGTTATATCAGGGGCTAAATACTACATCTGGACAATGCTCGTCTTCTATAAGGTGGGTTACGGCCTTTCGCATTTTAGTCTTGTGGTATGAACCGACAGGTAATTGTCAAGATAGGATCTGTTAACCTCCGTCGTGAGGCGATGTCCTATGGTATCTTAGATCAGTTAATAAATGAGGAAGTCTTTGGCCAAGGCGAGTATGAAGTGATGGAAAAGAGTTTTTCCATGGTAGTCATCTCTCGTTTCACCGATTCAGATTTATACATAGTATCAGATGTGGGCTTAACCATTTCATGGTCATTTCCCGATCGGGGCACTTTTGACAGAAGGATCGGACTGCACGCTAATTCTCGACATGTAAATGGATTCATAAAAGATGTCGTCTTCATTTTCATTTACATTCTCATGGTACGTTCGTTGCTAGTGCGTCACTCATGAGCATGATAGTATTTCAGTAAATGACGGAGACATTTCCCAAATAGATAAGGAGGTTTATCGGTCCCTCATCGGTAAGCGATTATGAATCTAAAAGGTCACACACTAATAAGTGTCATGAATAAGTTTATCGGAAGCTTGTATTATGTGGTTGGTGACTTTAAGGTGTTAAGAGTCATCAATGTTAGTATTTGGGCCTAGAGTATAATTTTGAAAAGTTTTGGGGTCAAAAGGCCAAACTGTAATTATTGAAAAGCCGTTTCAATATATTTATTCTAATAGAGATTAGAATGGGCAAAAATAATATATATATATATATATATATATATATATATATATATATATATATATATATATATATATATATATATAAAGGTGCTTATATATGTATATGTATAATGATGATGTAATTTGTGAAATGCCACATCATCGTCTTAGTTGTCAAAAGGTGAATTGCAAATTAATGACTAGATAGTTACATGTGGCATGTGCATGTAGAGATTGATGACTAGGATAGCCTATGTCATCAATCCTAGTCATTTGAATTTGAAATGAATGGATATGATTCATTTTTGAATAAAGACAAAAGAATCTTGGCCATTGTTTTTGTTGATAAAGCATTTTTGACAAGTGTCAAGAGAGAGAATAAAGTTACCTTTGGATTGTAATGATTACAATCCTAGGATTTGCATGACTTTTACTTTAGAAGGAAGCAATTTTGATTGGCCACCTATTAAAGTAATATTATATATATGTTTATATGATTATATGATTATATAATATATATTTAATAAAAGATGAGAAGCATTCTCTCTCCATCCACTTGCAATTTTCGGCCAAGGGAGGGAGGAGAGAGAAAGTTGTCATCTTGCCATCTAATGCTAATCATTAGGATCAAAAGGCTTGCATGGCCTTTGATTAAAATGTGATAATAGTGATTGGTCACCTATTATGATGGATTATTATAATAAAAGATGATAGCATTTTTCTCTCACACACAAGGCCTTTCATTCACACGACACACTAACCAACTAAGGACAAAAACAACTTCATCTCTTTCCTTGCAAGTTTCGGCCATAGCCAAAAAAACAAGAGAAATGTTTTTTTTTGCTTGGTAACATACATACATAGTTTCAAAAGCTAGAAGATATACTAGCACACTTAATCTTCAAGTGGTGGTTGAGGTTTGGATACTTGGTGGACTAACTGGGGCCTTCAAGTTAGAAGAGTTCAAAAGCTTGTCTTTCAACTTCATTTTCCCCAAAGTGATCTACAAGTGAGGTATACCTATGAACCTCCCTTTTTCTATATGTATTGTTGATATACATAGCAAGTGTTGATGAACAATGGATATAATAGAAAGTTAGCATGTTGATCCTTTGTAACAAAACTTTTGAAATTTTTGTTGATAGCATATGTAGTTTTGGCTATACCTAGGTATCCATGCACAACTTTTCCGATCTTGAATCCAACTTATGATTATGTTATGACATGATTTCTTATGTTGGCTAGCACCCTTTCAAGTGGTATTAGAGCCATGTTTATATATCCATTGATTATCAAATGTTGGTCATGTGTTTTTGAACCCCATGACCGAAAATTGCTAGTAGTTTTACAAGTTTTTGATGTTAAGACTTTAGCCTACACACTTGCATGTTCAAATCTAGTTTAGATCTTTGATTGATAATGTAGATCTTGAATATATATATATATATGTGTGTATATGGCTTAGCTTGAACTTGCATGCTACACTTATATGAAGAGATGGCAAAAAATCACATCTATCTATGGATGATTTGTCTACTTATTTAAAGTACTAACTTGTGAAGATAAATGAAGATTTGGTCTTTGCATGTTGACTTTAGAACTGGAATAAGTAGACCATCATAATATGTTCAAAATGGATACTTGTTTAAAAGGGTTTTTTTTTGTAGATTCATAAAGTCAAAAGTTTAGAAAAAGACAAGTCTTGCCTTTATATGGTGTTGGTCGAAAATTCTCTTTGTTGTAGGAGATTGATTTTTTTTTTTGTTGTATGTGAAAAGATTATAGTAGTTGCCTTGAAGTCCTCAAAAGAATATTTCTATTATGTGAATGTGTTAGAATGATAGTTTAAAAGTTAGTTTTAAGGTTCTTTTAAGTGTTCATGCATATGAATTTGGTTGAGGACTACTTGATGATTAAAAATGTTTAATAGTCAATAATGCAACTCCTCTATGTGTCTTGAATATTGCAAAATGTATTTCACATAGTTGGCCTATATGTTTTTAATTTTGAAATTTGAAATAATCTAATAAGTAGTATTGAGATGTGTCTAAAATTTGAGGAAATTGAAAGTTGATCATTTAATGATATAATACTTTCAAAGGACTATAGGGCTATAGTTAATGTATGCGGTCCTTAAGAGACATGTTGATTGGGCTTGGGCCTTATGTACATCTACTTGTGCTTGATTTTAACCTATTGGGCCATTTTGTGTTAATGGGCCTTGAACTTGTGTTCTTCTTTAAAGTTTTGGACTTAGATGTGAATATAATTAATTATAAGGAGTTATGAATTAATGGGCCATTATGACTTGTATGTATAAAAGGGGTTTTATATTTATGCAAAAAGGGCATTGGATTAGTTTATTCTTTCATAATTGATGAGTAGATTAAACTTGAATGCTAGAAATTAATATGTTGGTTATTATATTATGATATGAATAATCATGCATATTTATTATTTTGAGAATGGTGAATTTGATCATGGACTTGGGCTTTAGGGTCAAAACTTATTAGGTTGTAATATGAGACATAAGTCTCAATTTATTTCTTGTCATTTGAGAGAATTATGAGTGAGGACTTTTATGTAATTCTTCAAGAAAAAGCTTGATTAAGGCCCAATGGACTTTTTCAAGGAGTTGGAGGCCCAATGGACTTTTCCAAGGAATTGGAGGCCCAATGAAGATTTCAAAGTGTTGAAGATCTTTTAAATATAATGGTTTTATTTCTTTTAGCCCAAAAGTCAAGCCCATGATCCACCATTCATATATCTCTGCATTCATACTATTTAAATTGCTATAATTGTGATTGTTAGCTTATAGTATGTTGAATGCTTATTTACTATGTGATTCCTACTCTCGCTTGGTCCCTTGAGGTTCTCGAAGAGTAAAGATGCTTGATTAGTACGTTGTTTAATTCGTTCTTGTATACTTGTCATCCATGTTAATCTTGCTATTCTTGATGTGTGATATTGCATTCCGTATGGTTAGTTTCCACACGTTATTCAAACGCTTGTTATTACATGAAGATCTTGCTTGCTATAAACTTGTGTGCACGACATGATTTTCCAAATGATTTCGAAATGGTAAATGGTTTGCAAAAATTCCCATTTCCCTTATCCCTCGCTGATCTAGTTAAGCTTACCCTTTTTCTTAACATATCAGGTATAGTTGAGCATGCTTGTTGATGGAAGCCCCGTTAACGTGATGATTTGTATTTTCTACCTTTGTACTCTACTTGCTCGCTCCTGGAGAATATTTTGTATTTTTGACTATCTTGTTATCTTGTTTCTCCTTTTGGATTAGAATTTGTGTAGTTAATCGATTTATGACTCTTGGGGACTTAGTTGTACTAGAGGGATTGCAAGTTGTAATTTGATGGATATGGGTTTGTAATTATGTATTTGGATTATGATTTTAACTTTTGGTGATGAAGTTTGTATAACAAGTATTGCTCGATTTATGTAACTTTTATAACTTTAATTTTAGCATGGGGTTCTTTTGTATAGGGTTGAATTGTTTTATGGCTATTAGTGCTTGGGCTACTGTCTTGTGCCTTAGCAGACTTAGGCGGAGTGATCTTCCTAAGTCGGTGGCATCATGATCCCAAGATGTTGAGGTAAATACAAGCTTGAACTTATTCCACTTTCATGGTATCAAAGTACATACATTAGCATTTGAAAATTGAGGTCATGACATAGGATTTGGCCTAACTTGTGTGTATGAATTTGAGGAGTTGTATGATGGGTTAAAATTGTTCTTGGGTGTATTGGATTGGTTATAACTTGTATACAAGGTTTAAGGGCAAGATCCTAGCATTTAAGAACTTGGTTGGTGTTCTTGGTGTTTATGGTGTTCTTAAGCTAATATGGGTTCTTAGTTGTTTCGTATGATAGTTGATGTTTCAAGACTGTTATGGCATGATTCTTGGTCTTGTATTTGATGTTAGACAATCTTTTTTGAGGTCATTAGATGTTTGGAAAAAAGTTAGAAGCTAGAAAACATGTTAGGAGCGTAATGGCCAACTTCCGTTTTGGAATTGCAGGGAGGGAGGTCGTGTACCTGGTCGAGATGATCAAGACCGGGTATACTACCATCTTTTTAGTATGCTCTCTGACAGTCGTATATACGGTCATGTTCAATATGACCGGATGGTAGAAAGCTTTGCGCAACATTTTTTTAAAGACCATATCTCATTCAATTCAACTCCGAATTGAGTTCGTTTGATTCTAGAACTATATACATTCGATAAACTTTAATTCTATACAAAAAATCCGATTATTTGGAGTTCAGGAGAGTAGGTAAATTAACTGTTTAAGTTAGGCTAATGCGGAAGCGTTAAAGTTATTTAGTAGTCTCTAATGGTTGCCATTGATAGGTGTTATTGTTTAAGTGGCCAACTTATAAGTTCTCGATATAATGAGTTAATACTAAAGGGCTTACATGCTAGATATTGTGTGTGTTTCATGTCCATATAAGTACATGATAAATGCTTGGCACGTTTACATGGTGCAAAATATGAAAGATACTTGAATATGTTGCATGATTGATTGAACTTACATGCTTGAGTAAAATGCAATGCATTTGAATTGTATATGCGCAGTGGTTGCAACCATTGTTGATTGCGGTAGTAACGAGACCTCCAAGCAGCGACAAGCTTGCCAGTATATCTCGCCTACTGAGGTAGTAACGAGACCTCCAGGCAGAGGACGGGCTTGCCGGTATATCTCGCCTACCAAAGTATTCATTCCTTTTCTTCTAAGACCCATTGATCCTCCTACGGGTCGGGACATTCTTTTACGGGTCGGGACCCAATGATATCTTGGAAGAGCAAGGTTGCATGATTGAAATTGCACATTTTGTTATAATCGTTTGCGTGTTCTCGTGTGCATCGTATGTTTTATTAAACTGATTACGAAAAGATAAAACCTTTGTGAAAACTCTCTTCCCCTTTATCTCTCATTGAGCTAGTTGTAGCTCACCTATTAATCTACCATTACAGGTTGTTCAGGGCTGGAGTTTGAGAGCATTTGCTCGTGTTGGTTAACCTTTGGTTGTAATAGAATGAGATAGGCATGTGATTTATTTGATGTAATGTATTAATCTTGTGGACACCTAACTATGTAACTGACTTGATACATTACGCTTTCGATACCTAGTTGTACTAGTTGGACCTATGTGAAGTAACTTAATGAATCCAGGTCTTGTAAATTTGAACTTGGTGGTTGTAATATTGTGTGTTACTAGAACTGGTGTGATACATAATTTGAAGTTTTGATTTATGGTAATAGTGCTCAGGCTATTGTCTTGTACCTTAACGGATTTAGGCGGAGTTGTCACACCCAAACCCCGACCAATCGCTAGGCTAAGGCCGAAACATGACGTGTCAATACTTAATCCCTGCGAAATCATACGGTATCAACCTGAATAGTCATAATACACCACAAGAAGTTCCAAAGGACTTCTAAACTTCTCCCATAACATCGGCCTTAAAGGGTGCAACATCTTGTTACATAATTACAAGACTTAAATTCATCCATTCAATTATCCCAAACCTAGGTCTGGTAAGTAAAATAATCAACTTAACTAGGTATCTATTGGACCAAAAGAATATACATCATAATAAGTTGATCAATTGCATGAAATCACCCTATTATAACAAGTAGTACATCTTCACAGGCAAGCACGCAGATCAAACAAAACAGAAATCCAACTCGACATGTCAATGAAGCTTTCCAACCATATGAGGGTCTGCTCGGGCACTACCTCACATGTAATTGATCAAAAGAGGGGTGAGCTAATCCTGCATATAGCTTAGTGAGAATGGAATAGAAAGAGTTTTCACAAAGGTTTTATCTTTTCGTAAAATTCTTTCTAAAACCGTGCTATGCATTTACAACGAGAATATCATGATTAACATGGATAACAAGTATACAAGAACGAATTTAACATCGTACTAATCAGGCATCAATTAAAAATTGTACTAATCAGGCATCTCTACTCTCCGATTACCTCAAGGGACCAAGCAAGAGTAGGATTCTCATAATAAAAGGATATCATATCTCAAACTTATTGGAGATGGCCAGTCTCGATGCTTCATCAATATCATAACCCCACACACCATTTACGAAAGAGAAATCTGGATATACACCCTAATGCCATGGTAGCCTGTCCGTCCTAGCAAGCCCAATGCCGCCCAGGCGGTACCGGAAGTTCTACCATGGGGTCCATTAGATTGCTTAATTATGTCAAATATATACCTTCCATCTCTCCAGGTGACACCCCAAGTGAGAGAGGAATCCAAAATAGCAAATAGGCTCAGAAGCAACAAGGTAGGTTGCCACTGGTTAATAACAATAATAAAAAAACATAATAGTGTAATAATGATTCAAATAGAATTCATATAATACATAAACATGCATGAGAAGATAGACCAAGTAGGATTCCTCCGATAGCTAAGCATAATCATTAGTGCAGTAAGAGGTTCATGCTAATTTGATGCTCACAACTAGGTTCTAATGCAATGTATTATGTATGTAAGATAAAGGCTAACTTATACGTTCAATGCTTACCAAATAAGAGTCCAAGAAGGTTCATGGAACAAGTTAGAAACAACGGAACAAAAGACATCAATATTGCCTACGTTCGTTAGCCTCCTAAGTAACATATAGAAGTTAGCAACTACCTAGCCCCTAAACCAAGGCACAAATCTACAATTAAATTCTACTATGATAAACTAGGGTTCGATATGGTTTTAACACTTCCGACCTTGCCCCAATCCGACATTTATAGCTCTCAGAATCCCTAAAACAAATTTGTTGCATATTTGACCAAACCGGTAGACCCTAGCACAACCAGTCGACCAATGCAATAGGGTTTTTCACCCGGAGCCTCATCAATGGATGCCCCCCCCCCTCCCCTCCCCTCCCCCCCCCCCCCACCGGTCGACCGGTGGAGCAAGGGTCCCCCGGTCGTGCTGTATACGAGAAAATACAACCTCTATTAACAATCAAGCATGCAACAACACAATCCTCTACTAACAATCAAGCATGCTCAAGGGGATTTATTAGGCATCATATAGGGGTTCAAACACCAACCAACACATCCCATATCAACAATCAACATCCAACCCACCTAGAATCCAATATAGCTCATAACACTAAAATTTGCACTCCAAATGCAAAAATGCTAACCCCATGCTTCCAATTTTTGCATACAAGCTATACATATAATCCATACACATACAAGAGCAACACAAACTCATCTTTCAACTTTTCAAGACATCTAACATAGGTTAGGCAAAACCTAGATCTACAATACACCAAATACTCAATCTTCAAATTTAAGCTCTTGTATGCAACTTTAACAAGACTAGCAACACATAATCATCAAATAACTTGAATGAACTCTTTAAAAATTGGTTTTGAAGAATCCCTCACCTTAGTGTTGAAGCCTAGAAGCAAATAGAGCAAGTAGAATGCTAGCAAGCAAGAGTAGAAGCAAGAAAATAGCTGAAAAATGGCTTGTTCTTCCTCATTTTCCTTATTTCTTCTTTTTTCTCTTCTTTCTCTTCTCTCCCAAGCTCCAATATGTATGTGTGTGTAGTGTGGGCTGATTGTGGGTGTGTGTGTGTGTTGTAATATTTTTGTGTGTGTGTGTTATGTAATATGTGTGTTAGGTAGAAAATATCTAATGGCCCAAAAGACCACCTTGCCCCTTAACTAACCTATGTATTACTAGTTTGTCATTCTAGTTGTTTTCTAACTATTTAGTTACTAGTCTTAGCTTAATAATGTTTAATTAATTCCTACGATACCTAAAACACCTAAACACACGTATTTAACATAATGCACATAAAACGATGCAATGCACATAATTCAAGATAAATGCACATGGGATCTCGTGCGGGGCTTCACAGGAGTGATCTTTCTAAACCCGTGGCATCACGATCCTAGAACGCTTGAGGATTCGTAAGCTTAAATTTTTATCCCATGTCATTATTATGGTATCAGAGACCGATTTAGCAATTAAGAAAAAAAAGGGTTGTGACAATTACATTTCGAAGATTTTGGAGTCTTTTATGGGTTAATTGCTTTGTCTTGTATTTTCTAGTGATAATCTTGAGTGGACATCTCTCAATTAAAAGGTTGTTTGTTATGTAATCTTAGTTTGCTGTGTGTTAAAGTTGCTTGGCCTTAAGGTTGACTAATTGAGGAAATAATGATAAGAAAAAATGATGCACTGGAGACTTAACTCTTGATACATGAATGGGTTACTTGAATTCACCGATTGTAACTTGTAAGATTTTGTAGATACTAAAGTTATAAGATTATCGAAATGAAGTTACTTGTGAGTAAGATTTTGATCAAACCACCTTTAGACTTAAACTGTGAGTACAAGTTATAACTTGATGGATCCGGACATGGATATACATAGTGCTAAAGAAAGTTGAGAACCTTAGCTAGGTAAAATATCTTCCGTGTTCTGCACGTAAATTGGGATGTGTGATAAGGGTAGGAATTTAAAGCCACTTGGTGCTAGACGGTATCTCAAGGAATCTTGCGTGTCATTTGTTAATTCCAAGAGACTTTTTGCTTGTTTAAGGGGAACTAAGAATGTTATGTTGATATGGGTATAGTGTATAGATTTCAAAAGATAGAAGTAAGGAAGTATGGCTAAAGAATGGAACTTAATAAGATAGTGACCAAGTAATAAATGAAGAGAATTTAGGTACCTTGAGAATTGAAATGGTTTTCCTACCAAATGTTCAATATTGTTATTCGAGGTTGATTCATAAATTACAAAGTTGTCCTGAGGTTGAATAAAGGTCTTGGAAATCAACCTACCTTCCAGGCTAATTGAAGTGATCAATTGAGTTAGATGATCCAAAACGTTGACTCTATGCTTAATGGTAACGACTATCGTGTTTGAGGAATATAGAACAAATATTCTAAAGTCTGAGCTAGAGGCATGTGAGTCTGACATCCTTATCCTAGTTGATACTTGGTTTACTTGCTGGGTAGCGGGGTATTCTTTCTCTCTTGTAATTGATGCTTCACATATTTGGTTGACCCTTTGACATTCACAAATCCCTTTCATCCCTTGTTGCTTGATAGAAACAATTTGAATGCCTCGAATGTATCATTTGTTCTTCTTTTAAACCTTGACTAGTGGAATAATGAGTTCTAAACTCATTGTCATTATCCCCATTTATTGATGCTCATTTTAAACTCTAATTGTTAGACCTGTTTATTCATTACTAAAACGTTTCTTCTTTTGCCAATTTGTATTCCTTTTGTTGGCATTAATTCAATGGGACGAATACTAATGACCCCACCAACGTTGCTATTCATGTCTATTTGATCATCATTTATACAGAGTGAATTGAACCTCCCTAGTATATTATTCTTCTACTCCAAAACTACTAATACATTGAATTCATTGATTGATTTCCTTGAGGTCCTGTTACTCAAACATGCGAACTTTACGTACATTGTTGGTATCTCTAATCCATGATATGTATATATATATATATATCTATACTTGTCCTTGTATCGTTTATTTTGAGATTTCCCATTTCATTGTACTTTTGAATTATTGATCCCCTACATTAATTATTGATACTCTTCCACCTAACCTATCAAATCTTTTAGATCCACTTGGCTCCCCGAATGAATGATTATTGGTTTTACTCGGCCTTCTTGATCTTTGTCCCTTGTAAACCTCCTATGAATCCTAAGATTTTGCATACTGTAGTAGACTACTTACCTCTTATAGGTTGCAAAATTATAGATGGATAGATATGATCATGATGTGTAAATAGGGTTGACTTAGGGACTTGAGCCGGAGTTATGAAATGTGATTATTTGAGGGCATGTAAACGAATGTCGGATTTAGTGAAGTTGCGGGAATGACAAAGGAGGACTAGAGTGAAGGAATTGCGAGGGCACAATTCTGTTAAGAGGGAGGATGTGAAGCCCTGCACGTATGCATACATATTTTCATATAGTTTTATATAAATTTAACGTGCACATAAAGCGTTTTATTTGCATTCACGTACTTCTATGAGCATTGACATTGTTTTACGTGCAAATATATGCATTCACATGTATTTAGGTGTTTTAACTATCGTAGGTATTAAATAAACTTTACCGATTTAAACTAGCAACCAATTAGTTAGGAACCAACTAAAAGGGCAAACTAGTAGATGTCATTAAGTTAGGAGGGCAAATTGATCAATAGGCAAAGAAACAAAATATCCTACCTAACTATATCTATTATCTAAACAATTATATACACATTCACACACATATTACATTACATACACACACAAAAAAGCTACAACACATATACACATACATACGACTAAAACATAAGAAGAAGAAGAAGAAGAAGAGGAAGATGAAGAAGAAAAGGAAGCAAATCAAAGGATTCTTGCATCTTCTAGCTTGCTTCTTGCTCCTTTAGCTTCTAACTCCAAGATTAAGGTGAAGGTAGTTTTCTAAAACTTTTAAAAAGCCATATATTACATGATCAAGTGTTCTACATTCTTATGGGGCATGATTAAGGTAGATATGAGCTTATTTTGTGAATTTGTGCTTGTATTGAGCACCTAGGGTTTCAAGAACATAACTTGGTGATAATTGTGGCTTGAGCTTGCTACCAACAAACTTAATTGAAGCTTACAAATGTGTCATACTTAGGACCTGAGTTATAGGGGTGTAATATGCAACTAAGGATGAAAACTTGAGAATAGAGCATAAGTCTTGTATATGTCCACTTTGCTTGCTATCAACTTGATTTAAGATTGGATTTGCTTCTAGATATTATGTGTTGTTTTGGAGTTGAAATTGGGGGTAAATTACATATGTATATGAGTGTTGCAAGAAAATGGAAGTACAAAGTGTTAAAACATGAAAAGGGTGAGTTGTGGTAGATCAGGGTGAGGGTCCGGGTAAGGCAGCCTCGTCCAGATACCTCGACCAGATCAATGGCAGTAGGCATGCGGAGGAGGCATTCGGACGAGGGCCTCGTCCGGATGGCTTCAACCAGATGGTTGTCAGATTTGCGCAATATTTTTCTTGAGATTATATCTCAATGAATTCAACTTCAAATTGAGTTCCGTTTGATTTTAAAATTATCTACATTTGATATACTATGTCTCTATCAAATTTCATAATCTTTAGAGACCTGTGGATAGGTTAGCCAATAGAAATAAAGTAAGCATGTGCAGTAGGTTTGTGTTGAAGGACATTTATGGATGTTATTCTTGCATTACACCTGGAGCCATGTTGAATATGAATCGTTCAATGAGTCTTGAACTATCTATGCATTTGATTGGCATCTTTACATGATAAAATGTCTAAACATGCCTAAATATTCTATATGCAAGATATTATACATGTATTGATGATTACATGATATGCCTAAATGTTTCAACATGTAAAAAGATTATATACATTTTCATGCCTACATAACATATATTTGTGATCAATTGTTATATGTTTATATGTTTAGAGGCAACCTACTTTTTTGTCTTCCAAATGTGGTCCTATCTATTATTACCCACTCTCGCTTGGTGTATTTTCTTGGAGAGTTGGGATGTATTTATGCAAGTAATAAATGAATCAAGAAATCTATTCAACCCCATGGTAGAAGTTCCGGTACCGTCTGGGCGGCATCGGGCTTGCCAAGACGGACATGCTACCATGGTTTTTAGGTTGTCTCCGGAGTATCCTTTTATTTTGTGTATTGGGGAAGATATTAACAAGAAACTTCGAGACTGGCCATCTTCAACAAAGTTACAACCACTCTTACTTGGTCCCTTGAGGTTATAAGGGAGAAGTGTTGCCCGTATCCTTTAATTATATGTTCAACTACTCTTGCTCGAGGAGAAGAGTTGATTATTTGTTAATGTGTTCAATTTCGTTTCTTCCTACATGACCGCGATACTATGATATTTATATGCAACCCACTTATCTTCGTGCACGGCTTAACTTCTTATTATGTTACTATTATGTTCCTGAAATACACGTAACGAAAATAAGATAACAAAACAAAATTAAATAAAATCCAAAGTAAAATTAAAGCTATTTGGGATCGATATTAATAATTGACACAGTCCCCGGCAACGGCGCCAAAAACTTAAGATTTGCTTGTCCTCAAGCAAAAGACACAACTAAATAAAGAAACAAACTCAAAACTAAAGACTCGACACAAAAAAAAATTCTCATGAAAGCAATGCTGTAGGATAGTAAATTTTCACGGCCTTAGTAGCTTTTTCCCAACTCAAGAGATGACTTTCAATCACAAGCATGAGAAATAATAACTTCACATAAGTTTCATTTTAGTTTAAATCCCCCAAGTGAATGTGTGAATAGCCTCTATCCTAATCAATTGTACCTAGATGAGTTTATGCAAGTTAAGTGAATCATCAATATAGATCTTTTATTTTCAATCACTTAGGACTTCATAAGCTCACTTTTCATGCCACTCTCCACTAATGTAGGTTAATCATAACATTAAAGATCAGTAGGACTTTACATTTGGTTGTAACGTGTGGCAAGGGTCAAGGTAGGATAATGGATATAATATAAGGCTAAACTACCTGCAAGCACACAACCATTCGATGATGTTCAATGGAGCACATGCCAACTCTACTTCTTACCACTAAAACTATTCAACATATCTCTGTTCTTTCATCTTTCAATTCACTTCCCTAACAATCATTCACAACATTTAAAAGAACAAAAAGAGTTCACACTCCCCCAAACTTACATTTTGATATTAAGTACAAGGAATGTGGTTGTTCTCTTTCCTTTTTATTCTTCTCTTTTTTTTTCAAAACAAAACAACACATCACCCAATCATCATACCTCCCATCATTCAATACACAACATGGCTCCGTATAATCATCCTAGAACAATCAATTGTTACAAGTAGGAAGGTCATTAATTGGGGTAATCAACTTGACAAGCTAAGGAAGAATTTATAGGTTGCACATGAAATAAAAGGCTAATTAGGCTCAAATTGATGGACTAGGGATATTCAATTATTTCAAGGGTTGGCTTGAAAGGCTCAAACAATCCAAAGATGGCCTAAATCATTTCTCTAATCCTATGCAACCTAGGATTTCGTCTTGAGTGACAATCAAGCAAGTTCTAAAGTCCTATGAGCATTTTTCGGTTCACTTAAACTCACATAAACCTTCTCTAAGAAACAACATAATTAGGCGAAGCAAAATGCCCATTAGATGGGGATTTTTTGTAAAACAAAACTAGGTTTCAGTCAACTATCCTCATTTCTATCATGCATTCCTTACGCTACTCATCATCGGCCTATTTCTTATCTTTCCAGCATCACTTTCAACTATATATATTTTCAAATTTTCTGAGTTTTTGTTTTTTGTTTTTGTTTTTTAATAGTGCTCAATGAAACAAATAAAATTAGCAAAACTCATGAAAAGAAAACACCTAAAACAAGAAAACACATAAAAACAAATATGAAAAGAATAAGTGCGCAAACAAGCAAGTAATCACCACCCCCAAACCGAGTAATAAACATTGTCCTCAATGTGAAAATAGGAAAGTAAAGCAACTAGAGGACTTCCCTGAATAGTATTGATATTCATTGATCGTCAGGGATGTAGTCCCTAGTTGGCGACAAACGAAGCACCTTGAGTAACATTCCGGTTCTGTTTAGGTGCCATAATCACACCACCCAACAAACACAAGATGTTTTCGCAATGAACACAACCAAGCCCAGCACACACCAATCTCCTGAAGATAATGGCAACCGCTAACCCTTAGTTAACCCGTACAGTTCAATCACAAATCAACCAGTAAACTCAAGCCAGATACAGTTACCAATCACCTAATCAACCTAGAGTCTCACAATAACACCAATTCGGAATGCAGCTAAGTGTCAACGAATCTGCCTACTTTGGTAAAAACTTGAAGCACTAGTTATAAGATAGTCTGAATCCACAAACCACCCTCTTTTAACAAGCAGAATGCATCAAAATCCTCAATCAGCACGAGGGCATCACGACCCAAGCACACAAAAGCTATCAACACAAAAAAAACTGCCAACTCAAAACACACGACTGGCATGCAACGACCCCTGTTCTCAAGCATCCTTCACTACAACCACTACAATAAAAAATATCACTTGTTTACAAATTTTCTGATGCTCTTGTAGATACTAAATATTTTAAACGAAGTGCTGAAACGTGACCAGGGCTAGAATGCCATAAATAAAACCTTGAGAAAGAAGAATTTAAGTGAAAAGGTGACAAATCAACACTAAAAGCTGGAATAATTGATAGTTTGAGCTCATCCAAAATGTATAGTCTCCCGTGCTTACGGCCTGTCCCAATTAGCTTTTGGGATGTGGATCCTGAACATGACAAGAGGTAGAAGAAAATGAGGCTAAATAACTACAATTGCATAAGTGACTTAACAGAAACCAGATTCAATGTAAGATTGGGAATGTTGTAAACACTAGAAAGAGACAAATGAGGTGTGACAACAAAACCAACACCTACTCATGGCATAAAAGTACCATTAGTAGTCATGATAGACATAGATGATTTAAGGTACAAGGAAACAAAAGATGATGAATCAGATGACATATGATGAGATGCTTCTGAGTCTAAGATCCATATGGAAGAAGACTCACTTGAAGAACTAAAAGATGACAAACCTATGGGAGAAGAGGTAGACATAGGGTGTCGGTGGATGGCAATGAACTTCTTAAATTTCTCAGCAAGAATTGTCATTGTTGGATGAGAAGATGAATAGTCACCAAAACCAAACAAGTCTGATGATGGTACAACTGCTGCAGTTTTAGACTGCGGAGCCATGTGAGCTTGATGTTGAGATTGGTTGCCATATTTCCATGTAAGATGTTACTACTGTTGTTGATTTATGCTTAACAACTTAGGACATTGAGCCTTCCAATGACCTTTTTTCTTACAAAAATGACATTCATCATTAGCAGTCGTGGAATAGTGCTTGTTTTGAGAATTAACATGAGGTTTTGAAGGAACTGCAAAGACAGGTGGATTAGGTGCGGGGAGAATCCCTTTTTCTGCATGAGTCTTAAAATGTATCTCCTCAGCCAATAACTCACTGACCATAGAATCAACAGAATGAAGTAGACTACGATGCAAAATTGACCCATGAAGTCCCTCAAAATAATCACGTAATGCCATAAAAAATTGAACTAATCGCTGTTCTTCTCTACGAGTAATATATGGAGCACAAGCCCGTAACTCTGGTGATTTGGTGAAAGCCAATTAATCCTAAAGATTTGTCATTGCAGAGTAAAATTCCTGAATACTTATGTTTTTCTGTTCCAAAGCCCGAATATCAGATTTTAACTGATATTGGTTTGCAAAATTAGACTGGGTGTACAATTTTGACAGATGATCCTATACCTCCTTGGCATATTCATACTTTTCCAACTACATATGTGAAGCCCCGAACGTATTCAAACATTCATATATATCAATTCATAAGCATTTAACGTGCACTCGTATTGTCTTATTTGCATTCACGAACTTCCAAGTACATTTACATGGTTTTACATGCATTTGAATGGTTTTACGTATAATTGTCTCGTTTAACGTGCTTTTAAATTCAATAACGTGCATGAAAGTGTATTAGATAACGTAGATTTCAATTAGTATTTTATTCAGTTACAATAGTTAACTAAACAATTAAAACCAAACCATAATGGCAAACTAGAAAAAAACAATTAGTTAGAGAGGCAAATGGGTCATTAAGTTTCTCCTAAAATATCCTACCTAACTAAAAACACACTCACACAACACAACACACACATATACATGGTTTATACATACACACACTCACATACACAACACCATGAAAATGGGAGAAAAAAGAAAAGAAGAGAAGAAGCAAGAAGAAAAGAAGGAACGAGGAAAAGATTTAAGCCATTAGCAAGCATTTTCCAAGCTCCTTCTTACACCTACAAGCTCTTCTTTGCATTTGTGCTACATTTGAGGTGAAGGGAGTTTTCTACAAGCTTTTCAAAGGTCATATGATATATGTTTATGAGTTCTAAGTTGTTATTGAGCATGATTAAGGTACCGTATATGCTTATTTTGTAGATTTGAACTTGGATTGTTGGTTTAGGGTTTCAAGATTTTGTTGTAGTGTCATGTTTAGCTTGACCTTGCCTATATAAGCTTGAGTGGTGTTTAGATGGGTATATTATGCAAGATTTGTGGTGTGGATAGTAGGCTATGCAACAATAGGTAACAATTTATGGAAATCATCCATACATGTTTATGTTGTGAATATGGAGTTGTGTGATTTATTTGATTCTTGATGGATTGCATTTAGATGATGTTTATAGCTTGTTAAGTTGTGGTTTTAGAGTTGTGGTTGTGGTGGAATTTGTATTTGGTGAAATGGCTAGGAGTTCGCTTTAAGTGGCATAGCAAAATGAGATAGAAAAAGGGAAATTCATGTGTTTTGCTGAAGGATCCGGTCGACCAGATCCAAGACTAGGTCGACCGGATACGTCAACCGGATACTATCTGCCATGCATCCGGTCGACCGGATCCGGACGAGTGGGTCGTCCAAATCACTTGACAGGATGGTTGATAATTTTGCGCAATGTTTTTTTGGAGGGCATATCTCAGTCAATTCAACTCCGAATTGAGTTCCATTTGATTCTAGAACAATCTACTTTCGATAAGCTTTAATTCTATACCAGAATCAGATTATTTGGACTTTGGGAAAGTAGGAAACTAAACTGTTTAAATTAGGCTAATGCAGAAGCGTTGAAGTTGCTACATGGTTAAACACTTGCATGATGAAGCAACCTTCCTTGTTGTCCTCCACATTATGTCTTATGAATTCTAAAATTCAAGGTGTTCACACGTTATTCTTGTTTTACACGTGGAACCACGTTTGAATATGAATCCTTCCATGAGTTTTGAACCATCTATGTGCTTGATTAATACTTCTACATGTATAAATGTCCCCGCATGCAAGATAATTTACATATACACACAAGATTACATTAGGGCAAGAGCCAATCAATAAATATCGAACTTCTATGAACTTAATATTGTTAATTCCTGTTATTGTTTGTATAATCAGAGGCAACCTACTTTGTTGACCTCCAAGTGTGTTCTAAATGCTACTTGTACCTAATTGCAAATGTAATTGAGATGCTATATACTTGTACATGTCTATATGTTCGGAGGTAACCTACTTTTTTGCCCTCCAATTGTACTCTTTCTATTGCTTAAAATCATTTACAGGCGCGACAAGGTTGCAACCATACTCTATGGGCATGGTAGCGTTTCGGTTCCACTAGGTGGCATCGGGCTTGCCAAGAGAACTCGACTACCATGGACCCAAATCCCACTCTTGTTTGGATTTTGATCCTTGGAGATGTGGGTCAAATACTGATCCCTCATAAGACAGACCTACTTCCTAAGGCAATCAATCACCAGCTCTATCCTTAGGCACTCACCATCTGCTCTGTTGTCCCATTCGGTGCATAGTCCTCTTTCCATTCCTTTAGTTCTTCTTTTTAGCGACCTATCGAGAGCTGTACCATCCTAATATATAGATATCATAGTAAATACCTCAAAGAATAGGACTCTTTATCCCCAAGACTCAGCCGTTCTAGTACACATGCTAGTAATCATTGCTTGGACAGAGCGAACGAATGACAAGGGTCTGAAGGAGAACGAGCTGCCAAGTATGATCAAAAGGCAAACAACTCAATGAATCGGTTCAATAACTGCATCAATGCTGCTTGTAAAGCTCTTTCGTCGAGACCGCTTCATGGACTACTTTTTCCAGTTAGAGTGACAGTGGTCTGGATTAATGGGGCACTCAACTACTAGTCTAGTAGTTGTTTTTTTCTATTAGTTGCGTATGCTCCCCGTTAACATTTTCCCTTTAGCAATCCGTTTCTATCTCGCTCTTTAGATTACTTTCTTTTAGCTACTGGCTATTTTTCTTTCTATTTCATCACTGAGTCTCAACAAGGGATCCAACTGTCTCCCCCGGATCACTGCCTTGCTGTGTTTATCATCATTTCCAATTATCCACTGAATCGTTCGCAGAAGCTAGGCCAGGCCCCTATTGGTCTCTTCGTTTGGACCACCTGAGAAGCAATTCGAGGCCCGAACATGGTTTTATTGCAACTCTTCATCATCCCAACGTCCCCCTGTAAGAAAAGACCCGTTACTATAGATAGTCCTCCATCCACTAACTCCATCATCGATGCTACATCTGCACACATAACATACGTCAGTAAGCCCTATCTGCTAGCCTTTGATTGTATGGTTTCTTGTATCGCTGTTGTCGAGCACTTGACGTCGGAGTACTCTAGCCGATATATGTCCATAGAAGGCAAGAGTTGACTAGATTAGATTGTCTCTTCTTACAGTACCCAACTAAGGTTAGTAAAGTATTAAAGGAGACGATCCATTCACTCCCTGATCTACGAGCACCCTTGCCCTGTAGATTCGTTCCCATGGTTCGAGTAAATAAAGAAATATCTCATCTTTGAGGATTTGAGGCAATCCCGATTGCACAACATGACCATAGGTCTAGGGGAAATGTTTCTCAGAGTGATGTCTGGTGTAGCCTCTTTAGAATGATATCTTAGGTTGGGGGACCTTTCTCCTTAACTGTCGGATATGAGTATAAAGTGGCAAGATTAAATGTCAGTCAATCAAGAGCTCGGCATAATGAGGATAGCTAAACTTGAGTTGAACTGAGGGATTCGCTTCAGTGAGGGTCACCTTCCTTCTTTCGTCTACACTCTCCCCTAATTGTATAACAGAAGCACATAAGAGTGGAACAAGTCTGCGGTAGTTACTATGCTACTATTCGCATCCTAACCTAATCTCTCAACCAATGCCGCACAGTACTTGGCATGTCCACCATTCGGGATAAGTATGGTATCAAGAAATTGAGCACATTATTCCGTCTTGGTGGGGCAGGGAAAACCGTTCTATTTGAAGCAGAGAATGATCGATCGAAAACTGAGAAAGAGAACAAACCAGGTTCTGACTCTTATGTTGAGGTCAGTGCAAGTTTGTCTATGATTAAGAGCCAGGTGCCTTTTGAAAGGGCATAAGTGCCATCAAGCCTGTACCACTAAACTGGGGTTCTCTTTTCCTATCTGGGTGACGTGTAGTTCATTCCAAAGAGATCTTCTCTTATGCGTTATTCGACTAGATCTCCTCCCGCCTAGTGATGATATAGCATAGGCTATAGCGAGGGAAAAAATCCATAGCAAAGACCGGTAAGCTCGCTTCCCTCATTCTATTCTTTGCTTTCCCTCATTCTTTGTTTGATGCACCGCTCGGTGTGCTCAAATAGTTCTGATTCATGCTCGTCGACTCTGAGTTCGGGTTTCAATGAGACCACGATCATAGCCCGTTAACAAAATCTCTCCAATTTCTGAGAAATTCATTAGATCTAGTTCCCTGGCAGTTACAAAATAACATCTTCATTGGGATAGTAAATGAATGTTCGTCGAGAAATCGACTAATCACCACCAATTGGGGAAACGCCCCCAGCGTCAAGTTCGTCGGTCTCCATGCAGTCAATCTCTGCCTCACCAACTCTGGTAAGTAAATCATCCCTTCGTACTCTAACAAATTATCTCGGGAGGTAATGGCTCGACTAGTAATTGAGAACGTAGATCGGTAGCAATCCCATCCCCCCACCTTGCCATACTTCCTTCCCATCTGTCTTCCTTTCCTCCTTCCTACTTTAGTAGGAATACGAACCAGGCTTTCTAAGATCGAGAAGGAATCCAACCACCATAATGCCCCACCCACCACCGAAACGTCCTGATATGTCCTCGTTTTGGTTCTTTTCTGATAGAGCGAAAGCCGATCTCGTTGATTTCCCTGACTATATATAATATGGCTGGCTTTGTAGCCCTCCCAACTCACTCTTTGTTTTGTTCCCATCCAGCTTATCGAGTTATTGAGCTTGAGGAACTATTTTTGTTCATCGAGGAGGCTATGCAACAGTATCCCCTCTTTAAATCCTTAAAGAGGAATTGGAATTCTATGTTCAACTAAGTCATTGATTGCTGGAGCCGAAGCCGTTAACGAGTCGAGCCTTTGTTTTGTCTTTACGGTGGGAAACCCCTTTGAATAATAAAACCCTAAACGATGCTCTAGATTGGAACCCTAACTGGATAACTGGATGACTAGATGAATGGAGCTTTGATCCTGATCTCCTGATCTTACGGGTGAGTGAGATGACTGGCTAATCACAACCAAAGAAAGTTTGCCGCTGAATTGGCTTTTTCTTGGGAAATGAAGTTCGCGCTAGGCGAATGCTGACCAATAGACCTGAAAGAAGGCGGAAGAATCCATTCATTTTAAAGAATGATGAGTCGAATGCTTTTAGCATTGGTTGACCGAAATAAATGGCTAAGGAAGCGAGTCGAGGGTTCACTCTTGGAAGTGTTGACAGGAGTGTGAGTTGAACGCTTTGCCGTAGCACTTTATCCATTGTACCTCAACCTTGAATTCTCTTCCCACAGTGGTCCTTCTACACGTACTTCAAAGCTACAATCAATACTATAATTCAGGTTCAGTCAACAGCAGGGGATTTTTTCACAACAACAAAAAATTAGTACTACCCGAATCATGAAAAGAGGGTCATAAAGCGATCATCTTAACATTTATCAATTCACGGATTGAGTCTTTGGTCTTCGTAGTCAACATGCCCCTAATGCCTTACAGTCCGCTCTAAGGTAAGAACTTCCCGATCCTCATTCCGTTGAAATGAAACAGAAGTCTCTAAGCCGGATTTGATGTTTATTAGTCATTCCCGGTTGGGTTATCCATCTATTTCACCCAAAGAATAGTACATCTGGGAAAACGTATGAATGAAAGCTATGACACTATAAGCTCATTTAGCTAAGAATTCATATGACATATAAAGCGAGGGGGACTTCAGCCTCTTTATCTTATGTTAGAGGCTTTGATAGCAGCCTTGGAATGAAATAGACTTCCTTCCTGAACTAGATTAAAGACGCGTTCGAGTGGCCTAAGCTCTAAGACCACACAGGGTAGAAGTCAAGTTTCTATTGAATTGAGTCAGATCCTTTATGAATATAAGATGCCCATAAAATTGAAAAGCATTTTTTAGAGGAAGATTAAATACCAGTGGATTTCCCTATTGATTAACCTCATTCAACCTCTAAAGCGGATAAGATCCAAATAACTTCGTCTATACCAGTAGATGAAAGAGGAGCTTCTACGTGAACATTTCTAACAGTGGTTCCTCCTCCAATAGTCAAGTCACTAGCATTGGTTATTCCAGCAACAGCTCTTATTGTAAAAGAACTAGGATCATCAACTCCAACTGTGGCAACGGGAATGTCTTCACCACCAGATATTGCATTAAGAGCTTCTACTTTTATTGCATCAACGGTGGTTTATTGAACACTATCCCGATTTCGAACAAAAGTCTTCCTCTACATTACTCTCACCAACCGCGGATGTGGGACGGGACTTGCAGCGGCAAGAAGAAGAGATGCAACGAGCACTCTAACAATCCCAGCTCCTTCTCCAACTTTAGCAAATGAACCCCGTTCAAGCACAACAGAAAAAATCACCTTTTACGCCGCAACATGTCCGATTGCTAGAAAAAATGGGGTTTAACAAATGATGGGCCACAAAAGGACTATCTTCTCTTGAGATCCTTCTTTCTGTGCTTTCGCTTTAACTCCACCCGAGCAAACTGTACTGACTACTTTGTTTAATTCTCCCACCTTATCTTATCTAAGTAAATACGGAACTCTGCCATTTCCACTTCACAAGAATACGAATTTCCCCATAAGATTGTGCATCGATTTAGCAAACCAATTCTTAAAGAAGCCCGTCTCAATAGCTCAGTGGTAGAGCAGTCAATGATTAACTGACTGGTATACTAATTAAGACCATATAAAGCCTTCTTGAGTTTGAAAAATTCTCCAGGATTATGAGGAACACTAGGAGGGGGAGTCATGTAAACTTCTTCGTGAAGATCGCCATTCAAGAAAGCATTTTTAATATCCATTTGCCAAAGAGGCCATTAATGAACAAAACCAACTGCAGTGAGAGTACAGACTGTAGTCATTTTTGCAACAGGAGCAAATGTCTCCTCATAATCCATACCATACTGTTGAGAGAATCCATGGGCAACCAATCTAGCTTTATATCGCTCAACTAATCCATCAGACTTAGTTTTGATTTTGTAGACCCAATGGGAACTAATTGTACATTTTCTAGGAGGTAAGGGGACCAAATCCCAAGAATCTGTTTTGTGCAAAGAAGAGAGTTCCTTAGCAATAGCCTGTTGCCAAAGAGGACCAAGAACTGACCTTTTATAAGAAGAAGGCTCAGAAACACTGTGAATAGTGGCTAAAAACGAGGAAAAAGAGTATGAATGACAAGAATAATCATAATCTGAGAGTTGAGTGGACTTACGAATACGTTGAGGATAATGAGGAGAAGGGTCCTCAATCTTAGGAGGTGGTTGGGTATCCGTAAGAGATGGGGCATCAGGGAGCAAGGTACCAGTATCTGCAGAATCAGTAATGCGCACCCTGCGAGAATAATGCAAAAGAAATGGGGCTGTGGGAATATGAGAATCAGATGCAGAAGGGGAATCAACATTTGTGATGCTGGGATCTTAAGAAGACAAACTATTAGTGTTATCAGAAAATGAATCAATATGAATGGGATCAGCTTTTGTTAAGTCATGAGTACTAGTAGGAATAGAATAGAAAGGAATATCTCAAGAAACAAGACATTATGAGACATAAAGTTTTTGAGTAGTCAGATTAAAACAACGATAGCCTTTTGTCCTTCACCATATCCAAGAAAAACACAAATGACAAAGCGAGATGATTACTTATTACGCTTAACATTAGGTCGAAGAACAAAACAAGTACAACCAAAAACTCTTAAAGCAGAATAATTAGGAGCATGCACAAACAACTTTTCAAATGAAGATAGACTTGAAGAGTAAGAAGAATGGATCTTATTAATTAAGGTAACAACAGTTAGAACTGTTTCTCCCCAAAACTCACTTGGAACAGAGGTGAATAAGAGAAGGGAATGGGCAATTTCAATAATGTGTCTATGTTTTCTTTCAGCGACCCCATTTTACTCAGGGGTGTTTGTACATGGAGATTGATGAATAGTGCCATCCAAAACAAAGTAATTCACGAAATTTGTTAGAAGTGTATTCCCCACCCAAATCACACCTAAAACACTTGATAATAGCTGAATATTGAGTTTTAACAAGAGCTCGAAAGATATGATAAATGTGCAAAAAGTCAGAACGATTTTTCATAAGATAAACCCAACAATAACGTGTGTAATCATCAATGAAAGAAACATAATATCGAGACTCCCCTTTGGTGGCAATAGGGGAAGGTCCCCAAACATCATAATGAACTAAGGCAAATGGTGCAATAGAAAAAGAAGTACTTGAATTAAAAGGAACAGCAGAAAAGTTTGCCAGTTTACAACTGTTGTGTGAATTCTAACGCAAGATCATGTATCGCAACAAGTAATAAAGTGATGAATAAAGATCATTCCCACGAGGACTGAGATTATTAACTACCGAAATTAGTTTAGCTCTAACTTTATTCAGATGACCAAAATTTGAGAGATTGTGATTAAAAACTAAAGAATTAACAAAAGTAATAAAACTAGCAACTAAACAATTACGAGTTTTGTGGGAAAGTTGATTCAATAATTGGAAAGCTTTAGGGGTTCCGATTTCACCAAGATTTATCCTACTCGAACCTGTTGATTAAATCCAATTGACGACTATTCCTTATGCTGCCAACAATTTCACTAAAGTAGATATTAATCTTTCTCAAGCATCAATAACCTATCCCAATAAGCAAGCTATCTACATCTCTGTGATAACTGTGAACTTATGAAATGCATTAAGCCCTAGAAATTTAAACGTTGCACTAGATCTCATAACTATCTCTAGCTTATGACGATTTAATGGTACTCCACACATGGTCTAGTCTAGTTATCACTTCTCAATCTCAAACCAAACCACAAAACAAGCAATTATTGGCCAGACAATCACAAGCATTAAGAATAGTGTGAAATACTCAGCATAAAAATAGAATAATCAATCAATCCAACATAATTCGAATGATCAAAATCTGGCTACATCGTAGCCCTAGAAAAATAATCTGGCAACTCATAATAAATGTAAACGAAATCCAAATTCTATTAAAGTTCATAATGAGAGAGAGAGAAAAAAAAAACTAGAAATCTCAAGAAAGTCGTGGCTCAATCTTGTCTCTAATCCGTCCTTCCTCGTCAATCCTGCAGTTTCCTTCCGTTTTCTGCCCTCCAAAATGTCCTTTTTGCTCACCCAAAATAGCCGACAGCCAAAAAATTCCATTTTTTCAACGTCTGATATCTTCTTTTATCGTAGGGTTTTCTTCTTTTCGCGCCTTTTTATAAAATTACCCTTAAATTTCCTGTTACGTTGCGCAGCTGCGCCATAACTGTGTTACTTCTATTTGTTCTTCAATCTCTTTACCAGTTGCATAAAAGTTTGCCCTTGTTCATTTTTCCTCAATCTTGGCCTCAAAATATATGTCTTTTCATATAATTCACCTACATCGCAAAACAAACATGGAACCAATCAAATTGCCCATAAATTACTCAAGAACTAACAAAATTTAAGTGAAAATGTGCTGAAATAATATATCAATATTACAGCCAACAATCACCCCCAAACTTAAACTTTGCTTGTCCTCAAGCAAAAGACACAACTAAAGAAAGAAACAAACTCAAAACTAAAGACTCGATACAAAAAAAAAAAAAACTCATGAAAGCAATGCTGTAGGATAATAAATTTTCACGGCCTCAGTAGCTTTTTCCCAACTTAAGAGGTGACTTTCAATCACAAGCATGAGAAATAATAACTTCACATGAGTTTCATTTTACTTCAAATCCCCAAAGTGAGTGTGTAAATAGCCTCTATCCTAATCAATTGTACCCGGATGAATTTATGCAAGTTAAGTGAATCATCAATATGTCTCTTTTATTTTCAAACACTTAGGACTTCATAAGCTCACTTTTCATGCCACTCTCCACTAATGTAAGTTAATCATAGCATTAAAGATCAGTAGGACTTTACATTTGGTTGTAACGTGTGGCAAGGGTCAAGGTAGGATAATGGATATAATATAAGGCTAAACTACCTGCAACCACACAACTATTTGAGGATGTTCAATGGAGCACATGCCAACTCTACTTCTTACCACCAAAACTATTCAACATATCTCTTTTATTTCATCTTTTATTTCACTTCCTCAACAATCATTCACAACATTTAAAAACACATAAAGAGTCCACACTCCCACAAACTTGCATTTTGATATTAACTACAAGGAGTGTGGTTGTTCTTTTTTCTTTTTATTCTTATCTTTTTTTCTGATGATTTTCTTCTTTTTTTTTTCAAAACAAAACAACACATCACCCAATCATCATACCTCTCATCATTCAATACACAACATGGCTCCACATTATCATCCTAGAACAATCATATGTTACAAGTAGGAATGTCATTAATTGGGGTAATCAACTTGGCAAGCTAAGGAAGAATTTGTAGGTTACACATGAAAGAAAAGGCTAATTAGGCTCAAATTGGTGGACTAGGGATATTCAATTATTTTAAGGGTTGGCTTGAAAGACTCAAACGATCCAAAGATGGCCTAAATTATTTCTCTAATGCTATGCAAACCTAGGATTTCACCTCGAGTGACAATCAAGCAAGTTCTAAAGTCCTATGAGCATTTTTCGGTTCACTTAAGCTCACATAAACCTTCTCTAAGCAACAACATAATTAGGCGAGGCTAAGTGCACATTAGATGGGGATTTTTCGTAAAACAAAACTATGTTTCAGTCAACTATCCTCATTTCTATCATGCATTCCCTACGCTACTCATCATCGGCCTATTTCTTATCTTTTCAGTATCACTTTAAAGTATATATTTTTTTCAAATTTTATGAGTTTTTTTTTTGTTTTTTTTTAATAGTGCTCAATGAAACACATAAAATTAGCAAAACTCATGAAACGCAAGCACCTAAAACAAGAAAACACATAAAACAAATATGAAAAGAATAAGTGTACAAACAAATAAGTAATCACCACCCCCAAACCGAGTAATAAACATTGTCCTCAATGTGAAAATAGGAAATTAAAGCAACCAGCGGACTTCCCTGAATAGTATCAATATTCATTAATCGTCAGGGATGTAGTCTCTAGCTGGCCACAAACGAAGCACCTCGAGTAGCATTTCGGTTCCGTTTAGGTGCCATAATCACACCACCCAACAAACACAAGATGTTTACGTAATGAACACAACCAAGCCCAGCACACACCAATCTCCTGAAGATAATGACAACCGCTAACCCTCAGTCAACCCGTACAGTTCAATCATAAATCAACCAGTAAACTCAAGCTAGATACAATTACCAATCACCTATTCAACCTAGAGTCTCACAATACCACCACTTCGGAATGCAGCTAAGTGTCAACGAATTTGCCTACTTTGGTAAAAACTTGAAGCACTAGTTATAAGATAGTCCGAATCCACAAACCACCCTCTTCTAACAAGCAGAACGCATCAAAATCCCCAATCAGCATGAGGGCATCACGACCCAAGCACACAAAAGCTATCAACACAGCAAAAACTACCAACTCAAAACACACAACTGGCATGCCACGACCCCTATTCTCAAGCGACCTTCACTATTTGGTTTTTTTTTCGTTACAAAGCAACCACGTACAAGTAGAGGGCACTCACCATGGCAAGAGCGTCGTCAGCCGCTGGCACCTCGTCATCATCTATACCGATGTGCCGTCATCGGCACCGTCGCTAAGCACGCGCTGCTCGTCCTTGCGATGGGTCAAAATGGGTGGGGTATTTTTAGGGTATTTTTGTGTCTGAATCTTGTGGTGTGATAGGTGGGTTTATTAAATGGGTTGGGAGTTTCGGTTTTGATATAAAGTGGGTTGTTGGGTAACTAAGTTGGGCCAAGAAGATATATAATTTTTTTTTCTTGAACATCAAAAGAAAGGACGTAAGCGCAGCTGCGCTACGTCTGCGCTATAATTTTTTTCTTTGAATGTCAAATGAAGAACGTAAGCGCAATTACGCCTGCGCTCTTTCTCACCCAACAAACTCTCGTGAGCGTAACTTGTAAACACCTTGAGCGCAATTATACTATATCATAGTGTAACAGCGCTTCTTTCACATCTCTTATTTTTTTTATTTTTCTCTCCCAGCATGCATCCCACGCAATCAAAATACCAATTTCTCCATACTTTCTCCCTTAATCGACTTGGTAGAACTCCTCTTCACCTCGGCTTCCCCCAAACGTTTTCTTGAACCTATCATGACAATAAAAATGAACCATTAACTTCGACAACTATAACTAAAAATAACTAAAACTATTAAATCGAGAAAAGTAAGAAAATTCGGGTTGCCTCCCAAAAAGCGCTTGTTTTAACATTGACAGCCCGACGGAGAAATTTCTCAAGCTGAGTTAAGGTGGACAACAGACTTGTGCTTATCAAACTCATCATCCCAATAAGTCTTCAACCGTCCGTTAACCTTGAACGTCCCCTTCTTCGAATGATTTACTTCAACAACTCCATAAGAAAATACCTTCGTTACAACAAAAGGGCCAGACCATCTTGATTTAAGCTTTTCGAAAAACAAGCGAAGCCTTGAGTTGTATAAAAGAACTTTCTGACCAGGCAAGAACTCTTTTTGTGAGATATGCTTATCATGCCACGCTTTTGTTCTCTCTTTATAGATCTTTGCATTCTCATAGGCCCCATTCCGGAACTCTTCTAACTCATTCAATTGCAAAAGTCTCTTTTCTCCTGCAGCTTGCATATCCAGATTCAACTGCTTCATTGCCCAATATGCCTTGTGCTCGAGCTCCACTGGTAAATGACAAGCTTTTACATAGACCAATCTGTAAGGTGACATCCCAATTGGTATTTTAAATGCAGTACGATACGCCCACATTGCATCATCAATCTTCTTGGCCCAATCTTTGCATGAATTTCCCACTGTTTTCTCAAGAATCTTCTTATTTCTCGATTTGAAACTTCTGCTTGCCCGTTGGTTTGAGGATGGTATGCGAGGGCTTTCCGATGTTTGACACCATATTTGAGTAAGAGGGCTTCAAACTGCTTGTTACAAAAGTGGGTACCTGCATCACTAATTATTGCTCGAGGTGTGCCAAACCTTTTAAAAATATTCTTCTTCAGAAAATTCAGCACTACTGCACCATCATTTGTTGGAGTCGCCACCGCTTCCACCCATTTAGATACCTAATCAACTGCCAACAAAATGTATTTGTTATTGTAGGAGGAAGGGAAAGGCCCCATGAAATCGATTCCCCACACATCAAAAAGTTCAACTTCAAGAATGTTCTGCAATGGCATTTCACTCCTTCTCGAGATATTCCCTAATCTCTGGCATCTGTCACATGCAACAACAAAAGTGTGAGCGTCTTTAAACAAGTTAGGTCAATAAAAACCCGATTGGACCACTTTTTCTGCTGTTCTATTACCTCCAAAGTGACCTCCACACTCAAGTGTGTGGCAATGCCGCAAAATATCTTATATCTCCTCTTTTGGAACACACCTTCTGATCACTTGATCGGCACAATGCTTGTAGAGTATAGGATCTTCCCAATAATAGTGCTTCACATCAGATAAAAATTTCTTCCTTTGCTGTTCATTAAGATCTGCTGGAATTACCTTCGCCGCTAGAAAATTCACAAAACTAGCATACCAGGGAAAAGTCTGAGCAGATTGTATTGCAAGGATCTTTTCATCGAGAAAGTCATATTCAATAGGTGGCTTCCCCATCTCAATCTCTGCTGGTAACTCAAGTCTAGAAAGGTGATCTGCTACCAAATTTTATGTGTCTTTCTTATCTCTGATCTCCAATTCGAATTCTTGTAACAATAATACCCAACGAATGAGCCTTGGCTTTGCATCCTTCTTGGCCATAAGGTACTTAATAGTTGAATGATCAGTGTAAACGATTACCTTATTTCCAATCAGATAGGGACAAAACTTGTCAAAGGCGAATACTATTGCGAGCAACTCTTTCTATGTTATTGCATAATTAAGTTGTGCATCATTAAGAGTGTGACTCGCATAGTAAATAGCATGAAACACCTTGTTCTTTCGCTGCCCCAAAATTGTTCCTACTGCGTAGTCGCTTGCATCGCACATCAACTCAAAGGTTAACTCCCAATCAGGTGCTACTACGATAGGTACTGACACAAGTTTCTCCTGGATTGTTATAAATGCACGTTCACAGTTTCATCCCACACAAATGGAACATTCTGCGCCAAAAGAGTTGAGAGTAGTTTGGCCATTTTTGAAAATTCCTTGATAAATCTCCTATAGAACCCTGCATGTCCCAAAAAGCTTTTAACCTCTTTCACATTTGTTTGTGCTGGCAACTTCTCTATGGTCTCAATCTTCTCACGATCAACTTCAATGCTTTTAGCTGAGATACGATGCCCCAAGACAATGCCCTCACACACTATGAAGTGACACTTCTCCTAATGTAACACCAAATTTGTCTCCTCGCATCTTTTCAACACTAACTCCAAATTGTAAAGACAATTATCAAACGACGTACCCACCACAGAAAAGTCATACATAAATACCTCAATTCCACACTCTACCAAATTTGAGAAGATATCCATCATGCATCTCTGAAAAGTACCTGGCGCGTTACATAATTCAAATGGCATTCTCCGAAAGGCAAATGTACCATAAGGACATGTAAATGTGGTTTTCTCCTGATCTTCTAGTGCAATAGCTATTTGATTGTAACCAGAGTAACCATCCAAGAAACAATAGTACTCATGTCCTGCCAATCTATCAAGCATCTGATCAACAAAGGGCAAGGGAAATTGGTCATTTCTCGTAGCCTTGTTCAACTTCCTATAGTCGATACACAATCTCCACCCAGTAACAGTCCTTGTAGGAATAAGTTCATTGTTTTCATTCTTCACAACTGTCATGTTGCCCTTCTGGGGTACAACTTGCACTGGACTTACCCAAGAACTATCTGAGATTGGGTAAATTACTCCTGCATCTAACCACTTCAGAACTTCCTTTCTTACCACTTCTTTCGTCATCGAATTGAGTCGCCTTTGTGCGTCAATGGATGGTTTACTATCATCCTCCATAAGAATACGATGCATGCACATAGAGGGGCGAATTCCCTTAATATCCGCTAAAGACCAACCAATCACCGATTTGTGAGTTCTAAGCACTCTCAGTAATTTATCTTCTTCTTCGTTAGAGAGTGACGAAGAGATAATTACTGGAAGTGTGTCTGTGAAAGCCCAGATTTTACATTGGCATAGAATTGCGTGTTTTGACTTATTTATGTGTTATATGAGTTAGAATGCGCTAATTCTGTGATTTATATTCCTATTACGTGCTATGTGTGCATTCATGAAATTTTCATCAAAATCGGCATCATAAATTTTATCGACGATTTTTATGAATAGTATTTTGAATGCACGTCCACTAAATTTTTTACACGGGTGTTTTAAACTTTTTAAAACCTAGTCCTCGAATATTAATAGACCCGTGTCTGGTTAAAACAGATTTCAAATCGGATTAGGAATTTTAAGGGTTTTTACATATTCTTTTGCAAAAATTGAGTTTTTAACCGAGTCGGGTATAACTATATACATATGGAATTTGCTGTCAACTAAAAATATGCTACTTAAAATAGTCTAAGTGTTAATTGCATTTATGTGAGCAAAAATAGTCTAAAAGACAATTAAAAGACTAAAAATACTAAATTTGTTTCAACTTTGACTTAGCCTTCTTGCTTTGACTTGGAATTTATATACATAATACACATAATATGTCATAAAACAAAAGCTCAAACACCTCAAAAACATACACTGTAATATACGACATCAGAAGGCCTGGATGCTGGGCCATTGAATATATATAACGTTCTCTAATATTCGTGCACGCGCATTTTCCAGTCAAAGGCTGGGAGGCGACAAAACCGTGAGTGGGGTTCCACAAAGCGGACAATACGTGCATAGTAGCACTGTACCTCGTGTCTGCACGTCCGGGCCCATGTTCCGGAGTGTTGTACTGCTTGGGGCGTTACAAAGTAGTATCAGAGCCGACCTTTCGTTGTGCTAGCAAGGACACTGGGTCCCCAAGGGGGGCGGATGTAATATCCCACATCAGAAGGCCTGGATGCTAGGCCATTGAATATATAGAGGGTTCTCTAATATTCGTGCACATGTGTTTTCCAGTCAAAGGCTGGGAGGCGACAAAACCGTGAGTGGGGTTCCACAAAGTGGACAATACGTGTATAGTAGCTCTGTACCTGGTGTCTGCACGTCTGGTCCCATGTTCCGGGGTGTTGTACTGCTTGGGGCGTTATACACACACTTGGCTGAAATCATGGAGGGCATTTTTGCTTAGTTTTTTATCAAATTTTCTCTTAGAATTTGCAATACAAAGCCAAAACTCTTCAACCAAAGCTTGATTTCATTTTTTGGGCACCTATTGCACAATTTTTTAGCATCATATAACATCAAAGGTAAGAGAAAAATTCTAGATCTCAAAATGCTATTTTGTGTCAATTCATATAATTGCATTTTTATCCTATAAAATTTAAATTATCTTTAGATTATTGCTCGGTAGTTGCCAAGGAGCATTTATGTGGGTTTATAGCTGTTTTGATCGGTTGTAGCATGTATTTATATTTTTTGGGTATTAAAGTTGAGTTATAGCTTCAATATTGAATAATTGTTGTTGTTGTGGTTGGAATTGATTGATTGTTTCTTCTAAAAGTTTGTTAATTGCGGAGTAGTAATGTTGTAATGCCGAATTTTTTATTGGAATGTTGTAGCAAAATCCCAAAAAATTCAGCCAAGAGCGTTGCCAAAATTAGGGTTGTCGGGCTTGTTTTGGGTGACTTTTGGTTGGTCTCTAGTAGGGTTATTGTAATTGCATGTGTGGTTAGGTGATAAAAAGTGGTTTGGAGGTTATTGGATTAGTAGATTGTAAGTTATATTTGTTGGAAGTTTGTGTAGTCTTTCTTTAAATGTGAAAATATTGTCTTTGGTTGTTTAGGTGGTGTTTGAGGGGTTGAATCTTGGGTTGTTGTTGGTTAGATTCGGGATTGGTTGTGTGGTTTAATGCATGTTAAGTTAGGTGGCCTACTTTGTCATCTAACTTAGTTGTTAGTTGTTTATTTGATTAGTTGATGTTATGTTATTGAAATGATGTTAACTGAATGAATATTGATGATGTCGGGAGTTAGGCAACCTACTTCTGTTGTTCTCCCATATGTGAATTTTATTATTATTGTCATGAGTCTTGATAGTATGTGCTACCTTTCGGGCAGTATTGGGCTGTCGGGTTGATAACGGCATGACTATCATAGACTATTCCCAACTCGCATGGGCAGAGATGCCATGGAGGGAGGGGCTAGATAAGGTACCTCAGGTGTGTATTATAGGAGTTACAAGAAGATGGTTGAGATCGTGATGGCGTATGGAGCTACACCAACTAGTGTATTCTTTCACAATTGAATGGTCATTTATGTGATTGAATTGAAAAGTTGATGTTAATGAAGTTGTTATTGTTGATGTTTTCAAAAGATCTATAGAATTCTTCACTGGGCTTTGTTTTATATAAGCTCACTCTCATTCGTTATCTGCAATCAGGTGTTATTGAACCGGATTACGGGTACATGCCTCAGGAAGCTGAGAATATGCCTTACGTGGACGAGTCTTATGTGCCGGAGTCGTTTCCATGAGTTTGTCTTAGTTTTGTAATATATTATATTGCTTAACGTACTTAAGGATAAGGACTTATGTAATGCTAGTTTAGTAGTCTTTGTTTTGAGCATGAATAAGTTGCCAGACTAGTTTATAATCTATTTTGCAAACGTATGATGTAGCCTATGTATGATGTTGGAATGGTGGCATATAACTTATGGATGAATTGTTGAAAGAATGTTTAATATATGGAAATGGTTGCGTTGTATGTTGTTAACATGGTTGTGGAGTTGTTGTTGATCTTTGGAGTTGGTTGTATGAAGTTCTAAGGGTTGGTTTAGAGCCCTGATGTCCGTATTACTGTCGTTATACTGCCGAAATTCTGTTGCGTCCTGACTGATCGTAGGTGGGGTCGAGTTGGGACGTTACAGTGTTTGACTGGCCCAAGTATATGTAGCGCAAGTGTGCTGGTAGAGGTTTGAATTCCAACACAGGTGGTTGCTCAATTGATAACTTGGAACGTGCAGAACCTTCTCCTAATTCTTCGAAATATTTTCGCCTATTTGGTTCAAATGAATCCATCCAATTTAAATATGCTTGCACCTCTTCATCTTCCAAATCAACAAGATCACCTTGCACCAAGCTAGCCTCTAAGGGATCTAGTCGACCCACCTGGCTAGGCACTATAACTTGTACATCATCAACACGAAAACAACTGTCACTAGCTTCAGGGTACTTGATAGCTTTGAACACATTAAAAATCACTTCTTCTTCTTGTACTCTTAGTCGCAGCTTTCCCCTTTGAACATCAATAAGTGCTCTTCCAGTTGCAAGGAATGGTCTCCCAAAAATGATAGGAATCTCCTTGTCTTCCTCCATGTCCAATACTATGAAATCCGCAGGGAATATGAACTTGTCGACTTTGACTAGCACATCTTCAATAACTCCTCTAGGATGCTTTAGCGAGCAATCAGCTAACTGCAATGTAACAGTTGTGGGCCTCGCCTCACCCAATCCAAGCTTCCTGAAAATAGATAAAGGCATCAAATTAATACTAGCACCCAAATCACACAAAGCTCGCTCAAAAACAACATTGTCAATTTCACAAGGAATAGTAAAATACCCTAGATCCTTGAGCTTTTGTAGTAGCTTCTTCTGTAGGATTGCGCTGCACTCCTCAGTAAGTGCAACTGTCTCGTAATCACCAAGCCTCCTCTTATTTGAAAGAATATCCTTCATGAACTTCACATAACTCGGCATTTGTTCAAGTGAATCTGCAAATGGAATATTAATGTGAAGCTTCTTAAAAACTTCAATAAATTTAGCAAATTGTTTGTCAAGCTTGTTCTTCTGCAATCGTTGAGGGAATGGTACCACCACAGGTGGTTCCTGTGTAGGATGTGGCTGAGCTTCTACTTTCTCTTCATCTTTCGCCTCATTCTTCTTCTCACATTTCTCAACCTTCTTGGTTCTCACTGGTTCCTCTAACTCTTTGCCGCTTCTCAAGGTAACAGCTTTACAATGCTCTTTACCCTCTCTTCTAGGATTCACCTCTGAAGTGCTAGGTAAATTCCCTTGTTGTCTTTCTGAAAATATCGTAGCCATTTGGCTAAACTGTGCCTCTAAATTTCTGATTTGTACAGACTGGTTCTAAAAGTTTGTCCCTGTTTCATTCATGAATTGAGTTTGCAAAGTTGCCAACTGAGCCAATGTTTCCTCTAGGTTCACCTTCTTCTCTGGTGGTGGGTTATTCTGCTCAGGCTGCAACACATTCTGAGTATTTCTCCAGGAAAAATTCGGATGATTACGCCATGATGGATTATATATGTTAGAGTACTGATTGTGCTGCTACCTATTAAAATTCCCCACATACTGTGCTTGTTCTGCTGTGCCTTGCGCAAATGGATTTCCAACCTGACATTCTGCACTATGATGTGTACCACAACAAAACTCGCACACCATTACCGCTTGGACAGCATTAGCAGTCATTTGATTATTTTCCAACTGTTTCGCGAGATTGTCAATTTTCGCTGTCAAGGCGGTTATGGCATCAATCTCATGGATCCCGATTGTCATCTTTGGTGTGACTCTCTCGCTCGACCACTGCTAATTGTTCAAGACAATATCCTCAAGCAATGCCTAAGCTTCATCTGCTGTCTTGTTCATTAAAGCTCCTCCTGCTGATGCATCAATCAAAGTTCTTGTGGTGCTAACAGCTCATTGTAAAAATTGTGAACTTGCATCCACCTAGGTACACCATGATTAGGACACTTCCTCAACAACGCTTTATACCTCTCCCATGCTTCACACAAAGTTTATCCCTCATGTTGCACAAAATTATTGATTTCTATGCACAGCTTCGCTGTCTTTCCAGGTAGGAAAAATCTCGACATAAACTTGTGCACCAAATCCTCCTAAGTGGTGATTGAATCCGAAAGCAGTGAGTTCAATCATTCCTTAGTTTGATCCCTTAAAGAGAAAGGAAATAAGCGAAGGCGCAGAACTTCATCAGTGACTCCATTGTACTTAACAATTCCACAGACTTCAAGGTGCTGGTTAGGATCTTCAAAAGGCAGTCCATGAAATTGAATATTCTGAATCAACTGTAGTGTCACTGTCTTCAAGTCAAAATCATGCGCCTGAATTGCTGGCCTTCTAATCACAGGTTGAATTCCAGTGGGTGGTAACGCATACTCTTGCAGTGTTCTAGGTGGATTTTTCTGATTAACTGCTTGATTATTTTCTTCCTGTGCTACCACGATGTCAGCCATATTCCCTTGCAAATGATGGGTAGTTGTAGTAGCTCTTTTCTCATTTCCGTTCTTCCGACAGGTCTGTTCTATTTCAGGATCGAAAGGCAACAAATTGCTACCTCCTGACTTTCGCATGCACGTAAAGGAATATGTTCCTGAAATACACGTAACGAAAATAAGATAACAAAACAAAATTAAATAAAATCCAAAGTAAAATTAAAGCTATTTGGGATCGATATTAATAATTGACACAGTCCCCGGCAACGGCGCCAAAAACTTAAGATTTGCTTGTCCTCAAGCAAAAGACACAACTAAATAAAGAAACAAACTCAAAACTAAAGACTCGACACAAAAAAAAATTCTCATGAAAGCAATGCTGTAGGATAGTAAATTTTCACGGCCTTAGTAGCTTTTTCCCAACTCAAGAGATGACTTTCAATCACAAGCATGAGAAATAATAACTTCACATAAGTTTCATTTTAGTTTAAATCCCCCAAGTGAATGTGTGAATAGCCTCTATCCTAATCAATTGTACCTAGATGAGTTTATGCAAGTTAAGTGAATCATCAATATAGATCTTTTATTTTCAATCACTTAGGACTTCATAAGCTCACTTTTCATGCCACTCTCCACTAATGTAGGTTAATCATAACATTAAAGATCAGTAGGACTTTACATTTGGTTGTAACGTGTGGCAAGGGTCAAGGTAGGATAATGGATATAATATAAGGCTAAACTACCTGCAAGCACACAACCATTCGATGATGTTCAATGGAGCACATGCCAACTCTACTTCTTACCACTAAAACTATTCAACATATCTCTTTTCTTTCATCTTTCATCTTTCATTTCACTTCCTCAACAATCATTCACAACATTTAAAAACACATAAAGAGTCCACACTCCCCCAAACTTTCATTTTGATATTAACTACAAGGAATGTGGTTGTTCTCTTTCCTTTTTATTCTTCTCTTTTTTTTTCAAAACAAAACAACACATCACCCAATCATCATACCTCCCATCATTCAATACACAACATGGCTCCGTATAATCATCCTAGAACAATCAATTGTTACAAGTAGGAAGGTCATTAATTGGGGTAATCAACTTGACAAGCTAAGGAAGAATTTATAGGTTGCACATGAAATAAAAGGCTAATTAGGCTCAAATTGATGGACTAGGGATATTCAATTATTTCAAGGGTTGGCTTGAAAGGCTCAAACAATCCAAAGATGGCCTAAATCATTTCTCTAATCCTATGCAACCTAGGATTTCGTCTTGAGTGACAATCAAGCAAGTTCTAAAGTCCTATGAGCATTTTTCGGTTCACTTAAACTCACATAAACCTTCTCTAAGAAACAACATAATTAGGCGAAGCAAAATGCCCATTAGATGGGGATTTTTTGTAAAACAAAACTAGGTTTCAGTCAACTATCCTCATTTCTATCATGCATTCCTTACGCTACTCATCATCGGCCTATTTCTTATCTTTCCAGCATCACTTTCAACTATATATATTTTCAAATTTTCTGAGTTTTTGTTTTTTGTTTTTGTTTTTTAATAGTGCTCAATGAAACAAATAAAATTAGCAAAACTCATGAAAAGAAAACACCTAAAACAAGAAAACACATAAAAACAAATATGAAAAGAATAAGTGCGCAAACAAGCAAGTAATCACCACCCCCAAACCGAGTAATAAACATTGTCCTCAATGTGAAAATAGGAAAGTAAAGCAACTAGAGGACTTCCCTGAATAGTATTGATATTCATTGATCGTCAGGGATGTAGTCCCTAGTTGGCGACAAACGAAGCACCTTGAGTAACATTCCGGTTCTGTTTAGGTGCCATAATCACACCACCCAACAAACACAAGATGTTTTCGCAATGAACACAACCAAGCCCAGCACACACCAATCTCCTGAAGATAATGGCAACCGCTAACCCTTAGTTAACCCGTACAGTTCAATCACAAATCAACCAGTAAACTCAAGCCAGATACAGTTACCAATCACCTAATCAACCTAGAGTCTCACAATAACACCAATTCGGAATGCAGCTAAGTGTCAACGAATCTGCCTACTTTGGTAAAAACTTGAAGCACTAGTTATAAGATAGTCTGAATCCACAAACCACCCTCTTTTAACAAGCAGAATGCATCAAAATCCTCAATCAGCACGAGGGCATCACGACCCAAGCACACAAAAGCTATCAACACAAAAAAAACTGCCAACTCAAAACACACGACTGGCATGCAACGACCCCTGTTCTCAAGCATCCTTCACTACAACCACTACAATCAGAAATATCACAAGTTTTTAAATTTCCTAATGCTCCTGTAGACAGTAAGTATTTTAAATGAGGTGTTGAAACATGACCAAGGCAAGAATGCCACAAATAAAACTTAGAAGAAGAAGAATTTAAGTGAAAATATGACAAATCAACACTAGAAGCTGCAATAATTGGTACTTTGAGCTCGTCCAAAATGTATAGTTCCTCCTGCCTACGGCCTGTCCCAATCAGCTTCTAGGATTGTGGATCCTAAACATGACAAGAAGTAGAAGAAAATGAGACAGAATAACCAGAATCACATAATTGACTAATAGAGACTAGATTCATTGTAAGATTAGGAATGTGGTCAACATTAGAAAGAGACAAATTAGGTGTGACAACAAAACCAACACCTACTCATGGCATAAAAGTACCATTAGTAGTCATGATAGACATAGATGATTTAAGGTACAAGGAAACAAAAGATGATGAATCAGATGACATATGATGAGATACTTTTGAGTCTAAGATCCATGTGGAAAAATACTTACCTAAAGAACTAAAAGATGACAAACCTATTGGAGAAGAGGTAGACATAGCATATGATTGTGTGGTAATAAACTTCTTAAATTGCTCAGCAAGAATTGTCATTGTTGGATGAGAAGATGAATAGTCACCAAAACCAAACAAGTCTGATGATGGTACAACTGCTGCAGTTTTAGGCTACGGAGTCATGTGAGCTTGATGTTGAGATTGGTTGCCATATTTCCATGTAAGATGTTACTACTGTTGTTGATTTATGCTTAACAACTTAGGACATTGAGCCTTCCAATGACCTTTTTTCTTACAAAAATGACATTCATCATTAGCAGTCGTGGAATAGTGCTTGTTTTGAGAATTAACATGAGGTTTTGAAGGAACTGCAAAGACAGGTGGATTAGGTGCGGGGAGAATCCCTTTTTCTGCATGAGTCTTAAAATGTATCTCCTCAGCCAATAACTCACTGACCATAGAATCAACAGAATGAAGTAGACTACGATGCAAAATTGACCCATGAAGTCCCTCAAAATAATCACGTAATGCCATAAAAAATTGAACTAATCGCTGTTCTTCTCTACGAGTAATATATGGAGCACAAGCCCGTAACTCTGGTGATTTGGTGAAAGCCAATTAATCCTAAAGATTTGTCATTGCAGAGTAAAATTCCTGAATACTTATGTTTTTCTGTTCCAAAGCCCGAATATCGAAATTTAACTGATATTGGTTTGCAAAATTAGACTGGGTGTACAATTTTGACAGATGATCCTATACCTCCTTGGCATATTCATACTTTTCCAACTACATATGTGAAGCCCCGAACGTATTCAAACATTCATATATATCAATTCATAAGCATTTAACGTGCACTCGTATTGTCTTATTTGCATTCACGAACTTCCAAGTACATTTACATGGTTTTACATGCATTTGAATGGTTTTACGTATAATTGTCTCGTTTAACGTGCTTTTAAATTCAATAACGTGCATGAAAGTGTATTAGATAACGTAGATTTCAATTAGTATTTTATTCAGTTACAATAGTTAACTAAACAATTAAAACCAAACCATAATGGCAAACTAGAAAAAAACAATTAGTTAGAGAGGCAAATGGGTCATTAAGTTTCTCCTAAAATATCCTACCTAACTAAAAACACACTCACACAACACAACACACACATATACATGGTTTATACATACACACACTCACATACACAACACCATGAAAATGGGAGAAAAAAGAAAAGAAGAGAAGAAGCAAGAAGAAAAGAAGGAACGAGGAAAAGATTTAAGCCATTAGCAAGCATTTTCCAAGCTCCTTCTTACACCTACAAGCTCTTCTTTGCATTTGTGCTACATTTGAGGTGAAGGGAGTTTTCTACAAGCTTTTCAAAGGTCATATGATATATGTTTATGAGTTCTAAGTTGTTATTGAGCATGATTAAGGTACCGTATATGCTTATTTTGTAGATTTGAACTTGGATTGTTGGTTTAGGGTTTCAAGATTTTGTTGTAGTATCATGTTTAGCTTGACCTTGCCTATATAAGCTTGAGTGGTGTTTAGATGGGTATATTATGCAAGATTTGTGGTGTGGATAGTAGGCTATGCAACAATAGGTAACAATTTATGGAAATCATCCATACATGTTTATGTTGTGAATATGGAGTTGTGTGATTTATTTGATTCTTGATGGATTGCATTTAGATGATGTTTATAGCTTGTTAAGTTGTGGTTTTAGAGTTGTGGTTGTGGTGGAATTTGTATTTGGTGAAATGGCTAGGAGTTCGCTTTAAGTGGCATAGCAAAATGAGATAGAAAAAGGGAAATTCATGTGTTTTGCTGAAGGATCCGGTCGACAAGATCCAAGACTAGGTCGACCGGATACGTCAACTGGATACTATCTGCCATGCATCCGGTCGACCGGATCCGGACGAGTGGGTCATCCAAATCACTTGACAGGATGGTTGATAATTTTGCGCAATGTTTTTTTGGAGGGCATATCTCAGTCAATTCAACTCCGAATTGAGTTCCATTTGATTCTAGAACAATCTACTTTCGATAAGCTTTAATTCTATACCAGAATCAAATTATTTGGACTTTGGGAAAGTAGGAAACTAAACTGTTTAAATTAGGCTAATGCAGAAGCGTTGAAGTTGCTACATGGTTAAACACTTGCATGATGAAGCAACCTTCCTTGTTGTCCTCCACATTATGTCTTATGAATTCTAAAATTCAAGGTGTTCACACGTTATTCTTGTTTTACACGTGGAACCACGTTTGAATATGAATCCTTCCATGAGTTTTGAACCATCTATGTGCTTGATTAATACTTCTACATGTATAAATGTCCCCGCATGCAAGATAATTTACATATACACACAAGATTACATTAGGGCAAGAGCCAATCAATAAATATCGAACTTCTATGAACTTAATATTGTTAATTCCTGTTATTGTTTGTATAATCAGAGGCAACCTACTTTGTTGACCTCCAAGTGTGTTCTAAATGCTACTTGTACCTAATTGCAAATGTAATTGAGATGCTATATACTTGTACATGTCTATATGTTCGGAGGTAACCTACTTTTTTGCCCTCCAATTGTACTCTTTCTATTGCTTAAAATCATTTACAGGCGCGACAAGGTTGCAACCATACTCTATGGGCATGGTAGCGTTTCGGTTCCACTAGGTGGCATCGGGCTTGCCAAGAGAACTCGACTACCATGGACCCAAATCCCACTCTTGTTTGGATTTTGATCCTTGGAGATGTGGGTCATAAGAATTGGGTTTATCCGGATTACCCTATGATTGGAGTAAAGGGGTCGAGATTGTTCATTGATTCTAGGCCGGCTGTCTTCAACAACTGCAAAAACAACTGTATCATTTTAATACTATGTGTTACCACTCCTACTGGAGCCTTAGCCCGTGGAGAGTTGGGTTATATGTTCAATGTCATGTATCACCCATAATGTGTATAGTTCATTTGATGGTTTACTATCATGTTGATATCCGCTTATTGTTAATGCCTGTTACCATATGATACCATTCTTGTTTGGGTCCTGGCCCTTGGAGATTTGGATTATATGTGGTTGTTATCTTGTTAATTGAACATATATGCATGGCATGACTTTCCAAATGATTTCGAAAGGATAAAACACTTGCAAAAATCCATTTCCCGTTATCCCTTGCTGAGCTAAGTGTAGTTCACCCCTCTTTATGATTATTTCAGGTGAGGTGGAGCCCAAGCCGACCCCCCTCAAGTTGATCAAGAGCTTCCTTGATGGGATGAGTCGGATTGCTGCTTTTGTGTTCAATGAGCTTACTTGTTGGTGTAATTGATGAATCACTTGGTGTAGTAATAACTTACTCTTTTGGATCACTATGATGTAACTAAGTAGACTATTATTCCTTCGAGACCTAGAGACCCGAACGTTAGTTAGTTGTTATGTATGAACAGGTGATTTGAGGTATTGTGAATGTTTTACAGATTGTTGTAATCCTTTAAGGCCGATGACTTGGCAGTCTCTTGGAACTTTTATGGTGTTTAAAGTGGATGTATAAATTGCTAAGTTGTTAATCACGGGTTTAAAGCGTTACAAACATCATATTCCGGCCTTAGCCTAGCAATGGATTAGGTTCAGGGCGTAACAGCATACCTATCGAATACTTAACTGAGTTGTTGATCCAAGTGATAATTTTTGAATTGTTTGTTTCCCAAGCATCTAAAAAGGTACCATAATTTTTAGTGTTTTCATCCTTAGGTTTACTCAAAGAACCATCAACGTAACCCTACATCTTCTTTCCTTTGAGAAAATTTTTCATGACATAACTCAAGTAAGAAAAATGTGTCATGGAATCTTATACTAATATACTGTAGCGAATCGTTATTGTCAAAAGCCATGATGATAATCAACAAGAAAGACAACTCAAAGATGAGAACAATGAAAACTAAATACCAACAAACTAAAAGTTTCAATCTCTGCCATATAAAAAAAACCCAAACCAAAATTAACGTGTGTCGACAATGATTCCGTAAGGGCAACAATAAATATTTCCAAAATAGCAACACTAGCGCAACAACAAGTAAATAAATTTCAAACCATGAGCAAGTTGTTGAGAACAATTTCTTCAATTTGCCGAGAATGATTTCCTTAATGCGGCCACTTTCTTCAATTTGCAAAGCTGTGATGATCTATGACCAAAAGAAACAAAGCTTTGATGATCTTATTCCACCGTCACCAACGTCCTGATGAGTTTTAGCTTTTTCCCTTTCTTTTTTTTTGTTTTGATTTTTTTTAATAAGTTAGGCTCTGATATCATGTTAAAGTAAGAAAAAGGGAAAGCAGCCATATTTCTCATACATTTAATCATAATCGTTACAATGACAAAAGATGTGTTAAATAAGTTTACAACTTAAAAGAAATAAAAGACTAATCTACCTTTAGACTAAATAAATATAATAATATACATATTCTAACAAAGAGGAGCTCAGCGCATGAAAAATATTTTCTTTTTAGCTAGGAAGAAAGGGAAAATATGAGAATTAATACTTTTTGGTACTTCATTTTCTACTATATAAATTCGAAATTAAGCGCATATACCTTTTTTACAATACCTTGATTCAGAATAGAAATGCTAGACACTTTCATGTCTTTTTATTGACATTTTTTGTATATATTTTTCATATTATATTAAACTAGCAATATTATTTTGTGTAAAGATCAATTACTGATTAGCCTGGCATTGCATATGGTGTAACATCCACTTCTCCTCCAAAGTAGGGCATAAATAACCCTATATTTACTTGCTACCTTCTTATGGTATAACTGTTATAACATCTACTTCTCTAAAGTACGACATAAATAACATTATATTTACTTGGTATCTTCTAATGGTATAAGTTTCATGATTTGTCTAGGGCGGAGGTGTATATATATGAGAGGGTTGCAGTCTTCACTCACTTAATTTTTTTTTAAGAAAAAATATATGTATTTTTAATGAGGATATTTTTTATTTGAAAATTCAATTTAGCCTTTTTTTTCAAAAAATAAACTTTGCCTTCACTAATTAAATTTTTTTATACATAAATTTTAAATCAAATGATTTTAACTTCTACTAAACAAAAATTATAAATTCAATTAAGGTTAATATAGCAAAAACCTATGTCCCCACCCATTCTACCCACCCACCTACCTACCCATCCACTCCCTACATTAGAGGTCTTACTTGACTCAACAACCAACATGAGCCCTACCTAGCACCCTGTTCTATGAATTTGACTCCCCTAATAACATTGCTTGTTTGATAATGTTATTAGAAAAAAATCTTAATTATTTATTTATTAAAAAAATATTTAAACCTTTAATTGAATATCAAACAAAATCAACTCATAATCTTTCCTAATCTAACTTAATCTTCCTTAATCTTCTAGACTATGCACAATTATTTAATCATTCGTACTAAATTTGGTTTTGTACTAATACATGTGGAAATTGACTATTTCACGCTAACTGATATACCACTAGGAAAATTTGAATATTATTTGAAATTTATACCTCCACAATGTTTCATGACATATGAAAACCATGACTTTGCCAAAATCAGCAATCTAGAATAGAGTTGCTTTAGTCCGAATTGACATCATTTCTCTTATATAGGGTAAATCTTACATATATGTGAGACTCAATTTTTCTATCACGGATTAATATCAATCCGGATTGCTTGAAAAAAATTTCCACCCAAATATTATATTACGCCAGTGGGATAACGAGTGATGTTTTTCCATACTAAGATGTGAACATTGTTTCCAATGATGCAATATTCTTCCCTGCATTTGGGATGTTCAGTTAAATGCTTCAGATTTACAATTTGAGAAATGAGAGTACGTGTTTGTTCGCGTTCGTGTCAAGTGTAATGATCTACAACTTAGAAAATAACATTATAAAGTGATATACTTGATTGGGAGAGTAGCACCAATGGTCATGTATGTTTCATTAAAAATTTAGTATAGTCCTATATGTTTCAAAAGTCTCAATTTAGTCCTATATGTTTGTCAAGTCTCAGTTTAGTCTTATATGTTTCAAAGGTCTCAATTTAGTCCTATATATTTACCTAAAAATCTCAGTTTAGTCCTATATGTTTTCTAAAAGTATCATATTAGTTCTAACCATTAAAATTGGGGTTAACTTTAACAGAAAATTGGTCATGTGATTCACACATGATCATGGTTAGAGGGGCAAAATTGAAAAACAATATGCACAAAAGAGAAAAGTTCAATTAGATCTTGAATGTTTGAAAAATTGAAAAACAACATGTGCAGAAAATAGTCTTTTTTTTTCCAGAAGGATGTTAAATGGGTGCCAATCTAATGAATATTCAACACAGACATGAATCTAATTTTAAAGAGTTCTTGCTCGGGATCCCTTAAAATCCTATACTGTAAATCCTTCTACTCAAAGTCGACTAGTGAACCTAAGCGTAAATGGTTGTTTTGATCAGCACTCAAAACAATGGAAGAGGGATCGTCTCCTTCATATCTTCCCCAAACCAATCGTTAAAAGCATCTTGTCAATCCAACTCTCGATTTCTGATATTGGCGATAAAGTGGTTTGGCCGTTCACGAGAAATGGCTCTTATTCAGTGAAATCTGGATTTAGAGTAATTTTAGCATCCAGTTTGTCTCATAGGCCTTCACAAACGAGCATTGCTAGGTCATCTCGGATATTACCGCAGGACATTTAGAATCTGATTTGGTTTTCTCACGTCCCACTCAAGATCAAAGTTTTCTTGTGAAAAACTTGTAAAAATGGGCTCCCCACAATGGAAAATCTCTTTAAGCGTGAATGCAAAAGTTCTTCTTTGGGTTGCATCTGTAATGCTGAAATTGAGTCAATTGAGCATGCTTTACTGTTATGTCCTTGGACACTGCGGTATTGGTATGCATCACCCTTACAATGTGCTATTAACCCCCATAAAATTTCAAGGTTTGGTGACTGGCTTATTTCAATTACTGATCAATGTAACATTATAGGTTACAAACGAAGTGAAACAAGCCTTTAAAGTGGCAGTTTGTTGCTAGAAAATCTAAAAAACAAGATGTAAAGCTAATATTGAAGAGAAAGAAGTAGCAGTTGATCAAACAATCAAGCAAACATCTATTTAATCTTTGAACTTCTTATTTGTCAGCACCAAAGATTAGAAAGCATTCAAGAAAATTCTAACCGTGAACTTCAAGTCCCTACAGGTTGGTCACACCCGCAAAGAAATCATTACAAAATCAATGTCGATGCGACCTTTTGCAAGTCGAGGAAATTAGCTGCTTATGCTTTCATTTGTAGGGACGGGCAAGGAAGTTTAATCTATTGGCAAGCAGTCTCTTTCCACTGTTGTTCAATTTTTGAAGCAGAGGTTGTGGCTATTCGAAATGGATGTCATTTTGCTCAACAGTCTTCTCTCATCAACGTCACAAATGAAAGTGATGCAGATGCAGTTATCAAGGCAATCGATTCTCCGAAACTTGCTGTTTAGAGAGCGAGATCACTGTTGGAAGATATCAAAAAGATTGTTACTTCAAGGCCTCTTTTCAGACTTCAATGCATTAGAAGAACTGCTAATTGTGCGACTGACTGGATAGCAAAATGTAAACTTAAAGACAACTTGCCCTTAGATTGGATTTCAAATATACCAATCCCCTTGTATAATCTTCTACAATCTGATTTCCTTCTCACTGGAGCGGAATGATGTACTTTGTACTATTTTCATTCTTAGTAATATAACTATTGTGTTTTGACCAAAAAACAAAAAAACCTAAGTAAGCTCCTAGAATTCACAACTAAAAGTTTTTTGCTACTGCTATATATTAACAAGATTAAATATAACTACGGGTAATCTTCTTCGCCCAACACCTAAATTAGAACCCTCAGGTTATCTCACATATTTTTGTTTGCAAGAAAACATCATTAGATATCTCCATAAGGGAAAAAAGTTCAAAACATCCAGATGTTCTAAAATGCCTAAAAGTTTTGAAATGTCTAGACCTGATTTGTGTGTAAGGTGTGACTTTACATAAGTAACGAGCTCACCCACCACTAATAACGTGAATGCTCCACAATTAATCTATTTAGGAGAATGGTTTTCTCATATGTCTTGTCACCCCTCAACACCTCTCTTTGTCACTCCTTAACAACTCTTCTATTACGGTAAACAAAGCATTCAAATAATGGTAAATGGAACTAAACAAACCACCCCACTAATGTACCTAATAACAAGATAAATATTATTGATAAGTTTAATTTTGAATTTTGTATTCTTCGATGTATCCATTTGCTGTATATAGTTATCCTAAATATTAGGGTATCTCTAATGGTGGGAACTATTTACAAAAATTTATTATTTTTGACTATTTTAGAGACTCGAGTCTTTAAATTTAGAGTCAAAATAAATAGGGCTCACCACTTTTATCAACTTTTTAGCCAAAATAGAGACCCAATCACTTTTTGGGTCTCTAAATTTAGAGCAAAAAAAATAAATTGAGTCTCTATTTTAGCTAAAATCTCTAAAATTGTGTGATCCTCATGTATTTTGACTCTAAATTTAGAGACCCAATCTCTAAAAATTATTAAAAATAGTAAATTTTTGTAAATAATATCTCCTATTGGAGATACCCTTAACTATACATTATTGTATATAAGGCTGTATCTAGGCAGTAGTTTCACTGTGAATAAAATCAAACTTATTCCTGAAAATCTTTTATGGTATCAGTAAATTACGACTAACGTCTCTATTCCTATATTTCCCACACTTTTCCGCTTTTTCCATTATGTCTTCCAAAGACATTACCTTCTCCTTGTCTGCCTCTCAAATTAAAACCTTCCTCACCATTAATCTCGATCATACCAACTTTCTCACATGGAAGAGACAGATTACTACCTTCTTCACTTTCAACGGGCTTCTTCCTTATGTTGATAGCTCTCTCTCAAAACCCAAACCCTCATCCGAGACATATACAACCTCAATATCTTCCTCCTCATCTGATGTTTCTACCACTTCTGCCACCTCCTCTATTTCTCTTAATGACTGGTTGAAGTATGACAGTTTTGTGATGGCCTGTATTAATGCGACACACTCTGAATCTTTGGTTCATCAAACCATAGGTTTTGAGTTTGCTCGCGCTTTATGGGTTTATCTTGAAGAGTCCTTTTTTCCAACAATCCCTTGCTCGTCGTTCTCTGCTTCGATCTCAACTTCGTACAATTCGTAAGGATAATCTGTCCATCACTGACTATCTCCAAAAAATCTGTCTTCTTTTCTCTTCCCTTGGGGCTATTGGAGATCTTTTCTCAGATTCAAATTTAGTGTTCATAGCTCTTGATGGTCTCCTTCAGTCATATCGCCTGTTCATAACGTCCATAGAGAACCTAGATCACATTCCAACCTTTGGTTAGCTTCGCGCAAAATTGTTCACTAATATAGCGATAAATACGACACTCAAACCATTTTATTTTTACTACATTTGCATATTCCCTTGTAAAAAAAATACAACACTTATATACTTTTACTGCAATGTAGGTTGATCTCAAAAAGTGAACAAACCAGATTCGAAATGATTCAAATTGCTAGTCATGAAGTTGAGAATCAGGGAAGACTTAAGAATCGGTGGTTGAATGGGGCTTGTGCAGAAGAAATTTAGCGAAAACTATAGCAAAATTAGACTCTAAACGATAAAAAAAATGCCTGAAAATGCCTAAGTCAACGATCCGGTCAAAGTCAACAAAATTCAGTCAAAATTGGTAGCAAACGCACGCTCGAGAGCGCCTCCTGGGCACTTAAGCGCCCTACACGGAATATTCCACTACCTTCGCAAATACCACGTGACGTGAATCCAGCGGAGCAGTAGAAGCACGCTCGAGCGCGCCCCTGAAATCTTGGCCTATAAATACCCCCTCCCGATTGGAATTTTTATTATAATTTAGATTATATAATTATTTTAGATAATTAATTTTAGATTTTAATATTTATTTTATTAATTAGTTTAAGTTTATTTTATAGTTAATTATAGTTTTAGTTGTCAAATACGAAGGAAGTTTTGCCCGAGTAGTTCTTATTCAGGAGCTGCCCAAGTAGCTCTTATTTGGAAAAAATTCTGTCCGAATACCTATTTTGCGGGGAACCTCTACTCAACCCGGACTTCAAAAATACGCGTTCATCAAAAGAGGGGAGCCTTTCTTGACTCTCTTTTATTTGTATAACTCGTATTTATTTATAATATCTAAGTAGATTAATATCTAGGAGAAGATATTGTAAATGATGGTCTTTTAATTTACTGTCTTGGATTTGGATAATTTGATTTAAATGCAATATATGGCTTGTACTATTAAATTTGTTATTGTCTTTCATATACATTATGCTTGTAGTTAATGTTATGATTGCTTTATATTCGTGTCATATATACCCGACCTTTAAATAGTGAATCTATAGGTTGTACCATGGATTCAATGAGATTATAGATTGTACGGTAATTTTTACTCAAGGAATTGTTAATTACTTAGTTTAGTTTGCCCAAGTTACTCTAGGTTACAAGGATAGATTTATATTTCAGCTATATAACGAACTCGAAGATAGAACGACACCTATAACAAATGTGAAAACTAGGATTTAATTGAACTAGGGAAATTAACTAGGTTAACGCTTGTAGCTTAACCCCGAGCATTGAATCAAAGTATCCTAAAAACCAAGCCTAGATTAACTACCTCATTACATATCATATCCCTAGGTCCTTTCCTTTATATTTGACAAAACCAATTCTTTAGCTTTAGTTTACGTTACTTGCACAATCATTCAAAACCATTCGTAATCTATCACGTTTTCACTTCAACACTTTCCAACACTACTTCACTTACTAACTCACGAGCTTCCCTATGGATTCGACTCCCCACTCAAAGCACACTACACTACATTGATTCGTGCACTTACGGATTTTAAAACTTGGTTACTTTGCGCACATTTTATAAGCCGATCGAGTAGCGATCAAGTTTTTGGCGCCATTGTCGAGAAAGCATGATGTAATTTAGTTTTTGATTAAGTGATCTTGAACGTGTTTTAGTGTTTTATTTACTGTCTATAAATATACTTGTTTATATACTATTTTTGTGTTTTATTTCTTGTGAATATATTTGGAGCACATTTCTTGTAATTACTTTCTGCATTTAGTTTGTTAAATTTTATACGCACAGGTGTCGTTCCTTGAATCCAGAACTCACCCAATTTGATCCTGAACCACAAAAAACTCCTTGTAGGAAAATTCAAATCTCAATAACAGATCAAGAAGGAAATGTTCAAAACCTTCCATCTCTTCCGGTTGCTCAACCTGTTAATCAACTCGTAAACCCACCAATGACTCTTCATCAACATTTGTCTCAGGGCGATTACAATCCCGAGTTTGCCATAGCCCCACCGGCTCTTGGCCATGTTAACTTCGAGCTTAAAATGGGAATTATTTCAATGCTTCATTCCTTCTACAGAAGAAGCAACGAAAACCCTCACGCTCACATCCTAGCATTCTTGGAAGCGTGTTCTACACTTCACATTCCTAATGTGACTCGTGAAAATATTCAGCTACGTCTCTTTCTATTTTCATTGAAAGATAAAGCCAAACAGTGGCTTAATCATCTTGATGCAGGAGCCATCACATCTTTGGAAGAACTTATTTGGAAATTCTTGCATAGATTCTTCTCGATGGCCAAGACCACCACTTTGCGAACAGATATTATGACATTCGCTCAATTGGACCTAGAGCCTTTTCATGAATCATGGGAGAAATTTAATGATCTCTGGAATCAGTGTCCTCACCATGGATTTGAACGTCCTGAACTCTTGCATTATTTTTTCAAATGTCTTACACCTTAGCAGAAAATGATGGTGAATGCAATGAGTAATGGAGGTTTTTATAATCTCACAGCAGACGATGCTTGGAATAGAATAGAGAATATAGCTGAAGACTCTCTCCAGAACACAGCTATAGATAGAGAGAGTAAAAGCACCCACAATCCCCAAAAGAGAGCATTGTTCAAAGTTAACTCAAACTCCAATTTGACAGAAAAAGTAGATGCCCTAGCACACCAAGTAGAAAAATTCATCTCTCTAGGGTCTACTTCATCACAAGTTTCACAAAACTCGGAGGTATGCGCAATATGCTCGGTAGTAGATCACTCTACTTTGAATTGCCCAATTGGTTTGCAATTCCTCGAGTTTATGCAAGAACAAGTCTACGCCACTCAAAGATTTACAAGGAATTACAATCCTTATTCTAACACTTATAATCCTGGATGACGAGACAATCCCGCTTTCTCTTGGCGTCAAGGGAATCAAGAGCCTCAGTTTTCCCAACAACAATATCAGAAACCACAGGGAAACTTTGAGCCTCGATTCCCTCAACAGTAATATCAAAAGACACAAAATACAAATCCTCCTAGTTTCTACCAAGTCCAAAAGGATAATCCGTCCAGAATGCAACGGAACAATTTTCCCTCTCTTCCTCCTATACAGTCATCATCTGATGACAAGTTTGATAAACTTTTGCAAGTGGTCCAAGTTTAGCAACAATCCATTGCTAAACTTGAAGGCCAAATCGAGTAGTTGGCCAAAAATTTTAGCAGAAGAGAGAGGGTAAGCTCCCATCTCAGACCGTGAAAAATCCACGAGGTTAGTACAGTATGTTCAAATTGAGAGCACCCAGGAACAAGCTAAGGTTGTTACAGTCCTTAGGAGTGGGAAGAGAATAGACAACCAGGTTGAAGAAAAAAGTAGGGATGTTCCTGAGGAAGTAGAGGAACCTAAGATTGATGATTTAAGTAATGATGTCGATGACTCCCATAGGAATGAGAACCCAACGGTTGAGTCAATAGTTGAACCCTCATCTCAAGCACCTTTCCCTGCAGCTTTGTCCTAACCTAAGCCGATTAAGGACCCTAAACAACTCAAGGTCTTAGAACATCTAAAGGATATAAAGATCAATCTACCCTTAGTTGAGGTAATCCAACAGATCCCAGCCTATGCAAATTTTTTGAATGATTGTGTATCAAGAAGAAGCGGACCACTTACATACCAAAGAAGGTCCGACTCACTGAGAAGGTTAGCAATATATGCACTCGAGGACTGCTTCAAAAGTGCAGTGACCTAGGAGCTTTCACAATACCATGTTTCATTAAGGACCAACATGTAAAAAGCGTCTTGCTAGACTTAGGGTCAAGTGTTAACCTCGTACCCCACACAGTTTATTAGAGACTAGGTCTTGGGGAATTGACACTGACTAATATGATCCTCCAGTTGGCAGATAGATCTGAGAGAAAACCTCGAGGGATAGTGGAAGATGTTCTTGTTAAGGTTGGGGAATTTCTGTTCCCTGTTGACTTTATTGTTTTAGACATGGACTTAGGCCCTGATAACAAGAATACCAATCCTGTTCTACTAGGCAGACCATTCCTAGCAACAACAGATGTTGTTATCTATTGTAGGATGGGTATGATTGAATTGACCTTCGGGAACATGAGGACAAAATTGAGGGTTGCTGATGCAGCCAACAAGATGAACAAGGTTAAGGAATAAGAATGCTTCCATTTAGATTCCATTTATTCATGTATAGATGAATATGCCCACTAACTATTGACCCCTGATGAAGAAATAGCAGAGCTTGAACGGCTCTTATATGACTGCGGCATTTCACCAGAAATGGTCGCCTCCACTTCTCTTTTAACTGATCTGGGACAGACCAATCAAGTAACAAGTCATCTCTCTGAAGTTTCTAATAGTCCAACAATTGAGTCTTCACCTACTCTGGAACTCAAAACATTGCCTGAGCACCTAAAATATGCCTACTTAGGCCCTAATGAGACCCTTCCAGTCATTATTGCTTCAGATTTGACCACCAAGCATGAGGGTAAACTCTTAGAGGTCTTAAGTGCTCACAAGAAAACAATAGGTTGGACTATCACTGAAGGGTATTGATCCTTCTGTGTACATGCATAGAATTCACCTCGAAGAAGAGGTTACTCCTTCTCGAGAATTTCGAAGGAGACTGAACCCAAAAATTAGGGATGTCGTCCATAAAGAGGTAATCAAGCTACTTGATGCGGTTATTGTCTACCCGATCTCTGACAGCCCTTGGGTAAGTCCGGTACAAGTGGTACCGAAGAAATCTGGGATAACAGTGGTCCCAAATAATAAAAGCGAGCTCATTTCGACACGCTCCACCACTGGTTGGCGTGTTTGTATCGATTATAGAAAGTTCAAATCAAAAACTCAGAAAGACCACTGTGAAAACTAGAGCAAAATCGGACTTGCAACGATAAAAAATACCTGAAAATGCCTCGGTCAACAATCTGGTCAAAGTCAATGAAATTCAGTCAAAATTGGCAGTAGAAGCGAGCTCGAGCGCGCCTCCTGGGCGCTCGAGCGCCTTACACGAAATATTCCACCACCTTCGCAAATGCCACGTGGCGCGAATCCAGTGGAGCAGCAGAAGCGCGCTCGAGCGTGCCTGCTGGGTGCTCGAGCGTACCCCTGAAATCTTGGCCTATAAATACCCCCTCTCGGTTGGAATTTTTATTATAATTTAGATTTTATATTATTTTTTATAATTAATTTTAGATTTTAATATTTATTTTATTAATTAGTTTAAGTTTATTTTATAGTTAATTCTAGTTTTAGTTGTCAAATACGGGAAAAGTTCTGCCTAAGTAGTTCTTATTCGGGAAAAATTCTACCCAAGTAGCTCTTATTCGAGAGAAATTCTGCCCGAATAGCTATTTTGCGGGGAACCTCTGCTCAACTCGGACTTCAAAAATACGCGTTCATCAAAATAAGTGAGTCTTTCTTGACTCTCTTTTATTTGTATAACTCGTATTTATTTATAATGTCTGAGTAGATTAATATCTAGGGGAAGATATTGTAAATGATGGTCTTTTAATTTACCGTCTTGGATTCAAATAATTTGATTTAAATGCAATATATGGCTTGTACTATTCAATTTGTTATTGTCTTTTATATACATTATACTTGTAGTTGTTATGATTGCTTTAAATTCGTGCCATATATACCCGAGCTTTAAATAGTGAATCTATAAGTTGTACCACAGATTCCATGAGATTATAGGTTGTACTATAATTTCTACTCAAGGAGTTGTTAATTACTTAGTTTAGTTTACCCAAGTTACTCTAGGTTATAAGGACCGATCTATACTTCGATTATATAATGGACTCAAAGATAGAACGACACCTATAACAAACGTAACAACTGGGACTTAATTGAACTAGAGAAATTAACTAGGTTAACGCTTGTAGCTTAACCCTAAGAATTGAATCAAAAAATCCTGAATACCGAGCCTAGATTAACTACCTCATTACATATCCTATCCCTAGATCCTTTCCCTTATATTTGACAAAACCCAATCTATAGCTTTAGTTGACGTTACTTGCACAATCATTCAAAACCATTCGTAATCTGTCACATTTTCACTTCAACACGTTCTCACACTACTTCACTTACTAACTCACGAGTTTCCCTGTGGATTCGACTCCTCACTCAAAGCACACTATACTATGTTGATCCGTGCACTTACGGATTTTAAAACTTGATTATTTTGCGCACATTTTATAAGCCGACCAAGTAGCGATCATTCACTTATGAGCAGCACGTCCTTCTTGATGTTCCTATTTTGCACAACACCTTTAATGCTTTGCTTTCTCAATTACAAAATTACTCCATGTCCCACAATGTTTTTGATGTGCATACCAATGCCACTTACTCTATAAAGTCACCAAGTCATGTCATGTCCAACCAAAGCAAAAATTCAGCTACCAATTTTGACTCAAACTCGTCCAAGCCTGCCACTAACTCATCCAAATCATATCGTGGAAAGAATCAAATTTGTCGAAAGTAGGGTCATTCTGCCTCTCGCTGTCGTTACCGATATGTTCATTCTACACAATCTGGCATACCTTCTCAATTTGTGGGGTATCATAACTAGCAATCTGTCATGCCTCCTTTGCTCTCTACTCCACCGCAAACGTGGATTCCTAACTCTGGTGCAACATCACATATGACTCATGATCCTGCACTCATTCAACAACTTTATCCATATGCTGGATCAAACCAAGTTGTGGTTGGTGATGGTAAGTTTTTAGCCATTTCTCATATTGGTAACTTTTCTTTTTTGTATTCCAATCGTTTGAACACTCTTAATAATATTTTGCATTTTCTGAAAATCACCAAAAATCTGCTTTCCATTTCCAAGTTTACACACGATAATCAAGTCTCACTTAAGTTTTTCCCGTCTAAATGTGTTGTCAAGGACCTCTGCACCGGGACCCTTCTCCTTCAAGAAAGTGTTGATTCAAGCTTATACACTCTTCCGGTCTCTACCTCGAATGCATCGTCTTTTCTTGTTGCACTCACTGCTTCCAGAATTTCCTCCGAAGTTTGGCACAACCGCCTTAGGTATCCCTCTAAACAAGTGTTCTCATCTCTCAAGGTGACAGTTGCTCTTCGTTTTTTAGATTTTCTTTCAGTCAATAAAACTTGTAATGCCTGTCTTTTGGGCAAAAGTCATACATTGAGTTTTCCTTTGTCTACTTGTGTTTTAGTTGGTCCTTTAGACATAGTTCATTGCGATATATGGGGACTAGCCCCCGTTGCTTCTTGTTTTGGTTTTAAATACTTTGTATTATTTATGGATAACTACAGTCGTTTCACATGACTGTATCCACTTTATAATAAAAGTGACTGCGTATCTGCTTTTACTAAATTCAAATCTATAGTTGAAATTTTTTCTCTACGACTATCAAACTTTTTCAATGTGATGGCGCACCTGAGCTAACTAAAGGCTCATTGTCTAAACTCATTGCTCAAAGTGGAATCCAATACCGCATTTCATGTCCCCATACTCCGAAACAAAATGGTATTGCCAAACGCAAAATTTGACATATAACTAAAATGGGACTACTTTAATGTTCCATTCTTCTACACTGAAACATTTTTGGTTAGAAGCATTTTCGACTGCTATCTTTCTTATCAATCATTTACCCACTCCAGTTCTCAAAAATAACTCTCCATTTTCTGTTTTACATGGTAAATCTCCAGATTATACTAGTCTCAGGGTGTTTGGGTGTGCCTGTTATCCGTTTTTAGGGGCTCACAAGAAGGACAAACTAAGTCCAAAATCAACTTTATGTATTTTTTTGGGCTACAGTGACGAGTATAAGGGATATAGGTGCTTTGATCCTCAAACCTCCCGTGTTTATATTTCGCGACATGTATACTTTGATAAGTCTATTTTTTCAATTTCGTTTTAGGCTATTCTTACCAGAGGTAGTAAAATAAAAAATATACTAAATTTGGAAATTTTTAGAGATCCAAACATTATTTTTGATTTAAATATACATGGAACCCACAACTTTTCACAACTTTTGAGGTAAAATGGATCTCTAAATTATATTTGGGGCTCTAAATTTAACACTCTAAATATAATTTAGAGATCTATTTTACCTCAAAAGTTATAAAAAGTGATAGGTCATATATATATTTAAATAAAAAATAATATTTAAATCTCTAAAAAATTTTAAATTTAGTATATTTTTTATTTTATTACTACTACTAAGGTAACCTTATGTCTTTGTCTGCTATACAATCTCCATCATCTATCTCTCCATCTAATTTGTCGTTACCTCCTAGATTTGTGCCTCCGAAGGTCAATTTGCATTTATCGTCACAGGTTCTCTTTCCTCTGCTAGCACAATTTCACACGGCTCCATCTCATTTAGCTGATAACTCTAGGCTGCATGTGCCATTACCCAATTCAAGTCAAACTCATATGGACGCCGCAAATACAACTTTCCAAGATACCTCTTTAATGCCAATTCTCTCTCCTCCTACGTGTTCAACTCCTTGTCTAAGTTCTAACATGCATTTTCTCTCTCCAATTAATGCTCTAGACCCCACTGGTCAAACATCATCTTCATCCCTTCTCTCTCCAGTTAGTGATGGGAACCCCACGAATTAGCCATAATCACTCCCCTCTCTGTCTCCTAATCCTATGTGTTCCCCCACTCCCTCTAGCTCTTAGCCGTCGATGTCTATGTCTACGTCTACGTCCCACGACCCATTTGATGCCTCTTCCATTTGTAGTTCACTACAGTTCACTTTATCAGATATTAGTCGTGCTGATCCGCATGTCCATCCATCCCCCGATGTTTTGCCCAGGCATTCAATGATCACCATGACTCGTGACTCGACTCGAACAATCAATTTTTGTTTTCAGATTTTGTTACTTTTCATGTAGGTACTGCTTCTGTTGACATTGAACCCACCTGTTATTCTCAAGCAAATAAATACTCACATTGGTAGACGGCTATAGCTACTGAGTGCAATGCACTTATTCAGAATGGAACTTGGTTGCTCGTACTGAAGCTAGTGAATGCTAATGTGGTTGGCTGTAAATGGGTATTTAGGATAAAAAATAAGTCGGATGGTTCAGTTGAGAGGTATAAAGCTAGGCTTGTTACTAAGGGATACAATCAAGAAAAAGGTCTGGATTATTCTGAAACATTTAGTCCGGTTGTTAAGCCTACGATAATTCGGATCGTTCTTCTATTGCTGTCTCAAGAGGTTGGTCCACCAGACAATTGGACGTAAATAATGCTTTTCTTCATGGGGTTTTGCATAAGGATATATACATGGTTCATCCACCTGGCTTCACTTATTCAGTTGTTCCAACGCATGTCTGCAAATTAAAGAAAGCACTATATGGGCTAAAGCAAATACCTCGAGCTTGGTTTTCTCGACTCAATACCTCTCTTACCTAGCTTGGTTTCTCTGCCTCAATGTCTGATTCGTCACTTTTCACCTATTTTGCATCGGGTGTTATTATTTTTCTTTTGGTGTATGTGGATGACATCATCATCACGGGAAGTTGTTCAACTACCATCACTTCGATTATTACCTTGTTGCATCGCCAGTTTGCTCTTAAGGACTTGGGGACTTTATCATAGTTTCTTAGTGTACAAGTGCAATTTATGCGTAATGGTCTTCTTCTGTCACAAAAGAAGTATATACTTGATCTTTTAGAGTGTACAAAGTTAACTGGTGCAAAGCCAATTTCTTTTCATATTGCTCCTAGTCAGCAACTGTCGCAGCACATAGGTGACCCGTTTTCTGATCCTACTCAGTATCACAGTGTCGTAGGTGCTCTACAATAACTCACTTTAACTCGCCCAAATATTGCTCTTGCTGTGAATAAGGTGTGTCAATTCATGCATCAGCCCACTGATATTCACTGCTTTGCAATTAAGTGTATTCTTCAGTATCTTAAGGGGACTGTTTCTTATGGTCTTCGTCTATGCTCCTCTTCTGATTTTCCACTTCATGCCTATTCGGACTCTGGTTGGGTTGGTTGTCTTGATGACCGACACAGTACAAGTGGGTATTGTATTTTCATGGGTCCTAATCTTATATCTTGGTCGGTGAAGAAACAGTCTACTATTACTCAATGGAGTATTGAGGCAGAATATCATGCAATTGCTTATGCCACTGCTGAATTATGTTGGCTTAAGTCCTTGCTTGCTGATCTTCGGATTGTGTCCTCTCCTCCTATCTTGTGGTGTGATAATATTGGTGCTATATATTTGACTGCTAATCCTGTCTTCCATGCGTGAACGAAACACATTGAGATTGACATCTATTTTGTTCGTGAAAAAGTGACATCCAGTGAGCTCTATGTTCGTTCGTTTTATATCTACTGTTGATTAGCTTGCGGATATAATGACGAAGGGGTTGTCTGTTACTCGGTTCAAGGCACTTCGATGCGAACTTATAGTCTGTGAATCGATTTCGCTTGAGGGAGCGTGATAGCGAGATAAATATTTTTAATAAGTTTAATTTTGAATTTTGTATTCTCTGATGTATCCAATTGTTGTACGTAGTCATCCTAAATATTAGCTATACATTGTTGTATATAAGGTTGTATCTAAGCAGCAGTTTCACTGTGAATAAAATAAAACTTATTCCTGTAAATCTTTTAGTACCACTATGAACTTTAAAAATAAAAGATAAAAGATTGGACATTGTTAATTAAGATCCAATCACAAATCATCCCCTGTTTCTCTTGCATAGCCTGCTTGATTCTCCTTAAATTTGAGAAAAATAAAAAAGAATTTTGCATCTTGAAATGTCTGCACTTAAAAAAACTTGTCAGGGACCCACTGAAGCATGAAATTTTAAAAACTTGTTCAAACAATCTTCAGAAGAGCAAGAAGTAATATTAGCAGTGCTCCTTTCCACCTACAGATGAAGTTTTGATTGGTACATTACTAATGTTCATTTCGTGATAACCAGCATTTTCATTGTTACATTCAATTAACTTCAGTACAATGCTCTTATTATACTTTTTATGCCGCTACTTCAGAAAGCACATCATTCAATAACTAAACGCCGCTGAGAGAGATGGACTTGGATCCCCTCGTAATGTTAGAGAGATCGAATGGCGGTAAACTGATAATACCATTATGATGAAATAATTTAGACAGTTCATCATCATCGGATCTCCCTCATCATGTTGGGGACCCAAATCCGAGAGAGATACCCCACTCCATCCACAGCTCTTGATCTTCAAGTATAACAGCCACTACTTCACTAGAAATTGCCTGCTTCTACCCCTTCAAGTTAAACCCTACCAACAGCAAACAGAAACATATGGAAGAAAGCATATTCTACAAAGTAACATTCCTCAGCCGATACAGGCACAAGCTATCTTTAGAGTACTCGTACTTCAATACAGCCTTACAGCTCAACCACCTCACCACCAACTTTTCTTCTCTTCTAACATCATTCAAAACTTTAACTGTAAGACATACTACAACAGCACAGCAATTGGAAAGTATCAATCTAGCATCATCCTTGCTTTACATTCTAGTCGACAACTTTTCTTCACCAAGCTTCTCCAAAAGATTTACTTTCTAACTGATTAATGATTTATAACGGACAAACCTTATAAAAACTAATAGGGGCATAGGGTGGTACAGCTAAAGAATCTAATTTAAGAAAAATTAGCAAGAGAGGAAGGATCTTCTACATTCCGTTACATAGAAAGGTTTCACCTAATAGCAATGAACTCCAAAAATTATTCTCCATTAGACCTGGACTCACCCAGAGAGACTTCATCAGCAAATAAGGGCAAATTATATTTTTTTTCCCTGTGATATCCTCTCATTCCCATTTGCCAACTGAAGTTTGATAGTTTTTCAGTTTCTCCACTCCATTGGTATTTTTCACTTTAGTTCACATTGACACCAATCACTGACTCACCTCACATATACATTTCTGTTTGATTTTTCAAGTAGATTTAGTGATCTGCAACAAACATTACAGGTGGAAAATAGAGCAAATGGCAAATATGCAAACTGCAATATGGAGTGCAGTACAGCATGCAACCTGTATTTTTCCCAAGCAAAAATATGATAGCATGAACAGATTGATCATCAGCGACAGGGATATCATACTCTGAAAACAGAATTTAGCTCACAGCAACCTCCCAAACTAGTATGATCTCAAATCTTTCAATGACAATGAATTAGTACTAGTTGAGAAACTTTAACACTTTAGGAGGCTTTTCAACCATATCACAGACACAAAAATGAAGCACATTTGAAAATAGTAATAGAGAAAAAGAAAAATGTGCTCCGTCACAATCTGTGCTTAAGGCTTCAAGGCATTACCAAAATATAAAGCATAAACATTAAACAACATTAAAATTGAGATGATAATATCCCATGTTGCCATTACTTATTTACAGAATTGGAATGTGTTAAGAATGACATTCGAGGAAATTGAGAAAGCAATGATTCAATGATTGTTCCATGACCTGTTTTACTTAACATTGCAGATTCATTTACCTCCAGTTGTATATCTAGATCTCGCCAAAATTTGATGACTAGGAGGTTTTCTTCTTCAGTTGATCTCTGCAAAACAATTCGAGAAGCATATCCCTTCTTTCTCATTTGAAGACATATTTCGTTAGGGTTATTTGCGGTCAATGTGACCATGTACAACCATCCCCTATCTGACAAAAGCTTGTCAGCAACAGGCAATATCTTGTCAATAACACTTCTGCCATCCTCTCCTCCAGCCCAGGCAGATGCAATCCCCTTACAACCGACTTCTTCTTCGGGCGTGAGCACATAAGGTGGGTTCACAACTATTACATCAACTAGTTTTTCCAATCGCTTGTCTAATCCTGAGGCAATATCAGCAATCACCAACTCCGCATCAACACCATGAGCATCCAATGTCTCACGAGTCACTCTCACAGCATGGGGATTGATATCTGTTGCGATATAGTAAGCCCCAAGAGCCTCCTCCTTTTCAAGCATGAGAGCTAGGGAAGTAATGACATATCCACTACCACAACCAATTTCGAGACAAATACTTGGCCGATGATTTATCAAATTAGTTTGATCAGCCAACAATGCATCAGCCAATAAAAATGAATCATCACATGGTTCATAGACTTCAGGATGAGAACTTACAAGGCGAATTTGTGCAATTCTAGAGGGCATCTTGCTTGAGTTCTGCAAAAGAATATCAGAAATTCTAAGATCAGTCGCCAATAACTATCACCAACAATCCTCGCCGTATTGCAATTAACGACTAATGACACTTCGTTATAGACCACGTGCAGATGCAAACTTTGGGCGGCCCCCACTGACTCACAAAATAGCCTGAAATACCTTGGTAATTTGACCCGGTAGTATTTTTAAACACCTAGACTCACGGCACACTAATTTTGGTCTCAAAAATCGCTTAGCGCCCACTCATAAATCATCCTAGATCCGCTCTTGTGACCAATCATATTGCAAAGAATATATCAAGACCACGACACATAATAAAACAAGAGCCTAGAAGAAACCAATTTCAGCATAGTAATAATAATTCTTGAAACTATGGAAATAGCATTATAAGCTATGGATGGTTTTCATTTTTAAGCTGTTTTCTATTGCATTATTTTCTCTTTGTTATCATTTCAGCCTTTTCTTCTCTTACAGTGTACCAATATAACTTCAACCAACGTAAAAACCTCAATTATGAAAAAAGAAATATCTATTTTTGTAAAATAAATAAATAAATAAATAAATAAGCTCCAGTAACGAGCTTTTAAACCAATATAGAACAAATATGCAAGACCCAGATAAGGAATTATTCAAAAAAAAAAAAAAGGAAAAGAAAAGGTTACACAAAAGGTATGCAGATCAGAAAAATATGTGTCATAAACTTAGAAGCCAGAAAAAATAAAAAAATAAAGAAAGATTATAAAAAATTTACCATGATGGAATCCAACGAACCGTGTCCGGACACGGAGGTGGTGGTGAAGGATGGAGAAAATTGAAGCTTGCTGGTGGCACAAAGAGGTAGCAGTTTACTGAAGTGGCAATGGTTTGTTTGAGTTTAGGATTAGTCGTGCTTTGCGAGAGCAATTTTGGCAGTAAATGGGCTTCCGAGTAGTCCGGGTTTAGTTGAAATGATGATATAAGGGAAATTTGCGGAAATGGGGGCTTATTGTTTAACTAAAATTTTAAATTTATTCATATTATTTAAAATTAATTAATTTAATTTTATTATTGTTTAAAATTTTAAATTCGTTCATATTATTTAAAATTGATCAATTTAATCTCTATTATTTCTCAAAAAAAATTAATTTAGTTTTTTCCTTTATTGGCTAAATTGAATTTTTTTTGAGAAATAATAGGAAGTAAATTGAATTTTTTTGAGAAAAATAACAGGGACTAAATTGGTTACTTTTAAATAATAGGAACGAATTTAATTTTTTTTAAAAATAATAAATATTAAATTAACTAATTTTGAACAATATAAACAAATTAAAAATTTTAAAAAATAATATGGATTATTTGTGCAATTATACCGATGATATAAATTAAAACATACTTTTCACATGCCATTTGGTTTTGATATTTTAGCCAATTATATCAGTTTTGTTTACATTAAATGATTTTTAATTTTTTAATTTATGTTTGATTAAGATCAGGATGCGATTATTACCATGTCTTTGGTCTAATGGTATGTTGCTCACTATGAGTGGGAAATGTATTCTCGTAGATGACATCTTTTAATATGTGTTGTACGATTTATACATCCTTTGAATCAAAAGAAAAAGATAAAGATGTGATTACTTGCAAAATACATAATAATACTTATTTTAAAAATCAATTCTTGAGATGAGGTAAATATATGAAATACTAGGTTATATGAGAAAAAAATTGATCTTATATCGTGATAGCAACTTATTGTTAGATTGCACAAAGATAATAACAAATTTTAAGACCATCATATGAGATTAATATCAATTAATTTTAAATAAAATCTCATATTTTTCCAAGAAAGATGATTAGTTTATAATCACTTATTTTATACTTGATTATTGAGACAAATTTGTAAACTAAACCAAAAAACGTACGAGTTAAATAATACGTGTTTAGATTGAGGGTGCATTTCATATAGCATTTTGAGAATTTAAATGTGCATTTGGACTTTGTTAATCATAAGGTTTCATACCTATGGTATGTGTATGGTTTTGATGACAACAAACAGATCATTATATGTTATATGCATTGTATGAGGGAAAGTCAAAGACTCCATATGTGCTTTATTGTTAAACTCTTACTCTTAGCACATAATGTACTAAATGCATAATGTGAAGGGGAGTTTGGCCTTGAAAAATTCATGTTTGTGCTATAATGTGCTTCACTTGAATATTATCTTGGCAATAGCATATTGTGTTTTGTCATCATAAAAAAGGAAGAGATTGTTAACCTTATGTCTAAATGCATGATTTTGATGATAACAAATCAAGGCAAATGAGAATTATAAAGTATGTTTATGCTAATGTGTTTATATGCTTAAATACACACTTGTTGGCTTTTATGCTAAAATGTATACATCATTCTAAGCTAAAATGTAGTGCAAGAAGAAAGTGTGATTGAATTAATATGGTTATATATTTAATTCACACTTATGGCTTATTTGGATAAAATGTTTATATTGTTTTGAGTCAAATATTGATATATGACATAACTTGCATAGAGAAGACAATGGTATTGATAAAATGAAATGCAAGTATGAATAATTGAATTTATTAAGTGTGTGAAATTAAATATGTTTAAATGATTAAGAACACACTTGTTGGCTTTGTGCATTAAAAATGTATATATTATGAAACCAAATTGTGCTCGAGTGTTTTGGCTTGTACAAATTTTTTTGTACTAATGTTTTTATAAGCCAAAATATCTTGTGAATGCTTGAGGTCAAAAAGAGGAAAAAGATCTTGCTTGAAAGAAAAAGATTTGATTGATCAAAAGTTATTACAAGATCGAGAAGATGCAAATATTTTGTCGGCCATTGAAGAATGCAATGATCAAACTCAACACAAGCTATACCAATGAAGTCTTGAAGAATTAAAGAAGTAAAAATCTTCAATATCAAGACTTGAAGATAATGTGGTGACATAAGGCGGAGACATGGTGACATAAGGGGTAGCAACTTGAATATTGTCCTTTGCCTTGGATTTGTATTTGTGTGGCAAAAGCTCTTCATGATCTTTCAAATGGTTTTAAATCTTTTCTAACAACTTTTTAAGAACAATTATTCAAAAGATATTTGACCTCAAAAAGCTATTTAGAAAAGATTTAAAACCATTCGAAAGATCATCAAGAGCTTTTGCCACGCAAATACAAATCCAAGGCAAACGGCAATATTCAAGCCGTTACCCCTTATGTCGCCACGTCTCCGCCTTAAGTCACCACATCATTTTCAAGTCTTCAAGTCTTGATATTCAAGATTTTTACTTCTTTAATTCTTCAAGAGTTCATTGGTATAGCTTGTGTTGAGTTTGATCATTGCATTCTTCAATGACCGACAAAAGATTTGTATCTTCTCGATCTTGCAACAACTTTTGATTAATCAGATCTTCTTCTTTCAAGCAACATCCTTTTCCTCTTTTGACTTCAAGCATTCACAAGATATTTTGGCTCACATAAACATTAGTACAATACAAGCCAAAACACTCAAGCACAATTTGGCTTCATAATATATACATTTAATGCACAAAGCCAACAAGTGTGTTCTTAATCATTTAAACATATTTAATTTCACACATTTGATAAATTCAATTATTCAAACTTTCATTTCATTTGATCAACACTATTGTAGAACTATGCAAGTTATGCCATCTAGCAATATTTGACTCAAAACAATATAAACATTCTATCCAAATGAGTCCTAAGTATGAATTAGATATATAACCATATTAATTCAATTACATTTTCTTCTTGCACTACATTTTGGCTTAGAATGATGTATATATTTTAGCATAAAATCCAATAAGTGTGTATTTAAGCTATAAACACATTAGCATAAACACACTTTATAATTCTCATTTGCCTTGATTTGTTATCATCAAAATCATGCATTTAGACATAAGGCTAACAGACTTCAATTGTAATTTCAAAATAAGTAAAAGTACATTTGACTTTGATCTTAATTTCAAGAGGCATTTTGAGAATTTAAAAGTGGATTTTGACTTCAATCATAACTTAATAAGCGTTTGGAGTTTAAAAGTGCATTTGGATTTCAATCATGATTTAAACTAAAATTTACTCCCTGAAGCTTACTTTTGTATTTGTGTTACAAATGAAATAAAAAAACCCACATTTGTAATCCAAGGTTTGAGAAATGTCTTATTGATATAAGTATCAAAACAAAGGTTTGATAGTCTATCGTCTTACGAAAACAACTTGGGTTGAGCTTTCGGGGGTAAATAGGTAAGTAGTGCTACTAAAGCACAACTCTATTACACTCAAATTAGTGGCAGAGGGACTATGGGGCCAGTGGGGGCTGTAGTCCCCACTGACCTCGCGAATTTTTTTGTACGTATATGTAATTTTGGGTCTAACAATAAATCAGCCCCCATTGAACACTTAATTAATTTTAGCAGTTAAAACTATTTAATTTTTATAAATTTTAAGAATTTAATTTACTTATTTTTTGTACAAGATTTTACGAATCAAAAATAAATATAGGACATAAAAGCTAAAACTAAAAAGAAAAAAGAATTAGAGTCAATCACATCAAACAACTCACCTCTTACTTTTTTGCACTAATATAGAATAAATGATTTATTACATATCAATTTTTTTTTTTGTGGTCACAATTGCATATCAACCTGACAAGACAACCTAATACCTATTACCATTTACCATTCTTTCTTACCAATTACCATTTACCAAAACTGTGGATGCTTGGACCATCAAGTAAGGTGCTAGTTTGCTTTTTTTTTTGTTAGATGCTAGTTTGCTCAAGTAAATATTAAAGCTTTATATAATCTACATTTTAGCCAAAAGAAATCAAGATTTAAGAGCAAATGCAAGTGAGATAGGTGTTTTCCTTTTTCAATCTTCAATCATCACATTTCAAATATTGGTATAGTCCAAGCCTTCAAGGTGCTTTAATCTACATGTTAATTTATATTCTTTATTAATTCTTATCTAAGTTATTTTATAGTTTATTTGTTAATTTTTAACCTATTTCATAAGTCATAACTATTAGACTGTGTTCTATTAGATGATTATTTCTTCATGAATCATGCTTGATTTCATAAATGAATATGGTGCATATTTGATTTCTTTTTTTTTTTTGTTATAAACATTAGATTTACATTATTGACAATATATATTTAATTAAATTTTTTGTTAATACGTAATTATTATTATTTTTACTCAATAAGTAAGTAACTAAGACTTATTTATTATTAATTAGATGGAAAGATATTTCAAAAGGGATCATTGTAGAAGAAGGTGCTACTAGTGAAGGGGTTTGTATCGAATCTACCAAAGATTTGCAAAACTCTATAAAAATAAGGCGAATAGACATAAATGTAGACGAACTTCCTTCAAATCTCGGGTTAAGGAAAAAAATATCAGATTTTCATCCTAATGAGCATGATAAAATTTGAAGAGCCTACTTGTTGAAAGGTCCATTCCAACCTCATGACCTTAATTTTTTTATTTTTTATTTTTTAATTAATCAATGGCGTCGCTTTTCGACAAATTAGTTGGAGTATAGTATTGTGAAGGATGCAGGTTTTTTTTTTGTGTTGTTATCTTTATAGACCGAATTTTGGAGAGCAAACAGGTGGCGATTGCTTCGTTATGGAAGGATTTACAAATTAGAAAAAGAGAGAAAGGCTTGATGTTCATGTTGGGAATGTTAGTAGTGCCCATAATGAAGCTTTTAGAAAGTGCGAAAATTTGAAGAAACAAAGTCATCACATTGAGAATGTATTTGTTATACAATGTGATCAAGCTCGAAAGGATTATCGTATTCATCTAAAAGCATCAGTGGATTGTACTAATTGTCTTCTACATCAAGGATTGGCTTTTCGTGGACATGATGAGTCTGAGAAATCAAACAATCAAGGAAACTTTCTTGAGCTTCTATACTTTGTAGCCGATCATGACAAGGAAATAAAAAAAGTTGTTTTAGACAATGTTCCTGGAAATTACAAGGTTACATCACCTGATATACAAAAAGACATTGCAAATTCTTTGGCTAGTGAAACCACTAGTGTCATCATCAATGATCTTGGAGATAAATTGTTTGCTATTATAGTAGATGAGTCGTCAGATGTATCAATGAAAGAACAAATGGCACTTGCTCTTCGCTATGTGGACAACCATGAAAGTGTTATTGAGTGTTTTCTTGGAATAGCACATGTCAAAGATACCACAGCTTTAACACTCAAAAGTGCTATTAAAGCTTTATTATCAAGAGATGGGTTGAACATATCATGTGTGCATGGTCAAGGATATGATGGAGCTAGTAGTATGAAATGTGAGTTCAATGGTTTAAAAACGTGGATTATGAAAGAAAATGGGTCGGCTTATTATATTCATTATTTTACTCATCAACTTCAATTAGTACTTGTTGTCGTGACCAATAAACATGCTCATCAGTTAACCTTATTTAGTTATTTATACTCATTTTGGGGCATGACATAGACCTAAAGTAAGCTAATGAATGTTATTATCTTATAGTTTTTTAGTTCCAATATTTCAAATCAAGAATGATTTCTAGTGGAACTTTCTGTACAAGCTCCTGCTTTTGGCCTTCAGACCTTGTTTCCCTTTGTCTACTTGCTTTGGTCCTACTTCTGGCTGTTTATTTAGTTTGCTATTTGTTGCTTCATGTTTGGATTTTGCTCATATACGTGTGTTTTCTGAAAAAGGTAAAAATATAAATGTAGTCTTCGGTTTATCACCCACGCTAGCCTTGCAAAATGAAATATACGAGAATATAAGTTTAGACAATCAAGTTAGCGATTATTACACGAAAAACTAAAAGTGGAATAACTTAAAGAAAGTGAGTGTGTTTGAGTAAGTATGAATCACCATTGTGTGTTGTAGAGTAGGGTATTTATACTGTGAGACCCAAAATTTGCTCTTATTTGTAATTACGTGTTTTGACTTGTTTATATGTTATTTGATATAAAATGTAATAATTATGTGATTATTACTCATATTACATGTTATGTGAGCATTCATGAAATTTTCATAAAAATCTGTATTAAAAATTTTATCGTCGAGTTTTCTGAATAGTATTTTTGAAACACGTTCGCTATAATTTTGAAACTAGTCTTTTAAACGTTTTAAAACCTATTCCTCGGATATTAATAGACCTGTGTTTGATAAAAATTGATTCTGAAACGAAATAGAAATTTAAATAGACTTTTCGGGCGAAAAATAGCATTTTTGAGCCAAATAGTGATTTCTGCTAAACCCGAATCTTGCGTTGACTTTTGTTGACCAAGTATATATTAATATAAATGTATTTATATGTGATATTAAATGAGTTTAAATTAATTGTGCGTTCGAAAGACATTTGAAAATAAATAATATGATTTTTCATCTTGTTTTACAAAAATAAGCATTTTATTTTAACTATATGTATATATATGCTTACATATGCCTACATATATATTTTGTCAACTAGAAATATACTACTAAATATAGTATCTATGTTAGTTATATTTATATGCAAGCAAAATAGGCTAAAACAACTAAAATACTAAATGTTGTTAACTTTGACTTTTTGCAAAACTTTGACTAAGCTTATATATATTCAATATACATACATAATACATAAAAAAAAATAAGCTCAAACACACTCAAAAAACAAACACTTGGTCGAAAATCCAAGGAGGAAAAAAAAAGACATTTTGCTTAGGTTTCAAAGTAATTTCTTCATAGATTTTGCAATTCAAGGCCAAATGACTTCATTCAAAGCTTAAAATTGCTTGTTGGGCATCCATTCTACACATTCCTACCATTTTTTTGCATCAAAGGTGAGAGAAAAATATAGTTCATTATTTCAAAGTTAAGTTGACATTTTAGTTGATGCATTATTAGTTGTTATTTTGTTAAATTGATATTAGATTATTGCTTAGAAGATGACAAGGACCAATTATATGCGTTTATATCCATTTTGAACAGTAGTAGCATGTATTTCTAATTTTTGGGTATTTAAATTGATTTATTGGCTTATAGTTGAATAATTGTTGTTGTAGTGGTTGAAATTGATTGGTTGTTGCTTCTAAAATTTTGTTAATTATTGTGTAGTAATATTGTAATGCCAAATTTTTTATTTGAATGTCGTAGCAAAAGTCTAAAAAATTCAGCCTTGTTGCATTGCCAAAATAGGGTTCTTGGACTTGTTTTGGATGGATTTTGGTGGGTTTCTGAGGGGGTTAATGTAGTTGCACGTGTGGTGGAGTGATAGGAAAAGGTTTGGAGGTTATTGGATTTCCTGATTGTAAGTTATGACTTTTAGAAGTTTGGATAGTCTTTCTTTAAAATGTTGAAATGTTGTCTTTGGTTGTTTGGGTAGTAATTGAGTTGTTGATTCTTAGGTTATTGTTGATTAGGTTCGGGATTGAATGTAGGTTCAAATGTATGTTAAGTTGGGTGGCCTACTTTGTCATCTAAATTAGTTGTTTAGTTGTTTAATTGTTGTTATGTTATTTTGAAATGTTGTTAACTGATTGATGATTGTTGTTGTACTAGAAGACAACCTACTTTGTTGTCTTCTCAGAAAATGAAATGTTTAATGTTATTGTTGTGAGTCGTGATAGTATGTGCCACCTCTCGGGCAGTGTTGGGCTATCGGGTTGAAAACGACATGACTATCATATGCTATCCCCTATCTCGAATGGACGGAGATACCATGGAGTGTGGGTCTAGAATAGGGTACTTTCGGAATGTATCAATGGACGTATGAGGTTAATTATGATCGTGATGGCGTATGGAGCTACATCAACTAGAGTATCCTTTCACAATTGAAAGGTTATTTATGTGGTTGAATTGAAATGTTGATGTTAATGAAGTTTGTTGTTATTATTGCTCATAGGATGATTTCCCAAGGGGTAAAGTAAATGTTTTCAAAAGGTCTTTTGAATCCTCACCGAGCTTTGTTATATATAAGTTCACCCTCATTCGTTTATTGTCATCAGGTGTAATTGAGTCATACTTCGGGTACGTTCCTCAGGAAGCTGTGTATGTACCTTTTGTTGAGGAGTTTTATGTGCCAGAGTCTTATCCATGATATCTGAGCTGAAGTTCTCTTTTTGTTATCTTGTATATTAGAACCAGATGGATTGTATTTACTTTGAAGTTTATATTGTATAAGATGATCTAAAGATGGTGGATTTTATATTGCTAGTTTAGTTGTCTTACTTTTGGAATATGCTTAGGTTGCTAGACTAGTTTGTAACAAGTATGCATATGTATGGTATAGCTTGTAGTATGTTGTTGAAACGGAGGCATATGATTTGTGGTTGGTATGTTGTATGGTTGTTCAATATATGGTGTTGGATGTATTGAATGTTGATGAATGGTTGTGGAGTTGTTGTTAAAATTTAGAGTTGGTTATGTGATGTTATAAAGGGTTGGATTAGAGCTCTGATGTCCGTATTACAGACGTTATAATGCTGAAATTATGTTGCGTCCTGACTGATTGTAAGTGGGGGTCGAGTTAGGGCATGACATTAAGTGGTATCAGAGCGCATGTTGGTTGTCAGCCGGGGTGTCCTCAGAATGTGGGTAGTAGTCTTGACATGAATGCATGTACTAAGTGTAAAGTGAATTACGTGTTAATATGTTTATGTGATTAATTTACTTATGTTATTAACTTTTTATGTGATCAATATGTTTTATGTGTTAAGTGAACTAATGTGGTCAATATGTTTTATATGACAACGTGCCTTATGTACACAATGTGTTGTATGCAGCCAATGTGCATTATGTGATTAATGTGTATTATGTGACAATTGTGTTTTATGTGTTCGAAGTGTATTGTGTGAAATTAGTTGTTTATGTGGTTTTAATTGTTTATGACTTGCTTATGTGAAACAACGTGCTTTAGGTGCTCAATGTACTTTAAGTGATCAATGTGAGTTACGTGATCAACTTGCCTTATGTGCAGTATGTTGCTTATGTGACTTTAATTGTTTATAACTTGTTTACGTGATATAACCTGTTTATGTTATATTTGTTTCTTGTGTGCTAAATGTGCGTCATGTGATAATGTTGCATTGTATGATAATTGTGCATTACGTTGTACCTGTCATTCATATGATATAGTTGCATACATGTTTTAACTCGTGAGTGACCTTTTAATGTCAAGGGTGGCTGTAAGAGCTTTCGGAATTAGAGGTAACCCGTGATTTTGAATTATTATTATTCTGTTAGTTTATCATTGAGATCTTGATTATTATGCTTATGGATTTTAGTCTCAGTTTAATGGATCTGTTCTTGATGTTCCTTTAGTAAGAATGAAGTTGTTCGAGGAAATAACAATGTATCTTGATGATTATAATTACTTTTCTTGCCATGTTAACTTGTTATTACTTGGAGATGGATCATAAGTTGAGGTTTCCGTGAGGTTGTGATTAGATACTTTTGAAGTCTCAACTAAAATTATACTTTCTTGATGTTATTTTAGAATGGATTTATTTGAGGAATTAGTGATGTATATTTGTGAATGGAATGAAGTGTAGTATAACATGTATATATTTCTACTACTTGGGATTGCTATCTTATCAAAGGTTATTTTGGAGTTTTGATCTTTAAACCTTGGAGCCAATTGGAGTAATTCCTGACTAAAGTTACTTTATTCGAATATGTAATTGTTGGGAGGTGGAGTTATTTGAGGAAATAAGAATGCATTTTGGTGACTGAACATTTAATTGCCAATATCGAGCTTTTGAGTTCTAGGTAGTATGACTTTCTAAATTGTTGATTGGGGATTCGCTTGTGTTATAATGGGTTAATATGAATCTGTATTGTGTTATCAGATTTTGGAGTCTTCATCAGTCAATCTTGTTAGGTAATTGGTGATTAATCTTGTTTGGTGATTGGTCTGGTGTGGAATGTAAATTTTGGAGCGATTGTATGACTCCTTAGATTCTCTAGAACTCCTTAGTGTCTTGTTTTGGAGAGAGATAGATTGTAGGATTTGGTTTAATGGTGTTTAAGTGTGTAAGTGAGACACCCCTTTTGTGCTTTCTAATTCTATTGGTCTTATTATTCTTTTTTACTCTATTCTCACTTATTTGAGCGAGAGTTACACTTTTCTAGTATAACAAATGTTTCTTGAAAGTTTTGCTTATTGGATTAATGGATCCTATACTCATTTGACATTGTTTCTATTCTTAACATTCATATTTGCTTCTTATAGCAATGTCACTTATTGGAGTTAAGGTTTGAGACTTCTATATTTCATTATATATCTCCGGCCATTGGTTTCATTATTTCATTTCATCCTATTACTATTTATTTGAAAGTAATTTCTCATTTGGTATACCATTTTATTTATTCGAATTTCACTTGCTTGATGTATTCCCTACCTAAGTACATCATTGTCATTCTTGCTAATCCTTGTTAATCCTATTGTTTTATTATTAAATGCTGAGTCATTACTTTGCTTGTAAGTGCTCGCTCAAAGTACTTAGCACTGTCATGTTGTTATCGTTTCTTATTCGTACTTCTTTGGTATTATGTGCTGAGATACTCATTATATTGCCACTCATGTCTCCTATTGGATTAATAATCTCTTAGCATCCAATTTCATTTCGCCTCAAGTACAACTTACTTGTTGGTTCCTTGAACAATTATCGAGAATTGAAATGTTTACTTGTTCAGGAATGTTTGTCCAAAATACTCAGCACTGCTTTGTCTCGTCATCATCCTTTGTTCGCACTTATTTAACTAATAAGTGCTGAGACCTTTATCATATTGATTATCATGCTTTTCTATTGAACTATTAGCCTATTGATTCTTTAATTTGTTTGACCTTTGGTACAATTAATTGTTGGCTCCTATGTGGTTTTCCATAACCTTATTTCCTTATAAATTTCATAAGAGTCATATTCTTACCAATGTCACTTTTGAGATATTCCCTTGATCAGTAATCATTCATGTTATTGTGAATGAGTTTTTAAACCCTCGGGTTGTTCATAGAGCCCTTTTGTGTAGTAAGGGATGATTGATCAGTAGTGGTGTCATGCTAAGACCTTGGAGTTGCGATTTCTTTCATATGCAATATGATATTAGGTGGGAGTAAATTATGAATTGAGGATTGTTTTGGAATTGTGACAATCATCTTGTAGACAACGGAGTGATAAATGAGAACTAAGATAAGTATTGTTAAAGTGTAACGATTGAGGACTTAGTTGTCTGTCAATTCGAGAATTGCGCGGATACAATTATTTTAAGGGTATTTATACTGTGAGACCCATAATTTGCTCTTATTTGTAATTACGTGTTTTGACTTGTTTATATGTTATTTGAATTAAAATGTGATAATTATGTGATTATTACTCCTATTACATGCTATGTGAGCATTCATGAAATTGTCATAAAAATCTGCATTGAAAATTTTATCGTCGAGTTTTGTGAATAGTATTTTTGAAACACGTCCGCTATAATTTTGAAACTAGTCTTTTAAACATTTTAAAACCTATTCCTCAGATATTAATAGACTCGTGTTTGATAAAAATTGATTCTGAAACAAAATATAAATTTAAATAGACTTTTCGGGCGAAAAGTAGCGTTTTTGAACCAAATAGTGATTTCTGCTATACTCGAATCTTGCATTGACTTTCGTTGACCTAGTATATATTAATATAAATGTATTTATATGTGATATTAAATGATTTTAGATTAATTGTGCATTCAAAAAATATTTGAAAACAAATAATATGATTTTTTATCTTCTTTTGCAAAAATAAGCATTTTATTTTAACTATATGTATATATATGCTTACATATGCCTACATATATATGTTGTCATAAGAAAACCCGTACCAAGCCAGTACAGAGCCCATATGCATTTTATAACATTTCATACATTTTTGCATCATTTAATATGTCTTTATATTAATTTATATGAATTTACATTATTTTACGTGCCTATGCCTCGATTAATGTGCATTTAAATTCAATTACGTGTCCTTGAGTAATTTGGGTAACGTAGATAATAATTAAATCATTTTACATGTTTTAAATTGATTTATGTGCATTTATCTCGTTTTACGTGTATTTCATCGTTTAACGTGCACGTTAGTAAATTATATCGTGTACCTAGTAATTGGAACCAACTAAGTTCAATAACTAACTAGAGTAACTAAACTAAAACCAAGATAGTTAGAATTAACATTAGAATGACAAACTAGAAATACATACATTAGTTCAAGGGCTCTTGTCATTAAGCAAAAATCTGAAAAATATCCTACACTATTTGGTCTTATCCAAGTTAAACACACAAACACACACCAACACACACTCACCTACTCAACACACATTACACCGCATACACACACCAAATCTCTACAACACACACACACCCACAATCAGCCCACACATACACACACTACACGATTTTGCTAAGGGAGAAGAGAGGAAGAGAAGGGGAAGAAGAGGAGAAGGAAGAACAAGCAAAGTGCAGCCACCTTCCACCATTTCCTTGCATCCTCAAGCTTCTACTTGCTTCTTGAACATCTTCTCTTGCATTCAACTCCACTTCTAGGTGAGGGATTTTTCATAAATGGTTTTAAAAGATTCATTCAAGTTTATTAATGTTCATTTGGTGTTAGTCTTGTGATAGCTTGCATATAAGAGATTGGATGATGAGAAGGTTGAGTATTTTGTGTTGTATATCTAGGAATTTTAATTTCATGTTGGGTGATTATTGATTGTGGAGGTGGGGTGGTTTTGGTTGATTTTGAGCTCTTGTATGATGTCTAATAGTCACTTTTAACTTGCTTGAGTGTTAGTAGGAGGATGGGAGGTTGTTTGGATGATTATTGAAGAAATTGGGTCTTTCCTGTCCAGCTATCAAGGCGTTACAGCCTCTATCCGGTCGCCTGGATAAAAGCCACAACACCCGGCAGAAAACTCCCATCCGGGCGTTACCTGCTTCATCCGGTCGACCGGATGAAGGCTTCAATGCCCGGATGTTTGACAGCTCTGCGCAGTGATTTTTCGGAGGCCATATCTTATTCGTTTCAACTCCGAATTGTATTCTGTTTGATTCTAGAACTATATAAATTCGATAAGCTTCGATTCTAGACCAAAATAGGAAAATTTACCTCCTAATTTAGGCTAATGCAAAAGCATTGAGGATGCTTCATAGTTTCGTTCGTGCTTGCATTTTATTATCGTTTTGAGTTGTTTTAAGGTATCTTTATACCCTCTTTTGGTATATATCTATGTGAGTTCGTCTACATGGTATTATTAGGGTCAAGTATGATGAGTATTGGTTTCTTGATTATCTAAACAATGCACATATCACTACATGTATGTATGAGGTCGCTACACGGTTAAATACTTGCATGATAAAGCAATTTTCCTTGTTGACCTCCCCTTGTATGATTATGTGATACATGAACTTTACTTGGAACACGATTACTCTGATATGTCTTTGATTACTGTTACTAACCGGTGGCAACCTACTTTGTTGCTTTCAAGCTTGTTTCTACATTTGAAATCCACTCTCGCTTAGTGAATTCTCCTTGGAGAGATAGAAGGTGAATATGATATGGATAAGTTAATAAACCACACGGTAGAAGTTCTGGGCCGCCTGGGCAGCATTGGGCTTGCCAGGACGAACTTGAGCTACTGTGGTTTGGGTTGTCTCTGGGGTACCCTCTTTGAATTGGTGTGACGAAGATGATTTGATAAGAGAGCTCGAGATTGGCCATTTCCAACAAAGTTTGTGATATTATATCCTTTTACTACATGGTTCCTACTCTCACTAGGCCCCTTGAGGTCCTCGGAGAGTAGAGTTGTTTGATTAAGATTGTGACTATCCCGTATTTGTTATTCTTGATACTTGACTATACGAAGTATATGTATAGCACGATTTTATAAAGATGATTTCGAAATGATAAAATGTTTGTGAAAGCCCTTCTTTTCTCATCGTCACTGAGCTATACGCAGGACTAGCTCACCCCTCTTTTAACAATTTTAGGTGAAGATTAGCCCGAGCAAGCTCCCATGTGGTTGAAGCTTCATTGATGTGATGAGTTGAATTCCTGTTTATGTGATCTACATGCTTGCTTGAGAAGATGTACTCCTTGTTGTAATAAGCACGATTTTGTACAATTGAACTATTTAATTTATTGTAATGTTCTTTTGGGCCAACTAGATACCTAGCTAAGTTGATTGCTCTACTTAGTAGACTTAGGTTTGAAATGTTGACAGGTGGACTCGGATATTGTAACATATAACAGGGTGTTGTAAACTTTTAAGGCCAATGTTTTGGGAGAATTTTGGAAGTCCTTTGGAACTTCTTGTGGAATTTATAACTCTTTAGGTTTTTACTTTCAAATCTTGTAGGGGTTAAATATTGACACGTCATGTTTCGGCTTTAACCTAGTGATGGGTCGGGGTCGGGGCATGACATGTCAATTAGAAATATACTACTAAATATAGTATATATGTTAGTTATATTTACATGCAAGCAAAATAAGCTAAAACAACTAAAATACTAAATGTTGTCAACTTTGACTTTTTGCAAACCTTTGACTAAGCTTATATATATTCAATATACATACATAATACATAAAAAATAAGCTCAAACATACTCAAAAAACACACACTTGGTCAAAAATCCAAGGAGGAAAAAAAAAAGAAGACATTTTGCTTAGGTTTCAAAGTAATTTCTTCATAGATTTTGCAATTCAAGGCCAAAGGACTTCATTCAAAGCTTGAAATTGCTTGTTGGGCATCCATTCTACACATTCCTACCATTGTTTTGCATCAAAGGTAAGAGAAAAATATAGTTCATTATTTCAAAGTTAAGTTGAGATTTTAGTTAATGCATTGTTAGTTGTTATTTTGTTAAATTGATGTTAGATTATTGCTTAGAAGATGACAAGGACCAATTATATGCGTTTATATCCATTTTGAATGGTAGTAGCATGTATTTTTAATTTTTGAGCATTTAAATTGATTTATTGGCTTATAGTTAAATAATTATTGTTGTAGTGGTTGGAATTGATTGGTTGTTGCTTCTAAAAGTTTGTTAATTATTGTGTAGTAATGTTGTGATGCTGAATTTTTTATTTGAATGTCGTAGCAAAAGTCCGAAAAATTCAGCCTTGTTGCATTGGCCAAATAAGGTTGTTGGACTTGTTTTGGATGGATTTTGGTGGGTTTTTGAGGGGGTTAATGTAGTTGCACGTGTGGTGGAGTGATAGGAAAAGGTTTGGAGGTTATTGGATTTCCCGACTGTAAGTTATGACTTTTAGAAGTTTGGATAGTCTTTCTTTAAAATGTTGAAATGTTGTCTTTGGTTGTTCGGGTAGTCATTGAGTTGTTGATTCTTAGGTTATTGTTGATTAGGTTCGGGATTGAATGTAGGTTCAAATGTATGTTAAGTTGGGTGGCCTACTTTGTTATCTAACTTAGTTGTTTAGTTGTTTAATTGATGTTATATTATTTTGAAATATTGTTAACTGAATGATGATTGTTGTTGTACTGGAAGACAACCTACTTTGTTGTCTTATCAGAAAATGAAATGTTTAATGCTATTGTTGTGAGTCATGATAGTGTGTGCCACCTCTTGGGCAGTGTTGGGCTGTCGGTTTGAAAATTGCATGACTATCATGTGTTATCCCCTATCTCGAATGGGCGGAGATACCATGGAGTGTGGGTCTAGAATGGGGTACTTCCGGAATGTATCAATGGGCGTATGGGGTTAATTGTGATCATGATGACATATGAAGTTACATCAACTAGAGTATCCTTTCACAATTGAATGATTATTTATGTGGTTGAATTGAAATGTTGATGTTAATGAAGTTTGTTGTTATTATTGCTCATAGGATGATTTCCCAAGGGGTAAAGTAAATATTTTCAAAAGGTCTTTCGAATCAACATTGAGCTTTGTTATATATAAGCTCACCCTTATTCGTTTATTGTCATCAGGTGTAACTGAGTCAGACTTTGGGTACGTCCCTCAGGAAGCTGAGTATGTGCCTTTTGTTGAGGAGTTTTATGTGCCAGAGTCTTATCCATGAATTCTGAGCTGAAGTTCTCTTTTTGCTATCTTGTATATTAGAACTAGATAGATTGTATTTACTTTGAAGTTTATATTGTATAAGATGATCTAAAGATGGTGGATTGTATATTGCTAATTTAGTAGTCTTACTTTTAGAATATGCTTAGGTTGTTAGACTAGTTTGTAACAAGTATGCATATGTATGGTATAGCTTGTAGTATGTTGTTGAAACAGAGGCATATGATTTGTGGTTGGTAAGTTGTATGGTTATTTAATATATGGTGTTGGATGTATTGAATGTTGATGAATGGTTGTGGAGTTGTTGTTAAAATTTGGAGTTGGTTGTTTAATGTTATAAAGGGTTGGATTAGAGCCCTGATGTCCGTATTACAGACGTTATAATGCCGAAATTCCATTGCGTCCTGACTGATTGTAAATGGGGGTCGAGTTGGGGCGTGACATATACTATCTTTGAAAATGGTTCCCTGAAATTTACTAGCACACGGGCTCTCTCTCGAGCTCTATTTTACTTATGAGAAAGGAAATTTTAGCTAACAAGACTCCCAATATTTCAGTACTCATCCAAGAACCTCCTTACATTTTATGGAAGTCCTGGGAATATTCCAGTGATTTTCAGAAGGTCAGGTATCTCAAGCTCTTGCTTTGACTTTGATATACTCCTGTGGAGATGGTCAGCTCGATCATGTTTACAATCGGGTCCATCTTAATTGTTGTGGTCAGCTTAAATGTGTCATGCCCAGAGCCAAAAATCCCATACCCACAAACAAGAGTGGTGTTGTAAGTATAAGAAATAACTACTTGAGTCTCTTTTACTGGACCAAAATAGTTAATCTAAATTATTCCTTCTACCCATAACATCTACTTAAAAAGTATTCATGTACATTATATTCTACTGAGGTAGGACATTACACATGCCCCTCGTTAAGAGCATGACATCCTCGTTACACACACACACACACGCTCAGGACCAACCAGCTAATGTAGGATTATAAAAATAGCTTCCACTACTTTCTTGATATAGCACTTAGCCCCATACCTATTAGTGACTGGCTTTGAATACCATTCTATCATGTCCTGAGTCTAGAAACTTAGGCCCGGGAGCGAGACTAGTGTTTTAGGCATAAAAAATAACTACTGAGGCCTGTTTTCCACTAGTTCAAAATTGTTAACCCAAGTTATCCCTTATACTAACAATACCTATTTATAAACTATTCATATACACTATCTCTATCTAATGTAGGACATTATAGGGTGATCAACCAACGTCATTTCTTTTCTTGGGCTGGTATGTGCTTAATGTCTTGTAGAATCAATCTTTAAAATGGCTTTTACATGTTTCTTTTCTATTGTTTTGCATTTTTCTTTATGCCTCTATTGTCATTTGACATCATCATCATATCAAAAATTTTATGTAATTTTGCAATGCAGTGACATCTTATTTCTACACATTTTTTGTCATTTGTTACTTTTAGTGTCAAACATATATCAACATTTATTTGCACTTGCCAAACAAACTATTGTTCCATTTTTTTACTTTTTTCCCAAAAAACCATCATTTCAAATACAAATAATTGTCGTTTGAAGATTTCTTTTTCGAATAATTGTCATTTTTAACCATTTGTCTATTTGTAATGTTGGTTTCAGTTGATGTTAATATTTCATTTTTCGACAAAAAAGAAAATTAAAAACATATTTAGAGAACTGACTACGAAAAAAGGACATAAAAAATCTAAGTAGTAAAAGACTATGTTCATAAATTAATGAATATTTGTGAAAAGTACATAATGAGGGTAGTAATGTTACTTATTGTGAAATTTTTTTGTCAGATTGGAATATATAAAAAACAAGTAGTCACATTACATTAGCCTATTCATGTAGGACTAGCGTCCCGAAGTACAAGCTAAGAAAGTTTTAGGGGTAGTGTACTAGACCATTATAAAGGTAGGGTCCCTATTTTAGTTGCGCATGCAACCCAATATTCCACCTGGTTGGCCGACTGAGGGACTGCTTAGTACGTTCACTAGCCTATAAAGTACTTCCTTTGACTACTCCTGAGATAAAGTGAAGACATTTTGAGACATCCCGGACCGAACATGTAGTATTTTATTAATTTGCATACATTTATTTTATTAATTTGCATAATTCTTGAAAAATGTGCGACTAAAATTAGTTGCATTTATTTAATTTATATTTAATTAAATTACATAAAATAATTATCTTAATATTTTCATTATTTGAGATTATTTTCTTGCATTTGATTGATTTAGTTTCACTATTTGATTGTGAAGCCCCAAACTCGAAAATAATTATTTTTATTATTTTTACCATTTATATTTATTTAAATTGTATTTAATTGATTTACGTTAAATAATTAATTTATTATTTTCATTATTTGTATTTATTTAATTTATATTTAAATGACTTGCCTGGACAATTACCTTATTATTTTATTATTTTATTTATTTAAATTTATTTTACATGCCTTTAAATTAATTCATTTTACTGTTTAAATGAGAAGCCCAGGCCCGGAACTGAACGAGCTATTTGATTATTTTTAATAATTGTATTTATTTAATTTGCATCTAAATGACTTACATGAAATAATTATTTCATTATTTTTATTATTTGTATTTAGTTTATTTGCGTTTAATTGATTTATTTTTGCTACTCGAATCGTTTAATTGTATTATTTTAGCTACTTAATGAGGACGTCTCACCACCTAGCAAGTTAGGAAATTGACGCATAGCATTCTAGGTTATTCATACACTTGTTTGGCTTATTTTTAGCCACATAAATTAATTACCACACAAATAAAATACTACACACCACCCAAACAAATAAAAATCAACCCACCATCTCACCACACTACTCACACAATCGGCAAAAAAACAGAGAAGAGAGGGAGATCAAAAGCTTACCTGTGAAGAGGAAGAAGGAAGAGAAGGGAAGAAGAAAGGGGAAAAAAAGAAGAAAAAGAGAAGAAAAGGCTAGCTTAGCTCATTCCCAAGCTTGTTTGTGTGATTTTTTAGCTAAATAAGGTGAGGGGTTTGCATTTTTATGTGTTATTCATGAATTTTCTTGTAATTGTAAGTTATGTAAATGTTGAAATAAGTTATTTTATAGCTTGTTTTAGCTAGATAATGTGATTATTATGTATATCATGTGAGCTAATAAGTGTTATTGCTAGCTATACTTGGAAGTTTTCATGAATTAGTTGTTGTTGTTAATGTTGAAAGAAGATTGTATAAAACATGTGACGTGTTTGTTGTTATGCTTAAAAGAGAGTTAGGAGCTTATTTAACTAGTTGCTAGCTATGCAAGTGAAGAATGCAAGATAAACAAATTGTTAATGTGTTACCAAAAATCTGGTAGATTTGTGCAACTATTTTGTTGGGTCCGTTTGACATAGTAAACGCGTTTGGAATTGAATGAAACTTTTACAGTAGCTAGATGTCTCAATGTATAACAAACTTTGTTTTTAGAGCAAGAGTTAATTCAATCGTTTTGACCCTCTGACAAAGCCATTTCCGTAAGATAGCATGAAATTGCTGAAACTGGATAGTTAGGAGTAGTTGTACAAAAATGGTCATAACTTATGGAATTTAACCCAAAATCAAGTTCCATTTGATCCTAAAACTATCTGCACTCGAAGAGCTTCGTTTATACATTAAGATCAAATTATTTGAAGGTCATTAGCATAGGCAACTGATTTGATAAAGTTATGCTTATGTTGGAAAATTTGAAAATGTCTTAGCTAAATTGTTAATTGTTAATTGATATTGTTAATTGGAATTGCCAAATGGTGGAATTTTGAGTTCTTTCTATTTTATGGTGCTAAATGATAGTTCAATGCATGCTAGTTGACTTGTTATAAAATGGTTTGAGTTGTCTTTAAAGCTGGTGAAGTTTTATTGTGTTTATGTAGTGGTCTTGAGTGGTAATTGAAGGGTAAATTGTTAAAGAGTCATTTGCTATCTTATAATGTTAGTTATTAAGTCATAGTCTAGCTTGTATTCCTTGTGTTCAAATGAAGAACTTGGCTTGGATGTATGATTATTTGTTGGAGTATAAAAGCTAGTTATTGAATGAATGAATTACTATCTTTATGCTATTGGTTGTTTGGCAAAGATTGAGTGCAAATGCAAGATGACTTGAGCCATGATTTTACTATAATATGTTAATGCTTATATGGATTATGAATTGAATTAGAAATTTCCTTATCACGTATATGGATTGCTATTGTTACGTGCGAGGACAACCTACTTTGTTGTTCCTCATTTATGTGCTTATCGAATTGTTTGATCTTTATTGCTTAAGTGCTATATAATGCTAAGTGTTTAATATGTCTAAATATTCATATGTGTGAGAACTAAGTGCTACACCAAGAAGTGGTGAGAGCCACCTCTAGTGTCTTGCACATATCATGCTATCTCGTTTCTCGTGTCTATCGTTTCTTTGGTTGGGCAACCATTTCGGGACAGATGTGTTGGGCCTTCCTGGGAAGTATTGAGCTTGCTAGTGGTTGGTTGCTCAACCTTCGTACCCTATTCCCTCTCTCACTAGGGATGCCGCCCTGGGAGAGTTAGGTCATAGGATATCGGGGTACACCCGGAGTACCCACTGGTGTATAGGGATGCCGACTTTATTATCGTTATCGTTATCGTGTTCGTGCTCGTAATCTTGTTCGTGCTCGTACTTGTGATCGTGATCGTATCCTTTTTATATGTGTGATATATAGTTTGTAAAGCTTGAATGGCTATCTCTTATTAATGTACTCTTTCGTGTTTATTATGATATACTTGTTATTCTTTATATGGCTTACTTATTTGCATTGCACAAAATGAGTTTCCAAACCTCCCTACATTTATCCCCCTTCACTGAGTATTGTGTATGCTCACCCTTTTCATCTACTATGTTTCAGGAAGTAGAGATTGTGCCACGGATTGTAAAGAAAGGAAAAGTAGAGCCATTTCTTTGATTGTCTTGAGTTAGATACTTGATGATTATGTGACTGAAAATGTTGTATAGTGAAGTCTTGTTGATATTATAACCTTGTATCTATTTTGAAGCTTAAGTAACCTTGTATTTATTTGAAGTTTGTAAAGGCCTGTAATTAAAGTTGTATAACTAGGAAGTGGCATGTATAAAGTCTACATAACTGCTTTAGTTTATTAATGTCTAGATTAGTATGCTTATGTATATATGTCTTGGCAAGTAAAAGAAGGCTAGAACCATCATATGAACTTGTTATGGAACTTATATAGTTGTGGAGTTATTGTATGTGGTTGAGATCTTCTGTTTGCAGGTATTGGTTAGGCCTAAGTACAGAGAAAAGACCAATGCAGTAGAGAACGACAACATGAATTAGAATCCACTTATTAAGACAGATGACTGAGTATGATCTAACCCGCTGGAACTATCGTCTCAGGTGCACCTTTGTTCGAATCCTTATACATGCTAGGGTTTTTGTTCAATAACGTCCTCAACTAGGTTTTCACCTATCTCCTTTGCAGATACCTAGTTTTTTCAGCAAAAGATGTTAATAAGACTGCATTTTGTAACATGCTAGAACTACATGCTCCAGTGAAAAGTGAGAAAAAACAAATAATAGTAAATACGGGTTCGAGTCCTCCTAACTATCATTGAGGATCATACTTTTGACTGAACTAGTACATGTTTTGGGTCAAGCAGTTGTACCCTCTGAATTTTGGTTCACACTTAGTCGTTAAGTCAGGTGGTAGGATACCGACGTGTCCATCATTGGAAAGTTTGCCCTATAATAGTGTCTAATTCGATCTATGCATCGTGAGTTGACTGAATGAAGATATTTTCTAAATTTTTTTAAAAAAAAAATTCTAGAACCACCGATTGTGGTTTAAAATAAAACCCTAGAATATCTCTTATATGTAACACTGAGATGAAATTCTTTTGGTGGCTAATACCATTTTATGATAGAGACGAGAATTTGATACTCATATGTTTTCCTGTACTTGTGTGGAACGCGCTAGTTATTTTTTTCCTTTCTCATTTGAAAAGAAGTTTAATTCATTGTTCGAAGGATATTGAACATTGCAAAAATTAATTTTGAAATTTTTTATATTTAAAGTGAAAATTATATCATTACATCAAATGACTAAAGGGCTAAAAATACAACTATTGAAATCGTGCATTTTCCATTTCAATATTGAATATTTTCTGAAATGTTTTTTTTTTTGTGAATGGTTGATGATGACGTAACTTTTAGGATGGTGATGACCTTTATTCCAATATCGTTGGCCTTGTAGGTGAGTGAAGAATCATCAAGAATTGAGTCAACGTTGACAACAAATAAAGATCGAGTCCCTTAGCTTTTATTATTATTATTTTTTAGAATTACCAGTAACTTAATATCATGAGTTTGTTTATGTGCATTTCAAATTAATCCATCTCTTTAATATATAAACTTCAACTTAAAAGTATATGCAATGTTTCTTTATGACATCAACAATTCTTTTGACCACTTTGACTTTCTCTGTAGAATCTACTTTTCCGAAGCTTTGACCGTCGATCTTGGCAACTTTCCACCAACGATCGAGCCTTCTCTTTCTTTATCTCTGTGTTGGTCCTTAATTTTTGTTCTCTCTCCTCATGGAGGAGGTCTCTTTGGAGCCTCCATCTGATTCGGGGCCTCCTTTGTTGGGAAGAATCCACAGCCGTGAAGAGATGGATAGAACTGGCAAAACGGCAAGAATGGTGGAGCTCTCGCCGAATAACACCCCAGATGCTCCACAATCAACATAATTTTAACAAGAGACTTCATCTTTGGATGCTGTAGAGAAGCGCAAATAGTGGAATCAACTGTTTGATAAATTTAATGGTGATTCCGTGATGGTGGATGGAACTTCAGGTGAAAATATACCTAATTTTGACGATAATTGCTCAGATGTTGAACATGACGAGTCTTTGATGATGATGAAGGTTTTGATTTTGGGCTCACAAAGGAGGAAAAACATGAGGCGCGTCGCTCTTGGAGAAATGCTCTGATTGTTAAACTTTTAGGGAAGACGGTGGGCTTCAAGTTCTTTTCAACAAGACTGAACAAGTTATGGTCGTTACAAGGAGCTTTTCACATGATTGATGTTGGACAGGGGTACTTCATTGTTCGATCTGCATCAAAGAGAGATTATGACCATGTTCTTACGGGAGGACCATGGCTTCTTATGGATCATTATCTTAGGGTCAGAAAATGGGAACATGATTTTAGACCTTCGACTGCTTCGCTCTTCAAAATGGCTGTTTGGGTCAGATTCCCAAAGCTACCAATGGAGTTTTATAAAGAAAGGTTACTAATTAAACTGGGAAACAGAGTTGGAGAAACACTAAAGATTGATACCTTCACAAAAAGAGTAAAATGTGGACTTTTTGCTAGATTTGCCATCCAAGTGGATCTATCCAAACCCCTATGGTCCAAACTAACCACGAAGCATAGTATACAAAGAGTTGAGTATGTGAATACACATGATATGTTTCAAGTGCAGTGTTTATGGCATCGAAAAGAGGTTTATGGAGTATCGATGGGGATGGATGCTAGAAACGAGTCCAACACCAGTCCTGGACATGCCGACCATCATTCTCCTTCATAGACTGCTCAGTTGGATTTGAATGACGAGTTTGGTGGTTGGATGATAGTTCGGAAGAAATATCAGCGACGGGCCAATCAAACAACTAACAGTGAAACTGGAAAACACACTCTGCCCAAAGAAAAAACTTAGTCTCGCCAATCAATCCATGGAAAGGCTCAATAGAGTCATCAGCAATCTGTTCAGCATAAATTTGAGACTCTTAAGATTAATAATCGTACAACTCTACAAGATGAGGAATGTAACTTTTGTGAGTTGGTTAAAGTTCACTTTGAGCCTTTGGTCAAAAGAAAACAAAATGCAATGGGAAATGAAGAAAAATATTTAGTTGCAAAGTTAGGCACACATAATTTTGGGTTGATTTCACACTACATGTGGGAAGACTTTTGGTGCAAGATGAGCCTATAAATAGAGGTTCATTTTTCACCATTTGTGCATCACCAAGCAAAGCAAATTAGAGAGAAAACATAAGCTTTCTCTTGAGTAGTTTTCTTCCTCTTTTGTTGTCCTATATTTGTGAGTGAGAGTTAGTTTCTCCTATTATTTGAGAGAGTGATATTGTTCTCTCCTTATATTAGCGAGAAGGTTATTGTAAAATACTCCACATCATAGTGAAATCCTCCATTATTTGCCCGTGGTTTTTCCCTCGATTTGTTTGAGGGTTTTCCACGTAAATCTTGTGTCTCTACTTTCTCTGTTCTCATTCATATTTTAGCTGCGTGATACTGCTTGTCCCCAACCATTCCGCTGCGCCGATACCCAACAGTGGTATCAGAGCTACTGGTTACGGGTCACTAGTATACATACGGGATTACTGTTCACGGTTAATATTCATGCATACGGTATAGTACTATTCACATATACGGTATCGATACTATTCCCGTATACAGTTTTGGTACTATTCACTTATACAGTACTATTCACGTAAATAGTACTATTCACAGTGAAATAGTGGGAGCCGGTTCAAGTTACAAAGCAGATCGTTGTTAATACTATGGCGGCAAAATTTGAAATTGAGAAGTTCAACGGGAGAAATTTTTTCCTATGAAAATTGAAGATGAAGGCAATCTTGAGAAAGGAGAATTGCTTGGCAGCAATTGGAGATAGACCAGCGGAGGTGACGGACGACAAGTGGAAAGAAATGGATGATAACGCTATGGCTAATTTGTACCTGGCATTGGCAGATTCGGTATTGTCAAGCGTTGAGGAAAAGAAGTCAGCAAAAGAAATTTGGGATGCGCTGACTAAACTGTATGAGGTCAAGTCACTTCACAACAAGATTTTCTTGAAGAGGAAACTCTACACCCTTCGGATGAGTGAGTCCACATCGGTGACAGATCACATCAATACCTTAAATATGCTATTCTCTCAATTGACTGCAATTGGGCATAAAATAGCGGAGCTTGAACGTACAGAAATTCTACTTCAAAGTATACCTGATTCGTATGATCAACTCATCATTAGTTACACTAACAATGTTCTTTCAGATTATGTTATTTTTTATGATGTTGCAGCCGCTGTTCTGGAAGAGGAATCTAGGCGCAAAAGTAAGGAAGACAAAATCGAAAGTTCACAACAAGCAGAGGCATTATCAATGGTGAGAGGTAGATCAACGGAACGTGGCTCTAGTGGGAGCAACAACCAAGGTAGATCAAAATCAAGGAGTAGAAAGAATATCAAATGCTACAACTGTGGCAAGAAAGGGCACTTCAAGAAGGATTGTTGGAGCAACAAAAAGAATCCCGAGGTGACAAATTCTCAGGGATGTGTGGCGACTGCACCAGATGATGGAGATATTTTATATAGCGAAGCAGCAACTGTATCAAAAGGCAGAAAGGAGCTCACTGATGCTTGGATAATGGATTCGGGAGCAACATGGCATATGACCTCTCGAAGAGAATGGTTCCACAACTATGAACCTGTCTCTGGAGGATCTGTGTACATGGGTAATGATCATGCCTTGGAGATTGCTGGTATCGGTACCGTCAAAATTAAAATGTATGATGGTACCATTCGCACCATTCAAGGGGTACGACACGTGAAGGGCTTGAAGAAGAACCTATTGTCCATTGGACAATTGGATGACCTTGGCTGCAAGACCCATATCGAGGATGGGATCATGAAGGTTGTCAAAGGAGCGCTTGTGGTGATCAAGACAGAAAAGATCGGGGTAAATCTATACATGCTTTTGGGAGATACGTTGCAAGAGGCAGATGTATCAGTTGCATCAGCCGGTCAAGAAGAATCAACTATAATGTGGCATCGCAGATTGGGCCACATGACAGAACGAGGCTTGAAGATTCTTGCTGAACGTAATCTCCTACCCGAGCTCAAGACGGTAAACTTACCTTTTTGTGAGCACTGTGTTACCAGTAAGCAGCATAGATTGAAATTTGGGAGATCTATTGCCAGAAGCAAACACATTCTAGACTTGATCCATTCAGACGTTTGGGAATCACCGGTTTTGTCCCTAGGAGGAGCCAAATACTTTGTATCATTTATTGATGATTACTTCAGGAGACTATGGGTGTATCCAATCAAGAACAAGTCAGATGTGTTTCCAATATTCAAAACTTTCAAAGCGCTGGTGAACTTGAATCCGGGAAAAGGATCAAGTGTTTGAGGACAGACAACGGAGGAGAATACACTGACAGGAGCTTCTTGGCATTTTGCAAGCAAGAGGGTATTCAGAGGCAATTTACTGTTGCACATACACCTCAGCAAAATGGTGTAGCAGAGCGGATGAACAGAACTCTTCTTGAAAGAATGAGAGCTATGTTGGAAACTGCAGGTCTAGCCAAATCATTTTGGGCAGAAGCAGCTAGAACTGCCTGTTACGTGATAAACCGGTCATTGTCAACTGCAATTGGGTTGAAGACACCAATGGAAATGTGGACCGGAAAACCCGCAGATTATTCTACCTTGCACATATTTGGGTGTCCGGCATATGTGATGTATGGTTCCCAAGAAAGAACAAAGCTGGATCCAAAATCCAGGAAATGTGTATTCTTGGGAAATGCTGATGGTGTTAAGGGGTATCGCCTGTGGGATTCCACTGCCCACAAGGTTGTCATTAGCAGAGATGTGATATTTGCAGAAGATAAACTGCAAAATGAAGACGACAGCAACACTTCAAAGGAGACTACTACAATACAAATTGAAGATAAGTCAGAACAAGGAGATGCTTCTTCTGAAGTTGCACCGGAGCACGAGGAACAAGAACCAGATGATGCTGAGGTTATAGAAGTCCGACGTTCATTGCGTCAGACAACAAGACCAACTTGGCATTCAGATTTTGTCATGGCGAGCAATGCTGCATACTGTCTTTTAACGGAGGATGGAGAGCCATCTACCTTTCACGAGGCTATAAAAAGCCCCGATGTTGCCCTGTGGATGACAGCAATGCAGGAAGAAATTGAAGCTCTACATAAAAACAAGACGTGGGAGCTTGTTCCACTACCACCTAGACGGAAAGCCATTGGTAACAAATGGGTCTACAAGATCAAGCGAGATGGTAATGACCAAGTGGAGCGATATCGTGCAAGACTGGTGGTGAAAGGATATGCTCAGAAAGAAGGAATTGACTTCAACGAGATATTTTCTCCTGTGGTAAGACTTACAACTATCAGAGTAGTCTTGGCCATGTGTGCTGTGTTAGACTTACATCTAGAACAATTAGATGTAAAGACGGCTTTTCTTCATGGAGAGCTTGAAGAAGAGATATACATGCTTCAACCAGAAGGTTTTGTTGAGAAAGAAAAAGAAAACTTGGTTTGCAGGTTGACCAAATCTCTGTACGGTTTAAAGCAGGCGCCAAGGTGTTGGTACAAGAGATTTGATTCCTTCGTGATTAGCCTCGGGTACAACAGACTCAATTCAGACCATTGTACGTACTACAAGAGGTTTGGTGATGATGATTTTATCATTCTGCTGTTGTACGTGGACGACATGCTGGTAGCAGGTCCCAGTAAAGATCGGGTCCAAGAATTGAAGGCACAGTTGGCTGGGGAGTTTGATATGAAGGATTTGGGACCAGCAAACAAGATTTTAGGGATGCAAATTCACCGAGATAGAGAAGGCAGGAAGGTATGGATTTCCCAGAAGAATTACTTGAAGAAAATCTTGCGGCGCTTCAATATGCAAGATTGTAAGGAAATCTTGACCCCGCTTCCTGTCAATTACAAATTATCCTCAAGTATGTGCCCTAGCACTGAAGCGGAGAGGATAGAAATGTCTCGAGTACCGTATGCATCAGCAGTGGGAAGTCTCATGTTCACTATGATATGTACGAGACCAGATATTGCTCAAGCAGTTGGTGCGGTCAGTCGGTTCATGGCGAATCCTGGTAGAGAGCATTGGAATGTTGTTAAGAGGATCCTAAGATACATCAAAGGGACCTTGGATGTTGCATTATGTTTTGAAGGATCAGAATTTACTGTCAAGGGTTTTGTTGATTCTGATTTTGCAGATGATACCGATAAACGGAAGTCCACTACAGGCTATGTGTTTACAGTTGCAGGGGGCGTGGTAAGCTGGATATCTAAATTACAGACTGTTGTGGCCCTATCTACAACAGAGGCTGAATACATGGCAGCTACACAAGCCTGTAAATAAGCAATCTGGATTAAACGGTTAATGGAGGAGCTCGGGCACAAACAAGATAAAATTCCCTTATTTTGTGACAGTCAGAGTGCCTTGCACATTGCAAGGAATCCAGCATTTCATTCCAGGACGAAACACATAGGTGTTCAATATCACTTCGTTCGAGAAGTAGTGGAGGAAGAGAGTGTGGATATGCAGAAGATTCACACCAACGAGAACCTAGCAGATGTCATGACAAAGCCAATCAACGTTGATAAGTTTGTTTGGAGTAGATCCTTCTTTGGCCTAGCAAAGACGTAAGTAACATGGAATTGACAAGTATGGAGAGATTTGAAGATCATCCAAAGTGGGCTTTAAGTGGGAGAATGTGAGTTGGTTAAAGCTCACTTTGAGCCTTTGGTCAAAAGAAAACAAAAGGCAATGGGAAATGAAGAAAAATCTTTGGTTGCAAAGTTAGGCACACACAATTTTGGGTTGATTTCACACTACATGTGGGAAGACTTTTGATGCAAGATGAGCCTATAAATAGAGGTTCATTTTTCACCATTTGTGCATCACCAAGCAAAGCAAATTAGAGAGAAAACATAAGCTTTCTCTTGAGTAGTTTTCTTCCTCTTTTGTTGTCCTATATTTGTGAGTGAGAGTTAGTTTCTCCTATTATTTGAGAGAGTGATATTGTTCTCTCCTTATATTAGCGAGAAGGTTATTGTAAAATACTCTACATCATAGTGAAATCCTCCATTATTTACCCGTGGTTTTTCCCTCGATTTGTTTGAGGGTTTTCCACGTAAATCTTGTGTCTCTACTTTCTCTGTTCTCATTCATATTTTAGCTGTGTGATACTGCTTGTCCCCAACCATTCCGCTGCGCCGATACCCAACAACTTCACCTTTGGGAAAAATGCAAATGCATCAGGAAAGAATCAAAGTAATGCTAGTGGGAAAAATCATGGGATACCAAGAGTTGGGCGCAAGACTTCTTTTGGCACAAAAAAAAGGAATCATTATAGAGCAACAACCACAAACTACAAAAAAGCCAATGCACATTACTGAGAGCACGAGCACATCAACTCCTACCCAGCATCTTGTTGTTCAGGATCTCACATTTGACAAATCTAAATCCTTTGGGGGACAACTTGGAAAACAAAACATTAGCATAGAGAACAATGGCACGAATGGGGTTGAGGAGCCTTCCCTATCCGAAAATAAACCCAGGGACACCTCTCAGACTCAAATGGAATTTGATTTGGGTAGACCTCTGGACCACGAAAAAGATAGTTTGGTTAGGAACCTTGAGATAGAAAACGATAGTATAGACTCTGTTAGAGACTCCCTTGAAAAGGCAGATAGTGATATGATGGTGGTTGGTGACTCTGAGGAGGGTAATCCCCTCCAACCCTCTGACTCTCTTAATGATTAAACTCAACCAGAGTGGTATCCCGCCTTTGGGAATCAAAAGTATGGAGCCAAAAATTTTAGTTTAGAACTTTAGGGGAGTTGGAAGAGAGGCTTTTCGACATACCCTTAATGACCTTGTTCGGACCCATAGACCATGGATTACTGTGGTTCTTGAACCTAGGATCAGTGGAGAACGTGCTCATTCTTTCATCTCCAAACTTCACATGTCACGTTTTATTCAGGTGGAAGTGTGTGGCTTTTCTGGCGGTATCTGGCTTTTGTGGGATAAAAGTAAAGTTGATGTTAAACTGTTATCTGCTGGAAGCCAGATTCTTAATGTTTTAGTTAAACAAATGGGTTTGTTCTTACTGGATTCTCTCAGCTGTGTATGCTAGTCCGGACCAATCTCTTAGGAGCCAGTTGTGGGAGAGCATTCATGTGGCGGCAAAAGGATTAAGAATTCCTTGGCTTATAATTGGCGACTTCAACCAAGTGGTAAACCTATCGATAAAAAAGGAGGAGTTTCGGCCTGACCAAGAACATGATTTATGTAATACTCGAGCCCGATCATGCATTTACAAGTATTTATTTATATTTATTTTTTTCATTATTTTTGAAAAATATGTCTTTGTGATTATTTGCCTGCATTTAATCTATAGTTAATTATCTTACTATTTAAAAATTAATTAGTATTACGATTAATAATAGCCTATTATTAGGTGTTCTTATAACATTAAGCTTAGGGTCATTACAGGGATGTAAAGCCCCATATCACTACCAAGCAAAACTTTTCAGCTGCTTACAAGAGTATGGGTGATTTCCTTTAACTTTTTGGGCCATTTCGGCTGTTTTCCTGATTTTAAAGGTTTTTGGTCCGAAAAAGGGGTTTCACTTCGGGGCCAATTATAGGAAAATCGGAATTCCGCCGCGAAAAACTGGCAATCGCTATTGGGTTTCTTTTAACTTGTACTACTTAATGGCGAAGTTTGGTAAAATTACATTCCGGCTCGAAAATACGAAAATCAGGATACCTGTGCACGAAACGGAACGCTGGTGTCACTCTCGGGGAATGACACGTGTCTTAGGACACGTGTCACGCATACGTGACACGTGGAAGGACACGTGTCACACATGCGTGGACGTGCCACGCATACGTGACACGTGAATGGACACGTGTCCCACATGCGTCAGCCTTGAGGGCCTATATAAGGGGGTCACTTGACCCCTTGAAATCAAACTGGCAAACAACTTTTCTCTGGCCCGATTTTACTAAATTATATCGATTCAGTTTAGTTAACGTTCTGAAAGTTTCAAAATTGGTTCGAATCTTCTCCAATTTTCGGCATTTTGAGTTCTAAAGTACGACTTCAACTGGGTAAATTAAGGTGAGGAGATTTTATTGAAAGCAGCATCTTATATGTTTATATGATTATTATATACTTATAGCATGATTTGTTATTTTAATATTCTAGCTTGATATATATAGCATGCTTGTTAATATTCTTCATTTATTAAAAGTAGTATTTGAATTAAAATTGACTTTGATAATGTATTAGCTAAGAATTAACTGTTACTAATTAATGTGGAATTTATTACTTTAAGTGACAACAAAGAGTGATTGTAAATACGTTCTTCTAACTGCTTGTAATTCTTGAATATTGAACTGAAGGATGTTGATTTGATTATGTTATTAACCTGAAGGAATTTGAAAGCTAGCTATGATTAACTTGAATTATCTTGAGCTTTTGATTGTTGAAAGTATATGTTTGGGGATAACCTATTTTGTTGTTTTCCACCTACGTACTTATCGAATTGCGTTTTAGCTGTGTGTTATGTGGCTACTTGTGCATGCTTGTGTGCTACTTGATTAGGGGTTGCAACCTCAGGCGCGATAGTTGGTATGAACGGTGGGCGGCATAGGGCTAGCCAGTGCTCTCGTACCTATCGTGGTCCTATTCCCTCTCCCGCTTGGCGATCTCCACCCTCAGGGAGTTAGGTCATAGATTTTGGATACAATCCGGAGTACCCTCTTGGGAGAGATAAGAAGTTGTGATCTTGATTCAGGGCTGGCCACCTCTAGAAGTGACATCGGATATGGGTAAGTCCTCCCGCTTGGCGATCTCCACCCTTGGGGAGGAATATGTGATTAAGTACTCCTGCTTGGCGATCTCCACCCTCGGGGAAGAAAATTGATTGTTTACCTATATGTTGTTACTATTATTGACACGTGATTCAAATGTGTTAGAAATCTCTATTGGTTATCACATATTATTGTTTACCATATGTAAATATTATTGTACATGAGCTGCATCATGATTTGCAAAAGAGACCGACCATAAATGTTTTCAAAACTCGTCTATTCCATCATCACTGAGTTTCCCCAGAGCTCACCTTTTTTTCTCCCCCCCCAGTGCAGGTGCAGCTTAGCTTGAAATAGAAATTGACTTTGAATGTTTACATGCTCGAAGCCTCTTGCTGTTATAGTTGGATCCAAATTGTAAAAGTTAGAGTTCATTGTATTAATTTCGGGTAAAAGGGTAGCTGTAATGCCCCGATCCCTCACGCGACCTCCGGTGGTATCAGAGCTTAGATGCTCTCAGCCGGGATAGGATCCTCGGACTGCTGGGTAGTGAACCTCGAGTGCATGCTTGTGAAATGTATCTTGATTAGATGTGTGCTTCGTGTGCCTTGAGAATGTAAGTGTCTTTTGTGCAATCTTGTATCCTGAACTTAATATGTGATCTATGTGATAGTGATATGTATTGTGTGTTAAATACTTGTCAAGTGTAGTGATATAGCTAATCATGAATCGAATTGATCTTATGAATCGCTACTTGCTCGAAATATTGATTGTAACGTGTATACTTGAGTGTCTCGGCATAGTTGTGTTGTGAATTGTATTCATTGCATGTGACTCATATTTGAACTATCTTGTTGATTAACTTTGTGTTATAAAACTTCTAGTTATATAATAGCTTGTGTGATATATGTCATAATCTCCTGATATATGAACATTACATCAATTACATTAGGTGATATATTGGCATTCACGCATTGTCCCCTTAAATCGGTAAGTAAGCATTATCCCCTGAAAGAGATGGCCATTGATGCTGACTGGTGAGAGAATAATGGTTCAACCGGCTATTGGGATCAGTGAAGGGATTTGATGCCCCGAGGATAAATTTGGACTCTCTTGGCACTTCTTAAACGGTATTTCTTGGCTGGAACTCCTATTTGGGAATCTCGGATAGATCTTCTAGTTGGCGTCATATATGGAAGTCATTTTAGCTCAAGAAATTGCGAGGACGCAATTTTTGTAAGGAGGGGAAGATGTGACACCGCGAACCCAGCACTTCATTAATTGCATTCATTAAATGGTTACTAGAGCCTCCGGTCTCGTGAGGGATCGGGGCATTACAGTAGCTGTGTTGAAACCCTAATTGTTTAGTAGTGGGGTAGTTTCTGTATCTCGGGTGATGATGTAACACCCTTGGACTTAATTCATTGTATTAAAGCTTATGATTAAATAGTCTTCGGTATTTTCTATCTCTTAAAGTTACCGTTCATTATTTACATGAGACTGCAGCAACAGTAAACATAGACTTTGACCTAGTCTTGAGAAGGGCCGGGTTGGGGTCGCGAAAGTTTAGTTTGATAAATGGTGTAGTGACTGTGAGCTTATTGATTTAGGGTTTATTGGGCCGAGGCTCACATCTCCCTCCTGGGACTCAGGACAATGAATCATGCAACGACTTGATCGGGCCTATGCCAACTCCTACAGGACTCTTCTTTTTCAAAAAGCTTATGTTAAACATTTACCCTGTATTAATTCTGATCACTTGCCTATTCTTATTGATTGTGCAGGTTCTAGTACCACCACGAGATCATTCAAGCCTTTCAAGTTTGAACTGGCCTGGTGAAAATACAACCAATTTCATGATTCAAAGAAAATTGGGCAAATAAGAGTAAAAATTTCAACAACTTTATAACTCACATTATTACCAAACTCCGCGATTGGAAATGCAAAGTTTTGGCAATATTTTTGCTAGGAAAATGAGGCTTCTTTTTCATATCAATGGCATCCAACGATCCCTTCAAAATAGGTTTAGTTCTTCATTGGCGTGACTTGAAAAGAAACTAAGACAAGAGTATGAGTTAGTTCTTGACTAGAAGGAGCTACTCTGGTTCCAAAGATCTCGAAGAAATTGGTTATATTTAGGAGATAGGAACATGAAATACTATCATCTCTCAATCATTTCAAAAATAAAAAAGAGTGTTACTACTTGTTTGAAGGACAATAATGGGAACTGTATTGAAGATTTGGTGCAGCTTAGCGAGTTAATTTTGAACTACTTCAAAAAGCTGTATAGCAATTGTTGCCTAACTCAAAGTTGCTTATCGTCAGCCAATTTTCCTCCTTGTACTTTGGAGGACTTGGATAGCTTTAATAAGCCTATTGTTGATTTTGAGATCAACCAAGCACTGTTCCAAATGAACCCATCAAAATCTTTGGGCCCGGACGGCCTGTCTGTTGGCTTCTATCAACAGTGTTGGAATTCCGTTGGCTCTGCTCTCTGTCAAATGGTTTGGGAGGCTTTTACCAGTGGTCATATCAATCCTGATTTAAACCAAACGCTTATCCATTTTATCCTAAAAGTTAAGGATCCTATCACCATCAAGCAGTTTCGCCCAATCAGTCTTATTAATGTTTCAATCAAATTGATTATGAAAACTATGGTTAATAGGCTATGTCCTATACTCAATAATTGGATTTCTCATTGCTAGAGTAGCTTCATACCGGGGCATTCCACCGGAGATAATGTGATTCTGGTCCAAGAATGTATTTGATATATGAAACGGAAGTAGGGGAATAAAGGTGTCATGATCATTAAACTCGGCCTTGAAAATTAAAGGCATATGACAACATCTCTTGGAGCTTTACCCAAGATACTCTCTGGCAACTTAAAATTTCGGATAAGTGGATTTCTCTTTTTATGTCTTATTTCACATCTGCTAGCATTCGAGTCTTATGGAATAAAGTTCCGTTAGAGGCATTCATACCTGAAAAAGGGATTAGAAAGGGGGATCCATTCTCTCATTATCTTTTCATTCTTTGTATTGAATGACTTTCACAAATGATCACACGTGCAGTTAATGAAAAAGTTTGGAAACCCATTTTTCTTAGTAAGAAAGGTACTCCTATTTCTTATCTTTTCTTTGTTGATGATTTGCTCTTTTTTGCAGAGGCGTCCGTGGAACAAATGGAAGCATTCAAAGATATTCTTTCTAAATTCTGTAAAAAGTCAGGAGAGCTCATGAATGTTGACAAATCATCCTTGTTCTTTTTTAATAATACCAACCCGAAGCTTGCTTTGGAGATTAGTTCGCTGAGTGGATTCTCGATAACTAAAGATTTGGGCAACTATTTGGGTACCCCAATCTTGCACTCTAGGATATGTAAAAGAACCTATAAGCATATCATCACTAAGGTGCAAGCCAAATTGTCGGGATGGAAAAGAAGTGTTCTCTCTTGCTGGGAGAATTACACTTGCGAAATCTATTATTGTAGCTCTTCCAATATATACGATGAATACCGCGACCTTTCCTGTCCAGACATGAATTGAGATTGATAAAATCCAACGGAATTTCATTTGGGCCACAACTGAAGATAAAAGGAAAATTCATTGGATTAACTAGGAAACACTTTGTAGGCCAAAATCACTTGAAGGACTCAGCCTCCGACCTTCGAGAGAAGTAAATGAAGCCATGCTTGCTAAATTGGGATAGAAGATTTTGAGTGAATCACAGCTGTTAAGCAAATATACTTAAAAGTGGGGGTGAATTAAGTATTTAGCTAAAAATTCAATATAAACAATTTATATTGATCATACAAATGATCAAACACGTAGAGTACACAATAATAAAAGCACGGAAATAAAAGGGATAGAAGACGAACACAATAATTTACGGTGGTTCGCAAATCTACATCCACCACCCAAGGTTACCTCCCCTTAGGATTTCCTTTAGCTCAGCTAGATGTGCTTCGTCACAAGTTGGTGAAACACAAACCAACAATACAAGTTCTCTTGAGTCCACAAGAGTAGTACAAGCCTCTTTACTCCTTTGAATCCACAAAGAAGATTTCTCAATCACACTATACAATGAATCACTCAAAGCTATAGATCTAGAGTGTTTATCTCACAATAGGAATAGAATAAATGTTGAGTACAAAATCTCTCTTCAAGAGTAAATTAATATAATTTAATGCTCTTTTTGAATGCTCAATGATTTACAAGTTAAAGCTCAAGATTTGTGTAAGCAATGTGTTTTTGATGATCTAAAAGATTTGGAACGACTGCTTAAAGTTGGAAGAGGTAGTTTTTGCAAATAGGGTGTTTGGAAATATATAGAAACAAAAATCAGAAGTTTGCAACGGCTATATTTTTCAAACTCCTGCTCCATCCGGTCGACCGGGTAGTCACCCGGATAGTAACCCGGATCACATTGTCGGGCAAGTCACCAAGGATCCGGTCGATCGGATCAACCAATTCCTTTTTGTTTGACTCTCTACCGAGCGAGTCATAAAATGTCCGGTCGACCGGATGCTCGATCGGATGACTCGTTTTACGTGCTAATAGAAACTTTAAAAGTTCAAAACAATTTCCTCGAAAACCAATAAACATAATAGCCTTATAAGAATGAGGTTTTCAAGTAAAAACATTTTTCAAAAGCTCTTGTAAAGATATAAAACCGAATTTATAAATCAAAAGTTTAAAACAATGTTTCTTTGAGCTTTATCGAGCATATCAAAGACATTCAACATTTCATATGCCGGTACCTCTTATGTCGCCACGTCTCCTCTTATAACTGCTTCTTCATCTTCGAATTTTCAAGTCTTGACAAAGATCAATTCTTATTTCTTTGGCACTCCAAGACTTCATCATTTGCATTTGAATAATCTTCATGCATGATCATCATCTTTAACCATATATAACTTAACAAACATGATTTGTCAATTAGTAAGCATTAGATTAAGATTTAGTTATCATCAAAATATGATATTAACACCCTTAGGCTAACAATCCCCCCCTTTTTGATGATGACAAAATCTTACACAAATATCGCATAATGAAAATGAAAAGTAAGATGCAAGCAATGTAAGCGTGACCATAAATAGAATGATCCCCTATGCCACAAATGGAAAGCTCCCCCTTACTTAGTGCATATCAGATTTGTTTTCCTTCTAGCAAAAATCTCCCCTTCACTCAATGCATATTTTCAAACCTCAACACATGTATTCGGATAGCATCATAGAAATATGCATAATAATTTTATCCTTTTTGTCATCATAAAAAAAAAATCCAAAAAAATGGGAGAATTATCAATACTGCTCCTAAGTAGATGCATAGTTAATCAGAAGTAAGGAAATGACATAAGAATTTGGCATTTATCATAAGCTTAGCATAAGAAGCATACTAGAAAGGCAATATCATCATGGGTTAAACCAAAAACATTAAAAAGCAATAGTATAAATTTGATAGGTAAGTTAAAAAAAAACTTAAGTAGTAGGTTTTGGAAAACATAAAGAAATATGTGCATGAAAAGTTTTAAGAGCTTGAATAGTTAAACTTCAATCTTCTTCCTCATCAGCCTCATCTTCTTCATCAGCCGCATCCTCTTCGCCATCCTCATCATCTAGCTCATCTCGGTACTCTTTATATTCAAGTTGAGGTGGAACATAATGGTAGTCGGGAGGCATGGGAGGTACTCCGTCAAGCTCCTGAATCTAAGTAGTATAACTATCAGCCCATTGATTTAGATTATAAGCCTGGGTACGAACCGTCGCCATATCTCTTTGAGTAGTGCTCCTTAGGTCATTGATTTGCTTACGCAATGACTTACCCCAAGCATTTATCCTCTTGTTTGTAGCAATTTGCATTTGACTCATTGCTGCAATTAGTCTATCGGTATCAGACAAAGGAACAGATGAAGTAGTGGATGAAGGTACATGTGATCCAGAACTAATACCACTTGATCCAGCAAGAGGATCTCCCATGTGCTTGGTTCTTTGCTCGATCCTTATCGGATCCTCGACTGAATCATCCTCATTATCACCACCACCCAAACCACAGACCTTACCATCTACAATCTCAAGCTTCATACGCATAAGAGAAACACTATCATGCAAATAGGTCCTCGTAGGCACAGTTTCAAACTCACCCGGAAAAGGAATATCCAAGAGCAAAAACATATGACACAATGGTATTCCATAAACAAGTAGATTTTGTATGAGACATATGTTCAACCATGATGTGTGGAAGATTAACTTTGGTGTGGTTGTACATGAGATAACTGGTGAAAAGAGGAATTGAACCATCCTTAACCTTTCTAGGCATAATTACTTCCATAAGAATATAAAGCATAAGCCTTTTTTTCCAGAGATATTTGACTCTTTAAAGGCATAATCCCCTTCGAATTTCTAGAACCTTCCCATAAAAATGCTATAACACTTTCTTGTGCAATTGTTGAAAGAAAATCAATGCCTTTGCTAGAATATGATTTCAAACCTCTATTTGGAATATCTAATAAGCTAGCAATTGTGTTTTCTTTAAGAATAACAATCTTTTCGCTTACTCTACTATGCAAAGTACCATTATCTAATTCAAGATTTGCATAAAACTCTCTAACCCAATTAGTGCAAGCCAAATTTTTAAGCTTTAATAGTGAAGACCAACCTTGAAACTCAATCAACTCAAGAATTTTAGTACCTTGAAGTATAGACTTATCCTCTTGTTTTATCTACATGATTGGTTGCTTTGGATAATTATCAGGAGTTGCCCATTGTCTTGAGGAGCTTGATGCAGAAGTAGTTTTTCTTTTATTGTCTTGTCTAGGAGCCATGAAGAATTCAAGCACTTAAACAATGAAGTTAAGGTTTTAAGGATTTGAGAGTGTTTGAAAGAGTTTTTACAAGAAAAGCAAAGTGGGTTTGAAGAAAAGAAGGAAAAAATAATTAAAAAGGTCAAAAATTCAGGTTTAGGAACCCTAGCGCGCTGATCCGATCGACCGAATCAGCAGCCACTCGCCCGGGTACTCGCCCGACAGTGGCTTGGTTCCGGGCTAGTAGTCCAGGCAACTCACTCACCTAGGTACTCGCCCGGATACCCTATTTTTTGTAGAATTTTGATAGATTTGAAGGTTTTAGCTAAGTTTTTGCATGCCCATCTCACGCTGAATGATACAAAATTGATTTTCATACAAGGGTTTAGTAAAAATATCAGCTAATTGATGTGATGTATCAACAAATTCAAGCACAACATCACATTTTTGCACATGATCACGTATGAAATAATGTCTAATTTCTATGTGCTTTGTCCTAGAATGTTGGATTGGATTTTTAGTGAGATTAATAGCACTTGTGTTATCACATCTAATGGGTACATGATCATATTCAAGGCCATAGTCAAACAAGTTTCGTTTCATCCACAGAATTTGGGCAACACCATTTTCGGCGGAAATATACTCGGCCTCAGTTGTGGATAATGCAACACTATTTTGCTTTTTACTTGACCATGAGATTAAAGATTGACCTAGAAATTGACAACTGCCACTAGTGCTTTTTCTATCAATCTTGCATCTAGTGGTAGTAAATCGCATTTCTCCTTGAGTCTTTAAAAAAAATCTAAAAGATGTTAGAATTGATGAATGATTGGTGAATGAAAAATTTGAAAAATAGGGGTTTCCATGTCAAGAAAATAAAGTTATGATGGGTATAAGTTATAGCTTTTTTTTTATTGTTACTATTTAATTTTTCGTTAAATGACTTTATGTAGAGTCATTACAATGGCAAATGGAAAGGCAACTTGTTTAATGGCAATTGATTCATAGTCATAATGGTAGTAATCATTACTATCATGATTATGGGTTTTGTATTGCAAATTCTTCATGTGCATTGTTTGATGTTTCAATTCTTTCCTTTTCCCACGTTTTGGCAAGAAGTTGGAAAGACTTTGCTTTTTATTACATTTTTTATGGTTGTCTTTATTGTCTTTATGTCCTGTCAGACAACTTTTTCCTATATATACTTGGCTTTCGCACAGTAGAGCGAGTTCTTACACCTTTGGATGGATCATCAAGGATTTGATCATTTGGGTGATCTTTTACAAACTTCCAACACTTTGGTAGGTCTTGGTTGGTTGAAGTGGGTTGATAATTTGGTGTTGTTTGATCTTCCTCCTTTGGTGTTGATAAATCCCTTGCATTAGGTGTTTGTTGATCTCCTTCATTCGATGAATTCTTTGGATCACTTGGAGATGCCTTATTTGCTTGATTTGATGTGGTAGGTTAATTTTGAGTCTTAACTTGTTAAATACCTACATCATCATCATCTTTTCTAGACACAAATAGATTAGCTTCATCGAAATTCACATGCATTGATTCCTCAACAACTAGAGTCCTTTTTGTTATATACTCTATATGTCTTGCTCCTTTTTGAGTAACCAAGAAATAATCTTTCATCGAATTTAGCATCAAATTTACCAAGATGATCTTTGGTGTTTAAGATAAAGCATTTACAACCAAAAACTCTAAAATATGCAACATTTGGTATTCGACCTTTCCACAATTCATAAGGCGTCTTATTAAGAAAAGGTCTAATTAAGACTCTATTGAGCACATAGCAAGCCGTATTAACGGCTTCACCCCAAAAATATGTAGGCAAGTTATTTTCTTTCAACATAGTTCTCGCTATTTCTTGTAATGTTCGGTTCTTCCTTTCTACTACCCCATTTTGTTGAGGAGTTTTAGGAGCCAAAAAGTTATGTTCAATGCCAAGTTGTTCACAAAAATCTACAAATGATGAATTTATAAATTATGTACCTTGATCACTATGAATACAAGTAATATAATAGCCTTTCTCATTTTGCACTCTTTTTCATAATTTCACAAATTTATTGAAGGCTTCATTTTTATGGGATACGAACATAACCCAAGTATACCTAGTATAGACATATCTTGATCCTCTTAAGCTAGCCACATTCATTGGTCCGAAAAGGTTCATATGAAGTTTTTGTAAACCTTTTGATGTGGTTACTTTGTTAATGGGTTTGAAAGAAGTTTTATGTTGTCTTCCAAATTGACATGCATTACATAAATGATCTTTTTCAAATTTAGCTTTTGGAAGTCCTATTACAAGATCTTTTATAGAAAGTTTAGAAAGTAAATCCATACTTGCATGTCCTAGTCTTCTATGTCACAACCAAGAGTCCTCATTCATTGTCATTAAACAATTAACATTTTGGTATGAAAGACTTTCAAAATTGATGGTGTAAACATTTTCATGTCTATTTGCAATAAATAACACCTTATTCAAATTATCATAGACAATGCAACATGAGACTTTAAATTCAATTTTAAATCTATTATCACATAATTGACTAATACTAAGCAAATTATGTTGCAAACCTTTCACAAGTAGCACATTATGGATAAATATAGAATGTTCATCACCAATGCTACCCCTTCCAATAATTTTGCCTTTCCTATCATTTTCATAGCTTACATTTTCTTTGATTTTCTTGTTGAGCTCATAGAAGAAAGATGAATCTCCGGTCATGTGTCTTGAGCATCCACTATCAACAACCCAACTTCATTCATACTTGATCCTAAGAGCAACCTTAAAAAAAAATAAAGGCTTAACATATCTAACAACCCATTTGGGCTTAAGCCAAGAAAGTATTCTAGCATCGCTACCAACCATGTTTCTATACTTACAATGAGATGCAATATGACCATTCTTTTCACAATATGTGTATGTTTTTTGAAAAACTTTTGATGTTGAAGCTTCATTTAAAGAGTTAGATGCTTTAACAAAATAGTTCTTGAAGAATTTTTGTTTTGTGAATGGTTCATAACCAATTCCACTTTTATCAAAAGCCATTGTTTGAGAACCAAGCATTTTATCTAACGTTTCTTTTCCTTTTGTAAACTTTGCTAAGCTCATATTCAAGTCTTGAACTTGTTTTTCTAAGATTACAACTTTTTCTTCAAATTTTTCTTTCAAAGTGAAAATTTTAACTGCTTTCTTGTGAGATGTACTAAGATCTTTTTCAAGCATTTCATTCTTACTTTTCAAATCATTTCTTTCTTTTTGAAGTTCTTTGGTCTTTGAAAGAGCCATTGATAAATTGTCATGTATTTTAGAGAATTCATTTTGTAGTTCCTTGAATGAGTATTCATCATCATCAAATGCACTATGAGAAGTAGAACTAGAAAATGAACATACCTCATCATCCTCTTTTGCCATGAGACATACAATGTTAGCTACTTCTTCTTCCTTGTCACTTTTTTCAAGCGGTTGAAGTATCATCCTCAATGCAACTAGCTCTCATGGCTTTTCCTCCTTTGGATTTGATCAATTTTGGGCAGTTCACTTTTATGTGACCCGGTTTGTCACAGTTGTAGCACTTTGATTATTCTTTTGATTTTTCTTTGCCTTTCCACCTAAAATTGTTGTTTGATGAAGTTGCTCTTCTCATCTTCTTGAATTTTATGAATTTTTTGAAGTTCTTTGCAAGAAAGGCAATTTGATGATCATCTTCATTTTCACTTTCACTTTCATCACTTGAATGAGCTTTTGATGCAAGTAGTACAAATGTTTTCTTGTTGTTCTTCTTTTCCTCTTCTCGATCTTTTTTCTTCAATTCATGACTCATGAGGGATCCCATGAGGTCACTAATGGTGTGAGATTTGATATTTCTTTCTTCCTCAATTGCTGTTACCTTTGCTTCCCATGGATCAATCATACTTCGAAGCAACTTTCCTACCATCTCTTCATTTGAATACTCTTTCCTGAGCGATTTAAAGTCATTCACAATATTGGTAAATCTAGAAAACATTTGTTCAATATTCTTATCTTGTGACATTTTAAACATTTCATATTTTTTTGTAAGCATGTTAATCCTAGTATCTTTAACTTGTTCGGTTTCTTCATATGTGACTTCTAATTGATCCCAAATTTCTTTAGCACTTTTACACCCGGAAATCCTATTGAATTCATTTGAGTCTAAAGCAAGATATAGCATGTTCATAGCTTTATCGTTTTTTTCAACAGTCTTGAAATCATTATCATCATAATCTTCTTCCGGTTTAGGAATGGTAATGATTTTATCTCCTTCCGTCTTAGTCATCATGGGAGTGGTTGGTCCATTGGTTATAACTTTTCAAACTCTAATGTCATTAGCAAGAATGTAGATCCTTATCCTAGTTTTCCAAAAAGAGTAGTTGGTTCCACTAAACAATGGTGGTCGTGTGAAAGATTGGCCCTCAACTATAGTGGACATGGATGTATTTGTCATATTAATTCTCTACTAGTTGTTAGACTATATATAGAGTCCTAGCTCTGATACCATTTGTTAGGCAAATATACTTAAAAGGGGGGGTGAATTAAGTATTTAGCTAATGACTACCAATTAAAAATTCAATATAAACAATTTATATTGATCATACAAATTATCAAACAAGTAGAGTGCACAATAATAAAAGCACAAAAATAAAAGGGATAGAAGACGAACACAATGATTTACGGTGGTTCGCTAATCTACATCCACCACCCAAGGTTACTTCTCCTTAGGATTTCCTCTAGCTCCACTAGATGTACTTTGTCACAAGTTGGTGAAACACAAACCAACAATACAAGTTCTCTTGAGTCCACAAGAGTAATACAAGCCTCTTCACTCCTTTGAATCCACAAAGAAGATTTCTCAATCACACTATACAATGAATTACTCAAAGCTATAGATCTAGAGTGTTTATCTCACAATAGGAATAGAATAAATGTTGAGTACAATATCTCTCTTCAATAGTAAATGAATACAATTTAATGCACTTTTTGAATGCTCAATGATTTGCAAGTTAAAGCTCAAGATTTGTGTAAGCAATGTGTTTTTGATGATCTAAAAGATTTGGAACGATTGCTTAAAGTTGAAAGATATGGTTTTTGCAAATAGGGTGTTTGAAAATATATAGAAAAAAAAATAAGAAGTTTACAACGGCTATATTTTTTAAACACCTGCTTCATCTAATCGACTGGGTAGTCGCCCGGATAATAGCCCGGATCACACTGTCGGGCGAGTCACCAAGGATCCGGTTGACCGGATCAACCAATTCCTTTTTGCTTGACTCTTTGTCGGGCAAGTCATAAAATCTCCGGTCGACCGGATGCTGGACCGATTGACTCGTTTTGTGTGCAAATATAAACTTTGAAAGTTCAAAACGATTTCCTTGAAAACCAATAAATATAATAGTCTTATAAGAGCGAGGTTTTCAAGTACAAACATTTTTCAAAAGCTCTTGTAAAGATTTAAAACCGAATTTATAAATCAAGAGTTTAAAACAATGTTTCTTTGAGCTTTATCGAGTATATCAAAGACATTCGATATTTCATATGATGGTACCTCTTATGTCACCACGTCTCCTCTTATAACTCCCTCTTCATCTTCGAATTTTCAAGTCTTGACAAAGATCAATTCTTATTTCTTTGGCACTCCAAGACTTCATCATTTGCATTTGAATAATCTTCATGCATGATCATTATCTTTAACCATATATAACTTAACAAGCATGATTAATCAATTAGTAAGCACTGGATTAAGATTTAGTTATCATCAAAATATGATATTAACACCCTTAGGCTAACAACAGCTTTTGTGGGTGATCATACTTAAGGAGAAATATTTTAGGGACAATTTTCTTCACTATACTCCTAAGAGCACTAATTTAGGAATGGCCCAGAATATCCTTAAGGGCCTTGAAGTTCTTAAACAAGGGCTTAAATAGGTCGTGTGTAATGGTCGATCTACGCGGTTTTGGTTAGACCACTGGATTAGAGATCGGCCACTGGTACATTTGGCACTAAACACTACCCATTCGAACCAACTTGAGCTTATGGTTTTTGACTTTGTCAATGAGGATGGCTCTTGGGACTTGAATTTCTTTCAGCATCTCCTCCCAGTTTTTGTGGTTTTTCAAATCATCAGCCGTCGGATTAGGCTTGACATCCCCATTGATGATTTTGTTAGCTGGGGTTTTGACTCGAAATGGGAACTCTATGTTAAATCAGCTCTAAAAAACACTCATATTACTACCCCTTCCTCGAACATTGATTAGGACTCAATTTGGAAAATTAAATGCCCACAATGGGTTAAAACGTTCATTTGACAGACTACTCATAGGCCACTTCCTTGTAGATACCATCTTGCCCGACGAGGTATTATTGACGATACGTCGTGCCATATATGTGGAGCTGTGGCTGAGGATGTTGAGCATATTTTTAGACATTATCCTCGTGCGAAACAAGTTTGGAGGACGATTGCACCCTACCGTACCTGTGACTCATTCTTTTAAACCTCGTGGTATGATTGGATTAATTATAATATTAGGAATACCGGAGCTTGGCGAAATATGAGGTGGAATATTGTCTTTGGGATTACACTTTGGTTCTTTAGAAAATGGAGAAATGATACGTATTTTGCCAATAATAAGTTCCCTTAGGCAAGTAATATGGTTGCGGCTATTATTGAGTTTTCCAAGAATGTCGAAGAGGCTTGGAGTTTTCAAGGTGGGGTCAATCCTTATAATCGGGTAACTGTTGATATTAGGTAGCTCAAACCTTCTCGAGGTTTTAAATAAATGTTTATGGTAGTACTCGGGGAAATCCTGGACCTGGAGAAGCATGGGGTATAATTCGTGATAGATTTGGTCAGTGGGTCTCGGGGTTTGCAATAAACCTTGGAGTTTCCTCTAGTCTTCGAGCCGAATTATATGCTCTTTGGGAAGGTTTGAACTTGGCAAAGACGTGCCATATTGAAGAATTGGTCATTGAAACGGACTCTATATTAATCTTTAATATGATTAATGAAATCTATTAAATTTCAACCCTTTGCGCCCATTGGTCGAAGATTGCAAGCATATCCTATCACGTCATGATGGTTTCAAACTCACTCATAATTTTAGAGAGGTTAATAAGTGCGCAAATTTTCTGACTCGGCTTGGAAGGGTACAGCTGTTAGACATCTCTCGAATTGATACACCCCTAGAACAGTTGAGACTTCTAGTGGAGAATGACAAAGGGGGTGACTCTTCTCCTACCATTATGGAATTGAGATATGTTTTTGTGACTTTGGTTTTTTTTTATTTATAAATTTTTGGTCAAGTAATGTCTCTAATCACCTTAGATATATTTTTGACTAATCCAAACTATAGATTAGAGATTTGTTTTTACGATTTGTAGTTCTTATTTTGGTCAAATAATGTTTCTGGTCACTATATATATATATATATATATATATATATATAGTGCGATCACTTAAGCACATCGAGTCAATTAAAATTCACCATAATTATTAGATCATGGAAAAATAAAATAAAAAAGAGGAAAAACTTGGCTTGTGTATTCAATCTCACTTGGCCAAGAATCGTCATGAGTTTTTAGACCAATCCTGTAGCTACACTTTAAACCAAAGAAAGTTATTAAGAAAACGGAAAGCCAAAAATTGACAATTATATATATATATATATATAATGTCTCTAATCACCTTAGAGATATTTTTGACTAATCCAAACTATAGATTAGAGATTTGTTTTTACGATTTGTAGTTCTTATTTTGGTCAAATAATGTTTCTGGTCACCATATATATATATATATATAGTGCGATTACTTAAGCACATGGAGTCAATTAAAATTCACCATAATTATTAGATCACGGAAAAATAAAATTAAAAAGAGGAAAAACTTGGCGTGTGTATTCAATCTCACTTGGCCAAGAATCGTCATGAGTTTTTAGACCAATCCTGTAGCTACACTTTAAACCAAAGAAAGTTATTAAGAAAAATAAAAAACCAAAAATTGGCAATTATATATATATATATATATATATATAGTGCGATCACTTAAGCACATCGAGTCAATTAAAATTCACCATAATTATTAGATCACGGAAAAATAAAATTAAAAAGAGGAAAAACTTGGCGTGTGTATTCAATCTCACTTGGCCAAGAATCGTCATGAGTTTTTAGACCAATCCTGTAGCTACACTTTAAACCAAAGAAAGTTATTAAGAAAACGGAAAGCCAAAAATTGGCAATTGAAAAGAGAAAGAGAATTTTACCCAAAAAAAAAAAAAACGAAAAAGAGAAGAGAATGTTAAATATAGGACAAAAGAAGCAAAAAGATATGGGAGCAATATGAAAATTGACATTGGGAAAAGGAGTCTTTTTAATACCATCATATTTTTATTATTTATTTATTATTTTTTTATGTAAATAATCTATTAATAGTAAAATGACAATTTTTTTTTATTTATACAATTTATTTTAGTATATAGACTAAGTATTTATTTTAATATATAAACTAAATATTCATATAAAAAATAATAAATAAACAATAATAGTAAGATGGTATTAAATATTTCTCTTTAAAAAGTGTCAAGTAGCTTCACTTCTCAAAAATAAAAATTATTATGAAAAGAAAAGAAGCCAAAATTCGGCAATCAAAAAAGAGAAAAAGAAACCAAATAAAAAAGGCAAAAAAGATATGGGGCCATGAGATTTTTCTTTATTTTTTTTATTTTTTTTATTTATGTAAACACGATATGGGGGCAAGATTTTTTTTTTCTTTTTTAGGTCGAAGTATGGGGCCATGTAATGAAGCTAGTATGTGTAAGAAAGTGTCGAGTAGTTTCTGGAGCCACCTTACAATTTCGAGATGTCTCTCTTGCCTTAACAAAAGGACTCTTCTCTCCTCTCCCTCACCAACTTTCTTACAAGAATACAGAAAAAAACTCACTGCTCTCTTACCTTAGCAAAATAAAACACACACACACACACGAACCCATCAACACAAGCAATCGAAACTCTTCAGTTCTTTCATTTCATCGTTTGCCATTTAAGGTACGCTTTCTTTTTCATTTTCCCCCTTCTTATTCTTCCTTTTTATGCATGCATGCATGACATTTTTCAGTTTTGCTATGTTGGTTTCTCTTCTTTGGGTTTCTATGTTGATTAATGGCGGCTATATCAGAAGCTACACTTTTTGATCTGTTTCTTCTTTTGATTTGTGGGTTTGGAGCATTAGTTATTTATTTAGTGATCAACCCTTTTGTTCATGTAGTTTTTTCTTTCTTTGAGAAGAATTTTTTTGAGTTTAGTAGTCACAGTTTGCTGTTTGTGCAGTTTTTTTTTTTTTTGTTTCATGTTATCATTGTTGTTCATTATCAAGAATTATCTGTTTGTATAATGACAAAAGATCAAAGCTTTCACTGGTTTTTAGATTGCTGGAATTTAGTAGTTTAATATTTTAGTTGCAAGTGTAAAAATAAATCCCCCTTGAGAACACAGAGAAAATGCACAAGAAAAATGAAGAAGAAAAAAAATTAGGCATTGAATTTTTTAGATAATTTGCTGGGATCGATATTATGTGAAAAATAATGAAAATGGTCGGTGGTAGAATTGAATTGTGTTTGTGGCTTGCATCTTGTGTTCGGTATTGATGAAAAGATTTCGAATTGAGTGATAAATTTTGTTGTTAAAATGCTAAAGCTGAATTTATTTTATGGTGTTTATTTCTCTGATCAATGCGCTTTCGATTCAGTTCTTTAGGCGTTATTTCTGCCACTTACAATGAATCCTGACAAGTTTACTCACAAGACCAATGAGGCTTTTGCTGCGGCTCATGAACTGGCAATGAGTAATGGACATGCTCAATTTACGCCTCTGCATTTGGCCGTGGCCTTGATATCCGATCCTATCGGTATTTTCCGGCAAGCTATTGTCAATGCTGGGGGTGGTGAAGAGGCTGCGAATTCAGTTGAGAGGGTCTTTAAACAAGCCATGAAGAAACTCCCCTCTCAGACACCTCCCCCTGATGAAATTCCAGCAAGCACTTCACTAATCAAGGTGATTCGACGAGCACAGTCTTTACAGAAGTCTCGTGGTGACACCCATTTGGCTGTTGATCAGTTGATTTTAGGCCTTTTGGAGGATTCCCAAATTGGGGATCTTCTGAAGGAAGCTGGGGTTAGTACTGCAAGAGTGAAGTCAGAGGTTGAGAAACTTCGTGGGAAGGAAGGTAAAAAGGTTGAAAGTGCTTCTGGTGATACTACATTCCAGGCTTTGAAAACTTATGGCCGTGATCTTGTGGAGGAAGCTGGAAAGCTTGATCCAGTAATTGGTAGAGATGATGAAATTCGAAGAGTCATTAGGATCCTTTCAAGGAGGACTAAGAATAATCCGGTACTTATCGGAGAACCTGGTGTTGGTAAAACTGCTGTGGTTGAAGGATTAGCACAAAGGATTGTTAGAGGAGATGTTCCAAGTAATCTTGCTGATGTCAGGGTTATAGCACTGGACATGGGAGCATTGGTTGCTGGAGCAAAATACAGAGGAGAATTTGAGGAGAGACTGAAGGCTGTTTTGAAGGAAGTAGAAGAAGCTGAAGGGAAAGTAATTTTGTTCATTGATGAAATTCACATGGTTTTGGGTGCTGGTCGGACGGAGGGGTCTATGGATGCTGCAAACCTGTTCAAGCCAATGCTTGCTAGAGGTCAGCTGCGATGCATTGGTGCTACAACTTTAGACGAGTACAGAAAATATGTGGAGAAAGATGCTGCATTTGAGAGGCGTTTTCAGCAGGTTTATGTGGCTGAGCCTAGTGTGGCAGACACAATTAGTATCCTTCGAGGTTTGAAGGAGAAGTATGAAGGGCATCATGGTGTTAATATCCAGGATAGAGCTCTTGTGGTTGCTGCACAATTGTCAGCTCGATACATCACAGGTATATTTTTTACTTATAACCCTTGCATCATCTCGCTTTTTGTATTATTTTTGAGTCTGTTACAGCTATTTCCTCCTCTCTTATCATCTCTTAGTTGAATGTATCTCTAACTGTAGACACAATCAACATATTTGTATCTTAGGAACTTCCTTTTTTTGGTGCAACCCAATATCTTTAACAAGACGCTATAAATGGTTTTCCTGAGTTGGTTTCCCTCTTCTTTTATCTCTGTTTTGTGAGGGCTGTCTGATGTTGAACCAATTCTTTGCCTTTATGTGTAGGGCGACATTTGCCTGACAAGGCAATTGATCTGGTTGATGAGGCTTGTGCTAATGTAAGAGTCCAGCTTGATAGTCAACCAGAAGAGATTGATAATCTTGAAAGGAAGAGGATCCAATTGGAGGTTGAACTCCATGCTCTTGAGAAGGAGAAGGACAAAGCTAGCAAGGCCAGACTTGTTGAAGTGAGTATATCGTTGCAATATAATCAGTAGTGCTCTTGGTTGATTTGCTTTAGATGTTTGATTGATGGTAGATTACATCGACTAATTCCCTAAACATTGTTTCAGGTGAAAAAGGAGCTTGACGACTTGAGGGACAAACTCCAGCCTTTACTGATGAAGTACAAGAAGGAGAAGGAAAGAATTGATGAACTTCGCAGGCTCAAGCAGAAACGAGATGAGCTTATTTATGCTTTACAAGAAGCTGAACGAAGATATGATCTTGCTAGAGCAGCAGATTTGAGATATGGAGCAATTCAGGAAGTGGAGGCTGCTATAGCAAGGTTGGAGGCAACATCAGATGATAACTCAATGTTGACTGAGACTGTTGGACCGGAACAAATTGCAGAAGTTGTAAGTCGATGGACTGGTATACCTGTCACTCGACTTGGTCAGAATGAGAAAGAGAGGCTCATTGGTCTTGCTGAAAGGCTGCACCAGAGAGTCGTGGGGCAAGATCATGCAGTGAATGCCGTTGCAGAAGCTGTATTGAGGTCAAGAGCCGGGTTGGGAAGAACACAGCAACCAACTGGTTCATTCCTTTTCTTAGGACCAACTGGTGTTGGCAAGACTGAGCTTGCCAAGGCTCTTGCAGAACAGCTATTTGATGATGATAAACTGATGATAAGGATTGACATGTCCGAGTATATGGAGCAGCACTCAATTGCACGTTTGATTGGAGCTCCACCTGGGTAAGTTGTGTTTAAACTCTGGTTGTGTCTGTTTCTTTCTAAATAATGTCAAGACGGAATCTAACTAGCTTTGAAATTTGATAGTTATGTTGGACACGAGGAGGGTGGACAACTTACAGAAGCTGTGAGGAGGCGGCCTTATAGCGTGGTATTGTTTGATGAAGTAGAAAAAGCACACCCAACTGTGTTCAACACCCTTCTTCAGGTTTTGGATGATGGACGGTTGACCGATGGTCAAGGACGAACTGTGGACTTCACCAACACTGTGATCATCATGACTTCAAATCTTGGAGCGGATCATCTCTTGAGAGGATTAATGGGAAAATGTTCAATGGAGAGCGCTCGTGAGTTGGTGATGCAAGAGGTAAGTTAGAAAAATCTGCTTGTCAGTTACCGTCAATTTCCCAATTTAGCATGACATTATTTTTAAACATAGTTATTCTTCTTTTTGGGTAGGTGAGAAAGCATTTCAAACCTGAGCTATTGAATCGGCTAGATGAAATTGTAGTATTTGATCCTCTTTCTCATGAGCAATTGAGGAAGGTCTGCCGTCTCCAGATGAAAGATGTCGCAATCCGCCTAGCTGAAAGAGGTATTGCCTTAGGCATCACAGAGGCTGCATTGGATGTCATACTCACACAGAGTTATGACCCGGTAAGCTTAAGCTCCCGTTAGGCATTAAAATCATTTTATCTACTAATAGTGGTCAAATTTAGGTATTTTGAGAATACGCCTTAACAACTAATTAATATATATGTGCGTCTTGTAAGCATTCAATACTGACTTGACTTTGCTGGTTTCAGGTTTATGGAGCAAGACCTATTAGGAGATGGTTGGAGAAACATGTAGTGACCGAGTTATCCAAGATGCTTTTGAAGGAGGAGATCGATGAGAATTCGACTGTCTACATAGATGCTAGCTACAATGGGGAAGATCTCATGTACCGGGTCGAAAAGAATGGAGGGCTTGTGAATGCAGCCACTGGACAAAAGTCAGATGTACTGATTCAACTTCCAAATGGGCCAACGAGGAGTGATGCTGCACAAGCAGTGAAAAAGATGAAGATTGAAGAAATAGATGAGGATGAAGAAATGGATGCATAAGTGTACTACCTGAAGTAGGATGAAGACAGAGAAATGAATGAATAAATTGTATAGGGTGTGAGTTAAAGTTGTGTTTCTTGGTTTGTTTGTTGTTTCTGGTGTTGAACATAACTAAGAGGGGTTCTTCCCCTTAACTTTGTGTTTGCTTAAAATGTAATTAGTCTCCTTTTCTCCACCTTTTATCATCTGCTTAGCTAGAAATATGCGTTCTTTGTTGCCTACATTCATGTGCCTGCATGTTGTGCAGCGACTTACTGAGGAAAAGTAGGCGATTCGATTGATTACTAACTTTCAAAGGCATCTCCAATTGTATATAAGTGGGCTGATAGTTTGGGTTTACCAAAGGATTATTCCATTTTTATATATGTGTTAAGTCGGGGAACTATAGTTTTTCTGCATATTTCTATTTCATGATATCTTCATGTATCATTTAGTCGTAGCTTACACACTGTGATAAAGATTTTGAGCAGATCTTCTCCCTCTTTTCAGTTAGGTGTTGAGACTGGGATGATATATATTTCCTCATGTGGAACGAGGGAGGGCCTTTCCAGAAGTCGTAAAGGTCCAATTTGCGTTAGGGGAGTGGCTACAGGTGCAAAAAGGGTTAAATCTGCAGCCAAACCTACTTAAATATCGGCTTGACCAATCTGAATCAAGAACTGGTCCAGTTGTGAGTTGTATTTGTTAAGTCTTGCTTGTAGTATCTGGGTCTGTGGGAACTACAATTTTGCTTTGTGATTTAACGTGTCACTGTTGGTTAACTCGCTGCTCTAAGCTCAGCGTTTGGAGGTCTATCGTTTTCTTGAGTAGCTACGATTTTCAAACTGCTTTAGCTTTGGTAATTGCTCCAATTGTCGATGATATCAATGGTATCTGCCATGCATTCTCCCAGCCATCATTCAATCTTGTTTGTCGAACGGATAATCGTGTTGTAGATTGGGCAGCTAAAAGCTTCATATGTTTCAAGCGGGGCGACCAATGTCCAATGAAACTGCATCCTCGGCTTCATGTTGGAATAATTTTTCATTATGCGGGTTGTCAACAATTATATTTTGATTTATAAAATATTCTGGATATCTTATTTATGGATTGGTCTGTATCATATTGTGTTAAGCGAGTCCACTTTATAAGTCTATGTGATTGTAGGCTTATATATTTGGACAAAGGTTTTTATGGGTAAGCCTGTCAAAATAAACTATAAATATATGGTTAGATCTCTTTTCTTATTCGACCCTAACCATCTGGTTCTATCAACAATAGTTAGTCCTCAATAGAGCAGGGAGATGAAGTCTTTTGTCAATAATCGGTTAATGATATAATTTCTTATTTTATCATTGTTCAAACAAGTATGTGATTTCGTTACAACTCACTATATAGGCTATAAAACTCAGTTATACTGCAATATATATGTCAACGCAACATGCAGACAATAAGTTTATAATCTAAGCAGTTTATTCTTTCGAGGGGTTTAATGCAAAAACATTCAAATTCGGGTAACATCTCTAGAACCACCAGAAGTGAAGAATCCAGAAGTGCTCATCCTCAAAATTCGATAGAAGCGAATATGTATATCTTGAATTTGTCCAAACATTTAGAAACCGAAACCATCTCAATAGAACCTGCCTTGGGAGAGGAACAATAGCTGAAAACGGCTGCTAATACCCCGTAGGTTGAGGAGCAAAAGGGAACACATGAGAAGAAAAGAGAGTTCATGGTCTTTTTTTTTTGTTTTTTTTTGTAGAAACTATTTTAGGTCAAGACGAAAAAATATTTGTTATGCGATGTGATATGCGAGATGCGAGGATGCAGCAAACGAAGATCAAATTGACATTAGGAATGGAGTTAGAATAGGAGGAAAATATAAGGGATATTTGCATTTTCTAAAATCTTGGTGAAAGCTAACTCTTGTAATCATGCATCTGACCATCAAGATTCAGTTGTAAATTACACAATTGGATGGACATATTAAGAATTGTATAATTTTTGATAAAAAATACATATTAAATAGGGTTGTATAATGAACTATAATTTTAACTATTAAAAAAAAGAAAGTGAGTTTATCTTTATGAAATTAAGGGGGTACTCTTTTATTCCGATATGAAAGGACTCTAAACTTGACGCAATGTATGATCATAATGAGCGTCAATGTTAATCTCAGGAAAATGGGACTATTTACTGCCTTTTCCCTTCGTCTATTCTCGGGAGGTCTCGACGTTACCCTTCTAAAAAAAGGATTCTCTTTGGAATCTTAATACATTTGATTTTGTATGCATATATTATATAGTATTATAGTAATGAAAATTATGTCCAATTTGAATCTATCTCAATTGATCCCTCGTTACTGCTCTTATGAATAGTAATAGGTAGGGATGTCAGGATTTGAGCCCGTGACATTTTGTACCCATATATTGAATCTTAAACAATTAAATGAGATAAGAAAGTTCCAATAAATCTTTGTTTTATTTAGAGAAAATATCACGTTACCTCCTGTGATATGCGAAATTATCACGCTACCCTCTTGTGTTCTCAAAACAATCAAAAACCCCCCGGTGTTTTTTGAACCTCACCACCCCGCCCCCCTCCGTTTGCAGTCCGTTAGTTTTGCCGTTGAATGTGCAATCCACGTGCATAAGAAGCAGCTTAGCGAGTTTTTAAGCTTTATATGAGGCATAAATTAACCAAAAAGCCTTTGAACTTGAAATATATATAAAGAAATAAATATTTTTATATACACACAAATCAAATCATATACATATATATATCTACATATATTTTATACACACACACACACACACACACAGACACACACATATATATATATATATATATATATATATATATATATATATATATATATATATATATATATATATCTAACTAAACTAAACTAAACCAACAGAGTTCTTGAACGTTTGTGCTTTTGGGCCTTTCGACTGTGTAGAGTTGGGGGGTGGGGGGTGGGTGATGGGGTTGGGGGCTGACAGGTAGGTGGGGGGGGCTGACGGAGGTGGGGAGAGGGTGACGGGGGTGGGTGGGGGTGGGAAGGGGATGGCTGACAGGTGACGGGTGGGGGCTGACGGGTGGGGGGTAGGGTTGGAGGGGGTGGGGGTTGAGGAAGATGATTTTTTTAAATTTTTTTTTTATTTAGTGAAAAGGGGTGGAGATGAAGGAAAAATATATATATAGTTTTCTTCTCTCTTATAAAACATATTAAAAGAGGGGCAAGTCGATTACTTCATTTATTTTTCTAACGGTGTTAGTTTAAAATAAACAGAGGGGGGCAGTGTGGTGAGTTTAAAAAAACATGAGGAGGCTTCTGATAGTTCCCCATAACACAGGGGTAACGTGATATTTTCTTTTTTATTTATAATTTAAAAGATGAAACATAATTATTGTAGGGAAGTAACACTTTTAGAAGAAAATGAGGATATTGATTTATAGTATTAATAAAATAACATTAAAAATAGTGGTGTTTCATTTTTACCTTTCGGTTCTTACTTATTCCTACACTTTTTAAGTAATTTCACAAAGTTGGACTAGTGTTAATTCGGATGCTTGTTTCCTTGGATTTGGTTTCGCTGGATTAGTAGATAGTGGTAGTAGGAATCTAGTTAATCCATTAATGTTCGCTACTAATAAGATGTTGATTGGTATGATGAAGTGGGTTTGAGAATGAAGCGACATTCTCAACTTTATTTCCTTTTCTATATTTGGTATGATGTGGTAATGAATCTGAAAATCCTATTCCCCTCAATTTGGATTACCCTTTCTTAACAAAACACATGAGATTTGCTCATTCATATATTCTTGAGAATAAACTCATTTGTCAAATAAGAAAATACCCTTTCAAAACATAATATACTACAAATCTAGTACACAATATGAATGTTATTCTTCTAATAATAATAATATAATTGTAATAATAATAAACACAATAATCAATAACTAATATTAAATTATAATAATAATAATAATTTTATTAGTTGATAAAGATATTATATACATGCTACAAAATTCATTTTTCAATTGACCAAAATACTCTTTCAAAACATAATATATTACAAATATAATAATAATAATAATAATAATAATAATAATAATAATAATAATAACAACAACAAAAAAACAACAACAACAACAACAACAACAACAATAATAATAATAATAATAATAACAACACATATTAATAACTAATATTAGTCTTTGTAAATAAAATATATATTATATACGTGTTACAAAATTTTATTTGTCAAATGATGATAATATATTACTAACCTAACCTTTATATACATATTTACAATAGTAATAATAATAATAACAATAATTATCATTATAATTATAATAGTAGTAATAATATAAATGTTAATAGATAATAATAATAATAATAATCATAGTAACAATAACTATCATAAATAATATTAATAAGCAATAATAATCTTAGTAAGTAGCAAAGTAATAATAATAATAATCATAAGTAATATTAATAAATAGTTATAATCTTAAAAAATGACAAACATATAATATACATTATAACAAAAGAGCAATCATATTTATAGAAATGATTCAAATACTACTTGGTATACTAACTACCAAATATGGGTTTGAAATAAATATATTCATTATTATCTTTATTTCTAAAGCATGTCAAGTATGATATACTCTTACCAAAATCATTTTATTCTAAGTTCCATTCTATTCTATTCGTTAACTTATTTTATTTTTGTACAAATTTATTTCATGATACCGATAGACCCATTAGATAACGAGACATTTGGTTTCTGTAAGAAATTCATAGTTACTTGTGTCGTCTACTCATGCTTGATTGAATTTCTTTACTTATCTTCTATTCTTAATATTACTCGTTTATTACTTTAGTTTTAGTTATAATTTCTTATTTTTAGTTATAATTATTATTAGTTTTAATTGTAGTTGTTTTATTTCTTATTTGTAGTTTTATTATTTGTTAATTTTTATTTTTAGTTGTAGTTTTTTATTATTTTAGTTTTAGTTAAAATTATTTTTATTTTTATTTTTAGTTTTGGATAAGTTGTTTATTAAAAAATTAGATAGACTATAGTTTTTTTTTTGTAGTCGCTCTTGCCTGCTTCATTTGTTCACTCACAAGGTTTTAGTTGTTTAATATTAATTTAAATTATTTTTTAAAAGAAAAAAGTCAATTTTTGAGGAACAAATTTCTTTTGGATCTAGTGAAATGAGTAGCAAAGATAATGTACATCATTGTTCAAAGCAATCTCGAATTAAGATCAATTAGAAGATCTACCAACAAATCCTGAATTACGCCCGAAACTTACATATTAGATCCGAATGATTGAGATAAAGTCTGGAGATACTACTTGTAAAAAGGACATTCTCAACCCCGTTTTCATGATTTCTCCAAAAGAAAAGTAGGTGATAAGTTTAGAAGATTTTGTTCCTCTTGGTTTAATGAATTTAATAGTTGATTGGAATACATCATAACAAAAGATGCTGCAAATTGTTTATATTATTATCTTTTTAGGCCTGATGTTGGAAAGCAGTCAGGTGGAGATACATTTGTTACAAATGGGTTTATTAATTGGAGTAATAAAAGTAGACTTAACCTTCATATTGGAGGTCCAAGTAGTGTGCATAGCAATGGCTTTAAGAGGTATCAATACTTGATGAAGCAAAGTTAACACATTGAAGTTGTTATCTTTAAGCAATCCGAGCAAATTCGCGACATATATCGAATCTGATTAACTGCTTCAAGTGATTGCATTCAATTTCTTTTGAAACAAGGATTAGTTTTCCGTGGTCGTGATCAATCAGAGAATTCTACCAATCAAGGTAATTTTCTTGAACTTCTCAAGTTTCTTGTTGATCATAATAAAACCATTAATAATAGTGTTTTGCAAAATGCTTTTGAGAACCATCAGTTAACTACTCCTGATATTCAAAAAGAAATTGTCAATGTTGATGCAATTGAGACTACTAATGCAATTATAAATGATATTAGAGATGAAAATTTTGTTATTATTGACGAGTCACGTGATATAACAAACAAAGAAGAAATGACAGTTGCTTTGTGTTATGTGAACTTTAAAATGTATTGTTAAGCATTTTATTAGTATAATGCATGTAAGTGATACTATTATATTATCGGCCCTAAAAAGGGGAATTAAATCATTATTTGTAGATATGGATTGAGTGTATCAAGAATTCGTGGACAAGACTATAATGGTGCTAGTAATATGCAATGTGAATTTAATGGTGGTATCGTGTCTTTGTTAATGGTGGTGGTACAAAGAACATATGTGTGTGCATGATAGAAGGGTATATGTGTATTTGGTGTGGGGGTGGTGTAAAGAATAGCTAGGGTGTGTGTATGATAGAAGGAGTGTATGTGTGTGTTTTGATGATGAAGTGTGTGGTTTGGTAGGGTGTACGTTTGGTGTGGGAATATGTATGGGTTTGGACGATATAGGTATTTTTGTCCCACAAAATAGAACATCGATATATTCCGTTAAGTTTTTAATAAATAAGTGAACAAGAGGGTTAATAAGTGAAAATTTTAAAGGCAATGAATAATAAGTGTTACTGTGTGTCAAGGTAAATGATACAAAATGAATTTAACCCTATAAAAACACACACACATAAAATGCCAACCACAAGCTAACTTGCATGAAATTCAAGAACCTAAGGTATTGGTTTTCAATCCAAGCTGAAATAGGAAAAATTGCAAGCATCACTAGGCTCAGTCTTCGGTAGAAAATCAGGAGGGCTCGATATTCATTCCTCTGTCAGCTACATGTAGTTTGATCGATGTTCACATTTTCGATTTATTTAAATTCCTTTCTCAAATCATATTAAATACTACATATGAACGAAAGGATTCAAACTTTAAAATGAGGTATCTTATACATCTATTAACCATAAAAATAGCAAGTTTATATCATTTTATCTCCATAGTGTATATGCAATATAAAATTTTATCCTATAATATTTATTTTATGTCATTTAACCTCGACCTCCTCCTTAAATTATTCAATTAATAAAAATGTCACCTAAAACCATTAAAAAGTATACGAATTTATGAAAATATTCCCTCTTTTGAGCTTATATTCTTAAGACTTTGTCAAGCTTTGATACATCTCATATAGGAAACTGTAAGAGAACTTAGGCTGGGTTTGGTCTAATTATAAAATTTTTATTTTTAAATTGTAGAGTTTTTAGTTAAAAGTGTTGTTGAACAAAAGTCGTTGACTGTGGCTTATGTTGGGAAATGTTGAGATTTTAAAAAATTTGAAGGCAATGTTAAAGTTTAAAAAATATTAAGGAGTATATTTGAGAAAGAAAAAGAAAACAACTACTTGTATTATGTAAAAATAGTTTCACAAAAACCTATCTTGAATAATTTTAATTTGAAGTTTCTTGTTTTTTAATTTTAACTTTTACGTAAAGACATTTTAAAAAATAAACCTAAATAAATTAATATCAACTTTTAAATCCACAAAAAATACTTTTAAATATAAAAAAAATTAGACCAAATATCCGTCCATAAGCTTTTACCTACCACGGGCAGACAGTCGGGGTTGACACATGGCAAGTGACAAGAAATTAGGTAAGCATATTTCTACACTTTCTATTCAACCTATTCATCGCTTCTTTAAATGGCCAGAAAACACGTTGCTTCTCTGCGCCAACACCAAAAAAATCTCTAAAATGACTATCACCAGTATACCACTCATCCTCTGCACTGCCCTATGTGGTTATCTTCTCTATTCCCTACTAAAAATATTTCTCCAAAAGCGTCACCAGCTGCCATTACCACCAGGTCCAAAGCCATGGCCTATCGTAGGAAACTTGCCAAACGTTGGCCCCAAGCCACATCAAGCCATGGCAGCCATGGCTAGAACCTATGGCCCCCTCATGTACTTGAGGATGGGCTTTGTGCATGTTGTGGTTGCTGCATCAGCATCTGTGGCTGAACAGTTTTTGAAGATTCATGATTCCAATTTCTCTAGCCGACCTCCAAATTCTGGTGCTAAGCATATTGCTTACAACTATCAAGACCTTGTTTTTGCGCCTTATGGCCCTCGCTGGCGCATGCTCAGGAAAATTTCCTCTCTCCATCTCTTCTCTGCCAAGGCCTTGGATGAATGTCGTCATGTCCGCCAGGTTTTACTTCTATATATCTGATTCCATATGCACGTCAGAAGTTGCATTTTTTTTTTTTATGACGAGAAATTCTCCTTAAAAAATTCTTAATACAAACTAAAGTGTTAAATTTTAAAACGCATGACTCGCAACTGTCTTACAGTTGCGTTTAGTGTCAAATTTTAGTAATGTTTTTCTTATGACCAAAAATTCTCCTTAAAAAATTCTTGATACAAACTAAAGTGTTAAATTCTAAAACGCATGACTCGCAACTGTCTTGCAGTTGCGTTTCTTTGTTTGTTTGGTCGAAAGTTGCGTTATTTATTGACGTACTAACAAATTGTATTCATTATTATAACTATTTTTAAATATGTCATTGCCGAAAGTTGCTTATTTATTGACATTTAAACAATTTGTATTCAATGTTGCAACTATTTTTGTCATAGCGTATAATACCAATGGGGAGATGTTACTTATTTTTCTCGATTTGGAAGTAAACAAATTATTCTTTTTGACCAAGTAATTGAATGATTATTCAATATAAAATCTTATGTTAGAATGAGTCACGGGAAATAAAGGACAACTACTACGTGGGGGTATTGAGAACCGCCCGCACGTCTAATCAATTGATATCAAATGGTGAAGAGACTATATTTACGATAATACATAATTCAAATCATTATAAATTTAGAGTATTATTATATCTCACTTTAATTTTCACATTCAAATACCACTTCTTACGTAGATACTTAGTTGGCATGCTAAAATAACTAACTTTTTTATTTTTCTGTCTTCTTTTAATATGACAACTCAGCATACATATGTGAAGTTGTATTTGAGTGTAAAAATTAAAGTAGTATATAACATTTCTCATAAATTTAATATAATTTTTTACGAGACTTATTTCTTTGGTTTGGAAGTTTGTGAATGTTATATGTGAACGTACATGATATTAATTAATTATATATGTCATACATGCTAAGAACGATTAACTTGTGGAGCCTATAACAAGAACACGCTAGATACTCCCCGCTAATAGTCTTTGCGGTTAGGAACATTAATTTTAAGATTGTGTGCGATTTTTTTTTTTTTTTGCTGGGAAAGTAAAAGTATCTCATTAACTACAACTAAAAAGAATTGTTGTGTGCATTTTCATTTCAAATATGTACTATATATGGGAGAGTTAAGGGTTGTTAATACTAATTATTTGGAAAATTTGCACCAATGGTTTATATTAGTTTTTTAAAATTTTAAATTCATTCATATTGTTTAAAATAGTCAATTTAGTCTCTATTGTTTCTCAAAATTTTTTAAATTTGTCCTTATATATTGTTCAAAATTAGTCAATTTAATTTTTATTATTTTTCAAAAAAATTTAATTTAGGCAGAGACCTAAATTGGTTAAATTAATTTTTTTTTTAAAAATAATAAGGACTAAATTGAATTTTTTAGAAAATAATAAGAATTAAATTGAAATTTTTTAAATAATAGGGCCGAATTTAAAAAAAAATTTAAAAAATAATGGAAATTAAATTGGTTATTTTTTAACAATAAAGATATAAAAAAAAAGAAAGAAGGAAATTGCAGTCGTACAAATTGACACAGTTTTTTACTAGCTATAGACATAGAGGATGGTTGGTTTGTTAGACTTGTCCAAGTTAAAATTTTTACTCTTTTTGTAATTTGATTTTTGGTCAGTGACATTCAATTTTTCATTCCCAAGCTTTGGGGTCTAGCCGGTAGCATCAAAGGATCAACATGTCTTTTACTCAAATGTTGACTTGCAACTAGGGGAATGGTGGTTCATTTGGGAGTGAGAGAGACAAAATAAACCCTTCTAGACAACAATGGACCAACGACAATCCAACTTGCACTTCTTTTACTTGTTTTTTTGATAAGACAAATGAAGAAGATGACAATACATAAAACCTTCAAAAGAGTCTCTCTCTCTCTTTCTCTTTCTCTTTGTCTCTCTCATATTTCATATTTCATATTTCATATTTCTTTTATGGTGAAATATTGTCGCGTTTGAACGTCAGCCAATTAATTTTTTGTTTTGTTATAGACTTTAAATTAATTAACCTTATCATAAAGCAAGATGAAATTAAGCGAAGTATATGAAAATAGGTCCAAAAATTGGAACAATATATTTAACTTGAGATTATTATTGTGGGTTTATATCATATTCACAACCTCTAAAAAGTTTGGTCTATGGTATCTCCACTAAGTTCTTTTTTTATTTTTTTGGAGTTGTTTGAATTTGCAAAGAGAAAAAATATATATATTTAAAATTATTTGTTCAATATAATAGAAAAAGAATCACAAAATCTTCAAATATTTCTTCCCGACAAAAAATAAAAATAAACTCGTTTTCAGTACTTTTGTTAGTGGTAAATAACTTCAAATAAAGCAATTAATTGAAGTTTGCCAAAAATTTACTTTTGAGCTATTGATTGAAGTTTCCCAAAAATTTATTTTTCCTAATGATATAATGCTACATTTAATAAAGAATTTTGAACAATTTGATACCTGAGATTTTGTGCTCCTAGTGCTTTCTTTCTGTTTTTTATATACCATTTGCCAAAAGGAAAAAGAAAAGAAAAGAAAAAAAAGTGAGAACAATTTTTATAATTTCCCTTATGCTATGCAGGACGAGGTGGCAATTCTCACGCGCGCCCTGGCGAATGCAAGTCACGAGCCAGTGAACCTAGGTCAACTGCTCAACGTTTGCGTCACCAATGCACTAGGGCGGGTGTTGTTAGGAAAAAGGGTTTTTGGTGACTGTCGAGGTGGCATCGATCCGAAGGCAGACGAGTTCAAGTCAATGGTAGTAGAGCTGATGGTCTTGGCAGGTGTATTCAACGTCGGTGAGTGTATCCCAGCTCTTGATTGGTTAGATCTACAAGGCGTTGCTGGCAAAATGAAGAAGCTTCACGCGCGTTTTGATGCGTTCTTGAACACCATCCTTGAAGAGCACAAGGTTAACGCTTCTAAAGGAGGAACAAAACATGGCGTTGACTTTCTCAGTACATTGCTTTCCCTAGAAGATGATGGTGATGGTGGAAAGCTCACTGACACTGAAATCAAGGCCTTGCTATTGGTAACATTTTTTATTTTCTTTCCCCTTCATTTACCATTTCTTTACGTGGAAAGCTTAGTGCCAGTCTTGATGCATTCTAACCCTCGAGTGTCGGTCGAGATTTAGAAATAGTCTGGTGAATTGTTTTTCTAATATATAAAATATTAAGATTCGAATCTTATAAAGATAAAAAGTGGAAGAAAAAAAAAAATTTAAGTGTTGATGAAAGATTTATTCATATTACGATTTAAATTAGTTATGAGATTAATTTTCTTCAGGTTATTTTTAATAATTTTTATATTTGACTAACGTAAATTATACTTAATTCATTCGGATGAAATCATGTATCTGTAAAGTTAGCAGCATGGTGGTGAGAATTCAAATTGGCTTTCTAAAAAGAGTCTCCCATCATTAAAAAAATATTTAAAGGTTGGTTATGCTTATATACCATTATTTGTTATAATAAATGAAAAAGTGTCGAAACTTCATCATTACTTCGCATTTTATTTTTCTTCTGCATGCACAACCCAAATTACATATAATTTTAAGTAATAATTCTTTTGGACTTGTTAAATTTCTTGCATCCACTACTAACTTCTATAAAAATTTCTTCTTGCATGCTTGGGTTTTCAATTTGTTTTATTTCTATGGTTTCCAGAAAATGTGAATTATATTTTGCACTGATACTTAGTTTCTCTCAGGCCGGATATATGTACAAAAGAGGGTGTGCACTCAACTTGAAAAGAAAAAATTATTTAATTTTTTATTTAAAAAAAAAAATTTATTATATTAGATATTGTCGTTATATAAATACACACTCTAATATCTTTTACTACACGAGTGTACATCTTAAATTTGTATGTCTGAATCCGTCATTAATTTTTCTAATATTTTTCTCCGTTCCTTCCTCTCTATTAATGAGAGAAAGATAGAAATTGAAAACGTCCAAAAAAAACAAGTGAAGTTCATTAAAGATATGCGAACCCCACCAGCCTCTTACCATCACATGCCCCTTGAAAAGGCATTCAAACGGTAGGTATACAGAGTAACTTTGTCAAATAAGTATACAAAACAGTAGGTTTCATGACAAGAGATTGAAAGTGTCCCAATGCAGATACGACGTTGGTCCAGCAATACTTCAAATGTGAAAGGGACAACTCAGTTGCTAATTTATTTAGCTACCTTGCATTAATTATCTCACGATCACCAAAAGCTATGGAAGTAGATGAAATGAGCGGTGCATACGCACTCCCAAAGTTATGTTACGTGGATTTTTACGGAACTTTAACGTTATAACATTAAAAACAAAAATTAATGATGTTTCCTTTCTTAGAAGTATCTTTTAGTCCAAAAGGTCATCGAAGTCGTTCCAAGGGAATAGGTTAGTAATAGTGGGAGTGAAATCATTTTTGTAAGATTATGAGTTTGACTTTTTTCATTATTTTGAAGTTCCGTTATTGATTGACTTAGTGCATATGTAGGGAGTATCGTTACACCTGAGAATTTATTAATTAGTAGTCGAACTCTGTTAGATAATCTGGTTATCGAACTTTGTTAAATGAGTTCTCATGTCATCCAAAATAAATAAATAAAATAGGTCATTGAAGTTCGCAATGGGGAATTGTTATGTGCGAACGTAAAATTAATCTAGACATTCCTTAACAAATGTACTAGTTAGTAATAATTGCACTTCATGTGAAGATATTTATTGCTCAATTTGAATCGCTTAACTACCACATTAATTTGATTATGGTTTATTGCAGAATATGTTTACAGCAGGGACTGATACATCATCCAGCACTGTGGAATGGGCCATTGCTGAACTCATCCGCAACCCAAACATTATGGCTCAGGCCCAACAAGAGCTCGACAGAGTGGTTGGCCCGGACAGGCTTGTTACTGAATCTGACTTAGCACAATTGACTTACCTCCAAGCCATAATCAAGGAAACTTTTAGGCTCCATCCATCAACTCCACTCTCTCTACCTAGAATGGCAGCTGAGAGCTGTCAAATTAATGGCTACTTCATTCCCAAGGGTTCAACACTTCTTGTTAATGTGTGGGCTATAGCTCGTGATCCAGAGACATGGGCTGATCCACTAGTGTTCCGGCCCGAACGCTTCGTCCCGGGGGGTGAAAAGGCAAATGTAGATATTAGGGGAAACGATTTTGAGGTTATACCATTTGGTGCTGGACGTAGAATTTGTGCAGGAATGAGCTTAGGCATACGCATGGTCCAGTTGGTAACATCGACTTTAATTCATGCATTTGATTGGAATTTACCAAATGGGCAATCAGCAGAGAAGCTCAACATGGAGGAAGCATATGGATTGACCTTACAGCGTGCCGTGCCCCTTGTGGTTCATCCAAGGCCTAGGCTAGCACCCCATGCATATGGGGAATAAGTACTGAGAAGACCTATGACGGATTTGAAATAATAGGGACTAAAATAATCGTCTAAATTAAAAAGTTTTATGACGAATTCAAATGTATTTTAAGTATGGTGTTTATATGCAGGACTTGGTTACTACAGTAATTGTAATTCACCCAGTCGATGTTATGCGTAATTATGTTATTGTGGGTAACAATCTTCTTATTGTGACTAATTAATGCACTCCAATTACCTTTTTACCCTTGGTTTGTACTTTGGCCGCACTATACTATTGAACAGGAGTAGTGATTGAATGAACTATAGTATAACTAATTTTCTTGGGCTCTTTCTTTTTTTGTCAAGATTTTCTTATGCTATTTGAAAATATAACTTTAGCCTAATTTCCATTTAGTTATATAAAATTTGGAGTTTTGAACTTAAAAACACACACACCTAAAAACGCCAACAACTTGCACCAAATTCAAGAATCGAATCTACTAATTTTCAATCCAGGTCGAATTAGGAAAAGTTGCAAGCATCTCTCTAGGTCTGATCATCGGTTGAATATCAGTAGGGTCTGATATTTATTCCTCTATCAATTCATATAGTTTAATCGTTGTTCACCGTTTTGATTTATTTGAATTCCGTTCTAGACCATTTAGATACTATGAGCAAAATGGAATCAAAATTTAGAAATAAGATATTTTATGCATCTATTGACTAATAGAATATCAATTTTATATCATTTATCCCGAAATGTATATACAATATAATAATTTGTTTCATGATATTTATTTTATGTCATTTAAGCTTAAGCTTCTTACATTATATTTAACTAACAGAAATGTCACTTAAAACCATTAAAATATATACGAATTTATAAAGATATTCCCTCATTTCAGCTAATATTCCAAAGACTTTGTCAAGCTTTCATACATATACGGGTGGGGGTATGAAATACGCACGAACTTGCTCCTCAACGTAACCGTCTATTAGCTTTGTTACCTACCACGAGCTAACAGACAAGGTTAGACATGGCAAGTTTAGAAGAATATTTAGGTGGCATTCGCAACACTTTCTATTAAACCTATTCATTACATCTTTAAGTGGAATAAGTATTTTTTTATTTTATTTTATTTTTTATTTCTAACTTGGGAAACATCTTCATTCAACTAGCCTACAAGACATAGACTGGATTAGACACTACCCATTGACATCGGATGAGATATGCTGACATTTCTCTATTGGCCTAACGGTTGAATGTGAACCAAAACCCTCGGGATACAGCGGCCTGACGCAAGATATGTACCAGGTAGAATAAGTATCTTTTTATAACATTAGAACGTCATGAATGAATAAGATTCAACGATTGTAAATTGTTCACGTTATTTCATTATAATTATATCAATAATGGGAAAAATGCAGCATATGTCCCCATTGTTTCACTAAAAATCAATTTAGTCCATATTTTTTCAAAATGCTCAAAATGGTCCCCAATATTTCAGAAAAAAATCATTTTAGTCCCTATCGTTAAAAAATCTAACAAAGAATTAGTAAAATGACTAAACTACCCTACTTAAATAAATAAAAAATTACAAACTTATCCCTAATCTTCTTCTTCCTCTTCCATCATACCCAACCCTAACCCTCACTACCACCGTCAACCACCACCCTAATCTTTTCTTCTTATTATTCCACCACCACCCACCACACCCAACTCTTTTTTCATCCTCCTCTACTGCCACCCCTCCCCTACCTTTTATTCTTCATCTTCCAGCACCACACTCATCCCAACCCCTTATTCTTCATCTTCCACCACCACACCCATCTCAACCCCTTATTCTTCCTCTTTTATCACTATTCCCACCACTAACCCCTTCTTCTTCCTCTTCCACTACTACCGCCACCCCTACCCATACCCACACAAACTACCTGCAAACCCCACACCCCACACCCCACCCATCACCTTTACGACCTTGTGAACCCCACCCCTACCCTCATAAACTTGTAGAACCCACGCCTTCACTCCCAGGAACCTGCAAACCCCACTCTCTCACCCCTGTGACCTCCTACCAACCCCAGCCTTACCCTTAAGATTCCCCACAAAGCCTAACCTATCCCCGCGAACCCTTGCAAAGCCCACCCTTACCCCCCGCGAACCCTTGCAAAGCCCACCCTCCACTTCTGCGAATCCCACAACCCAAAAACCCAGCCCAACCATATGTGCGTGCTTGTGTATGTATTTGTGTATGTGTTTGTGTGTGTGTGTGAGTGAGTATATGTATATGTTTGTGTATACTTGGTTTTGTCTCAGGTTGTGCCAGTCATTAGGTCTACAAGAATTGATTGAAAGCTCCTCAGAGCCTATTGAACATTTGAACCAAGATCGGTAAGTCTACCGCTTGAGAAGAGGAAGACATGTTGCCTTGCACAAAAATCGAGGGTGCCCTTGGAACCGTGGCTAAGCCTGGAGAGACTGCTGCTAGTGGCACTGCTGTTAACGGGTGGACCTTCGGTACCCCACAAGGAGGTAGCTTCTCAGGGTTATTTTGGTTTCCCTTGGCATGGGTCTGGTTGCTTGTATTTACCATCATGTGTTCTCAATGGGATTTAGGTTGTTCCCACAGACGACGCCAACTTGTTAAGGTATGAATTTGGTGAAGATCTACTAGTTGTTTCCAAGCTTAAGTTCTACCTAAGCTTAAGTTCTACACTTGAATAGGTCCACCAACCTGATTACCTACAAAACAATGGACCCTGGAGGTGCTCCCAAGTTCCTTCTTTGATGCTCAAGTTAGTTATGAACGGGGAATAAGCTAAGACTGTAGAGAGTTAAGGCTAGAGTCTCGTACCTTTGGAGATTACATATTGTCGTATTTAAACTTACTCAAAGCCTTAAATTAGGATAAGCATGGATCCCTAAAATCGGGGCTGAGCGATCTTATCTTTATTTTGAACTTAATCTCTTATCTCTCGCCTAATCAGGGGGTCTTATCCATACTTAAAGATATCTTAAGAGGTGTTATGCCCCGAAATTTTACGTAGTAATATCCGGGACGAGACTGCCGCGCATCTAGAAAGACAAGTCCTCCTAAGCCCACAAGATTCAAATCTCTAGATAAAACAAACTATAATTCATTAATAAATAAATAATCCAAAGCTTCTACAGTCCCAAAAATAAGCATTAAAACTTTAATTACATTAGAATTCTCCATAAATAATAATAATTATAATTCTCAATAAATTCACTTGAATCGGTAGCTCTGGTCACGTGATTTCTAACCCGTTAAACCCCGATCTAACCTTATTGTTTGCAAAGAGAAAATAAAAGGTGTGAGCAGAACAATACTCAGTAAGTAGATTTATCCTGAAGGAAACCAAGATTCAAATATCAATAAATAGCTAAATAATCATGAAATAATATCAAGCACTACGGGACACTATAATAAGCTGTGGCTGCTTAATAGTAGCGTGGTCACAAGTTCAGATTCACAATTCATAACAATCGATAACAGTAGTCGATAACAAAGGACTATTAATTAACTCCCGCTGCATAGTATTCGATACACAACTTGTATAATTCGTAGGACTTGAATCAAAAGCTCATATTTAACTTATCAAGATGATTGATTCAAATAACTGAAAAAGATTCATGAATGAATAACATAATAATGAACTGAGTGATATTTGGAGATCAACAAATAGGGTAAATTAAAAGGAAAGGTAAACTACTTACTTTAAATATGATCGAAACAATTATAATCCTCAAGATTAGTGTTGTACCCAAGTAAAAAATAGTGTTCCTAAGTGACTTAAATCGCAATACCCAAAACAGTTTCACTAGAGCATCGTACGAATTAGCTGCATAGATATAACCAATTTTTTAGCCAAATACAATGCTAAGTTTGGAAACACCTTAAGCTTATATAGCCATTACAATTCCCGTATGTACTATGCATGATGATTGTTTACTTAATATCATAATGTTTAAAGTTAACATTTGGATCTCCATGAGTGATTATATATTATTTTTATAGATCACTCTTGGAAAATAATCAACCTTTACCATATAAAATAAGCCACCACATGAAATGAATAAAGCACTTACAATATAAAATAAGCAAATTAGTTTAATCCATTTACTTTTAAAAAAGAATCAATATATTATAATTTTACTTTTGTATAATATGGTCAATTTGGCCATAATTTCTTACTTTGTATCATGTGGTCACGTTGGCCACATGATATTTTATTATTATTATTTTTTTCTTTTTACTACTAAAAAATATTGGGGTATTACAAGAGGTCCCAACAAGTGCCTTATAGTCTGAGCTAGCCATCTGACCTGCCTAGGCTCATCTGAGGGACCTACCTCTTTCAGAGACCCTAAGTGGCCCATGCTTCACCCTCGTCAACTTTATCTAACATTGTTAGATGTTATTCATTTTTCATAGCATGTATATTTATCACCTCTTAGTGTGCTTAGTTGACATACCAAAAGAAAATAAAGGGTGAATAGTACAAGATCCCCCCCCCCCCCTCCTCCCCCTCCCCCTGTGATTTTTGGATAGTGCACAACAACCCCTTGTGGTTCAAAAATCACCAAACATATCTCTTGTGGTTTTAAAAATACAGCACATATGCCTCCTCCCCACTTTTCTGTCAAAGTAATTAACAGAAGTTGTAAAAAGACCTATATGCACCCAATTCTTTTTCTTTTCTCCTTTCTCCTTTCTCCTTTTGTTTATTTATTTATAAATATATTAGACCCAATAAAATAAAATATATATATACATACCATGCAAAAATAAATAAAACGAAAAACATATATATATACATATACATACACACATAGCAGAAAAAAGAAAAGAAAAATTATATAGGTGGGGGATAGAGGGCTAACAGGGGTAAGGGGTAAGGTGTGGGGGTACTGACAGGGGGTAGAAGGTTAGGGGTGCTAACGAGGAAGGGTTGGGGTTGGGGTTAGGGTTGGGGTTGGGGTAGGGTGGGGTGGGGCTAGGGAAAGTGGGGTGTGGTGGTTAGTTGAGGATGATGCATCTAGTGTTTTTTTGTTTTTGTTTTTTGTTTTGTAAAGCTGGTGAGAGAATTAAAAAAAAATCTTAATAACGGTATTGTTGTCTAAATAATAATTTATTTATAAAAAAACACATGATCAGTTGCATGAAAAGTGAGTGTAATACTTTCTCCGTCAAAATAAACGGATCGTTTGACGAAGATAGGTATTACGCTTAGTTTAATAATTATAAGGAAAGTGTTTGGTGGTATTTAAACCAGTGGGGGATGTTATGCACTTTTCAAAAATCATAGGGGGTCTTGTGCTATTTAACTGAATATAAAAAATATATATAAAAATTATTAAATTAATATGTCAATTAAGTATACACATAAAAAGTAATAAATAAATAATAAAATAGGGGAATATCTATTTTGCAGACGTAAGAGAGCTCATTAAATGCCTGCAAAAAGAAACCAATCAAGCATAAAAATAATGCGTAATCAAAAAAAGGCATTTAAATTTAATTGCTCTTTATTCAAATTAGAAGCTTCAGATTAAAAATAATAATATTAAAAGAATTCAAATGAAAAAAATAATAACGTAGTCATTTAAAAAAAAATCAACAAAAAATAACCTAAACTAAAAATAATAGTTTGGAGTAAAACCCTAGTCTTTTCTTTTCTTTTTTGCCTTTACCCTCCCACCCGAATGAGATTAGAACCCTAGTCTCCTAACTGTCAGGGAGAGTAATCCACCACTACACTATTTCTAAATCTCAAAATAAGGAAGCAGTGTTGGAGTAAAAATAAAATAAGAAGCCCTTAAAAATAAGGAGTCACATGTTCACTCCCTACTATAAGGAAAAGGAAAAAAAAAAAAAAAAAAAAAAAGCTGTTGCACATGGCCTAAAGGATTATTGTTAAAGAATAGAAACTCCTAAGGATTCTTACTGAAACTAAACGATATTATTTTCGTCTTTGACATAATATTTTCATTTTCGCACCTAGTTTAATAAAGAATATCTCCTCCTTGGAAGTAGAATTATAGTTTTGACATACCCATATAGCATGCGATTGATGTCAGTTAAGAAATATGGGTTGGATTCTAAAATCAATTGATATTATGTTAAGTAATTCAAAATTTTATATGCTGATTTTTAAAGTCATAATATATTTTTACGGGATAATTAATTGGTTTTACGATGAAACTTTATATTTTTTAATCAATATGATATCAGAGTTAGATTTTGGCTCAATCTTGTTCATCCATATTCGACTCATCCTTGTTTCACAAGTTAACTATAGTATGTAGCTATTCCAAATTCAAAAATTGTTTCTTCGATCACGTTCATACATCTTCAAGAATTAATCACGAGTTACACATGAATGGGGTGTTAGATAATATGATTGTTTCACATAGATAAACTATAAATTTCAAGACTAGCATATAAGATTTTAAACAATTACACTTAAATCGATTAGTTTTAGAATGAAAATCATATATTTTAACTAACAATTGATTAGTCCACCATTCACAGTGGCACTTTATTTTCTTTCTGTTTGTTTCTTCACATATTTTTAGGGGCCAACTACACAAATCCTTTGGCAAATTCTCTTTAAATTTCTAGCTGTAGTAGTATTATCAAATTTATCTTAATGAATATTAGTGGGTGTTGGAGAGGTAGGAAAAATTTTTAGGGTCCAAACACTAATAATAAGATTATAAGTAAAGTAAGATATAATATCTTGATTTGCAAAGAAAGGCCCAGTGACCACTCTGGCACTCGGCTAACGATAGATGATTTAATTAGCATCAAAATTAGTTTAACGATTAATTCTGCAGATTGGTCCAGGTTTGAAGAAATGAATATGCTAATAATGTTATGTTGTTATGAGCGAAATCAAATAATAGTCAATTATTAATACAATTATGATAAAATAATGTGAACAGTTCACAACCATTAGATCACGATCATAATGTTATGATATTATAAGAGAATCCTTAGTCCAAGGTTGGTGGATAATCTAAGCTTTTGCCCTAAACATGCAATTCTTGTTTCATCATCATTGGGTTGTGAAACATACATGCACAAGTAGAGGTGAGAGTCACACATCAGACATGGGGTAACACCACCATAAACGAAAGATACGTAGCAACATCGCAAAAATTGTCGTTCAAAACGGCAGTTGTTTGTAAGTTTCTTCCCTAATTCAAATATAAATTGGTGCTAATATTTGGAGTTTAGACCGACCATAGTGTACCCCAAATAAGGTAAAGGCTGCAAACTATATATGCACATAAGGAATAACAGTTCAAAGAATAATTTTCCAGCATTTAACAGAATACATACCATGTCTGAGCATTATTTTCTTGTCCTTTTTGCTTATTCTTATGAGGTCAAAGATGTTAAGTTTCTTTCAATTTCTTTTCAGTTACCATTTAATACCACATCTCTAAGAGATCCTCCCCCAAAACCAACCAAAAAATAATGAAAAAAAAAAAGAAAAAGGGAAAAAAAAAAACCACACACACACACAGACAGACAGATAGACAGAGAGAGAGAGAGAGAGAGAGAGAGAGAGAGAGAGAGGTCTATACTCTGCCAAAAGTCCCAATACAACAAAAGGAGCTCCAATGGCTTGTAGTTTGTACAACTCTAATCTGCAACAATCTTCTAGTATACTCTTGACACAAGTTGAGCTTTAACCGTGCATTGTTTCATGGATATAACACATCAGAATCACAATTACTGATTCTCAGACTTCACTTTCACATGGGAAGGATGAGAATTTCCATCATCATGCCTACAGGATGCCATTGATGCAGAACGAGCATGCATGTACGATGGGAAATCCTTGGACTTCGAGGTACCCAGGACTTTTTTATCTGTTTCGGAGCATATTCCATGGCTAAGTGTTTCCGCTTCTCTCCCAGTACTTAATCTGATACGCTGGGCAGACGCAGGGGAATAATTAGCTCCCAGCTTAGACATCTTCTCGAAACCTGGAGGAATGTCTATGCATAATCTGGTATTCTCATTAGACATCTTCTCAAAACCTGGAGGAATGTCTATTGACAGTTCCCTTTTGACATATGACAAGGGACATTCACCAGAAGCACTATGTATATCAGACCCCTTTCTGAAAGGTTCTCTTGGAATGGGAATATCCACAATTCCCACAATTTCCCCGCCAACCATATCAATTTCCATATCGACCACTTCTTCGTTGTCCCCTTCAACACAATCATTGTGCACTTCATTTGGAGGACATGCTCCTAAAATGTTATGAGTGTTATCCATGCTCGTTTTAGTCTTTTCCACACGATGGAATAACCCCCAAAAGAAATACTTCCCGTTCCATCCTGTTAGAATATCCACAGGGAGACAAATCTAAAGTCATCAAGGTGAAAGTAAACATATAAATAAATTTTTCCTTTATCCTTCCAATCCTTTCGTACACTCCCCCATAAAATCGATCTCATTGGGAGTGTTTTCCCCATTCATTGAGGCCTAAAACTAAAATCAACTAAGTGTCATTTCGGTGATCTAGCACAATACATTGCTTCATCAAGATTCTCTACTTGGGAAACCTGATCAGGTGATGACCTTATCCATCGATTAAATTTCAGAAGGTAGAATTTACTAGGTTTTCTTTTGCAACTTTTCCAGCAATCAATATGTACTAAACCAAGAAAGTTGATATTTTATTCTTCGTATGATTTGTGTTTGAAAAAGTGGCTTTTCCCTTTTTCTTCTCTTTAAGAATGCTTTGTAGTGTTGCTAATTAAGCCACTAAAATGAACTAACTATAATAGTACTAAATTAATGGAGAGCATGCTCATGCGCTCATGCTTCCACACACAATGCCCAAAGAATGTTGAAAGCACCAACATTAGAACCTATATGTTGACTTTCAACAAATGGATCTGCAAGTAACATCTCCAATTATATATTTGCTAATTGACCACCTCAATTACAAGTTTAGGTTGTTAGAAAGAGATTTATTTTATTGGTTTATTGTCTTCAACAAGTCTCCTCACGCGCAAGCAAGATTCTTTAATTGGCACGTGGAAATATTTTTTTAAAAGGGGTGCTAGTGGATACCATGTTAATTTCAACCTCGGTGAAAAGTTTAATATGTTAAAGAGGGATTCATTTTATTGGCTTATTGTCATCTACAATATTCGACCATGAAACATGAAAACTTCACTATGATGTATTGTTATAAAAAGAAAGATCAAGAGAATGCATTATTTACAGTATTGACTCACAAGTTAATCCCCTGAAAAAGAAAAAATGTGAAGTATATATTATAGAGACAAGAGAGCTCACTTTGACAATCCGTGCGAAAGAGTGTAGATGTAAGTACCAGCAGCTCAACATCATACATGCACATTCTCATCACCAAGTCTTTCATTCCTATGAACTCCAGCAAGGAGGAGTAGTTCTCCGATCTAAACATAACAGAGAAAAGGCATTTCAAAATGAACATCATATGGATGGAGGGAGAGAGAAAGAGAAAGGTATGTCTTCACTAATTATTAAGATGCAAATACTGACCTCTCACTTTTACTTGGAAAGAAAAATAGTCCAATGTCATCTTTATCAGGAGAACAGTCCTTGAAGAGATTCCCACGTGGAATCAGTTCAAATTGCAGAACTTCGGGCATTCGCCTTGAGAAATCATACAATTTTTGCCGAACTCTGGAAGGAGTATAAGCTCGGATCACATGACACAGTCCCTCATTTTTAAAGTTACTATCAAGAATCTTGAAGCTTCCCCTAAATATGGATGACAAAATTTTAATTTGGCATGCAGCAATAATGACAATTTAATTTCAGAAAGCAGAAACTGAAAGTAACACTTTATGGTGCACGCTAGAATTGGTTGTCCATAGATAGCAACTGAACACGGGAAGAATATATTTCTCTAATGAAGTGTTGAATCCAAAGAAAAAATGAAAGAAAAAAGCAAAAGTCATAAAGTTTTATGCATAACTCCCAGTCTTTACTTCATCATTACGTGAACATCAAGATGGTAGCCTGATAGGCAACAAGAAGAATGGCACAGAGATGAGAACTGCAAGTTTAGGTTCTATCAGCGAAATTCACCAAAATAAGTAAAGATCTTCTCCAATAATTGTGATCTTGGTTGAGAGAGGGAAACTTTAGGGAAAAGGTACCATCTATCTCTACATAATTTGACTTAAATACGTGCATGGCTTCTTCAGTTCTTCCAGTGTAAACAAGCCCTTCTACCACGTTTTGCATGGTTAATGCCAAACACGTAAAAGTCTTACCTACTACAATTCTCATATGTAGCAAAATAGTGCCTCCAACAGAAATCCTAATGCAGGAAAGTGCAATCAGAGACACTCAAAATTGAAGCTAATGCAAATCAATAATGTAACTGAAAGTGCTAATAAAATTCTTGTCTAGGAAATCAAGTGTGTAATTCATTAAAAGGGATGCTTCCTCAACAAATGTAGTGCATCCCAATCCCCAACTACATTTGTCCTTCATCAAGAGACAAATGTCTAACATACAGAAATGCCCTGTGAGACTGCCCACATGCCACTTATTTTGGAGGGAAGAGATGATTAAATTGCATTTTCCTTGTGTAGAATGGCCTATGCAATGATCTGGTTAATAATGAGAACATACTGTCAAACTAGATATTATTAGTACTACACTTGGATTGTTATTCTAACATAGAGAAAGTCAAATTATAAACACAAAATATGTTTCTTACTTCCAGGAAGCATCTCGAGCAGGACCACTATAGCATATATTCATATTTGGTTCAGAATTCCCCTGAATCTCTTTCTCAGCATCAGAAGTCCTGTGCTCCATGTTAGCGAAAACATTACTGCCTACAAGTTATATATTTCAAACCAACATAAGCATCATCAACTTGAAAAAATAACAGAACAGATAAACCAATGTCTGTGATGATATACTGAATTATAACATTGTCAACTAAACACCAATCAGGAAAAGAAACATCATTCTTATTGAAACAAAGAATTAAACATAGTGCCAGATTGGTTTGAACTATTGTTTGGACTATTTTCAATTGCTTTTAAATTCAATTGAGGAACAGGAGACCTGGAATAAACCAAAGGAAAACAAAAAAAAAAAAAACACGGAAAACAATATGTAAATACCCTTGCCTGAAATTATACTGGGTGCACAGCCAGATGATTTTGAAGGTGCCTGCGATACAATTGCCTTTTCCACCCTTGTTTGTGTTCTTTTGCCCTCTGCAATATGCTTGAGGCCATCCCCTGGCTGTGCCATCTGTATGTGTTTCTTCACAGAAAAAGCTTGAACAGCAGATTTGCCTACAGATAAACTCAACTTCAACAAGTTGGATAAAGTAAAAAGATGCCAATGTGCATAGTTTACAAGCTTAGTCAAAGCCTGACACCTGGCGTCCTTCACTTATTAGGAAAAGAGAAAGGGAACCGGCACCCACTCAAATGAAAATCTACCTCACCAGTTGTTGAACTGATCATCACAACCATATATACTGAACCATGTAATTTAGCAATTGTTGAATACCTGAATGTTTTACTTCATTTTGCAGCACTGTGAACTTCAGAGGAGGAGTTTTCAGTTTGACAGGAGTCTTGACATGTTTAGTCTTGGGCAATACAGGACCAGAGTCGCAAGTACTCTTCACAGCTGATCCAGATGTGTTACTTCCTGAAGGTAGCTTCAAAGCTTCTTGAACAGAAATATACCTTGTCCTCCCAGTTTGAACCTTCTTTTCCCAGTCAAAAAAACCCTTTCTTAAATGTTTTTGGGACTTGTGAGGGGCTGCAGATTGCTTAGGATCAATGTGCACCTTGTCAGATGTCTTGAAAATTGACGCCCTCAGCAAATCTCGCCTTGTAACAGATGTGGGTAAAATTGCTTCTTTTCCATGCTCACATGTTTCACAACACCAATATGGTGGGGGCTCCTGGTAGACAACTCGCATGCAATAGCTGAGAAAAGGAGAAATGGTAAGGTATATAAAATAACAGATCACAAGAATTAGAGTGTAAAATATGCAAGAAAGAGCAATAAATCCATATCAACAGTATCCTAGAAATTTGTAAGGAAGAATGACTCAGACGTCGCAGCTGTATGAGAGAAATGCAGAATTATCTTCCAATAGGAATCAGAAACCTGAAGAGACATACTGATGAAAAGCCTTTATTTAAGTCTACAACATCCAGGCTATCATATACTTTTGTGCTTCTATACACAGTGAGAAGAGAAATAGGTTGAAAATGCAGAAAATTTACAGGAAGGAGTGGATTCTTTAGTCAACCGTCCATATCAAATGCAGAATTATCTTCCGATAGGAATCAGAAACCTGAAGAGACATACTGACGAAAAGCCTTTATTTAAGTCTACAACATCCAGGCTATCATATACTTTTGTGCTTCTATACACAGTGAGAAGAGAAAGAGGTTGAAAATGCAGAAAATTTACAGGAAGGAGTGGATTCTTTAGTCAACCGTCCATATCAACTAGTGAATGAAAATTCTCATGATTAAAAAGGTTAGCAATATTGACCAGCACTTCCAATTTTCAACAAGTATCCAACAAGAATTTCATAAACAAACGATCTATATCCTTTGATATTTAGTATTGGAGCCAGTAGAATCAGAAAGAAACCATCTCAAACCAGATAATATCTTCAAAGAACTGCTAAGATAAATTTTATTCAAATGTAGGATGATTTGCCAAAAGGCACAATAAAAGCCCCCATTCACACGCCACTCACATATCTACAAGTGATTGCACTTGCACATGTACCTTCACATGCACACACATAAAATACACGCACATGTACACAGAGGGGGGAGAGGGGAGGAGAAAGAGAGAGAGCGAGAGAGTCTTACAGATGCTCTCGAGCAATTTTACATTTGTGACAAGTAATAATTGCATCCACCACACCAATGTCACCACAGATATCACAATGGTCATCCTGCAAATTGGGAGAAATGAAGTAAAAAAGTCTAGAAGAACACGTCTTATCATTCTATTTCAATATCACTAACCAATCCTTCATCCAATTTTGGCAATGAAGATCATGCCACTCAAGAAATGCTGTCACCCGCATGCATTTTCTCATATATGACGCTAGAAAAGACTACATAGGCGGGTGACCGTAAAACTCTCGTGATCTTGACAGTTTGAAATAATAAGAATAAACATTGCGAATAAGATTTGTCACAGAACAATTAGATCAAATGATCAAAGCTAATGTACATTGTAAGAAGTGTGAGTAGTAGAAAAACATCTAAATACAAATACTTACATGCAAAGGCAACTATGACATCAGGAGAAATCTTATTCATTTTGAATAGGATAGTACAAACTATACAATAGGAAAACTAAAATAGCCCCATAATAAACGTGCTATAAAATAACGAGCAAGGTGCAGGCCATCACTTTACCCTCCTGGTTAAATGGAAAATATAAAAGACGAATTTGTCTATGGTAGTCATGACTGCAAAATTTTAAAGAAGATCCCAAAATTAAATGAAAAACCGTAGATGAAGGAGAGCACTGCAGACAAGGCCAAAAAACAGAAGTGCTTCATCGTAAAAGGTAGTGAATGCTGCTTGAGAATCTCGAGAAAGGGGGACACAATTCAAAATCATAATCAATTTTAGAATCAATTATGTAACAAGACAAACAAAATCCTCACTTCCTTCAATTTTGGATTGGACAGTAAAAGTCATCATCGAGAACTTCTCGGTCAATTTGGTGACAAACTTGAGGTCAGCTAGCTTCAGCACAACAAACTAATTCAAAAGTTAGTAGTGATATCAAGCAATGACTGCCTCAACATTCTCTCCTACCACAGTTTCAATGTAATGCATAACTTTTTCAATGCAATGCATAATTTACTGCTCTTGCAGTCGTAACTCATTAGACTTACATTGTTGTTATAAGGCATCAATGATTGTAACCTTACGGCACACCGGTTGACTACAAGGCCAATGATATCTCAAACCAATGAATACACAAATTACCCAAGTACACAATTTGTACACAGGTAGCCATTGTCTATGTTTTCACAAAAAGTCTACTGCCCAAGCCCCTGCCATTCCGTATGGTTTTGGAATTTTGCAATTGTAACTCGTTATAAGAGAACAGAAAGCATTTCCAACCTTAGACAAGAGGTAAAGAAAGCTTGCCATTCCGAATGATTAACAAGCTTTGCATCAACACACGGGCAGAAATTTCGTGTTAAATTTAGTATACATAAAGGGTGAATAATAGTCCAACCGGCGTAATGTACTACGTTAGTGATTTATAAGTGGTTATTGTGGACTTAAGCATAACTTGATCTAACCACTTTAGGACAGTAGATTTGAGGTCCAAGTACTTATTTTTTAAGTTTCCAATACTAGTCTCATCGGCGAGCACACCCAGATTTCTCATCCCATCTCAAACCACTGCGAATTTACAAAAATCACCTCTCATATATAAAAAAAATTCGAGGATTCCAGAAATAACCATCCAATCAAGCAGACCATTTATCAAACTTCTAATCCGTAAAGGGGGGTAAAACACATTAGAGTTTAGGGGTACAAATAAAGAAGACAAAATGGTGCTACCAAACATCACAAGTAACATAAGTGAAGGCAACAAAATTGAAAAGAAAATTCTTCTAACGATTCCATGTGAACAAAACCTCAAGAAGAAACAGATAAGCAAATAAGTAAACCATCGAATTTGACATACTTCTTTCTTGGGTTAAATTCAAAATATACTTCTGTTTTTTTCTTTTCGTACCATAGAAGTCGAAGCCGTTCAAACCAGAATTTTTTTAGTATATCACGTCACTACTTTACTATCTCAACCAATCATTGGATAAAATATACCTTCAACCGTACAAAAAAAAACGTCAATTTTCAGAGACAATTCTAGCTTTCATTTTCCTTTTACTTTTTGGATTCGCCATTTCTGCAGAAGATATATCGCTAGAGATACCTTGAAATCAATGAAAAAAGGGGTTGAAAAAGGAGGGAGATGTTATTGGGTGGTCTATGCTTAGATTCAAATTTGACAAAAAAAAAAAAAAAAGAAAACCTTGATTTAAGTTGATACATCTTAAATTTCTAATTTTTCTAAATTCCATCATTCACATTCTCTTATAAATTAGGAGACAATTAGAGTAACAAAGTCGAAAGTAGAATTTGAAAATTGTATAATATAAAGAGAACTATTCAAGGTGGAAAAATTTAAATTGCAATATCTTTTGAAAAATATTTTTGGGTATATCTTAAAAATGGCCAACGACCTATCCCTAAATACTTATTAAAAAAAAAAGTTTACAACTTCGCATTATTTGCCATTATACAGTCGTACACTCATTTGCCATTATTACCATTAACCAAAGTAAAATGAAGATGGATAGTTATTTTTTTCTTTTTTGCAAATCAACTAGTCCAATATTGATACTATATTTATATTACTTGGAAGATTTAGTTTAATTTGATTCAGTTTAGTTTATTAACCTCTCATTCATATTTTCCTAAATTATGAATATGAAAAAAAATATCTAAATAAGTTCTCGTCTTGTATTTTGTGAAATGTCTTGAACAAGATGCAAAAAATAGTCTTATTTCAAGAAGTAAGAATATGTGACCGACTCATATTGGTGCAAGGCATGATATATGAGTGGTTATATGAATAGTCCGCAAACGGGCTCAAGGTTCTTGGTTTAGGGTATAACAAAATAATTAAAAGACAATCAATCGTGAGTAACTATGTCCATACTAGAAGCAAGGTCCTCAAACATAATATGAGAATGGTTTCAATTTATGGGTTTAAATAATAATTAGAATTAATCATTCTACATTAATAAATTTGAGACCCAAAATAATGTGTTTTACGCCTAATGCTAACCTCACTTAGGGCTCAAATTTCTGAACTAAGGACATAATAGTTTATCTTCAATTAGTTTAAGAAAACATAATGTGCCCCATTAAAAAATTAAACCATAAAATCAAAACATACCCACAAATCATAAACAACTATAGAGAAACATAAACACAAAAAAAAAAAAATATATATATATATATATATCATAAGCATACAAAGACCACAATATTAAATCAGACATAAGTATACATTTTACATTAAATGTAGTGTTTGTGTGTGTGATTGTAAGGTGAATAAAAATATCATTTTCCAACAACACGGAACAGAAGAAAAAGAGATCTACAAATGGGTATTAGTTTGTTAAGTGCTGCTATTTTGTCAGGTTAGATTGTTCGTTTACTTACATATACAGAGTCAACTGAGTCTACATATAAAATTCACCTCTTTTTTACGGGTTTACATCAATGTAATAATTTTTTCTTAGTTAAAATAAATAAATAAAATAAAAAATAAAGAAAACAGATCCGCAAAATGGAGGCTGATAAATGTATATGACCCAAAAAAAAAAAAAGGCTGATAAAAAATTTTCATTTCCCCAATTATACCCTTTACGTAATATGCACATGTACGTCCGTACGTTCTCCTAAAAGAACACAAATGTAAGTCTACGTAACAATAATAACCATCTACACGAAAAACAATTAGAATAAAAAAATAGTTTATTTTTTACTAATTTTTTTGAGACCCAGATGAATAAAGAGAATAAAAAAACAAAATGAAGCTTTGACACATTCAAAGATTATGTAAAGAAAGCAAAGAATATACGTTGAGGACTGTGCAAAGAAACAGTAGTTTAATGAAGGAAAGGGGTTTTGATTAGGGTTTGTTTACCATGTGGGGGGGCCTACCACTGTGATGTACTGAGTGTTGTGTCACCTGTGGCAATATTTATGGTGGGCTTTTTCCATAAGCGTGTGGCCTATTTGAGTGGAACGATAATAGTGTGTGTGGTGTGTGTGTTTGAATATATGTATGTATAGACAGGGTGGTGGGATTGGAGAGAGACAAGAGAGGAGACAGGTGAGGTGTAGTGATGGGGTCAGCTGAGAAATAAAAGGCCGAGGACTGATGGGTCACTTCAATCAAAGGCGGCGCAAGTTTGGACAAAGAATTTAAAAGGCTTCCTCGCCCAACTCACCTTTAACCCTTTAAGAATTATTGGGTAACTATCAATTATAATTAAATATTTTAAATATGAACCATCATTTTAATTTTTATGGTATGAATGAAAATAATAATAATAAGGATTTATTATCTCGTTGGTCTCTTATTTTTATTAATTTTGTCAAGTTGATCCCTTAACTTTATAATTGACCCTTATTGGTCTCATATATTTTAAAATTGTGTCACCGTTAATTTTTTTGTTAATTGCTGTCAAAAAATAAATGAATTTGTCAAAGTGGCAAGGGCAATCATGTTTTTTTCATATGTTTTTAAGATAAATTAAACGAAATGACTAAACAGTGGCATGAGTTTTAAAACATACAAGACCAAAAGATGTCATTTATAAAATAATGAACCAACTCGACAAAACCAATAAAGATAAAGGAACAACAAGCTAAAAAACCCTAACTGTACAATAGTATATGTTATTGTTCACTCTTGATTGATATATTCAAACAATTAGAAATTGTTTTCATAATCCAAATTAAACTTACACTAAATTCATTTCACTCCACTTTTAGATATAGGTGTTAAAAGAGATGCAATCCTAATTAAATCAGAAATTTTGATTAGATCATGATCAACTTTTGAAAGATATTCGCTTTCAAAAAATTTGATTAAATTATGATCCACTTTCAGAAGATCAATACTTCTATTTGTTTAGTATCATTTTAAGGATTCTTAAAATTACTCTTCCTGACAAAGTGTTATCATATAAGACTATTGTTATCATTCAGACAAGTAGATCCGGTCGAGTGACTTGATCAGGTGAGTCATCCGAACTATACCCCTAATTCTCTAACATTGATCCAGTCGACTGAATTTGGTATAGTCACTTGACCGAGTCATTCGTGCGAATCAATTTCTGTAGTGAAAATAGTACAAAAATTTTGTCCAAAACGATTTTTGAAAAAGTTTTTTTTATAGTCAAGTATGCCTTTCTTTTTTAGAAGGCGATTTGGCCCAGTGGTAGTAAAACACCGATTCACTCGTTGAGATCTAATTCTATCTTCATAGATTTCTCGAGATTTTTTCTTATGAAGTTTTGTTATAGCATCTATAACTGCTTCCAGTTTAAGTGGACAACCAAGTAAATAGACATCTACAGGAATTAGTTTATCGACCTCCAAACAGTACTATAATAATCGGTATTGAACATTCCCCTATAATTGTACACATTCCTATAGAAATAACATATTTTGGTTCTGACATAGTATGATTTTTACTTTGAAACAGCTTATCTTCAAAAGCTTTTCTTGACCCATTTTAAGCATTTTAAAATAGGATGAGGTGTATTGAAAAATCAAGATTTGAAGAACATTAAACACATGCAAAACACCAACAGCTAACACAAGTAAACTTAGGCAAGTGATAAAATGATGTCGGTACCCTTTATGACGCCACTTCTCTATCCTTATGACATCACGTCGTCTTCAATGTTTTCAAATCTTCAATGCAAGTAATGTGCTTCTTTATCTTCTCTTAATCTTGTATCTTCTATGCAACATATACAAGAGCCAATCTCTTCCAAATACAAAAGATCAACTCAAGAATATATAAAATATTAAGTTAAATGAGTTGATTTATGAATAAAGACAATACAATTTTATAATATTAAGCCCAATATTCTTTTGGTATTATCAAAATTCAAAATATGATATTTTGCTAACAGCAACTAGATCCCTTTTGTATTTCAACCATAAAATCTGCAGCCTTCAAACTCTTTTTATGCTTCCTTGGAACTACATACTTTATTTAAAATTACGAATTGTTTATAATTGAACACAATACATGCATAGACGTCCGAAAACTCGCTAATGTAGAACACATTATGAGATACGTTGAAGGGGGCTGGTTGCTCATAACATTATAAGTCATACCAATATTATGCGTTCAAGATAACAAGTTTACAGTAACAACATTTTGAAATGTAATAAATTCAAACTACATTGTAAGTTGTAACATTATGTGCATAAGGAAAGGGAAATGATAATGTGTGGTTGATTGATCTAGACTAGTGTTAGTATAATAATGTCAGTAAACATATCAACAAACAATATATTTATTCATGCAAATATAGAAGTTTTCACATTTAGTGGCACTCAAGAGAGTCATCAATCCGTCAATTACCCTTCTCATGTTAAATCGTGATAGAAGAAAACATATTATAACATATATATAGATTAGTGTGCAATACTTTGCAGACGAAGCTATATAACTATGATCTAGATTTTTAAGACTCATCTCCTAAGTTGGTTGGGAGTACTGTATATGTTAGTCCTAAGTAGCAGTATAACCTCTGCAAATTATATATGAAACAGTATGTGCATGTATTGCTAATCTTTGCAGAAACAGTATATGCATGTATAAATAATCTTTGCAAGTGACTAAAGTAAAAAAAAAATGAAGTCAAAGAAATGTAAGCAATGTAAAAGACAGAAACAAAAAGGAAACAAAACTTACAGATTAACGTAGTAACAAAGGCAGGAAATAAAAATGCAAAAGTCGAGGCCTAAATTAGATTTAGTGTCCTTAAGACTTAATCACCTCACTTAAGGTGCTAACGGTCACTAGCAGTAGTCTCCCTGGATGCAACGACAAAACGTCTAACTTTAAGAACACTTCAAATAGTTTAGACCTAGCGAACCAAATAATGCTCAAACTCTCTCTTTTATGCAGTATGTAAATTATGGAAAAATTGAATGTTGTAAAATGATTACGGGCTCTAGTATTTATAGGAAATGAGATACACATTCATACAAGGAAGCACCTTTTGGACAAACGTTAGTTTTTGTCCAAACTACTTGGGGAAGTTTCTAGAATTTCCTATTGTGAATTTCCTGGAATTTCCCATTTTGAATTTCCTAGAATTTCCCATTGTGAATTTCCTGGAATGTCCCATTCACTCTAACAATCCCCCACATGAATGAAAATTATCAGATCAGAATGCACATGATATGCAGACATGAGAGAAAGATTGATAAAGAGAGATATCGCATTGAGATAGGTAGTTTATAGCTTTGAACCTTCCCTAGTAAGAACTATCAGATTTATTTGTTAACTAGTAAACACGATGTCTTGAATTGTTCAGCGTTTTATGTAAATTAAGACAATAGAGCTCACACAGTACCTCTTTAACACCATTTGAGGTTCTCATTGTTGTGTTCATTTTGGCCTTGATCAGCTCCTGGTTTTATGAGTACTCTAGAGAATCCAACCTTATAAATTCTCATAGGAGGGGCTCATTCTCTACTCATATAAGTGATTTCTTATTAAGGATATCTTGTGGTACCCCACTTAGCTTTCCAAGATATGAGAACCATTGAAAACATAGCTTAACCTAAACTTTTATAGGCTGCACTGTCTACTCGTCATAAGAATAAAGAAGAGGGGGTTACCCCCACAGTGCTTTACTTGAGTCACAATTATATAATTCGATTTTCCCTTTGAACCTAGTTTTTAGGATCTCTAGTTAGCTAGGTAGGGTTTCCATTATGGCAACTTTTAAGATATAGGCTTAAGACCCATTCCCCTCGACGACTTATACACTTGATCTCTAGTTAAACCTTTTGTTAGCGGATCTGCAATGTTATCCTTAGATTTCACATAATCATTAGTGATAACACTATTAGAAAGCAATTGTTTTTACGGTATTATGTCTTCAACGAATATGTTTAGACTTACCGTTATACATACAACTTTGTGCCCTTCCAATTGCAAATTGACTATCACAATGTATGCAAATAGCTGGCATAGGTTTTGTCCAATTTGAAATATCCTCTAAGAAGTGACGAGGCCACTCAGCTTTCTCTCCAGCTTTGTCCAAAGCTATGAATTCAGATCCCATCGTGGATCTAGCAATGCATGTTTGTTTGGAGGATTTCCAAGAAACTGTTGCTCCACCTAATGTAAAGATATATCCACTCGTGGATTTTGATTCATTAGAGTCAGATATCTAGTTAGCATTATTGTATCCTTCTAATACAGCCGGATATCGGGTATAATGCAACCCATAATTTAAAGTATACCTCAAGTACCTTAAAACTCTTATTATAGCTATCCAATAGTTCTTCCCTGGATTGCTAGTATATCGGCTCAATTTGCTAACAACATAAGCTATGTCAAATCTAGTACAATTCATGATATACATCATACTCCCATTAATTCGAGAATACTCCAGTTGAGATATTCTTTCACCAGTATTTTTAGTTAGATGTAAATTTACATCTATAGGTATCTTCACTGGACTGTTATCATACTTTTTGAATTTCTCTAGTATTTTCTCAATGTAATGAGATTGAGATAAAACAAGTCCGTCAGATGTCTTGGTAATTTTAATACCTAAGATACCGTCTGTTACACCTAGATCCTTCATATCAAATTTTCTAATAAGCATTCTCTTGGTAGCCTTTATGACATTGTTATTACTGTCGATAATAAGCATATCATCCATATATAGACAGACAATTACATATTTATTTATAGTATTTTTCACATAAATATACTTTTTGCATTCATTAATTCTAAAACCATTTGATATCATGGTTTTATTAAATTTTTCATGCCATTGTTTTAAACCATATAGAGATTTAACAAGCTTAAAAACCCTCTTTTCTTTCACGGGAACTATAAACCCCGCGGGTTATTCCATATAAATTTCTTCATTTAAATCTCTAATATTTAAGAAGGTTGTCTTCACATCCATTTGATGTATTTCCAAATTGTTTATAGCTACAATAACTATTAACATTCAAAAGGAAAGGAAGTTATCCTTGTAACTGGTGAATATGTGTCAAAATAATCAAGGTTTTCCTTTTGCTTATATCCCTTTACTACAAGCCTAGCCTTATATTTCTCAATTGATCCATCTGTCTTCATCTTCCTTTTGAAAATCCATTTATACCCTAAAGGTTTATTTTGAGGAGGAAGATTCACTAGTTCCCAAGTATGATTTTGCATGATAGATTCAATTTCACTATTTATTGCATCTTTCCAATATGAGGCTTCAGGGGTTTACATTGCTTCCTGAAACGTAGGAAGTTCATTTTCTAACAAGTGTGTCAGAAAATTAGGACCAAAAGATTTGGACCTTTTTACCCTCTTGCTACGTCTTGGTTCATCTTCACTTTAATCTTGTATAGACTCTTCATTTATATGACTACTATCAGTATCATGAAACCTTTTTAAAGATCTTTGTTCTTATGCATTTTTACAAAGAAATATTTCTTCAAAGAAATATGCATTCCTTGACTCTATGATAGTATTGACATGAATGTCATCAACATCAGATTTATGCACAAGAAACCGATATGCAAAATTATTATTTACATATCCAATAAAGATGCCGTCAACTGTCTTAGGTCCTATCTTGACCATTTTTTGAGTTGGAACTCCTACATTTGCTAAACACCCCCACACTTTTAAGTATTGAAAAGAAGATAGTAAACCCTTCCACAATTCGTATAGTGTTTTTTCTAACTTCTTGTGAGGTATTTTGTTAAGGATGTGATTCGTTGTTAGAACAGCCTTCCTCCACAAGTTCTGAGGTAGTCCCGAATTAATCAATAAAACATTCATCATTTTTTTTAAAGTGCGATTTTTTCATTCAGCAATTCCATTTTATCGAGGTGAATAAGTTGTTGTTGTCTAATGAATAATTCTATGTTCAGCACAGTATTTCTCAAAAGGAAATACATATTCGCCTCATCGATCACTTCTCAGTATTTTGATCTTCTTGCTTAATTGATTTTCAACCTCATTTTTGTATTGTTTAAAAATACTTCTGAAGTCTCATCTTTACTTCGAAGTAAGTAAACATAACAAAATCTTGTGCAATCATTCATAAAAGTAATAAAATACTTTTTCCACCTCTTGATTGCACAACTTTTAAATCACATATATCACTGTGAATTAAATCTAATGGCTCTGAATTTCTTTCAATCGATTGAAAAGGAGTTTTGGCCATTTTTGCTTCCACACATACTTCGTATTTATTATGTAAATTAATATCAATTTTAGGCAATAACCCTAGATTAACTAGTTTATGCAATGAATAAAAGTTTACATATCCTAATCTATCATGCCATAAATTAGGAGACTCCAACAAGTAAGCAGAAGATATATTCCCATTAGCATCAATTGCTGGTACAACATTAGGTACAATGGTTATTACATTTAGTTTAAATAGATCATCACACAAATAATTTTTTTTTCCTACATACATCCCACTTTTAGTGAGTACAAACTTGTCTAACTCAAAAACTAACTTAAATCATTTCCTACTCAACAAAGAATAAGAAACTAAGTTATTCCTTATATCTGGCACATGCAGCACATTGTTGAGTGTGAGTTCCTTTCCTGATGTCATTTTCAAAATGACCTTTCCTATTCCTTGCACCTTGGAAGTGGATAAATTTCCCATGTATAGCGTCTCAGTATGACTCACAGTTTGGTATATTGTAAACATCTTTTTGTTTGAACACACATGTCTAGTAGCCCATGTATCTACATACCACTGTTTGGGATTTTCAACCAAATTGACTTCTAATATTACAACAGTGAGATTCAAATCAGACACATTATCAACTAGGTTTTCCACTTCAGTCACGTTGGCTTGACCATTCTTTCCCTTCTTGGAGTTGCCTTGATTTTTATGATTTCGATAGTCCTTGGCACGATGTCCAGGCTTGCCACACACATAGCAATCTTTGTTAAACTTCTTCTTTTTGTTATCACCACCATTGTGACCTTGGCTAGAATGCTTTCTCTTTTTATTGTTGGAATGCCCTTACTCCACCACATTTTCCTTCGACTCTAAATTTTGATATCTGGCCCTTCTCTCAGACATTTGATTGTCCTTTTTAATTTCCAATCTCACAATTAGATCCTCAAGTTTCATTTCCTTACGCTTGTGCTTTAAATAGTTTTTGAAATCTTTCCAAGCGGGAGGCAATTTTTCCACCAATGTAGCCACTTGGAAATATTACCCCAATTTCATGCCTTCAGCATGGAGTTCATGTAAAAGAAGTTGAAACTCTTGAACTTGGCTTATAATAGTTTTGTAATCCACCATTTTAAAATCAAGAAATTTGCTGACAACAAATTTCTTTGTCCCAGCATCCTTAGTTTTACATTTTTTATCAAGAGATTCCCACAATGCCTTCACAGTTTTAATAGGACTATAGACATTGTACAATGTGTTATCTAAGCTATTAAGCATGTAGTTCTTACATAAAAAATCTGCATGTTTCCATGCATCAATAGTAACCACAGTCAGTCAGTTTGTCTGGATTATCACCCAGTTCTGGTGCATCTTCCTGTAAAAACCATGCTAGATTCAATATGGTCAAATAAAATAGCATCTTTTGTTGCCACCTTTGAAGACATTTCCACTAAAATTTTATGCTCGTTCACCGTGTCCAATAGGAGCAGGTGTTGGTGCCGTGAACACAGATGCCATAAAAGGCCTGCTTACATTATCAGCATTGGCCGGATGTGCCATATTACCGAATCCAACATTAGATTCGACTCAGTACGAAGAGATTAATTTTCTCAGTAGTCGAGATAGTTTCTAAAACATAAAATGAGGGAATAGATATTACAACCCAGAATTTGATCGTACAAACTCAATAAATATTATAGCCCATAACTTAAATCAAAATTTCAATTTTTTTCTTATCAAGACAGACACTCAATTTCTTAAATAAATTATCAAAAAGATATTAATTCTAACAATAATCTGTTAGAAGTCAAAAACTCACAAAATCTTAAATAAAAGTAGAAGGCTAAAAATTAAGTAAAAAACTGCAAACATAATAAGAAATATCTAAGAAGTAATTGAATCCAAAGAAATATTTTGATGTTGTAATCGAAATAGATCCTATGACTTTGAAAAAAGTCTATGGAAGTCAAACAAGCCAATGAGATTATTCAATCATGCCACAAAAAGTCTTTAAAGAGATTAAAAAAAAAAAAAACTTTTCTAGCAAAAACAAATGTAAACAAAGAGTGTAAAAAAAGACAGATTAAAAAAAGAAAACAAATTTTCCAAGGAGTTCTAATTATATAGTTACAAGTCTAACATAAATATGTCCAAAAATATTGATTGCAATAGTAATCTATTAGAAACTAAATTCACAATTTTTTTATAGCAGATATAGAATACTAATAAACAAAGCAAAATCTGAAACTAGATCTAAGAACAAACTAGATCTAAAATAAAAATAAAATCTGAAAAGTAACAATTCCAGAACCAGAATTTGGAACAGATAAGAAAATAAATAAAACCTCTATTCATATTAATGCTTGTTAAAATCAAAACTAACAAATAGACAAGTCAATGATCAAAACTTTCTCAAATGTAATGATGAAAATTTATGAAACAGACAAGTTCTATAGTCTTCTTTCTTAAGCACAAAAGAGAAACACATATAAAAACAAATATATGCATTACCCTATATAGTTTAAACAGACACAACAATACACATGTTATTCAAAGAAGAAACGTAATTGTCTTCATATTTTTGGGTCTGATTTGGTGAAATTAAAAGTAGCGTGAAATTAAAACTCTTTTCCAGAACCAGAAAACAAACACAAGTTATTATGCGATCAAAGTCTTAAGTTGTTAGTGTCACGACCCCCTCTTTCTTAATTGTTCAAACGGTCTCTGATACCACAATAATGACAAGGAATTAAAATTTAAGCTTACGAATCCTCAAGTGTTTAGGGGTCGTGATGCCACGGGCTTAAGAAAATCACTTATCTTAAGTCCGATAAGGCACGAAACAATAGCCCGAGCACCATTACCATAAATCAAAACATTAAACTATGTATTATACCAATTCTAGTAATATCCATTATACAAACTTCATCACTAATAGATAATATTACAACCACCAAATACAAATTTACAAGACCTAGATTCAATAAGTTACTTCACACAGGTCCAACTACTACAACTAGGCCTCGAAAGAGTAATGTATCAAGTTAGTTACATAATTAAGTGCCCACAAGATTAATACATTACATCAAATAAATCACATTCCTAACTCATTCTATTACAACAAAAGGTTAACCAAAATGAGTAACTACTCACAAGTTCTAGCCCCGAACAACCTGTAATGGTAGAGAAAATGGTGAGCTACACTTAGCTCAACGAGGGATAAAAGGGGAAGGAAGTTTTCACAAAGGTTATATCTTTTTGTAAACAGTTTAATAAAATATGTCATGCACATGAGTATACACAAATGATCATAACGAAATATACAAGGTCAATCATGTAACATTTCTCTTCTGAGATATCATTGGATCTTAACCCGTAGGATGATCAATGGGTCTTAGCAAGAGAAGGAATCAATACATTGGTAGTTGAGATATACCGACAAACCCGAAGGTCCCGTCACTACCCTAATTATTACCTTGGTAGTCGAGATATACCAGAAAACCTGGAGGTCCTATCACTGCCCCAATTATTACCTTGGTAGTTGAGATATACCAGCAAACCTGGAGGTCCCGTCACTACCCCAATTATTACCTTGGTAGTCGAGATATACCGACAAACCCGGAGGTCCCGTCACTACTTCATTCAAATATGGTTGCAACTTAATCGCATATATACAATTCATATACATTTTTATTTCACATAAGCATGTAAGTTTAATCAATCATGTAGCATATTTAGGTACCTACCATATTTCGCATCATGTAAACGTGTCAAGCATTTATCATGTACTCCTAAGGACATGTAACACATACCATATCTTGCATGTAAGCTCCTTTAGTATTAGCACATAATAACGAGAACTTGCAAGTTGACTACTTAAACAACGACACCCACTAATAGCAACCATTAGATACATTAAGCAACTTCAATATTTCTGTATTAGCCTAACTTAAATGGTTAAATTTTCTACTTTTCCAAACTCCAATAATCTGATTTTGGTGTAGAATCAAAGTTTATCGAAAATAGATAGTTCTCGAATCAAACAGAACTCAATTCGGACTTGAATTGAGTGAGATATGGCCTTCAGAAAAACATTACGCAAAGTTGTCAACTATCCGGTCGACCGGATCTGACTCCACTCGACTGGCAGTGACTTAAGACGATTGATCTGGTCGACCGGGTCTGACTTCGGTCGACCGGCAGCGATAGCAAAATGCACAAAATTGTATTTTTTTGCTTCTTTTGCTAAGTCTCTTAACTCAAACCTTAGTCATTTCTTCAAACACAAATTCTACTACTTTACAACCTCAAAATCATAACTTATCATACTATAACATCATCCACGAATCAACCAATAAATCATAAAACATCCAAAACATCATCTAAGCCCTAATGTTCTTAGCTTCCATTTTCATTCATTGCAAGCAACCAAACCTTCTCACACATGTATACAACCTTACCCAACTCAAATTCAAACTCATCAACACTTCAAGATCATCAAACATATATAGAAAGTAAAACCCTAACTTACACAACCTACACAACATAAAGAGTATACCCAACCAAGTTCAACTTCATCATTAAGCATATTCATAACCAATATGATGTTCAATACATAATCAGAATTGATCAATCAAGCATAATATGCCTTTGTAAAACATTTATAAAACTTCCATCACCTTAGATCTTGAAATGAAAGGCAAGAGTATAGCAAGATAAACACTTGTAGAAGCTAGAAAATGCAAGAGATTGGTTGAAAAGGGACTAAGCTTCCTTCTTCTTCTTCTTCTTCTTCTTCATTTCTTCTTCTTTCTCTCTTCCTTTCTCCAGATTGTGTGGTGTGTGTGTCTGTGTGAAACCCCACTTTTTTATCTTATCTCGATTTGCATATTTTATCTCGTTTTACGTGAATTGACCTGTTTATGTGCTATATGACTTAGAATGTGTTAAATATGTGATTAATACTCCTAATACATGCTAAGTGTGCATTCATGAAATTTTCATAAAAAACGGAATCAGAAATTTTATCGCCTGTTTTAGTGAATAGTATTTTGAGCACTTGTCCGCTAAAATTTTTACAGGGGTATTTTAAACGTTTTAAAGCCTAGTCCTCGGGTATTAATAGACCCATGTTTGATTAAAATGGATTTGGAATTGGATTTGGAATTGGTTTTGGAATTTTAAAGGTTTTTACACTTTCTTTTGCAAGAAATCGAGTTTTAAGCCGACTCGGGTGGAATTGTTTGAATGTAAAACTTCTTGTCATCTAAAAATAAACTACTTGAGAAAGTTTAGGTGTTGCATAAATGTTTTGAGCAAAGAAATAGCTAAAATAGAATTAAAAAACAAGAAAAGACTAAAAATAACTAGTTTCCACCTTTGACTTTAATTTAAATTGTTGACCTTTGCATAATATAACATCAACACACAATTGCAAAGCACAAAACACACTCATTTTACACCTACATGGCCGAGAGCTTCAAGGGAGAAAAAGAAGGTTTTCTACTTAGTTTTCAAAGCAAAATTTTATAGAAAAGGCTAGTTTTTGTCCGTAGTTTTTCGTACTGAGTTGGATTCCGCTTGTTGGGCACGTATAGCACGCATATCTAGGCTTGTTTCGAATCAAATGTGAGAGAAAAATTCTTGATCTCAAAAGTCATATTTTGCAATTTTGCTTATAATTGAATATTGAACCGTTAGAATATTAATTTGAAGTTATATTATTGCTCAGTGCATGATAAGGATCGATTATATGTATTCTTATAAGATTTGAACCGTTGTAGCATAAATTTTTATTTTCGGGTATTTAAAGTTGATAGTTTGGCTATTTGTTGATTATTTTGAGTTGTAATGGTTGAAATCGATTACCGTCGATTTGTAAAATTTTGTTAATTACGTGGTAGCGCTGTTGTAATGCCAAATTTTCCATTGCGATGTTGGTGTGAAAGTCTGGAAATTTCAGCCTTGATGCATTAGGGTTTTAGGGTTGTTGGGCTTGATTTGGATGTGTTTTGATTGGTTTCCGAGAGGGCTAATGTAGTTGATTGAATTGGTGAGTGATAGAAACTGATTTGGAGTTGTTTGGATTAGTAAAATGTAAGATATGATTATTTGAAGTTTAGGTTGTCTTTCTTTAAAGTATTGAATTATGCATTTAGTTGATTGGGTGGTGTTTGAGTAATTGAATTGTGAGTTCTTAATGGTTAGAGTAGGGTTTGATTGTGTGTTTAATGAACGTTAAGTTGGATGGCCTACTTTGTCATCTAACTTAGTTGTTTATTGTTTAATTGATTATTTGATGTTATATTGATGAAAAGATGATTATTGAATGATTATTGATGAACCGGGAGATAGTCAACGTGAAAGGTTGTCCTCCTGTGATGTGAATGTTTATTTATTGCTGAGTCTTAGTATGTGTGTGCTACCTCTCGGGCAGCATCGGGCTGCCGGGTTGATAACGGCATGACTACCAGAGCCTACCCTCATCTCGCATGGGCGGAGATGCCATGGAGGGCAGGGCTAGTGAGGTACCTTGGGTGTGTATGTCATGGGGGTGATAAGAAGTTGGTTGAGATCGTGATGGAGTTTGGAGCTACACCAACTAGAGTATCCTTTATTGATTGGTCCTTATAGTTATGTGTTTATATTGTTATTGAAGTTTATTATGTGTTTACTGCTCAAATGATTATTTCCAAGGAGTATAGTAAATGTTGTAGAGATCTATCGAATATTCACTGGGCTTATTTTATATAAGCTCACTCTCTATTATTGCATGCTTACAGGTGTCTTTGAGCAAGATTACGGGTACGTGCCTCCAGAAGATGATAATGTGTCGTATGTAGACGAGTCCTATGTGCCAGAGTCTTGTCCTTGATGCTTGAGATGTTGTATACTTTATTATCTTGTATATTAAACTAGTTGTCTTTTATTTACTTTGTAGTTTATGATGTATAAGTTGTAGTAAAGATAATGAACTAAATGATGCTAACTTAGCAGTCTTCCTTTTGTTATGATTAGGTTGCTAGGTTGGTTCAATCTATTTTGCATTGTATATTAAGGTTAAGGTATTATGTTGGAATGAATGTGTATAACTAAGAATAATTATTGTATAATATGGTTATGTTGTATGTTGTTAACTTAATTAAGGGGTTGATTGTTGTATGCTTATGGAGTTTGGTTGTATGGTACTCTGAAGAGGTTGGTTTAGAGTCTCGGTGTCTTAATTACGGTCGTTATACTGCTGAAATTCCGTTGCATCCTTACTGATTGTAGGTGGGGTTAAGTTGGGGCGTGATATTAAGTTGTATCAGAGCACATGTTAGTTGTCAGCCGGGGTATTCTCGTAATGTGGGTAATGGTCTTAGCATGAATGTATATATGAAGTGAAAGAAAAGTGAACTATGTGTTAATATGATTAAATGATTATGTGATTATGTGATCAATTTGTTTATGTGATTGATACTTAAGTGATTATGTGCTTTATATGGGTTTGTTGTTTATGTGCTAATAGTTGTTATAGCATGTTTACGTGCTATAACCTGTGCTAACTCTTTGATTAGTTGAATGGCTGGTAGATCGAGAACGAAGGGTAGGCCCTAGGCAGTTGATGAGATTCCGGGAAATGTGGCACCAGGCTGTGATAGGGGTGAAGATCGTTTTGAATCAGCCATAGATAGGATCGCAGAGGTTATGGCCGGTCAGGCCTAGTTGCTAGCAGGGCAGGCTGCCCAAGCTCAGACTTTGCAGGCACAGTTACTGAACATACAGGGTGGATACCATGGGCGTGGTACACTGAAGGAGTTCTTAGGGTACTATCCACCGAGGTTTCAAGGGAAACCAGATGATCGGAAAGCCGAGGCGTGGATTAGTAAAGTGGAGAAAATATTTGACCCTATAGATTAAACTGATGAAAGAAAGGTCACATTTGTCGTTTATTTGTTTGATGATGAGGTAGATGAGTGGTGGCGCACAGTGAAATCTAGTTGGGAGACCCAGGGTATTCTGTATGTCTGGGATACCTTTCTGAGAGCTTTCCGGGCGAAGTATGTCCCGAGGATTGCACGAGAGAAGAGAGAGGCCGAGTTTCTGTCCTTAGTTCAGGGAAATGCTTCAGTGGCATAGTATGAGGCTACTTTTACTAGGTTGTCCCGGTATGCATAGGAGTTTGTGGCTGACGATGAGCGTAAGACTCGTAGGTTCATGTTGGGGTTGAGGCCCGAGATTCAGGATGCGATAGCCCTGAATCAGTATGATATACTTATTGAGGCCTTTGATGCAGCTTCTATGTTAGAGAAGAGAAAGGGGAACAGATTGTGTCTAGTCAGCCTAGCAAGAGGCCGTATCAGCTGCAGGGCCAGCAGGATATGTATAGGCCTCCCGTACAGCAGGTTGTGTACAGGCTGCCAGCTCAGTAGGGTTCTTTCAGGCCGCAGGGTCAGTAGAGTTATTATCGACCTCAATTTCAGCAGGGGTCCCATCAGGTTCAGTCCCAGTATAGGCCAACCCAGTCTCAGGGTCAGTATAGGCCTAGTGTTGTGAGACCTCAGTAGCAGGCTTGTACAACTACTTCTTCAGCTTCTGGTTCTTCCAGGGGCAGTGTCAGTGGATCATCACCGCAGTGTACTTACTGCAAGCGCCAGGGCTATGTGGAGGCCGACTGCAAGGCGAACGCAGGGACTTGTTTGGGTTGCGACAGCAATCAGCATAAGGTGAAGGATTGCCCTAGATATCTGAGGACTAAGGGTCGGGTTGCGACTTAGAGTTATCAGGGTAGACTTATGGGCAGTGCACCTCAACAGCAACGGGTTCAGGCTCGGGCCTACGCAGTTGACTTGGAGGAAATGCCTGAGGAGACTGCAGTTGTGGAAGGTAACTTCCTTATACTTGATCAACTTGTTAAAGTGTTGATTGATTCTGGTGCTACGTATTCTTTCATTATTCCTGCTTGTGTGCAACGTGTTAATATGCAACCTGCAAGACTGCTTTATGTGGTTGAGATTAGTACCTCTTTGATTGATAAGTATGTGACTGGCTTAGTATGTAAGGATTGTAAAATACATGTTAAGGGTTATAATTTTCCTTCAGACCTTATCTTATTTCCTATCCAGGGGCACGATGTTATCTTGGGTATGGATTGACTTTCTAAGTATGATGCCCAGTTAAACTATAGAACGAAGGTAGTACGATTTCGGTTGCCAGATCAGCCAGTAGTTGAGGTAGCAGGGAACCGGGGTGCTAAGACGAGTTTTGTTATCTCAGCAACTAAAGCCATTAAGTTGGTGAGTAAAGGGTGTTCAGGTTATCTAGCTTATTTGATCAACAAGCCATCTGATAAGTTACAGTTGGAGGAAGTACCTATTATTCAGGAATATCCTAATGTATTTCCTGAGGAGTTGTCAGGGTTGTCACCAAAGAGAGATGTGGAGTTTGTGATCAATCTTATTCCCGGTACTCAACCTATTTCTAAATCAGCGTACCGGATGGCACCAACTGAGTTGAAGGAGCTGAAAACTCAATTGCAGGAGTTAATAGAGAAAGGTTTCATTCAGCAGAGCTCTTCACCGTGAGGAGCACCTGTTTTATTTGTGAAGAAGAAAGATGATACCTTGAGATTATGCATTAACTATCGTGGTTTGAATCAAGTGACCATCAAGAACAAGTATCTTTTGTCATTGATTGACGAGTTGTTTGATCAACTTTAGGGAGCCAAAGTCTACTCTAAGTTTGACTTGAGGCAGGGGTATTATCAGCTTCGAATTTGCACGGAGGATGTTCCGAAATCTGCCTTCAGGATTCGGTACGAGCATTATGAGTTTGTAGTTATGTCCTTTGGATTAACTAATGTACCGGCAGCATTTATAGATCTTATGCATCGGGTTTCTCAGCCGTACTTGGACTAGTTCGTGGTAATCTTTATTGATGATATCTTGGTCTATTCTAAATCTGAATCGGAGCACGAGCAACATCTACGGCTTTTCTTACAAAAGCTGCAGGAGCATCAATTGTTTGCCAAGTTCAGTAAATATGAATTTTGGCTGCAGTGAATATCTTTTCTTAGCCATGTGATTACACAGAGCGGTATATCTGTAGATCCCACTAAGATTGAAGTGGTGATGTCTTGAAAACGGCCAGAGAATGTTTCTGAGGTTCGTAGCTTTCTTGGCTTGGCAGGTATTACCGTAGGTTTGTAAAGGACTTTTCGAAGATTGTTGGGCCACTTTCTAAGTTAACTCAGAAACGGACTATCTTTACTTGGGATGAGAAGTGTGAGAGTGGGTTTCAGGAGTTGAAAAATAGGTTGACTACTGCTCCAGTACTTGCTCTACCAGAAGGGACCGATAATATGGTCATTTACAGTGATGCATACAAGGAGGGCTTGGGATGTGTACTTATGCAGAATGGCCGAGTTATTGCCTATGTTTCTAGAAAGTTGAAGCCTTATGAGGTGAATTATCCGACTCATGATCTTGAGTTGGCAGCTGTAGTCTTCGCACTTAAGAAGTGGCGTCATTATCTATGGGGCAGTAAGTTCGAGATTTTCACTGATCATAAGAGTCTGAAGTATTTGTTCTCACAGAAGGAGTTGAATATGCGTCAGCGGAGGTGGATAGAGCTTCTTGGAGATTATAATTGTTCTATCAATTATTTTCCTGGGAAAGCAAATGTTGTAGTAGATGCTCTCAGTCGGAAGGCGAGTATTGCTTGTTTGGCTATTAAAAAGTAGGAGGTTCTTGAGGAATTCACTTATTGGAGACCAGAGTTGACTCGGGTTGGGGTGATGTGTTCACACCTCCGTATTCAGCCTTTGTTGCTGTCTCAAATCAGAGAAGCTCAGCAACTTGATGTTAAACTTCAGAAGATCAAGGATCAGATCACGGATGATCAGTCTGACTTTAAATTGCATGAGGACGGTATTCTTTGATTTCGGAACAGGGTATGTATTCCCAATGAACCGGACTTGAGGCGAGGTATTCTAGAGGAGGCTCATAATTCTAAATACACTATTCATCCCGGTGGAACCAAGATGTATTGGTATTTGAAGCAACATTACTGGTGGAATAAGATGAAGAGAGAGGTTGCTCAGTTTGTATCTAGATGTTTGACTTATCAAAGAGTGAAAGCCGAGCATTAACGACCTGCAGGTTTGCTTCAGCCGTTGGCTATACTAGAGTGGAAATGGGAGCATATTACGATGGACTTCGTCACTGGTTTGCCTAGAACACCGAGAGGTAATAATGCAGTTTGGGTTGTCGTGGATCGTTTGACGAAGACAACTCACTTTATTTCGATGCGGATGGGAGATGAAGTTGTAAAGTTGACGGATCTTTATTTGGATCAGATTGTCAGACTTCACGGGATTCCATCTAGTATTGTCTCAGATCAAGATCCTCGATTTACTTCTCGTTTGTGGGAGAAACTTCAGGAGACTTTGGGTACTAAGTTGAATTTCAGTACCGTGTATCATCCACAGACCGACGGTCAGTCTGAGAGGACTATTCAAATTCTGGAGGATATGCTCAGGGCTTGTGTTCTGGACTTCGGGAAGAACTGGGAAAAACATCCACCACTTGCCGAGTTTGCCTATAACAATAATTATCAAGCTACTATTGGGATGACACCTTTTGCAACTCTTTACGGTCGTAAATGCTGTTCACCTTTGTATTGGGATGAAGTAGGGGAGATGAAGACTATTGATCCGACTATTATGCCAGAGCTTCTAGAGAAGATTGAGAATGTTCAGTTGATCAGGCAGAGAATGCTTACGGTGCAGAGTAGATTCAAGAGTTATGTTGATAAGAGTCGTCAGGATTTAGAGTTTGCAGTCGGGGATCAGGTTTTCTTGAGATTGTCTCCTTGTAAGGGGTTTGCTCGTTATGGTAAAGGTGGTAAGCTGAGTCCGAGGGTTGTAGGGCCATTTGAGATTACTGGTAGAGTTAGTAAGTTAGCATATCGGTTGGCTTTACCGGATAATTTCTTTAATGTCCACGATGTATTTCACGTGTCTAATTTGCGAAAATATAATCTATATCCTTCTTATATTCTCGAGCCAGAGCCGTTACAGCTTCGTGAGAATCTGACTTATGACGAGCGACCGATTCATATTCTTGATCAGATAGAACGAGAGTTGAGGTCGAAGAAGATTCCGATGGTTAAGGTGTTGTGGAAGCATCACGGTATTGAGGAGGCTACTTGGGAGATGCGAGATCAGATGCAGCAGCAGTATCCAGATCTATTCTGTACATCAAGTAAGAATTTCGAGGATGAAATTTCTTTAAGAGGGAGAGAATGTGAAACCCTACTTTTCTATCTTATCTTGATTTGCGTGTTTTATCTCGTTTTGTGTGAATTGACTTGTTTATATGTTATATGACTTAGAATGTGTTAAATATGTGATTAGTACTCCTAATACATGCTAAGTGTGCATTCATGAAATTTTCATAAAAAACGGAATCAGAAATTTTATCGCCAGTTTTAGTGAATAGTATTTTGAGCACCTGTCTGTTAAAATTTTTACAGGGGTATTTTAAACATTTTAAAACCTAGTCATCGGGTATTAATAGACCCGTGTTTGATTAAAATGAATTTGGAATCGGTTTTAGAATTTTAAAGGTTTTAACACTTTCTTTCGTAAGAAATCGAGTTTTAAGCCGACTCGGGTAGAATTGTTTGAATGTTAAACTTCTTGTCACCTAAAAATAAACTACTTGAGATAGTTTAGGTGTTGCATAAATGTTTTGAGCAAAGAAATAGCTAAAATAGAATTAAAAGACAAGAAAAGACTAAAAATAACTAGTTTCCATCTTTGACTTTGATATAAATTGTTGACCTTTGCATAATATAACATCAACACACGATTGCAAAGCACAAAACATACTCATTTTACACCTACATGCACGAGAGCTTCAAGGGAAAAAAATAAGGTTTCTACTTAGTTTTCAAAGCAAAATTTCATAGAAAAGACTAGTTTTTGTCTGTAGTTTTTCGTACCGAGTTGGATTCCGCTTGTTGGGCACGCATAGCACGCATATCTAGGCTTGTTTTGGATCAAAGGTGAGAGAAAAATTCTAGATCTCAAAAGTTATCTTTTGTATTTTTGCGTATAATTGAATATTGAACCATTAGAATGTTAATTTGAAGTTATATTATTGCTCAGTGCATGCTAAGGATCGATTATATGTATTCTTATAAGATTTGAACCGTTGTGGCATAAATTTTTATTTTTGGGTATTTAAAGTTGATAGTTTTGCTATTTTTTGATTATTTTGAGTTGTAGTGGTTGGAATCGATTGCCGTCGATTTGTAAAAGTTTGTAAATTACGTGGTAGCATTGTTGTAATGCCGAATTTTTGATTGCGATGTTGGTGTGAAAGTCCAGAAATTTCAGCCTTGACGCATTATGGTTTTAGGGTTGTTGGGCTTGATTTGGATGTGTTTTGGTTGGTTTCCGAGAGGGCTAATGTAGTTGATTGAATTGGTGAGTGATAGAAACTGATTTAGAGTTGTTTGGATTAGTAGAATATAAGATATGATTATTTGAAGTTTATGTTGTCTTTCTTTAAAGTATTGAATTATGCCTTTAGTTGATTGGGTGGTGTTTAAGTAATTGAATTGTGAGTTGTTAATGGTTAGACTAGGGTTTGATTGTGTGTTTAATGCACGTTAAGTTGGATGGCCTACTTTGTCATCTAACTTAGTTGTTTATTATTTAATTGATTATTTGATGTTATATTGATGAAAAGATGATTATTGAATGATTATTGATGAACCGGGAGATAGTCAACGTGAAAGGTTGTTCTCCTGTGATGTGAATGTTTATTTTATTGCTGAGTCTTGGTATGTGTGTGCTACCTCTCGGGCAGCATCGGGCTACCGGGTTGATAACGACATGACTACCTGAGGCTACCCTCATCTCGCATGGGCGGAGATGCCATGAAGGGCAGGGCTAGTAAGGTACCTCAGGTGTGTGTGTCATGGGGGTGATAAGAAGTTGGTTGAGTTCATGATGGAGTTTGGAGCTACACCAACTAGAGTATCCTTTATTGATTGGTCATTATAGTTATGTGTTTATATTGTTATTGAAGTTTATTATGTGTTTACTGCTCAAAGGATTATTTCTAAGGAGTATAGTAAATGTTGTAGAGATCTATCGAATACTCACTGGGCTTATTTTATATAAGCTCACTCTCTATTATTGCATGCTTACATGTGTCTTTGAGCAAGATTACGGGTACGTGCCTCCAAAAAAGGATAATGTGCCGTATGTGGACGAGTCCTATATGCCAGAGTCTTGTCCTTGATGTTTGAGATGTTGTATACTTTATTATCTTGTATATTAAACTAGTTGTCTTTTATTTACTTTGTAGTTTATGATTTATAAGTTGTAGTAAAGATAATGAACTAAATGATGCTAACTTAGTAATCTTCCTTTTGTTATGATTAAGTTGCTAGGTTGGTTCAATCTATTTTGCATTGTATATTAAGGTTAAGGTATTATGTTGGAACGAAGGCATTTAACTAAGAATGATTATTGTATAATATGGTTATGTTATATGTTGTTAACTTAATTGAGGGGTCGATTGTTGTATGCTTGTGGAGTTTGGTTGTATGGTACTCTGAAAAGGTTGGTTTAGAGTCTCAGTGTCTTAATTACTGTCATTATACTGCCGAAATTCCGTTGCGTCCTGACTAATTGTCGGTGGGGTCAAGTTGGGACGTGACAGTGTGTGTGTGAGCTGATTGTGTATTGTGTGTGTATTGTGTGTGTTTTGTATGTTTTAGTTAGGTAGACAAATATCTAAAACTCCTAATTACTAAAGAGCCCCTTTGAACTAAAAGTGTATTTACAAGCTTGTCATTTGGTTCTAATTTAAGTATTCTAGTTAGCTAGTGTGATGGTGTAGGATCTAATTAGCCTCTACGATATTTAAAATACTCAAATGCACGAAATAGAATTTAAATGCACGTTAAACGATGCAAGTGCATGTAAAACAATGTAAATATTTCTTAAGACTTAATCGCCCTACTTAAGGTGCTAACGGTCACTGGCGGTAGTCTCCCATGTTGCAACGATAAAACTTCTAACTATAAGAGCACTCCAAATAGTTCATACCCGACAAACCAAATAATGCTCAAACTCTCTCTTTTATGCAGTATGTAAATTATGGAAAAATTGAATGTCATAAAATTATTTTGGGCTCTAGTATTTATAGGCAATGAGATACCCATTCATACAAGAAATCACCTTTTGGACAGAAGTTAGTTTTTGTCCAAACTACTTGGGAAAGTTTCTAGAATTTCCTATTGTGAATTTCCTGGAATTTCCCATTCACTCTAGCAGTATATCTACCTCAGTGAATGATGGTTGTGTTGATAATTTGGTGTATGAGTCGTATGCATTTAAGAATTACTTGCATTAATGACCAATACTCTTTAGCCTATGAGTAATATAACCAAGGGTGAAAATTTCACAAAAGCTCTAATATCCAATACTAGATTCAAAGTAATACAGTTAACTAGTGAAGATCATGTTAAGAAAGACAAGAAAAAAGAAATGATGGGATTCTTATTTCTTCAAAATTAGGGTAAATGGAGAAAAAGAATGTGATAGTTTGTGAAAAGACAAAAATACCTTTATCAAAATAAATAGATAGGCTATGAGTAATCATATAGGCTTGTTGCTATTGTATATTTTAGTACCTTTATATCTAAATTATTTTTTCATTTTTTATTCTCCAATGCAAATAATAAATCATAAAATTCCTTCATTTCTTTTTCCTACTTCATTTCTTACAATGCAAACAAAGTAGACTACTTTTCTTTCTTTTACAATCATTCTTTCTCCTCACGAATTTAAACATATGCTAAAATTTTGGTCGCTTATAAGATTAGAAATTTATAAAAACGTGAATAGTTTTTTTTCATTTAAGAAAGGCTTACAAGTCTATTACATCATTTATGGACATGAATGAAATAAGTTAAGGAATGAAATGGAACTGGAAACAGGATAAACATGAGAATAAGAATGACATGTTTGATATGCTTTAGGAATGAAGATACCAATAGATATTTATTGATTCCAAACACATGTTTGATAGTCAATATATAAGAGTAGTAATGAGAATAACTTGTATAATATGACATGACTGCCCTTTTATTATTATAGTATTAAAAATAAGAATAAACATGAGATTAATTGTAAACAACATAAACATACTTAACATAATAAATAATAACAATAAAATAAAAACAAAAACAAAAAAATATTAATAACAATAATGATAATAATAACAATTATTATGTTATTATTATTATTATTATTATAAAAATAACTATATTATTATTATTGTTGCTGTTGCTGTTATTATTATTATTATTATTTATTGTTATTATTATTATTATTATTATTATTATTATTATTATTATTATTATTATTACAGTTTCAATTTTATTATTATTATTATTTTATTTTTATATTTATTATTATTTTTAAATTTTATTATTATTATTGTTATTATTATTATTATTATTATTATTATTGCAAAAAAAAACTATATATAAAAGTCATGTTTTTATAGAGGTATGTTAGTTATTTCTCTCAAACACATAGAAATGGGCTAATCTTATGTGTTTATTCTGGAATGACTAATCCCATGTACACGAGAATGGTATTACCTTAAGAATGGAATTCTCAAGTTCATTCTTTTATACCAAGTATAGGAATAGGAATAGAATTGAGAATGTCATTTCATTCCCAACCCATTACAATGTATCAATCACTATCTTAAAATGTTAACTCCAAGAATTGAACTCATGACCTCTCGCTTTTAATAAAAGTGTGAATAGTTTTGACTTGTGTATAAACCAACCTTGGTCGTTTTTATTTATTAGCCGGTATGCTTCTTTTGGAACTAGAAGGAAGTCTAAAACACAATTTTTTTTGTCAAAGTCTAAAACACAAAATTGGGCCGCACTATAAGTGTATAAATTAACCTCGACTTCAAAGGCTTTATACTTTGAGGGAGTGGGCCAAACCCTTCACTACTTCCAATTTCTGAAGCTGGAGAAAGAATGTACTGAGTACAAAGGTAAATTATAACTATGAGATCTAAATTGGTTGAGTAGAGAAGGTCTTGCTTGTGGCTTTAATTTACCTAGATCAGTTTATGTACGGTTTGATGCCATTTTGCTCTATGAATTTTTCACAAAGTATGAAAGTTTTCCAAGAATTTCAGAATTACTCATTTTTTTATGAGGACTTTGGGATTTTTTTTTTATTTTTTCTTGGGCAAGGACTTCGGAATTTTGTAAAGAACTCGTACAATAAAATAGATTTTGCCCATTTATGTACCACCAAAAAATTATTATCTTTGAACCCATTGAAAGGGATAGTGCGAAAGATATTATAAGCCCTATTAAAGTCGGATTTGTACTAGGCCTTCAATATAGATATCGGTCCGCTTCTCTAAGCTAGGCAGGTGTGATTTCGGGTTGGGGACCTGCAAAACAAAGAACCCAAGGTGATGTCTGGGGTCTTCTTTCGATACTTAAGTCAGTTAAGAGGACAAAAATAACTTATAGAAGGCTTAGTACACAATGTATTAAGTATAATTAGAGATTAAATACCCGCTTTGAATGTCAGAGTGGTCCTTTTATAGGTGGAGTGACACCCATAACTCAGTTGAGAGGAAGTGGGGTTAACTCACGATGGACGTAGGGGTTGTTCCCCACTATTCAAGCTCTTAGGTATATATTTATTGAGTGGATCAATTCGGTTGAGATTGTGTTGAAATAGTCAACAACTTTCATATTTTATGGCCCATCAAGCACTGAAAATGCTATGAAGTGTTCGAAAATGATAGAAATAGTTAAGACAGGAAGGGGTACAAGTCTAAAAAAATCTATCCATGACCAAAAGAAAACAAAGAAGAAGAACAGCAGGAAGAAGCTGAATTGTAAGAATCCCAGTGATCCACGCACCACACGTATTTCTTCAATGTATTGATTCCGAAGTCCCTTTGGTATCTAGAAAAAAAAAAAAAAAAAAAGAAGTCCATTTGGTATGTTCATTTGAAGATCTATAAACTGTGTGAAAAAAGAAAAAGAGAACAAATTCCAAAGTCCCAACTTTTTGCTAACGCATAATAAAGATTTGGCATCACGATCCAAATTTGAATTTTCTCATATTATTATAATATTATTACAAAAATGTAATGATGATGCCAGGATGAACACTGGCGGCTTGCTTAACACATGCAAGTCGGATGGCAAGTGGTGTTTCCAGTGGCGAACGGGTGAGTAACACGTAAGAATCTGTCCTTGGGAGGGGAACAACAGCTGAAAACGGCTGCTAATATCCCGTAGGCTGAGGAGCAAAAGGAGGAATCCGCCCGAGGAGGGGCTTGCGTCTAATTAGCTAGTTGGTGAGGTAATAGTTTACCAAGGCGATGATTAGTAGCTAGTCCGAGATGATGATCAGCCACACTGGGACTGAGACATTTATGTAGGAATTGGACATATTGTTATTAAATCTTTCTTATAACATTATATGATATGAGAGAATTCAAATCCGATTATTACCTTATAGCATATACGAAAACTTTTAACCGTAACCAGATGTTAACACCTCTATGTTACCCACTGCATTTGATCGATCCATTGATGCAAGTCATTTTCTCACCATTAAAAGGAAGAAACATAAAGAAGCTTATAGACGCGCTAAAAGAATAAACAATAATAAAAAAGACATAACAACTTCATTTTATAACATAAAAAGCATACTATGTCAATACGACTCAGACAAAAGCATAGTGGAATAGTAGATCAAATGATCAAAACATAACAAGAGAACTCACATTCACTTGAAAAGCCATTAAATAGATTTCTTTGGGAATTATAAACTAGGAAGCTCCAAAAAGGAAAATATATATGTAGAATTGTAACAAAAAGTTTAAGTTTGATAGCTTCTTTCTTCTCTAGAGTGCAAAATGATGAACAAATGCATCTTTTTGTACATTAATTGTCATTCCTTTGGTCATAACCTCATACCCTTCGAGGAGACTAGTTTTGTAAGCTTATAAAAATACTATTAGCCTCAAATCTACTAGCATAAAACACTCATTTATAAATCATTCATTTATCATGTCTTCCACTAATGTGAGACATTATAATTATCCCTTGTTGAAGACTACTTTCATTCTATCACAACTCAAGCCCTTGTTGAAGACTACTTTCATTATGTCACAACTCAAGCCCATAAACATAGTCCTGTAAGTAAGACTAGTATTGCAATTAATGTAGTAAGCTTAAAAATAACTACTTGCGCATCAATTCCATTAGCCCAAGTTTTTATTTTTTATTTTGATAAGTAAAGTGTTAACGACTTGGCATTAGATCTAAAGGATTCAATGTCACTTGCACTTCTATCATCACATTACCACCCAACTTTCCCATCCCTCTTCCCCTCCACTCACCAACCAAAATGATTCTTCATTATGGTAATACACCCTACGTTCTTTCTTAGCCATAATGTTGCCTCACAAAAAATATTTTATAACCAAACATTTCAACCCCCAAACTCATCAACCGTGTAATCTTCTTCTCCTCTCAGTTTACTCTCTCCCTCTCCCGGCAATCCACTTAACAGAATAAAGGAATAATAATTGTGTAGTATTTTGACTCATTTGATCTTCGTAAGATTTTAGGCTTACAACTTATAATTTGGAACTGACATTTTATTGAGGGATATTTTAGTGGATGTTGGTTATCTAGTTTAAGAGTTTTAACAGAGAAAATATATTGATGAATATATGTAGATGTAATTGAACAAAGTTTGTACTATTGTAAAATCGAGGCAAGTGGGATTCTTTCATTTTGATTACTAGTCTTCCTTTGGATATATTCGAAAAAAAATTTGTTTATAAATTCATATTTGTATCCTCGTTGTATCCAAATGTTTGTTCTCTTCATAAGCTCGTTACGTCATATTCAATTATGTATAATTCATCGTTCACATAATATTTTATATTCGCTCATATAATACTTTAATTAGTCTATGTAGTATTTTATTTTATTTTCCATTTTCTTTCTTTTCTAATTTTCTTAGAATATTTTGTTCCCATGTCGTGTGTTTATATGTTTCATTCATCTATTCGATTGACGCGACCATTATTTTCTCGAATAATTGATTCCTTTAAAATTATTTAAAATAATTTGTTCATATACTTTGATAAGTATCTTTTTCCTATGCACATAGTTATTGGTCTAGATGTTAATATTATTCCTTTTATTATTATTGGACAATAAATCAATTAATATTATTATTTTTAGTACTACTATTACTATTATTACTACAACTACTTTTATTATGATGATTCAAACTATGTAACATGTATTTGACTTGTCCTCAACTGTATACTTTGATATAAATTTGTCTGTCTGAAGAGATCTCTTGCTTGATGAGGGCTTAATACTATCATCTTGTCTGGCTCGATAGGGGCATAATGCCCATCCGTTTGATACAGTTTGAGGACTACGATCTGTTAGTTTGATATCATTATTAATATTAGATTCATATATATTTATATTTATATTCATTCGTTTGTTTGTTCGTTTGCTCGATATTTGTATTTTTATTCGTTTGTCTGTTTGTTAGCATGATATTTATATCTTTATTCATTCGTTCATATGTTTTGTTATAATTTTTTCGTTTGTATTCATCATTAGTACCATATTCTTTGGGAAAGATTTTTTCTTACTAAGCTTTTGTTCGCTCATCAATTTGTCTCCACCTGATTTCTTTTCAGATCAGAAAAAGTAAGTATGACAACTCAAGTTATGGTTAGGGTAGTTAACCGGGAGAAATAAATGAGACTACAAGATTGGAATTTTGGATATTTGGTATTTTCCATTTAAGTTTGTCAGTGTGGCTTCATTGATGTAATGATTTGTAGTTAAGCTTAAATTTTCGATTTGACAAATTATTGTAAGAAGATTGGATGTATTGTGGAATGTAGTGCCTTGATTTGTTCTTACAGTATGCTAGTATAGCCTAGCGTGCTTCATAGGTTACACCTCTTGAGTCCGCAGCGTCTCATGCATTGACTCCGTTCCTTAGGACAATTTTGGGGCATGATAAAGATGGTATTGGAGATTTAGGTTTGCAAATCTCTAAAACTAGGTATGAATAGATAACTAAGTTTTATTATTAAATTTTGTAAGAATTTTGTATTTAAACTTGATTACCTTATGTATCATTTTGGATTTAGTTGTCGGGAATATAAGTTTGTATATTGTGTAGTAATTTACAAATATTGGAAGAAAACTTATTGCTATGTTTAGCATTATTAAGTAGAACCCATTGCTTGATAGACAAATTTCAGAAATTCATTGTTTTCTTTTCTATTTTACCTTTTCTTTAAGCATAACATTATGCAAAAAAATCCAATTAATGCATACTCTTGAAGGTTAGATAACAATGGATGAAATCATGGTGAGATAAGAACTCTTATTGGTAGAGAATTTCAGTACAACTTGATACAAATGCAAAAGTTAACATGATGGGAGACCTTGTACATATTGGCTTGGAATTGGAGTTTAGACCGCGCAGTACTTCAGGTTCATGTAATGGTAAGTTGTTTCGAGTTTATTTTTGGGTTTTGTTTTATATCATAGGGTTTTAGTGCATCATAGGCTTAAAATTAATACTTAGGATGTTGACTAAGATATCCTTTATAAAGATTTATTTTGATAACGTGTATAAGTTGGCATGCCAAGGAACCATGCCATGAGTAATGTGGCAAGATACAACACATCATTAGGATGTTAATTTTTATTTGAATATTGTCTATACAATAGAGATAAGTAAACTTATTCTTCCTATCTATACTATCCCACATCCGAAATTAAAATATTGCTTCAAATGTTTAACCCCCATAATTATTTCTTAGATCTATTTGATTCTACTCCGTATGCTATTGAACTAAGTTATGAGTTATATGACTGTATTGATCTCTGGAGAGAACTTGTTGTATCGCAAAGGTATAGCCCCTGAATCAGTTCTCTGTTTTTGTGAATCCCTCATTTTATATCATTCGTTCTAGTGAAATGTGAACCTTAGTATGTGATCTTGTAAAATGATTAAAAATATTTTAAAATGTTGATACATTCTCTTGAGTTTACTCATCTAAGTATGATATGAGCCCAAACTTCACACTTATACTGTTATACTAGTACTAATGTAAAGATGTTGACCTCGTAATTCGATAGCTAAACACATGTTGTAACACCCCGATCTCTCTCGAGACCGGAGCCCTAAACTCGAAACCCAAGACACGAAACACGAGGAGAAACAGATAGAGTCTCCCCTATTTATATGGCTAATTAAAAACCTGCAAGCAGCAAGTACGGCCACAGTACAACACCCCAACTCCAACCATCCCACTTTTCCCAGTCTCAAGGCCACCCGAGCCTTAGTCAGAAAAACATAACCACACGGGCATGCAATCAAAAGACAATAAAGTCTATCTTTAAATATTACATGCCAACTACTCTACCAAACCACATAAGTCCTTAATTTACTTTACAATCCAACAAGCTGTACAAAATATGTATGAGACTTCAAGGCTCCAAAACAGAACGAAACACATCAAGTGCTATCTTCATAAACAGCTTATAATCACAGCAAGATAAGCAACCAACAACATGACACACAAGGTAGTTGTTCTAACTGCACCTGAAACATGTTAAAATGAGGAATGAGTAACCAAAGTAACCAGTTAGGGATGTGATGCAGTATACTGGGGCGTGCAACATGATATGCAATAATATAACAACATATTCAACACCAAATAACCCAACTAGTTAAACAAGTAATTAACCACATATAAAAAGGATACGATTCAACTTGTCTTCAATCACGAGCCACGAGCCAATATCTTCAAGCATGTGCCGGCAAACCCTTATTCCTCCAAAAATGGAGTACTCCGGATGTACCCCGATCCTACGACCTATTTCTCCCGAGGTAGGTCCGTATGCCCCAACAAAGTGAACCACGCCTTTGGGGTAGGGGAGTATGCCTCAGCGAGAAAGGGAATAGGTACCATGGTAGTCGAGGGAGCACGGCAAGCCCGATGCCGCCCGTGTTTCTCAATACTACCATGTCCGAAAAGGTTGCGCAACCCCGAGTCAAGATCACGAGAGCCAATAATATCAAATCACGTAAGAGGAACGACAAAATAGGTCGCCCTCGTAGTTAATCACAAATAACACGAAAAGACTCTAGATAGAAGTAAATAATACATATAACTTTAACAATTACTAAATAATACAATCTAGAAACAATAGTATAAGTTGCACAAAAGAGATGAAGGTTCCCTCACCTGGAACTAAGCCAAGCATGCAAGAAAATAGCTCTGATTCACTTCAAACTTTCTCGAATTAGCTCGAATATGTAGCCCTAGTGTGTTCATATAAGTTTAGCACTTTAGCAATTAACTATATTAATTCCAACTTAACTATTACTTAACTTAAACCTACAACAATAGAACCTATATTTATAATCACTTATTCATACAAGTTCATATTCCACATACAATTGAGCTACAAAGTTCACCTTACTATATCATTAGACAACATAGAAGACATTAAAGGCATCAATTACTATTAAGTTAAGAATATAAGTTATAGATTCCAATTATTTTTAATTACAATAATCAATAATTATATAACTAGATGAGTTATCCTTATAGTCCTACTCACTTAGCATACAATGTCTATTAAAATTTGATCTTTAACAAAATACAAGTAATATAAACATTATAACAAGATATAAGCATTAAATATGAAAATAACTATCGAACACAAAGGGGTCAATGTCCGATGATCACAAAACTTCACGAAATGTTCACAAATGCTATATAATAACACATAAAGGCAAGATATACAAGCACCAAAGCTAATTCAAAGGCTAAGCATGAGAACCCCGAGTTTTCCCTTTGTTCGACTAGACTATTTAGCTTCCTACCGAAATTCAAGGATCAAGTTAGGCAAGATAGTTATTCTACCAATCCAAGGATACCTAAATACATCTTTTAGAGCCTTCAAATCATAACCTAGAGTTCAAGTACACGAAAACACCGAAAATGTCTCTTTGTGGGTTTTCACTACAAGTACCTATTTCAGAACCCAAACAAGAAAAATGAAGGCACTTCTAAGCTTCAATACTTAATAAATGCTAACCATAAAGTCGAAACGTACCCGGATTCGAGTTGACCCCGAAATCCCTTTCTAAAATGGCCTATTTTGATCAAATTACCCAAGCTTCGAGTCTAACAAGCACAATTAACATTTTTCTCACATTCACGGACCTAATTAACATCTACTAGAAACCTCGAATCGAATTAAATTGCAACTTTTTTTGGAAATCCTAGTTTGGCACTATTCATCATCTTCCTCATATAGATTCTTGCTAAAAACTTAGTTTTAAGCTATACCAATGCATACCCAAAGTCTCTATCATGTAATAATATTATATAGAACAAGAAACTAGCAACTTATGGCATGGAACAAGCAAAATCCGAAAATTATAAAATTTGATATAAACTTTAAATAGTTAAAAGATGAAACTCCCTTACCTAAAAGCATGCAAGGAGCAAGGGGAAAAGCTTGGGAGGAGTTGAATGAGGTCGAGGAGCAAGTATCTTGAGCTAATTTGGTGAAGAAAGCACAAAAATCTCCTTCTTGCTACAGTGTGGTGCCATCGGGTAGGGGGTAGTTTTTGTGCTATTTTGCTTTGTTTTTTTTATGAGTAATTTGCATGTATGTATAATATTTTGAGTATATGTATGTATATATGTATTAACTTAAGCCAATTTGCTAACAACTCTTGGTCAAACTATGCTAAAACCCAAATTAAAAGACTAGTTAAATAAACGGGTAATTTTGATTCACACCCCTTTGATTTTCTGTAAATGAGAGTTAGATCCCATGAGTTTCAACAACTTTGACTCAAACCCTTTTTGTGAAAGAATCGTTAAAAATTTTTGTCTATCAAAGGGTAAAATAGTCATTTTATATATAATAGCAACAAAAAAAAAGAAACTAAATCATTAGTATTTAGTTTGTGGAAACTAGGTGCATTATGAGCGTGACATGTGTCCAAGTTAAATGAAGGATATTTTTACACGTGTCCTAAACAAAAAAGCACAAACTTCACATATCTTTTTTTTCCTTCTTTCTTCACGTATCTTCAGCTCCCTCTCTCAAACTCTCCTTTTTTTTTTGGTTAGGTCACGTCAACTCCCCATATCTCTCAATTTCCTCTTTCTTCACTCTTCTCAAACTCTGCATTTTCATGCCCTAATTTCAATTTCAAAAGCAAAGAAAAGGTAAGAACCCATTTTCATGCCCTAATTTCATACGATTTACTAACCCATATACTTTAGGTTTTTTTATTTTTTATTTTGATTTTACCCATATTTTGTTTGATTAAGTCACTTTATTTTATTCAAAAAAAATTACTAGTATTTTGTTTAATTTACTCAATGTTATGTTTTATTACTTCTTTTATTTTTCTTAGTCCTGTATCAGACACATGCAAGTTATAGATCAAGAATATATATATATTTTTTTACCATTTTTTATTATGTAGCCGACATATTACAATTTTATTTTTTGGTTAAAGCGATGAACTGATGAACTGATTTTGGGACATGTGAAATTAAGGGAGTTATGGGTTGTTATTTAGACCTTTACTTTAATGATATGTGTAATAGCATAGATATATACCAATGCTTCATATAATTTAGACGTTATGTTTTACTTACTTTTACATGCGTTTTTCATTTTGATTGTTTTATTCTTTATGGTATAGAGATGAGGAGCACAATTATAGTGCATTTCTGTCTTGATGCATACAACATACCTTACACCTAATGTTAATCCTTTTGATTATGACCTGGTAAAATTATTGAGAGATTGTTGTAGTGTAACAGTTGGAATCCAAGATAGAGATACAGGCCAAATTCCTGTATTAGAAGGAATGACACCTTGGACTAATGAAATATTTACTCTGGAAAATGATATTGATGTTAGGACTTTGTTTGGCATGTATGAAAATCTAGGAAAAAATCAATCCATGTGAAATTGACTTTCCTTGAAAGTAATGCACTGTCCATTGAAAGGCGAAATGAGAAAACTAAGAAAAATGCACGAATTGAGGGCATTATGGATGAACAAGAATTGGAAAATGAAGAGTTTCAATGGAGCGACGTTGATAATGTGGAAGAGAATAATAATATGGATATTAGTCTTGGTAATAGTGGAGATGAACTATATAACTATGATTCTAATGATGATGAAGATTTTAAAGGTCTTAATGATGAAGAAACCGAGGATGGAAACCCTTTGAATGAAATGAGCAAAGAAGTATAACTATTTGACCCAAATATTTGATTTAGTTTGTTTGAATTCTATATATGGTTTTTCAGTTTTCTATTAAGTTTGATTTAGTTTTGAGAATGAACTTTTTGCTAATTTTGTAAAAGTCTGTTGACTAATTTGGTTTTATAATGTTGCTTCTATTTTCTTTTGATCTCATTTTCTTGTTTTTTTTTTCTCTTTTTCGTAACTTATTCATGGCATCTATTTGCAGAACTAGATGTTAGGAGATGCTGAATTGCATTTACGTGGTGAAGTCTTTTGAGGATATTGATATCTTCGTAATTATGGGGTGTAATTAGCTTTTTGAAGATATTAATGTTTTTGATAGATTGTTTGATGCTTTTTGTTAAACAATTGCAACTTTTTACTTGTATAGTTATGGATTGCTGCTGATGATGAAAGTTTATGTAATTTACTTTTTTAAAGACATATATAATTTTGTTTAGGTGTAATGGCTAAATTTGACATATATCTTTCTTATTCAATTTTTATATTAGCTTATACCATAGCAACATAATTCTATCTTTGCTTGTAGCCACAACGAGTTATAAATTACTATTTTTCTTAGATAATGGCAAAGATCGAAAAAGAACTTATATTCAACAAAAACAAAAACAAAAAATAACTTACATGATTGGGAGTGGCTGAAACTTTGTTACTAAAAGTACGATTCGTAATATTATGTATTCTCTTGATCGTTTTGTATAAAGTCATACAGAGAATAAATTGGTTAAAAAAAAAGGGTTGAGGTACTAGAAAATGCTTGGCCAAAAAAAAGAGAAAAATCAAGTGAGAGGATGGAATTCCCGACACTTTTGCTAACATGCAGATTTAGTTGCTTTGGCAAAATAAGGACATAATTGTCTTTTAGAAAACTAAGGACAAAATTGTCTTTTTGCAACATTCAAATAGAAAAGTGGATGATTTTTTAACAGAAGGGGGTTTGAGTCAAAGTTTTTAGAAAGTAAGGGGTCTGAGTCACATTTATTGAAAGTGTAAGGGGTCTCATTCAAAATTACCCTTAAATAAACTAATGTTTATGCTAACGTAATACTATTCAACGAAACATGAATCATTTCCAAATGCAAGTTCCTGGCCTCTAAAGCTCAAAATTGCAAGTTCCCAATCCCTTTTATAAGTTATACTGTCTAGAAAAAATATTAAACCAAGTAATTTAGACATTAAATTTTTTTATGTATAGTGACCATCAAATAAACATATTTAAACTAGAAATTAAACACATTAAAATGCACAAAAGATATGCTACAGTTATTTATGACTATGATGCAAATTCTCGGGCGTCACACATGTAATTCGCAATGAGCTTGACAAAGATTCAAGATGTAGCCTCAATAATTTACATATAAGGTTGTTGGGGTTGATATTATTTTGGTGATAAACTTTACATACAAAATCATAGTATTATGAGTTGGTTGTAGCCTTTGCAATGGTAATTCGCATAAAAGAATGTGAGGCTTAGACGTATGGCTTTAGGCTAGTGAACTTCTGACAGATGATTGAATAAGACTATTTGGAATGCTTAGCTACGAATGTCTCATAAAGTTTATTGTGGTACTGAATTTCGTTTCATGATTTGAAAAGTTGTTAAAAATAGTCATTATTTGGAGACTTGTATTGATAGCCTTGAAGAATTTTATTTTCCTGTATTTGATCTAAACGTTCTGATGATAGGTAGCCTATCGAATATCATAGTTAGTAGTAATCGAAATTTTAGCGCTTTGAAAATTGTTTATCTTTTACACAATATGTAATCATTTATGAGATAAGTTTTTGAGGATGAAACTTAATTTTAAGGGGGGAATGATGTAATGACTTGGCATTAGATCTAAAGGATCCAATGCCACGTACACCTTTATCATTATATTACCACCCTACTTCCTCCAACCAAAATGATTCTCCATCATGGCAATACACCCCCCCTTCCTTCTTAGCCATAGTGTTGCCTTGTACAAAATATTTTATAACCAAACATTTCAACCACTAAACTCATCACCCGTGTAATGTTCTTCTCCTCTCAATTTACTCATTCCCTCTTCTATCAATCCACTTAACAGAATAAGGAAAGCATAATTGTGTAGTATTTTAACTCATTTGATCTTGGTAAGATTTTATACCTACAATCTATAATTTGGAACTGACATTTTATTGAGAAATATTTTAGTGGATGTTGGTTATCTAGTTTAAGAGTTTTAACAAAGAAAATATATTGATGAATATATGTAGGTGTGATTGAACAAAGTTTGTACTATTGTAAAATCGAGATAAGTGGGATTCTTTCATTTTGATTGCTAGTCTTCATTTGGATATGTTCGAAATAAATTGTTTATATATTCGTATTTGTATCCTCGTTGTACCCGAATGTTTGTTGTCTTCATAAGCTTGTTACGTCATATTCAATTATGCTATATGTTATTTATTGGTCTATATGTTAGTATTGTTCCTTTTATTATTCTTGGACAATAAATCAGTTATTAGTATTATTATTTTTAGTACTACTATCACTATTAGTACTACTACTTTTATTATGATGTTTCAAACTATGTAATGTGTATTTGACTTGTCCTCAACTGTATACTTTGATATAAATTTCTCTGTCTAAAGATATCTCTTACTTGATGAGGGCTTAATACTATTATCTTATCTTGCCCAATAGCGGAATAGTGCTCATCCGTCTGATACAATTTGAGGACTATGATCTATTAGTTTGATATCATTATTACTATTAGAATTATATATATTGGTATTTTTATTCGTTCGTCTGTTTGTTTGCTTGATATTTTTATTTTTATTCGATCATTCGTTCGTTTGCTCAATATTTGTATATTTATTCATTCGTTCGTGTGTTTGTTCATTTGTATTCATCATCTTTACTGTTTTCTTTGGGAAATATTTTTCCTTTCTGAGCTTTGTTTGCTTATGACTTTTGTTTCTGCCTGATTTCTTTTCAGATCCAAAAAAGTAAGTGCGAGAATTCAAGTTGTGGTTGGGTAGTCAACTGGGGAAAATAAATGAGACTACAAGATTGGAATTTTGGATATTTGGTAGTTTCTATTGAAGTTTGTCAATGTGGCTTGATTGATGTAATGATTTGTGGTTAAACTTGAATTTCCGATTTGATTGTAAGAAAGATTTGATATATTGTGGAATATAATGCTCTGGTTTGTTCTTATGGTATACTAGTATAGCCTAGCGTGTTTGAAAGGTTACTCCTCTTGAGTACGCAGTGTGTCACGCCCTGACTCTGTTCCACATGACGGTTTTCGGGCGTAACATAAACAATTTTATTAAAATACGCTAAGGGGGTTACATCAACTATGCAAACTATTGATATATTCTTGTATGATATCATCCACTTTATAAGAATATTTAATCCAAAAATAAAGATCATGAACCTAACAATATTTCAAAAAAGAAAGAGATTATTCTTTCCCCTCAACAACCCTCCAATTTCGTTCTTTCCATAAGGACCAAATAATAGCAAGAGGGACCCAACGAATGCCTTTTTTCTTGCTGTTAGATAACTTGAACATACTCCATGGTTTTATATCGTCACAAAAGGACTTCGAAACAACCCCATTTCCATAACATTCTTACATAAAAAATATCTATTGACCACATCTAAATCCACTAGCCCAAATTAATCAACCACTCACTTATCATGTCTCCAATCAATATGGGACATAACAATAATGTACAAAATGTTTTGAAAGGTTTTTGCATACAAGTTCATTCGTCAAAATAATAATCAAACAACCACGAAATTATAACTAAAACTTCTAGGTGAAAACTAGATGGTAAGCATGAAGAAGGAATAGCATATCACAACCAAAGCACTTCATCCAAGCATATAGGCATTTGGAAAATACTTAAAAGTAAATCACATCACTTGCATAAACTGCAATTTAGGCGAGTTGCTGAAGAATTTCTTGAGGAAGAGAAGAAACTTCGGATTGACATGAGAATCTCGTACAACAAACTGTTGGGGCAGTGGAAGAGAAAAATGGGACATATATAAGCAAAATGCAAAGTAGGAAATATTGCTAGAATTTTTATTGATATGTGTTGCAGAGAGTTTTTTTTCTTAATGCTTCAATTCTTTGCTGCTTACATTTTGAAGTTTACATGCAATGATATTTATAGATGCACTATGAAACATCTAGAACATCTTAAATCAACTATGATGGCTGAAATTTTCTAACTTGTACAACATAAAAGATTATGCAGCTATTTGTTCAAAGATGTGCTGCTGCAAATTTCTAAATCAAACTTAGACCATGAAAATTGCAAATTACATTTTTTCAACACCCCCTCTTAATTTGTAATTTTCAAAACCTTCTTGAACTTCTTAAATTTCTCGGTGGTGACGGGTTTGGTAAGAATATCTGTTGGCTGCTCATTGGTGTTGATGAACTCCAATTTAATTTCATCATTGCTTACCAAATCTCTAATGTAATGATGTCGCAACTCTATGTGTTTTGTCCGTGCATGAAACATTGGATTCTTTGTCATAACAATTGCAGACATATTATCACAATAGATAATTGTCGGTTCTTGTTGTACTTCTTGTAAATCACCAAGTATTCTTCTTAACCAAACTCCTTCACAAGCTGCATCTGTGGCATAAATATATTCTGCTTCGGCTGAGGATAATGCCACGATTTTTTGCTTCTTTGAGCTCCAAGAGATAGCTTTAGTACCGAGACAAAATATGTAGCCTGAAGTGCTTTTTCTGTCATCCAAGGATCCTACCCAATCACTATCGGTATATCTGACTAGCTAGAAGTGTTGTTCTTTCATGTACAAGAGGCCATGCGTTCTTGTACCTTGAAGATACCTTAGCACTTGTTTAGCTGCTGCAAAGTGAAGCCTACTCAGCTCATTCATAAATCTGGATATCAGACTAACTGAGTGCATTATGTCTGGCCTTGTATTTGTGAGGTAAATCAAGGATCCAACAAGACTTCTGAAAATCCTTGAATCCACATTTTCAACTCCATCATTAACTTGTAATTTTTCATTGAGAGCCATAGGAGTTTATAGTGATTTACACTTGTCCATTTGAAACTTTTTCAAAAGATCATTTATGTATTTTTCTTGAGAGATAAAAATCTCGCCTTTAGATTGGGATCCCAAGAAAGTACTTCATAAGACCCAAGTCAGTCATTTCAAATTCTTGCATCATTTTCCTTTTGAAATCATACACCATGTGCCTTGTTTGTGCCCAAGTATATTAAATCATCAACATATAAACAAACAATGAGAAATCATTGTTACCTCCTTTCTTCACATAGAGTGAAGGTTTACTTGGGATTTTTTGAAATCCATCTTTGGAGAAATAGCTATCAATCTTGTTATTCCTTGCTCTAGGTGCTTGTTTAAGTCCATAGAGTGCCTTGCGAAGTCGACAGACTTTGTCTTCGTCTTCTTGCACTTCATAGCCTTGTGGTTGCTCAACATAGACTTCTTCTTCAAGCTCTCCATTTAGAAAAGCTGATTTGACATCTAGTTCCAATTGGGCTGCCAAGGCTAAAACAAACCTTATGGTCTCCATTCTTGCAATTGGTGCAAAAGTTTCATAGAAATCAATCTCGGGTTGTTGAGAATAACCTTTTGCAACCAATCTCGCCTTGTGTTTTTGAATGGAGCCATCTTCTTTAAATTTTGTCTTGTAAACCCACTTAAGGCCAATAACTTCTTTCCTTTTGGTAAGTCTACAAGCTCCCAAGTTTTATTCTTTGCAATGGTGGAAATTTCTTCATCCATTGCATCTCACCATGCTTGTTCTTTTGTGGCTTCTTAGAAATTTTGTGGCTCAAGAGAGAAGAAGGCATCATCACATGATTCATATATCTCTCGTAATGAGCGTGTCCTCCTTGGAGGTGAATCCTTGGCTATGAGAACTTGATGTTGGAGAATTTTGTGTGCTTGAGCTTGGGCTTGACATTGGAGTTTGTTCATCTAGTGGTTGTTCTTCTTGGCTTGTTAAATGTTCCAAGAACTCGTATGAAGTTGGTGTTTGAGAAGATGATCTTTCCCAACTTCAAGCTGCCATTACATAAAAGACAACATCTCTTGATACTATCAACTTGTTAGTGTTAGGATTAAAAAATTGATAGCCTTTGGATCATCACTATAGTCAACAAAAATAAGTTTTTCACCTTTCTCATCAAACTTTTCTCTTTCTTTAGAGGGGATTAAGGAATAAGCGATGCATCCAAAAACTTTTAAATGATCAATTACCGGTTTCTTTTTGTTCCATGCCTCAAGTAATGTCTTGTTCTGAACGGCTTTTATAGGCGAGCAGTTGAGGATGTACATTGCTATATTGGCCGCTTCAGCCCAAAATTTGTTAGGAAGTCCTTTGCCTTTTAACATGCTTCGAGCCATCTCCACAATTGTTCGGTTTTTTCTTTCGGCCACTCCATTTTGTTGCAGGCTTCTCCGGATTGTAAGCTGCCTTTGTATGCCATTTTCTTTGCAATATTGCATGAACGGCCCATAGATGTATTCTCCTCCTCGATTAGTTCGAAGCGTTTTTATTTCACGATCACTTTGTTTTTCGGCATAAGCTTTGAATTGAAGAAAAGCTGAAAATGCTTCTGACTTTTGATTTAGAAAGAAAATCCACATCATTCTAGTATAGTCATCAACAAATAGAATGAAGTATCTCTTATTACCAAGAGAAGGCATCCTCGTAGGACCACAAATATCAGAATGAACCAATTCAAGAGGTGTTTTGGCTCTCCATGAATTTTTTGGAAATGGAAGTCGATGCATTTTACCATAAATGCATCCTTCATAGATTTGATTTTTTCTTTCAATATGAGGTAGTCCAACCACCATATTCTTTTGTTTAAGCAAACACAATACTTTATTGTTCAAATGACCATATCTCAAATGCCATAAAAAGGTTTTATTATCACTTTCAGTTTTGAAAGCAAATGCATCAATTTGTGGCATAATGAGAGGAAATACCTTATTTTGGTTTATTTCGATTATGGCCATTGTTTGTTTGTATTGCTTGCTGAAAATTCTGCATTTTCCATCTTCAAAGATCAGTGAGTAGCCCTTTTGTAAAATTTGTCCAACACTCAAGAGGTTTTGTGTCAAGTTTAGAACATAATTAATGAACTTTTTGTTACCTCCCTTTGTGTGGACTGCGATGACTCCTTTGCCAATAGCACTTTGAAACTTGCCATCACCAAGTTTCACTTGTGACTTGTGACTTTGATCAAGCTCCACAAAAATATCTTTATTTCCTGTCATGTGGTTACCGCAACCACTGTCTAAGTACCAAATCTTTTGAGATTCGATTTGAGTATTCATACAAAAGAAGAGTTGGTCTTGTTCATCTTTGATGAAATTTGCTTCATCATTTTCATCTTTATACCAACAACTTGTATATGAATTATTTGGAATTTTACACCTTTTTCATCTGAATCCACAATCTTTCGACTCATGATTTCATTTTTTTGCAAATCCGACAAGAAGAGTTAGAATTACCAGATTTTGATTGTTGATTTTCTCTTCTATCCTTGGTGCCTCTATTACCTGCATTTTGGTTTTGTTGCCCCTTGCCATGCTTTCTTGATGAGTTTGATGCATTCTTGATTGAAAAACTGATTTTGGATTGGAAACTTGCTCCAAGGATTGACTTGAAGATCTGTTAATCCTTTCCTCATGCACTTGAAGAGAACTCATTAGTTCATGTATAGTGTATTGAGAAAAATCTTTTGATTCTTCAATGGCTGCTACAACGTGATCAAATTTTGGAGGAAGACTACGAAGAACCTTTTGAACAATTTTCTTGTCTTCAAGGATATCTCAATAACTCCGGATTTGATTCACAATTTCAACAACTTTTGAAAGAAAGTCTTGAATATTTTCACTTTCTTTCATTGCCAAATTGTCAAATCCTCTCCAAAGAGATTGAAGCCTTACAGTGACAACTCTATCACTTCCTTGACATGCATTTTTCAAAACGTCCCATGCTTGTTTTGCTTTATTAGCACCAAAGATTCTAGGATAAATGGATTTGCTTACCTCTTGTTGAATGTATCGAAGTGCACTTGCATCTTTCTTGACATTTTCTTTATACTCCTTTGCATTTGTATCTATCCAAGTTGAAGAGCTTCCACTTGTAGAGGTTTCACTTGAAAAGCCTTCGCTTGTAGGTGGTTCTGCATAGCTACTTACAACCACTTCCCAAAGATCTTGAGAAATGAAGATAGTCTTCATGTGACTACTCCAATAATCATAATGCTCTCCTTCAAAAATAGGAATTTGATTTGGAGAGTATGAAAACATTGTTGAGGTTGATATGGTTGCCATTGGAGCTGAACTTTCTGGTTTTATGAAATGTATTGGGGCTGAATTTTTGTGGTTTTATGGAGTATATTGTTGCTGGAAAGGTTGGCTCTGATACCAAATTTGTTGGGGCAGCGGAAGAGAAAATGAGACATATATAAGCAAAATGCAAAGTAGGAAATATTGCTGGAATTTTTATTGATATGTGTTGCAGAGAGTCTTTTCTTAATGCTTCAATTCTCTGCTGCTTACATTTTGAAGTTTACATGCAATGATATTGATAGATGCACTATGAAACATCTAGAACATCTTAAATCAACTATTATGGCTGAAATTTTCTAACTTGTACAACATAAAAGATTCTGCAGCTATTTGTTTAAAGATGTGCTGCTGCAAATTCTAAATCAAACTTAGACTATCTAGATGATCAAGTCATCTAGAAGTTGCCTTTATTTGAAAATTGCAAATTACATTTTTTCAACACAAACAATTCCACCTCAAAATACTGTCTTGTTCGCTTTTTTTTTCTTTTCATTTATTAGCTGACATTACGATTTCTACTGATGACAATCTTACCAATCAAGACAGGTACATTAGCACTGTGTCAGAAATTTATAGATTGTAGCGTTTGTTGGTTTAACGAGAATTGCATGAGCCATATTCATTGTACTACAACAGCATTTGCACTCTCAATTTTGCGAACATCCGAAGAAAAAAGGGACGCCATCCATGATAAGGGCCTTCAATATCAATTTTCTGGCTTTCATTGTTCTTACACTTGCTTTTTCCGCAGCCCTCTTGAAACTCATTGACGTTCATCACCATCCATACCTTCACGTCTTGTTCGTTCTCCTTCATTTTCCCCAAATTCATTTTTCTTCACCTTTTTCACTTTTTTCTCCATATTATCCGTCAGAGGCAGCTCCAATCTGTCCACAAGCTGCTTAAACACCCTAGTCATCTCAAGGACTGCACTGGTATTCTCCTTCAATTGATCCTTTAGCTCCTGCACATCTATTTTAACGCGATCAAGCTCTCTCTCAATCGACAATTCCCTAGCCCCAATGCTCCTTCCCTTGCTCGTGGTTGTCTCTTTTTCGTGTGGCACGAACCTAGACTCGAGCGCAACACGTGACTCTCGCTTGGAGTATTCACCGTTCGACTTGTACTTTCTCATCCTTCGCCTCACTTCTTCATTAGTCCACAATTGGATGCAAGGCCTGAGAGTATGAACTGGAAATAACTCATCACTTGGTTGTTTACGTGCTCAAAAAATAATATCTGCATACATGAACAATCAAGAAGTTATCATATAAACTCATCATGAAATACAATGAGAAAAAGCCATAGAACATGCAAAAAAAAAAAAAATTGGCTTACCATTAAGAAGAACACGCATCCGCTCATATACGTAAGGTTAAGTGCCCTATAACGATGGATACCGCTAGCCAATGAGTCAAGCACAAATTGGGCCCAGTTATACCCCCGTAAAGCATTGGCATCCTTTACCACATGTAACATTTCTCTCTTCACCCCATGGTCTGCTATAGGACACAAAAGATATCCTATAACGTACATACAATACGTGCTCTACATCGTTCGCAGTCACTTCAATTTTCTTCCCATGTACGTCCAGTGTTGCCGGACAGAGTTGGTGCTTCAATAGGCTGTACTTAAGGCGAAGTAGGCCCCCAAGGCCAATACTCTCGATTGCCTCTTTCTGCTCCTTTGTGAGTCTACCATGTAATTCGACAATCTTGGATAGCAAAAGTCGTGTATGTATACTCTCCTGCGATACGAAATTACTTTTTCAGTTTAGTGTCGTATAAGATCATGCAATAAAACACATAAAAGATAATGCATAAAACAGTTGGCATAAGAAAAGTCTGCAAACAAAGCAGAAAGCAGAGAGCACGAAAGGAATTTGGACAGAATGCATAAAGCAGAAATGAATTTGGACCAAAAGCATACATCATAAAGGAGTTTGGACACATTCATAATACTGCATGCGTAAAAACGAACTGACTGTGCATAGAACAGAATCACAAAATTAATGTTAAAGCTAACTTAGGTGATTGTGCATAAAACTGAATCTTGAAATTAATGTTATAGCCAAATTAGGTAATTGTGCATGTCTGACTGAATATTTATAATTGTGCATGTTTCAATATGCATGCGTCTGATTGTGCACGTCTGAATGGAGCAGGAAGTCTAAAGCGTCGCATAGCCAGACCAGTAGGAAAAGTGCAATCAATGAAATGAAATGAACGCGCGTTATGAAATGAATATTGTCACATTTACATCCTCCAGAGCAAGTTAAACAAAAGCACAATCAATTTTATCAATAGGATAAGCAAAATAAATGAAATGAAATAAATGTCATATAATGAATGCATTAGCAGACTGAATTTTATAAAATTAAAGCATAAAACAGAATTAACAAAACAGTTTGCATATGCATTACCCAAGTTAATTTAGGTTGTTACCTTCTTCTCGATTGCCATTTCAAGTTTCTTTTTTCTTCTATGGTACACTTATGAGCTTTTCTCGAACATTTTCTGGAAGATCTCCTTTTCCTTCTCCGGGAGCTCTTCAGGACAATTTGTTTTTGCAGAGAAGCATCAAATTTAGTGTTTGAATCAGCTTCTTTTAATTCTTGAAGTCTCAACTTTCTGCAACTCCGATATCAAGTTAATATACCGTATCAAATTAGGTACACTCATGATTGCACATGTATGAACATATATCCAAACAAAATAATATGAAACTACTAGGAAGGAATCTTCCTCACAACAGCAAAATCCTGAAACCAGCAAGAATCTGTGAATCAACACAAGTCAATGCTATAGTTTAGGAATCTCATATACAGTATTCCAAAATATTTGTCTAGGAATGATTTGGGGGAGTATCCCACGATTGCAGCCCTTTTGCATTTTCCTTTCAAATAATGATCGAGTCTGTAATTGTATATAATAGAATGCAGCTCAAAGCTAATAAACATTGTCTTTTCACAAGCAAATTGCTTCTCTATATGGTATCAAGAGACCTTTAGCACTCTTACGAGTCAACCACGATTCTGGTTATTCATTTACATATATCTTCAAAATACAATGGCAGCCCAAAACTCTCAAACATCTTCAACCCCATCTCACGATCTCTCCTCCTCCACAACCCCACTGGTGGCTATCAATGTTGCAAATCAACTTCCCCTCAAACTTACACCAACCAACTATTTTTCATGGAAAACACAATTTGATGCCCTCTTATATGGGTATGACCTTCTTGGCTATATAGATGGAACTCACCCTTGCCCACCTCCGGAACTACTTGATGACGGCAAAAAGGTTCCTAATGTTTCCTACACATCTTGGATGCACCAAGATAAACTACTTCTCTTGGGCATTATCAGCTCTCTCAGTTCCAACGTTGTGCCCGTCATCCAATCTTGTACCTCGTCTGCTGATGCTTGGTCTCGCTTGGCCAAACAATATGATAATCCCTCATCCTCTCGCATTATGGGCTTGGTTGAACAACTCGCACTCATTCATCGTGGTACACAGTCCATCTCCGAGTACATTGCCAATATTCGTGACATCTCGGATGAACTTGAACTCTTGGGTGCTCCGATCCTGACTCAATAGATCCAAGACTCAATATCTCATTGCTCACACCCTCAATGGCGTAGGCCCTGAATTTAAAGAACTTGCAGCCGCTATTCGTGCTCGTGATTCAGTCATAAGCTTTGCTGAATTACAAGATAAACTCATCGAATACGAGTCCTTTCTAAAGCGAGAAGAGCTTCGCATAGCTGGCAATCTTGGCAACATTGCAGCCAACGCAGCTCGACACTCATCCTTCAAACATGACAATAAGAAGTCCTTTTCCAACAAAGGAAACCACGGTCAATGCAACACCAACTCCAATCAACGTACCACCTTCAACAACAATTCCACGAACTCCATTTTATCCAATAGAACTCCAGGTGCAATCTGTCAATTCTGTGACAAAAAGGGACACACGGCAAGACAATGCTTCACAGCAAAAAAAATGTTTTCATCGTCCCAAACAGTTACTGCAAATCCTGTCACATCCAATCCTACCTCTAGCTGGCTTCTCGACTCCGAAGCGTCTCACCACGTCACTCCGGATCTTCGCAACCTCACCTTGTCTCAACCATACGAAGGGCCTGATGACATCATAATTGGTGATGGTAAAGGCCTACTTATAACTCACACAGGAAAAACAACTCTAGCCACTCGCTCACATCTTTTTTCACTCTCTAATGTTTTATGTGTTCGTACTGTGAAGCATAATCTACTGTCTGTCTCACAATTTTGCAAAACTAATAACGCTTCCATTGAGTTTAATCCCTCTTCATTTTGGGTAAAGGATCTCAACACCGGGGCACCTCTCACAATAGGACAGAGCAAGAATAATGTTTACAAGTGGTCAATGACTGATGCTTCGAGACCTTTAATCAAGCAAGCATGTGTCAGCACCAAGGTGTCGATATCAAATTGGCATGATAGATTGGGTCACCCCTCCCCCAAAATCCTCCGCCATGTTATTTCAAACAATGCACTACCAACCCCATCCTCCATCCCTTAAAACTATTTTTGTGATTCTTGCAAATGTAATAAAAGCCATAAATTATCTTTTGGCATCTCTAGTTTACAAAGCACTCGTCCTCTTGAACATCTTTATACTGACGTTCGGGGACCATCCCCAATTCAATCTATGGATGGCTTCTCTTACTATGTAGCGTTCGTAGACCATTTTACCAAATACATGTGGCTCTTCCCATTTTGTTTTAAATCCAAAATCTATACGATATTTCCCAAGTTCCAAATAATGATAGAAAAATATTTTTCGTAATCTATCCAAACCGTTTACTCAGATGGAAGACATGAATATCAAGGACTCAAACTAATGTTCGACCAGTACGGCATTCAACAGTTAGTGTCACCACCGTACACACCCCAACACATAGCCTCCGTTGAACACCGTCATCAGCACATTGTCGAGACCGGCCTCATACTTCTACATCGTTCAGCCCTACCGCTCTCACTCTGGTCTTTTGCCTTCAAAATTGCACTCTATCTTATAAACCGTCTTCCTACGCCCATTCTCACCAATAAATCTCCTTTGAGTGTCTCTTTTCATCCCCACCGAACTATGCTAAACTACGCATTTTTGGATGCCTGTGTTATCCCTGGTTACGCCCATACACCTCACATAAACTCGAATAACGCTCAAAACAGTGCATCTTTCTTGGTTACTCAAATATTCATAATGCTTACACCTGTTTTGAACCAGAAAATCATAAATTCTATCACTCGAGGCACGTCCAGTTTATTGAGCACCAATTCCCCTCCCTACCAACCTTCACATCGCGTGATAAAATAAATGACCATACTCTAGCCAAATGGTACTCTCAATCCAAAGATAATAATAATTTAGCACAATTCTCATCTCATACTCACCCATCAGACCCGTCCCCTATTCCCGCCGTCACACCTATTCCCCACACTACTTCCCATATAGGTCACATTCCAATAGTCAGCCTCCTATCACCCCACTAGCCCAAAGCTCACCTTGCACCACTGACCCATCTGATCATGTTTCGGCTCCAGCTACTTCAACAAACGATGACATGTTGTCTCTTACAGATCAACAAGGACTTGTTCCATCAGTTGCCACTCAAAGCGCAACCCTCTGTCCTGGAAGTAATTAAATGCCCTCAAGTGATACATTTCCAAAAAAACACCACATGCAAACATGTTCCAAGAAGTTGCATTCACAAACCAAAACCCATCTTCACACTTACTGCTACTACAAATACATGCCCACCATCCGTCGAACCCGTCACTGTCAAACAAGCTCAAAAATACCAAGTATGGCGAGATGCAATGAGTGATGAACTTCGAGCTCTTAACAAAAATAACACATGGGAGCTTGTTCCTCGTTAGCCCAATCAGAATATCATAGGGTACAAATGGGTCTTTTGAATCAAACGAAATCCCGATGGGAGTATCTCTCGTTATAAGGCCCGACTCGTTGCCAAAGGATTTCACCAACGCCCGGGCCTTGATTACAAAGATACCTTCAGCCCTGTCATCAAACCAACCACCATTCGCGCAGTTCTCTCAATTGCTATTACATCTGGCTGGAAAATACACCAACTAGATGTCAACAACGCTTTTTTACATGGCCACCTTCGTGAAAATGTCTACATGTCCCAACCCCCAGGTCACATTGATTCACTTCAACCCAATCATGTAAGTCGCTTGAAGCGCTCACTTTACGGGCTCAAACAAGCCCCGAGGGCATGGTTCAGTGAGCTCAAAGATTTTATTCTCACTCTTGGCTTTCATCACTCCCGAACAGATACATCATTGTTTATGCAAACTAACCTTTCTCACACTATATATATTTTGGTTTATGTTGATGATTTGCTCAAAACAGGAAGTTCCAATTCTCAAGTTCGTCAAGTTATTGATGCTCTTTCAGCAAGGTTCTCCCTCAAAGATCTCGGCAATCTTCATTTTTTCCTAGGGGTCGAAGTCGTTCCCACCAATGAAGGCTACTTTCTTTCCCAGCAAAGCTACATTTGTGAACTGCTAAATAAGTTCAAAATGGATGGTGCAAACCCAGCTGCCACACCGCTAAGTTCAGCCACTAGCTTGGTTCTTAAAGATGGCTCAACACCTACTGATGCCACTCAATATCGCAGCCTCATTGGTGGACTTCAATACCTTTCCGTTACTCGACTAGATATAGCTTACTCTGTCAACAAGCTTGCTCAATTCATGCATGCCCCTACACAAAATCATTGGAGTGCGGCAAAGAGACTCCTTCGATATCTCACGCAAACAATATTTCATGGTCTGTCCTTCTACAAAGAACAATCATTCAAGCTCACCGCATCCTCCGATGCTGATTGGGCTGGGAATCGGGACGACTACACCTCAATCTCCGCCTATATCATTTTTTTGGGCGGAAATCCAATTTCTTGGTGCTCCAAGAAGCAACGGACAATTCCCCGGTCATCAACCGAAGCTGAATACAGGTACGTCGCCTCCGCCGCTGCAGAACTCGATTGGCTCACCAACCTTCTACGTGAGCTAAAATTTTTTCCTTCAACACCACCGAAGTTACTCTGTGACAATATAGGGGCTACGTACTTGTGCACTAACCCGGTATTCCACACACGAATGAAACACTTAGCGCTTGACTATCATTTTGTTAACAAAAGAGTAGCTGCAAACTCTCTCCAAGTTGCGCACATATCCACTGAAATCAGCTCGCGGACATTCTCACCAAACCTTTAGCTAAGTCGCGATTTGCACTGTTACGAGCCAAGATTGGCGTGTCTGATATGACCACTATCTTGCGGGGGCATATTAGGAAGGAATCTTCCTCACAACAGCAAAATCCTCAAACCAGCAAGAATCTGTGAATCAACACAAGTCAATCCTATAGTTTAGGAATCTTGTGTACAGTATCCCAAAATATTTGTCTAGGAATGATTTGTGGGAGTATCCCACGATTGCAGCCCTTTTGCATTTTCCTTTCGAATAATGATTGAGTCTGTAATTGTATATAATAGAATGCAGCTCAAAGCTAATAAACATTGTCTTTTCACAAGCAAATTGCTTCTCTATAGAAACAAAAGAATAGAATATCAGAGATTAAAACTTACAAATAGAAAGCATAGGGATTTGTAGGACTCTTCAATTTGGTTTCAGTTGAGGATTTGGGCAGTCTCTTCCTTTTGAGGCTACTACTCGCATTTTTGCTCTCTTGAGCTCCCTCTATAGTTTTGATTGCACGTGTCGTCACCCTCAAAAAAGAAAAAGCAGCAGGAAAGAATAAATATGTGAAGCAAAGAAAAATGTAAATATATAAAGAAACAAAAAACAACAAAAAATCCTATTATGGACAACTCTAGTTCTTACACTTAAAATGTTGTATCATGTAGAATAGCATAGAAGTATGTTGTTGAAGAGGTACTAAAATTTCAGAAAATAAGTGGACTAGTTCAATCTCTCTTTACATTTCCATTATCTCCTTTACTCAATTAACGTGGTACATCAAGGTTGTAGGTTAAATTTGGGTTTAACTTCCTGGGCACCAGAGCTACAACAATGGGACCGGCAAAATCATTGCTCTCTTATTGTTATATTACATGTATACCTATGCACCTATACATATATTAATACGTGAATATAATCAAATCCAAGTATGATTGACCTCTCAGAAAGCAGGCAGGAAGGTTCTAATTAATGGTGCTCCATCTAATCTTAGTGTCCAATTATAAACAATAGAAGAAGATCAAGACTTTTGATTACTGGAATTATACTTAGTTCGATAAAATTAGAGAAAAGAATGTTACAAACTTTTGATTTGTTGTCTTGAAAGACAAGTTACAACTAAACAACTTGAGAGAAACTTTCTGGCACCAACACTTCTTATGAGAACGGTTGCACCATATCAGGATTGTACTCAATGTCATGACGTGCTACTAGCAATTACAGTACTGAAATCAAAATATAAGGAAGAACTAATACTTTCCCTTTACATCCATAAGTAGAGTGGAAGTGACACTTCAGAAACTCAATATCAGGGCTAACTTGCCATGAAACATTTTATGCAACATTCAAAAAATTGCGCTACAAAATCATATTGTGAATATGACTCAATGATACTAACATAGTGCATAGTATCCCAACAACAGTTGCCTTCATCAAGAGATGAATGTTAACAATACAGAAATACATCGAGTGACTGCCCACAGGCCATTTATTTTGGGAGACAAGCATGCTTAAAAAGTATTTTCCCTGCATGGCATGGCGTATGCTATGATCTGGTGAATAATTAGAAAAGTATTTCCAAGCTGATACTTCAATTGGTTATTCTTATGCAACTTACTTCCGGGAAGCGTGTATAGCAATATCACTGTAACATCCACTCTCATTAGGTTGAGAATTCTCCAGATTCACTTTGTCTGCGTCAGAAGTCCTCAGCTCCAAATTAGTGGAAACATTACTCCCTGCGAGTTATATAATTAATGCAACGAAAGAATCATCATCCTTGAAAAGTAAGATAATAGATATACTGATGTCTTATCATATATTAGACTTTATCATTCTTGGCGAAAAAACTTCTCAACAAAAGAAAAATCATTCTTAGTGAAACAAATAGTTAAACCTAGTGCCACTTTTGTTTTAACTACTACTTGGACTTTTTCCATTGCTTTTAGAACAAATATGGGAACAGGAAACCCGGATAAACCAAAAAAAAAAAAACATTATTGGGAAATACCCTTGTCTGAAATCATACTGGGTGCACAACCAATTGTCATTGAAGATGCCTCAAATGCAATATTCATTGCCTTTTCCACCCCTATTTGTGTTGTTTCGCCCTCTGCAATATGGTTGAGGCCATTCCCAGGTTGTGCCCTCTGTATACATTTCTTCGCGGAAAGAACTCTAACAGCAGAGTTTCCTACAGATAAACTCAACTTCAACAACTTGAACAAGTTAAAATAATGGCTCATGTGCATAGACAAGCTTAGTAAGCCGGAGACCTGCATCCATTTGCTTATTGTAAAAAGCAAAAGGGAACTGACATCCACTCAAATGAATATCTATCTATCTCATCAGTTGTTGAACGATGTAATTGATAATTTTGTAATACCTGAACATTTTACTTTCTCGCCAGAACAAATAATTTAGAAGAGGAATTCTAGGTTTAACAGAAGTGTTGACGGATGTAGTTTTAGGCATTACAGGAGTAGAGTTGCAAGTATTGTTCTCAGCGAATCCAGATATCTTACTTCTAGAAGGTAGCTGTAAAGCTTCTTCAACAGGAATACACTTTGTCAGCCCAGTTTGAACCTTATCTCCTAGTCAACAAAACACTTCCTTAAAATGTTTCCGGAAAAATTACCAGGATCCGCAGACTGCTCAGAATCATTCTGCACTGTATCAGATGTTCTGAAAATCGACACCCTAGGCAAGTCTCCCCTTGGAATAGATGCGCGTAAAATTGCTTCTTTTCCACCAAGTTCACATGATTCACAACACCAATATGGTGGGGGCTCCACGCAGTAGATTCGCATGCTATAGCTGAATAATAGAGGAGAAAACAATAAGGCATGTTAAACAAGATCAGAAAGATTACTTCTTCATGCTAGTCTTTCCAATTTCGCAGTTTTTTTCTATTATCGACGGGGGCAGCATTATCCTCTCGTAGAAATTAGGAAAAGTGAAGAGGCCTACTGACGAAAGCTTTTAATTAAGTCTAGAAAATCCAGCAATTCACATCCTTCTCTGCTTCTATAAATTGTGAGCTGAGAGAAGTGGTTGAAAATTCGTGGAATTCAACACGAAGAAGAGGATTTTTTTTTGTCAATTTCCCATATGAACACACGGAATGAGAATTTTTCTTGAAGAAAAAGTGTCACGATATTGACCAATACTTCCCCTTGGTTTTCAATCTATATTGAACAAACTTTTTCATAAAAAGAGCTCTATATTTGATAGTATTGGAACCAGTAGAACCAGAAAGAAGCCATTTCAAGCAAGATAATATCTTCAAGCAACTACTATGATAAATTTCATAAAAAATGTAGGGACGATTTGCCAAAAGGCAACCATAAATAGGCCTATTCACCCACCGTTCACATATTGATGTGTGATTACATATACATACACACACATAGAGGTAAAGAGAAAGGGTGGGAGGGAGAGAGTGTGTCACATCCCGACTCCGACTCATTGTTAGGATAAGGTCGGAACATGACGTGTACTAGGTAAATAAATCTGTACAATCATCAATTCATAACCTAAACATTTATAATTTTCGCAAGTAACATTACGAGGGGTGCCCAAAACTAACGACACTTCAACTTTTATTAACCTGTTTCATATATACAAGGCCTAGTATCACCCATCAAAGTATGTTACAAATCTTCAAAGCTTTTTAGGCCTCAAAAGAATAAGACAGTAGTGAGGTTATAATCCAACATCCAAAAGAATATTACAGTACTTGAAATTGTTCAAATTAACTTAGTTTATAACATCTAAAAATTCATCAATACAAGCAAGCAGAATCAGAACAGGCAGAAGTTCGACTCGTCACACAAGTAAGCCTCGCCTTCGGCTTGAGTTGCTGGTGTCACGCCTCCAAATTTAAAAGAGAAAATTCAGGGACATGATCGCTATGAACCTATAAAGATAAATCTTTCTAAGCCCGCAAGACACTAAATCTCAAATAATCTATTAAATCCTGAGAATAAATAGCCAAAAATATTAGGTTCTAATTACATACTAGGAACTCCAAAATAAATAAATACTAAAATACAACAAATATTATTAACTATTCTAATCTCTTTCAACTTCTCACAAACTTCTAGGTCACTAAACCCCGAACTGAATTGGTCATCTGCAAAATAAGAAAGAGAAAGGGCTGAGCGAAACAAAGCTTAGTAAGTAGAATCTACCCCAAGAAATGGTGAAGCTCAAGAACAAAAAATAACGAAGGTCGATAAACTCAATCACAACAATAACAGGTCAAGAACAATATTTTCAAGCACTAACAAAACATATACAAAGTTGTGGCTGCTTAGTAGCGCACATATAATTCACAATTCAATACACAGTCAATAACGGATGACGGCTTATTAACTCCCAACCGTCTCGGATTCGATACACAACTTGTATAGTTTGTAGGGCTTGAATCAGTGACGCTCATAACATAGTTTTCAGAAGAATCAATACAACAAACTGAAAGAAAATTTTGAACAAGGAGTGGAGTAGCGATAACTTGAATAATTATTGCAGATAAACAAATGGGGTAGACAAAGAAAATGATAAATTCTACTTACCTCGATTACGAAATTATAAAGCCATAATTCTGAAAATTAAAAATAGGTTCTTCAAATCCCAATCCCTAAAATCAGAATGCACAAATCAAATAATTAATTCCCAACCTCATACCACGCGTGCTAACACCTCAGATTTGAACTCTAATCATATAGCCTATGTAATATAATAATTCTAGTATAAAGTCAACTCAAAAAAACAAAATATCTAACTCTCACAAAATTTACCTCAATCACCAAACGAAAACTTTTAACCATGCCAGAACTTCCAATGGGCTTTGCGGATTGACCAAACAATACCTGATACCAAAATCTAAAGAATACTGCCATAGTTTGCCAAGACTTATAGTAACTACAGTAGAACCTCTTTAAATTAATACTCGATAAATTAATAATCTCTTTTAATTAATAAAAATATCCGGTCCTGACTTGGGACCAATGTAAAAAGTTGATAAATTCGATAAAATTATAAAATAATACATTTTAAAAAATTTCATTTGTATTTCATTGATTCAAATATTTCATAAATTAATAATTAGCTAAAAAGTACATAATAAATTGATTATGAGATTTTCTTAAAATATAAATCAAGAGTAGCTTGTCTTTTGTTGAATTTCAAATTTAGTTGAATCTCATATTTAATTATTTAAAGAGGAAAAATTGAGATAATCTTATAAGGATTAGGATACAAGATTAGAGAAATTAGTTCTCATCCTAATCCTACAAGGACTTGGATATGAAATTATAATTTTTTTTCCCTAATCTTACTAAATTAAATTTTATCTTTTTAAATTGGACCCAAAAAAAACATCATAATTATAATAGGTTTAATATAAACCCAAAAAAATAAAAAATATATTTTTTAATTAATAGTTATTAATTTATCGATAAATTAATATCTCATTAAATTAATAGAATTTGCTGGTTCCAACACTATTAATTTAAAAAAGTTCTACTGTAGTAGATAAACTTTTTTTCCTCATTCGTTGCTTTTCTCTATCTCCTGTATAATTTATTTTTTATTTTTTTTGCTACTAACAGACCCTGCCTATGGGTTTTATAAATAAGTAAGCAGTAGTAACACAAACCATGTTCGCCATCTTTTCCATATAAGTAGATAACTTAACCACTAATTATTTTGACCAAGTTTTTAGGCTTCAAATCACACAAAATCAGCAACTAAATTTTATTATTATCTCATAACTCATATTATTCCACTCCAATAACTGATTCCTATAAATTAGTCCCATTAATTTATATTACCTAATATATATCAAAATTGGTCATAAAATAATTCGATCCCATAAATCATCCATTAATATTTTATTATCATCCCATAATAATATAAATCAAAGATGTATTATTATAAAATAGAGAAAGTCAAAGCCTAAAATTTTGGGGGTGTTACAGCTGGCTCAGGCTTAGCCTCACCTAAAAGATTGTCATGAAAACGGGTAAGCTACACTTAGCTCAGCGAGGGTTAAGAGGAACGGGGATTTTCACAAGCATTTTCAACATTTGGAAAACCCTTTTCGAAAACATGTCATACATGAATTGCAAATAAGTACAAGAAATAATGAACAAGTAATAACACGAAGCTCTACCCTCCGAGTTCCTCCAGGGACAAAGCAAATGTAAATTTACCATATAACAAAGGATACAGTTTTATTTGCAATTGCTGGAGACGGCCGGCCTTGATTCAGTCCTCATCCATTTTTCCCCAACTCCAAACATTAGGTGATATCCGGATATCCACCGGGGACCATGGTAGTCGAGACCGACTGGTAGCCAGATACTACCTAGGAGAAACAAACGCTACCATGCCTATAATTGTGGTTGCAACTGTCGCACCCGCAGTTGTTACTTATAAACATAACATAAGCAACATGATAAAAGGGAGGGTAACAAAGTAGGTTGCTCTTCCCGACCACATATAGCAAGTAAACATTTTAAGATTTCAATCATGTCCAAGTAGGTTTCCACCAAATAGTTATGCACAATCATGTTACAACAAGATGTTCATGTTAATTCGATGCTCATGGCTAGGTTCTAGTGTCATGTATTACATGAGTCAAAAGCTAACATAAATGTACAATGCCTTCCAAACAAGAGTTCTAGAATGTTCATAGGATAAGCTAGAAGAAATGGAGCAAGGTGTGTCAAGAAAAGGGCAATAGGGGCTAAGTATGCAAGGAAAAACAAGGCAAGTCGGTCGAGTAGCCTGTTGAGTTACTCGACCAGCTTAGTCAACTGACTTGGTCAATAAATGTCGGTCAAGTAGTCGGTCGATTTTAGTCGACCGGCTTGGTCAGTAAATGTCGGTCGAGTAGTCAGTCGAGTCTAGTCGACCGGCTTTGACAGCTCCAAACTCGAATTGTGCAAATTTGCTCTTCAACTTATTGTCTTTCTTCTAACTTCTTCCTAGCTTCAAATTTACCACTTCCAAGTCTCAAGCCTCTTCACAAACAACTATTATAGCAACATTTAGCTACATTACAACACATTTGAACTCAACAACACAATTTACATCAAGAACTAGCAACACACAACAATATTCCTCAACTAGAGATTAATGCAAGATTTGTGTTCTAGAATTTCAACCTCAACCTTCATACTTCTAAGTCAAGTGCACTACTCATCTCCAAGAATTATGAGAGTCAACTTGAGCATGAGTAAACAAGAGATAACAAGTTATAAGATTTAATGACATCAACTATACAATACAAGTTCAAGATGCTTCAAATAAGCTCAAATGCATGGCATACGTTCATATATTCACTAAATCACACTTAATACACACAAATATTCACCAAGCATGCTTAATATGCCTTTGAAAACCATTAAAGAAAACAACCCTCACCTTTAAATTGGTACAATTGCAAGATCAATGTGGTAGGTGTTAGAGATATGCTCTAATGATACATATTCGGATGACATATATTGGGACATTTTGACATTAACTTATACATTACGACATCTATGTCTATATGTGTGTTTTCATATTGACATGATTAGTCCATTCATATTCTCCTTCTTTATGTGTATCAATGAGTCCCTAGTATTTTCATTAGAGGAATGTATTCTGAAAGCGTTTAGAATATGTTGGCGTATTTCCTTAATATGATAAATACTTAAAGTATTCATAGTCCTTAGATTATTTGATCGGGACTTCAATAATCTATTACGGACTATCACATGTGTTGTTACCTTTGATTAACATAGGGATGTTTATGATAAAAGATGGTGAGACACGTGCCATAATAGCATAGGGATGCGATTAATAAACATGTGGGTGACTATTAGTTAAATATATCACTGAATGTGACGTGAATAACACACTACAAAAAACAAGCTGTTTTGTGACGGTTATTAATCATTACAATTTCGTCACAAACAAGTAAATGTGACGAATTTGTGACGACATATCTGTTGTCGCCAAACATGGCGTCGCAAAATCATTTTTCGTCACAGTTTTGTGGCCTTGTGACGAATTTGTGATGACATCAGAGATGGACGTGTTCATCACAAATTCGTGACAAATACAACTAATATGCCACGGTATGTGGTTGAGGCCATTTCGTGGCAAACTCGTGCCAAATTATTTGTCGTAGTTTCGTGGCTAAGTTGACAAAAAAACGTGGCAGATAAACGTTGATTTTCCTGGCCGAATGTTGTCACAATTTCGTGGCTAATTTTTTTCGTCACAAATGCGTGACTAATTATTTCATCACTAATTCGTGTCTAATTGTTTCATCACAAATTCGTGGCTAATTTTTTCGTCACAAATGCGTGGCTAATTTTTTCGTCACAAATTCGTGGCTGATTGTTTCGTCACAAATTCGTGGCTAAGTTTTTCATCACAAATTTGTCCCAAATTGTTTTTTGATTCCTTTTGTCACAAATTTGTGGCAATTTTCAAACCCTTTATTCTAATGTTATTTGTAACATCTTGTTTGTCTTGCTAAATTACAAAACAACATCCACAATTGAATCTCAAGCAATTTCTAAAGGCAATCCCATAATTGATTCTCAAGTAGTTGCGCAACATACACATCCATTAAAAAGAAACATAATTTCATATCAAAGTAGATAAGTATACATAATAATCACCATTCAACAAAATTATCTTCTTCAAACATACATTCTAAATGAAATACCAAATTTACATCTATCATAATATCATATAGTTTGTTTTGTCCTGCTATGATAAGCTCCAAAAGAGAATTGATATGCAAAAAGTTTTCAACATCCTCCATTGTTGCACACCATCATTGCATCGAAGACAGTCCATATTTAAGCCTACTATTCTCACCATCTTCAGACATGTCATGTCTTATATCTGCAAACAAGAAAAATAACCAAACCTAAAGCTTAATACTCAACCAAAACAACTCAATACATAAAAATTAAAAGCGAAAACAAATTATAATTTTCACTTGTGATGATATTAAACCAAAAGTGCACCAAATTGGCCTAAATTTTTGCAATGCAAGAAAGATCATAACATAATCGAAAGTATAAACAAGCATAAGGAAAAGTGAAAATGATCAATATATTTGTTTAAAACGTAAGAATTACATAATATACTTGAACCCACTTACTTGTTAAGGTTCCCAATAGAATATAAAAGTCATACTATGACCCTATAGATCCTATTGGGCATCACCGTCTTGTTGTCCTGAGGGAGTTTGAGATTGATCCTAATTCGGTTGAGTCGGATGGGGCAACAATTGGGTTAACTGAGTGATCTGTTCCTGAAGTCTTTGAAATTGCTCATTTGACTGTTCGGTCAGTTCAGCCTTTAGTTCTAATGTTGCCCTATTGACGGCTGCCTGCAAGTCTTGCTGTGTAATTCGATTAGCAGAAATCGGGACATCGTGTGCGGACCCTCCTATGGCTTGTGATCCTAAACCATACAATCCTCCTCTTCTAGCCGATCCGCCTACCGCCTAGTAAAACAATGCATCATGGTCGATAGGCGGTGTAGTCGGATCTCCTTGCAATGCTGCTATGGCCTGCTCGACCAATTCTTGGTACTTGGCCTGCAATTAATACGTAATTATTGTTATTTCACTTTAATATTAATTATTAATTATATGGAATAAGTTCCAATAAATATATGACATACCATGGTTTCTTCAGCCCTGGGGTCAGAGTATGGACCTTCGGCACCTTTCCTATGAACTTTCTCAAACACATCTGCCTTCGTCACTGATTCCTCTGATTTTGAATCCTATAATAGCATTCATCAAATAACAATTACTAAGTTAAATTTTAAACTATCATATAGTACTATAGTTTAAATAATTAGTTTAACACTTACCAATCTACTCTTGACCTCGTGAAACGGGATACAACCAGCATAATATGGAGACGACTTACTCTTTCTGTTCTTTTTGTTTGTCTCAGACCTTTTCCTCTATGCATCTGTGTTCCAGTGCTCACATAGTCCCTGCCATATGTTGTCGCTCAACCAACTGGGCTTAATATCTTTCTTTTTTTCTGTTTCACAACCCTTATAGAAGAGGCCCCGTAACCGAGCATTGATGTTTTTAAAAAATAATCGGCGAATGACTGGTTCATCATAGGGGTACCACTTGTACAATCTTTATAGCCATATATTAAGTATTAGTAATATAACTTACATATATTGACACAGTATATGTAACTAAAATATATATATGTGAAATTAATTTCATATCCTTAAGTATTACCTGAAAAGCGAAGAACCATCTCTCTTTGACATCAACTGGGATCACACCCACTCTAGTCCAAGGCTCGTTGAACCTGGCCGATAATATAGTGGTGATCTCTCGTGCTACCCCAGCCGGTATCCATTTGCAATTAGTAAAAGATAAAGTATACAAACAATTGTAACGGAAAAACAAATAAACAAAATAATGTACATATTATATAAAAGTATAGTTAAAGTTCTCATACCCGCCTGCATATATCATTATGTGTGTACACTTATCAATTTGCCACATGGTGTACGCCTCCAAAGATAGGAATCCATACTGTTGCCAAACCTCTAAATGTACTCCCGCAGCCTGTTGCTGGGCAGCATGTGAAGACTCTGGGTGGTCAGTAGGAGGTGTGGAACCTACCATGGGTGAGTCATCAGAGTTGACGTGCAACTCATCTAAGTGTTGTAGAAAGCCAGTGGATGAAGTAGATGCCGGAGATTGATCATCTGTGGGTAAAATGGTCGGTCTGCCAGTTTGTGAAATCAACTCCTGACTACTCGGTATTGAAGTGGATGAAGTAGACGTTCGCCCAGCATCGGAGGATGAGTGGGATGCACGTGCACCACCAGGACGTGGAATAGAGTGCTGCAACATCCCAGGAGGCACATATCATCTAGCCGTATGTTTACTTTTATCTTTACCTGAAGACATGTCTGTTTTGGACAAAAACCAACTACCATTAAACAATGTAGATCTACAATGCAATTTGAATACATTCCAGTCATATTGTTTGCAAATTAGTGTAAATACATTGAACTAATCCATTAAATGTAATTAACACTAATCATTATCTGTCTTCATCTTCATGTTCATCTTAATCTTCATCTTCATATTCATCTTCGTCTTCGTCTTCGTCTTCGTCTCCATCGCTATCTCCATGTCCATCTCCATCTCCATCTCCATCTCCATCTCCATCTTCATCTTCACCTTCACCTTCACCTTCACCTTCAACTTGTTCTTGTTGATATTGTAACTCATACTATTCCTCTTCCAATACCTCAATATTTTCAACTGATTCATGAACACGTTGAGGCAACTCTTCATTATCTAGTAGTACTACAGGCACATCCATCACATCTGACTGAAAAGGTATTTCGTCTTCTATTTCATACTCATTTGGGGGCACATTATAGTAATTTCTCAGTCTGATTTTGCATACAACCCACCAATCTGCACGATCTCTCTTAGGACCAAGGTATTTGCAGTAATACACTTGATGTGCTTGTTCTGCTAACACAAATGGCTTATCTTTTGGAAATCTCCTGTTCACATTGACCTCGACAATTCGATACTTAGCATGTTCCTTAACACCTCTGCCCTTTTGCATATCATACCATTTGCACATAAAAAGAACAACTCTTGTATGTTTCTGTGTTGGATTATGGTACTCCAATTCAACAATGTCATTCAGCATTCCATAATAATCACCGTACTCGGTAGTACTATCATATGTCCCTTTGACGAACACTCCAATATTCATTGTGGATTTCGAAGACCCGTATTCTAGGGTGTCAAATCGGTATCCATTAACCAAGTAGCTTGACCACGTGCGAACTCTCCTAGTTGGCCACATAGAAAGACATTTTACCCGATCATCAACACCATTAGTGGAGATGAACTGCAAAACATGAAATTTACCACAAGTTAAAGAGTTGAGTGCTACTTCAATGAAAATTACCATTAATTGGATGTGTACTTACATAGTCATATAACCATTTTGGAAAAGGATTATCAATCTTATTTTGAAGTTGTGTTGCCGTTAATGATGGATAATTTCGGGAAGATATTCCTCAAACTTCCTGTGAACAATATATGGGGCTCATATTAGAGATGTATTGGTGTATAAAATATGTACAAAATGTCATTATCTTACCTGATATAAGGGTGAACCTCTTGGCAATTCATTAGTACATATAGGTGTACTGCATAAAACTCTTGATCGTCCAACATTCGGTACTTTTCTTTTCCCATTGGACAACCCGGGTAAGTAAATATAGATAAGCATCCATCAGGGTAGTCCACATTGCTATATTGGTCATTTCGACCAATATTTCTTGTTTTAGTTCCCACATGAGATTCGAAATAATACGAACAAAAGGTTGCTGTTTCGAGGGAAAGATAGGCTTCACATATAGATCCCTCAACCCTTGCTTTATTCTTTACTGTCCTTTTCAAACAATGTAAGAACCTGCATGAGTATTAGTCTTCACACATTAGTACTTTTTAATGCAAGTATTAGCATACAAATTTGGGAAAAAGATGGATTACCTTTCGAAAGGATACATCCACCGATATTGTACAGGACCACCGTACATTGCTCCATACACTAAGTGCACTGGCAAGTGCTCCATCGAATCGAAGAAGGCAGGGGTAAAATCTTTTCCAGGTTGCAAAGAGTCATAACAATATTTTCTTGCATCCTTTCTAGATCTTCTTTATGAAGAGATGTACAACATATATCTTTGAAGAACAAACTTAGTTATGTAAAAGCTTCCCAAACATGTTTAGAAAATACTTCACGTAAAGCTATAGGGAGAAATCTCTCCATAAAGACATGACAATCATGACTCTTCATATGTGATAACTTCAAAATTTTCATGTCAACACACCTTGATAAATTGGAGGCATATCCATCAGGGAGTTGTAAGTCCTTAACCCAATCTAGAATTGTTTTTTTCTCGGCCACAAATAATGTATAGACACCCATATTCAGTTCATAACCACCACCCGCTTTGCTCTGAACACATAATTCAGGACGGTCACAAAAGTTCGAAACATCCATTCTCGCTTTGAGATTATCTTTTGTCTTACCCTTGACGTCCATGACAGTGTTGAACACATTATCAAAGACATTATTCTCAATATGCATCACATCTAAATTATGACGCACAAGATGTGAACGCCAATAAGGCAAGTCCCAAAAAATGCTTCTTTTAGTCCAATTATGCCAATCCCCAAAGCCAGGTATCTTGTTTCTTGGCAATTTGCTTCTTGGAAATTCATTTGCTGTAGGAAAGTATTTTACACATTTCCAAATTTCTTCACCGTTTAATACGGAAGGATGACTAGAAGTTTATACTCTACCCTTAATAAAATTCTTCTTGTCTCGCCGTAACGTACTACTCGGTGGTAAGAACTGACGATGACAATCAAAGAATCAATTTTTTCTTCCTGCAGTCAATTGGAAAGCCTTTGAATGTTTCATGCAATATAGACACGATAACCTCGCATGTGTACTCCAACCAGATAACATACCATATGTCAGAAAGTCATTTATTGTCCACAATAAAACCCCTCTTAATTAAAAATTAGTTTTCGTGGACACATCATAACAAGGTGCCCCTACTTCCCATAAATCTTTCAATTCTTTGATTAGGGGCTCTAAGTATATATCAATATTCTTACCAAGATTTTTCGGCCCTCGAATAAGAAGAGTCAAGAACATGACAGGGTTCTTCATGCACATCCATGGTGGCAAATTGGATGGTGTCATAATCACCGGCCAACAAGAATAAGGTTTAGAATTTGAGTTGTATGGATTAAACTCATCTGAGCATAGCCCAAGATGAACATTTCTTGGCTCGGCAGCAAAATTAGGATAAACTCTATCAAAATGTTTCCATTCCTCAGCGTCAGACAGGTGACATATCTTACCATCTTCAACTTGGTGTTTCTTATGCCACTGCATATGTTCAGCTGTAACGTTTGACATGTATAACCTTTGCAACTTTGGAGTTAGCAAAAAATATAGCAACTTCTTTTAAGCTATAAGCTTACCTCGTCTTGATGTCTTGTAACGTGGCTCACAACAATAGGGACAAGAGTCCAGGGCACTTCTATCATTGTAAAACAATGTACATCCATTTTTGCAGACGTCTATATTTTCATATCCCAATCCTAAAGGCCTCATTTCCTGTTTGAAGTTGTAAAATTTTTCAGGTAAATTATGAGTCTTTGGCAACGCTTCCCTCATTGTCTCAATCATTCTATTGAAGCATTGTTCACTCATATTTTCTTTAGACTTAATATTCATGAAAAGCGACACAACAGACCAATGAGTTAGAGTCTCACAACCATCCCATAATGGTTCATCAGCAGCCTTCAAGAGATTAAAAAAATGTGATGCTTCTGTATTAGGTGGTTCATATGATTGGTCATGATCCATAACGAACTCTGGACCAGCAACATCAAATACCATTGTCCTATAGGTATTTCATTCGTCAAACCCAGGGTAATTATAATTATGAGTAACGTTCTGCTGAGATGTATTACCACAATTATGAATCTGCTTCCCATCTGAAGTCTATTCATAATAATGCGGTATAAAACTCCGCTGATAAAGATGAACCTTTACTTCGTCAGGATCCAAAAACTTTCGATTTTTGCATTTTGCACATGGACATCTTATCTTATCACCGTCCATGAAATGTTGTTGACTACTTGCAAATGCAACAAATTCACATACACCTCTAATGAACCTATTACTAAGCTGCCCGTTGAGTTAGAAACGTGATTCATCCATTCACGATTGAAATCTAATTGGTTAAGTACTGTATGGTAGCAAACATTTAGAATATGGATTGCATACTTATGAATTGCACTAATTTCATTAGTTAAAGAATTTTTTCATTGATCAAAATAGAAATAACAAGTGATAAATTGCAGAAAATTCCAAACAGTTGGCTAATGCTAACCCGAGTAGAAGTTCAGATCATACAACCAAGGAAAGGGATCATAATAAGAATTTAATAAGAGGACAATACCCCAATGCTATATTCTCAAAAGTCTCAACAGCAACCGAAGGAAGATCTTTCCCAACACTATGATCCACAACAACTTTGCAAAAAGATAGAAAAAAATTTTAAGGCCTATTTATTGTCGACATCAATTTCGTTCAATTTCTAGAAATAACTGGTTGCATGAAGTTTTTACATAAAGAGGTATTGCGAAATGAATGGTTGCATGAAATTTTTACAAAGTAAAGAAAACTACAATTTGTTTGTTTCCAACTTGACCTAAAAATCAAGTTTTAATCTATCCCGAACAATTGAATCTACAAGCATTAAGTCCACAAGGTCTTGCAAGCACTGCATACAATCTAGTTACACCTAGCATGTAGAAAAGAAAAGAGGGTGAACAACCACGTGCTCAGTGAGGGAGGGGAACATTAATCCGGGGAGTTTTTCGAAATTAGACAATTACTAATGTACTTCAAATTAACACATAACCCAAGTAATCATTCAAATAATCAAACATTGATAGGGGAAAACAATAGCACATATGGAATGATTAACTTAGTGGGCTAATGAATAAAGAATAAAGAACTCACTCATACTATATTAGTCATTATTCATGAACATAGAATTTGGGTATTGGAACATATAAGCAGCTTGCATATTGTAAAAGTCATGCTTAGTACCAAAGGACATTTGTTCTAGTGTAACAATATGTGTATGCTTTTTTTAAATTAATTTATTTAAATTTTCTATTCTTTTCTCTATTTTTGTATTGTATGTATTAGGGATAAACAAAGGAGAGAAAATGGAGGTGTAATAAAAGGTACAATCTCTCATTTTGTGCTATTAACTTGTTTCTTTGTTTTATGATTGTTAAGTATGCAGATTATTAGTAGCATTATATAATAAACCAACTAAGTTAATAGCTATAATATTTATTAGATGTTAATGTTACTTTTGGTTGTATTTGGCAGCTAGGGAGAACTAAGAGAGCTCTTCTAATTCAACTCCATAAATAGAGGTATTTTAGAGTGGTTATGCTTCTTTGGTGATTGTCTGAATTCTTCAACACCAAAGGGTATCTCATAGGTAAAATAGCGCGGTGCACAAAAAAAATCGTTACAATTCGTAGTACCAGTTCACATACGTCAAGTGAGATCTAAACAATTTATGGAGATAAGGTTTATTTGTTACAATTTCTTGAGCCATACCGCCACATAGTACTCTACTGCAGACTAAAAATCTTATTGGGAACATAAAATCCAGCTTCAACAACATAAAAAAAAGAAGCAAAACAGAAAAAATTATATATTGGTATCTACAATAAATCCAATCTTTTCAAGCTTAAACAATAAAAAATTCAAATGGGTGTATATAATCCAACTTCAACAATATATAAAAAAAAGTAAAAAAAAATTTATATACTTATAATCTGCATAAAATCCAAATGGATAAATGTAATAAGCTTCAAGAACACTAAAAAAAAGAAAAACACTTACCCTTCTTTAAAGTATGTCGGTGGCCATTAGACTGAACTTGTTTCGTTCTCACTTCTCCTTGTTGCACATCAACAACATTGCAACACTTAAAACTTAGAGAGAAAGAATATCATTACAATCTAATAAATGCAAATCTCATATACCTTTCAGCCTCAAGTGAATGTTCAACTAACTAATTTAAAACAAAAAATCAGAAAAATGAAGAATGAAGGATACCCATCGCTTTTAGGAACTCGGATGTATGTTTTTATTGTCTTTTACCCTCAAGTCTTGGACGAATATATCCTAAAATCACTCAACTTTATAGTCCTTCATGAAGCTGAACCATTGGCCAGCATTTCACAAATAGAATAATCGTCTCTCTCCTCTCATATAACCTCATTCTTTTTTAATTTTATTCCCTTTTAGATAGTGATGAAATGCTTATGCTTTAGTTTGGACTAGGTTGCACATGCGAGCAATTCAATAGATGCTTTAGTATCTAAAGGCATGGGAAAGCTAACATGACAATGATAAACCAGAGTAGAACTAAAAGAAACAACAAATCCATGAAGAAAAGAAGTAACAAACTAATTCAGATTGCATCTCACTAACTATTTTGGGCATTTAGTATAAGGAAAAGCTCCGCCAAATTCTAATTTTTTCTTTCATTTCCTTTCCATTGCGAGATCTTTAATCATACAATTTTTTTTGGGTCTAATTTTCCTTGTCCATACGACAAAAAGATTCTTCAATGGATCAGAAATGAATAATAGATGTTTACAAGATATGCCGCTAAATGAAACATTGATCTGTGAGTTGGATAAGATTCTAAATTAATACATTTTTTGTTTTTTCTTGCAAATAGCACAAGTTAACCACAAAAAGGTAACAAAATCATCATTCAGGTCAAACTCCTCAAATAAAGACAACTGAGTACGAACCTCACAACACATGAAAACTCTTTATAGAACACCAATATTCTTGACCGAAATCTGAAAGTAAGAACCGAAAAACATTGCATTAGAATGAGAAAAATGAATTAGAGCTTGCAAAAACTTTATACAATTAATATATAGGAAAAGAGTGAACATTGATTTTACTAGTTTACTCTTTCTTGGATTTGGATTCTCTCATTAAATTATAACATTTCGATGTTGATCTTCTAAATGTACAATATAGTTTACAACTTTTTTATAATTTGGTGCATCTTGTTCTTTAATGGATGATGTTGACAGTTGATTGAGATGAAGGAAATATTGAAAGAAGGGATTAAATCAAGAAACAGAGCTTAGATGAGGACTAGACATGTTTAGTATGCATTATAATCAAAGTTAAACAATGCCTTGCATTTATCTAAAGATTATTTGAATCCAATGAAAATGTTTATATGTGTAAACCTTTTCGTCATCTTGCTTTCTTAATTATCAATATGCGAAGAGTGGAAAAACAGTGTATCCCAAGGAGTGGGGAAAAAAAGGGAAAAAAATAGAGAGAGATCCATTACGTTATTTACTTTTTAAATATATTAAGGTGAGATGTGTTTTTGTCTTCCTTCTACTCCAAATACCTGCAAAGAAAACCAGAAAGACTAAATGAATTTATACGTTGTTTAAAACAAGTACAAGGATAACAATGATTAAAGCTAACCACACTAATGATGTTAATAGTGTACAAGATTTTGTAAATAGCTTATAAAGATAGGTTTTGGTTTTTGGGTTGCACCCCCTTAGTGCTCTTTAATGAATTGTTGACGTTCAAAAATAATGAGGTATTGATAGTTTTAGAACCATAATAAAAGTCCACCTCTGACATTTAGAGACAACTCAACAAGAAAGGCATTGAAAATTATGCATAAGTAATTGCAAATGGATTAACATGATTTCAGGAAAGTACCTAATTATACAGTATCTATTAAGTATCTGGTGGAACAAGTTTTCTACATTAATGTTATCCTTATTTAGCAATTGCTTTTCATCTCCATGATTCACTCTACTAAGAGAAGAAGAAATTAGTTTAAGCCGCCACAATGAAATTGAGATTTTTGCAATTGAACTAAGTGGTCAACTCTAAACTTAGAAGATGAGGCAATTAGACTGCAGGCAATATAACTAAGAAATCAATCAGGCACTTAGAATCCATCTGATGCTTTGTTGATCAAATTGTCTCTGCGATTGTTGTCATCATATAGTGAATATAGAAAGGAGAAAAGGTTTTTAAATAGGAAATAACAATATAAAAGATAAATGGTAAAGAACATCAATTGGTATTAAATGAACCCCAGTTTTTTGGCTTTTCAAATTCAACACATGGCAAACTAAGAAATCAACAAATGAGAGATAGACGGAGAAGTGATTTCTAAAACCTGTCAAAGGAAAACTATCATCAGTCATAGGTCATTAACAAAATATAAGAAATTAGGCAGCTATCCTCTACCCATTTTGTGAACACTTGATAAGTGTTACCTAATTATCAGAAGAAATGGGAGGAAACAAAGGGATAATAGTTATTAAATTATCTTGTCTGGATAAGGAAAAGAAAAGAAGGAAAACAACTCTTGGATTCAATTTTATACCCATCAATTTACTACTAAACAGATCTAGATTCTCAAAATTCATTTAATAAGTAAAATGTAAAGAGATTTATTGCTGTGGTACCAAGGGCGCATCCATATTTAGAAAGGAGAATGCAACTCAAAAATCATAAAAGGGTTACATTAACAAAGTGTGTCAACTTCATCAATATACTCTTCTTTAACCACAAAATGAAAAGGTTTAGGCAACTGTACTTCAAGCTGCACATTTCAGGCTGTGTGGAGCAACATTTGAAAATTCGAGCTTTCACTAGCAATCCTGGCTCAATGTAATGCCAAAAGACAAGTTCTAATTGAGCTAGGCATTATCCAATGCAAGCCTGGCAGGGATGAATTTTAAAATTATGGACAAGGCTTAAAAATAATAAAGTTTCAATATCCTTCTTATTCTGTATTCTTTCTTTAATCCCTTAAGTGTCACGCCCCAACTCGACCCCTCCAATAATCAGTCAGGACGCAACGGAATTTCGGCAGTATAACGACATTAAATAGGACTCCGAGGCTCTAAACCAACCTCAACAGAACGTCATACATCCAACAACTCCTCAATAAAATAACAACATACATCATAACCATATTATACAATAATCATCTCTCGTTATACGCCTCCGTTCCAACGTAATACATAAACCTTAATATACGTTACAAAAATTCGTTGAGCCAATCTAGCAACCTAATCATAAACAAAAGGAAGGCTACTAAGACTGTATCAACTAATTCATTATCTTTTCAACATCTTTTACATTATGAGCTACAAAGCATATAAAAGTCTACTAAGTTAATATACAAGATAGTAAAACGATACAACATCGAGGATAAGACTCTGGAACATAGGACTCATCCACGTAAGGCACATTTTCCTCTTAAGGAGGCACGCACCCGTAATCCTGCGATAGTACACTTGTATGCATGCAATAATAGAGAGCGAGCTTATATAAAATAAGCCCAGCGAGGATCCGATAGATCTCGAACAAGGTTTACTAAACTCCTTGGAAATAATCCTTTGAGTCAGTAAACACACAATAATATCAATAATCATTATAAATGCAACAATAGTAATAACTGTAAACATACAATAAGGATACAATAAGTTTACTTATGAAGCTCTATACACCAATTCCATGCTCAACAACCCCTCCAAACTCAATGACACAATTCCTGAGGTACCTTGACCTAGACCCACACCCCATTGCCTCTCCGCCCATGCGAGATAGGGATTAACCATGATAACTGTGCCTGCAACCCAGGATGCCTCCCGAGGTGACACAACACTATCAAAGCTCACAACAATAAGACTCAACATAAATAAACCGAGAGATCAGCAACGAGGGTGCCCGATTCCCGTAATCCATAATCAATCAATAATCTGGGAGATCAGCAACAAAAGTGCCCAATTCCCGTACTCAATAATCAATCAATAATCTGGGAGATCAGCAACAAAAGTGCACGATTCCCGTAATCCATAATCATCAAAATAACATCAATATTTAATTAAACAACAAACAACTAAGTTAGATGACAAAGTAGGTCATCCAACTTAACATGCATGAAACATGTAATCTAACCCTAGTCTAACCATTAACAACTCACAATTCAATCACTCAAACACACCCAATCATCTAAGGCATAGTTCAAGAGTTTAAACAAAGACAACCTAAACTTCAAAAATTCATAACCTACATTCTACTAATCCAAACACCGCCAAATCAGTTTCTATCACTCACCCATTCCACCAACTACATTAGCCCCCTCGGAAAACCACCATAACACCTCCAAAGCATGCCCGATAACCCTAAAACCCAAAGGTGTCAAGGCTGAATTTTTTGGATTTTCACACGGACAATGCAATCAAAAATTTGGCATTACAACAGCGCTACCACATAATTATCAAGTTTTTTGAAATCCACGGCAATCGATTTCGACCAACACAACTCAATTTAATCAACATTGAACAAATTAATCAAATTTAAATACCCGAAAAATAAAAATTATGCTACAACCGATAAAAACTCGTAGTATTACAGCTAATTGATCCCTAGCATGCAAGAAGCAATAATCTAACATCAGATTAGAATTCTAACTGTTCGATTTTCATTTATACGCAAAAATGCAAAAGATAACTTTTGAGATCTAGAATTTTTCTCTCACCTTTGATGCGATATAAGCCTAGGAATGCGTGCAATGCGTGCCCAACAAGCGTAATCCAACTCGGCACGAAATTCTACGGACAAAAACTAAGTTTTTCTTTGAAATTTTGCTTTGAAAACCTTGAAAACTCCTTGGCTTATTGTCCCATGAAAATCTCGGCCATGTGTGTGAAAATGAGTGTGTTTTTGTGCTTTGGCAATGTGTGTTGATGATATATGCATGAAAATCAAGATTTTAAATGAAAGTCAAAGTTGAAACTTTAGTGTTTTTAGTGTTTTCTTAACTTTAAATGCATTTTCTTGATCACCAATGTTGAAAACAATTATTCAACACTCAAGATAGTTCAAGTAGATTATTTTTAGATGACAAGAAGTTTTACAATCAAACAATTCTACCCGAGTCGGCTTATAACTCGATTTTCGCAAAAGTCGGTGTAAAAACCCTAATAAATTCCTAAGCCGATTTTAAAACCATTTTCATCAAACACAGGTCTATTAAAGTCCGTGGAATAGGTCTAGAAGGGTTAAAAGGACCATTTTCAAAATTTTAGCAGACGTGTTTCGAAAATACTATTCACTAAAAATCGACAATAAAATTTCTGACCCCGTTTTTGATGAAAATTTCATGAATGCACATTTAGCATGTTCTAAGAGTATTGATACCAAAATTACCACATTCTAAGTCACATAGCACTTAGATAGGTTAATTCACGCAAAACGAGGTAAAGCACGCAAAACGAGATAAGATAGAAAAGTGGGGTTTCACATTAAGTCTATTCAATGTCTAAATACCAAACTTTTTTCCCCTTCATATCTTTTTCCCCTATTCTCCCAATCCACACACAATCCAAGTGACTTGGGACCTATATTTTGGCAAAAGACTTTCTTTTCGATACAGCAAATCGATCTTCTATGAGTCTTATTCCCTATCAGTATCCTACGATTTCGATTAGCAGTATAGGTTACTAATGTAGCAGTTAACTTTTTACAGAGTAATCTCACCCATAATGTTCTTTTAAATCTAACACCAATGTGTATCCCTATACTACTAACATGTTCAGCATCCGAAAATTCTCACGTAATTGATTCCATCACATTATGACATGAACTTTCGGCTAATTGGGAAAAAAAACTTATAGAAAGTCCCTCATTGCCCAATGCAAGAAAGTAGGCAGATTTTGCAACGTTCACTAAAACATAACATACATATGCTCAATATCATCGGGTAACAAAGAGAAATAAAAGAATACATAAATAATATAGTCCATGAATGAATGAACATATGCTCAACATAACTTAGTAACAAAGAGAAACAAGAATAAATAAATGCATAAATTATCTTGGCAAAATTAAACAAGGAAACTTAGATGTAGCAGACTACAAACACTTACCCGCTCACTGCAGCAATTTCTCTGGATATCTTCATCTTCTTGGTTGTCCCCTTATATAGGTCTTCAAGGCTACAAGGTAACGTTTGCTCTATCGGAGGTACTTTCCATGGAGCTGATTTCTACTTGATCGTTGGCCCCAGGACAATAATACACCAATTTTTTTCTATTCTTTTACCTCAAGCAGATTTGGAGTAATGTTTATGACTTTCTCTGCTGCTTGGCTCCTTGAATCTCAATGAATGATAACTTTACAGAAGAACAACCGATACACCATCTTTTCAGGAGAACAAATTTATATATAACAAACAATTTTTTTTTCTATTCTTTTACCTCAAGCAGATTTGAAATTGTTACCACTGGGTTTCAGATTTAGGCTGACGGACAAGGAGTAAAATCAACGGCAAAATCGACGGCAAAATCATTATAGAAGTGGTGGTGGTGCGAGGTGGTGGTGGTGTAAGGCGGCGGTGAGTGTCTGTGTGTGTGAATGTTTGTGTGGCTGGTGAAAATGGGATGGGTGAAAAAGGAAGCTAGGTTAATTGGCCCTTTTTTTGGACAAAAGAAAAAACAAAATTGGTCCTTCTTTTTTCTATGTAATTTTTTTAATTAAATAAACAAGTGTCAAATTTGTGACAAAATATTTAAATTGGTCATAAACGCGTAGCTGATGGTCACGTAAATGCAACGAATGGATCTGGTTGATTCATATCGTCATAGTTTGGTTGATTCATATCGTCACAGTTTCATCATAAAAATAGCGTCAAAATTATGACAAAATTTTGTTGTCATCACAAAATCGTAGCTTATTGCCACGAAATAGCGATGATTGGTCTTAATTTTTTTTATGACACAATTTCATCATAGACGGGGCGTCAAATGTGCGACAAAAGTGTTATTCCAGCTTTTAAATTCCTATCATCACAATTTCGTCATAAACAATGCGTTAAATTTGCGACAAAAGTTGTTTGTCGTCACAAATTCGTAGCCATTTGTCACGAAACTGCGACGAACTAATCACCTTGCAAATTTCGTCATAAGTTCGTCATAACTTTGGCGTCAAATTTGCGACACTTTTATTTTCCCACTTGGTAAATTGTCTTTCGTAATTGTCACCGTTTGTGACAAATTTGCGACGTCAAGTAATGATCATCACAAATTCGTCACAAATTTATATGACTTTGGATTAATAATCTGTTATCCATTGCGATTGTGCATAAAATCCTTAAACTTGAGACATTACGGCTGTCATATGTATTGGGGTTTGATTCTAGCATTTGGATGATGCTTGTCTCGACAAATGGGATGAGATAAGTCCTTTTGCAGTTTCATTTGTCCAGTATAGTGATTGACAGGTAGTGGTCAAGATAGGATCCATTAACCTCCGGCGTGAGGCGATGTCCTATGCGATCTAAGCTTAGTTGTTTAATGAGGAAATCCTTGGCCAAGGTATGAATGATGAAAATGGGTTTTTCCATGTGTCATCTCTCATTACACCAATTAGATCTATGTATAGTATCGAGTTTATGAACTTAATCGTATCATGGTTCTTGCTCGACGGGACAATTAATGGAAAGATTGGATTGCACAATAATCGGAAACCATAAATAGATTCACTTGAATAAGACTTCATTGCTTTATAAATTGTCTTGATACATTAGTAGCTAGAACGTTACTCAGGAACTCTGAGGGTATTTTGAGAATAACGGGAGACATTCTCTAAACAAATCGATTAGCGCGATTAACATTGAAAGTGTTCAACGTTTCTTCAGTGCTATATAACAGTGAATCTAGAAAGTCACACACACAATAGAGCATGGTGAATGGTTTTTATATTGAGCTTGATTTAGTTTCTCTTGAATTGTTAAAGTGTTAACAATTGCATTTAGTTTTCACTTGAATTGTTAAAGTGTTAACAATAGTATTATGTTTCTCTTGAATTGTTAAGGAGTTAACAGTGGTGTAATTGACCTTTAAAAGTTATTGGGGGCCAATATGTAATTATTATTAAGTGTTAGGACTAATGTGAAAATATGAAAAAGTTATTTTCATAATTTCAACTAATGGTGATTAGGTTGAATATTTAAATGCCTTAGTAGTAGAATACTACACAATATATATATACATAAGATGTATATATATATATATATATATATATATATATATATATATATATATATATATATATATATATATATATGTATAAATATATTCATTGTCTTATAAGATAGAGACAATACACAAAAACACAACCTTAATTCAAGGAGTGTTGTGTTCTTTCTCTTCAACCTGTAGAGACAAGATAATATTAAGAAGAAAAGTTGCCTTCTTTGCCTTGAAGACTCCACACGGTGGAGACAACAAAGATGTGTAGAGTTGTCTTCTTCTTGTTTTTGCTAAGCCTCCATGGCTGAAATGAACAAGAGAAAAAACGCAGCAATGAAGAAGTCTTCTCTTCTTCATTATCTTCATCATACATGGCTGAAAAATGAAGCAAAATGAGAAGAAGATGTATTCTCTTCTTCTTCATAAAAATGCAGCCAAGAACAAGGGAGAGATGGAAATGGTTTTGCTCTATTCTTCACAAACAAGCTCATAAATCTTCCATGGTTATCTAGCACAAATCAGCCATGAAGATGGAGAAGCCATTCTTTGCTCGTGTTGACCGACTAGAACTCTTGTGCTTTCAAGGGGTGGTGTCTTCCATCAAGTGAGCAAAATTTCAGATCTATGGCTTCCATGAGTTGTTACAAGAGGTATCCTCTTCTTCTACCTCTTGTCAATATATATATTTACTATATATATGTTTAGCATATGTTAATCACATGATATCACGATTAGAGTTTCATATGAATATTATGCTTTGAATTCTAGAAATTTTTGAATGTCATATTTCACTTCCGCTTGATTCTTAGCTAGATAATGTTCATAGCTCTACATATAAATGATCCTTCAGTAGGATGTAAAGAAAAGCTCAAAAATGGCTTGCAATGGCTTAAAAAGGCTTATTTTCTTCCTTCTTCTTCTTTCTTCTTCCTTTCTTCTTCTTTTTCTCTCCCTCTTTGATCGTGTATGTGGTGTGTGTATGAGTGTGTTTGTGTGTTTTGAGTGGGCAAGAATAGTATAATGGTAGGTAGACAAAAATCTAATTTGGCCAAATGACCACCTTGCCCTCCAACTAACTGATGTATTACTAGTTTGCCCTTTTAGTTGAATTGTAACTAAATAGTTACTAGTCTTGACTTATTAGAGCATAATAAATGCCTACAACACGTAAAACACCCTAATGCACGTAATTGAACACATTTGCACGTAAAATGAGAAAAATGCACGTTAAATGATATTAATGCTAATTAATTGATACTAATGCATATGAAATGATATGAATGCATTATGAGTAATATAATTATGTATAAACTCTCGTGTCAGGCCTTACAGATTGAAAGATCTTACAGATGATCTCGAGCACATTTACATTTGTAACAAGTAATAATTGCGTCCAATACACCAACATCACCACAAACATTACAACAGCCACCCTTAAAATTAGGAGCAATGACAACAAAAATTCTAGAAGTAAGAACATATGTCTTATTCTTCTATTTCAATACTACCAACGAATCATATGCGGACTTTTCGCAATAACCAATATGTAACTGAACAAATCCTATCACCCATGCATATATGATGCTCAAAAAGACTACGTAAGCGGCCAATCTCAAAACTCTTGTGCTCTTGACAGTTTGAAACAATCAGAATAGATATTACAAATAAGATTTCTCACAGTTCAAATTAGGTCTAATGAACAAGTTCTAATTTACATTCTAAGAAGTATGAGGCACAGATGAAAATCTAAGCACAAATTAGGTCGAACAATGGATTTCTAATTCACATTCAAGAAGTACGAGTAGTAGACGAAATCTAAGCGTATAAATTAGGGAATACAACCACAGAAAACTTATATGATATAAGGGGAATAAAAATCTTTTCCATTTTGAATAGAATAGTGCACAAACTATATGATAAACAAAAATAAAACAACCCCATAATGTAGATACAAGAAAATAATGAGCCATTGGCTTATGCTCTTAGATTGAATGAAAATATAAAAAGACTAATTTTGTCAATAATATTCATGCCAACAACATTTTAAACAACGAATAAGAATTAAAAAGCGACAAACAATAAATTTTAAAATAGATATGTAACGAGACAAACAATATCCTCATTGTCCTTCAATGTTGGATGGGATTTAAAATGAATAGTTAACTTTATTGAAGAAACAATCAAATTCATAGTAGTAATATGAAGAAACGACTGCCTCAACATTTTCCCCCTAATGCAGAAATTTCAACATAATACATAATTTTACTACTCTTTGAAGTCATAACTCACAAGACTTACAAACTTACCAATAACAGTAGCCTTACTTCGCACCGATTGACTACAAGGCCAATGATTTCTCAAACCAAGAAACACATAAATTTACCCAAGTACACAATTTGTACCCATAGCCGAGCCCACCTAGTGGGATAAGTCTTGTTTGGTTTACAAAAATTGAATGCAATTTTTACATATTCATTAAATATAATCACATCTCATGGATAATTTCAGAAGAAGTCTACTACACAAGCCCTTGCCTTTCCATGTGGATATGGAATTTGGAATTTTCCCAATTTAGATATAGCCCACTTCCAAAGAAGATAAAGTGCTTGCGACTTTAGAGAGGGTGATTAATATGTGATGCCTCAAGCTCAAGAGCCAGGCCTGCAGTAGCAAGTATAGTATTTTAGGCTTAATAATAATTACTTGAGCTACAAATTTACTGATCCAAAAAATCATTTATTAATTATTCACACTTAACATGTCTTCCACCGAAATAGAATATTACATAATAGTCCACCCGGGTTCCATATATCACTTCAATCACGCAAGAATTATCCGTAAATTGCCTTGTCTATGATAAAAGTCTAGGAGTTCCAATAATAAACCATCCAAAATTAAGCAAACTGTTTAGGGGACTTCAGGTCCAATAAGGTCTTGGTCTTGAAAAGTTAGCGCCTATCTTCACGCTTTCTTGCACGCGAGTAGCACTCACCGCATTGGTCCTGAAGAGTCAGCGCCTGTCTTCACGCTTCCTTGCACGCGAGTAGCACCTGCCCCTATCCACCTTCAGTCATCGCGAGTCGTGCGGATACTCTAGCCCTACTATTCCTTGCCACGTGGCTGCATCCTAAGTGGTAATTACTTCAATGTCAGTTGAAATGACGCCTTGGGATGGCTCATCTTCCTTTTACTCTTCTTTCCCTTTTTGTCGTCTGTTGATACCAACCACTTCCATTCCTTCATTGCTTAACAAGTCCTTGCTCTCCTCCGTCATCCACAGTCTTGTCCACATTACTACTGGTGAGTGCTTCTTCCCTTCCATTGATTATGGCCACATCACGACCTCCTTTAGGATCTTACAACCCTTTGTCGTTAATAGACGATGATGAAATTCCCCATATCTGTCGTCGCTACCTACTTTCTAATAGCGTCGTCCGTCCACCCTCTGGTGAGGAACGTGCTGACAGCCATAACTCGCAGTGGGTATGCATCTACCCCAAGTTTTTTGAGAATGGACTGCGTATCTCTCTTCCTGGTCTAATTCAACAAGTGTATCGACACTTTCGCATTTCTCCAGGGCAACTCATGCCCAATTCATGGTGCCTTTTATTGTCCGTGGAGGTGCTTACAGACAAGCATGGGTTGGAGTTTGACCTTGTCGACCTACTCCATTCTTACCATCTGAAGAACCGTCCCTTCTCAGAGCCAGGCTGATACTCTCTCTCCCTTCACGTCGGGTGTCGGCACCTGGTCCCTGACTTGACTTCTAGGAATAAGCTGTAGAAGGAATTCTACTTTTTTGTCCTAGCTAATTACTTTGGATATTCCCACTGAGTAGCGAGTGTTTGGTATGTCCTTTTGCTTTCCTTTACGTTGCCAAGTTAACACATTCAACTACCCTACTATGCAGATCCGAAGATCGAGTTCCTGGTGACCGATCCTAGCAACATTTTCAGACAACGTGTGGAGCGAATATTGGCGATTGACACGACTGAGTGTCGTTGGAAGCAACTCTTTAGTCCTAACATGCTAGTAACTTTCCGATTGTAGGTCTCGGCTGCGGATTTGTACAGTAAGAAAATATATCTACACCTTTTAAAAAATAAACCAAATCTGTATTTTGATTCCGTCAGGAAATTCTATGGACGAAGGGGTGTCGGCGTCGATTTCTTTGGAGGAGATTCTTCGAAGGCATCGTTTGGTCTTTCGTACTGACCCGATGTATCGCCTAACCCCAGACGCCGAAGGTGCCAGAGAACGAAGCACACAGCACAAGCCTGGAAGCGACGTCGTTCGGGTGCGGCTGTACAACTTCCTACAAGTTCCATATTCGATTATTCTGGGAAAGATACCGTAGATGTCGCTGACTCTGATTCTGGGGCGCATACCCCTGTTGAGGAGATGGATGTCCATGTCGACGCTCCTATTTTCGAGGATTCCCCTATTCAGGAAACACTTGTTCCTGATGTCGCGGCTACCGTGAACGCATCTATTTTGGGATCGGACGAGGATTTAGGTGATGAGCTGCCACAGCCTCCACTAGATGTTGTGCATACTCGTGAATCCGTCGAGGAACTTTTGCCTTCAAGGGCCAACTGCGGGACCCAAGCCCCAGCTTCTGATGGTAAAGCTAACCTTTCGGTGCCTTTGAATCCAACGCCACCGGTCTTACCAAGCCTGCAACCCAATCCCCTCATCGCTAAGTTCTTCCTGCTGAACCCTTGAGGGGGCGTCTGAAGACCAGGTGCCTCAGCCGGACTCTACTTCAGTTGAGAGCTCGAGGTCTGCTATTGTTTTTGAGGCCACCTTTCGTTTCCCTCGAGACACCAATTTCTTTCGCAACCTCAGGCGAATCGTTCGTTCTTTAGAGACCATGAGGTTCCCTACCGATGCTGAATTCCTTGAGAATCATAAGGGATATCGTTTTGACTTGGCTGCCGGTGCTGCGGTTGAGGTAAGCTAAGTTGTTTTCTCTTAGATATTTTATTCTCATATTCCCGCTAAGTTGTATCAGCTGATCATTGTAGAACATAGCCATATGGAACCTGGCACGGCATCGTCTCAATGTGCTAGAACAGGATTTGGGGTAAGCGGCGCTGGAGGGGGAGAGGCTTAAACTCGAAGCTCAGCGGTTTTTCGATGCTTATGCGGCTGGCAGTTGGCGCTATCTGAAGCAAATACTACCCGCGATGCTACAGAGAGAGCCAGGGATGAAGCTATTGCTATCGCGGCCTCGGCCGAATAGGCTACGGCTGAGGCTGTTTTGAAAGCGTGCAAAGCAATAGGCGAGCGTGACGAAGCTCTTTGCAACGTCCAGCTTATGAGCACCGCAAAGTCTGAGATAGAAGCGCGTTATGCTCGATTGGTTAATGAGTATGAGGATCTGGTGGCGAAACGTGCTAGATGGCATTCCGAACGAAGGGAATTCCTTGACCAACTACGAGGCAAAAACCAAGAGATGAATACTTTGAAGAATGAGCTTCTTACCTCCCGCAGCCGTTCCCGAATCCTTGAGAGCAAGGTTGTCACTTTAGAGAAGCGTTGTGAAGATATCCGTGATGAAAATACCTTGGTCACTTGGGTCCAATGTTATAAGGAACTGTTGGGTTATCCGCTTCTTGGGACGTTGGGATAATAAGTCAATTGCTAGAAGACTTGAGCGCAAAACTGGTTGCTGAAAGAGCTCGAGCCTCTGAGATCGTGGATATTTCAGATGACGAGGCTCCATCTGCCATTATGCCTTATCAGTCTGACCCAGAAGCTATGGAGATTCCTTGTGTTACCTTGTCTTCTAGAGATGTTTAGGTTTCGGGCTTATGCCCCAAATTGTAGTATTGATCTGATGCCTCTTTTGTAATCACTTTTTAGAATTCTAATGAAGTCTATTTGAAAAGTTGTTGACATCCTGTTTTTTTTTTTTTGCTTAGCCGCAACTCCTGTAGGGTCAGGTTTTTGTTTAGCTGCGTTCCTTGTAGGGTGCTTCGGGCTTTTACTTAGCCGAGACCCTTGTGGGGTACTTCAGGCTTTTACTTAGCCGCAACCCCTGTGGGTTGCTTCAGGCTTTTGCTGTAACATCCCGGACTTAGCATGTAGCGAATAATACTTATTTGCATGTCTATGTGTTTGTTTTAAGTGAAAGTGTATAATTATGTGATTATTAATAATTACTTGCATATATTTCTTAGCGTAATTTTCTTAATTCTTGAGAAAAAAAATGTGTAAATTGTGTTAATTAATTTATATGACATAAATAACACGCTATTTTATTGCTTATATTATTTGAAACTATTTTTTTTATATTTAGTTGTTTAGTTTTCAACTAATTGAAAATGAGCTCGAGCCTGGGGCAAATTTAAAAATATTTTATTTAATTTTTTTGACTTTAGATTTGACTTAGGTGATATATTTATAGTATTCGTTCATTGAAATCAATGATGCATTGCATGTCAGGAGCATAGAATTAGGGTAATTAGTGTATCGTTATGAATAGTAACATGTAGGAATTATTATGGGCCATTATATGAATTCATTAGCTTTGGACTTCTATCTTTTAGCTAAACTAACTCAAGTAGACCCAAATCCAACTAAATAAAACCCAACCCATCTATATAATTATATCTATCTATAATATATCTTACCTACAAAAACAAAGACAAAAAGAAAAACAAAAAGGGCCATCGGGTAAGGGAAGCAAAGGAAGAGAAAATAAATACTATTTAGGGTTTGAGATATTGGAGCTATTTTGGAGCTATTTTAAGGTGTTTGGGTGCAATCAAAGCCACTTTCTTGCATATTCTAGCTAAATTGGTGGAGGATTCATATTATTTGCATTCTATTTCGATTAACTAGCTATATGTATGTATGTTATGTTTTATATAAGTGTTCAAAGATGATGAAAATGCATGTTTAGCTAAAGTATTAGTATGCTAAATGTTGTAATAACTCTCTAGTGCTCATAGAATGAATTCTTGCATGCTATCTTTAGTTGTAGAGTTGTTTTGTTAACTACGTGTAATTGTGTAGTTAGGTGTTTGTTTCATGTCCTAAATGAAGTGTAGGAATGTCAAATATGCTAGGATAGTGTTCATAGTTAGCTCAAATACAAGAAAACATCAAGAGAATTCAAGTGTGCAAAAATGTGAATTTCGGACATATTTGTGCAGTTGTGGTTCAGAGCGGATTTGAGGTAGCAAATGTTGTCGGAATGAGCTGATTTTTTAACATGATATGCACAAGACCTCGAGGAACAACTTCTCTTTTAAGTGAAAGGTTTAATTCCGTCGTTTAGATGCACGTTTTAAGCCAAAACAGTGGGGTGACTGATTCTCGCGTAGGTTCAGAGCTGGTTGCGCAATGATTTTCTAGAGGTTATAACTTGATGAGTTTAACTCTGAATTGAGATCCGTTTGAGGCTAAACCCATCTACAATTAATGAACTACAAGTATGTGCAACTTCAGAGGTTTTAGAGGTCATTAAGGCTAGTAAAGGAACTTGTAAAGTTAAGCAAGTGCAGTTGGAAATTTCAGTTTATATTGTTAAGTGTTAATGTTGTACTAAAGGTTAATTTTAGACGTATAATGGTGGATTATAGGTAGTAAATGCTTGGGAGTAACAATTATTTGTTGGGAGAGAATGCTTAAGTGGAAAGAGTGTTAGATGAATATTAGTTGCATTGCATGTGTAAAATGTAGAATGCATGGAATGTTAAATGAATTACATGTGATTAGTGTGGACAATGTGCATTAAATGTGAGAAACTGATTCTTGATTATGTGTAGTGATTTGCTGTTAGATAATTAAAGAATGTCTTCAAACTGTGTACATTAAAGAACGTTTTCAAAGCATGTCACCTATCTTTAGTTAATGTGGAGGATGTCTAATGATCTTAGAGCATGATTAATGTTTATAAGCATGAGAGTGGCCTCTTTTGTCACTTCTCGCATACGTGCTATTTCATGTTCATATATTTACATGTTACAATGTGATTACATGTTACGTGCTAAAATGCCAATTCACGGAACTAACAAGCTAACAAGTATAACTAGCGTTTCATGGTTGCAACCATCGTGTTGGCCCGAATGTGGTGATCATCCACTAGGCGGTAGAGGGCTTGCCAGTGAATGCTAACCCGCTGTGGAGTATTCTTGCATCACATGGACGGGAGTTCCATGTGTCACGACCCCATTCTCTTAATTGTTGAAACGGTCACTGTTACCACAAGAATGATAGGGAATTAAAATTTAAGCTTACGAATCCTCAAGCCATGGGCTTAAGAAGATCACTCCTCCTAAGTCCGTTAAGGCACAAGACAAATAGCCTGAGCACTATTAACCATAAAATAAAACATCAAACCATATATTACACCAATTCTAGTAACACCCATTATACAACTTCATCACTAATAGATAATACTACAACCACCAAGTTCAAATTTACAAGACCTGGATTCACTATGTTACTTCACACAGGTCCAACTACAACAACTAGGCCCCAAAAGTGTAATGTATCAAATTAATTACATAGTCAAACGTTCACAAGGTTAATACATTACATTGAATAATTCACATGCCTAACTTATTCTAATACAACAAAAGGTTAACCAAAACGAGCAACTAACTCCAGCTTTAGCCCAGGACAACCTGTAATGGTGGAAAAGAAGGGTAAGCTAGATCCTTGCATATAGCTCTGTGAGAAGGTAAACAAGGAAAGGTTTTTGCAAAAGTTTTATCTTTTCATAATCAGTTTGATAAAACATGTCGTGCACACAAGGATATTCGAACGAGAATACAAGATATATAATCAAGATTTTATAACACTAAACAACCTAACTCTTCCAATATATCATTGGGTCCCGACCCTTAGGAGGGTCAATGAGTCTTGAAAGAGAAGGGATGAAAACAGTTGGTTAGCGAGATATACTAGTAAGCCCTACCTCTGACTAGAGGTCTCGTTACTACCTCGGTAGGCGAGATATACCGGCGAGTCCGTTGCTGCCCGGAGTTCTCATTACTACCGCATTCATTAATGGTTGCAACCTAACCGCGCATTTACAAGTCATACACATATACATTTTACATAAACAAACAAGTTTAGTCAATCATATAGTATATTCGAGTACATTCTATATTTCGCATCATGTAAATGTGTCAAGCATTTATTATATAGTCGCATGGACATACAAGCTCCCTTAGTACTAGCACAGCACATAATAACAAGGAATAACAAGAACTTGCAAAACTACTACTTAACATCAACACCTACCAATAGTTTACGGTAGATTCACCAAGTAAATCCAATTCTCCTACATTAGCCTAACTTAGGAGGCAAATCTACCTACTTTCCCAAACTCCAATTAACATTATTTTTTGTATAGAATCGAATCTTATCGAATTTATATAACTCTAGAATCAAACGAAACTCAATTCGGAGTCGAAATGAGTGAGATATGGCCACTACAAAAATACTGCGCAAAGTTGAAAAACCAAGCCGGACGAGTTACTCACCTGGCTTGTTGACCGGCTAGTCATCCGACTTTTCCAGTGAATTTTGTCAAATGTTGGGCGAGTTTAGTCGACCGGCCTAGGCAAAATACACCCGTAAATTCACATTTTTCTGCCCATTTTCTTGTCACCTTTCTCCCAACCTTCAACCAAGATTCCAACATGTTTAAGATGAATTATTAGGCAACATACATGAGTTCCAAATCAACCAAACATTCTTCCAATCAACAATTATCCATCAAATCTCCCAAAACTTCATAAAAGCTCATGAACACCAAATAACATTCAAGCCCCAAAATGCTAGATTCATGCTACTAATTATTCCATACAAGTTTTACATGCTTAATCACATACAAATCAATAACAAGCTCTCCACACAACCTTACAAGGTCATCAATCACAAGTTGGGCAATTCCTAGATCTACAACACACAAAATACTCAATCTCCACATTCTAACTTAGATATGCAAGCAATAGCAATATTAATACACATATACAATCACAATCATGCTCAAATAGCTTTGAAAATGTTTAAGAAAACAACCCTCATCTCAAGGATGCAAGAAAATGCTAGAGTAATGTAGTTGAAGGCAAGAGGAAGCTCAAGAGTGGCTTGAAATGGCTGAAATCAACTTTCTTTCTTCCTCTTTCTTCTTCTTTCTTCTTCTTCCTCCTTCTTCTTCTCTCTTTCCCCTCTCCCTCTCTTAGGCGTGTGTAGGTGTGTGTTTTGTGTGTGTGTGTGTGCAGAATTTTAGTGTGTGTTGAGTGTGTTGTGTGTGTTTTAGTTGATAGGAAATATCTAAAGGCCACAATGCCCACCTTGCTTTTCAACTAAAGCCATATTTTCTAGTTTTCCATTTAGTTCTATTTAAACTTATTTAGTTAGCTACTGTGACGTGCTAAAATCTAATTAATGCCTACGACAACGCATTCATCCAAATGCATGAAATTGAACTTGAATGCACGTTAAACGAAATATGTGCACGTAAAAACGAGGCAAACACACAATAATTAATGTAAATGCATATTAATTGAAATAAATGCATATTAAATGATGCAAGAATATATGAAATGCTATAAAATGTATGTAGGCTCTGTACGGACTGGGTACGGGGTCTCACAACCTCCCCTCCTTAATAGAATTGCGCCCTCGCAATTCCTTTTTCATTCTTAGAATAACTCGATTGCTGAACTCAACCAACTGACAAGAATCTGATTCCATGAAATAGCCAGTCACTACAAATGCATATCTGGTTCCAAGAATTCAAGTGATTGTTGAGGGAGAACACCAATCAATAAACCCCAATTAGGAACTCTAGGTAACACCGTAGAAGAATCCCGAACATGAATACCATATAAGTATAGTGAATTAGAATATCAGATAGGGGTATTGAATATCGAAGACCAGATACCCACGAGAATTCCTCGGATAAAAAGAGCGAAATAAGAATATCGAATACTAATACCATATGAAAATACCGAAGAATACCAAATAAGAATTCAGCAACGAGAATGCCTCATAAGGATATTGATGATTAATATCGAAGAAGAATCCCGAACATGACTATCACATAAGTTTATCGAATAAGAATTTCAGATAGTGGTGTCGAATGCCGAAACTGAAATCAAATAAGAGTTCCCATGAGAAAGCCCCTTAAGAATTTCGAGAAAAGAGGCCAAATAAAGGCTCCGAATAAGCACACCAAAAAGAATACTCAATAAGAAGAATGAACCAAGAATTCTAAAATAGAGTGCCGATTATGATTGTTGAAGAAGAATACGAAATAAGAAGGTCACGTAGAATCTCAGATATTTGATATTAGTTGTCGAATAAGAATTCCGAACCATGATCTCCAACTAAGAGTACTAAATAAGACTCTTAATAGTCAACAGCTTCGCGGTAGGGTGACAATTATATAATCCAATCAACATGAATGCCACAAGACACTTTACAGGTCAATCCATACCCCTATAATTTCATCATTCTTAACAGAAGTAGAATAAGGGCAACAACGACTCTTAACTTCCAACCGGAATTCCCCATGTTCCAACTTCATATACTACTCGATCACCAACTTGACATCATGTATACACGGATTTCAATTAGGTAAAACAACTTCCTACTTGCATATTAACACGTTGCACTCAAGATAATATAAGAAAGGTACCAGCAACTTCGAGGTTAATCAATATTTTAGCTCATAGGCTTATAAATATGGTTTACCTTCAACCATGGCTACTGCCTGCAGTTCGAACACGATTCCTTTGCCATCTAGGACATTCTTTGACTCTATGTTGGTCACTCCCACATCCAAGGCACTTGCTAGACTTTTTCCAACACTGGGCTTCAGTGTGCCCTTTTCGGTTGCAATGAGTACACTTGACGATCTGAGAGGTAGTCACACTTGCTGATGTACCACGAGCTGACTGGGTGGCTGAGGTTTCTTGTTGTGGCCTAGCATCAACTAGTCCTTCTTGACTTTGGCCATGACTTTGAGTGCTTTTACTGGTGGTCGGCCCTTGTGTTTTCCTCCGTTTCGGGCAGTCTTTCTTCTGACCCCTACTCGATTGACCCGACCCTGTCATTTCCTTTTTCTTTCTATTCTCCGCTATTGTTGCAGCAAAAAGGGCCTCACCGTAGGTAAAAAGTTGTAGAAGAACCAAGTTGTCTCGAATCTCTGGCCTCAACCCTTGAATAAACCTTCGGATTCTCTTTTCTGTAGTCTGTACCATTCCCGGGGCATAATGTGATAGTTGATTGAATCGGGCTTCATACTGCACAACAGTCAGATTCCCTTGTTTGAAAGTCATGAACTCATTCATCCAAAGTTTTCCCTTGATCCCGAGGGTTCTTCCAACTATTCTTACTTCACCAAAAAGAAGCACCCCAATATGATATGTACATATGCAATTATGTTACATGAAGAACAAGTATGTATACATGTAATTATATTACATGAAAATCAACTGCAACATAATGCATAATTATTATGTGATGCTACATTGTCACTAAAGTACAAACTAGCATATAGATTTCATATAGACAAGAAGCAGTTATAGCATGGAAGTTACATAAAATTCACACAAGCATGTATAACACGTAACTTCACGTAAGAATATCAAACACATAAGCTTATGTAAGCATACCTAGACTTCCAAGCATATTCCTATCCTAGGTCTTCTACCCACAGACCAGAGGTTCTAAACCCAGACTACGCCTAGCTAACTAGCTAAGCTCTGATACTACTTTGTCACGACCCCATTCTCTTAATTGTTGAAATGGTCTCTGATACCACAAGAATGACAAAGAATTAAAATTTAAGCTTACGAATCTTTAAGTGTTCAGGGATCGTGATGCCACAGGCTTAAGAAGATCACTCATCCTAAGTCCGTTAAGGCACAAGACAAATAGCTCGAGTACTATTAACCATAAAATAAAATATCAAACCATATATTACACCAATTCTAGTAACACCCATTATACAACTTCATCACTAATAGATAATACTACAACTACCAAGTTCAAATTTACAAGACCTGGATTCACCACGTTACTTACACAAGTCCAACTACAACAACTAGGCCCCAAAAGTGTAATGTATCAAATTAATTACATAGTCAAGTGTTCACAAGGTTAATACATTACATTAAATAATTCACATGCCTAACTTATTCTAATACAACAAAGGTTAATCAAAACGAGCAACTAACTCCAGCTCTAGCCCTGGACAACCTGTAATGGTGAAAAAGAGGAGTGAGCTAGATCCTCACATATAGTTTAGTGAGGAAGGAAACAAGGAAATGTTTTTGCAAAGGTTTTATCTTTTCATAATCAGTTTGATAAAACATGTCATGCACACAAAGATATTCGAACGAGAATACAAGATATATAATCAAGATTCCACAACACTAAACAACCTAACTCTTCCAAGATATCATTGGGTCTCGACCCGTAGGAGGATCAATGAGTCTTGAAAGAGAATGGATAGAAACATTTGGTAGGCGAGATATACCAGCAAGCCTTACCTCTGACTGGAGCTCTCCATACTCCCTCGGTAGGCGACATATATCGGCGAGCCTGTTGCTGCCCGGAGTTCTCGTTACTACCCCATTCATTAATGGTTGCAACCTAACCGCACATTTACAATTCATACACATATACACTTTACATAAACAAGCAAGTTTAGTCAATCATATAGTATATTCGAGTACATTCTATATTTTGTATCATGTAAACGTGTCAAGCATTTATTATATACTTGCATGGACATACAAGCTCCCTTAGTACTAGCACAACACATAATAACAAGGAATAACAAGAACTTGCAAAACTACTACTTAACATCAACACCTACCAATAGTTTACGCTAGATTCATCAAGCAAATCCAATGCTCCTACATTAGCCTAACTTAGGAGGCAAATATACCTATTTTTACAAACTCCAATTAACCTGATTTTGATATATAATCGAATCTTGTCAAATGTAGATAACTCTAGAATCAAACAGAACTCAATTCGGAGTTGAAATGAGTGAGATATGACATCTACAAAAATACTGCGCAAAGCTGAAAAACCAAGCCGGACGAGTTACTCGCCTGGTTTTTCGACCGGCTAGTCATCTGGCTTTTTCAGTGAATTTTATCAAATGCTGGGCGAGTTTAGTCGACCGGCTAGTCAACCGGCCTGGGCAAAATACACCCGTAAATTCACATTTTTCTTCCCATTTTCTTGCCACATTTCTCCCAACCTTCAACCAAGATTCCAACATACTTAAGATGGATTATTAGGCAACATACATGAGTTCCAAATCAACCAAACATTCTTCCAATCAACAATTATCCATCAAATCTTCCAAAATTTCATAAAAGCTCGTGAACACCAAATAACATTCAAGCCCCAAAATGCTATATTCATGCTACTAATTTTTCCATACAAGTTTTACATGCTTAATCACATACAAATCAATAACAAGCTCTCCACACAACCTTACAAGGTCATCAATCACAAGTTGGGCAATTCCTAGATCTACAACACACAAAATACTTAATCTCCACATTCTAACTTAGATATGCAAGCAATATCAATATTAATGTACATATACAATCACAATCATGTTCAACATACTTTGAAAACCTTTAAGAAAACAACCCTCACCTCAAGGATGCAAGAAAATGCTAGAGTAGTGTAGTTGAAGGCAAGAGAAAGCTCAAGAGTGGCTTGAAATGGCTGAAATCAACTTTCTTTCTTCCTCTTTCTTATTCTTTATTCTTCTTCCTCCTTCTTTTTCTCTCTTTCCCATCTCCCTCTCTTAGGCGTGTGTGGGTGTTTATTTTGTGTGTGTGTGTGTGTGCAGAATTTTAGTATATGTTGAGTGTGTTATGTGTGTTTTAGTTGGTAGGAAATATCTAAAGGCCACAATAACCACCTTGCCCTTCAATTAAAGCCATATCTACTAGTTTGCCATTTAGTTCTAGTTAAACTTATTTAGTTAGCTTGTGTGACATGCTAAAATCTAATTAATGCCTATGACAACGCATTCATCAAAATGCATGAAATTGAACTTGAATGCACGTTAAACGAAATATGTGCACGTAAAATGAGGCAAACACACAATAATTAATGTAAATGCATATTAATTGAAATAAATGCATATTAAATGATGCAAAAATATATGAATGCTATAAAATGTATGTAGGCTCTGTACGGACTGGGTACGGGGTCTCACACCATGGGCATGGGTCGTAGGTTTATGGGTGCACCAAGAGCCCATTGGCGTACAGGGTTTGCCATCACTAAAGAGAAGAGAAGAGAAGAGAAGAGAAGAGTTGTAGCCCGCATGGACGGAGTGTTTCATGGGGTTAATACTCGCAGGGACGGAGCGTTCCATGGAGTTCGCGTGCAATATCCTTTTATACGTGTTTAATTCGCATTTAAAGTTATAATGCTTTCAAGTTTATTATGTAAATGTTACATTCTCGAGTTTTTTTTAAAAATGATTTAGTCTCACGTACCTTTACATATTTAATGATGTTATATGAATGTCTTATATGTATTGCACGAAAATGGCTTTCGAAAATGTCCTCGTTTATTCCTTCCTCGCTGAGCATAAGTGTATGCTCACCCTTTTCATCTAACATTTTTCAGGTAAGGCAGTGTCTGATTCTCCCGAGTTAGTGCCAGAAGCTCAAGAGTCCTTTAACTGTTCTTAGCTTGAGGTGGATGTTAGTTAGGGGCAATTATGTGAATGTAATTATATTTTATTTTGAGATGTAAATAGCCTTGTTTGTATATGTTGTGGAAAGTTGTAATTAAAGTTAGTTAGACTAGTAGCGTAGTGGTCTGTAAATTGGTTAAATATCTATTTTGGACATCCTTAATGTCTTGTAGCAGGCTTATGTTGATACTAAAACAAGAAAAATTAGCTAGAACTGTCTTATAAGTTAGAATTTGGACTTAATGTAAATATATTTGGTGGTTGTTGGGTGATGATTATTCTACATTCAGGTGTGGATAGTCTTAGAAATAAGGAAAAACTTTGTCCGTTTTCCCTCATTTTTCATGCCGGGGTTAAGGACAGGTTGAGATTAGTGGAATTAATAGTGGTCCTAATTCCGTGAGGGGTCGGGGCATTATATTTGCTTAGCTGCAACCCCTATGGGGTGCTTCAGGCTTTCACTTAGCTGTAACCCCTATGGGTGCTTCAGGCTTTTACTTAGCCACAACTCCTGTGGGGTGCTTCAGGCTTTTGCTTAGCCACAACCCCTGTGGGGTGTTTCCGGCTTTCACTTAGCCGCAACCCCTGTGAGGTGCTTCAGACTTTTACTTAGCCGCAACCCCTGTGGGGTGCTTCAGGCTTTAATTTAGCCACAACCCCTATGAGGTGCTTCAGGCTTTCATTTAGCCACAACCCCTGTGGGGTGCTTCAGGCTTTCACTTAGTCGTAACCCTTGTGGGGTGCTTTAGGCTTTCACTTAGCCACAACCCCTGTGAGGTGCTTTAAGCTTTTACTTAGCCACAACCCTTGTGGGGTGCTTCAGGCTTTTACTTAGCCGCAATTAAGATTGAGGAGAAACCCCAATCCTTTTTGTTACTAGAAAGGTCCTGACAAGTGAGAGGCCAAAAAAAACTTAAGATGGAGCTGAGGTTGGTGTAGTAGTGGGTAAGGATAGTGTTTGGGGTAGTAATTTCATGTCTTGAGAATGCTCTACCTCTTCCCTTAAGTAATCTTCCTCCTCCCACCTCTTTCCATGCTAGAAACCAATTTCCCATAATTATTTTCCCATCAAATCCCGTAAATTAGATTCGTACATAATTAGTATCATCGATTTGTCTCATTCATTTCACATTCTAATCCTTTTTCATCTTTCCTGGTTTACTCTCTACGTGGGCTGAGGCCTTCACCGGCCTTACACCCTCTCTTCCATCATGGGCCCAGGTACTATAGCCCACTATAAGGGGTATTATATTAGAACCCTCAACTCATCTCACATCTTTTTGTCTACAAGAAAACATCATTAGAAATCTCCCTGAGGAAAAAAACTTCAAAACCTCTAGACGTTCTAAAATGCCTGAAAGTTTTAAAATGTCTAGACCTGATTTATGTGTAAGGTGTGACCTTACGTACGCGTGAAACTCACCCACCACTAATAATGTAGATGCTCCACAAACTAGTATGTTCAGGAAAATGTTTTTCCCACCTGTCTTATCACCCCTCAACACCTCTCTTGTCACCCCTTAATACCCCTCTTATATTAAGAGTAAACAAAGTATTTAAATAATGGTGAACATAACTAAACAAACCACCCCATTAATGTACCTCTGTGAACTTTAAAAATAAAAGATAAAAAGATTGGACATTATTAATTAAGATCCAATCACAAATCATCCCCTGTTTCTCTTGCATAGCCTGCTTGATTCTCATTAGATTTGAGAAACATAAAAAAGAATTTTGCATCTTGAAATGTCTGCACTTAAAAAAACTTGTCACGCACCCACTGAAGCATGAAATTTTAAAAGCTTGTTCAAACAATCCTCAGTGGAGCAAGAAAGAATATTAACAGTGCTCCTTTCCACCTACAGATGAAGTTTTGATTGGTATATTACTAATGTTCGTTTCGTGATAGCCAACATTTTCACTGTTACATTCAATTAACTTCAGTACAATGCTCTTATTATACTTTTTATGCCGCTACCTCAGAAAACACATCATTCAATAACTAAAAGCCACTTATAGAGATAGACTTGAATCCTATTGTAATGTTAGAGAGATCCAATGGCAGTAAACTGATAATGTCATTATGATGAAATAATTTGGACAGTTCATCACCATCGGATCTTCCTCATAATGTTGGGGATCCAAATCCGAGACAGATACCCCACCCCATCCACAGCTCTTGATCTTCAAGTATAACAACCAAAACTTCACTAGAAATTGCCTGCTTCTACCCCTTCAAGTTAAACCCCACCAACAGCAAACAGAAACATATGGAAGAAAGCATATTCTACAAAGTAACATTCCTCAGCTGATATAAGCACAAGCTATCTTTAGAGTACTCATACTTCAATACAGCCTTACAGCTTAACCACCTCACCAACTTTTCTTCTCTTCTAGCATCATTCAAAACTTTGACTGTAAGATACAATACAACAACACAACAACTGGAAAGTATCAATCTAGCATCATCCTTGCTTTACATTCTAGTCAACAACTTTTCTTCACCAAGCTTCTCCAAAAGATTTACTTTCTAACTAATTAATGATTTATAATGGACGAACCTCATAAAAACTAATAGGGGCATAGGGTGGTACAGCTAAATAATCTAATTCAAGAAAAATTAGCAAGAGATGAAGGATCTCCTACATTCCGTTACATAGAAAGGTTTCACCTAATAGCAATCAACTCCAAAAATTATTCTCCATTAGACTTGGAGTCGCCCAGAGAGACTTCGTCGGCAAACAAGGGCAAATTATATTTTATCCCTGTGAAATCCTCTCGTTTCCATTTGCCAACTGAAGTTTGATAGTTTTCGGTTTCTCCACTCCATTGGTATTCTTCACTTTAGTTCACATTGACACCAATCACTAACTCACTTCACATATATATTTCTGTTTGATGTATAGTATGAAACCTCTACTTTTCCAATGCAAGTATGACAGCATGAACAGATAGGTCTTCAGTGACAGGGAGATCATATTCTGAAAATAGAATTTAGCTCACAACGACCTCCCAAACTACTATGATCTCAAATCTTTCAATGACAATAATGAATTAGCCAGTAGTTGAGAAACTTAACACTTTAGGAGGCTTTTCAACTATACCAAAAGACACAAAAATGAGGCATGTTTGAAAATATTAATAGAGAAAAAGAAAAATGCGCTCCGTCACAATCTGTGCTTAAGGTGTCAAGGCATTACCAAAATATAAAGCATAAACATTAAACAACACTAAAATTGAGATGATAATATCCTATGTTGCCTTTACTTATTTATGGAATTGGAATGTGTTAAGAATGACATTTGAGGAAATTGAGAAAACAATGATTCAATGATTGTTCCATGACCTGTTTTGCTTAACATTGCAGATTCATTTATCTCCAGTTGTATATCTGGATCTCGCCAAAGGTTTTCTTCTTCAGTTGATCTCTGCAAAACAATTCGAGACGCGTGTCCCTTCTTTCTCATTTGAAGGCATATTTCGTTAGGGCTATTTGCAGTCAATGTGACCATGTATAACCATCCCCTATCTGATAAAAGCTTGTCAGCAACAGGCAAAATCTTGTCAATAACACTTCTGCCATCCTCTCCTGCGGCCCAGGCAGACACAATCCCTTCAAAACCTCAATTATGAAAAAAGAAATATCTAATTTTTGTATAAAAAAAATAACTGAAAAAAACTCAAAGTAATGAACTTTCAAACCAATATAGAACAAACAATGCAAAACCCATATAAGGAATTATTCAAAAAAAAAAAGGTAAAGAATATGTTATACAAAAGCTATGCAGATCAATAAACTATGTGTCATCAACTTAAAAGCCAGAAAAAAATAAACAAATAAAGAAAGAATATAGAAATTTTACCTTGATGGAATCCAACGAACCGTGGCCGGACACGGAGGCAGGGAGGCAGAGGTGGTGGTGAAGGATGGAAAAAATTACTGCTTGCCGGTGGCACACAAGAGGCAGCAGTTTACTGAAGTGGCAATGGTTCAGTTTAGGATTAGTCGTTCTTTGTGAGAGCAATTTTGGCAGTAAATGGGATTCCAAGTAGTCCGGGCATAGTTGTAAGGATTATATAAAATATACTTTCAATTTTTTTTTCTTTTTTTGGGTCAAACATGCCATTTGGGTTTGATATTTTAGCCAATTATATCAATTTTGTTCAGATTAAATCATTTCAATTCTTAATTTATTTTTGATTAAGATAAGGATTTGATTATTTATTAAAAAATTCCAAAAAACAATTCTTGAGATGAGATGAAATACTCGGTTATATGAGAAAAAAAATGTTTTTATATAGTGATAGCAATTTATTGTTAGATTATACATAGATAATCATAAATTTTAAGATTCTAAACAATTCCACGTAATATCAATTGAATTTTAAATGAAATCTCATGTTTTTTAAAAATGGTTTATTAGTTTGTAATCACTTATTTTATACTTGACTAAGTTGAGTGGGACTTCTTTCAAGCTCTTCTTGAGAAAATGGGATTTTGTCAGCTTTGGACGGGTTGGAATATGAGATGCATCTCCTCAGTCTCCTATTATGTGGTCCTTAATGGTGAACATCTCCCATCGTTCTTCCCTTCTCGTGGTCTTCGTCAAGGAGATCTACTATCCCATTTCCTCTTCACCATAGTCAGTGAATCTCTTTAAAAAATGATCAATCAAAAAGTTTCCTCTAATTACCTCCAAGGTTTGCAAAATCACTCGCTCCTCTCCTCAACTTACCCACATTTTCTTTGCCGATGATTCCCTATTTTTCTTAAAAGGTTCGAAAGAAAATTTCATTGCCCTTTAAGGACTGCCTCTATTTCTATTGCTTTGCCTCTAGGCAAATAATTAATATTAACAAGTCAAGCATCCTCTTTAGCTCCAACACCCCCCTGACATCAAGAATGAGCTTTGTTCTATCCTTCGCATCCCTCAAATCCACAATCTCGGGAAGTACAAGGTCTGCCTACGGATTGGGGTAGATCTAAAATCTAAGCTCTAAATTGGATTAAAGACCGTATTCAATCTAAAATCTCTGGTTGGAAAGAGAAATACCTCTCTAAAGGGGGAAAAGAGGTTCTCATTAAAGCAGTGCTTCAAGCCATTCATTCTTACGTCATGTCTATGTTATGAACCCGATAGTTGTGGATTACTCTAATTATGCTAATAGCCCAACCCAAATGACGGAGCCCAATTCAGCTGATCAACCAAGTTCAGTGGCTAGAAATAGTACACGAGCCAAAAACATTCCTGAGCATCTGATGTACTACGTGGCTTGTAGTTAGAGTTGTTAAGCTGTTTTAGCATATGATGTGAGCAGGCATTTATATATCCATGAGTGGTGTAACAGAGGGGGCGAAACAATTCAGTTGCTCATTTATATTTTTCTTCTTCTTCTTGTTTAATTTTTTTTGTAACTTTTCTTTTCATATTTCCCGCCATTAAATCAATTCAGCTATTGTTCTTTCTTTTTGGTTGTTTTTCTTCTCCCCAAAATTCAAGATCGTTACATTGGTGCTCTCGTTGAGAGTTTCTTTCATGGCGAACGGAACAACACTCGACACTGTGGAAGAGACGGTGAAAAAGTTGGAACAAACTGTAGCCAAGTATTATCAACGACTCGATGCCCATCAACAAGCACTTGGCGACCTCGTTTTCAAGATCTCGTTGCTTGAGAGCAAACTTGATCGAGTTCTTCAGCTCATAATTGAAAAAATTGGAGCTTTCCCTCTAGCGACAACTTCTTGAACGATAACGACGATGGCCCCATCCACACCTACAACTAGAACAATCATTAACCAACTAGCCAAATTGGACCCACAACCACACTTCGAACATGACATTCAACCTGATGATCTAATGCCCAGAGACAGAAATGTGGGCGGTGGAGAAAAACACAAAACTGCTTTTTTTTTTCTCTTCCTTCAAATATGTCCTTCATTTTTCCCTCTGCAATGGAAAAAAATTCAAGCAATTCAAATCAAACGTCGCCACCAGTAACTGACGATGTAGATAATGTTTTCAACAAGTTCGATGCGAACAGTGATAGCAGAATCTCGATAGCAGAGTTGGAGGCTATTCTCAACGCTCTAGGCTCGAAAGCCTCGCCGGAGGAGCTTCAGCGCATAATGGTAGACTAGATGTTAACGACGACGGTTCTATTGACTTGAAGGAGTTCCCGGCCTTCCAATGCGGTGGAGACGACGCCTTCAACACATTTTTTGTTAGCGAAAGTGACCCACTTCACTCATGGCCCCTACACAATTGGCAAGGAAATTGTGGATCTGTGCCTGGATAAAATCAAGAAGCTAGCAGACAATAGTGGTCTGCAAGGATTTTGGGTGTTCTATGTTGTGGGTGCTGGAGCTGGATCTGGGCTTGAATCTCTGCTTTTGGAGAGGTTTTATGTTGACTATGGAATGAAATCCAAGCTTGGCTTCGACATTGAACGACGCATAGGCTCATCTCTCAGGTTATATCATCAAAAATTGTTTGTTCAAATTCCTAAATCAGATTTGTTAATGTGGAAAGTGAGGAAAAAGGGTAGGATTCGGGTTCCGATGGCTATACAATTAAGGATGTTTGGTGATCAAAGGGAAAGGGTTGACTTGGGTGATAAAGGCGTGTAGGTGATGAAATTTTTTTGTAAAAATGTATACAAATGCTCATAAAGCAACACATGGCACTCTTGGTTGTTATTTTAGAATATATAATGAATTATATGTGCGGTAACTTTTCAACAGTTGCACTTAGATTCCAGACCTTATGGGATCATTCTATTTCAGCCTAAACCTTTCTCTAATGGACTCTGAGTCAATTAGACATTAACTCCAACAACAATTGACTCTCAATTATAATTAATTCAACTTATTATGCAAGCCAATTTCCCAAATTGACCCCGACCATAAGTCAAATGTTTGACTATCAAACTTTCTCTCTCAATTGGTTATTCGAATAGTTTCCAAAACCTATTCTGACCATATGCAATATATCACATCTTTGCTTCTAGATGGAATACGAGAAAGTCCTCGTGCTAGTGTGACTTCTCTATTCTATCCCTCATAGTTCTATCCCTACGCTTGTGTGCGATCCTGTAGGTTTGAGTGTTAAGACAGTAGTAGTTGGGACAAGTACCAATTAACCTATCTCTACTAGAACACCTTCTAGTTGCTACTAATCGAGGTTGACATCTAGTAACACTCTCCGACGACTGGATGACTCGAATGCTCAAATCAAGGTTTCTTATCCAAGAACCTTTTGGCTACTAGTTAACTTGCAATTCATTCTTTCCACTAGATGTACCATACTAACCCTAGGGTATGGTTAACATTAGTCAAACCCTCATAGGTCTGTCCTTATACTATCATAGATGCTATGTTGACTTTCTTTTTATGATCTACTCATGGCACCATGGCCATGGATTTTATGTCAATATCCATGTGAGACGACATAGGACATTTTCCCTTTCATCTAGGGTAGTGGATTCCCATAGCAATACTTACTAGCTTCACAAGTACTTGACTGCACTTGATCCCTATTTAATCAGATCTTATATTCCTTCCTTTTGTCCAAGACCAAAGTACAGTGAGTTACTCACAAGCTACTATGGTGTCCTCAAGTTAGAGGATTATTTTGCACAATTATCACTTGAGAACCTACTCATTGACTTAGGAGGATAAAGCCCCTATTGAGTATTCTCAACGGACCGTGTCCGATGCATATATCTCTTTACGCACTCATGTATTAGCCTTGACATCTTATGCCACTTGGTTGATGAGATCAACCTCGGTGGGACTAACTACATGTCAGTCTTGGCAGATTCATCAATGCCTAATCTTGATGAATCTTACGACCAAGGACAAGTTTTAAAAATGTCTCAGGTGTTGATTCTCATCCACCATAAACTCTTATAGTTCGACCCCATAACGACATATCCAAGAGCTTTATCAATTATACATAATATGCAATTATACAAACATGCAAGAGTATAAAAGATAAAGGTGAACACCATTTGGTACTTTTACTCGATTAAAACCATGTTACAAGGATTGTCTTTTACACAATATCTTTTATCATTCTACACCGAATGATTGTCTTAAAGGGCATATTTTTAACACCCATTCCCAACCTTATACCCACTGTCAGCTACCCCTAAATCCCTTAAACCCCAATCCCCGAATCTACAATCCCCTTCGCACAAAAAAAATGAAATCCCCAATTCCAAAATCCCTAAATTTGCCAACCTTATCCCTAAATCCCCACACCCTCACAATCCTCTAGATCCTAGGATTTTAATGCCCTTAACCTCAAAACCCCACCACTGACCGCTACCCCTAACCCTCCTACACGATAAAACCAAAAATATGTGTATATTTTTTTTTGGTCAGTGGTATTTGTATGTGTTTATGACTACATATACGTGTTATTCGCTTATGTATTATTGTTCACGTGTGTGTATAGGTATATATGTTGGTGCATGTGTGTTTGTGTATGCGTGTGTGTTTGTGTGTGTGTTTGGTATGTGATCAAGGTGGATATGTGTGTTTGATGTATGAAGAAAGTAACTGGGTATATGTGTTTGGTTTGTGAAGAAGGTGAGTGGGTATTTGATGAAGAAGAAGAAGAAAAGTGTGTGCATGTGTGTGTGATGAAGAAGAAAGGTGTTAGGATATGTTTAGGGTATTTTTGTCAAAAAACTATGGAAACATGATTCGTTCTATTAAGTTTTTAATAGAACATGGACAGAAGGGTTAATATGTGGATTTTTTAAAAGGTAAAGGGTAATAAGTATCATCATGTGTCAAGTTAAGGAGTACAAGGTGGATTTAACATTTCTTTCTATTCTTCTCATCTTCAAAAGCCAAACTTGTTTTTTCTTTGGCTGAAATCTATGGATTTGGGGTAAAACGGACTGTTTGACCTTTCTTCTTGGTCAATTTTGGTATCTTGCATCAAATAATATGCGTTTCATACATTTGTGTTAAAAATTTGCACAACCGGCAATGGCAGATGCACATGGGGGCTAGTAGGGGTTACAGCTGAAGACCGCTTTATCGTGCTTTGGGCTTCATCTACTATCTCTATTATTCAAAAAATGTTGTGTTTAGTAGATGTAGTTTTCTAGGCTTTGTCCCTCTACTATGTTGTTGGCCTTTGCAAGGCTATTTGTGGGCTAATGTTAGTTGTAGCTTTGGTTGCCAATGCCATTAGGGTTTATTATTTTCGCGTTCATAACATTTTGCTTGAATTTTTAGTGTCCAAAGTGTACTAATAGAGTTTATAATGATGGGCATCGGCTTATTTGGGCCATTATATGTGTTAGAAGGTGCGGAAGGTAGAAGAATCAGTCTAAGGCTATGCTCTAGGTTCTGGGAAGTTAATTTAGTCACTCAATTCAGTCACACCCGATGTATTGGCTTAGCAGGAAAATTAAGTTGTATATGATTTTAATCGAAGAAATTTATTCTTACTTTATAGTGAACAGTGAAATGAAGATGAACTTATTGGGCTTGGCCATTAGGCAATTAGTAGTATGTTGTAGGCTTTGGCCTGTTTGGACTATTGCTGTGTTGTTTTGTTGTTTTTGATTGTGCTTGGCCTATTCTATATAATTTTTTCCTATTGTTAGGTCTAGTTAGTTTGGGTTCACTTATTTATAATTCTAATTTCATAATAAAAGTTTCTGTTTAAACAAAAAGATATACACACATACACAAAAAACTATTTGGGCCAATATGAAATGTAGTTCTCTTTCAAAAGACAATTTATCTCTCTCTTTGAAAGAAAAAGTAAAACCAACTTGCCTCGTAGAATATAAAGATAAAGGGCAATGCACCTTATCAAATTGAACTCTTAAATCGCGTCAGTTAACCTTATTTAGTTATTTATACTCATTTTAAGGCTTCGCATATACCTAAATTAAGCTAACAATTGTTATCATGTTACATTTTTTAGTTCCAATATTTCAAATCAAGCATGATTTCCAATGGAACTTTCTGTGCAAGTTCCTACTTCCGGCTTTCGAGCCTTGTTTAACTTTGTCTGCTTGCTTTGGTCCTACTTTTGGTTATTTATTTAGTTTGCTATTTGTTGATTCATATTTGGATTTTGCTCACATATGTGTGTTTTCTGATAAGGTAAAAATATAAATGTAGTCTTTGGTTTATCATCTGCGCTAGCCCTACAAAATGAACAATACAAAAATCTTGGGAATAAGTTTAGATGATCAAGTTAGCATTGTTATATAAAAAAGTCAAAGTGGAATAACTTAAAAAAAGTGAGTGTGTTTAAATAAGTATGAATCACCATTGTGTGTTGTGGAATGGGGTATTTATACTATCGTTGAAAAAGGTCCCATGAAATTTACTGGCGCACGGGTTCTCTCCCGAGCTCCACTTTACTTATGAGAAAGGGAATCTTAGTCGACAAGACTCCTAATATTTCAATACTCATCCAAGAAATTTCCTCACATTTTATGGAAGTCTTGAGAATATTCCTGTGATTCTCGGAAGGTTGGGTGTCTCAAGCTCTTGCTCTGACTTTGATATACTCCTGTAGAGATAGTCAACTTGATCATGCTTACAATCTGGTCCATCTTAATTGTTGTGATCAACTCAAATGTGTCAAGCTCTGAGCTAAAGCCCCAGACCTGCAGACGAGACTGGTGTTATAAGCATAAGAAATAACTACTTGGTCCTCTTTTATTAGCCTAAAATGGTTAACCCAAGTTCTTCCATCTACCCACAACACCTACTTAAAAACTATTCATGTACATTATCTCTCACTGATGTGGAACATTATACACGTCTCCCGTTAAAAGTCTAACGTCCTTATTAGGGACACATATACCCAAGATTAACCAGACGGTGCAGGATTCTAGAGGTGGTTCTCATTGCTTTCCTGGCGTAGCACTTTGTATAGTACTTAGCTCCTGCACCTACGAGTTATTGACTTTGAATACCATTCTATCATGCCCTGAGCCTAGAACCTTAGGCTCGGAAGTGATACTAGTGCTTTAAGCATAAGATAATTACTTGGACCTCTTTTTCACTAGCCCAAAATATTTAACCCAAGTTATCCCTTATACCCACAATACCTATTTATAAACTATTTATGTACACTATCTCCACATGATGTAGGACATTATAGAGTAATCAACCAATATCATTTTCTTTTCTTTGGCCGGTGTGTACTCAATGTCTTGTAAAATCGATCTTTAAAATGGCTCTAACATGTTTTGTTAGCCTATCTTCACAAGAGAACCAATGGCCAAAGCTAGACCTGTGGAGTTCCCTATTTTTATCAAAAGGCCTTTGCCCGATCATGAATATGGGAGGGATTTGATCGTGATCATGCAGTTAATCTATTTGACTAATCATGCCTTGAATAAGTCCATTGGTTGAGAATTAGTCAAAGATTGAGGAATATGCAATGTTAAACAAGCTCATGAAGATTGGAGTTATGATCTAGAAGATGATGATCAAACAAAAGGCATCCTCCAACTAAAAGCTCAACAATAATCAACATGCTTAGCAAGCTCAAATTCCATGGTGGTGAAGATCCATAACGATTCAATTGTCTTTCTCCATAAAGATCTCCCAATAAAGAATGAAGAGAAGAGGTAGTCACAAGGATGGATACGTTGGCATCATAAGGGGTAGTGGCTAACTTAATGTAGTTTGACTTTGATATGCTCGGTAAAGCTCAATATTTGTTTAAAACTTCCTATGGAAAAATGTCTTTGCCTTTTAAACTTCTTTGAGAAACATTTTAATTGAATCAAATTGTCTCTCTCTTGCAAAAAGGAATTTTCTAAAAGAATGCAAAAAGATTTTTGTCAAAAGTGGCTTTCAAAATGACTTGACTTGCTCCGGTCCTTAACTCAACAAGCCGGTAGAAGCAAAGACGATCGACCATGTCAACTGACGACACAATCGGCTATTCCAGTCCAGGTCAATCAAGGAAAGTCAGTTGACTACATCAATCGACTTTGTCAACAGGCTCTTCTAGAACAAGTTGGTCAATGAATGCCGGTTAAGCATGTCAACCGGCTCCTCAACCGACTTTTGAAAATTATAGTTGTTACTTATCCATTGGAAAGTTCTTCTATATATTTTCAAACACCTCCAATTCTATTTTCACATCTTCTATCAACAAACAATTGATCCTAAGCTTTCATATCATTCAAAGCGCTTTGCTTACACAGTTATTGAGCTTTAACTTGTAAATCATTGAGCGTTCAAGAGAGTTTTAATTGTATTCATCTACTCTTGAGAGTTATTCATTGTACTTAACACTTATTCTACTCTTGTTGTGAGATAAACACTCTAGAGCTATCTTTGAAAGATTCATAGTATAATGAGTGCTTGTTATCTTCTTTGTGGACTTAAAGAAGTGAACATGCTTGTACTACTCTTGTGGCCTCAAGATTGTAAGGTTGGTTTGTGGTTCACCAACTTTTGACAAAGCAACTCTAGTAGAACTAGTGAAAATCCTAAAGGGAGATAACCTTATGTGGTGGATGTGTATTAGCGAACCACCATAAATTATTGTGCTTGTTCTCTTTCTCCTTTCCTCTACTTGCTTTTATTATTTGTACCCTCTACGTATTTGATATCTTGCTTGTGTGAATTGCAATAGATTGTATTAAAATTTTAATTGATAGTAATTGGCCAAATACTTAATTCACCCCCTCTTAAATGTATTTGCCCTACCATGTTTCTTTTCTATTGTTTTGCATTTTTCTTTATGCCATTTTTGTCATTTGACACCATCATCATATCATAAATTTTATGTAATTTTGCAATGCAGTGACATCTTACTTCCACACATGTTTTGTCATTTGTTACTTTTTGTGTCAAACATGTATCAACATCAATGCTCCAAACAAACTACTGTTTCATTTTTTTTTTCCAAAAAACCATAATTTGTTTTGGTAAAAAAAACCATCATTTCAAAGACAAGTGATTGCCGTTTGAAGAATTTTTTGGAATGGCTGTCGTTTTTAAGAATTTGTCTGTTTGTTATGTTGGTTTGAGTTGATGTTAATATCTCATTTTCCGACAATAAATAAAATAAAAAACTCAGATAGAGAATCGACCGTGAAAAAAAAGGACATAAAAAAACTAAGCAGTAAAAGACTATGTTCATAAATTAATGAACATTGGTGAGAAGTACATAAGGAAAATTGTACAAATGGTTCTTATTGTTTTTTTTAAATTTTAAATTCGTTTCTATTGTTTAAAATTAGTCAATTTAGTTTCTATTATTTTTCAAAAAAATTTAATTCGTACATATTATTCAAAATTAGCAATTTAGTCTCTATTATTTTGTAAAAAATTTCAATTTAGTCACAACTTTTTTAAATATTGAGAATAATTCGAATTTTATATAAAAATAATAGAGACTAAATTAAAATTTTTTTGAAAAAATAATAAGTACTAAATTGACTAATTTTGAATAATAAGAACGAATTTAATTTTTTTTAAAATAATAAAGATTAAATTAACTAATTTAAAATAATAAAAACAAATTTAAAATTTTAAGACAACTATAGGAACCATTTCCGCCATTTCTCCAAGTACATAATGACGGTGGCTATGCTGCTTATCGGGAAGCATCGTTTTGGTGGTTGGTGACATTAAAATAAGACTGCATTCCGTAACATGCTAGAACAACAGATTGTGGTATAAAATAAAATATTTGTAATAATAATATTACTTTGCAAATTGATTGTGTCTAGAATATCTCTTATGTGTAACACTGAGATGAAATTCTTTTGGTGGCTAATGCCATTTTATGATAGAGACGGGAGAAAAAGGAAACCAAAAATTGGCAATTGAAAAGAGAAAAAGAATTTTTTTTTTTTTTGGTCAAGAGAAAAAGAATTTGACAAAAAGAAAAAGAGAAAAGAATGTTAAATATATGACAAAAGCAGCAAAAAGTTATGGGAGCAAGATGAAAATTGATGTGTGAGAAAAGGGACTTTTTTTATATCATCATATTTTTGTTATCTATTTATTATTTTTTATATAAATACTTAATTTATAAGCTAAAATAAATGATATAAATAAAAAAAAATTATTAATTTACCATACCAACGTACCATCAACACAAGCAATCAAACTCTTCAGTTCTTTCATTTCATTGTTTGCCATATAAGGTACGCTTTCTTTTTCATTTTCCCCCTTCTTATTCTTCCTTTTTATGCATGCATGCATGACATTTTTCAGTTTTGCTCAGGGGCAGAGGTGCGGAGGAAGGGGGCCCCCCTAACCTCCAAAAAAAAAGAAGAAAACTTAATGAATTTTTTTTGAAAAAAAAGATTTGGCTCTTAAAGTAAAAAGTTAAAAAGGTATAGAAATCTTCAAAAATATGAAGTTAGTTTAGTGGTTAGTCACAATAACTAACATGTTGAGGGTATGGGTTTAAGTCACCACACTTACATTTTTTTGCCAGTTTTTTGCTAGTATATGTGTATCTATTACTGCTTGTTTTGATTTTATTTTTTTATTTGATAAATATATATAACTTTGAGGTACGAAAATACAATACTAAAAAAAGTTTGGTCTTCCAACATTAAATTTTTTACTCCGCTCCTAATAAAAGATTATTAACGTAAAAGTTTTGGATAACTTCTCAATGATCGAAAACATTCGTAAATTGTAAGGGTTAGTGAGCTCATATATAAAGGGGCATAGTGTTATGTGTATTGTAAGAAAGCACCCCCAAGCACTTGATCAGAGCCAGCTTGTGTCTTCGGTCCGAGATATGGTTCATGGCTTGAGTCTTACAATTGTATTTTAAGTTATAGGTGAATTATTCCGTGACATAAATTGGTAGGAGTCATCATTAACGGTGGGTCTAGAAGATAGAGATATAATAATTATATGTTGAAATCTTGATGTTGACAAATACAATATAAGCGTGCTTATTTATACGCCTCATAATTTGACGAACAAGAATATAAATGATGTTGATGAATAAACAACTTTAAATGCAAGATGAGTATCACAACTACACAAGCCAAACGATGAAGTGATATGAATCTACCCATGTTTATAATTGAAGAGAGGTGATTGAATAGTACCATATTTTTTAGAGCAAAAGAGAAGGGAATATATATATATATATATATATATATAACGGACAAGATAACAAAAGTCATAACAGAAAGCGGAATAAACAGGGGTAATAGACAGATAAATAAAGGAATAACAGAGAAGATGAAGATAAAAGGAGAATAAATCTCTTACTTGTTATTAACTGTGAATGGAAGTTGTGTTACACTGTTGGTTGTACAGGAGTACAATGTGCAAAGAGTGATACCGAATTAAAATAAAAATTTAGAGGGAAAGAAAATTCGGATCCTATGTGAATGAGACAGACTCTGTCTTATATAGGATATCGAATCTGAAAAATGAAAATGAAATCTGAAAAGGAAAAAGTCAAAAGTAACTTTTCCTAAAGTGAACAGTAAAAAATGATTTTTACTATTCATGAATAGTGGTCGGCTTTTACTGTGGCCGAATCTTGTTTTGTCGTGACTTGATGATCATGTCTGCCTTTTACTGTGGCCGAAAGATCTCTTGTCGTGACTTGATGATTCTGTCTTTTGACTGGATTACTTTCACTGTGACCGAAAGTAATTTTGTCGTCTTGTGATAATGTTGTCTGAAGGTGGAATCTTGACTGTAGATCCATCTTCTCCATCGTCTCTGAATCTGACTGGTTCTGTGCTGAAGATACTGTGAACTTCTTCAGTCTGAATCTCACTGACTAATGGTGAAATACATACAAGTACACTTGATCGAAGTGTATTTCCCACCAATACAAAGAAAATAAATTAACTAGTCTATTTTCCCTATAATCTACCCTGTACCGTACTTAGTCTTACTATCTTCGAAGCCTTACTATCTTCGAAGCCTAACTATCTCTCACCAAACTGCCACATGGCCAACACGGAGTCTTACGCCCTCTGCTCCTCAATGCCGTGACCTTACATGGTTGTTGAAATAGGTTTGCTAAAGGTAAGTTGGCTAAAGGTAAGTTGACTAAGCAAAATACAAAATAAATACAGGCTAGAAGATAAACTAATTTCTAAATTTCCTTTGGCTTTTTGGGAAAGCCACACCCATCAACGGACTTGAGATGTCTTTACCGGTTGCCGTTTGATCCGGACTAGCTGAAGTTTCACTTCCAGATAGGTGGGATATAGAAAATGCCACTAAACCAGTTATTCAGGACCAGAACGTCCAGAACTCCAGAATTGAACAAATCATCCAGTATGATGATGGTACTGTTTCCATTAAGATAGATAGAGGAAATAGAGGATCAGTTTTATCCCGATCAGCCTCTAGTATCTCTAGAATCAGTATTTCAGACCCAACCCCAGGATTTGTTGACCTTTCTTCAACACATAGAACTCAGACTCAATCTGTTCCCATAGGAATCAGAATTGAAGAACAGACTGCTCGTCCAGTCTATCCAGAATTTGAACCAACAGATACGTCGTCTGTTGACTTCAATCCTTCAGCCTCAGACTTCGGTGTCAGTGTCTTATCAGAAGTCTTTGAACGAGATGTTCAAGGATTAAAATATGAATTTATGTCAAAAGAAAATAAACAGATCAGAGAATGGTATTTTGAAAACCATAATAATGAACAATTAGCATATTTAAAAAGCCAATGGCTTCAATACCTGCAACTTGTTAGGTTAAATGTACCATTTTTTATGTGGTTTAAACATAGGAATAAGCCAATGAACATTAATGTTCTTACTGCAAGAACAAGAAAATGGAATTTGCCTAATTCCACAAAAGTTATTGAATCGGAGCACCCTCCGTTTCAACATACACAGCTTCCTATATCAGAAGGAACTGTAGATCTCAAACCAGTTATTGTTTCAGAAAAACCAGAACTAAAAGACATAGTTCAACAGAATAATTGGACTAATCTTTCAGTCGTTACATTACAAAAACAGATTCAGAATATCGAAGATATTCTTGAAAAACAGAATACAATTCCCGTTACTCCAGTTAAAACAGATGAATCAAAACAAAAGTCAACTGAACAGACCACTGTTGCATTGACAAAACCATTTGATTCATTAAAATTAACCAGTTCAAAGGTTAAACCAGAATCTCCAATCAAGGTTTTACCTTTTAAAATATCAAAATACATTCCAAAATTGGAATCTACAGAAGAGAAGAATACCAAACTTCTCCAGGATTTGATTTCCAGAACCAAGAAATCAGAACCTTCATCAAGCCAATTTCTCTACAGACATTAAAACAGTCAGACAGTAATTCTGATTGCGATTCCTCATCTTCACAGAATTCCGGGAGGGATAAAGTTATCCATCTCAATAGAATTTCTTTCCCAGAGACAAAGAATTTCTATCCTAGACCTTCACCTCCATATCTTCAAATTGAAGAATCACATACCCAAAGATCTTTCTCAGGATCTCAGATCTATGAATGGAACATAGATGGGATGTCTGAATATCAGATTCTCAATGGTACCAAACAAATGATCATAATCGGTAACATTTACAAACAAGCTGTTACTGAGAGAGCAGCAACCAGAAACAGGATTCTTGGGTTAAATGGACAACTAAAAAGATGGTGGGATGACCACCTCAATGATGCTACCAAAGAAGGCATACTCAACATGGTGAAAACCAATGAGAATGGAGAACCTGTTCTCAATCAGAATGGCCAAACAGAGTCTTGTGCTCTTTCAGCCTTAGTCTTCGATATCACCTACCATTTCATAGGTGATCCCACAGTTTACCAGGAAAGAACATCTGAAATTCTTCAGAACCTCAGATGTAGAACACTCCAAGACTTCCGATGGTATAAGGATGTCTTCCTCAGTAAACTATACCAAAGATCTGACAACAATGCCAGTTATTGGAAAGAAAGGTTCCTTTGTGGACTTCCAAAATTGTTTGCTCAGCAAGTGAGAGATTCTCTCTCAACAGAATATCCCAATTTAGACTATGATCTTATGACATATGGTGACATCATTTCCCATATTAATAAGACAGCTTTAAAGCTTTGCACTGACCTTCGTCTCAAAGCTCAGTTAAAGAAACAGTCTAAGTAAGAAGAATTAGGAAATTGGTGTGAACAGTGGACGATGTCTAGTTATGGATCTAGGATTTAATCATGTAGTCATTAATTTATAATTAAGACGATAAATAACTTCATATGCATGTGTACCACAATCAACATAATAGTTATGCGTCTTAATATCTAATTGTAAAGCTTTCATGATATGAGGACATGTAAGCGATATGGTATGATCTGGAAAACAATTAAAGAAAATAGGTCCATTACAAAGACTCGTCTCTACTAAACCTAGTAGTGAATCATTGTATCTGAGTAACCTACAATCTCTAAGAGCTAGATATACACTGGTATCTAGTCCTTCTCTGATTAAAGGCTTAAGTGCGACCTGCACATGGCCAATATGTAGAAACCTATAGCCGTTTCTAATGGCTTTGTCTATACTTTTCTGGGAGAAAAGTCTGATACTCTGTTGGTCACTGGTCAGTGGCACAACTACTTCCTTACATTTAATAGTAAGTAGAGATCTGAAGTCGAAATGACTTTTTCTGTAAATCTCTTCTATTTTCATCTTAGGAGGTTTCCAATTGCTTAACTCTCCTACTGTCCATGTCTGTTCTGTTTTTGCTATAGTGTTGTTATCTGATCCTACTGACGCATTACTGCTACTAGATGCCATTACAACTGTTACTAGTCCTGCCCTTACTATCTGCGAACCGACTTACTATCTTCGAGCCAACGACGCCTACAAGGGAAACTTGGAGCCCACTACCCTTCCTCGGGTCTTACTTACTCCCTAACCCTATCACGACCTATCGCAGCAAAAGTAAGTTGTCGATACAGGTAAGTTGGACAAAACTAACAACCTAGTTGCTCTGGATATATATATATATATGGTGCCTAAAGTAAATAGATTGAAGACTTCTGTTTAATTCTAACAGCTTACTTATTTTTTTTGAAAAAATGCCATTTTTCCCCATGAAGTATGACTATTATTCCAAACTCTCCCACGAACTTTTATTATTACTCAGATTTCCCCATTATTTTTAACTCTGTTAATTAAATGTTAGGATAAAAGGGCTTTTGCATCTTTTTATACAATTACTTTGAAAAAAAAAAAAAAAGCAAAAGCTAACTGTCTCTTTCACGTTTATTCTTTTACCATTTACCAAACTTTGCATTCTCTCTCATCTAAAGTCGCCGCTTCATTCGAACCAAAAAAAAAAAAAATTTAAAACGTTGAAGCTAATCGGACATTGCAGAAGCTGATCGGACTACCCAATCTGATTGAAAGCTGATCGGCATCCTCTGTATAGGTAAGATCAATTTTTTTTTCCCTTTTTGGGCCGCATAGCTGATCGCGCAGCGTCTTTTTTTTTTTGTTTTTTGTTTTTGTCGGATCACTGCATCTAAATTCATGCGTTTGCCTTTGTTTAGTGTTGGCAGCCTCTACGGCCAACAACAAACTACTGATCATATATATACTTACATACATGTCTATATTAGAGTTAGTAATACACTGAGAAAGTTTATTATGATACACTCAAGTGTGATATGTGACATAAATATATGATTATATGCCCGATAAAATACTAAATTTAGAGGTGTTTATTTGGGGAAAGGTTTTTGCTTTTTTAGCTTGAAGATATAGTATGTTAATTATTTGTATGTGATTTCTTTATGTGTTAATTGTCTTTATGTGATTTCTTTATTCTGCCTTTAGCCTCACTAGAAACTCCATATTTTATTCATGCCTGCATATTTTATTTTGCAAGTATTTTATATTGTAAGAGATGTGGCTGGGTCTATTTATTTTACAGAAGGGGATGAGGAAAAAGGAGTTGAATATAAAATAATAATACTAATTATAATATTTTATTCATGCCTGCATATTTTATTTTGTAAGTATTTTATATTGTAAGATGGTGGCTCTGTTTATAACTGATCTTTTTTTTCTTTTTTTTATATCTTGTGCAATTGCTAGGATGACATTCCATTTTGATGTGAATTACAACGAAGAACATTTAATTGTTATGATTTGGTGACAAATGGTTATGGATATATCGAAATGGTAAATGAATTACAACGTCAAACATTTGATTGTTATTAATTACCCAATATTTTTAAGAATTTTCTTTAATGAATACTTAAAAATATATATTTTTTTTTTTGCAGGCAGGCGTAATTGCTCCAATCTCTTTCTTTATAAGATAATATCAAATATTTATGATGAATTGGTTAAGGTGGCATATAACTCTTGTTATGAATTATGTTCCCTAAGGGGGTAAGATGATAGTGGATGGTGATTGGCAGAACTTTATGAATTTTTTATTGTCTTTGGATGAAGCTAAACTATTATTTTTTAAGGTGATATGTAATTTGTAATGAGTGGATGTTGATCAGTGGATTTTCTTTGAATTTTTGTTGTTGTGTTTAATTTCTTTTGAGATGATGAAGTTGTCTTGCTAATGGTTTAGCGACAAGTTGGGATGGAGGTGATATGAGAAAATGGTAAAAAAGTAATTGCAAAAAGTCAACTCGTTGACTATTAAAAAATTTTAATAATAAAAGTTCATGGGGGAGTTTGGAATAATAGTCATACCTCATGGGAAAAAATTACATTTTTTATTTTTTTTTCCTACATGTAGAGACTTTAAATCATTTTTCTACATATAGAAATTTTCTATTTCTGTTTTACTCCACAGCTTTCCTACATTTTATTTCTCTCCTTATTTTAATTAAACATATTATTTTAATTTAAAATTTTATTATTAAACATTTTTATTTATATTTGCTAATTGTTTATGATGATTTTTTTATGTTTAATTAATAATATATATTTTTTTAAAGTGGCAGTTGGATTTAGAGATAGTTGTAGGAAATTTTTTAGCATCTCTGAATGTTGAATATAGAGATCTTTGTAAGAAAGCTGTTGGAGACTTTTTTACATGTGGGGTGAAATGGTGGATAGGGAATAAATTAGAGATGGCCTTACAACCCTTGAAGAGACGCAAAGCACTATGTCTCGCAACTTGTGTCAATGTCAATGCCATCAAATATCTATCGGACGAAATTATAAAGCCTTTTTAAGTCCGGTGGATGACCAAGACTCACCAGTCAACCAAAACTATGGTTATCAGTCTTATCTTTATTTTTAGTACATGAGTATGAGTTTCATGAATTAATGGGATTTACACCTCTATTACATCCAATTTTTTTAAAAAAAATTCACATACTTTGGTTCTTGTGTTCTCAACTTGGTGCAAAAGATGCTAGTCAACATTTGCTCTAGTGGTATGGTTCTCGTTTTGTGTGTGAAAAATTTTGAAATCAATTTTTGATAAATAAAATATTTTTTAAGTAATGAAAAATTGACTTAAGTCTCTTTTTAATTGAAAAAAAAAAAACCTTGGTGCAAAAGATTCCATTTCATTTTCACTGCAACTTTTTATGGACGTGTTTGATTAGATTTTCAGAGTGATCATATTCTACATTCTAGTGAGATCTTTGAGGATGAAAAAAAAAATTATATTTTATTTGATAATAATTTAATGAAATTTCTACTCAAAAAGATTAAAGGATAAATCATATACATAACGTACTGAATAGTTAAGTCTTTATCAAATGAAAACTATTAATGATTCTTCTATGAAGAATAGTACATGCAAAATAAGGAGAAATGATTGTCATTTCTTCGCAATTTTCCATTCACGTGTTTGAGAATTACTAGACTTAGAAGACCAAATAATTGCAAAGCACTATGTTTGGGTCAACGTCAATGGCAAGTGTACTCTGATGTAAATGTCTTTACTCGTTCTACGTCTTCCTCACGCCAAAGAGGTTAAGATAAAATTACAAGATCGACAATTCCTAGATCTAATCCTCGCATAATAAAATATACACCAACATAGTTACGAAAAATTTAAGATAATATATCACAGAGACAAAGGAAGTTTCATTTTGTTAGGTTAGTTATATTTTATTAACTTCTTTTTGGTTTATTAGTTTGCATTTATATTAGATAATTATTTGTTAAATACTTGATTTTGATATGAGTATATTTTTAGTTTTAGGTCTGATAGTTGATTATTAATTTTAATTTAGTTGTTATAATTGTTTATTCATTCCATATAGAAAAATTATGTGTATTTTTTTAATTATTTTTTAGAAATAACTTTTAGTTTAAAATATGAGTAAGCCTGAATCGTACCACATAAGGCTTTATTTTGTTAGGTTAGTTTATTTTTTATTAACTTCTTCTTTCTCCTCTATCTTTTGTTTGTTAGTTTGCATTTATATTGGATAATTATTTATTAAATACTTGATTTTTATATGAGTATGATATGTGCTTGTTATTTTTTTATAATATATATCAAATTTATTTTATTTCTTGAATCAAATCAACTTATAATGTTAAAAGTTTCAAGTTTGCTTAAATTCTTAATTAGTTTTTTATTATTTAATTTCATTATATCTAATTATATTGAAAAAATATTTTTTGGGTCTTTTCTTACTGGTCCAGAAAACTATACTAGAAAAAATACTTTATAAGAGAAAACACTGTTCAAAAAAAGATACAAAAAAAAAATCTTGCCCCTCCCCTACCCCCAATTTTCAAATCCTGGCTCCGCCCCTAGTTTTGCTATGTTGGTTTCTCTTCTTTGGGTTTCTATGTTGATTAATGGCAGCTATTATCAGAAGCTATACTTTTTGATCTGTTTCTTCTTTTGTTTTGTGGGTTTGGAGCATTAGTTATTTATTTAGTGATCAACCATTTTGTTCATGTAGTTTTTCTTTCTTTGAGAAGAAATTTTTTGAGTTTAGTAGTCACAGTTTGCTGTTTGTGCAGTTTTTTTATTTTTTTATTTTATTTTATGTTATCTGAAGGTTTTAATATATATATTCACATATATATAGCACCTTCATAGCTAAATGATAATGTAAAAATAACATACCTATTACTTGGCGGAAACAAGAATCAATGTCACGTTCGTTCCACTGTATGTGCAAGGAATTGTGGTATGTAATACTAGACCACATACTAAGTTTCCACAACTTAGATACCAAAAAGCCAGTGAGAGTTTTTAGAGGGAGTTTTCTATGTTTCACTGACTTTGATGAATAACTAATATCCCCTATACAGAACAAACGTACGTTCTATATTTATGATATAAGTACTAGTGGGTAGTTTCATAATTGTCCACTACATGACCTAAGTGGGTTGCACTTCCCTATCTTGGGTGGCCCATGACCCAAGTCCAACATCTCCCACTCGCACAAGATGGGGAACAAATCCACCAACCTCTCCGGAAACTAATTCCAAGGCATACTCAAATCATACAGGTAAATAAGTCGTGCGACTCGCGAGCACACGCCAAGTGGAGGCTCTAAAACCATGCACCTGTTAGGGAAAACATGAGAGCCAAAATATATGCATGAACAAAAGATTCTCATTGTACCCTAGATCAATTAAGTTCACATCAGTCAAACACCCATAATCCCTCTTAGACCATGTTCGACCTTTTTAATCTCCAATATGTATCCATAGTTATATTTGATCACGAAGATTGGTCAATTACATAGATTGTATAACTGGTCGACCAATGAATACATATAGCGCTAGATGTGAACAGTCTTCCCTTCATTCAATATCCCTCTGAGTCAAGTTAGCTGTTTTTTTGGACATGTCCTATATGGTCTAATCCATCGTGACCTTTAGGCGATATACCAAAGTTGCCAACATTGAGCTCGAATTATTAGAATATGAATGTAGGTCATTAAGGGTACTCAAGAGAATCCTTTGAAGTTTCAAGGGCTCACACAGTGATAAACAGGGATTCAATTATCAACTCATTTATGTAATCGCTAAAGCATTCACGGTATGATGCGTGAGCTACGGTGTGACTTCTTTTTAAAAATGGCGTACGTCTTAACTTTATTCAAACACGTACAGATCTTGGCTTGGTTATCACACAAAACCAACCTGGATCCTCAAACTCAGTACATATAGTAATCGAGGTTTTACATGTGGCTTTGGACAGATTATATGGATCTTGGGTATCCATATCGACCTCATATCAGTCTTAAATTGCAACATATGCAATAAGAGGTCTCATCTTAACGGTTGTCATCAGAACTAATCCTTGACAAGATTTTAAGGCGACGTTTTGAATGAGTATAGTATTTTCGACGAACACTAACCAACTCATTTTGTCTCATCTTTGAACGCTCTCACTACGCCAAAGGTGATTGCTCGTGTGGGAGAACCAGCCTCCTTAACCTGTCGACGTACATTCTGATGTCAATAGTATGTGCTATCGTACACACACAGTCTCATTCACATTTATCATAAAGATAAAACACTACATAAGTGTAATATATTTCATTTATTTATATGACATCTGAAATATATTAACATATGAGTACAAAAGTAATCATCTCTTAACAAACAGAACATGTACATAAAAAACTACACAGTCCTATGGATTTTACATGAGACAAATAAACATCCTTAGGAATTAGCTTAATGAGAGAGTCAGCTACCATCTCGTGCGTAGAGATATGTTCTATGATTACCCTTTTCTTTTCCACCATATCTCTTACAAAATTGTACTTGATGTCTATATGTTTTGTTTTGTGACGCATAACGGAAACGAAACACACGCCCTTGATAGAAGGGAAAACTTTAAATATTACAACTCTAGAATGTTAGGGAGGTATTATACAATACTAGTTTTGTATTGATTGAAGTGTGTTTAAAGAACTTAAAAAGCTATCTATTTATAGGAGCTCTTAAGCCTAAACATTTGCTAAAGTTTCCATGTGGGAGAAAAAAAACCAAATAGTACTATTCAGTTATGAATAGTACTATTCACACATAAGAAAGATGATAAATAGCAAATTTTGGGCAACTAAAAATTATTCTATGGTGAAGATTCAAGCTGAATCTTTTTACGAACTTGTAGAATGCCATGAGATCTTCACAACCATATATAATACTCCTCCATAGCACATCCTCGTGCAAAGATTTATGGCCTCGAAGTAGGGTTCTTGAGAAGGTTTATTTATTCTTCTTTTTGGGTTTTATTTTGTCAATCTTTTTCATGAACTCATTTGAATCATATTCCACATCAATCCTTTCCACTTGAGAAAAACTCACCCTCGAGTTAATTTCCGGATATAAAGAACCTTCATGTGGATAGTAATTATATAAGTCAGCAACATTGAAGGTTCTTGAGATTCCCCAATCTTTTGTAAGATCAACCACATAAGCATTGTCATTGATCTTCTTCAAAATTTGGTAGGGACCATACTTCTTTGGATTACTTGTTGTAGGTACCTACTGTAATTCTTTCTTTCCGCAAGTAGACCATGACCATATCCCCTTCTTTAAATACCTTTACCCTTTTATACTTATCAGCTGCAACCTTGTATTTGGCATTTGAGGCTTCCAACTTCTGTTTCACCTCCTCTTGAATAGACTGCACTTGTTCCGCCATTTTGTTTACTGCAATGCTCTTATTAAAGAATTTCGGCAATTTAACCAAGTCTAGAGCATGCTTTGGTACCTTTTTGTAGACGATAAAAAATGGTGATAATCTAGTTAAGTTGTGGATTGCACTATTAGGCAAATTCAGCTTGTGCAAGTGTAAAATCCCATTGTCTCGACTTATCTTGGAAAATGTAATGAATCAAATTTCCCAAGGTTCTGTTAATTGCCTCGATTTGACCATCAGTTTAAGGATGAGTTGTGCTGCTTAACTTCAGACTTGCATCGTAGCGCTTCCATAATGTGGGTCATAAGTGAGATAGAAATTTAGAATCTCTATCAGAAGTGATGGATTTTGGGACTCTATGGAGTCGCACAATCTCTTGGAAGAATAGTCTTGCAATGTGCATTGCATCTGAAGTCTTCCTGCAAGGGATAAAATGCGCCATCTTTGAAAATCTATCCACGACCACAAATACAGAGTCTACTCCCCTTTTGGTTTTTGTCAATCCCAAGATGAAATCCATGGCCAAATCTTCCCAAATATCTTCTGGTATAAGCAACGGCATATAGAGTCCCGTGTTTTGTGTCTAGCCTTTTGCAGTTTGACAAATTGGACACTTTCTCACGAACTTACCCATATCTCTTTTGCTTTGTGGCTAGAAATCCTTTTCCTCCACACTTGCAATAGTCTTATCTCGTCCAAGATGTCTACCAAGTCCTCCTCCATACAAGTCTCGAATGATTTTCTCCCTTAAAGATGTCCTTGGGATGCAAAGTTTGTTACCCTTGAATAGGTAATAATTATGGACGTGGAAGTCTCCAGTTGGTTGCTTTGACAAGTATTTATGCCAAACTTCATTAAAATCTTCATCCTATGGGTAGAGATCCTTCAGACATTCAAATCCTACAACTTCGCCACTTAAAGTAACCAGCAAAGTTGCCCTTCTACTCAAGGCATCAACAACACGATTGGATGCTCCTGATTTATGTTTAATAACATAAGAAAATTGCTCCAGATACGAAGCCCACCTTGCATGCATCTTGTTCAAATGTTTTTGACTCTTGAAGTGATTCAAGGCTTCATGATCAGAATATATTATAAATTCACGTGGAATTAAGTAATACTCCTAATGTCGTAAAGCTTGAACCACGACATATAACTCCTGCTCATAGGGTGACCATTTTTTATATGCCTCGCTAAGCTTTTCGCTGTAAAATGCAACAGGTCTACCTTCTTGAGATAATACTGCCTTAATGCCAATTCCGCTTGTATCACATTCCACTTCAAAAACTTTATCGAGATTCGGTAACACCAAGACATGTGCAGCTGTCAACTTTTCTTTGATTTGTGCAAAGCTTTTGTCAGTAGCACTCCATTGGAATTTCTCTTTCTTTAACCAGTCAATGATAGGAGCAACAGTACTGCTAAAATTCTTGATGAACCTCTTGTAAAATGTGGCTAAGCCATGAAAGCTTCTGACTTCAGTGATTGTCTTTGGAGTCGGCCAGTCTCTGATTACTCGAACTTTCTCATCATCTACATGGATTCCTTCAACACTTACAATGAAGCCCAAGAAAACTAAACGATTTGTCATAAAGCTGCATTTTTTTAAAGTTGACAAATAACATGTTGTCTTCAAGGACTTTCATAATCTGACGCAGGTGGTCCACATGCTCTTCTTTGTTGTGGCTATAGATCAAAATGTCGTCGAAATAAACCATGACAAATCTTTCGATGAATGGCTTCATGACTTGATTCATAAGGCGCATGAATGTACTTGGTGCGACGGATAATCCAAATGGCATGACTAACCATTTGTGTAAGCCTTCCCGTGTTTTGAAAGCAGTTTTCCATTCATCTCCCAACCTTATACTGATTTGGTGATAGCTGCTGCGCAAGTCAATCTTTGAGAAGATTGTTGACCCTTGTAATTGATCCAACATGTCTTTTAGTCAAGGTATAGGGAAACGATACCTGACTATGATTTTGTTGATGGCTCGGCTACCCACACACATTTGCCAGCTTCCATCCTTCTTGGGTGTCAACAAAGCTGGTACTGCACACGGACTCATACTTTTTTCTAATATGCCCCTTGCGCATTAATTCTTCTACCTTCTCCTTTAGTATCTTATTCTCCTTTGGGCTTATCCAGTAGTGAGATAGATTCGACAAACTTGTTCCAGGGACTAAGTCAATGTGACGCTGGATGTCCCTCATTGGTGAAAGTCCATCAGGTTATTCATCCATAATGATTTCTTTAAATTCTTCCAATATGTGTTGTACCTCCTCTGGGACTTCTCATCCATGCGATTCCTCTCCTTTGACTACAAGAGCAAAAGCTTCTCCGGTCTCCTTTGATTCTTTGAAGAACTCATTTGCGGAATCAGCCATAATAAGGAAAGACTTCTCCTCCACTTTAGAAGTTTTGGGTTGATCTTTGTTGGTTGGGAGGATTGCTATTTTCTTTCCATTCCACCAGAAAAAGTAGACATTTGTTCTTCCTCGATGAGTTGCATCAACGTCATATTGTCACGATCGCCCAAGTAGAATATGACAGACATCTATGTCAATTACGTCAAACATAATTTCATCCTCGTAAGATTTTTCGATAGAAATAGGAACTTTGCACACTTCTGTGATCTTTATTGAATGTCCCTTCTTGACCCACCCAATCTTGTACGATGTTGGATGAAGTTCTGTGGGCAACTTCAAGTGATTCATCAAAGCTCTCGAAACAATATTCTGCTAACTCCCGTTGTCAATAATAAGGTTGCATACATTTTCTTGAATACTGCATTTTGAATTAAATATGCTCTTGCGGTGGGATGAGTCTTCTCGTTTTGGGGTGTACAATAATTGTTGAATGACGCACATCACTTGTTCTCTTTCTTCGTCTGCAATTTCAGCATCCTCCAAGTCATCATCATTATTGTACTCAACTTCTTCATTACACATGTTATCATAGTTTGTTAGATTGACAGACTTGCGAGCTCGGCATTCATTGGAACGATGATCAGCTTCTCCACATTTGAAGCATTTTTCAATGGTTGGGCTAGCATATGGATTTTTGGGTCGGGTGGTATTCGACACCTGTCTAGTTGATTTGGAAACCCCTTGATTGCTAGTGCCAGTATTGTGAATAGAAGGATAAGTTGTTTCTTTTGTAACTTGTATGCCTCTGTCAGGATTCAAATGGACTGGTGCAAGAAGAACTTCTCTAATGGAAGGACAAGCCAAAAACATTTATGCCTTTAATGTCATGTAATCTTCATCAACAGTCCATATTGGAGCCAATGTCATCTTCTCTTGGATTGCAAACTTCAAGCCATTAAGGTATCATGATGTTTGTTGTTCCTCCAACTCTGATATATTGCACCTAGCAGTAAGGCACATAAATTCATCAGTGTATTCTCTCACTGATCGATGACCTTGGCTGTAGTTTTAGTATTGTTAGAACAAGTATTGCTCATAATCTGGAGGAAGAAATCTTCATTTCAGTTGTTGTTTCATCTTTCTCCAAGTCAGAATGGGTGTTTTTATTGCCTTCTTCTATTGATTTGTAAGGTATCCCACCAAGCAGCTGCACCGCCTTTTAATTTGTAGGTGACTAGTTTTACTTGTCTGTTCTCAGGTACATCCATCATGTCAAAGAATTTTTCAACTTCATAGCACCAATCAAGAAATACTTCAATATTAAGATCGTCGTTGAAATTGAGGATGTCAGCTTTAAGACAATAATCATCGAAGCCTTGTCTTCTCCTAGGTGCATGTTGATACCTTTGATTTATTTCTTCATCACTATCAGATTCCTTCTCATATGTTGGTGGCTTGTGATGTCAAGCAAAACCACGTTGATAAGGATGTTGGGGTCTATTTCTAGCTTCTGGTTGTGCTTGGTTGATTCCTCGGTAGTTTAGGAGCTCTTCGTCGGATTCATCTTCATAGGCTGGTTGCCTATGACGAATTGTAAGGTCGTGTTGATTGATAGGTTGGCCACGAGCATTTTCTCTAGCACAGTTGATCCCACTATCGTCACGAGCCTTGTTGGCGTTTAGGCTCAAGTTGTAAAGGATATCATGAATCTCTCGGAGTTCACAAGTCAAATTTTCTTCTTGAGCTTGTATAGCTACCCAAAGGGACTCCATCCCTCTATCACTGTCAATAGGATGGTTGTCTTCGCCTCTGCTACGGCTGCTACCAGCAGTGTTGATATCGACGTTGCCATTATCTCCACCGCCATTGTTGTTTCTAGACGCCATCCTCTCTGGCTTATAGGTTTATAATTTAATCGGTCGAGTTTTCTGATGCACAAGAGCCACTATACGTGGAAAATGCAGAGCATACGACTCAATCAACCAATCAAGCTTTCTGATGCATAGGGTCCACTACACGTGGCAAGTGCAGAGCATACGGCTCAATTACAACTATAACCCTCTAAGCTAGGACTCCCGAACTTGGCTTTGGTGCCAACTGACGTAGAACGAAAGTGAAACACTAGATTCGTTCTAGCAAAATGCCCTTGATATAAGGGAAAACTTTAAATATTACAACTCTAGAATGCTAGAGAGGTATTATAAAATACTAGTTTTGTATTGATTGAAGTGTGTTTAAAGAGCTTAAAAAGTTATCTATTTATAGGAGCTCTTAAGCGTAAACATTTGCTAAAGTTTCCATGTGGGAAAAAAATAACCAAATAGTACTATTCAATTTGAATAGTACTGTTCACACATAAGAAAGATGATAAATAGTCAACTTTGGGCAGCTAGAAAATTATTCTTTGGTGAGGATCCAAGCCGAATCTTATTACGAACTTGTAGAATGCTGTGAGATCTTCGCAACCATATATAATACTCCTCCATAACGCTTCCTGGTGCAAAGATTTAAGGCCCCGAAGTAGGGTTCTTAAGAAGGTTTATTTGTTCTTCTTCTTAAATTTGATTTTGTCAATCCATTTCATGAACTCATTTGATTCATGTATCATATCATTTTGCCATAATACTTTGGGTTTTTTGTATAGGCAATGGCTGTTTGACTATCACAGAAGATTGTCATAGGTTTTTCAGCATTTGTGACCATACCATAGTTACCAAATTCGCGGTACGATCCGAGTCGTGGTACGAATTCGGGTACGAGGTACGACACTTGGAGTTTAAAGGGTACGATGGGGGTGTACTTCTTGGGTACGCTAATTTTGTTCACAGTACGGTATGAAGAATTATTGGGTTCCTTTATCAAATATTTTGTAGAGTAATGATATTTTCTATTTACTAATTACTAAAATCAATTTGTTATAACGTTAGTCTAAAATCCAAAATTCAAACCTAACAATTAAGATAATTTTCTAATATTGTATATCAAACACAAGACACAAAAGCAAACTAGAAAATTTTTATATCTTAAAGGTTTGCAGACAGCATATGATATTAACTTTTAGGTTCTTTATTCTTTTTTATTATTTTTTTGATAAAAATTTGTATGTTTTTCGGGTCGCTAACTTTAGTGAACTAGAACGTGAATCGTAGTGTTTCGGTACGCAAATGTACCGCGAATTGGGACGTGGAATCCGATACGCGGTTCGAAGGGAGGTAGGGCGAATCTGGTAACTATGGACCATACCCAAATCTAATATAAAGCTTTTAAGCCACACAACTTCTTGTACAGCCGTTGAGCAAGCCACAAAACTCAGCATCCATGGTAGATAGCGCTATGCATGTTTGCTTCTTGGTACACCAAGAAATGGCCCCATCATTCAGCAAGAAGGCATATTCGAAGGTCGATTAACACTTATCCGGGTCACCACCCCAGTCAGCGTCAAAAAATCCCTTGAGATTTAGGTTACCTCATCGATAGCAAATACAATAATCCATGTTGCCTTTCAAATATCTCATGATCCTCTTGACTACATTCCAATGAAGTCGTCCAGGATTGGATTGGTAACGACTCACCAATCCAACAGAAAAACAAATATCCGGCCTTGTACATAACATGATATATATATCAAGCTACTTACAATAGCAGCATAAGGAACATTCTTCATCTCGTCTATTTCTTTTGGGGTTTTGGGACATATCCCTTAGTTTAGGCTTATACATTTGGCTATAGGAGTATCTATAGGTTTTAAGTCTTGCATTCTGAATCATTCAAGTACTTTCTTGATATATGATTCCTGCAACAAGGTAATAAGCCTTTTAGTCCGATTCTTTTGGATCTTGACTCCCAACACATATGTTGCCTCTCTCATATCTTTCATCTCAAAAGATGATGATAACCACTTCTTAATAGTGATTAAATACTCCTTGTTGTTTCCAGCCAACAAAATGTCGTCAACATACAAAGATAGAATCACATATCTATTTTGAGACCTTTTGACATATACACAATGGTCTTCTTGAACCATTTCAAAATCATATGAAATGATTTCTCTATGGAACCTTAGATACCACTATTTGGATGTCTGCTTCAACTCGTAGATAGATCGTTGGAGTTTGCACACTTTGTTCTCCTAACATTTTTCTACAAATCCTACAGGTTGTTGTATATAAATCTCTTCATCCAGTTTTCCACTAAGAAATGCTGTTTTTACATCCATCTAATGTAATTCAAGATCTAGATGAGTGATAATAGCTAGAACCAACCGGATTGAGACAAACCTAATTACCGGATAGAAGGTTTCATCATAATCTATGCCCTCCAACTGGGTATATCCCTCAGCCACAAGACGAGCTTTATACCTCTCAATGGATTTATCTGTCTTTCGTTTGATTTTGAGAACCAATTTGTTCCCAATAGCTCTCTTGTTTGGCGGAAGGTCAACCAAAGTCCATATTTGGTTTTTCTTCATAGAATCCATTTCTTCTTCCATCGCTTTAGTCTAACTTTCCCATGCAGAAGATGAGAGTGTTTCAGACACATTCTTAGGCTCATCATCATCTTGTGTTGTAACCATAAAAGTTTTCCCTTCAATCTCAAAACGTCGACGATGAACAGTTTTACGGCTACTTTTCCTTGCAGGGGTCTGTAGTGAACTTGATCCACTAACCAGTTCTGAAACTAATTCAGATTCAAAAGAGTAACCAGTATATTCCTCCCACTTGGATCAGAGAACGAAAGCACTAGTTCTATTCTACCTAAAGGTGTAGAGATACTAGGAATGTCAAGATTGTTCAACTCAATCAACTGTATATCCCAGTCAACATCACCCCTATTCAGGAATTCCGTCTCCAACAATGCTACGTCTCGTGATTCAATTTCAAATATACTCCCATCTGCTTGTTCTCCAATGAAAATATATCCCTTGGAGTGTTCAGAATACCAGATGAAAATATACTTTTTACCTCTCGGTCCCAATTTGCCATAGATATGGGAAATACCATGAACATAAGCAGCACACCCTGAGGGCCTTAAGTTACTTAGGTTAGGCCGCCTACCCGTTCATAACTCGTAGGGTGTTGAATTCATAGATTTCGTGGACACACAATTAAGTACATACATGGTTGTAAATAAAACATTACCCTAATACGAAATTGGAAGATTAACTTGAGCCATCATAGACCTAACCATGTCTAGTAAGGTTCTATTCCTTCTTTCTGCAACACTATTTTGTTGTGGAGTTTCAAGAATAGTAAGTTGTCTAACTATACATTTTTCATCACATATACCTCTGAACTGATCAGAAATGTATTCCTGACCACGGTCAGTTCTTAGTGATTTTACTTTTGTGTCCAACTGATTTTCTACCAAAGTCATATATTTTCGAAAACAATCCAATGCATTAGACTTATGTGACATCAGATAGACATGTCCATATCTAGTAAAATCATCTATGAAAATGATGAAATAATAGGTCTTATGTCTTGCCCTAACATTCATTGGACCACAGACATCATAATGAACTAATTGCAATGAAAATTCAGCTTTCAAGCTTTTACCAAACGATTTTCTACTAGATTTACCGGCAAGACAATTTTCACGAATGGACTTTCGTTAATGGCCCCAGAAGGCCTTCCCTGACAAGTCTATTCATATTGTCTTGCCAATATGCCCTAATCTGCTATGTCATACATTGACATCCACATCCATAGTGCTAGAAGATGTATGAAATGACATAATTGTTATGTTCAACATCTAACACTAGGAATCCATCATGAAGAAAACCAAAACCAAAAGAAAAAGGATTTAAAAATAGTTCAACAGTAATACCAGATTAGGGGCATGGAGGAGGGTTTTGCCGCCACACAACTGAAGCTTGCACATGCCAATGCCCTTGACTTCCACCCTAGCATTATTGCCAACGTATATCCATTAGGACCCAGCTGAGATGCGTCAGTACTCCACATATGCTCCTCTATCTCTAGCTATGTGATATGTCGCTGCTGAGTCAATAGTCCACACCGGAAAAGATTTAGTAAGTAGCGCACAACTAGAAATGTATGCTTCAAAAGAAGATTTGGTAAAACACATTACCTGGGCCTTGGGCTCTGGGCAATCCCAAGCATAATGACCCTTCTTTTGGCAATTGTAACACATAACTTTAGTAATGTTCCTCTTGCCATTGTGCTTGCCCCTCTTTTTTGCTATTTGTCCTTTTCATTCGGCTTATTATCCTTTTTTCCCTTCCCGCCAAATTATTTTCCTCTTTTTCATTTTAAGCCAGATGCTCTACATTTGCTGGATTCGGCCACATAGGCTTGTCCAGTGGTCATTGCCAAGAGGCATTCTTCTTCGAGCTCCAAATGACGCGCAATGTCCTCGAGTGTTTTCACACTCTCGTTATGTGTCATATTGACAATCATATGTTCCCAACTAGTTGGGAGGGATCGAATGACGGCCTGCACTTGTTGCTCATCCATGAGTGTGTGGCCTGTTGCCTTCAACTCTTTAATCATGTTTGACATCTCCCAAATATGTTGCTTCATGCTGATATCAGGCTTCTTCTTATAAGTGTCAAACTTAATGGTAAGTCAATGCAATCTCGATACGGAAGTCGTACCAAAATTCTCTTTTAGGGTAGCCTACATGCTCGCAGTTGTCGGGTAAACCTCAAACTCAGCAATCAAGTCATCTTGCAACGTAATGCGAGCGATTGCATTTTTCCATTTCCATACCTAATAAGCTTCAATATCCCTGTGATGTTGAGCTCCATTACCCTTATTAGGTTCTTCCATTACATGATTAAGTGTTTCATGAACTTCTTGTTCCTCAAGGATGTACTGGACTTTATGATGCCACAAATCGTAATTGTCTTCGTTAAACTTGTCACCCTTGTTAAGGTCACCTATTATGGTTTTTGATGCCATTAGGAGACTCCACATAGACATTTGTAAGAGACATTCAACACATACTAATATTCGATAATCTTGCTGGATTAAGTAAGTGTTAGAATGTAACTAATAGATACAAGATATAAAATCAACACATCGTAGTATGATTTACCATCTTCTATGAGACAGGTATCTATGAGGTACAACTAAACTTATACCAACAAAATAACAACTCCCAAGATGAATTTCTAAAATTCATAACATTAGAAAATAGTTCCACATAATAATCACACAGTTTATTATGGAACTCCTACTAAGAATAAGCATTCCATTTATTATTGAAGGAAAAACAAACATATGTTTATTCAATAATATTCCAAGAAAAAAATATGAAACATCCACGAATGAAATGCTAAACAAGAGTATTAAAACACATAAAAAAAAGTTTAGCAGAAAGTATAAACTAATCACGCTTTTTATGCTCTTTATGCACTATCTCTTGCCACATAAGCTCAAAATCTTCCTTATTACGACCTATGAAGTCAGACATCTCAGTTATCTTCAGTTTGTTAGCTATATTCTGAGCTACTCAGTTACAACCGAAAGTGTCCTCATGCACACCCCTAGTTGTGAACATATTGGGAGCGAAGGATAATAGGGTAGTGTGTCTTATTCCTTCGAGCACTCTCTATTTTTCAAATTGCTCTACTTCACTCATAGCCTCAAAGAAAAACACTTCACCATACATCTGAGTTATTTTATATTTCACGGGGTCATACATGCTAGGGAGAAAATTAAGTAGGCCCTTAACTTCTTCCTCTGGTTTAGATTGAAAGAAAAACTTAGTACACAATTCGTTAACAGCGTGTAATAGTGTGTCCATATTTTGACAAAAAGACTTATTATCTGTCCAACGCAGACTCATATATTTGTTTAAGCAAACGTCGTTTAAAGGCAGTACCGGGACCTTTTTTATAGCTAGGGCTCTTCTTTCACTACGTCTCATTCTCACCAGTCAGCTACACAAGCCATGGTACCAAAAAAAAAACTTGTCTAAATTAAATCAAAGAGATTGATGCACACAACATATTTAAATGTTGCACATGGCAACAAATAAAATTGCACAAATTTTATGTATCTCAATGAAATTACTAAAATTTCATGTGTTGTAAAATTTCAAATTTTCTTGGCTTTACAAGAAATTTCACAAAATCTCATACCCAGAAATATAATTTTACAACACAAATCACATAGATTGAGACAATATTTGGAAAATAACATAATTTCCAAGTCTCAATTTGATTTAATTAAAGTTTTGTAGTCTAATCATAAAAGTGGGGTCAAAATTAAGCATATCACAAAGATATAGGGTTTAAATAAATGACATGGGGGCCAAAAAATAAAAAACACAAAGTTTTGTAAACATAAAGTCAAATTTGAAAATATCACAAAGATTTGGGGCTAAAATATAATAACATATAACTAATATAAAGTTATTATATATATATATATATATATTTTAGTCTGGCTGCCGGACAACTGCCGTCAGCCGGAGGCCGGATCGGCTGCCTACGTGGCAGCCGTCGGCCCACGTGGCAGTGATAAGGTGGCCACATGGCTTCCCCTTTGCGACGTGGCCCCAATAATGATATGTCAGTTGGTTTTTTTTTTTTTTTCGAATTATTTTAAAACTAATTTAAAATTCAAAATTAATTTAAGATAATGAACTTATCATTATCACCAACTAACCGCATACAATGTGTCACCATATAATTGGCCCCATGTTTCCTATGTCACTCCACTTTCCGACGCATGCATAAATACCTAGAACACGCACAAAAAAATGTACAAACACAATACACATTAAAAGTTTCAAATTTTCATAATTTATTCATATGTTATCCAAAAATTATGAAATTTATATCGTTGGAATCCTTGAAACACGTAGTTTTTAGTAGTACAAATTTTATGCACAAATATGATTCTCAATAACAATGCAATTAAAAGGCCAGAACGTTATTCCAAACTTAAAAAAATCATAACTTATTTAGTACACAACCGAAAATTATGAAATTCATTGCCTTTGAATCCTTAAAAAATGTAATTTCCAACAGTACCAAAATCAAGCATTTATAAGACAAGGCACAAAAATGTTATTCTATGATACAACCGCTAGAAGTACAAAAAAAAAAAAAATCATGGAATCCTATGCAAATTAAGGTACAAAATACAGAAAACAAACAAAAAAAAGACTCTGATACCAATGAAGGTTTTAATATATATTCATATATATATATATATATATATATATATATATATATATAGCACTTTCATATCTAAATAATAATGTAAAAGTAACATACCTGTTACTTGGCGAAAGCAAAAATCAATGCCACGTTCGTTCCATTGTATGTGTAGGGAATCGTGGTGTGTGATACTAGACCACATACTAAGTTTCCACAACTTAGATACCAAAAGGCTAGTGAGAGTTTTTAGAGAGAGTTTTCTGTGTTTTACTAAGTTAGATGAATAACTAATATATCCTATACAGAACAAACGTACATTCTGTATTTATGATACAAGTGATAGTGGGTAGTTTCATAACTGCTCACTAAATGACCCAAGTGGGTTGGCCTACCCAATCTTGGGCGGCCCATGACCCAAGTCCAACATTATCATTGTTGTTCATTATCAAGAATGAGTTATCTGTTTGTATAATGACAAAAGATCAAAGCTTTCACTGGTATTTAGATTGCTGGAATTTAGTAGTTTAATATTTTAGCTGCAAGTGTAAAAATAAATACCCCTTGAGAAAACAGAGAAAATGCACAAGAAAAATGAAGAAGAAATAAATTAGGAATTGATTTTTTAGATAATTTGCTGGGATCGATATTATGTGAAAAAAAATGAAAATGGTCGGTGGTAATCTGGTAGAATTGAATTGTGTTTGTGGCTTGCATCTTGTGTGCAGTATTGATGAAAAGATTTCGATTTGAGTGATAAATTTTGTTGTTAAAATGCAAAAGCTGAATTTATTTTATGGTGGTTATTTCTCTGATCAATGCGCTTTCGATTCAGTTCTTTAGGTGTTATTTCTGCCACTTACAATGAATCCTGACAAGTTTACTCACAAGACCAATGAGGCCCTTGCTGCAGCTTATGAACTGACAATGAGTAATGGACATGCTAAATTTACCCCTCTGAATTTGGCCGTAGCCTTGGTATCCGATCCTATCGGTATTTTCTGGCAAGCTATTGTCAATGCTGGGGTTGGTGAAGAGGCTGCGGATTCAGTTGAGAGGGTCTTTAAACAAGCCATGAAGAAACTCCCCTCTCAGACACCTCCCCGTGATGAAATTCCAGCAAGCACTTCACTAATCAAGGTGATTCGACGTGCACAGTCTTTACAGAAGTCTTGTGGCGACACCCATTTGGCTGTTGATCAGTTGATTTTAGGCCTTTTGGAGTATTCCCAAATTGGGGATCTTCTTTAGGAAACTGGGGTTAGTATTGCAAGAGTGAAGTCGGAGGTTGAGAAACTTCGTGGGAAAGAAGGTAAAAAGGTGGAAAGTGCTTCTGGTGATACTACATTCCAGGCTCTGAAAACTTATGGCCGTGATCTTGTGGAGGAAGCTGGAAAGCTTGATCCAGTAATTGGTAGAGATAATGAAATTGGAAGAGTCATTAGGATTCTTTCAAGGAGGACTAAGAACAATCCGGTACTCATCGGAGAACCTGGTGTTGGTAAAACTGCTGTGGTTGAAGGATTAGCACAAAGGATTGTTAGAGGAGATGCTCCAAGTAATCTTGCTGATGTCAGGGTTATAGCACTGGACATGGGAGCATTGGTTGCTGGAGCAAAATACAGAGGAGAATTTGAGGAGAGACTGAAGGCTGTTTTGAAGGAAGTAGAAGAAGCTGAAGGGAAAGTACTTTTGTTCATTGATGAAATTCACATGGTTTTGGGTGCTGGTCGGATGGAAGGGTCTATGGATGCTGCAAACCTGCTCAAGCCAATGCTTGCTAGAGGGCAGCTGCGATGCATTGGTGCTACAACTTTAGACGAGTACAGAAAATATGTGGAGAAAGATTCTGCATTTGAGAGGCGTTTTCAGCAGGTTTATGTGGCTGAGCCTAGTGTGGCTGACACGATTAGTATCCTTCGAGGTTTGAAGGAGAAGTATGAAGGGCATCATGGTGTTAAAATCCAGGATAGAGCTCTTGTGTTTGCTGCACAATTGTCAGCTCGATACATCACAGGTATTTTTTTTACTTATAACCCTTGTATCATCTCGTTCTATTTTTTGTATTATTTTTGAGTCTGTTACAGCTATTTCCTCCTCTCTTATCATCTCTTAGTTGCATGTATCTCTAACTGTAGACACAATCAACATATTTGTATCTTAGGAACTTCCTTTTTTTGATGCAACCTAATATCTTTAACAAGACGCTATACGTGGTTTTCGTGAGTTGGTTTCCCTCTTCTTTTATCTCTGTTTTGTGAAGGTTGTCTGATGTTGAACAAATTCTTTGCCTTTATGTGTAGGGCGACATTTGCCTGACAAAGCAATTGATCTGGTTGATGAGGCTTGTGCTAATGTAAGAGTCCAGCTTAATAGTCAACCAGAAGAGATTGATAATCTTGAAAGGAAGAGGATCCAATTGGAGGTTGAACTCCATGCTCTTGAGAAGGAGAAGGACAAAGCTAGCAAGGCCAGACTTGTGGAAGTGAGTATGTCGTTGCAAGATAATCAGTAGTGCTCTTGGTTGATTCGCTTTAGATGTTTGATTGATGGTAGATTACATTGACTAATTCTCTAAACATTGTTTCAGGTGAAAAAGGAGCTTGACGACTTGAGGGACAAACTCCAGCCTTTAATGATGAAGTACAAGAAGGAGAAGGAAAGAATTGATGAACTTCGCAGGCTCAAGCAGAAACGAGATGAGCTTATTTATGCTTTACAAGAAGCTGAACGAAGATATGATCTTGCTAGAGCAGCAGATTTGAGATATGGAGCAATTCAGGAAGTGGAGGCTGCTATAGCAAGGTTGGAGGCAACATCAGATGATAACGCAATGTTGACTGAGACTGTTGGACCGGAACAAATTGCAGAAGTTGTAAGTCGATGGACTGGTATACCTGTCACTCGACTTGGTCAGAATGAGAAAGAGAGGCTCGTTGGTCTTGCTAAAAGCCTGCACGAGAAAGTCGTGGGGCAAGATCATGCAGTGAATGTCGTTGCAGAAGCTGTATTGAGGTCAAGAGCCGGGTTGGGAAGGACACAGCAACCAACAGGTTCATTCCTCTTCTTAGGACCAACTGGTGTTGGCAAGACTGAGCTTGCCAAGGCCCTTGTAGAACAACTATTTGATGATGATAAACTGATGATAAGGATTGACATGTCTGAGTATATGGAGCAGCACTCAGTTGCACGGTTGATTGGAGCTCCACCTGGGTAAACTCTGGTTGAGTCTGTTTCTTTCTAAATAATGTCAAGATGGAATCTAACTAGCTTTGAAATTTGATAGTTACGTTGGACACGAGGAGGGTGGACAACTTACAGAAGCTGTGAGGAGGCGGCCTTATAGCGTGGTATTGTTTGATGAAGTAGAAAAGGCACACCCAACTGTGTTCAACACCTTTCTTCAGGTTTTGGATGATGGACGGTTGACCGATGGTCAAGGACGAACTGTGGACTTCACCAACACTGTGATCATCATGACTTCAAATCTTGGAGCGGATCATCTCTTGAGAGGATTAATGGGAAAATGTTCAATGGAGAGCGCTTGTGAGTTGGTGATGCAAGAGGTAAGTTAGAAAAATCTGCTTGTCAGTTACCGTCAATTTCCCAATTTAGCATGACATTATTTTTAACCATAGTTATTCTTCTTTTTGGGTAGGTGAGAAAGCATTTCAAACCTGAGCTATTGAATCGGCTAGATGAAATTGTAGTATTTAATCCTCTTTCTGATGAGCAATTGAGGAAGGTCTGCCGTCTCCAGATGATAAATGTCGCAATCCGCCTAGCGGAAAGAGGTATTGCCTTAGGCATCACAGAGGCTGCATTGGATGTCATACGCAGACAGAGTTATGACCCGGTAAGCATAAGCTCCCGTTAGGCATTAAAATCATTTTATCTACTCATAGTGGTCAAATTGGTGCATTACCAAATCACGCCCCTATTGCCACAGCTATAGATATAAGTATTTTGAGAATACGCCTTAACGACTAATGAATATATATGTGCGTCTTGTAAGCATTCAATACTGACTTTACTTTGCTGGTTTCAGGTTTATGGAGCAAGACCTATTAGGAGATGGTTGGAGAAACATGTAGTCACCGAGTTATCGAAGATGCTTTTGAAGGAGGAGATCAATGAGAATTGGACTGTCTACATAGATGCTAGCTACAATGGGGAAGCTCTCACGTACCGGGTCGAAAAGAATGCAGCCAGTGGACCAAAATCAGATGTACTGATTCAACTTCCAAATGGGCCAACTAGGAGTGATGCTGCACAAGCAGTGAAAAAGATAAAGATTGAAGAAATAGATGAGGATGAAGAATTGGATGCATAAGTCTACTACTTGAAGTAGGATGAAGATAGAGAAATGAATGAATAAATTGTATAGGGTCTGAGTTAAAGTTGCGTTTCTTGGTTTGTTTGTTGTTTCTGGTGTTGAACATAACTAAGAGGGGTTCTTCCCCTTAACTTTGTGTTTGCTTAAAATGTAATTAGTCTCCTTTTCTCCAACTTTTATCATCTGCTTAACTAGAAATATGCGTTCTTTGTTGCCTACATTCATTGGCCTACGACTTACGAGGAAAAGTTGGCGGATTCGATTGATTACCAACCTTCAAAGGCATCTCTACATGTGTATATATGTGTTAAATCGGATTGAACTGAAATTTTGCTTGTACTATTTGGGTCTATGAGCTACAATTTTGCTTTGTGATTTCACGTATTGTTGGGTTAGTCTCTTATTAGTGGAAGACTAAATAGTTTTTTTAATTATTTGTTTTAGAAATCCCAACATGTTCTAAAAATTAAATAATTCGTTTATGGGCCTTTTATGACCCATATTTGGGGAAACTAGAGATGGTATATGATTCCATTATTACTCACTATATAGCATTGTAAAACTCGTGTATACTGCAATATATATGTCAACACAACATGCATAATAGAAGTTTATCTTGGCGGTTTATTCTTTCGAAGGGTTCAATGCAAAAACATTCAAATTCGGGTAATATCTCTAGAACAATGCACCAGAAATGAAGAATCCAGAAGTGGTCATCCTCAACATTTGATAGAAGCGAATATGTATATCTTGAATTTGTCCAAACGTTTAGAAACCGGAACCATCTCAATAGAACCTACCTTGAGAGGGGAACAATAGCTGGAAACGACTGCTAATACCTGTAGTTTGAGGAACAAAAGGGAACACATGAGAAGAAAATCTTATAGAAGAAAAGATATTTTGTTTGGTGAGTAATCTCATTGCCTTTATTAATGTTTCAAGAGTTCTCCGGATTCCAAATGAAGAAAAAGCTACTCTTTGTTTCGAGATTAGGGACCCATCTCTATTTTAACTATAGCTTTACAAAACGGTTACGATTAGGGTTTCGAGAACTAGACATTATTAGAGTCCATTCTAGATATAGAATATGCAGTAGAATGTTATGAGTTGGAAAATTAAGCCGAGCAAGGGAAACCGAATTCAGGCAGTTGTTGTGGTCAGGTTCTTCTTCAATGTGCTTATCTACTATCTAATGGTCTACGAGGAATAGCTGAGTTCGTGGTCTTTTTTTTTTTGTAGAACCTATTTTAGCTCAAGACGAAAAAATATTTGGTATGCGATGTGACATGCGAGATGCCAGGATGCAGCAGACGAAAGTCAAATTGACATTAGGAAGGGAGTTAGAGAAGGAGGAAAGTATAAGGGATATTTGCATTTTCTAAAATCTTGGTGAAAGCTAACTCTTGTAATCATGCGTCTAACCATCAAGATTCAGTTGTAAATTACACAATTGGAGGGGCATATTAAGAATTGTATAATTTTTGATAAAAAAAATACATATTAAATAGGGTTGTATAATGAACTATAATTTTAACAAGTAAAAAAAAGACAGTGAGTTTATCTTTATGAAATTAAGGGGGTACTCGTTTATCTCGATATGAAAGGACTCTAAACTTGACGCAATGTATGATTATAATGAGCATCAATGTTAATCTCAGGAAAATGGGACCATCAAATGCCTTTTCTCTTCGTCTATTCTCGAGAGGTTTTGACGATACCCTTCTAAGAAAAGGATTCTCTTTGGAATCCCAATACATTTGATTTTGTATGCATATATTATATAGTATCATAGAAATGAAAAATTATGTCCAATTTGAATCTATCTCAATTGATCTCTCATTATTGCTCTTCTGAACAGTAACAGGTAGGGATGTCAGAATTTGAGCCCGTGACATTTTGTACCCGGCCCATATATTGAATCTTAAACAATTAAATGAGATAAAAAAGTTCCAATAAATCTTTGTTTTATTTGTAATTTAAAAGATGAAACATAAATATTTTAGGGAAGTAACACTTTTAGAAGAAAATGAGGATAATTGATTCACAGTATTAGTGAAATAACATTAAAAATAGTGATGTTTCATTTTTACCTTTTGGTTCTTACTTATCCTACACTTTTTAAGTAATTTCACAAAGTTGGACTAGCGTTAATTCGGACGCCTGTTTCCTTTTTAAGTAATTTCACAAAGTTGGACTAGCGTTAATTCGGATGCCTGTTTCCTTGGGTTTGGTTTCACTAGATTAGTAGACAGTGGTAGTGGGAATCTAGTTAATCCATTAATACATATCACTAATAAGATGTTGATTGGTATGATGAAATGGGTTTGATAATGAAGCGACATTCCCAACTTTATTTCCTTTTCTATATTTGGTATGATGTGGTAACGAATCTGAAAATCCTATTCCCCTCTATTTGGATTACCATTTCTTGACAAAATACATAGGATTTGCTCATTCCCATGTTCTTGAGAATAAACTCATTTGTCAAATAAGAAAATACCCTTTCAAAACATAATATACTACAAAACTAGTACACAATATGAATGTTATTCTTTTAATAATAATAATAATAATAATAATAATAATAATAATAATAAACACAATAATCAATAATTAATATTAAATTATAATATTAATAACAACAATAATAACAATCTTATTAGTTTATAAAAATATTATATACATGCTACAAAATTCATTTTTCAATTGACCAAAATGGTCTTTCAAAATATAATATATTACAAATATAATAATAATAATAATAATAACAACAAAAAAATAATAATGATAACAATAATAATAATAATAATAATAATAATAATAATAATAATAATAATAATAATAATAATAACAATAATAATTACAACACATATTAATAACTAATATTAGTCTTTACAAATAAAATATATATTATATATGTGTTACAAAATTTTATTTGTCAAATGATGATAATATATTACTAACCTAACCTTTATATACATATTTACAATAGTAACTATAATAATAATAATAATAATAATAATAATAATAATAATAATAATAATAATAATAATAATAATAATAATAACAATAATAATTATTATTGTTATTATTATTATTTTATTATTATTATTATTATTATAGTGACAATAATATAAATGTTAATAGATAATAACAATAATAATAATAATAATAATTTGTATATTGTGTGGTAATTTGCAAATTTTGGAAGAAAACTTATTGCTATGTTTAACATTATTAAGTAGAGCCCATCGCTTGATAGATAGATTTGAGAAATTCATTGTTTTCTTTTCTATTTCACCTTTTCTTTAAAAAGAACATTATGCAGAAAAATCCAATTAATGCATACTCTTGAAGGTTAAATAACAATGGATGAAATCATGGTGAGATAAGAACTCTTATCGGTAGAGAATTTCAGTACAACTTGATAGGGATACAAAAGTTAACATGATGGGAGACCTTGTACATATTGGCTTGGAATTGGAGTTTAGACCACACAATACTTCAGGTTCATGTAATGGTAAGTTGTTTCGAGTTTATTTTTGTGTTTTGTTTTATACCATAGGGTTTTAGTGCATCATAGGCTTAAATTTAATACTTAGTATGTTGACTAAGACATCCATTGTAAAGATTTATTTTGATAACGTGTATAAGTTGGCATGTCAAGGAACCATAATGTAAGTAATGTGGCAAGATATCATACATTGTTAGGATGTTACTTTTTATTTGAATATTGTCTATACCTTGCAGATAAGTAAACTTATTCTTCTTATCTATACTATCCCAAATCCAAAATTAAAATATTGTTTCAAATGTTTAACCTCCATAATTATTTCTCATATCTGTTTGATTCTACTCCGTATGCTATTGAACTAAGTTATGAGTCATATGACTGTATTGATATCTGGAGAGAACTTGTTGTATCGCAAAGGTATAGCTCCTGAATCAGTTCTTCCATTTTTGTGAATCCTTCATTTTATATCTTTCGTTCTGGTGAAATGTGAACCTTAGTATGTGATCTTGTAAAATGATTAAAAATATTTTAAAATGCTAATACCTTCTCTTGAGTTTACTCGTCTAAGTATGATGTGAGCCCAAATTCGCACTTATAGTGTTATACAAGTACTAATGTGAAGATGCTGGCCTCGTAATTCGATAGCTAAACACATGTAGTTCCCAATGAGCTTGGCAAAGATTCAAGACTTAGCCTCAATAATTTATATCTAAGGTTATTGGGGTTGATATTATTTTGGTGATAAACATTACATACAAAATCATAGTATTATGAGTTGGTTGTAGCCTTTGCAATGGTAATTCGCATAAAAGAATATAAGACATAGACGTATGGCTTTAGGCTAGTGAACTTCTGACAGATGATTGAATAAGACTATTTGGATTGCTTAGCTACAAATGTCTCATAAAGTTTATTGTGGTACTGGATTTCGTTTCATGATTTGAAAAGTTGTTTAAAATAGTCATTATTTGGAGACTTGTATTGATAGCCTTGAAGAATTTTATTTTCCTGTATTTGGTCTAAACGTTTTGATGATAGGTAGCCTATCGAATATCATAGTTAATAGTTACCGAAATTTTAGCGCTTTGAAGATCGTGTATCTTTTACACAATATGTAATACCTTATGAGAAAAGTTTTTGAGGATGAAACTTCGTTTTAAGGGGGGAAGGATGTAACGACTTGACATTAGATCTAAAGGATCCAATGCCACTTACACCCTTATCATCACACTACCACCCCACTTTTCCCCACCAAAATGATTATCCATCATGGCAATAAACCCCACATTCCTTCTTAGTCATAGTGTTGCCTTGTACAAATATTTTATAACCAAACATTTCAACCCCCAAACTCATCACCCGTGTAATCTTCCTATCCTCTCAGTTTACTATCTCTTTCTCCCGTCAATCCACTTAACAGAATAAGGGAAGCATAATTGTGTAGTATTTTAACTCATTTGATCTTGATACTTGAGGGCTAGAGCTTTCAAGCAAAAAGGGAGGTTTGACATTAGAAAAAAAAAAGGCAAGGTTTAGAATCCTCCATTCCCGACCGGGGGTCCAAGGGAGATTTTAGACCTACAATCTATAATTTGGAATCGACATTTTATTGAGGGATATTTTAGTGGATGTTGGTTATCTAGTTTAAGAGTTTTAACAAAGAAAATATATTGATGAATATATATAGGTATGATTGAACAAAGTATGTACTATTATAAAATCAAGGTAAGTGGGATTCTTTAATTTTGATTACTAGTCTTTCTTCGGATATGTCCGAAATAAATTTTGTTCATATATTCATATTCGTATCCTCGTTGTACCCAGATGTTTGTTCTCTTCATAAGCTCATTACGTCATATTCAATTATGCTATATGTTAGTTATTGGTCTATATGTTAGTATTGTTCCTTTTATTATTCTTGGACAATAATCAGTTATTATTATTATTTTTAGTACTACTATCACTATTAATACTACTACTTTTATTATGATGATTCAAACTATGTAACATGTATTTGACTTGTCCTCAACTGTATACTTTGATATAAATTTCTCTGTCTGAAGAGATCTTTTGCCTGATGAGGGCTTAATACTCATTATCTTGTCTTGCTCAATAGGGGCATAGTGCCCATCCGTCTGATGCAGCTTGAGGACTACGATCTATTTGTTTGATATCATTATTAATATTAGCTTCATATATATTTGTATTTTTATTCGTTCGTCCGTTCATTTGCTCGATATTTGTTGTATTTTTATTCATTCATCCGTTCATTTGCTCAATATTTGTATCTTTATTCATTCGTTTGTGTGTTTTGTTATAAGTTTTTCGTTTGTATTCGCCATCATTACCATATTCTTTTGAAAATATTTTCCCTTACTGAGCTTTGTTCGCTCATCATTTTTGCTTCCACCTAATTTCTTTTTAGATCCGAAAAAGTAAGTGCGACAATTCAAGTTGTGGTTAAGGTAGTCAACTGGGGGAAATAAATGAGACTACAAGATTAGAATTTTGGATATTTGGTATTTTCTATTTAAGTTTGTCAATGTAGCTTGATTGATGTAATGATTTGTGGTTAAACTTGAATTTCCAATTTGATTGTAAGAAATATTTGATATATTGTAGAATATAGTGCTCTAGTTTGTTCTTATGGTATGCTAGTATAGTCTAGCATCCTTGAGAGTTTACTCCTCTTGAGTCTGCGGCATCTCATGGCCTGACTCCTTTCCATAGGATGGTTTTGGGGCATGGCATAAACAATTTTATTAAAATGTACTAATGGGGTTACATCAACTACGCAAACTACTGATATATTCTTGTATGATATCTACATCCACTTTACAAGAATCTTTAATCCAAAAACAAAGATCATGAACCTAGCGATATTTCAAAAAAGAAATAGATTATTTTTTCCACTCAACAGCCCTCCAATTTCATTCTTTCATAAAGACCAAATAATAGCAAGAGGGACCCAGTGAATGACTTTTTTCTTGTGGTTAGATAACTTGAACACCCTCCATGGTTTTATATTGTCACAAAAGGACTTGGAAACAACCCCATTTCCATAGCATTCTTACATAAAAAATATCTATTGAGCACATCTAAATCTAGTAGCCCAAGTTATTAGTTATATATATAATATTCGCTTATAAACCACTTGTTTATCATGTCTCCAATCAATGTAGGACATAACAATAATGTACAAAATATTTTGAAAGGTTTTTGCATACAAGTTCATTCGTCAAAAGAATAATCAAACAACCATGAAATTATAACAAGCACTTTTAGGTGAAAATTAGATGGTAAGTGTTAACGTATATATTGTAAGTTGCATATTATTATTCCGTGTACAACTAGGTGTACCATATTTAGGTTTACCATATTTAGCCTAGCTTGGGGAACAAGTAGTCTAACCCCTATTTATTGAGTCACCTATTGTAATTGTTGTATCACTTTTTTTCTCAATATCAATGCATACAGTTCTTGTAAACATGTCTCTCTTCTCGTTCGACATGGTATCAGAGTTAGCTTCACGATAAGTTTGAGGCTCATGGAGAGAGAGAATGGTAGAAAAACAATGATAATCAAGAAGGTGGGGAGGGATAGCTCTTACACGTGTAGACCGACGGAGTAGGGGATCAGGAGAGTCATGGGGCTCAGCATCAGGCACAGGACCATCAGATGGTGCAGTCTCTTCAGGATGAGGCACGTCAGGGGCGGCGCTGGTGCTTGTACTGGAACCTGTGTCACTGTCATCAGTAGGAAATAAGGGAAGAGAGGGATCTGTGAAGTACGAGGTAGAGACATCATGAGGAAGAGAGAATGATGAGAGTGATGAGAACATTTTATTTTTCCAAAAGATCACATGATGAGATATACGGAGAGGTTTAGACAGAGGATCCCAACACTGAAAACCCTTATGCTCAATACCATAACCTAAGAAGTAACATAACCGAGCTCGAGGCTCAAGCTTTGTACGTTCATGTTGGGGAAGGGAGACAAAACATGCACAACCAAATACCTTAAGATAATCATAATCTGGGGAACGACCATACAATTGTTCGAAAAGAGTGAGATTATCAATGGTGGGAGAGGGTAAACGGTTAATAACATGCACAACCGTGAGAGTAGTTTTGCCCTAGAAGCGCTTAGGACATGATGAGGAGATAAGAAATGTGCGAGTAATATCAAAAATATGTCTATGTTTTCACTCAGCATGCCCATTCTATTGTGAAATGTAAGGGCAAGAGCGATGTGAGACAGTGCCATGTTGACGAAAAAGAACAAGTATAGTGGACTCTTGATACTCCATGGCATTGTCAGCACGAAGGATCTTTATGCGCTGATTGAAATGAGTGTGAATCATGATAGTGAATTCAGAATATATGCATGGCAAGTCAGATCGATGATGCATAAGATATATCCATGTAAAACGAGAATGATCATCCACAAAAATAATAAAGTACCGTGATCCTCCCATGGTAAGAGTAGGGGAAGGGCCCCAAATATCAGAGTAAACTAAATCAAAGCACGCAGATGATAAGGAATCACTTGTATTAAATGGCAAAGCAGACTGTTTCCCAAGTTGACAAGATAAACATTCAAAGTTATGGACAACAAGTTTTCCTAACGAGCCTCTATAAACTAAAGATTATAATTTGCCTAAAGAAGCATGACCTAAACGAGAATGCCATAGGTGAAGAGAGGTAGAGCCTGACGAAGTAGTAGCAGAAGCAACCGTAGAAAGATGAGAGGGAAGATGCAGGCTGACAAGCTCGAACAAACGCCCAACTTACGGCCGATCCCAAGAAGCTGTCTCGTCTAAGGGTCCTGCACACGACAACCAAAAGAAGAAAAAATGACAGTGATACCAAGTTCACATAGTTGACTAACAGAGTTGAGGCTAAGAGTAAGTTTTGGAACAAGATAAGTATCAGGAAATGAGGCATGAGATGTGGATATAGTGCTGATATGACTGACGGGCATGGATGTACCATCAGCCGTGTAAATGACAGATGCAGATTAATTGACAACTTTATGGGTCAAGCTATGGAAGTCATAGGTCATGTGATTAGAACAAGTAGAATCAAAAAGCCATGAGGACTTACCGGAAGTGACTGAGAGAGCAGTGGAAGAAGGAGAGCCAGACTGGGCTAAAACCTGTTTAAGAATATCCTGAAGGTCAGCAACAGAGATAGAGGAGGTAGATGGATCATTGAGAGAAGCAGAGGAACCTTCAGTTGTGGCAGTAGAATGTGATAGCGGTATTGACGAATTGTAGGCCTTGGAATAACAACCCTTGGGCTGATTACCCTGAGAATTCCTGTTAGGGTTGCGATAGCATTCTTGTTGATAGTGACCAGGACCTGTTTTCTTGCAAAAGGAGCATATCCAAGTGGGGTAGTGTAAGAGAATATGACCAGGGAAATGACAATACTTGCATTCAATTGAGGAGGCTGAATTCTTCTTGGATGTAACGTTAGGAGTTGCAAGTACTACATCAGTTGAGCGAGATCTTTGAGATTGAAGATGAATCTCTTCAGAAAAAAGCTCTTGGACTGCTTGTTCAAGTATAGGAAATGGGCTACGATGAAGGAGAGAGGCACAAACAGGCTCGAAATCATCATGAAAGGCCATGAGAAACTGGACAAGACATCCACGATGGCGCCAAGTATTAAATTTGCTAGCGTTTGCAGCATAATCCCAGACAGGCTCAGAGGCCGTGAGTTGATCCCAAACTGCATAAATCTGAGATAGAAATGTGTTAATTGATTGACCTGCTTTTTGATGCATGCAGTGAAGAGTAGTGGCAAGTTGATATTGATATGCTCCATCAGCAGCGGTGAATCTCTGTGCTAGAAAGTCCCAAACTTGTTTCGCTGTATCAAAACACCCAAACTAATGACTGATAGAGGTAACAGATGTGTTTCGCAGCCAAGTGATGATCTGATGATTCTTGCTATCCCAATCCTCAAGGCGTTCGGCAAACTTTGCATCTGATTCATTGGATTTTTTCGTTGGTTCCTTGATATCCCCTGTTATGATCCGCTATAATTTTCGACCCTTAAGAAAACTAGTCATGGCCTGAGCCCTTGGTATATAATTTCTACCATCAAGAAGCAAAGAGATAGGTTGTGAAACATTTGATCGTTCCATTATGATGTCCAAAAGGGATATTTAGAGTGAGAATTTAGAGAAACGGACTGCAAAAATGAACTCAGGACGTCGAAAAACATAGGCAAAGGTCTGGTCACTTTTTTTTTTAGGGTCTGCTGACGTGGCAGAAAGCTGAGCTGGCAGATGACTGGACGCAGACAGATAATGTCAGGGCTGACTGGATGGCTGATGTGTGCAAGGGCTGATGTCAGCTGATGTATGCAAGGGCTGATGTCAGTTGATGTCAGCAAGGGGCTGTTTGGCAAACAGAAAATAGAAAATCAAAAGACAGCGACGGCGGAACTTCGGGAGGCGCGTGAAAGCGCATCCGGTGTCCGTTTTTGGCAATTTTTGGATTGCTGGACTCCTTACGACGAGCTCTAAGCTATGATGTGGCGCGTTTCCCTAGGTAGTGAAAATAAAATATCAAAAATACCTAGAACAGACTGACTGAATATGATTTTTATTGATTGCAAAAATTTGTGACAAGAGAGAAAACACGATGAGTAATCTCTCAAGCAAGCTCCACGTGCCTGGTTTTCTAAATTCAGTTATGTTATTACTGACTTCGGCTTCACTTCGAGTAATCATGATTCTGCATTGTTTATTCAACATTCTGAGTCTGGTGTTATTCTATTGATCTTATATGTGGATGATATGATTATCACTAGGGATGACTTAGCTGGTATTTCTGATCTCAAGCAGTTTCTCCATCACCACTTTGAGATGAAAGATCTTGGTCCTTTGAGTTACTTTATAGGGATTGAAGTCTCATCTAATTCAGCTGGCTATTATCTCTCTCAGGCCAAATATTCTTCTTATCTTCTGGCTCGTGCAGGTCTTACTAATAGCAAGACTGCATCTACTCCTCTTAATGCTAATGTCCGCCTTACCCCCTGGATGGGACACCACTTTCAGATGCATCTTTATATCGCTAGCTGGTTGGTAGTCTTATCTATCTTTTTGTGGCTCGGCTTGACATTGCCTATGTTGTTCACCTAGTCAGCCAGTTCATGTCTGCTCCTCGTACCACACACTATGCTGCGATTCTCCGGATCCTTCGCTATATCAAGGGCACCTTGTTTTATGGCCTCTTCTTCTCTACCAGTTCATCTTTAACTTTGCGTGGTTACACAAATGCAGATTGGGCTGGTGATCCTACTGATTGACGTTCTGTTACTGGATATTGTTTTCTCCTTGGTGGTTCTCTTCTTTGTTGGCGTAGCAAGAAACAGACTATTGTGGCTCGCTCGAGTACTGAAGCTGAGTATCGTGCCCTTGCTGATGCTACTCAAGAGGTAATCTGGCTTCATTGGCTTCTTGCTGATATGGGTGTTCCTCAACCTCCGGGCACTGTTCTTCATTGTGACAATCAGAGTGCTATCCAGATTGCGCATAATGATGTTTTTCATGAGCGCACTCGGCCTATAGAGTGTGACTGTCATTTCATTCATCAACATGTTGTCTGTGGTACACTCAAACTTCAGTACACTCCCTCAGCTGATCAACTTGCCGATCTCTTCACTGAAGCACATTATCCCAACCGTCTTCAAGATCTGATTTGCAAACTCAAGCTAGTGTCATTTGCACCACCTTGAGTTTGAGGGGGGTGTTAACGTATATATTGTAAGTTGCATATTATTATTCCGTGTACAACTAGGTGTACCATATTTAGGTTTACCATATTTAGCCTAACTTGGGGAGCAAGTAGTCTAACCCCTATTTATTGAGTCATTTATTGTAATTGTTGTATAATTTTTTTCTCAATATCAATACATACAGTTCTTGTAAACATGTCTCTATTCTCGTTCGATAGTAAGCATGAAGAAGAAATAATATATCACAACCAAAGCACTTCATCCAAGCATATAGGCATTTGGAAAATACTTAAAAGTAAATCACATCACCTGCATAAACTGCAATTTAGGCGAGTTGCTGAAGAAATTCTTGAGGAAGAGAAGAAACTTTGGATTGACATGAGAATCTCGTACAACAACAATACCACCTCAAAATACTGTCTTGTTCACTTTTTTTCTTTTCATTTATTAGCTGACATTAAATTAATACCACTTAAGCTAAAAGGGAAGTTCTATAAGATAGTCATTAGGCTTGCTATGTTATATGGTTCAAAGTGTTAGGCGGTGAAATATCAACATGTTCATAAAAAGTCGATGGTTGATATGAGAATGTTGAGATGGATGTGCGGCAAAACTAGGAAGAACAAGATTAGAAATGAGGTGATACGTGAAAGAGTAGGAGTGACCCCAATTGAGGATAATATTAAGAAAAATCGTCTGAGATGATTTGGCCATGTCAGAAGATGACCTATTGAGCCACATGTTAGAAAATGCGAAGGTTTAGAAATAGTACACCAGAATAGGGGTAAAGATAGACCTAAGATAACTTGAACGGAGAAATTAAACGAGACCTTACGTGTCTGGAGTTATAGAAAAGATGGCTCTCGACAGGAACGAATGGCGTTGCATAATCTATATAGCTAACCCCACCTAGTGGGACAAGACTTAGTTTTGTTTGGTTAGGTTTATTTATTAGCTGACATTAAGATGTCTACTGATGACAATCTTACCAATCAAGATAGATGCATTAGCATTGTGTGATAAATTTATAGATCGTAGCATTTGTTGGTTTAACGAGAATTGCATGAGCCATATTCATCATACTGCAATAGCATTTGCACTCTCAATTTTGCGAACATCCGAAGAAAAAAGGGAGACCATCCATGATAAGGGCATTCAATATCAATTTTCTCGCTTTCATTGTTCTTACACTAGCTTTTTCCGCAGCCCTCTTGAAACTCATTGACGTTCATTACCATCCATACCTTCACGTCTTGTCGTTCTCCTTCATTTTCCCGAAATTTATTTTTCTTCACCTTTTTCACTATTGAATCTAAGAGAGAGAGAAAAGAACATAAAGAGTGTATTGTTAATAATAGCTTACTAGTACAATGCATAAGGCCCTTCTTTATATAGGGCACTCAAGAGATAAGGAAACTTTCTTTTTTCCAATGTGGGAGAGAGGACACTAACACAACACTACACAATACAACACAACACTCCCTCTCAAGCTGGAGCATATATATTACATATGCCCAGCTTGTTACAAATATAATCAACTCGAGGACCTCTCAATGACTTAGTAAATAAATCAGCTAATTGATCATTAGAACTAACATAAGATGTAACTATCTCTTTTGCTAAGAGCTTTTGTCTTACAAAGTGACAGTCGACTTCAATGTGCTTAGTCTACTCATGAAATACCAGATTTGATGCAATATGGATTGCTGCTTGATTATCACAAATTAGCCTCATAGGAAGAAGACAATTGATTCCAATCTCTGTAAGTAAATGTTTGATCCATGTTAGTTCACATGTGGCCAGACTCATGGATCGGTATTCTGATTCAGCACTTGATCAAGCAACAACATCTTGTTTTTTACTTTTCCATGAGACTAGGTTTCCTCCAAAAAGAACACAATTCCCTGATATGGAACGTCTATCTGATGGACTGCCTGTCCAATCAGCATCTAAATACCCAGTAACCTCAGTATGCCCACAATCAGTATACAATAATCCTTTTCTTGGAACACCTTTAATGTACCGAAGAATACGAACAACTGCCTCCCAATGACTTTCCTTCAGAGAGTTCATAAACTGACTAACAACACTAACTGCAAATGAAATATCTGGACAGGTCACAGTGAGGTAGTTGAGTTTTCCAACCAATCTTCTGTACCTTCCCGGGTCTGTCATCGGTTCCCCCTCATTTGGCATCAGTTTTACATTTGGATCCATAGGAGACTCACATGGTCATGCACCAAGCATCCCTGCATCACTTAATGTATCTAATGCATACTTGCGCTGAGAAATGAACACTCATTGATTTGATTGTGCTACTTCAATCCCAAGAAAGTATCGTAATTGTCCCAAGTCTTTAGTTTGAAATTGTTTATGAAGGAACACCTTTAAGTCATGTATACCTGTTGTGTCATCACCAGTGATAATGATATCATCCACATACACTATAAGCAAAAGGTGTTTCCCTAAAGTAGAATGTCGATAGAAGACTGAATGGTCTACTCCACAACAAGTCATACCAAATTCTAACACAACCAAGCTAAATCGTCCAAACCATTCCCTCGGGGATTGTTTTAGACCATACAAAGATTTCTTAAGTCGACATACGTCACCAGACTCCCCCTGAGCAACAAACCCAGGTGGTTGCTCCATATATACTTCTTCCTCAAAATCTCCATTAAGAAAGGCATTCTTAATATCTAATTGATGAAGGCCCCAACGAAACATGGCGGCAAAAGAGAGAAAAATGCGGACAGAGGATATTTTGGCAACAGGAGAAAATGTATCACCATAATCAACTCCATATACCTGAGTGTATCCTCAAGCAACAAGACGGGCCTTTAATCGATCAATAGGACCATCCAGAGAGACTTTTACTGTATATACCCACCGACATCCAACCACAGACTTCTCTAGAGGAAGGTCAACCAAATCCCAAGTACCGTTAGCATCCAAAGCAGACATCTCTTCCCATATAGCATCACGCCAACCAGAATGTGCAAGGGCCTCTGAAAGGGTTTTAGGAACAGAAACAGAAGAAAGTGAAGCAATAAAGGATGCATATGAAGGTGATAAAGAGTAATAAGAAACAAAAGCAGAGATAGGATGTTTAGTAGTACAGCTCCGGGCACCTTTCCTAAGTGAAATAGGGAGATCCAGATCAGAGGGGTGAACGGCAGGTACAAGAGCTGGAGATGACGAGTCAAGTGGTACGGGGGTAGAAATAGGCTCTGTAGGACGTGGACGCCTGATATAAACCTGAAGATTGGGTCAGTCTAACCGGGAGGTGGATGGCGGTTTAGGGGGTGAGGAGGTATCCAAAGTGGGTATAGAGGAAATATCGAGAATGTTAGGTGAAAGAGAAGGAAGATGAAGAGTGGGCATAGGAAACGATAACGTCTCTACAATAGGCTCAGATGGAGATGAATCATAGTATGAGGTAGTCTCAAAGAATGTAACGTTAGCGCAAATATATAATTTGTTCAATTGAGGAGAGTAACAACGATACCCTTTTTGATGACGAGAGTACCCAAGAAAAATGCTTTTAACAGACCGTGGTTCCAATTTATCAACCCCAGGAGAAAGATGATGGACAAAACAAACACAACCAAAAACTTTAGGGGGCAACACATAAAGAGAAGCACGAGGAAAGATAAGGGAAAAAGGAATTTGGTTATTTAAAATGGAAGAAGGCATGCGATTGATGAGATAGCACGTCGTAAGGACAACGTCATCCCAGAAATGTAATGGGACATTCATGTGACGAAGAAGGGTTCGAGCAGTTTCAATGAGATGACGATTCTTTATCTCGGCAATGCCATTCTGCTGTGGAGTATGTGGGCAAGAGGACTGATGGATAAGACCATTAGTAGTCATATATGAGCGAAATTGGGATGAAAAATATTCTTTAGCATTGTCACTGCATAATATACGGACAGAGACACCAAATTGAGTGCGAGTCTCAACACAAAATGAACAAAAGATAGAAAAAAGTTCAGAACGATCTTTCATAAGTTACAACCAAGTCATGCGAGAGTAATCATCAATGAAAGTAACAAAATAACGATAACCAGTTTGAGAGACAGAACGACAAGGACCCCATACATCAGAATGAACTAAGACAAAATGGGCACTTACTCGTTTATCGACTCGACTAACAAAAGAGCTATGACAATGCTTCCCTAACTGACACGACTCACACGGAAGATCTTGAACAAAATTGAGATGGGGAACCATCTTTTTTAGACTAGATAATGATGGATGACCAAGACGACAATGAATCTTCTCTGGTGAAGCAACAAGGGAAGTAGAAGGTGAACAAGCATTCAAATAATAGAGGCCATTCCACTCACGCCCAGTACCAATCTTCTCGTATGTCTCCAGATCCTGAACAACCACAGAATCAGCAGTAAAGGTGATAGAACAAATCAAATGTTTGGTGAGTTTACTAACAGAAAACAAATTAAATGCAAAATGAGGAAGATATAAAACAGATTGTAAGGATAAAGAAGATGTAGGATGGGTCATCCCAATCCCCTGAACAGATGTGGACGAACCATCCGTAAGTTTAACTTGATGAAGAGAACGAGTCTGAATATTAGAGAATAATTGGACATTACCAGTCATATGATCAGAAGTACCAGAATCAATTACCCAAGGGGTGAGACCAGGGTAGGTTTGAGAAAGACAAGTTATAGAGGGTTGTGAATGTGCAAGGGATGTCGTAGAGGATAAAGAAAAGGTTAAGATACTTGTTGAGATGCCTGAAACTGGAAAAAGCGAGCATACTCGTCTTCAGGAAGAGTGAGATAAACAGTAGAAGAGGATGCAGAGACTTGTTAGATCTAGATCTATAAATTAAATACTAAATACTTGATAGATCTAAATCTGAAATTTATGTCTTATGAGATTAGATCTACGGATTTAGATTTAATTTCATTCTTCGTTTAGATTATCAAAATTACATAATAAAATGATAAGAATGACATACCTGAATCTATGACGACGAGATAAATATGATCCGGGAAATGGTCTTCCACAAGCTCACACTTCTCTCTTACTTAATGTCTCTCAAATATGGGATTGAAGACTAGAGGAAAAATTAAGTGTGGCCTTGGGGACCAATCCCATGTTATATAGGCAACTTAACTAGAAACCCATTAACTCTAGTTAGGTTCTCTATTATTGGTATAACACATTACAAAGTCTATACGTTATAAGATGTTAATTAAGATCAATTATATTGGATCACTTAATTATCCTAATTAGAATAGAAGTCCAAATATAATTGTGAATGATTTGTAAGCCCATATTAAGTTATTAATAATAATAACCCAACAATCTCCCACTTGGGCTACAAATTGATACCGAAGACAATTATATTTGTTAACTGTAGGTGCGCACAAAATTACTTTCTATTCTTAAAACATCTTCCAAATCAATCTGGTCCATCTCTTATACCAACATGAGACCAAAGCGACCTTTGTTACATTTCATCGTAACTCGATCCATCAATGATCACCATACCAAATATAATCAACGACATAGATCAAGTATGGATGTGTGGCTGGAAATTACATGCAATGTGATCTCAGACATGTCTATTTCCAATTGGTCCTTAACTTTATTCCGTAGTGAGATCAAACCTAAGTCTTTCAAACTTTATGCCAAACCGCAATTGAAAGATAACACATTCAGAGTAATAACTAACAGTAAAACCATCAACTTTATTCTGCAGAAAAGCTACACATACAGTGTCAAGAAAAGAACTAAAGATATACACAGACTCCCACTAAAACTGCATACCATCAAATAACACAACACCCATATGAGCAGTATGCTCATGAAAGACCTTGGGTGGTAAACCTTTAGTAAGTGGATCTGCAAGCATGGAGTCTGTCCCTATATGTTCAATTGACACTAACTTACTCTGAACTCGTTCCTTAACAACTAGAAACTTAATGTCTATATGCTTAGACTTTGACGAGCTTCTGTTGTTGTTGGAACCGATAGATTGTCACAATATACTTTAAGTGGTCTTGCAATACCATCTACAATACGCAGTCCAGTGACAAAATTTCGCAGCCATATCGCATGATTAGTTGCCTCATAACATGCTATGAATTCTGATGCCATAGTGGAAGGAGCTATAAGTGACTGCTTAGCACTCCTCCAGGAAATAGCACCTCCAGATAACATGTAAACATAGCCAGAAGTAGATCTTTTAGAATCTTGGAAACCCGCAAGATCGGAGTCAGAAAACTCAATAATCTCCAAATTATCTGACTTTCGATAGGTGAGTATGTAATCTTTTGTTCTCTTTAAGTACCTCATAACCCTTTTGACTGCTTTCCAATGATCCATCACAGGGTTACTTAAGTATCTTCCTAACATACCAACAATGTACGCTAAATCCGGACACGTACATACTTGAGTATACATAAGATTCCCTACAGCCGATGCATAGGGAACCTTTTGCATCTATTTTCTTTCAATTTCATTCTTGGGGCATTGGTTGAGACTAAACTTGTCTCCTTTAACAACATGAGTATTTCCTTGTGCACAATCTATCATGCCAAATCTAGCAAGTACTTTATTGATATAGCTCTTTTGTGATAGCCCAAGGACACCCCTAGAGCGATCTCGATGTATCTTAATTCCTAATACAAAAGAGGCGTCACCAAGATCTTTCATTTCAAAATGCTTAGTTAGAAATTTCTTGGTTTCGTGCATTAAGCCTATATCGCTGCTAGCCAGTAGTATGTCATCGACATAGAGTACTAGGAAGATAAATTTACTCCCACTGAACTTGTGATATACACAGTCATCAACAACATTAACCTCAAAACCATACGAGACAATGACTTGATGAAACTTGTGATACCATTCACGAGAAGCTTGCTTGAGACCGTAGATGGACTTCTTGAGTTTACAAACCATAGACTTTGAGTCATCTAATACAAAGTTTTCTGGTTGCACCATGTATATGGTTTCTTCAATGTCACCATTGAGAAAAGCCATCTTAACGTCCATCTGATGTAGCTCTAAATCAAAATGAGCCACAAGTGCCATTATCGTTCTAAAAGAGTCTTTCGTAGAAACTGGAGAAAAATTCTCTTTATAGTCAATGCCTTCCTTTTGAGTGTAGCCCTTAGCAACTAGACGTGCCTTATATCTTTCAATGTTGCCCTTTGAATCCCTCTTGGTTTTAAATATCCATTTACAACCAATGGGCTTCGCACGTTCAGGCAAATTGACGAGATCCCAAACGTCATTATCCTTTATGGACTTCATTTCCTCATTCATGGCATCAATCCACCTTTGACAATTAGCACTTTGTTTGACTTGTTGGAAGTTGATTGGATCATCTTCCATTGTTCCTATGTCAAACTCATGCTCTTGAAGAAATACAATGTAATCACTTGAAATCGCACTTCTTCTTTCTCTAGTAGATCGCCTAAGTGGCACTTCCTCTTGAGGTTGTTGAGTTTGCTCTTCTGGAGCAACACCTTGATTTTGAGTAGGAAGGTTTATAGGGATATCCTCATTGTTGTCTTGAATTGTGTCTTGAACAATGTCAGTAGACTGATCACTGTTAATAACAATGTTTGGAAAATGAATAGATTCCTCTTCAAAGACAACATTCTTAACCTTATCTTCCCTCTCAAACACAACATCCTCAAGAAATCTTGTATTTTCCGTTTCGAAAAAGGACTTAGTTGAAGGATTATAAAACTTAAAACCCCTCGATCGTTCAGCATACCCAACAAAATAGCAGCTAATTGTTCTTGAGTCTAATTTCTTTTCATGTGGTCTATAAGGCCTCGCCTCAGCTGGATAACCCCAAATGTGTAAATGTTTTATGCTAGGCTTCTTGCCTAACCATAGTTCATAAAGGGTTTTAGCTACCGCTTTACTAGGTACTCTATTCAGTATATATACTGCAGTCCTTAGTGCCTCTCCCCAGATTGACTATGGTAAGGAAGAATGACTAATCATGTTTCTTACCATATCCTTAAGAGTCCTGTTTCGTCTTTTAGCAACACCATTCATGCTAGGTGAACCTGGCATTGTGTATTGTGGGACGATTCCGCATTCTTCTAGGAATTTGGCAAAAGGCCCTAGACGTTGTTCACCTGATCCATCATATCTGCCATAGTATTCACCACTACGGTCAAATTTGACAGCTTTAATCTTCTTGCCTAGTTGATTTTCAACTTCGGCTTTGAAGGCCTTAAAAAGGTCCAAGGATTGTGACTTCTCATGTATTAAGTATAAGTATCCGTAACGAGAATAATCGTCTATAAAAGTGATAAAATACTGTTGACCATTCCAAGAAGCCGTAGGGAATGGACCACAAATATCAGTATGAATCAATTGTAAGACGCTAGAACTTCTCTTGGCACTTAACTTTCTGTTGTTTGTCTGTTTCCCTTTAATACAATCAACATACACATTATGGTCTGTGTAACCAAGGGGTTCAAGTATTCCGTCTGACACAAGTCTTTGAATTCTCCTTTCAGAAATGTGACCTAAACGCTTGTGCCATAATGTGGCGGAATTCTCATTTGTTAATTTGCGTTTTGTACCTCTTGAACTTATTTGTAAGGATTCATTAAATGAAGCAATGGTATTGAACATATATAGTTTATCAATTAAGGAGCCAGTTGCAACCAGAGTAGAATTGAGGAAAAGACTAACTTTATTATTTTCAAATGAACAAGAATAACCATATTTGTCCAAAACAGAAACAGAAACCAAATTTCGTCTAAATGATGGTACAATATAAGTCTCTCTCAATTCAACATAATGACCAGTCTCAAAAGACAATCTAAAAGTCCCAATGGCTTCAACCGGAACTGCTTTGCCATCGCCCACATAGATGAATCTTTCAGCATCATTTGGCGATCGGCTCCACAGGCATCCCTGCATAGACATACTTGTATGAGTAGTAGCACCTGAATCTACCCACCAAGTATTGCTAGGTACAGAAGTTAAATTAACTTCAGAACAAACCAAAGTGAGAAGCATACCTTTCTTTACACGCCATGTGGCGTACTTGGAACAATCCTTCTTCACATGCCCAGGTTTCTTGCAAAAGAAACAGGTAAATTCCTGATCCTTATTCTTTTGAAGTTTGTTGGGTTGTGATGTTCTTACTGCAGCTTCTTTACCTTTATTCCTTTTTCGCTTATTGTCCTTTGAGGTAGTTGCAATATGAGCACTTTCGATATTCTTATCTCGCTTCAATCTATCCTCTTCTTGCACACAGTGGGAAATGAGCTTATTAAGAGACTATTTATCTTTTTAAGTGTTATAACTCACAATAAACTGTCCGTAGTGTGCAGGAAGGGATATAAGTACCAAATGCACGAGCAAGTCGTCAGACAGCTCTAACTTTAGTGCCTTAAGTTTTGAAGCGATGTTAGACATCTCCATAATGTACTCCCTTATGTTTCATTTTCCTTTATACCTCATCTGGACAAGGTCAGCCAAAAGCTTGCTTGTCTCAGCCTTTTCGTTCTTTGCAAAACGTTTTTCAATTTCTTGAAGAAAACCTTTAGCAGTTACCTCATCGGGCATACCGCCCCTGAATGTATCTGGAACGCTGCGCTTTAGCATCATTAGACTAATGCGATTGGAACGATCCCACTTCTCAAAGTTCCTTTTTTCCTCAGTGGAACTTGACTCCGTAAGAGAAGCAGGTTGTTCTTTTCTTAATGCATAATCTAAATCCATGCAGCCGAGAACCAACTGAACGTTCTCTTTCCAGTTCTTAAAGTTTGTGCCGTTAAGCACAGGGATTGAGTTTATGTTGGCAGTAACATTAGCAGCAGTAGCAGTAACTGAATCCAAATAGAGAACAAATAAATAACATAAGCTCACAAATAAATTTTTTTGTCAAGACACATATACAAGTTAAAATCAAATAAACATGTAAATGCAAGACATAATTTTTCATACAACTGTAGTGATGGGCCCATTAAATAAGATACCCAGCACAACATCAATGACCTTCCTTTGGGCCGATCATTAACTTGTAAGTGGTACTCTCCAGGTAGAAATCAAATGTTGATAATAAATCTGGTCAAACAATAGCCTTCCTTTGGGCCGACGTGTTCTCCACATAGAAATTTTATAATTATCACACATTTATTTCCACAGGTGTGTTTTCTATTTGGCCAATCAATAACCTTCCTTTGGGCCGATCATTGATTGCATAAACAACAAACACACACATCTTATTATCTTAAACCAATTTACACAAAAGATGTTACTTTGGCAACATTAAGCTTCAATCAATTTATTTTTAGATAAAAGACGCAAGTCCAAAATTTGAAATCAATTATCAAATCTCATTTTGCATATTAGTCCATTTAGCATGCCTCACATACAAGATAACTAAATAAACATATATGCAACAACATGAACTTGGTGGATCATGGACTCAGTGGTTGATCAAATCCGAGCCATATAAATTGGATCAATCACAAAACCTAGGCAAACACTTCAAAAATCTTCAACACCTCCAAGTTCATCAATTCCTTGATTGATCTTGTACCGCTTGCAAGGTAGATTATATAATTATTACATCATATGTCTCACTACAAATCACACTCTTGCAAGAAATATAAAAATGAGACTTATGTCTCAATTACAAACTAAATGAATGGAAAAAATATTATTACGATCATTCAACCATTTGTCTATAAGTCCATGATCCATCCAAACATCCATAATGTCAAGTTATAATTAAAACAATTAACTTGCATAAAAGACATAATCGCAAAAAAATAAAATTAAAGTGTTACTTTTCTGTTGCAAGCAAATATCTACATGTATATTTGTTGGTCCAACTTAACCATTAGTATAAGTGTGGCGTTGCTGGTCAGATGCTCTAATTTCGCTGAGAAGGTCGTGTGTTCAAATCACAGTAGAGGCTTCTATTGGATTTTATTTTCCTTAATTTTCTGTTGGAACCAAAAAACTATGTTTATAAATTTAATGGTCCAATTTTGACACAAGGAAGGGCCTAGTCCAGCTGGATAAGAGTTTCTTTATTAGGCAGAAGGTCTCGTGTTCGAACCATGCTACTACCCGCATTATGTAATAAGTTATTATTTTAGTCTTTAGTTTTAAAATTAAAACTAAAAGAACTATCACACAGTTGGGGTTCGAACTTAAGACCTCAAGATCCATTTGCAAGCTTCTAACCGCTGTGACTGCTTCAGCTATTGCTATTAAAAACGCAAGCTTAATAATATAAACCCTTTGATTTCAGGTCATAGAAAAACAACAATTCCAGACTAGCAAGAATCGAACCCATGACCTCAAGACAAAATGCATGTTGTTAACCACCAGACCGACAAGGCATGTTTGTATCAAATTCAATCGAATATAATAATATAACCATTGACAGTCAAAACAGTACATTCGAGTTTTATGCATCAATCATGTATAGATCTAAAGATCATAAATCATAAACTTCATAGATCTAAGATCTAAAACCATTCTCAAACCAAATCAATCATGTGATCAAGATTAATGAAGATCTAAATAGATCATACATATAATTATTTATCAAATCCTAAAATCATATGGATCTAAACATACAATCATGTATATTTGTGATATAATCATAAGATCTACATTAATCATAATTAGATCTACATAATCAATCCTAATAATCTAATACGAAGGTGGCTCTGATACCACTTGTTAGATCTAGATCTATAAATTAAATACTAAATACTTGTTAGATCTAAATCTGAAATTTATGTCTTGTGAGATTAGATCTACAGATCTAGATTTAATTTCATACTTCGTTTAGATTATCAAGATTACATAATGAAATGATAAGAATGACATACCCGAATCCATGACGACGAGATGAATATGATCCGAGAAATGGTCTTCCACAAGCTCACACTTCTCTCTTACTTGATGTCTCTCAAATATGGGATTGAAGACTAGAGGAAAAATTAAGTATGGCCTTGGGGACCGATCCCATGTTATATAGGCAACTTAACTAGAGACCCATTAACTCTAGTTAGGTTCTCTATTATTGGTACAACACATTACAAAGTCCATACGTTATAAGATGTTAATTAGGATCAACTATATTGGATCACTTAATTATCCTAATTAGAATAGAAGTCCAAATATAATTGTGAATGATTTGTAAGCCTATATTAAGTTATTAATAATAATAACCCAACATTACTTTCTTGCCAGAACAAATAATTTAGAAGAGGAATTCTAGGTTTAACAGAAGTGTTGACGGATGTAGTTTTAGGCATTACAGGAGTAGAGTTGCAAGTATTGTTCCCAGCGGATCCAGATATCTTACTTCTAGAACGTAGCTGTAAAGCTTCTTCAACATGAATACACTTTGTCAGCCCAGTTTGAACCTCATCTCCCAGTCAACAAAACACTTCCTTAAAATGTTTCTGGAAAAATTACCAGGATCCGCAGACTGCTCAGAATCATTCTGCACTGTATCAGATGTTCTGAAAATCGACACCCTAGGCAAGTCTCCCCTTGGAATAGATGCGGGTAAAATTGCGTCTTTTCCACCAAGTTCACATGATTCTCAACACCAATATGGTGGGGGCTCCACGCAGTAGATTCGCATGCTATAGCTGAATAATAGAGGAGAAAACAATAAGGCATGTTAAACAAGATCAGAAAGATTACTTCTTCATGCTAGTCTTTCCAATTTCGCAGTTTTTTTCTATTATCGAGGGGGGCAGCATTATCCTCTGGTAGAAATTAGGAAAAGTGAAGAGGCCTACTGAAGAAAGCTTTTAATTAAGTCTAGAAAATCCAGCACTTCACATCCTTCTCTGCTTCTATAAATTGTGAGCTGAGAGAAGTGGTTGAAAATTCATGGAATTCAACAAGAAGAAGAGGATTTTTTTTTTGTCAATTTCCCATATGAACAAACAGAATGAGAATTTTTCTTGAAGAAAAAGTGTCACGATATTGACCAATACTTCCCCTTGGTTTTCAATCTATATTGATCAAACTTTTTCATAAAAAGTGATCTATATTTGATAGTATTGGAACCAGTAGAACTAGAAAGAAGCCATTTCAAGCAAGATAATATCTTCAAGCAACTACTATGATAAATTTCATAAAAAATGTAGGGACGATTTGCCAAAAGGCAACCATAAATAGGCCTATTCACCCACCGTTCACATATTGATGTGTGATTACATATACATACACACACATAGAGGTAAAGAGAAGGGGTGGGAGGGAGAGAGTGTGTCACGCCCCGATCCCGACCCATTGCTAGGACAAGGCCGGAACATGACGTGTACTAGATAGATAAACCTATACAATCATCAATTCATAACCTAACATTTATAATTTCTGCAAGTAACTTCAAGAGAGGTGCCCTAAACTAACGACACTTCAACATTCATTAACCTGTTTCATATATACAAGGCCTAGTATCACCCATCAAAGCATGTTCAAATCTTTAAAGTTTTTTAGACCTCAAAAAGATAAGAGAGTAATGGGGTTAGAATCCAACATCCAAAAGAATATTACAGTACTTGAAGTTGTTCAAATTAACTTAGTTCATTACATCTAAAAATTCATCACTACAAGCAAGCAGAATCAGAACAGGTAGAAGTTCGACTCGTCACACAAGTAAGCCTCGCCTTCGGCTTGAGTTGCTTGTGTCACGCCTCCAAATTTAAAAGAGAAAATTCAGGGACATGATCGCTACGAATCTAGAAAGATAAATCTTCCTAAGCCCGCGAGGCACTAAATCTCAAATAATCTATTAAATCCTGAGAATAAATAGCCAGAAATATTAGGCTCTAATTACATACTAGGAACTCCAAAATAAATAAATACTAAAATACAACAAATATGATTAACTATTCTAATCTCTTTCAACTTCTCACAAACTTCTAGGTCACTAAACCCCGAACTGAATTTGTCATCTGCAAAATAAGAAAGAGAAAGGGCTGAGTGAAACAAAGCTCAGTAAGTAGAATTTACCCCAAGAAATGGTGAAGCTCAAGAACAAAAAATAACGAAGGTCGACAAACTCAATCACGACAACAACAGGTTGAGAACAATATTTTCAAGCACTAACAAAACATATACAAAGTTGTGGCTGCTTAGCAGCGCGCACATAATTCACAATTCAATACACAGTCAATAATGGATGACGGCTTAATCATCTAGGATTCGATACACAACTTGTATAGTTTGTAAGGCTTGAATTAGTGATGACTCGTAATATGATTTTCAGAAGAATCAAATACGAAAAATTGAAAGGAAATTATGAACAAGGAGTGGAGTAACGATAACTTGAATAATTATGACAGATAAACAAATAGGGTAGACAAAGAAATAGTAAATTCTACTTACCTCGATTACGAAATTATAAAACCATAATTCTGAAAATTAAAAATAGATTCTTCAAATCCCAATCCCAAAAATCAGAATGCCCAAATCAAATAATTAATTCTCAACCTCATACCACATGTGCTAACACCTCATATTTGAACTCTAATCATATAGCCTATGTAATATAATAATTCTAGTATAAAGTCAACTCAAAAAAACAAAATATCTAACTCTCACAAAATTTACCTCAATCACCAAACGAAAACTTTTAACCATGCCAGAACTTCCAATGGGCTTTGCGGATTGACCAAACAATACCTGATACCAAAATCTAAAGAATACTGCCATAGTTTGCCAAGACTTATAGTAACTACAGTAGAACCTCTTTAAATTAATACTCGATAAATTAATAATCTCTTTTAATTAATAAAAATATCCGGTCCTGACTTGGGACCAATGTAAAAAGTTGATAAATTCGATAAAAATATAAAATAATACTTTTTAAAAAAATTTATTTGTATTTTATTAATTCAAATATTTCATAAATTAATAATTAGCTAAAAAGTAGATAATAAATTGATTATGAGATTTTCTTTAAATATGAATGAAGAGTAGCGTGTCTTTTGTTTAACTTGAAATTTACTTGAATCTCATATTTAATTATTTAAAGAGGAAAATTTGAGATAATCTTACAAGGATTAGGATACAAGATTAGAGAAATTAGTTCTCATCCTAATCCTACAAGGACTTGGATATGAAATTAGTAAAATTTTTTTCCTAATCTTACTAAATTAAATTTTATCTTTTTAAATTGGACCCAAAAAAAAATCATAGTTATAATATGTTTACTATAAAGCCAAAAAAATAAAAAATATATCTATTAATTAATAGTTATAAATTTATCAATAAATTAATATCTCATTCAATTAATAGAATTTGATGGTCCCAACATTATTAATTTAAAGAGGTTCTACTGTAGTAGATAAACTTTTTTTTTCCTCCTTCGTTGCTTTTCTCTATCTCCTGTATAATTTTTTTTTTATTTTTTGCTATTAACAGACCCTGCCTACGGGTTTTATAAATAAGTAAGCAGTAGTAACACAAACCACGTTCGCCATCTTTTCCATATAAGTAGATAACTTAGCCACAAATTATTTTGACCAAGTTTTTAGGCTTCAAATCACACAAAATCAGCAACTAAATTTTATTATTATCTCATAACTCATATTAATCCACTCCAATAACTGATTCCTATAAATTAGTCCCATTAATTTATATTACCTAATATATATCAAAATTGGTCATAAAATAATTCGATCCCATAAATCATCCATTAATATTTTATTATCATCCCATAATAATATAATCAAAGATGTATTATTATAAAATAGAGAAAGTCAAAGCCTAAAATTTTGGGGGTGTTACAGCTGGCTCAGGCTTAGCCTCACCTAAAAGATTGTCATGAAAACGGGTAAGCTACACTTAGCTCAGCGAGGGTTAAGAGGAACGGGGATTTTCACAAGCATTTTCAACATTTGGAAAACCCTTTTCGAAAACATGTCATGCATGAATTGCAAATAAGTACAAGAAATAATGAACAAGTAATAACACGAAGCTCTACCCTCCGAGTTCTTCAAGGGACCAAGCAAATATAAATTTACCATATAACAAATGATACAGTTTTATTTGCAATTGCTGGAGACGGCCGGCCTTGATTCCGTCCTCATCCATTTTTCCCCAACTCCAAACATTAGGTGATATCCGGATATCCACCGGGGACCATGGTAGTCGAGATCGACTGGTAGCCAGATGCTACCTAGGAGAAATAAACGCTACCATACCTATAATTGTGGTTGTAACTGTCGCACCCGCAGTTGTTACTTATAAACATAACATAAGCAATATGATAAAAGGGAGGGTAACAAAGTAGGTTGCTCTTCCCGACCACATATAGCAAGTAAACATTTTAAGATTTCAATCATGTCCAAGTAGGTTTCCATCAAACAGTTATGCACAATCGTGGTGCAACGAGATGTTCATGTTAATTCGATGCTTATAACTAGGTTCTAATGTCGTGTATTATATGAGTCAAAAGCTAACATATATGTCCAATGCTTACCAAACAAGAGAACTCTAAAATGTTCATGGGATAAGCTAGAAGCAATAGAGCAAAGTGTGTCAAGAAAGGGGGCAAATGAAGCTAAATATGCAAAGGAAGACAAGGCAAGTCGGTCGAGTAGCCGGTTGAGTTACTCGATCAGCTTAGTCGACCAGCTTGGTCAGTAAATGTCAGTTGAGTAGTCGGTTAAGTTTAGTGACCGGCTTGGTCAGTGAATGTCGGTCGAGTAATTGGTCGAGTTTAGTCGATCGGCTTTGACAGCTCGAAACGCAAATTGTGCAAATTTGCTCTTCAACTTATTGTCTTGCTTATAGCTTTTCCCTAGCTTCAAATTCCTACTTCCAAGTCTCAGCCTCCTAATAAACATCCATTATAGCATCATTTAGCCACATTACAACACATTTGAACTCAACAACACAATTTACATCAAGAACTAGCAACACACAACAATATTCCTCAACTAGAGATTAATGCAAGATTTGTGTTCTAGAATTTCAACCTTAACCTTCCTACCTCTAAGTCAAGTGCACTACTCATCTCCAAGCATTATGAGAGTCAACTTAAGCATGAGTAAACAAGAGATAACAAGTTATAAGATTTAAAGACATCAACCATACAATACAAGTTCAAGATGCTTCAAATAAGCTCACATGCATGGCATACGTTCATATATTCACTAAATCATACTCAATACACACAAATATTCACCAAGCATGCTTAATATGGCTTTGAAAACCATTAAAGAAAACAACCCTCACCTTTAAATTGGTACAATTGCAAGATCAAGGTGGTAGGTGTTAGAGATATGCTCTAATGATACATATTTGGATGACATATATTGGGACATTTTGACATTAACTTATACATTACGACATCTATGTCTATATGTGTGTTTTCATATTGACATGATTAGTCCATTGATATTCTCATTCTTTATGTATATGAATGAGTCCCTAGTATTTTCATTAAAGGAATGTATTTTGAAAGCGTTTAGAATATGTTGGCGTATTTCCTTAATATGATAAATACTTAAAGTATTCATAGTCCTTAGATTATTTGATCGGGACTTCAATAATCTATTACGGACTATCACATGTGTTGTTACATTTGATTAACATAGGGATGTTTATGATAAAGGATGGTGAGACACGTGCCATAATAGCATAGGGATGCGATTAATAAAAATGTGGTGACTATTAGTTGAATATATCACTGAATGTGACGTGAATAACACACTACAAAAAACAAGCTATTTTGTGACGGTTATTAATCATCACAATTTCGTCACAAACAAGTAAATATGACGAATTTGTGACGACATATCTGTTGTCGCCAAACATGGCGTTGCAAAATCATTTTTGGTCACAGTTTTGTGGCCTTGTGACGAATTTGTGACGATATCAGAGATGGACGTGTTAATCACAAATTCGTGACAAATACGATTAATATGCCACGGTATGTGGTTGAGGCCATTTCATGGCAAACTCGTGCCAAATTATTTGTCGTAGTTTCGTGGCTAAGTTGACAAAAAAATGTGGCAGATAAACGTTGATTTTCCTGGCCGAATGTTGTCACAAATTCGTGGCTAATTTTTTTCGTCACAAATGCGTGACTAATTATTTCGTCACAAATTCGTGGCTAATTGTTTCGTCACAAATTCGTGGCTAAGTTTTTCGTCACAAATGCGTGGCTAATTTTTTCGTCACAAATTCGTGGCTGATTGTTTCGTCACAAATTCGTGGCTAAGTTTTTCATCACAAATTCGTCCCAAATTGTTTTTTGATTCCTTTTGTCACAAATTTGTGGCAATTTTCAAACCCTTTATTCTAATGTTATTCGTAACATCTTGTTTGTCCTGCTAAATTACAAAACAACATCCACAATTGAATCTCAAGCAATTTCTAAAGGCAAGCCCATAATTGACTCTCAAGTAGTTGCGCAACATACACATCCATTAAAAAGAAACATAATTTCATATCAAAGTAGATAAGAATACATAATAATCACCATTCAACAAAATTATCTTCTTCAAACATACATTCTAAATGAAATACCAAATTTACATCTATCATAATATCATATAGTTTGTTTTGTCCTGCTATGATAAGCTCCAAAAGAGAATTAATGTGCAAAAAGTTTTCAACATCCTCCATTGTGGCACACCATCATTGTATCGAAGACAGTCCATATTTAAGCCTACTATTCTCACCATCTTCAGACATGTCATGTCTTATATCTGCAAACAAGAAAAATAACCAAACCTAAAGCTTAATATTTAACCAAAACAACTCAATACATAAAAATTAAAAGCGAAATCAAATTATAATTTTCACTTGTTATGATATTAAGCCAAAAGTGCACCAAATTGGCCTAAATTTTTGCAATGCAAGAAAGATCATAACATAATCGAAAGTATAAACAAGTATAAGGAAAAGTGAAAATGATCAATATATTTGTTTAAAACGTAAGAATTATATAATATACTTGAACCCATTTACTTGTTAAGGTTCCCAATAGAATATAAAAGTCATACTATGACCCTATAGATCCTATTGGGCATCACCGTCTTGTGTTCTGAGGGAGTTTGAGATTGATCCTAATGCGGTTGAGTCGGATGGGGCAACAATTGGGTTAACTGAGTAATCTGTTGCTGAAGCCTTTGAAATTGCTCATTTGACTGTTCGATCAGTTCAGCCCCAAGTTCTAATGTTGCCCTATTGACGGTTGCCTGCAAGTCTTGCTGTGTAATTCGATTAGCAGAAATTGGGACATCGTGTGCGGACCCCCCTATGGCTTGTGATCCTAAACCATACAATCGTCCTCTTCTAGACGATCCACCTACCGCCTGGTAAAACAATGCATCATGGTCGATAGGCGGTGCAGTCAGATCTCCTTGCAATGCTGCTATGGCCTGCTCGACTAATTCTTGGTACTTGGCCTGCAATTAATACGTAATTATTGTTATTTCACTTTAATATTAATTATTAATTATATGGAATAAGTTCTAATAAATATATGACATACCATGGTTTCTTCAGCCCTGGGGTCAGAGTATAGACCTTCGGCGCCTTTCCTATGAACTTTCTCAAACACATCTGCCTTCGTCACTGATTCCTCCGATTCTGAATCCTATAATAGCATTAATCAAATAACAATTACTAAGTTAAATTTTTAACTATCATATAGTACTATAGTTTAAATAATTAGTTTAACACTTACCAATCTTCTCTTGACCTCGTGAAACGGGATACAATCAGTATAATGTAGAGACGACCTACTCTTTCTGTTCTTTTTGTTTGTCTCAGACCTTTTCCTTCATGCATCTGTGTTCCAATGCTCACATAGTCCCTGCCATATGTTGTCACTCAACCAACTGGGCTTAATATCTTTCTTTTTTTCTGTTTCACAACCCTTATAGAAGAGGCCCCGTAATCGAGCATTAATATTTTTAAAAAATAATCGGCGAATGACTGGTTCATCATAGGGGTACCATTTGTACAATCTCTATAGCCATATATTAAGTATTAGTAATATAACTTACATATATTGACACAGTATATGTAACTAAAATATATATATGTGAAATTAATTTCATATCCTTAAGTATTACCTGAAAAGCGAAGAACCATCTCTCTTTGACATCAACTGGGATCACACCCACTCTAGTCCAAGGCTCGTTGAACCTGGCAGATAATATAATGGTGATATCTCGTGCTACCCCAGCTGATATCCATTTGCAATTAGTAAAAGATAAACTATACAAACAATTGTAACGGAAAAACAAATAAACAAAATAATGTACATATTATATAAAAGTATAGTTAAAGTTCTCATACCCGTCTGCATATATCGTCATGTGTGTACACTTATCAATTTGCCACATGGTGTACGCCTCCAAAGATAGGAATCCATACTGTTGCCAAACCTCTAAATGTACTCCCGCAACCCGTTGCTGGGCAGCATGTGAAGACTCTGGGTGGTCAGTAGGAGGTGTGGAACCTACCATGGGCGAGTCATCAGAGTTGACGTGCAACTCATCTAAGTGTTGTGGAAAGCCAGTGGATGAAGTAGATGCCGGAGATTGATCATCTGCGGGTAAAATGGTCGGTCTGCCAGTTTGTGAAATCAACTCCTGACTACTCGGTATTGAAGTGGATGAAGTAGACGTTCGCCCAGCATCGGAGGATGAGTGGGATGCACGTGCACCACCAGGACGTGGAATAGAGCGCTGCAACATCCCAGGAGGCACATATCATCTAGCCGTACCTTTACTTTTATCTTTACCTGAAGACATGTATGTTTTGGACAAAAACCAACTACCATTAAACAATGTAGATCTACAATGCAATTTGAATACATTCCAGTCATATTGTTTGCAAATTAGTATAAATACATTGAACTAATCCATTAAATGTAATTAACACTAATCATTATCTGTCTTCATCTTCATGTTCATCTTAATCTTCATCTTCATATTCATCTTCGTCTTCGTCTTCGTCTTCGTCTCCATCTCTATCTCCATGTCCATGTCCATCTCCATCTCCATCTTCATTTTCACCTTCAACTTGTTCTTGTTGATATTGTAACTCATGCAATTCCTCTTCCAATACCTCAATATTTTCAACTGATTCATGAACACGTTGAGGCAACTCTCCATCATCTAGTAGTACTACAGGCACATCCATCACATCTGACTGAAAAGGTATTTCGTCTTCTACTTCATACTCATTGGGGGGCACATCATAGTAATTTCTCGGTCTGATTTTGCATACAACCCACCAGTCTGCACGATCTCTCTTAGGACCAGGGTATTTGCAGTAATACACTTGATGTGCTTGTTCTACTAACACAAATGGCTCATCTTTTGGAAATCTCCTATTCACATTGACCTCGACAATTCGATACTTAGCATGTTCCTTAACACCTCTGCCCTTTTGCATATCATACCATTTGCACATAAAAAGAACAACTCTTGTATGTTTCTATGTTGGATTATGGTACTCCAATTCAACAATGTCATTCAGCATTCCATAATAGTCACCGTACTCGGTAGTACTATCATATGTCCCTTTGACGAACACTTCACTATTCTTTGTGGATTTCGAAGACCCGTATTCTAGGGTGTCAAATCGGTATCCATTAACCAAGTAGCTTGACCACATGCGAACTCTCCTAGTTGGCCACATAGAAAGACATTTTACCCAATCATCGACACCATTAGTGGAGATGAACTGCAAAACATGAAATTTACCACAAGTTAAAGAGTTGAGTGCTACTTCAATAAAAATTACCATTAATTGGATGTGTACTTACATGGTCATATAACCATTTTGGAAAAGGATTATCAATCTTATTTTGAAGTTGTGTTGCCGTTAATGATGGATAATTTCGAGAAAGATATTCCTCAAACATCCTGTGAACAATATATGGGGCTCATATTAGAGATGTATTGGTGTATAAAATATGTACAAAATGTTATCAACTTACCTGATATAAGGGTGAACCTCTTGGCAATTCATTAGTACATATAGGTGTACTGCATAAAACTCTTGATCGTCCAACATTCGATACTTTTCTTTTCCCATTGAACGACCCGGGTAAGTAAATATAGATAAACATCCATCAGGGTAGTTCACATCGCTATATTGGTTATTTCGACCAACATTTCTTGTTTTAGTTCCCACATGAGATTCGAAATAATATGAACAAAAGGTTGTTGTTTCGAGGGAAAGATAGGCTTCACATATAGATCCCTCAACCCTTACTTTATTCTTTACTGTCCTTTTCAAACGATGTAAGAACCTGCATGAGTATTAGTCTTCACACATAAGTACTTTTTAATGCAAGTATTAGCATACAAATTTGGGAAAAAGATGGATTACCTTTCGAAAGGATACATCCACCGATATTGTACAGGACCACCACATATTGCTCCATACACCAAGTGCACTGGCAAGTGCTCCATCGAATCGAAGAAGGCAGGGGTAAGATCTTTTCCAGGTTGCAAAGAGTCACAACAACATTTTCTTGCATCCTTTCTAGATCTTCTCTATGAAGAGATGTACAACATATATCTTTGAAGAACAAACTTAGTTCTGTAAAAGCTTCCCAAACATGTTTAGGAAATACTTCACGTAAAGCTATAGGGAGAAATCTCTCCATAAAGACATGACAATCATGACTCTTCATATGTGATAACTTCAAATCTTTCATGTCAACACACCTTGATAAATTGGATGCATATCCATCAGGGAGTCGTACGTCCTTAACCCAATCTAGAATTGTTTTTTTCTCGGCCACAGATAATGTATAGACACCCATATTCAGTTCGTAACCACCACCCGCTTTGCTCTGAACACATAATTCAGGACGGTCACAAAAGTTCGAAACATCCATTCTCGCTTTGAGATTATCTTTTGTCTTACCCTTGACGTCCATGACAGTGTTGAACACATTATCAAAGACATTCTTCTCAATATGCATCACATCTAAATTATGACGCACAAGATGTGAACACCAATAGGGCAAGTCCCAAAAAATGCTTCTTTTTGTCCAATTATGCGAATCCCCAAAGCCAGGTATCTTGTTTCTTGGCAATTTGCTTCTTTGCAATTCATTTGTTGTAGGAAAGTCTTTTACACATTCCCAAATTTCTTCACCGTTTAATATGGGAGGATGACTAGAAGTTTATACTCTACCCTTAATAAAATTCTTCTTGTCTCGTCGTAACGTACTACTCGGTGGAAAAAAAAAACGATGACAATCAAAGAAGCAATTTTTTCTTCTTGCAGTCAATTGGAAAGCCTTTGAATGTTTCATGCAATATAGACACGACAACCTCGCATGTGTACTCCAACCAGATAACATACCATATGCCAGAAAGTCATTTATTGTCCACAATAAAACCCCCCTTAATTAAAAATTAGTTTTCGTGGACACATCATAACAAGGTGCCTCTACTTCCCATAAATCTTTCAATTCTTTGATTAGGGGCTCTAAGTATATATCAATATTCTTACCAGGATTTTTCGGCCCTGGAATAAGAAGAGTCAAGAACATGACAGGGTTCTTCATGCATATCCATGGTGGCAAATTGGATGGTGTCATAATCACCGGCCAACAAGAATAAGGTTTAGAATTTGAGTTGTATGGATTAAACCCATCTGAGCATAGCCCAAGATGAACATTTCTTGGCTCGGCAGCAAAATTAGGATAAACTCTATCAAAATGTTTCCATTCCTCAACGTCAGATGGGTGACATATCTTACCATCTTTGACTTGGTGTTTCTTATGCCACTGCATATGTTCAGCTGTAACGTTTGACATGTATAACCTTTGCAACCTCGGAGTTAGTGAAAAATATCGCAACTTCTTTTGAGCTATAAGTTTACCTCGTCTTGATGTCTTGTAATGTGGCTCACAACAATAGGGACAAGAGTCCAGGGAACTTCTATCCTTGTAAAACAATGTACATCCATTTTTGCAGACGTTTATCTTTTCATATCCCAATCCTAGAGGCCTCATTTCCTGTTTGAAGTTGTAAAAATTTTCAGGTAAATTATGAGTCTTTGGCAACGCTTCCCTCATTGTCTCAATCATTCTATTGAAGCATTGTTCACTCATATTTTCTTTAGACTTAATATTCATGAAAAGCGACACAACAGACAAATGAGTTAGAGTCTCACAACCATCCCACAATGGTTCATCAGCAGCCTTCAAAAGATTAAAAAAAATGTGATGCTTCTGTATTAGGTGGTTCATATGATTGGTCATGATCCATAACGAACTCTGGACCAGCAACATCAAATACCATTGTCCTATAGGTATTTCATTCGTTAAACCCAGGGTAATTATAATTATGAGTAACGTTCTGCTGAGATATATTACCACAATTATGAATCTGCTCCCCATCTGAAGTCCATTCATAATAATGCGGTATAAAACCCCGCTGATAAAGATGAACCTTTACTTCGTCAGGATCCAAAAACTTTCAATTTTTGCATTTTGCACATGGACATCTTATCTTATCACCGTCCATGAAATGTTGTTGACTACTTGCAAATGAAACAAATTCACATACACCTCTAATGAACCTATTACTAAGCTGCCCGTTGAGTTCTAAACGTGATTCATCCATTCACGATTGAAATCCATTTGGTTAAGTACTGTATGGTAGCAAACATTTAGAATATGGATTACATACTTATGAATTGCACTAATTTGATCAGTTAAAGAATTTTTTCATTGATCAAAATAGAATTAACAAGTGATAAATTGCAGAAAATTCCTAACAGTTGGCTAATGCTAACCCGAGTAGAAGTTCAGATCATACAACCAAGGAAATGGATCATAATAAGAAGTTAATAAGAGGACAATACCCCAATGCTAGATTCTCAAAAGTCTCAACAGCAATCAAAGGAAGATCTTTCCCAACACTATGATCCACAACAACTCTGCAAAAAGATAGGAAAAATTTTTAAGGCCTATTTATTGTCAAGATCAATTTCGTTCAATTTCTAGAAATAAATGGTTGCATGAAGTTTTTACATAAAGAGGTATTGCGAAATGAATGGTTGCATGAAATTTTTACAAAGTAAAGAAAACTACAATTTGTTTGTTTCCAACTTGACCTAAAAATCAAGTTTTAATCTATCTCGAACAATTGAATCTCCAAGCATTAAGTCCACAAGGTCTTGCAAGCACTGCATACCATCTAGTTACACCTAGCATGTAGAAAAGAAAAGAGGGTGAACAACCACGTGCTCAGTGAGGGAGGGGAACATTAATCCGGGGAGTTTTTCGAAATTAGACAATTACTAATGTACTTCAAATTAACACATAACCCAAGTAATCATTCAAATAATCAAACATTGATAGGGGAAAACAATAGCACATATGGAATGATTAACTTAGTGGGCTAATGAATAAAGAATAAATAACTCACTCATACTATATCAGTCATTATTCATGAACATAGAATTTGGGTATTGGAACATATAAGCAGCTTGCATATTGTAAAAGTCATGCTTAGTACCAAAGGACATTTGTTCTAGTGTAACAATATGTGTATGCTTTTTTTTAAATTAATTTATTTAATTTTTCTATTCTTTTCTCTATTTTTGTATTGTATGTATTAGGGATAAATAAAGGAGAGAAAAGTGGAGGTGTAATAAAAGGTACAATCTCTCATTTTGTGCTATTAACTTGTTTCTTTGTTTTATGATTGTTAAGTATGCAGATTATTAGTAGCATTATATAATAAACCAACTAAGTTAATAGCTATAATATTTATTAGATGTTAATGTTACTTTTGGTTGTATTTGGCAGCTAGGGAGAACTAAGAGAGCTCTTCTAATTCAACTCCATAAATAGAGGTATTTTAGAGTGGTTATGCTTCTTTGGTGATTGTCTGAATTCTTCAACACCAAAGGGTATCTCATAGGTAAAATAGCGTGGTGCACAAAAAAATTCGTTACAATTCGTAGTACTAGTTCACATACGTCAAGTGAGATCTAAACAATTTATGGAGATAAGGTTTATTTGTTACAATTTCTTGAGCCATACCGCCACATAGTACTCTACTGCAGACTAAAAATCTTATTGGGAACATAAAATCCAGCTTCAACAACATAAAAAAAAAGAAGCAAAACAGAAAAAATTATATATTGGTATCTACAATAAATCCAATCTTTTCAAGCTTAAACAATAAAAAATTCAAATGGGTGTATATAATCCAACTTCAACAATATATAAAAAAAAGTAAAAAAAAAATTATATACTTATAATCTGCATAAAATCCAAATGGGTAAATGTAATAAGCTTCAAGAACACTAAAAAAAATAAAAATACTTACCCTTCTTTAAAGTATGTCGGTGGCCATTAGACTGAACCTGTTTTGTTCTCACTTCTCCCTGTTGCACATCAAAAACATTGCAACACTTAAAACTTAAAGAGAAAGAATATCATTACAATATAATAAATGCAAATCTCGTATACCTTCCAGCCTCAAGTGAATGTTCAACTAACTAATTTAAAACAGAAAATCAGAAAAATGAGGAATAAAGGATACCCAAAGAGTTAGGAACTCGGATGTATGTTTTTATTGTCTTTTACCCTCAAGTCTTGGACGAATATATCCTAAAATCACCCAGCTTTATAGTCCTTCATGAAGCTGAACCATTGGCTAGCACTTCACAAATAGAATAATCGCATCTCTCCTGTCATATAACCTCATTCTTTTTCAATTTTATTCCCTTTTAGATAGTGATGAAATGCTTCTGCTATAGTTTGGACTAGGTTGCACATGCGAGCAATTCAATAGATGCTTTAGTATCTAAAGGCATGGGAAAGCTAACATGACACTGATAAACCAGAGTAGAACTAAAGAAACGACAAATAATTGAAGAAAAGAAGTAACAAACTAATTCAGATTGCATCTCACTAACTATTTTGGGCATTTAGTATAAGGAAAAGCTCCGCCAAATTCTAATTTTTTCTTTCATTTCCTTTCCATTGCGAGATCTTTAATCATACAATTTTTTTTGGGTCTAATTTTCCTTGTCCATACAACAAAAAGATTCTTCAATGGATCAGAAATGAATAATAGATGTTTACAAGATATGCCGCCAAATGAAACATTGATCTGTGAGTTGGATAAGATTCTAAATTAATACATTTTTTGTTTTTTCTTGCAAATAGCACAAGTTAACCACAAAAAGGTAACAAAATCATCATTTAGGTCAAACTCCTCAAATAAAGACAACTGAGTACGAACCTCACAACACATGAAAACTCTTTATAGAACACCAATATTCTTGACCGAAATCTAAAAGTAAGAACCAAAAAACATTGCATTTGAATGGGAAAAATGAATTAGAGCTTGCAAAAACTTTATTCAATTAATATATAGGAAAAGAGTGAACATTGATTTTACTAGTTTACTCTTTCTTGGATTTGGATTCTCTCATTAAATTATAACATTTCGATGTTGATCTTTCTAAATGTACAATAAAGTTTACAACTTTTTTCTAATTAGGTGCATCTTGTTCTTTAATGGATGATGTTGACAGTTGATTGAGATGAAGGAAATATTGAAAGAAGGGATTAAATCAAGAAACAGAGCTTAGATGAGGACTAGACATGTTTAGTATGCATTATAATCAAAGTTAAACAATGCCTTGCATTTATCTAAAGATTATTTGAATCCAATGAAAATGTTTATATGTGTAAACCTTTTCGTCATCTTGCTTTCTTAATTATCAATATGCGAAGAGTGGAAAAACAGTGTATCCCAAGGAGTGGGGAAAAAAGGGAAAAAAATAGAGAGAGATCCATTACGTTATTTACTTTTTAAATATATTAAGGTGAGATGTGTTTTTGTCTTCCTTCTACTCCAAATACCTGCAAAGAAAACCAGAAAGACTAAATGAATTTATACGTTGTCTAAAACAAGTACAAGGATAACAATGATTAAAGCTAACCACACTAATGATGTTAATAGTGTTCAAGATTTTGTAAATAGCTTATAAAGATAGGTTTTGGTTTTTGGGTTGCACCCCCTTAGTGCTCTTTAATGAATTGTTGTCGTTCAAAAATAATGAGGTATTGACAGTTTTAGAACCATAATAAAAGTCCACCTCTGACATTTAGAGACAACTCAACAAGAAAGGCATTGAAAATTGTGCATAAGTAATTGCAAATGGATTAACATGATTTCAGGAAAGTACCTAATTATACAGTATCTATTAAGTATCTAGTGGAACAAGTTTTCTACATTAATGTTATCCTTATTCAGCAATTGCTTTTCATCTCCATGATTCACTCTACTAAGAGAAGAAGAAATTAGTTTAAGCCGCCACAATGAAATTGAGATTTTCGCAATTGAACTAAGTGGTCAACTCTAAACTTAGAAGATGAGGCAATTAGACTGCAGGCAATATAACTAAGAAATCAATCAGGCACTTAGAATCCATCTGATGCTTTGTTGATCAAATTGTCTATGCGATTGTTGTCATCATATAGTGAATATAGAAAGGAGAAAAGGTTTTATAATAGGAAATAACAATATAAAAGATAAATGGTAAATAACTTCAATTGGTATTAAATGAACCCCAGTTTTTAGGCTTTTCAAATTCAACACATGGAAAACTAAGAAATCAACAAATGAGAGATAGACGGAGAAGTGATTTCTAAAACCTGTAAAAGGAAAACTATCATCAGTCATAGGTCATTAACAAAATATAAGAAATTAGACAGCTATCCTCTACCTATTTTGTGAACACTTGATAAGTGTTACCTAATTATCAGAAGAAATGGAAGGAAACAAAGGGATAATAGTCATTAAATTATCTTGTCTGGATAAGGAAAAGAAAAGAAGGAAAACAACTATTGGATTCAATTTTATACCCATCAATTTACTACTAAACAGATCTAAATTCTCAAAATTCATTTAATAAGTAAAATGTAAAGAGATTTATTGTTGTGGCACCAAGGGCGCATCCATATTTAGAAAGGAGAATGCAACTCAGAAATCATAAAAGGGTTACATTAACAAAGTGTGTCAACTTCATCAATATACTCTTCTTTAACCACAAAATGAAAAGGTTTAGGCAACTGTACTTCAAGCTGCACATATCAGGCTGTGTGGAGCAACATTTGAAAATTCGAGCTTTCACTAGCAATCCTGGCTCAATGTAATGCCAAAAGACAAGTTCCAATTGAGCTAGGCATTATCCAATGCAAGCCTGGCAGGGATGAATTTTAAAATTATGGACAAGGCTTAAAAATAATAAAGTTTCAATATCCTTCTTATTCTGTATTCTTTCTTTAATCCCTTAAGTCTATTCAATGTCTAAATACCAAAATTTTTTCCCCTTCATATCTTTTTCCCCTATTCTCCCAATCCACACACAATCCAAGTGACTTGGGACCTATATTTTGGCAAAAGACTTTCTTTTCGATACAGCAAATCGATCTTCTATGAGTCTTATTCCCTATCAGTATCCTACGATTTCGATTAGCAGTATAGGTTACTAATGTAGCAGTTAACTTTTTACATAGTAATCCCACCCATAATGTCCTTTTAAATCTAACACCAATGTGTATCCCTATACTACTAACATGTTCAACATCCGAAAATTCTCACGTAATTGATTCCATCACATTATGACATGAACTTTCGGCTAATTGGGAAAAAAAAACTTATAGAAAGTCCCTCATTGTCCAATGCAAGAAAGTAGGCAGATTTTGCAACGTTCACTAAAACATAACATACATATGCTCAATATCATCGGGTAACAAAGAGAAATAAATGAATACATAAATAATATAGTCCATGAATGAATGAACATATGCTCAACATAACTGAGTAACAAAGAGAAACAATAATAAATAAATGCATAAATAATCTTGGCAAAATTAAACAAGGAAACTTAGATGTAGCAGACTACAAACACTTACCCGCTCGCTTCAGCAATTTCTCTGGATATCTTCATCTTCTTGGTTGTCCCCTTATATAGGTCTTCAAGGCTACAAGGTAACGTTTGCTCTATTGAAGGTACTTTCCGTGGAGCTGATTTCTACTTGATCGTTGGCCCCACGACAATAATACACCATTTTTTTCTATTCTTTTACCTCAAGCAGATTTGGAGTAATGTTTATGACTTTATCTGCTGCTTGGCTCCTTGAATCTCAATGAATGATAACTGTACAGAAGAACAACCGATACATCATCTTTTTAGGAGAACAAATTTATATATAACAAACCATTTTTTTTTTCTATTCTTTTACCTCAAGCAGATTTGAAATCGTTACCACTGGGTTTCAGATTTAGGCCGACGGACGAGGAGCAAAATCAACAGCAAAATCGACGGCAAAATCGTTATAAAAGTGGTGGTGGTGCGAGGTGGGGGTGGTGTGAGGCAGCGGTGAGTGTCTACGTGTGTGAATGTTTGTGTGGCTGGTGAAAGTGGGATGGATGAAAAAGGAAGCTCGGTTAATTGGCCCTTTTTTTGGACAAAAGAAAAAACAAAATTGGTCCTTCTTTTTTCTATGTAATTTTTTAATTAAATAAACAAGTGTCAAATTTGTGACAAAATATTTAAATTGGTCATAAACGCGTAGCTGATGGTCACATAAATACAACGAATGGATCTGGTTGATTTATATCTTCACAGTTTCATCATAAAAATAGCGTCAAAATTACGGCAAAATTTTGTTGTCATCACAAAATCGTAGCTTATTGCCACGAAATTGCGATGATTGGTCTTAATGTTTTTTGTGACACAATTTCATCATAGACGGGGCGTCAAATGTGCGACAAAAGTGTTATTCCAGATTTTAAATTCCTATCATCACAATTTCGTCATAAACAATGCGTTAAATTTGCGACAAAAGTTATTTGTCATCACAAATTCGTAGCCATTTGTCACGAAACTGCGACGAACTAATCACCTTGCAAATTTTGTCATAAGTTCGTCATAACTTTGGCGTCAAATTTGCGACACTTTTATTTTCCCACTTGGTAAATTGTCTTTCGTGGCCAAATTGTCATCGTTTGTGACAAATTTGTGTCGTCAAGTAATGATCGTCACAAATTCGTCACAAATTTACATGAATTTGGATTAATAATCTGTTATCCGTTGCGATTGTGAATAAAATCCTTAAACTTGAGACATTACCGCTGTCATATGTATTGGGGTTTGATTCTAGCATTTGGATGATACTTGTCTTGACAAACGGGATGAGATAAGGCCTTTCGCAGTTTCATTTGTCCAGTATAGTGATTGACAGGTAGTGGTCAAGATAGGATCCATTAACCTCCGGCGTGAGGCGATGTCCTATGCGATCTAAGCTTGGTTGTTTAATGAGGAAATCCTTGGCCAAGGTATGAATGATGAAAATGGGTTTTTCCATGTGTCATATCTCATTACACCAATTAGATCTATGCATAGTATCGAGTTTATGAACTTAAATGTATCATGGTTCTTGCTCGACGGGACAATTAAGGATTGGATGCACAATAATCGGCAACCATAAATAGATTCACTTGAATAAGACTCCATTGCTTTATAAATTGTCTTGATACATTAGTAGCTAGAACGTCACTCAAGAACTCTGAGGGTATTTTGAGAATGACGGGAGACATTCTCTAAACAAATCGATTAGCGCGATTAACATTGAAAGTGTTCAACGTTTCTTCAGTGCTATATAACAGTGAATCTAGAAAGTCACACACACAATAGAGCATGGTGAATGGTTTTTATATTGAGCTTGATTTAGTTTCTCTTGAATTGTTAAAGTGTTAACAATTGCATTTAGTTTTCACTTGAATTGTTAAAGTGTTAACAATAGTATTATGTTTCTCTTGAATTGTTAAGGAGTTAACAGTGGTGTAATTGACCTTTAAAAGTTATTGGGGGCCAATATGTAATTATTATTAAGTGTTGGGACTAATGTGAAAATATGAAAAGGTTGTTTTCATAATTTCAACTAATGGTGATTAGGTTGAATATTTAAATACCTTAGTGGAAGAATACTACACAATATATATATACATAAGATGTATATATATATATGTATAAATATATTCATTGTCTTATAAGATAGAGACAATACACAAAAACACAACCTTAATTCAAGGAGTGTTGTCTTCTTTCTCTTCAACCTGTAGAGACAAGATAATATCAAGAAGAAAAGTTGTCTTCTTTGCCTTGAAGACTCCACACATTGGAGACAACAAAGATGTGTAGAGTTGTCTTCTTCTTGTTTTTGCTAAGCCTCCATGGCTGAAATGAACAAGAGAAAAAACGCAGCAATGAATAAGTCTTCTCTTCTTCATTATCTTCATCATACATGGCTGAAAAATGAAGCAAAATGAGAAGAAGATGTATTCTCTTCTTCTTCATAAAAATGCAGCCAAGAACAAGGGAGAAGATGGAAATGGTTTTGCTCTATTCTTCACAAACAAGCTCATAAATCTTCCATGGTTATCTAGCACAAATCAGCCATGAAGATGGAGAAGCCATTCTTTGCTCGTGTTGACCGACTAGAGCTCTTGTGCTTTCAAGGGGTGGTGTCTTCCATCAAGTGAGCAAAATTTCAGATATATGGCTTCCATGAGTTGTTACAAGAGGTATCATCTTCTTCTACCTCTTGTCAATATATATATTTGCTATATATATGTTTAGCATATGTTAATCACATGATATCACGATTAGAGTTTCATATAAATATTATGCTTTGAATTCTATAAATTTTTGAATGTCATATTTCGCTTCCGTTTGATTCTTAGCTAGATAATGTTCATAGCTCTACATATAAATGATCCTTCAGTAGGATGTAAAGAAAAGCTAAAAAATGGCTTGCAGTGGCTTAAAAAGTCTTCTTTTCTTCCTTCTTCTTCTTTCTTCTTCCTTTCTTCTTCTTTTTCTCTCCCTCTTTGATCGTGTATGTGGTATGTGTATGAGTGTGTTTGTGTGTTTTGAGTGGGCAAGAATAGTATAATGGTAGGTAGACAAAAATCTAATTTGGCGAAATGACCACCTTGCCCTCCAACTAAATGATGTATTGCTAGTTTGCCCTTTTAGTTGAATGGTAACTAAATAGTTACTAGTCTTGACTTATTAGAGCATAATAAATGCCTACAACACGTAAAACACCCTAACACACGTAATTGAACACATTTGCACGTAAAATGAGAAAAATGCACGTTAAATGATATTAATGTTAATTAATTGATACTAATGCATATGAAATGATATGAATGCATTGTGAATAATATAATTATGTGTAAACTCTTGTGCCAGGCTTTACAGATTGAAAGATCTTACAGATGATCTCGAGCACATTTACATTTGTAACAAGTAATAATTGCGTCCAATGCACCAATATCACCATAAACATTACAACAACCACCCTTAAAATTAGGAACAATGACAACAAAAATTCTAGAAGTAAGAACATATGTCTTATTCTTCTATTTCAATACTACCAACGAATCATATGCGGACTTTTCGCAATAACCAATATGTAACCGAACAAATCCTATCACCCATGCATATATGATGCTCAGAAAGACTACGTAAGCGGCTAATCTCAAAACTCTTGTGCTCTTGATAGTTTGAAACAATCAGAATAGATATTACAAATAAGATTTCTCATAGTTCAAATTAGGTCTAATGAACAAGTTCTAATTTACATTCTAAGAAGTATGAGGCACAGACGAAAATCCAAGCACAAATTAGGTCGAACAATGGATTTCTAATTCACATTCAAGAAGTACGAGTAGTAGACAAAATCTAAGCGTATAAATTAGGGAATACAACCACAGACAACTTATATGATATCAGGGGAATAAAAATCTTTTCCATTTTGAATAGAATAGTGCACAAACTATATGATAAACAAAAATAAAACAACCCCATAATGTAGATACAAGAAAATAATGAGCCATTGGCTTATGCTCTTAGATTGAATGAAAATATAAAAAGACTAATTTTGTCAATAATATTCATGCCAACAACATTTTAAAGAATGAATAAGAATTAAAAAGCGACAAACAATAAATTTTAAAATAGATATGTAACGAGATAAACAATATCCTCATTGTCCTCCAATGTTGGATGGGATTTAAAATGAATAGTTAACTTTATTGAAGAAACAATCAAATTCATAGTAGTAATATGAAGAAACGACTGCCTCAACATTTTCCCCCTAATGCAGAAATTTCAACATAAAACATAATTTTACTACTCTTTGAAGTCATAACTCACAAGACTTACAAACTCACCAGCAACAGTAGCCTTACTTCGCACCGATTGACTACAAGGCCAATGATTTCTCAAACCAAGAAACACATAAATTTACCCAAGTACACAATTTGTACCCATAGCCGAGCCCACCTAGTGGGATAAGTCTTGTTTGGTTTACAAAAATTGAATGCAATTTTTACATATTCATTAAATATAATCACATCTCATGGATAATTTCAAAAGAAGTCTACTGCATAAGCCCTTGCCTTTCCATGTGGATATGGAATTTGCAATTTTCCCAATTTAGATATAGCCCATTTCCAAAGAAGAGAAAGTGCTTGCGACTTTAGAGAGGGTGATTAATATGTGATGCCTCAAGCTCAAGAGCCAGGCCTGCAGTAGCAAGTATAGTATTGTAGGCTTAATAATAATTACTTGAGCTACAAATTTACTGATCCAAAAAATCATTTATTAATTACTCACACTTAACATGTTTTCCACCGAAATAGAATATTATATAATAGTCCACCCGGGTTCCATATATCTCTTCAATCACGCAAGAATTATCCGTAAATTGCCTTGTCTATGATAAAAGTCTAGGAGTTCCAATAATAAACCATCCAAAATTAAGCAAATTGTTTAGGGGTCTTCAGGTCCAATAAGGTCTTGGTCTTGAAAAGTTAGCGCCTATCTTCACGCTTCCTTGCACGCGAGTAGCACTCACCGCATTGGTCCTGAAGAGTCAGCGTCTGTCTTCACGCTCCCTTGCACGCGAGTAGCACCCGCCCCTATCCACCTTCAGTCATCGCGAGTCGTGCGGATACTCTAGCCCTACTATTCCTTGCCATGTGGCTGCGTCCTAAGTGGTAATTACTTCAATGTCAGTTGAAACGACGCCTTGGGATGGCTCATCTTCCTTTTACTCTTCTTTCCCTTTTTGTCATTTGTTGATACCAACCACTTCTATTCCTTCATTGCTTAACAAGTCCTTGCTTTCCTTCGTCATCCACAGTTTTGTCCACATCACTACTGGTAAGTGCTTCTTCCCTTCCATTGATTATGGCCACATCACGACCTCCTTTAGGATCTTACAACCCTTTGTCGTTAATAGACGATGATGAAATTCCCCATATCTGTCGTTGCTACCTACTTTCTGATAGCGTCGTCTGTCCACCCTCTGGCGAGGAACGTGCTGACAGCCATAACTCGCAGTGGGTATGCATCTACCCCAAGTTTTTTGAGAATGGACTGCGTCTCTCTCTTCTTGGTCTAGTTCAACAAGTGTATCGACACTTTCGCATCTCTCCAGGGCAACTCATGCCCAATTCGTGTTGCCTTTTATTGTCCCTGGAGGTGCTTACAGACAAGCATGGGTTGGAGTTTGAACTTGCCGACCTACTCCATTCTTACCATCTGAAGAACCGTCCCTTCTTAGAGCTAGGCCGATACTCTCTCTCCCTTCACGCTGGGTATCGGCACCTGGTCCCTGACTTGACTTCTAGGAATAAGTTGTAGAAGGAATCCTACTTTTTTGTCCCAGCCAACGCTGTTCTTTGAATTACTGCGGATATTCCCACTGAGTAGTGAGTGTTTGGTATGTAATTTTGCTTTCCTTTACGTTGCCAAGTTAACACATTTAACTACCCTACTATGCAGATCCGAAGATCGAGTTCCCGGTGACCGATCCTAGCAACATTTTCAGACAACGTGTGGAGCGAATATTGGCGATTGACACAACTGAGCATCGTTGGAAGCAACTCTTTAGTCTTGACATGCTAGTAACTTGCCGACTGTAGGTCTCGGCTGCAGATTTGTACAGTAAGAAAATATATCTGCACCTTTAAAAAAAAAACCAAATCCGTATTTTGATTTCGTCAGGAGATTCTATGGATGAAGGGGTGTCAGCATCGATTTCTTTGGAGGAGATTCTTTGAAGGCATCGTTTGGTCTTTCGCACTAACCCGATGTATCGCCTAACCCCAGATGCCGAAGGTGCCAGAGAACGAAGCACACAGCACAAGCCTGGAAGCGACGTCGTTCGGGTGCGGCTGTACAACCTCCTACAAGTTCCATATTCGATTATTCTGGGAAAGATACCGTAGATGTCGCTGACTCTGATTCTGGGGCGGACACCCCTGTTGAGGAGATGGATGTCCATGTCGACGCTCCTATTTTCGAGGATTCCCCTATCTAGGAAACACCTGTTCCTGATATCGCCGCTACCGTGAACGCATCTATTTTGGGATCGGACGAGGATTTAGGTGATGAGCTGCCACAGCCTCCACTAGATGTTGTGCATACTCGTGAATCTGTCGAGGAACTTTTGCCTTCAAGGGCCAACTGCGGGACCCAAGCCCCAGCTTCTGATGGTAAAGCTAACCTTTCGGTGCCTTTGAATCCAACGCCACCGGTCTTACCGAGCCTGCAACCCAATCCCCTCATCGCTAAGTTCTTCCTGCTGAACCCTTGAGGGGGCGTCTGAAGACCAGGTGCCTCAGCCGGACTCTACTTCAGTTGGGAACTAGAGGTCTACTATTGCTTTTGAGGCTACCTTTTGTTTCCCTCGAGACACCAATTTCTTTCGCAACCTCGGGTGAATCGTTTGTTCTTTAGAGACCATGAGGTTCCCTACCGATGCTGAATTCCTTGAGAATCATAGGGGATATCGTTTTGACATGGCTACCAGTGCTGCGGTTGAGGTAAGCTAAGTTGTTTTCTCTTAGATATTTTATTCTCATATTCCCGCTAAGTTGTATTAGCTGATCATTGTAGAACATAGCCATATAGAACCTGGCACGGCATCGTCTCAAGGTGCTAGAACAGGATTTGGGGTAAGCAGCGTTGGAGGGGGAGAGGCTTAAACTCGAAGCTCAGCAGTTTTTCGATGCTTATGCAGCTGGCAGTCGGCGCTATCTGAAGCAAATACTACCCGCGATGCTGCAGAGGGAGCCAGGGATGAAGCTATTGATGTCGCAGCCTCGGCCGAATAGGCTACGGCTGAGGCTGTTTTGAAGGCGTGCAAAGCAATAGGCGAGCGTGACGAAGCTCTTTGTAACGTCCAGCTTATGAGCACCGCAAAGTTTGAGATAGAAGCGCATTATGCTCGACTGGTTAGTGAGTATGGGGATCTAGTGGCGGAACGTGCTAGATGGCATTCCGAATGAATGGAATTCCTTGACCAACTACGAGGCAAAAACCAAGAGATGAATACTTTGAAGAATGAGCTTCGTACCTCCCGCAGCCGTTCCCGAATCCTTGAGAGCAAGGTTGTCACTTTAGAGAAGCGTTGTGAAGATATTCGTGATGAAAATACCTTGGTCACTTGGGTCCAATGTTATAAGGAACGCGCTGTTGGGTTATCCGCTTATTGGGACGTTGGGATAATAAGTCAATTGCTAGAAGACTTGAGCGCAAAGCTGGTTGCTGAAAGAGCTCGAGCCTCTGAGACCGTGGATATTTCAGATGACGAGGCTCCATCTGCCATTATGCCTTATCAGTCTGACCCAGAAGCTATGGAGATTCCTTCTGTTACCTTGTCTTCTAGAGATGTTTAGGTTTCGGGCTCATGCCCCAAATTGTAGTATTGATCTGATGCCTCTTTTGTAATCACTTTTTAGAATTCTAATGAACTCTATTTGAAAAGTTTTTGACATCCTATTTTTTTTTGCTTAGCCGCAACTCCTGTAGGGTCAGGTTTTTGTTTAGCTGCGTTCCCTGTGGGGTGCTTCAGGCTTTTACTTAGCCGGGACCCTTGTGGGGTACTTCAGGCTTTTACTTAGCCGCAACCCATGTGGGTTGCTTCAGGCTTTTGCTGTAACATCCCGGACTTAGCATGTAGCGAATAATACTTATTTGCATGTCTATGTGTTTGTTTTAAGTGAAAGTGTATAATTATATGATTATTAATAATTACTTGCATATATTTCTTAGTGTAATTTTCTTAATTCTTGAGAAAAAAAAAAGTGTAAATTGTGTTAATTAATTTATATGACATAAATAACACGCTATTTTATTGCTTATATTATTTGAAACTATTTTTTTATATTTAGTTGTTTAGTTTTCAACTAATTGAAAATGAGCTCGAGCCTGGGGCAAATTTTAAAATATTTTATTTAATTTTTCTGACTTTAGATTTGACTTAGGTGATATATTTATAGTATTCGTTCATTGAAATCAATGATGCATTGCATGTCAGGAGCATAGAATTGGGGTAATTAGTGTATCGTTATGAATAGTAACATGTAGGAATTATTATGGGCCATTGCATGAATTCATTAGCTTTGGACTTCTATCTTTTAGCTAAACTAACTCAAGTAGACCCAAATCCAACTAAATAAAACCCAACCCATCTATATAATTATATCTATCTATAATATATCTTACCTACAAAAACAAAGACAAAAAGAAAAACAAAAAGGGCCATCGGGTAAGGGAAGCAAAGGAAGAGAAAATAAATACTATTTAGGGTTTGAGATATTGGAGCTATTTTGGAGCAATTTTAAGGTGTTTGGGTGCAATCAAAGCCACTTTCTTGCATATTCTAGCTAAATTGGTGGAGGATTCATATTATTTGCATTCTATTTGGATTATCTAGCTATATGTATGTATGTTATGTTTTATATAAGTGTTCAAAGATGATGAAATGCATGTTTAGCTAAAGTATTAGTATGCTAAATGTTGTAATACCTCTCTAGTGCTCATAGAATTAATTCTTGCATGCTATCTTTAGTTGTAGAGTTGTTTTGTTAACTACGTGTAATTGTGTAGTTAGGTGTTTGTTTTATGTCCTAAATGAAGTGTAGGAATGTCATATTTGCTAGGATAGTGTTCATAGTTAGCTCAAATACAAGAAAACATCAAGAGAATTCAAGTGTGCAAAAATGTGAATTTCGGACAGATTTGTGCAGCTGTGGTTCAGAGCGGATTTGAGGTAGCAAATGTTGTCGGAATGAGCTGATTTTTTAACATAATATGCACAAGACCTCGAGGAACAACTTCTCTTTTAAGTGTAAGGTTTAATTCCGTCGTTTAGATGCACGTTTTAAGCCAAAACAGTGGGGTGACTGATTCTCGCGTAGGTTCAGAGCTGGTTGCGCAATAATTTTCTAGAGGTCATAACTTGATGAGTTTAACTCCGAATTGAGATCCGTTTGAGGCTAAACCCATCTACAATTAATGAACTACAAGTATGTGCAACTTCAGAGGTTTTAGAGGTCATAAGGCTAGTAAAGGAACCTGTAAAGTTAAGCAAGTGCAGTCAGAAATTTCAGTTTATATTGTTAAGTGTTAATGTTGTACTAAAGGTTAATTTTAGACGTATAATGGTGGATTATAGGTAGTAAATGCTTGGGAGTAACAATTATTTGTTGGGAGAGAATGCTTAAGTGGAAGGAGTGTTAGATGAATATTAGTTGCATGAATGTGTGCATGTGTAAAATGTAGAATGCATGGAATGTTAAATGAATTACATGTGATTAGTGTGGACAATGTGCATTAAATGTGAGAAACTGATTCTTGATTATGTGTAGTGATTTGCCGTTAGATAATTAAAGAATGTCTTCAAGCTGTGTACATTAAAGAACGTTTTCAAAGCATGTCACCTATCTTTAGTTAATGTGGAGCATGTCTAATGATCTTAGAGCATGATTAATGTTTATAAGCATGAGAGTGGCCTCTTTTGTCACTTCTCGCATATGTGCTATTTCATGTTCATATATTTACATGTTACAATGTGATTACATGTTACGTGCTAAAATGCCAATTCACGGAACTAACAAGCTAACAAGTATAACTAGCGTTTCATGGTTGCAATCATCGCGTTGGCCCGAATGTGGTGATCATCCACTAGGCGGCAAAGGGTTTGCCAGTGAATGCTAACCCGCCGTGGAGTATTCTTGCATCACATGGACGGGCGTTCCATGTGTCACGACCCCATTCTCTTAATTGTTGAAACGGTCTCTGATACCATAATAATAACTGAGAATTAAAATTTAAGCTTACGAATCCTCAAGAGTTTTGGGATCGTAATGCTACGGGCTAAAGAAATCACTCCTCCTAAGTCCGTTAAGGCACAAGACAAATAGCCAAAGCACTATTAACCATAAAATAAAACATCAAACCATATATTACACCAATTCTAGTAACACCCATTACACAAACTCCATCACTAATAGATAATATTATAACCACCAAGTTCAAATTACAAGACCTGGATTCACTATGTTACTTCACACAGGTCCAATTATAACAACTAGGCCCTAAAAATGTAATGTATCAAATTAATTACATAGTCAAGTATCCACAAGATTAATACATTACATCGAATAATTTACATGCCTAGCTTATTTTAATACAACAAAAGGTTAACCAAAATGAGCAATTAACTGACGCTCCAGCCCCGAACAACCTGTAATGGTGAAAAAGTGGGGTGAGCTAGATCCTCGCATATAGCTCAGTGAGGATATAAACAAGGAAGGATTTTCGCAAAGGTTTTATCTTTTTGAAATCAGTTTGATAAAATATGTCATGCACACAAGGACATTCGAATGAGAATACAAGATATACAATCAAGATTCGATAACATTAAACAACCTAACTCTTCCAAGATATCATTGGGTCCCGACCCGTAGGAGGATCAATGAGTCTTGAAATAAAAAGGATGGAAACATTTGGTAGGCGAGATATACCAGCAAACCCTACCTCTGACTAGAGGTCTCGGTACTACCTCGGTAGGCAAGATATACTGACGAGCCCGATGTTACCCGGAGTTCTCGTTACTACCGCATTCATTAATGGTTGCAACCTAACCGCGCATTTACAATTCATACACACATACATTTTACATAAACAAGTAAGTTTAGTCAATCATATAGCATATCCGAGTACATTCGATATTTCGCATCATGGAAACGTGTCAAACATTTATCATATACTCGCATGGACATACAAGCACATCACATAATAACAAGGAATAACAAGAACTTGCAAAACTACTACTTAACATCAACACCTACCAATAGTTTACGCTAGATTCACCAAGCAAATCCAATGCTCCTAAATTCGATAAGATTCGATTCTATACCAAAATCAGGTTAATTGGAGTTTTGGAAAGTAGGTAGATTTGCCTCCTAAGTTAGGCTAATGTAGGAGGATTTTGGTATAGAATCGAATCTTATCGAATTTATATAACTCTAGAATCAAACGGAACTCAATTCGGAGTCGAAATAAGTGAGATATGGCCACTACAAAAATACTGCGCAAAGTTGAAAAACCAAGCTGGACGAGTTACTCACCCGGCTTGTCGACCGGCTAGTCATCTGACTTTTCCAGTGAATTTTGTCAAATGTTGGGCGAGTTTAGTCGACCGACTAGTCGACCGGCTAGTCGACCGGCCTAGGCAAAATACACCCGTAAATTCATATTTTTCTGCCCATTTTCTTGTCACCTTTCTCCTAACCTTCAACCAAGATTCCAACATGCTTAAGATGAATTATTAGGCAACATACATGAGTTCCAAATCAACCAAACATTCTTCCAATCAACAATTATCCATCAAATCTCCCAAAATTTCATAAAAGCTCATGAACACCAAATAACATTCAAGCCCCAAAATGCTAGATTCATGCTACTAATTATTCCATACAAGTTTTACATGCTTAATCACATACAAATCAATAACAAGCTCTCCACGCAACCTTACAAGGTCATCAATCACAAGTTGGGCAATTCCTAGATCTACAACACACAAAATACTCAATCTCCACATTCTAACTTAGATATGCAAGCAATAGCAATATTAATACACATATACAATCACAATCATGCTCAAATAGCTTTGAAAATGTTTAAGAAAACAACCCTCATCCAAGGATGCAAGAAAATGCTAGAGTAATATAGTTGAAGGCAAGAGGAAGCTCAAGAGTGGCTTGAAATGGCTGAAATCAACTTTCTTTCTTCCTCTTTCTTCTTCTTTCTTCTTCTTCCTCATTCTTCTTCTCTCTTTCCCCTCTCCCTCTCTTAGGCGTGTGTAGGAGTGTGTTTTGTGTGTGTGTGTGCAGAATTTTAGTGTGTGTTGAGTGTGTTGTGTGTTTTAGTTGGTAGGAAATATCTAAAGGCCATAATGACCACCTTGCCCTTCAACTAAAGCCATATCTACTAGTTTTCCATTTAGTTCTATTTAAACTTATTTAGTTAGCTAGTGTGATGTGCTAAAATCTAATTAATGCCTACGACAACGCATTCATCCAAATGCATGAAATTGAACTTGAATGCACGTTAAACGAAATATGTGCACGTAAAAACGAGGCAAACACACAATAATTAATGTAAATGCATATTAATTGAAATAAATGCATATTAAATGATGCAAGAATATATTAAATGCTATAAAATGTATGTAGGCTCTGTACGGACTGGGTACAGGGTCTCACAACCTCCCATCCTTAATAGAATTGCGCCCTCGCAATTTCTTTTTCATTCTTAGAATAACTCGATTGCTGAACTCAACCAACTGACAAGAATCTGATTCCATGAAATAGCTAGTCACTACAAATGCATATCTGGTTCCAAGAATTCAAGTGATTGCTGAGGGAGAACACCAATCAAGAAACCCCAATTAGGAACTCTAGGTAGCACCGTATAAGAATCCAGAACATGAATACCATATATGTATAGTGAATTAGAATATCAGATATGGGTATTGAATATCGAAGACCAGATACCTACGAGAATTCCTCGGATAAAAAGAGCGAAATAAGAATACCGAATACTAATACCATATGAAAATACCGAAGAATACCAAATAAGAATTCCGCAACGAGAATGCCTCATAAGGATATTGATGATTAATACCGAAGAAGAATCCCGAACATGACTATCACATAAGTTTATCGAATAAGAATTTCAGATAGTGGTGTCGAATGCCGAAACTGAATATCAAATAAGAGTTCCCATGAGAAAGCCCCTTAAGAATTTCGAGAAAAGAGGCCAAATAAAGGCTCCGAATAAGCACACCAAGAAGAATACTCAATAAGAAGAATGGACCAAGAATTCTAAAATAGAGTGCCGATTATGATTGTTGAAGAAGAATACGAAATAAGAAGGTCACGTAGAATCTCAGATATTTGATATTAGTTGCCGAATAAGAATTCCGAATGATGATCTCCAACTAAGAGTACTAAATAAGACTCTTAATAGTCAACAGCTTCGCTGTAGGGTGACAATTATATAATCCAATCAACATGAATGCCACAAGACACTTTACAGGTCAATCCATACTCCTATAATTTCATCATTCTTAACAGAAGTAGAATAAGGGCAACAACGACTCTTAACTTCCAACCAGAATTCCCCATGTTCCAACTTCATATACTACTCGATCACCAACTTGACATCATGTATACACGGACTTCAATTAGGTAAAACAACTTCTTACTTGCATACCAACACGTTGCACTCAAGTAGATATAATAAAGGGACAGGTAACACCGAGGTTAATCAATATTTTAGCTCATAGGTTTATAAATATGGTTTACCTTCAACCATGGCTACTGCTTGCAGTTCGAACACGATTCTTCTACTATCTAGGACATTCTTTGGCTCGGTGTTGGTCATTCCCACATCCAAGGCACCTGTCAGACTTTTTCCAACCCTGGGCTTCATTGTGCCCTTTTCGGTTACAATGAGTACACATGACGATCTGAGAGGTAGTCACACTTGCTGATATACCACGACCTGACTGGGTGGCTAATGTTTCTTGTTGTGGCCTAGCATCAACTGTTCTTTCTTGACTCTTGTCATGACTTTGAGTGCTTTTACAGGTGGTTGGCCCTTGTGTTTTCCTCCGTTTCGGGCAGTATTTCTTCTGACCCCTACTCGATTGACCCGACCCTGTCATTTCCTTTTTCTTTCTATTCTCCGCTATTGTTGCAGCAAAAATGGCCTCACCGTAGGTAGAAAGTTGTAGAAGAACCAAGTTGTCTCGAATCTCTGGCCTCAACCCTTGAATAACCCTTCGGATTCTCTTTTCTGTAGTCTGTACCATCCCGGGGGCATAATGTGATAGTTGATTGAATCGGGCTTCATATTGCACAACAGTCAGATCCCCTTGTTTGAAAGTCATGAACTCATTCATCCGAAGTTTTCCCTTGATCCCAAGGGTTCTTCCAACTATTCTTACTTCACCAAAAAGAGGCACCCCAATATGATATGTACATATGCAATTATGTTACATGAAGAACAAGTATGTATACATGTAGTTATATTACATGAAAAGCAACTGCAACATAATGCATAATTATTATATGATGCTACATTGTCACTAAAGTACAAACTAGCATACAGATTTCATATAGACAAGAAGCAGTTATAGAATGGAAGTCACATAAGATTTACACAAGTTTGTATAACACGTAACTTCATGAAAAAAAAATATCAAACACATAAGCTCACTAAGTATACCTAGACTTCCAAACATGTTCTTATCCTAGGTATTCTACCCGCAGACCAGGGGTTCAAAACCCAGACTACGCCTAGTTAACTAACTAAGCTCTGATACCACTTTGTCACGACCCCATTCTCTTAATTGTTGAAATGGTCTCTGATACCACAAGAATGACAAGGAATTAAAATTTAAGCTTACGAATCCTTAAGTGTTCTGGGATCGTGATGCCACAGGCTTAAGAATATCACTCATCCTAAGTCCGTTAAGGCACAAGACAAATAGCCCGAGTACTATTAACCATAAAATAAAATATCAAACCATATATTACACCAATTATAGTAATACCCATTATACAACTTCATCACTAATAGATAATACTACAACTACCAAGTTCAAATTTACAAGACCTGGATTCACCACGTTACTTACACGGGTCCAACTACAACAACTAGGCCCCAAAAGTGTAATGTATCAAATTAATTACATAGTCAAGTGTTCACAAGGTTAATACATTACATTGAATAATTCACATGCCTAACTTATTCTAATACAACAAAGGTTAACTAAAACGAGCAACTAACTCTAGCTCCAGCCCTGGACAACCTGTAATGGTGAAAAAGATGGGTGAGCTAGATCCTCACATATAGCTCAGTGAGGAGGGAAACAATGAAAGGTTTTATCTTTTCATAGTCAGTTTGATAAAACATGTCATGCACACAAAGATATTCGAACGAGAATACAAGATATATAATCAAGATTCCATAACACTAAACAACCTAACTCTTCCAAGATATCATTGGGTCTCGACCCGTAGGAGGATCAATGAGTCTTGAAAGAGAATGGATAGAAACATTTGGTAGGCGAGATATACCAGCAAGCCCTACCTCTAACTGGAGATCTCGTTATTATCTCAGTAGGTGAGATATACCGGTGAGCCCGTTGCTGCCCGGAGTTCTCGTTACTACCGTATTCATTAATGGTTGCAACCTATCCGCGCATTTACAATTCATACACATATACATTTTACATAAACAAGCAAGTTTAGTCAATCATATAATATATTCGAGTACATTCTATATTTTGTATCATATAAACGTGTCAAGCATTTATTATATACTTGCATGGACATACAAGTTCCCTTAGTACTAGCACAACACATAATAACAAGGAATAATAAGAACTTGCAAAACTACTACTTAACATCAACACCTACCAATAGTTTACGCTAGATTCACCAAGCAAATCCAATGCTCCTACATTAGCCTAACTTAGGAGGAAAATATACCTACTTTTCCAAACTCCAATTAACCTGATTTTGATATATAATCGAATTTGTCAAATGTAGATAACTCTAGAATCAAACAGAACTCAATTCGGAGTTGAAGTGAGTGAGATATGGCCTCTACAAAAATACTGCGCAAAGCTGAAAAACCAAGCCGGACGAGTTACTCGCCCGGCTTTTCGACCGGCTAGTCATCTGGCTTTTTCAGTGAATTTTATCAAATGCTGGGCGAGTTTAGTCGACCGACTAGTCAATCGACTAGTCGACCGGCCTGTGCAAAACACACCCGTAAATTCTCATTTTTGCTCATTTTCTTGCCATATTTCTCCCAACCTTCAACCAAGATTATAACTGTTTAAGATGGATTATTAGGCAACATACATGAGTTCCAAATCAACCAAACATTCTTCCAATCAACAATTATCCATTAAATCTCCCAAAAATTCTTAAAAGCTCATGAACACCAAAATAACATTCAAGCCCCAAAATGGTAAAATCATGCTACTAACTCTTCCATACAAGTTTTACATGCTTAATCACATACAAAATCAATAACAAGCTCACCACACAACCTTACAAGGTCATCAATCACAAGTTGGGCAATTCCTAGATCTACAACACATAATACTCAATCTCCACATTCTAACTTAGATATGCAAGCAATAACAATATTAATACACATATACAATCACAATCATACTCAACATGGCTTTGAAAACCTTTAAGAAAACAACCCTCACCTCAAGGATGCAAGAAAATGCTAGAGTAATGTAGTTGAAGGCAGGAGGAAGCTCAAGAGTGGCTTGAAATGGCTGAAATCAACTTTCTTTCTTCCTCTTTCTTCTTCTTTCTTCTTCTTCCTCCTTCTTTTTCTCTCTTTCCCCTCTCCCTCTCTTAGGCGTGTGTGGGTGTGTATTTTTTGTGTGTATGTGTGTGTGATGAATTTTAGTGTATGTTGAGTGTGTTGTGTGTGTTTTAGTTGGTAGGAAATATCTAAAGGCCACAATGACCACCTTGCCCTTCAATTAAAGCCATATCTACTAATTTGCCATTTAGTTCTATTTAAACTTATTTAGTTAGCTTGTGTGACGTGCTAAAATCTAATTAATGCCGATGACAACGCATTCATCCAAATGCATGAAATTGAACTTGAATGCACGTTAAACGAAATATGTGCACGTAAAACGAGGCAAACACACAATAATTAATGTAAATGCATATTAAATGATGCAAGAATATATGAAATGCTATAAAATGTATGTAGGCTCTATACGGACTAGGTACGGGGTCTCACACCATGGGCGTGGGTCGTAGGTTTATGGGTGCACCAAGAGCCCATTGGCGTACAGGGTTTGCCGGCACTAAAGAGAAGAGAAGAGAAGAGAAGAGTTGTAGCCCGCATGGACGGAGTGTTTCATGGGGTTAATACTCGCAGGGACGGAGCGTTCCATGGAGTTCGTGTGCGATATCCTTTTATACGTGTTTAATTCGCGTTTAAAGTTATAATGCTTTCAAGTTTATCATGTAAATGTTACATTCTCGAGTTTTTTTTAAAAATGATTTAGTCTCACGTACCTTTACATATTTAATGATGTTATATGAATATCTTATATGTATTGCACGAAAATGGCTTTCGAAAACGTCCCCGTTTATTCCTTCCTCGCTGAGCATAAGTGTATGCTCACCCTTTTCATCTAACATTTTTCAGGTAAGGCAGTGTCTGATTCTCCTGAGTTAGTGCCAGAAGCTCAAGAGTCCTTTAACTATTCTTAGCTTGAGGTGGATGTTAGTTAGGGGAAATTATATGAATGTAATTATATTTTATTTTGAGATGTAAATAGCCTTGTTTGTATATGTTGTGGAAAGTTGTAATTAAAGTTAGTTAGATTAGTAGCGTAGTGGTCTGTAAATTGGTTAAATATCTATTTTGGCCATCCTTAATGTCTTGTAGCAGGCTTATGTTGATACTAAAACAAGAAAAATTAGATGGAACTGTCTTATAAGTTAGAATTTGGACTTAATGTAAATATATTTGGTGGTTGTTGGGTGATGATTATTCTACATTCAGGTGTGGATAGTCCTAGAAATAAGGAAAAACTCTGTCTGTTTTCTCTCATTTTTCATGCCGGGGTTAGGGACAGGTTGAGATTAGTGGAATTAATAGTGGTCCTAATTCCGTGAGGGGTCGGGGCATTATATTTGCTTAGCCACAACCCCTATGGGGTGCTTCAGGCTTTCACTTAGCTGTAACCCCTGTGGGGTGCTTCAGGCTTTTACTTAGCCATAACTCATGTGGGGTGCTTCAGGCTTTTGCTTAGCCACAACCCCTATGGGGTGTTTCCGACTTTCACTTAGCCGCAACCCCTGTGGGGTGCTTCAGACTTTTACTTAGCCGCAACCCCTGTGGGCTGCTTAAGTCTTTCATTTAGCCACAACCCCATTTTGCTTAGTCATAACCCCTGTGGGGTGCTTCAGGCTTTCACTTAGTCGTAACCCTTGTGGGGTGCTTCAGGCTTTCACTTAGCCGCAATCCTTGTGAGGTGCTTCAAGCTTTTACTTAGCCACAACCCTTGTGGGGTGCTTCAGGATTTTACTTAGCCGCAATTAAGATTGAGGAGAAACCCCAATCCTTTTTGTTACTAGAAAGGTCCTGACAAGTGAAAGGCCAAAAAAAACTTAAAATGGAGCCGAGGTTGGTGTAGTAGTGGGTAGGGATAGTGTTTGGGGTAGTAATTTCATGTCTTGAGAATGCTCTACCTCTTCCCTTGAGTAGTCTTCCTCCTCCCACCTCTTTCCATGCTAGAAACCAATTTCCCATAATTACTTTCCCATCAAATCCCGTAAATTAGATTCGTACATAATTAGTATCATCAATTTGTCTCATTCATTTCACATTCTAATCCTTTTTCATCTTTCCTGGTTTACTCTCTACGTGGGCTGAGGCCTTCACCGGCCTTACACCCTTATGGGCTCTTCCATCATGGGCCCAGGTACTATAGCCCACTATAAGGGGTATTAAATTAGAACCCTCAACTCATCTCACATCTTTTTGTCTACAAGAAAACATCATTAGAAATCTCCTTGAGGAAAAAAACTTCAAAACCTCTAGACGTTCTAAAACGCCTGAAAGTTTTAAAATGTCTAGACCTGATTTATGTGTAAGGTGTAACCTTACGTACGTGTGAAACTCACCCACTACTAATAATGTAGATGCTCCACAAACTAGTCTGTTCAGGAAAATGTTTTTCCCACCTGTCTTATCACCCCTCAACACCTCTCTTGTCACCCCTTAATACCCATTTTATATTAAGAGTAAACAAAGTATTTAAATAATGGTGAACATAACTAAACAAACCACCCCATTAATGTACCTCTGTGAACTTTAAAAATAAAAGATAAAAAGATTGGACATTATTAATTAAGATCCAATCACAAATCATCCCCTGTTTCTCTTGCATAGCCTGCTTGATTCTCATTAGATTTGAGAAACATAAAAAAGAATTTTGCATCTTGAAATGTCTGCACTTAAAAAAACTTGTCACGCACCCACTGAAGCATGAAATTTTAAAAGCTTGTTCAAACAATCCTCAGTGGAGCAAGAAGGAATATTAACAGTGCTCCTTTACACCTACAGATGAAGTTTTGATTGGTATATTACTAATGTTCGTTTCGTGATAACCAACATTTTCACTGTTACATTCAATTAACTTCAGTACAATGCTCTTATTATACTTTTTATGCCACTACCTCAGAAAACACATCATTCAATAACTAAACGCCACTTATAGAGATAGACTTGAATCCTATTGTAATGTTAGAGAGATCCAATGGCAGTAAACTGATAATGTCATTATGATGAAATAATCTGGACAGTGCATCACCATCGGATCTTCCTCATAATGTTGGGGATCCAAATCCGAGACAGAAACCCCACCCCATCCACAGCTCTTGATCTTCAAGTATAACAACCAAAACTTCACTAGAAATTGCCTGCTTCTACCCCTTCAAGTTAAACCCTACCAACAGCAAACAGAAACATATGGAAGAAAGCATATTCTACAAAGTAACATTCCTCAGCTGATATAAGCACAAGCTATCTTTAGAGTACTGATACTTCAATACAGCCTTACAGCTCAACCACCTCACCAACTTTTCTTCTCTTCTAGCATCATTCAAAACTTTAACTGTAAGATACAATACAACAACACAGCAACTGGAAAGTATCAATCTAGCATCATCCTTGCTTTACATTCTAGTCAACAACTTTTCTTCACCAAGCTTCTCCAAAAGATTTACTTTCTAACTGATTAATGATTTATAATGGACGAACCTCATAAAAACTAATAGGGGCATAGGGTGGTACAGCTAAATAATCTAATTCAAGAAAAATTAGCAAGAGATGAAGGATCTCCTACATTCCGTTATATAGAAAGGTTTCACCTAATAGCAATCAACTCCAAAAATTATTCTCCATTAGACTTGGAGTCGCCCAGAGAGACTTCGTCGGCAAACAAGGGCAAATTATATTTTATCCCTATGATATCCTCTCATTCCATTTGCCAACTGAAGTTTGATAGTTTTCGGTTTCTCCACTCCATTGGTATTCTTCACTTTAGTTCACATTGACACCAATCACTAACTCACTTCACATATATATTTCTGTTTGATGTATAGTATGAAACCTCTACTTTTCCAATGCAAGTATGACAGCATGAACAGATAGGTCTTCAGTGACAGGGAAATCATATTCTGAAAATAGAATTTAGCTCACAACGACCTCCTAAACTACTATGATCTCAAATCTTTCAATGACAATAATGAATTAGCCACTAGTTGAGAAACTTAACACTTTAGGAGGCTTTTCAACTATATCAAAAGACACAAAAATGAGGCATGTTTGAAAATATTAATAGAGAAAAAGAAAAATGCGCTCCATCACAATCTGTGCTTAAGGTGTCAAGGCATTACCAAAATATAAAGCATAAACATTAAACAACACTAAAATTGAGATGATAATATCCTATGTTGCCTTTACTTATTTATGGAATTGGAATGTGTTAAGAATGACATTTGAGAAAACAATGATTCAATGATTGTTCCATGACCTGTTTTGCTTAACATTGCAGATTCATTTATCTCCAGTTGTATATCTGGATCTCGCCAAAGGTTTTCTTCTTCAGTTGATCTCTGCAAAACAATTCGAGACGTGTGTCCCTTCTTTCTCATTTGAAGGCATATTTCGTTAGGGCTATTTGCAGTCAATGTGACCATGTATAACCATCCCCTATCTGATAAAAGCTTGTCAGCAACATGCAAAATCTTGTCAATAATACTTCTGCCATCCTCTCCTCTGGCCCAGGTAGACACAATCCCTTCACAACCAACTTCTTCTTCGGGCATGGGCACATAAGGTGGGTTCACAACTATTACATCAACTAGTTTTTCCAATCACTTATCTAATCCTGAGGCAATATCAGCAATTACCAAGTTTGCATCAACACCATGTGCATCCAATGTCTCACGGGTCACTCTCACTACATGGGGATTGATATCAGTCGCAATATAGTAAGCCCCACAAGCCTTTTGCTTTTCAAGCATGGGAACTAGGGAAGTAATGACATATCCACTACTACAACCAATTTCAAGATAAATTCTTGGCCGATGATTTATCAAATTGGTTTGATCAGCCAATAACGCATCGACCAATAAAAATGAATCATCACATGGTTCATAGACTTCAGGATATGAACTTTCAAGGCGAATTTGTGCAATTTTAGAGGGCATCTTGCTTGACTTCTGCAAAAGAATACGAGAAATTCTAAGATCAGTCACCAATAACTATCACCAACAATCCTCACCATATTGTAATTAACGAGTAATGACACTTCGTTATAGACCACGTGCAGATGCAAACTTTGGGCAGCCCCCACTGACCTCACAAAATAGCCTGAAATACCTTGGTAATTTGACCCGATAGTATTTTTAAACACCTAGTCTCATAACACCCTAATTTTGCTCACGAAAATCACTTAGCGCCCATTCATAAATCATCCTAGATCCGTACTCAGACTAATCATATCGTAAAGGATATATCATGACCATGACACATAGTAAACTGAGAGCCTAGAAGAAATCAATTTCAGCATAGTAATAACAATTCTTGAAATTATGGAAATAGCATTATAAGCTATGATGGTTTTCATTTTTAAGCTCTTTTCTATTGCATTATTTTCTTTTTGTTATCATTTCAATCTTTTCTTCTCTTACAGTGTACCAATATAACTTCAACCACCCTAAAAACCTCAATTATGAAAAAAGAAATATCTATTTTTAGTATAAAAAAAATAACTGAAAAAAGCTCAAAGTAATGAACTTTCAAACCAATATAGAACAAACAATGCAAAACCCAGATAAGGAATTATTCAAAAAAAAAAGGTAAAGAATATGTTATACAAAAGCTATGCAGATCAATAAACTATGTGTCATCAACTTAAAAGCCAGAAAAAATAAACAAATAAAGAAAGAATATAGAAATTTTACCTTGATGGAATCCAACGAACCGTGGCTGGACATGGAGGCAGGGAGGCGGAGGTGGTGGTGAAGGATGGAAAAAATTATTGCTTGCTGGTGGCACACAAGAGGCAGCAGTTTACTGAAGTAGCAATGGTTCAGTTTAGGATTAGTCGTTCTTTGTGAGAGCAATTTTGGCAGTAAATCGGATTCTAAGTAGTCCGGGCATAGTTGTAAGGATTATATAAAATATACTTTCAATTTTTTTTTCTTTTTTTGGGTCAAACATGCCATTTGGGTTTGATATTTTAGCCAATTATATCAATTTTGTTCAAATTAAATCATTTCAATTCTTAATTTATTTTTGATTAAGATAAGGATTTGATTATTTATTAAAAAATTCCAAAAAACAATTCTTGAGATGAGATGAAATACTCGGTTATATGAGAAAAAAAAATGTTTTTATATAGTGATAGCAATTTATTGTTAGATTATACATAGATAATCATAAATTTTAAGATTCTAAACAATTCCACGTAATATCAATTGAATTTTAAATGAAATCTCATGTTTTTTAAAAATGGTTTATTAGTTTGTAATCACTTATTTTATACTTGACTAAGTTGAGTGGGACTTCTTTCAAGCTCTTCTTGAGAAAATGGGATTTTGTCAGCTTTGGACGGGTTGGAATATGAGATGCATCTCCTCAGTCTCCTATTATGTGGTCCTTAATGGTGAACATCTCCCATCGTTCTTCCCTTCTCGTGGTCTTCGTCAAGGAGATCTACTATCCCATTTCCTCTTCACCATAGTCAGTGAATCTCTTTAAAAAATGATCAATCAAAAAGTTTCCTCTAATTACCTCCAAGGTTTGCAAAATCACTCGCTCCTCTCCTCAACTTACCCACATTTTCTTTGCCGATGATTCCCTATTTTTCTTAAAAGGTTCGAAAGAAAATTCCATTGCCCTTTAAGGACTGCCTCTATTTCTATTGCTTTGCCTCTAGGCAAATAATTAATATTAACAAGTCAAGCATCCTCTTTAGCTCCAACACCCCCCTGACATCAAGAATGAGCTTTGTTCTATCCTTCGCATCCCTCAAATCCACAATCTCGGGAAGTACAAGGTCTGCCTACGGATTGGGGTAGATCTAAAATCTAAGCTCTAAATTGGATTAGAGACCGTATTCAATCTAAAATCTCTGGTTGGAAAGAGAAATACCTCTCTAAAGGGGGAAAAGAGGTTCTCATTAAAGCAGTGCTTCAAGCCATTCATTCTTACGTCATGTCTATGTTATGAACCCGATAGTTGTGGATTACTCTAATTATGCTAATAGCCCAACCCAAACGACGGAGCCCAATTCAGCTGATCAACCAAGTTCAATGGCTAGAAAGAGCACACGAGCCAGAACCATTCCCAAGCATCTGATGGACTACGTGGCTTGTAGTTAGAATTTGTTAGGCCTTTTTAGCATGTGATGTGAGAAGGCATTTATATATCCATGAGTGGTGTAACAGAGGGGGCGAAACAATTCAGTTGCTCATTTATACTTTTCTTCTTCTTCTTGTTTAATTTTTTTGTAACTTTCCTCTTCATATTTCCTGTAATTAAATCAATTCTGCTATTGTTCTTTCTTTTTGGTTGTTTTTCTTCTCCCTAAAATTCAAGATCGTTATATCGGTACTTTCGTTGAGAGCTTCTTTCATGGCGAACGGAACAACAATCGACACTGTGGAGGAGATGATGAAAAAGTTGGAACAAACTGTAGCCAAGTATTATCAACGACTCGATGCCCATCAACAAGCACTTGGCGACCTCGTTTTCAAGATCTCGTTGCTTGAGAGCAAACTTGATCGAGTTCTTCAACTCATAACTGAAAAAATAGGAGCTTTGCCTCTAGAGACAACTTCTTCAATGATAACGACGATGACCCCGTCCACACCCACAACCACAACAACCATTAACCAACTAGCCAAATTGGACTTACAACCACACCTCGAACATGACATTCAACCTGATGATCTAATGCCCGGAGGCAGAAACGTGGGCGGTGGAGAAAAACACAAAATTGTTTTTTTTTTTTTCCTCTTCTTTCAAATATGTCCTTCATTTCGCCCTCAGCAATGGACAAAAATTCAAGCGATTCAAATCAAACGTCATTACCAGTAACTGACGACGTAGATAATGTTTTCAACAAGTTCGATGCGAACAGTGATAGCAGAATCTCGATAGCAGAGTTGGAGGCTATTCTCAATGCTCTCGGTTCGAAGGCCTTGCATAAGGAGCTTCAACGCATAATGGTATAACTAGATGTTAACGACGACGGTTCTATTGACTTGAAGGAGTTCGCGGCCTTCCACTGCAATGGAGACGATACCTTCAACACATTTTTAGCGACAAGGAATATGCGACCCATTTCACTCATGGCCCCTACACAATTGGCAGGAAAATTGTGGATCTGTGCCTGGATAAAATCAGGAAACTAGTAGACAACAGTGGTCTGCAAGGATTTTGGGTGTTCTATGTTGTGGGTGCTGGAATTGGATCTGGGCTTGGATCTTTGCTTTTAGAGAGGTTCTCTATTGACTATGGAACGAAGTCCAAGCTTGGCTTCGACATTGAACGACCCATAGGCTCATCTCTCGGGTTATATCATCATAAACTGTTTGTTCAAATTTCTGAACCAAATTTGTTAATGTGGAAAGTAAGGAAAAAGGGTAGGATTCGGGTTTCGACGGCTATACAATTGAGGATGTTTGGTGATCAAAGGGAAAGGGTTGACTTGGGTGATAAAGGCGTGTGGGTGATGAAATTTTTTTGTAAAAATGTATACAAATGCTCATAAAGCAACGCATGGCACTCTTGGTTGTTATTTTAGAATATATAATGAATTATATGTGCTGTAACTTTTCAACAGTTGCACTTAGATTCCAGACCTTATGGGATCATTCTATTTCAGCCTAAACCTTTCTCTAATGGACTATGAGTCAATTAGACATTAACTCCAACAACAATTGACACTCAATTATTTATTAATTCGACTTAATACACAAGTCAATTTTCCAAATTGACCTTGACCATAAGTCAAATGTTTGACTATCAAACATTCTCTCTCAGTTGCATACTTGAATAGTTTTCAAAACCTATTCTGACCATATGCAATATATCACATCTTTGCTTCTAGATGGAATACGAGAAAGTCCTCGTGCTAGTGTGACTTCTCTATTCTATCCCTCATAGTTCTATCCCTACGCTTGTGTGCGATCCTGTAGGTTTGAGTGTTAAGACAGTAGTAGTTGGGACAAGTACCAAATAACCCATCACCACTAGAACACCTTCTAGTTACTACTAATCGAAGTTGGCGTCTAGCAACACTCTCCGACGACTGGATGACTCGAATGCTCAAATCAAGGTTTCTTATCCAAGAACCTTTTGGCTACTAGTTAACATGCAATCCATTCTTTCCACTAGATGTACCATACTAACCCTAGGGTATGGTTAACTAATAGTCAAACCCTAATAGGTCTGTCCTTATGCAATCATAGATGCTATGTTGACTTTCCTTGTATGATCTGCTCATGGCACCATGGCCATGGATTTTATGTCAATATCCATGTGAGACGACATAGGACATTTTCCCTTTCATCTAGGGTAGTGGATTCCCATAGCAATACTTACTAGCTTCACAAGTACTTGACTGCACTTGATCCCTATTTAATCAGATCTTATATTCATTCCTTTTGTCCAAGACCAAAGTACAGTGAGTTACTCACAAGCTACTATGGTGTCCTCAAGTTAGAGGATTATTTTGCACAATTATCACTTGAGAACCTACTCATTGACTTAGGAGGATAAAGCCCCTATTGAGTATTCTCAACGGACCGTGTCCGATACATATATCTCTTTACGCACTCATGTATTAGCCTTGACATCTTATGCCACTTGGTTGATGAGATCAACCTCGGTGGGACTAACTACATGTCAGTCTTGGCAGATTCATCAATGCCTAATCTTGATGAATCTTACGACCAAGGACAAGTTTTAAAAATGTCTCAGGTGTTGATTCTCATCCACCATAAACTCTTATAGTTCGACCCCATAACGACATATCCAAGAGCTTTATCAATTATACATAATATGCAATTATACAAACATGCAAGAGTATAAAAGATAAAGGTGAACACCATTTGGTACTTTTACTCGATTAAAACCATGTTACAAGGATTGTCTTTTACACAATATCTTTTATCATTCTACACCGAATGATTGTCTTAAAGGGCATATTTTTAACACCCATCCCCAACCTTATACCCACCGTTAGCTACCCCTAAATCCCCTAAACCCCAATCCCCGAATCTACAATCCCCTTCGCACAAAAAAAATGAAATCCCCAATTCCCAAATCCCTAAATTTGCCAACCTTATCCCTAAATCCCACACCCTCACAATCCCCTAGATCCTAGGATTTTAATGCCCTTAACCTCAAAACCCCACCACTGATCGCTACCCCTAACCCTCCCACACGATAAAACCAAATATATGTGTATATTTTTTTTTGGTCAGTGGTATTTGTATGTGTTTATGACTACATATACGTGATATTCGCTTATGTATTATTGTTCACATGTGTGTATAGGTATATATGTTGGTGCATGTGTGTTTGTGTATGCGTGTGTGTTTGTGTTTGTGTTTGGTATGTGATCAAGGTGGATATGTGTGTTTGATGTATGAAGAAGGTAACTGGGTATATGTGTTTGGTTTGTGAAGAAGGTGAGTGGGTATTTGATGAAGAAGAAGAAGAAAAGTGTGTGCATGTGTGTGTGATGAAGAAGAAAGAAGTTCGGGAATTTGGAATTACCTAAGATGATGTCGGGTTGATGCAATGCTAAAGTTAGTCAATTTGACCAAAGGAAACTTCCTAGAAGTTGACTTGGATGCTAGCCACCCATGTGGTCAATTGTAGCCACCCATGTGATAAATATGGGTGGCTAATACTTTGAACATGGTTGGTAAAGCCAACCAAGATTGAAATGTTTGATAGGAAAGTCTCCTATGGCGGGCTAGCTAAATTCTATAAATAGGCATGCATTAGTTAATCATTTTCATCCACAACACAACTCCAAACACAATCCTAAGTTAGTCTTTCTTTCTTGTATTCTTCTTGTAAGTCCAGAAGCCATTGAAGCTCTAATCTTGAGAGCGCATGGTGGGACAATTATCTTGTAAGTGTTATATTGAATTGTTATAACGAGTAGTGTTGTCTTTCTACTTGATTGTTGTTAAGACGTTTCTGGGAAATTGGTTATATTCTTACATGGTATCAGAGCTTAAGGGGCTCTTAACAACAATCTTGTCTAGTAAAGCTCAACAACTATGACTACTCAAGGTGCTAGTTCTTCTTCTACCAGTTCTAGTTCTGGTTTAGTACCAACAATTCGTATCCGTCCCCCGACCTTCACAGAAGGAAAGCTTGATGGCACGAACTATCTTTTGTGGAAGTTCAACAGTTCTGGACTCCTACGAACTCCTTGATATAGTGTTAGGCACAGATGCAGAACTAGTTGCAGTCTGTGCTGAAGATGACGCAAAAAAGGTCACGCCTCCAGATCCTTAGCTTGTCAAAGAATAGAGGAGACGAAATGTTGATGCACTTTGTGCAATTGTAACAAGTGTTCAGGATTCCGTCCTTACTCTAATTCAACACACAACCAAGGCAACTAAAGCTTGGAACATATTGAGAAATCAGTATGAAACAACGAATCAGACTCGCATTCAGAACTTGGAGAATCAGTTAGCTGCTGAGAGATTAAGTAAAGATGAAGCAGCTGAGTCATTTATCAGTAGGATGAAAAACCTACGTGATCAAATGGCTGCAGTTGGTATTGCCAAATCAACCGAGGAACTAGCTCGAAGGTGCATTAGAGTGTTGCCTCCAAAATTTGACGGCCTTGTGACAGCACTCAATACACAAGTTCGCATTCCTCCTTTGACGTTTGAAGAATTCACTGCCATGTTGATGGAGGAGGAGATGAGGCTGAGGAGCAGAGAAAATCAACTTGACTCTGCCTTTACAGCCAAGGCAAGGAGTAACCAAGAAGAAAAGAAGAAAGAAAAGAAGAAGACGTTCTCTGGATCGTGCTACTACTGCAATAAGAAAGGTCATGCTGTCAAAGATTGCAGGAAACGAATCCATGACGAGAAGAACGGAACTTTAAAACCAAATTGGAGAAATAAAGAATCTGCCAATACGGCTGAAACGGAAGTATATCTGTTTACTGTAACAGATGTATCGAAGGAAACGTGTACTAGCGCACATGTACATCAAACAAGTGCATGGGTGTTAGTTAGTGGAGCTTCCCGACACATGACCAGCAAGAAGGAGTTATATGACTCCATAAAACCTCTACAAGAACCAATGAATGTTGTTGTCGGGAATAATGCGAGGTGTCCCGTTGAGGGCACTGGAACCATCTGGCTCGTGTCTCAAGATAGAGGAAGCAAGAAGCTACCCAACGTAATCTTTGTAACCCAGATCACCAAAAATTTGCTATTTGTAGCTGCTATTACAGATAATGATCTAGAAGTGCGGTTCAAGAAGACGGAAGCTTTGATTCTTGACAAGGATCAAAATATCGTAAGTAAAGGTATTCGCAAAAATAATCTTTACGAAATCAGCTCTCTTTCTGCTGTCGTGGATGCCAAAACAAGTCAACTTTGGCATGAAAGGTTCGGGCACATTTCCTATCTTGTGTTAAAGGAAATGCAAAAGAAGAAGATGGTGGCCGACTTGCCTTCAATTGAAGAAATTGAAGGACCATGTGAAGCTTGTATACTGGGCAAGCAACATAGACAGTCATTTCCCAAAGAGAGTCATAACCGATCAAAGGCTCCTCTAGAGTTGGTACATGCTGACCTCTGCGGAAAAATGACTACGACGGCGTTGGGAGGATCTTCCTACTTTATGCTGTTAGTCGACGATTATAGTAGGAAGATGTGGGTGTACTTCCTTCGGGACAAGGCTGGTGCTCTTGAAAAATTTAAAGTGTGGCACAAACTTATGACAAATGAGAACACAACTCAGTTGAAGAAACTTTGTACCGATCGTGGGAGGGAATTCTGTTCTACTGAGTTCACCAACTACTGCAACAAGCTTGGGATTAAGCGCCAATTGACTGCTCCATACACACCACAACAAAATGGAGTTGTGGAACGAAGAAATCGAACAATTGTAGAAATGGCTCGATGCATGTTGAAAGGTGCTGGCCTACCTGACACATTCTGGGCTGAAGCAGTCAACACAGCGGTATACATCCTCAATCGGTGCTCAACCAGGTCACTCAATGATAAGGCTCCTAATGAGGCTTATTATGGTACGAAACCTTCTGTGTCTCATTTAAGAAAATTTGGGTGTGAGTGTTTTGTACACATTCCAAATGAAAATTGAAAGAAATTGGATGACAAGAGCAAGAAGGGCATTTTCTTGGGATATAGTGAAGAGTCTAAAGCATACAGACTCTATGATATAGAGGCCAAGAAAGTGATCATAAGACGAGATGTGGTGTTTAATGAGCGACCACACTCGATGGAGGATAGCGGTCCTGCCATTTCGTTATCAACCGATGAAGTAATCCACCAAGTGCCTGAACAACGACCGTTGAACAATGAAGAAGTCTCTAATGATGAGGAGACTGAAGACCAACCTGTTGTACCCACAAGGAAGCCACAATCGAAGTGGTTCCAACAGCTCTTTGATAGAAGAAATCCAGGAATTACTGATGATACGATCAAAGAGAATAGAGGAGCAGAACAGATCAGGACAACAACTAGTAAACATGGCTTTGATGACCCAAATCATCAAGACGGTAAAAGAACCGGTAACTGTGGAGGAAGCCATGTCATATCCAAATTTGAGAGCAGCTATGCAAGCCGAATATGATAGTATCATGAAAAATGATACTTGGGATATCTTTGAAAAGCCACCGAATAGAAAAATTATCGGCACCAAATGGATCTGGAAAGTGAAGTACAAGGCAGATGGAAGTCTTGAAAAATACAAGGCACGCCTTGTAGCACAAGGATTTTCGCAAGTCAAAGGTTTCGATGTATATGAAACCTTTGCTCCAACAGCAAAAATGTCAACAATCAGGCTAGTTGTTGCAGCTGCCGCGCATTATGAATGGATTGTACATCAAATGGATGTCAAGTCAGCTTTTCTTAATGGGCAACTTGAAGAAGAAGTCTACGTTGTACAACGCCCTGGCTTTCAAATACCAGGTGAAGAAGAAAAAGTCTGCAAATTGAAAAAGGCTTTATATGGGTTAAAGCAAGCACCACGAGCTTGGTACAAACATATAGACTCTTTCTTCTTGCAACATGGTTTCTGTAGAAGCAAATCAGAGGCCAACTTGTATGTTCTAAGTGAACAAGGAAAGAAGGTAATTGTAGTCCTATATGTGGATGATCTTGTAATCACTGGTGACCATGAAGATAATATTCGGAAGACGCAAGAATGGTTGAGCCAAGAATTTGAAATGACAAATCTTGGTCTTCTTCATTATTGCTTGGGAATCGAGGTATGGCAAAAACCTCATACTATCTTCATCTCGCAGCAACGATATGTTCGTGAGCTTCTGACTGCATTTGGTATGTCCGAGTGCAAACCAGTTGTCACCCCGATGGAAGTGAATACAAAGTTATCAATTGACGATCCTTCAGAACAAGTTGATAACAAGCTCTACAGAAGGTTGGTGGGAAGTTTAATCTTCCTTTGTAACACAAGACCTGATATTAGTTATGCTGTAGGAGTCCTCAGTCGGTTTTCAAATAAACCGAAACAAAGTCACTGGCAAGTAGGGATGCGGATCCTCAAATATCTCAAAGGCACGTTGGAGTATGGGATATCATACAAGTCTGGAGATACTTTATCTGGGTACTGTGACTCAGACTGGGCTGGTGATATTGACTCAAGAAAATCTGTTACAGGTTACGTATTCACATTCGGTGGTGGAGTCATCTCATGGGCTAGTAAGAAGCAACCCACCGTTGAACTTTCATCAACGGAGGCAAAATACAAGGCTGCTTGTGTAGCATCCTGTGAAGTTGTTTGGCTACGACGCATCATGACTGATATTGGCATTCCAATAGAGGAAGCAATAATGTTGAAATGTGACAGTCAGAGTTGTATAGCCATGTCAAAGAATCCGGTATTTCATGCTAGAACAAAACACATAGAGATTCAGTATCACTATGTGAGGGAACTGATCGAGGAAGGCGAAATCTACATGGAGTACTGCCCTACAGAAGATAATTGTGCAGATATCTTCACTAAAGCGTTAGGGAGCGTCCAATTGAGCAAGCATCTTCAAACATTGGGTGTTGGCCCAATAGCTTAGTCAACATGAGGTGAACATTGAGGGAGGGTGTTAATATATGTCAATATCCACCTCTTCATAATAAGTATCGTTAATTATATGGTAGCATAAATTAATGATTCCGACTTAAACGTCGATGAGGTCAAAAGAGATCGCGATGGCTACAAGAAAGAAGTTCGGGAATTTGGAATTACCTAAGATGACGTCGGGTTGATGCAATGCTAAAGTTAGTCAATTTGACCAAAGGAAACTTCCTAGAAGTTGACTTGGATGCTAGCCACCCATGTGGTCAATTGTAGCCACCCATGTGATAAATATGGGTGGCTAATACTTTGAACATGGTTGGTAAAGCCAACCAAGATTGAAATGTTTGATAGGAAAGTCTCCTATGGCGGGCTAGCTAAATTCTATAAATAGGCATGCATTAGTTCATCATTTTCATCCACAACACAACTCCAAACACAATCCTAAGTTAGTCTTTCTTTCTTGTATTATTCTTGTAAGTCCAGAAGCCATTGAAACTCTAATCTTGAGAGCGCATGGTGGGACAATTATCTTGTAAGTGTTATATTGAATTGTTATAATGAGTAGTGTTGTCTTTCTACTTGATTGTTGTTAAGACGTTTCTGGGAAATTGGTTATATTCTTACATTTATGACTACATATACGTGTTATTCGCTTATGTATTATTGTTCATGTGTGTGTATAGGTATATATGTTGGTGCATGTGTGTTTGTGTATGCGTGTGTGTTTGTGTGTGTGTTTGGTATGTGATCAAGGTGGATATGTGTGTTTGATGTATGAAGAAGGTAACTGGGTATATGTGTTTGGTTTGTGAAGAAGGTGAGTGGGTATTTGATGAAGAAGAAGAAGAAAAGTGTGTGCATGTGTGTGTGATGAAGAAGAAAGGTGTTAGGATATGTTTAGGGTATTTTTGTCAAAAAACTATGGAAACATGATTCGTTCTATTAAGTTTTTAATAGAACATGGACAGAAGGGTTAATATGTGGATTTTTTAAAAGGTAAAGGGTAATAAGTATCATCATGTGTCAAGTTAAGGAGTACAAGGTGGATTTAACATTTCTTTCTATTCTTCTCATCTTCAAAAGCCAAACTTGTTTTTTCTTTGGCTGAAATCTATGGATTTAGGGTAAAACGGACTGTTTGACCTTTCTTCTTGGTCAATTTTGGTATCTTGCATCAAATAATATGCGTTTCATACATTTGTGTTAAAAATTTGCACAACCGGCAATGGCAGATGCACATGGGGGCTAGTAGGGGTTACAGCTGAAGACCGCTTTATCGTGCTTTGGGCTTCATCTACTATCTCTATTATTCAAAAAATGTCGTGTTTAGTAGATGTAGTTTTCTAGGCTTTGTCCCTCTACTATGTTGTTGGCCTTTGCAAGGCTATTTGTGGGCTAATGTTAGTTGTAGCTTTGGTTGCCAATGCCATTAGGGTTTATTATTTTCGCGTTCATAACATTTTGCTTGAATTTTTAGTGTCCAAAGTGTACTAATAGAGTTTATAATGATGGGCATCGGCTTATTTGGGCCATTATATGTGTTAGAAGGCGCGGAAGGTAGAAGAATCAGTCTAAGGCTATGCTCTGGGTTCTGGGAAGTTAATTTAGTCACTTAATTCAGTCACACCCGATGTATTGGCTTAGCAGGAAAATTAAGTTGTATATGATTTTAATCGAGGAAATTTATTCTTACTTTATAGTGAACAGTGAAATGAAGATGAACTTATTGGGCTTGGCCATTAGGCAATTAGTAGTATGATGTAGGCATTGGCCTGTTTGGACTAGTGCTGTGTTGGTTGGTTGTTTTTGATTGTGCTTGACCTATTCTATATAATTTTTTCCTATTGTTAGGTCTAGTTAGTTTGGGTTCACTTATTTATAATTCTAATTTCATAATAAAAGTTTCTGTTTAAACAAAAAGATATACACACATACACAAAAAACTATTTGGGCCAATATGAAATGTAGTTCTCTTTCAAAAGACAATTTATCTCTCTCTTTGAAAGAAAAAGTAAAACCAACTTGCCTCGTAGAATATAAAGATAAAGGGCAATGCACCTTATCAAATTGAACTCTTAAATCGCGTCAGTTAACCTTATTTAGTTATTTATACTCATTTTAAGGCTTCGCATATACCTAAATTAAGCTAACAATTGTTATCATGTTACATTTTTTAGTTCCAATATTTCAAATCAAGCATGATTTCCAATGGAACTTTCTGTGCAAGTTCCTACTTCCGGCTTTCGAGCCTTGTTTTCCTTTGTCTGCTTGCTTCGGTCCTACTTTTGGTTATTTATTTAGTTTGCTATTTGTTGATTCATATTTGGATTTTGCTCACATATGTGTGTTTTTTGATAAGGTAAAAATATAAATGTAGTCTTTGGTTTATCATCTGCGCTAGCCCTACAAAATGAACAATACAAAAATCTCGGGAATAAGTTTAGATGATCAAGTTAGCATTGTTATATAAAAAAGTCAAAGTGGAATAACTTAAAAAAAGTGAGTGTGTTTAAATAAGTATGAATCACCATTGTGTGTTGTGGAATGGGGTATTTATACTATCGTTGAAAAAGGTCCCATGAAATTTACTGGCGCACGGGTTCTCTCCCGAGCTCCACTTTACTTATGAGAAAGGGAATCTTAGTCGACAAGACTCCTAATATTTCAATACTCATCCAAGAAATTTCCTCACATTTTATGGAAGTCTTGAGAATATTCCTGTGATTCTCGGAAGGTTGGGTGTCTCAAGCTCTTGCTCTGACTTTGATATACTCCTGTAGAGATAGTCAACTTGATCATGCTTACAATCTGGTCTATCTTAATTGTTGTGATCAACTCAAATGTGTCAAGCTCCGAGCTAAAGCCCCAGACCTGCAGACGAGACTGGTGTTATAAGCATAAGAAATAACTATTTGGTCCTCTTTTATTAGCCTAAAATGGTTAACCCAAGTTCTTCCATCTACCCACAACACCTACTTAAAAACTATTCATGTACATTATCTCTCACTGATGTGGAACATTATACACGTCTCCCGTTAAGAGTCTAACGTCCTTATTAGGGACACATATACCCAAGACTAACCAGACGGTGCAGGATTCTAGAGGTGGTTCTCATTGCTTTCCTGGCGTAGCACTTTGTATAGCACTTAGCTCCCGCACCTACGAGTTATTGACTTTGAATACCATTCTATTATGCCCTGAGCCTAGAACCTTAGGCTCGGAAGTGATACTAGTGCTTTAAGCATAAGATAATTACTTGGACCTCTTTTTCACTAGCCCAAAATATTTAACCCAAGTTATCCCTTATACCCACAATACCTATTTATAAACTATTTATGTACATTATCTCCACATGATGTAGGACATTATAGAGTAATCAACCAATATCATTTTCTTTTCTTTGGCCGGTGTGTACTCAATGTCTTGTAAAATCGATCTTTAAAATGGCTCTAACATGTTTTGTTACCCTATCTTCACAACAGAACCAATGACCAAAGCTAGACCTGTGGAGTTCCCTATTTTTATCAAAAGGCCTTTGCCCGATCCTGAATATGGGAGGGATTTGATCGTGATCATGCAGTTAATCTATTTGACTAATCATGCCTTGAATAAGTCCATTGGTTGAGAATTAGTCAAAGATTGAGGAATATGCAATGTTAAACAAGCTCATGAAGATTGGAGTTATGATCTAGAAGATGATGATCAAACAAAAGGCATCCTCCAACTAAAAGCTCAACAATAATCAACATGCTTAGCAAGCTCAAATTCCATGGTGGTGAAGATCCATAACGATTCAATTATCTTTCTCCATAAAGATCTCCCAATAAAGAATGAAGAGAAGAGGTAGTCACAAGGATGGATACGTTGGCATCATAAGGGGTAGTGGCTAACTTAATGTAGTTTGACTTTGATATGCTCGGTAAAGCTCAATATTTGTTTAAAACTTCCTATGGAAAAATGTCTTTGCCTTTTAAACTTCTTTGAGAAACATTTTAATTGAATCAAATTGTCTATCTCTTGCAAAAAGGAATTTTCTAAAAGAATGCAAAAAGATTTTTGTCAAAAGTGGCTTTCAAAATGACTTGACTTGCACCGGTCCTTAACTCAACAAGCCGGTAGAAGCAAAGACGATCGACCATGTCAACTGACGACACAATCGGCTATTCCAGTCCAGGTCAATCAAGGAAAGTCAGTTGACTACATCAATCGACTTTGTCAACAGGCTCTTCTAGAACAAGTTGGTCAATGAATGCCGGTTAAGCATGTCAACCAGCTCCTCAACCGACTTTTGAAAATTATAGTTGTTACTTATCCATTGGAAATTTCTTCTATATATTTTCAAACACCTCCAATTCTCTTTTCACATCTTCTATCAACAAACAATTGATCCTAAGCTTTCATATCATTCAAAGCGCTTTGCTTACACAGTTATTGAGCTTTAACTTGTAAATCATTGAGCGTTCAAGAGAGTTTTAATTGTATTCATCTACTCTTGAGAGTTATTCATTGTACTTAACACTTATTCTACTCTTGTTGTGAGATAAACACTCTAGAGCTATCTTTGAAAGATTCATAGTATAATGAGTGCTTGTTATCTTCTTTGTGGACTTAAAGAAGTGAACATGCTTGTACTACTCTTGTGGACTCAAGATTGTAAGGTTGGTTTGTGGTTCACCAACTTTTGACAAAGCAACTCTAGTAGAGCTAGTGAAAATCCTAAAGGGAGATAACCTTATGTGGTGGATGTGTATTAGCGAACCACCAAAAATTATTGTGCTTGTTCTCTTTCTCCTTTCCTCTACTTGCTTTTATTATTTGTACCCTCTACGTATTTGATATCTTGCTTGTGTGAATTGCAATAGATTGTATTAAAATTTTAATTGATAGTAATTGGCCAAATACTTAATTCACCCCCTCTTAAATGTATTTGCCCTATTTCTTTATGCCATTTTTGTCATTTGACACCATCATCATATCATAAATTTTATGTAATTTTGCAATGCAGTGACATCTTACTTCCACACATGTTTTGTCATTTGTTACTTTTTGTGTCAAACATGTATCAACATCAATGCTCCAAACAAACTACTGTTTCATTTTTTTTTTCCAAAAAACCATAATTTTTTTTGGTAAAAAAAAACCATCATTTCAAAGACAAGTGATTGCCATTTGAAGAATTTTTTGGAATGGCTGTCGTTTTTAAGAATTTGTCTATTTGTTATGTTGGTTTGAGTTGATGTTAATATCTCATTTTTCGACAAGAAATAAAATAAAAAACTCAGATAGAGAATCGACCGCGAAAAAAAAGGACATAAAAAAACTAAGCAGTAAAAGACTATGTTCATAAATTAATGAACATTGGTGAGAAGTACATAAGGGAAAATTGTACAAATGGTACCTATTGTTTTTTTAAAATTTTAAATTCATTTTTATTGTTTAAAATTAGTCAATTTAGTTTCTATTATTTTTCAAAAAAATTTAATTCGTACATATTATTCAAAATTAGCAATTTAGTCTCTATTTTTTTGTAAAAAATTTCAATTTAGTCACAATTTTTTTAAACATTGAAGACTAATTTGAATTTTATATGAAAATAATAGAGACTAAATTAAAATTTATTTGAAAAAATAATAAGGACTAAATTGACTAATTTTGAATAATAAGAACGAATTTAATTTTTTTTTTAAAATAATAAAGATTAAATTAACTAATTTAAAATAATAAAAACAAATTTAAAATTTTAAGACAACTATAGGAACCATTTCCGCCATTTTTCCAAGTACATAATGACGGTGGTTATGCTGCTTATCGTGAAGCATCGTTTTGGTGGTTGGTGACATTAAAATAAGACTGCATTCCGTAACATGCTAGAACAACAGATTGTGGTATAAAATAAAATATTTGTAATAATAATATTACTTTGCAAATTGATTGTGTCTAGAATATCTCTTATGTGTAACACTGAGATGAAATTCTTTTGGTGGCTAATGCCATTTTATGATAGAGACGGGAGAAAAAGGAAACCAAAAATTGGCAATTGAAAAGAGAAAAATAATTTTTTTTTTTTTTTTGGTCAAGAGAAAAAGAATTTGACAAAAAGAAAAAGAGAAAAGAATGTTAAATATATGACAAAAGCAGCAAAAAGTTATGGGAGCAAGATGAAAATATGGTGTGTGAGAAAAGGGTCTTTTTTTATATCATCATCTTTTCGTTATCTATTTATTATTATTTTATATAATTATATTTTCGTTATCTATTTATTATTTTTTATATAAATACTTAATTTATAAGCTAAAATAAATGATATAAATAAAAAAAATTATTAATTTACCATTCCAACGTACCATCAACACAAGCAATCAAACTCTTCAGTTCTTTCATTTCATTGTTTGCCATATAAGGTACGCTTTCTTTTTCATTTTCCCCCTTCTTATTCTTCCTTTTTATGCATGCATGCATGACATTTTTCAGTTTTGCTTAGGGGCAGAGGGGCGGAGGAAGGGGGCCCCCCTAACCTCCAAAAAAAAAAGAAGAAAATTTAATGAATTTTTTTTGAAAAAACAGATTTGGCTCTTAAGTAAAAAGTTAAAAAGGTATAGAAATCTTAAAAAATATGAAGTTAGTTTAGTGGTTAGTCACAATAACTAACATGTTGATGGTATGGGTTTAAGTCACCACAATTACATATTTTTGTCAGTTTTTTGCTAGTATATGTGTATCTATTACTGCTTGTTTTGATTTTATTTTTTTATTAGATAGATAGATATAACTTTGAGGTACGAAAATACAATACAAAAAAAAGTTTGGTCTTCCAACATTAAATTTTTTACTCCGCTCCTAATAAAAGATTATTAACGTAAAAGTTTTGGATAACTTCTCAATGATCGAAAACATTCGTAAATTGTAAGGGTTAGAGAGCTCATATATAAAGGGCCATAGTGTTATGTGTATTGTAAGAAAGCACCCCCAAGCACTTGATCAGATCCAGCTTGTGTCTTGGCTCGGATATATGGTTCAAGGCTTGAGTCTTACAATTGTATTTTAAGTTATAGAAAATAGAGATATAATAATTATATGTTAAAATCTTGATGTTGACAAATACAATATAAGAGTGCTTATTTATACGCCTCATAACTTGACGAACGAGAATAGAAATGATGTTGATGAATAAACAACTTTAAATGCAAGATGAGTATCACAACTACACAAGCCAAACGATGAAGTGATAAGAATCCACCCATGTTTATAACTGAAGAGAGGTGATTGAATAGTACCATATTTCTGAGAGCAAAAGAGAAGGGAATATATATATATATATATATATATATATATGGTGCCTAAAGTAAATAGATTGAAGACTTCTATTTAATTCTAACAACTTACCTATTTTTTTCAAAAAAATGCCATTTTTCCCCATGAAGTATGACCATTATTCCAAACTCTCCTATTAGCTTTTATTATTACTCAGATTTCCCCATTATTTTTAACTCTGTTAATTAAATGTTAGGATAAAAGGGCTTTTACGTCTTTTTATACAATTAACTGTCTCTTTCACGTTTATTCTTTTACCATTTACCAAACTTTGCCTTCTCTCTCATCTAAAGTCGCCGCTTCATTCGAACCAAAAAAAAAAAATTAAAACGTTGAAGCTAATCGTACATAATGCACAAGCTGATCGGACTACCCAATCTGATCGAAAGCTGATCGGCATCCTCTGTATAGGTAAGATCAAAAAATTTTCCCTTTTTTGGGCTGCATAGCTGATCGGCGCGGCGTCTTTTTTTTTTGTCGGATCACTGCTTCTAAGTTCATGCGTTTGCCTTTGTTTAGTGTTGGCAGCCTCTATGGCCAACAACAAACTACTGATCATATATACACTTACATACATGTCTATATCAGAGTTAGTAATACACTGAGAAAGTTTATTATGATACACTCAAGTGTGATATGTGACATAAATATATGATTATATGCCCGATAAAATACTAAATTTAGAGGTGTTTTTTTTTTGGGGAAAGGTTTTTGCTTTTTTAGCTTGAAGATATAGTATGTTAATTATTTGTATGGGATTTCTTTATGTGTTAATTGTCTTTATGTTATTTCTTTATTCTCCCTTTAGCCTCACTAGAAACTCCATATTTTATTCATGCCTGCATATTTTATTTTGCAAGTATTTTATAATGTAAGAGATATGGCTGGGTCTATTTATTTTAGGGAAGGGGATGAGGAAAAAGGAGTTGAATATAAAATAATAATACTAATTATAATATTTTATTCATGCCTGCATATTTTATTTTGCAAGTATTTTATATTGTAAGATGGTGGCTCTGTTTATAACTGATCTTTTTTTTCTTTTTTTTATATCTTGTGCAATTGCTAAAATGACATTCTATTTTGATGTGAATTACAACGAAGAACATTTAATTGTTATGATTTGGTGACAAATGGTTATGGATATATCGAAATGGTAAATGAATTACAACGTCGAACATTTGATTGTTATTAATTACTCAATATTTTTAAAAAATTTCTTTAATGAATACTTAAATTTTTTTTTTTTTTTTTTTGCAGGCAGGCGTAATTGCTCCAATCTCTTTCTTTATAAGATAATATCAAATATTTATGATGAATTGGTTAAGGTGGCATATAACTCTTGTTATGAATTATGTTCCCTAAGGGGGTAAGATGATAGTGGATGGTGATTGGCAGACCTTTATGAATTTTTTATTGTTTTTGGATGAAGCTAAACTATTATTTTTTAAGGTGATATGTAATTTGTAATGAGTGGATGTTGATCAGTGGATTTTCTTTGAATTTTTGTTGTTGTGTTTAATTTCTTTTGAGATGATGAAGTTGTCTTGCTAATGGTTTAGCAACAAGTTGGGATGGAGATGATATGAGAAAATGGTAAAAAAGTAATTGCAAAAAGTCAACTCGTTGACTATTAAAAAAATTTAATAATAAAAGTTCATGGGGGAGTTTGGAATAATAGTCATACCTCATGGGAAAAAATTACATTTTTTTATTTTTTATTTTCTTACATGTAGAGACTTTAAATCATTTTTCTACATTTAGAGATTCTCTATTTTTGTTTTACTCCACAGCTTTCCTACATTTTATTTATCTCCTTATTTCAATTAAACATATTATTTTAATTTAAAATTTTATTATTAAACTTGTTTATTTATATTTGCTAATTGTTTATGATGATTTTTTTATGTTTAATTAATAATAATATATATATAAGTGGCAATTAGGTTTAGAGATAGTTGTATGGAATTTTTTAGCATCTCTGAATGTTGAATATAGAGATCTTTGTATGAAAGCTGTTGGAGACTTTTCTACATGTGGGGTAAAAAGGTGGATGGGGAATAAGTTGAAGATAGCCTTACAACCCTGGAAGAGACGCAAAGCACTATGTCCCATAGCTTGTGTCAATGTCAATGCCATCAAATATCTATTGGACGAAATTATGAAACCCTTTTAAGTTTGGTGGATGACCAAGACTCACCAGTCAACCTAAACTATGGTTATCAGTCTTATCTTTATTTTTAGTGTGTGAGTATAGGTTTCATGAGTTAATGGGATTCACACCTCTATTACATCCAATTTTTAAAAAAAAATTCACATACTTTGGTTCTTGTGTTCTCAACTTGGTGCAAAAGATGCAAGTCGGCATTTGCTCTAGTGAAATGGTTCTCATTTCGTGTGTGAGAGGTTTCGAGATCAATTTTTGATAAATGCAACATTTTTTTAAATTATGAAAAATTGACTTAAATCTCTTTTTAATTGGGGAAAAAAAAACTTGGTGCAAAAGATTCCATTTCGTTTTCACTGCAACTTTTTAAGGGCGTATTTGACTGGGTTTTGAGAGCGATCATATTCTACATTCTAGGGAGATCTTTGAGGAAAAAAAAATATTACATTTTATTTTATGATAATTTAATGAAATTTCTACTCAAAAAGATTAAAGGATAAATCATATACATAACGTATTGAATACTTTAGTCTTTTATCAAATGAAAACTATTAATGATTCTTCTATGAAGAATAGTACATGCAAAATAAGGAGAAATTGATTGTCATTTCTTCGCAATTTTCCATTTACGTGTTTGACGAATTACTAGACTTAGAAGACCAAATAATTGCAAAGCACTATGTTTGGGTCAACGTCAATGGCAAGAGTACTCTGATGTAAACATTTTTACTCAGTTCTACGTCTTCCTCACGCCAAACAGGTTAAGATAAAACTACAAGATCGACAATTCCTAGATCTAATCCTCACATAATAAAATATACACCAACATAGTTACGAAAAATCTAAGATAATATATCACAGAGACACCGAAAGTTTCATTTTGTTAGGTTAGTTATATTTTATTAACTTCTTTTTGGTTTGTTAGTTTGCATTTATATTAGATAATTATTTGTTAAATACTTGATTTTGATATGAGTATATTTTTAGTTTTAGGTCAGATAGTTGATTATTAATTTTAATTTAGTTGTTATAATTGTTTATTCCTTTTATACAAAAAAATTATGTGTGTTTTTTTAATTATTTTTTAGAAATTACTTTTAGTTCAAAATATGAGTAAGTCTGAATCGTACCACATAAAGCTTTATTTTGTTAGGTTAGTTTATTTTTTATTAACTTCTTCTTTCTCATCTATCTTTTGTTTGTTAGTTTGTATTTATATTGGATAATTATTTGTTAAATACTTGATTTTGATATGAGTATGATATGTGCATGTTATTTTTTTATAATATATATCAGATTTGTTTTATTTCTTTAATCAAATCAACTTATAATGTTAAAAGTTTCAAGTTTGCTTAAATTCATAATTATTTTTTTATTATTTAATTTCATTATATCTAATTATATTGAAAAAATATTTTTTGGGTCTTTTCTTACTGGTCCAGAAAACTATACTAGAAAAAATACTTTATAAGAGAAAACACTGTTCAAAAAAAGATACAAAAAAAAAAAATCTTGCCCCTCCCCTACCCCCAATTTTCAAATCCTGGCTCCGCCCCTAGTTTTGCTATGTTGGTTTCTCTTCTTTGGGTTTCTATGTTGATTAATGGCAGCTATTATCAGAAGCTATACTTTTTGATCTGTTTCTTCTTTTGTTTTGTGGGTTTGGAGCATTAGTTATTTATTTAGTGATCAACCATTTTGTTCATGTAGTTTTTCTTTCTTTGAGAAGAAATTTTTTGAGTTTAGTAGTCACAGTTTGCTGTTTGTGCAGTTTTTTTATTTTTTGATTTTATTTTATGTTATATGAAGGTTTTAATATATATATGTATATATATATCACCTCCATAGCTAAATGATAATGTAAAAGTAACATACCTGTTACTTGGCGGAAGCAAGAATCAATGTCACGTTCGTTCCACTGTATGTGCAAGGAATTGTGGTATGTAATACTAGACCACATACTAAGTTTCCACAACTTAGATACCAAAAGCCAGTGAGAGTTTTTAGAGGGAGTTTTCTATGTTTCACTGACTTTGATGAATAACTAATGTCCCCTATACAGAACAAACGTACGTTCTATATTTATGATATAAGTACTAGTGGGTAGCTCCATAACTGCCCACTACATGGCTCAAGTGGGTTAGGCTACCCTATCTTGGGCGACCCATGATCCAAGTCTAACATCTCCCACTCGCACAAGATGGGGAAACAAATCCACCAACCTCTTCAAAAACTAATTCCAAGGCATACTCAAATCATATAGGTAAATAAGTTTTGCGACTCGCGAGCACACACCAAGTGGAGGCTCTAAAACCATGCATCTGTTAGGGAAAACATGGGAGCCAAAGTATATGCATGAACAAAAGAGTCTCGCTGTACCCTAGACCAATTAAGTTCACATCAGTCAAACACCTCGAAGATTGGTCAATTACATAGATTGTATAACTGGTTAACCAATGAATACATATAACGCTAGATGTGAATAGTCTTCCCTTCATTCAATATCCCTCTAAGTCAAGTTAACTGCTTTTTTGGACATGTCCCATATGGTCTAATCCATAGTGGCCTTTAGGCGATATACCAAAGTAGCCAACATTGAGCTCGAATTATTAGAATATGAATGTAGGCCATTAAGGGTACTCAAGAGAATCCTTTGAAGTTTCAAGGGCTCACACAGTGATAAAACAGGAATTCATTCATTAATTCCCTTATGTAGTCGCTAAAGCACTCACGGTATGATGCTTGAGCTACGGTGTGACTTCTTTTTTAAAAATGGCATACGTCTTAATTTTATTCAAACACCGTACAAATCTTGGCTTGGTTATCACACGGTAACCAACTTGAATCCTCAAACTCAGTAAATATAGTAATCGAGGTTTTACATGTGGCTATGGACATATTATACAGATCATGGGTATCCATATCGACCTCATATCAGTCTTAAATTGTAGAATATGCAATAGGAGGTCTCATTTTAACAGTTGTCGTTAGAACTAATCCTTAACAAGATTTTAAGGCGACGTTTTGAATGAGTATAGTATTTTTGATGAATACTAACCAACTCATTCCGTCTCATCTCTGCACGCTTTCACTCCGCTAGATGCCATTGTTTGTGTGAGAGAGCCAACCTCTTTAACCTGTCGATGTATATTCCGATGCCAACAGTATGTGCTATCGTACACACACAAAGTCTCATTCACATTTATCACAAAGATAAAACACTACATAAGTGTAATATATTTCATTTATTTATATGCCATACGAAATATATTAATGTATGAGAACAAAAGTAATCATCTCTTAACAAACAGAACATATACATCAAAAACTATACAGTCCTAGGGATTTTACATGAGACAAATAAACATCCTTAAGAATTGGCTTAGTAAGAGGGTCAACTACCATCTCGTGCATAGAGATATGTTCTATTATTACCCTTTTCTTTTCCATCATATCTCTTACAAAATTGTACTTGATGTCTATATGTTTTGTTCTGCGACGCAGAACAGAAAAGAAACACACGTCCTTGATACAAGGAAAACTTAAAATATTACAACTCTAGAATGCTAGAGAGGTATTATACAATACTAGTTTTGTATTGATTGAAGTGTGTTTATTGAGCTTGGGGAGCTATCTATTTATAGGAGCTCTTAGGCTTAAAGATTTCCTAAACTTCCTATGTGGGAGAAAAATAACCAAATAGTAGTATTCAGTTATGAATAGTACTATTCATACATAAAAAAGATGATAAATAGCAAACTTTGGGCAACTAAAAATAATTTTTGATGAAGATTCAAACCGAATATTTTTACGAACTTGTAGAATGCCATGAGATCTTCACAACCATATATAATACTCCTCCATAGCACATCCTCGTGCAAAGATTTATGGCCTCGAAGTAGGGTTCTTGAGAAGGTTTATTTTTTCTTCTTTTTGGGTTTGATTTTGTCAATCTTTTTCATGAACTCATTTGAATCATATTCCACATCAATCCTTTCCACTTGAGAAAAACTCGCCCTCGAGCTAATTTCCGGATATAAAGAACCTTCATGTGGATAGTAATCATATAAGTCAGCAACATTGAAGGTTCTTGAGATTCCCCAATCTTCTGTAAGATCAACCACATAAGCATTGTCATTGATCTTCTTCAAAATTTGGTAGGGACCATACTTCTTTGGATTACTTGTTGTAAGTACCTACTGTAATTCTTTCTTTCCGCAAGTAGACCATGACCATATCCCCTTCTTTAAATACCTTTACCCTTTTATACTTATCAGCTGCAGCCTTGTATTTGGCATTTGAGGCTTTCAACTTCTGTTTCACCTCCTCTTGAATAGACTGCACTTATTCCGCCATTTTTTTTGCTGCAATGCTCTTATTCAAGAATTTCGGCAATTTAACCAAGTCTAGAGCATGCTTTGGTACCTTTTTGTAGACGATAAAAAATGGTGATACTCTAGTTGAGTTGTGGATTGCACTATTAGGCAAATTCAGCTTGTGCAAGTGTAAAATCCCATTGTCTCGACTTATCTTGGAAAATGTAATGAATCAAATTTCCCAAGGTTCTGTTAGTTGCCTCGATTTGACCATCAGTTTGAGGATGAGTTGTGTTGCTTAACTTCAGACTTGCATCGAAGCGCTTCCATAATGTGGGTCATAAGTGAGATAGAAATTTAGAATCTCTATCAGAAGTGATGGATTTTGGGACTCTATGGAGTCGCACAATCTCTTGAAAGAATAGTCTTGCAATGTGCATTGCATCTGAAGTCTTCCTGCAAGGGATAAAATGCGCCATCTTTGAAAATCTATCCACGACCACAAATACAAAGTCTACTCCCCTTTTGGTTCTTGGCAATCCCAAGATGAAATCCATAGCCAAATCTTCCCAAATATCTTCTGGTATAAGCAACGGCATATAGAGTCCCGTGTTTTATGTCTAGCCTTTTGCAGTTTGACAAATTGGACACTTTCTCACGAACTTACCCATATCTCTTTTGATTTGTGGCTAGAAATACTTTTCCTCCACACTTGCAATAGTCTTATCTCGTCCAAGATGTCCACCAAGTCCTCCTTCATGCAAGTCTCGAATGATTTTCTCCCTTAAAGATGTCCTTGGGATGCAAAGTCTGTTACCCTTGAATAGGTAATCATTATGGACGTGGAAGTCTCCAGTTGGTTGCTTTGACAAGTATTTATGCCAAACTTCATTAAAATCTTCATCCTCTGGGTAGAGATCCTTCAGACATTTAAATCCTACAACTTCACCACTTAAAGTAACCAGCAAAGTTGCCCTTCTACTCAAGGCATCAACAACACGATTGGATGCTCCTGATTTATGTTTAATAACATAAGAAAATTACTCCAGATACGAAGCCCACCTTGCATGCATCTTGTTCAAATGTTTTAGACTCTTGAAGTGATTCAAGGCTTCATGATCAGAATTATTACAAATTCACGTGGAATTAAGTAATACTCCTAATGTCGTAAAGCTTGAACCACGACATATAACTCATGCTCATAGGGTGACCATTTTGTATATGCCTCGCTAAGCTTTTCGCTGTAAAACGCAACAAGTCTACCATCTTGAGATAATACTGCCTTAATGCCAATTCCGCTTGTATCACATTCCACTTCAAAAACTTTATCAAAATTCGGCAACACCAAGACATGTGCAGTTGTCAACTTTTCTTTGATTTGTGCAAAGCTTTTGTCAGTAGCGCTCTACTAGAATTTCTCTTTCTTTAAGCATCAGTGATAGGAGCAACAATACTGCTAAAATTCTTGATGAACCTCTTGTAAAATGTGGCTAAGCCATGAAAGCTTCTGACTTCAGTGATTGTCTTTGGAGTCGGCTAGTCTCTGATTGCTCGAACTTTCTCATCATCTACATGGATTCCTTCAACACTTACAATAAAGCCCAAGAAAACTAAACGATTTGTCATAAAGCTGCATTTTTTTTAAGTTGACAAATAGTATGTTGTCTTCAAGGACTTTCATAATCTGACGCAGGTGGTCCACATGATCTTCTTTGTTGTGGCTATAGATCAAAATGTCGTCGAAATAAACCATGACAAACCTTTCGATGAATGGCTTCATGACTTGATTCATAAGGCGCATGAATGTACTTGGTGCGTCGGATAATCCAAATGGCATGACTAACCATTTGTGTAAGCCTTCCCATGTTTTGAAAGCAATTTTCCATTCATCTCCCAGCCTTATACGGATTTGGTGATAGCCGCTGCGCAAGTCAATCTTCGAGAAGATTGTTGACCTTTGTAATTGATCAAACATGTCTTTTAGTCGAGGTATAGGGAAACGATACCTGACTGTGATTTTGTTGATGGCTCGGCTACCCACACATATTCACCAGCTTCCATCCTTCTTGGGTGTCAACAAAGCTGGTATTGCACACGGACTCATACTTTTTTCTAATATGCCTCTTGCGCATTAATTCTTCTACCTTCTCCTTTAGTATCTCATTCTCTTTTAGGCTTATCCAGTAGTGAGATAGATTCGGCAAACTTGTTCCAGGGACTAAGTCAATGTGATGCTGGATGTCCCTCATTGGTGAAAGTCCATTAGGTTATTCATCCAGAATGATTTCTTTAAATTCTTCCAATATATGTTGTACCTCCTCTGGGACTTCTCATCCATGCGATTCCTCTCATTTGACTACAAGAGCAAAAGCTTCTCCGGTCTCCTTTGATTCTTTGAAGAACTCATTTGCGGAATCAGCCATAATAAGGAAAGACTTCTCCTCCACTTTAGAAGTTTTGGGTTGATCTTTGTTGGTTGGGAGGATTGCTATTTTCTTTCCATTCCACCAGAAAAAGTAGACATTTGTTCTTCCTCGATGAGTTGCATCAACGTCATATTGTCATGGTCGCCCAAGTAGAATATGACAGACATCCATGTCAATTACGTCACACATGATTTCATCCTGGTAAGATTTTTCGATAAAAATAGGAACTTTGCACACTTCTGTGATCTTTATGGAATGTCCCTTCTTGACCCACCCAATCTCGTACGATGTTGGATGAGGTTCTGTGGGCAATTTCAAGTGATTCATCAAAGCTCTCGAAACAATATTCTCCTAACTCCGTTGTCAATAATAAGGTTGCATACATTTTCTTGAATACTACATTTTGAATGAAATATGCTCTTGCGTTGGGATGAGTCTTCTCATTTTGGGATGTACAATAATCGTTGAATGACGCACATCACTTGTTCTCTTTCTTCGTCTGCAATTTCAGCATCCTCCAAGTCATCATCATTATTGTACTCAACTTCTTCATTACACATATTATCATAGTTTGTTAGATTGACAGACTTGCGAGCTCGGCATTCATTGGAACGATGATCAGGTTCTCCATATTTGAAGCATTTTTCAATGGTTGCGCTAGCATATGGATTTTTGGGTCGGGTGGTATTCGACACCTGTCTAGTTGATTTGGCAACCCCTTGATTGCTAGTGCCAGTATTGTGAGTAGAAAGACGAGTTGCTTCTTTTACAACTTGTTTGCCTCTGTCAGGATTCAAATGGACTGGTGCAAGAAGAACTTCTCTAGTGGAAGGACGAGCCAAAAACATTTCTGCCTTTAATGTCATGTAACCTTCATCAACGGTCTATATTGGAGCTAATGTCATCCTCTCCCAGATTGCAAATTTCAAGTCGTTGAGGTATCATGATGTTTGTTGTTCCTCCGACTCTGATATATTGCACCTAGCAGTAAGGCACAAAACTTCATCAGTGTATTCTCTCACTAATTGATGACCCTGGCTGCAGTTTTGGTATTGTTGGAATAAGTATTACTCATAATCTGGAGGAAGAAATCTTCCTTTCAGTTGTTGTTTCATCTTTCTCCAAATCCGAATGGGTGTTTTTCCTTGCCTTCTTCTATTGATTTGTAAGGTATCCCACCAAGCAGCTGCACTGCCTTTTAATTTGTAGGCGACTAATTTTACTTGTCTGTTCTCAGGTACATCTATCATGTCAAAGAATTTTTCAACTTCATAGCACCAATCAAGAAATACTTCAATATTAAGATCGCCATTGAAATTGGGGATGTCAGCTTTAAGACAATAATCGTCGAAGCCTTGTCTTCTCCTAGGTGCATGTTGATACCTTTGATTTATTTCTTCATCACTATCAGATTCCTTCTCATATGTTGGTGGCTTGTGATGTCAAGAAAAACCACACTGATAAGGATGTTGGGGTCTATTTCTAGCTTCTGGTTGTGCTTGGTTGATTCCTCGGTAGTTTAGGAGCTCTTCGTCGGATTCATCTTCATAGGCTGGTTGCCTATGACGAATTGTAAGGTCGTGTTGATTGATAGGTTGGCCACGAGCATTTTCTCTAGCATAGTTGATCCCACCATCGTCACGAGCCCTATTGGCGTTTAGGCTCAAGTTGTAAAGGATGTCACGAATCTCTCGGAGTTCACGGGTCAACTTTTCTTCTTGAGCTTGTATTACTGCCCGAAGGAACTCCATCCCTCTATCACTGTCAATAGGATGGTCGTCTTCGCCTCTGCTACGGCTGCTACCAGGAGTGTTGATATCGACGTTGCCATTATCTCCACCGCCATTGTTGTTTCTAGACGCCATCTCCTATGGCTTATAGGTTTGTAATTTAATTGGTCGAGTTTTCTAATGCACAAGAGCCACTATATGTGGCAAGTGCAGAGCATATGACTCAATGGACCAATTAAGCTTTCTGATGCACAAGGTCTACTACACGTGGCAAGAGCAGAGCATACGGCTCAATTACAACTACAACTCTCTAAGCTAGGACTCTCGAACTTGGCTTTGATACCAACTGACGCAGAACGAAAGTGAAACACTAGATTCGTTCTACCAAAACGCTCTTGATACAAGAGAAAACTTTAAATATAACAACTCTAGAATGCTAGAGAGGTATTATACAATATTAGTTTTGTATTGATTGAAGTGTGTTTAAAGAGCTTAAGAAGCTATCTATTTATAGGAGCTCTTAAGCCTAAACATTTGCTAAAGTTTCCATGTGGGAGAAAAACAACCAAATAGTACTATTCAATTTGAATAGTACTGTTCACACATAAGAAATATGCTAAATAGCAAACTTTGGGCAACTAAAAATTATTCTTTGGTGAAGATTCAAACTGAATCTTTTTGCGAACTTGTAGAATGCCATGAGATCTTCACAACTATATATAATACTTCTCCATAACACATCCTCATGCAAAGATTTAAGGCCCCGAAGTAGGGTTCTTGAGAAAGTTTATTTGTTCTTCTTTTTGGGTTTGATTTTGTCATTCTTTTTCATGAACTCATTTGAATCATGTACCATATCATTTTGCCATGATACTTTGGGTCTTTGGTGTAGGCAATGACTGGTTGACTATCACAAAAGATTGTCACAAGTTTTTCAACATTTGTGACCATACCCAAATCTAATATAAAACTTTTAAGCCAGACAACTTCTTGTACAGTTGCTGAGCAAGCCACAAACTCAGCTTCCATGGTAGATAGCGCTATGCACGTCTGCTTCTTGCTACACCAAGAAATGGACCCGTCATTCAACAAGAAGGCATATCCAGAGGTTGATTTATGCTTATCCGGGTCACCACCCCAGTCAGCGTCAAAAAATCCCTTGAGATTTAGGTCACCTCATCGATAGCATAGGCAATAATCCATAGCGTCTTTCAAATATCTCATGATCCTCTTGACTACATTCCAATGAAGTCGTCCAAGATTGGATTGGTAACGATTCACCAATCCAACGACAAAACAGATATCCGGCCTTGTACACAACATGACATAAATCAAGCTACCCACAGCAGCAACATAAGGAACATTCTTCATCTTGTCTATTTCTTTTGGGTTTTTGGGATACATCCCTTGGTTTAGGCTTTCACCTTTGGCTATAAGAGTATCTATGGGTTTGAAGTCTTGCATTTTGAATCGTTCAAGCACTTTCTTGATATATGATTCCTACAACAAGGTAATAAGCCTTTTCGTCCGATTCCTTTAGATCTTGACTCCCAGTACATATGTTGCCTCTCCCATATCATTCATCTCAAAAGATAATGATAACCACTTCTTTATAGTGATTAAATAATCCTTGTTGTTTCCAGCCTACAAAATATTGTCAACATACAAAAATAGAATCAAATATCTATTTTGAGACATTTTGACATATACACAGTGGTCTTTTTGAACCATTTCAAAACCATATGAAATGATTTCTTTATGGAACCTTAGATACCACTATCTGGATGACGGCTTCAACCCGTAAATAGATCATTAGAGTTTGTACACTTTGCTCTCTTGACCTTTTTCTACAAATCCTACAGGTTGTTGCATATAAATCTCTTCATCTAGTTCTCCATTGAGAAATGTCATTTTTATATCCATCTGATACAATTCAAGATCTAGATGAGCAATAATAGCTAGAATCAACCGGATTGAGACAAACCTAATTACCGGAGAGAAGGTTTCATCATAATCTATGCCCTCCAACTGGGTATATTCCTTAGCCACAAGACGAGCTTTATACATCTCAATGGATCCATCTGTCTTTCATTTGATTTTGAAAACCCATTTGTTCCCAATAGTTCTCTTGTTAGGCAGAAGATCAACCAAAGTCCACATTTGGTTTTTCTTCATGGAATCCATTTCTTCTTCCATTGCTTTAATCCAATTTTCCTACGCAGAAGATGAAAGTGGTTCAGATACATTCTTAGGCTCATCATCATCTTGTGCTGTAACCAAAAAAGATTCCCTTTTAATCTCAAAACGACGAAGAGGAATTCTTTACGACTACTTTTCCTTGTAGGGGTCTATAGTGAACTTGATCCACCAGCCGGTTCTAAAACTGATTCAGATTCAAAATGAGTAACCAGTGTATAGAACCCATTTGGATCAGGGAACGAAAGTACTACTTCTATTCTACCTGATGGTGTAGAGGTATTAGGAATGTCCGGATTGTCCAACTCAATCAACTGTACATCCCAGTCAATATCACCCCTATGTGGGAATTCTGTCTCCAAGAACGCTACGTCTCATGATTCAATTTCAGATATACTCCCATCTATTTATTCTCCAATGAAAATATATCCCTTGGAGTGTTCAGAATACCAGATGAAAATATACTTTTTACCTCTCGGTCCCAATTTGCCATAGATATGGGAAATACCATGAACATAAGCAGCACACCCTGAGGGCCTTAAGTTACTTAGGTCAGGCCGCCTACCCATCCATAACTCGTAGGGTGTTGAATTCACAAATTTCGTGGACACACGATTAAGTACATACATGGTTGTAAATAAAGCATCACCCTAATACGAAATTGGAAAATGAGCTTGAGCTATTATAGACCTAACCATGTCTAGTAAGGTTCTATTCCTTCTTTCTACAACACCATTTTGTTGCTGAGTTCTGAAAATAGTAAGCTGACTAGCTATACCTTTTTCATCACAAATACCTATGAACTAATCAGAAAGGTATTCCCGACCACGGTCGGTTCGCAGTAATTTTACTTTTGTGTCTAGCTGATTTTCTACCAAAGTCACATATTTTCGAAAATAGTCCAATGCATCAGACTTATGTGACATTAGATAGACATGTCCATATCTAGTAAAATCATCTCTAAAAGTGATGAAATAATAGGCCCCATGCCTTGCCCTAACATTCATTGAACCACAGACATCATAATGAACTAATTGCAATGGAAATTCAGCTTTCAAGCTTTTACCAAATGATTTTTTAGTAGATTTACTGGCAAGACAATTTTCACAAATGGACTTTCGTTAATGGCCCCAGAAGGCCTTCCCTGACAAGTCTATTCATATTGTCTTGCCAATATGCCCTAATCTGCTATGCCATACATTGACATCCACATCCATAGTGCTAGAAGATGTATGAAATGACATAATTGTTATGTTCAATATCTAACACTAGGAATCCATCATGAAGAAAACCAAAACCAAAAGAAGTAGAATTTAAAAATAGTTCAACAATAGCACCAGACATGTAAATATTAAAACCCAAGTGCAGTAGGATTAATGCAGAGACCAAATTCCGTCTAAAGTCTGGGGCATGGAGGACATCGTGGAGGATGAGGGTTTTGCCGCCACGTAGCTAAAGTTTGCAAGTGCCAATGCCCTTGACTTCTACCCTAGTATTATTGCCAACGTATATCCACCGGGACCTAGTCGGGACACGTCGGTACTCTACATATGTTCCTCTATCTCTAGCTATGTGGTATGTTGCTGCTGAGTCAATAATCCACACAGAAAAAGATTCAGTCAGTAGTGCACAACTAGAAACATATGTTTTAAAAGAAGATTTGGTAAAATAGATTACCTGGGCCTTAAGCTCTATGCAATCTCGTGCATAATGACCATTCTTTTGGCAATTGTGGCACTTAACTTTAGCAATGTTTCTCTTGCCATTGCGCTTGCCCCTCTTCTTCTGTTACTTGCCCTTTTCGTCTGACTTATCATCCTTCTTTCCCTTCCCGCCAGATTGTTTTCCTCTTTTGCATTTTGAGCCAGATGCTCCATGCCTGCTGCATTCAGCCACATAGCCTTGTCCAGTGGTCTTAATCACCAAGAGGCATTCCTCTTCAAGCTCTAAATGACGCACTATGTCCTCGAGTGTTTTTACACTCTCATTGTGCGTCATATTGAAAATCATATGTTCCCAACTAGTTGGGAGGGATCGAATGACGGCCTGCACTTGTTGCTCATCCATGAGTGTAAAGTCTACTGCTTTCAACTCTCTAATCATGTTTGACATCTCCTGGATGTGTTGCCTCATGCTGACATCAAGTTTCTTCTTATAAGTGTCAAACTTAATGGTAAGTTGACGCAATCTCTAGACAGAAGCCCACCAAACTTCTCTTTCAGGGCAGCCCACATGCCCGCAGCTATTCGGTAAACCTCAAACTTAGCAATCAGGTCATTTTGCATTGTGCTTAGTAACGTAATGCGAGCAATTGCATTTTTTCGTTTCCAGACCTAATAAGTTTCAACATCCCTACGATGTTGAGCTCCATTACCCACCTCAGGTTCTTCCATTACATGATTAAGTGTTTCATGAACTTCTTGTTCCTCAAGGATGTACTGGACTTTACGATGTCACACATCGTAATTGTCTCCGTTAAGCTTGTCACCCTTGTTAAGGTTAGCTATTATGGTTTTTGATGCCATTAGGAGACTCTACATAGACATTTTTAAGAGACATTTAGGACATACTATTTAAGAGACATTTAACACATACTAATACTCGATAATCTTGCTGGATCAAGTGTTAGAATGTAACTAACAGATACAAGATACAAAATCAGTGCATCGTAGTATGATCTTCCATCATCTGTGAGACAGATATCTATGAGGTACAAGTAAACTTATTCCAACAAAATAACAATTCCCAAGATGAATTACTGAAATTCATAACATTAGGAAATAGTTCCACATAATAATTACACAGTTTATCATGGAACTCCCACTAAGACTAAGCATTCCATTTATTATTGAAGGAAAAACAAACATATGTTTATTCAATAATATTCCAAGAAAAACATATGAAACATCCATGAATGAAATGCTAAGCAAGAGTATTAAAACACATTAAAAAAAGTTTAGCAGAAAGTATAAACTAATCACGTTTTCTACGCTCTTTATGCACTATCTCTTGCCACATAAGCTCAAAATCTTCCTTATCACGACCTATGAAGTCAGACATCTTTGTTATCTTCAGTTTGTTAGCTATATTTTGAGCTACTCGGTTACAACCGAAAGTGTCCCCATGCACACCCCTAGTTGTGAACATATTGGGAGCGAGGGATAATAGGGTAGTGAGTCTTATTCCTTGGAGCACTCTCTGTTTCTCAAATTGTTCTACTTCACTCATAGCCTCCAAGAAAAACACTTCACCATGCATCTGAGTTATTTTATATTTCACGGGGTCATACATGATATGGCAGAAATTAACTAGGCCCTCAATTTCTTCATTTGGTTTAGGTTGAAAGAAAAACTTAGTATGTAGTTCGTTAACAGCGTGTAATAGTGTGTCCATATTCTGGCAAAAAGACTTATTATCTGCCCAACGCAAATTCATATATTTTTTAAGCAAACGCCATTTAAAGGTAGTACCAGGACCTTTTTTTATAGCTAGGGCTTTTCTTTCTCTACGTCTCATTCTCACTAGTCGGCTACATAAGCCTTAGGACCAAAAAAAAACTTGTCTAAATTAAATCAAAGAGATTGATGCACACAGCATATTTAAATGTTGCACACAACAATAAATAAAATTACACAAATTTGATGTATCTCAATGAAATTACTAAAATTTCATGCCTTTTAGTTGTAAAATTTCAAATTTCCTTGGCTTTACAAGAAATTTCACAAAATCTCATCCCCATAAATATAATTTTACAACACAAATCACATAGATTGAGGCAATATTTAGAAAATAACATAATTCCAACTGTCAATTTGATTTAATTAAAGTTTTGTAGTCTAATCATAATAGTGGGGGTCAAAATTAAGCATATCACAAATATATAGGGTTTAAATAAATGACATGGGGGCCAAAAAATAAAAAAATACGAAGTTTTGTGAATATGGGGTCAAATCTGAAAATATCACAAAGATATGAGGCTAAAATATAATAATATATAACTAAAATAAAATTATTGTTATATATATATATATTTTAGTCTGGCTGCCGGACAACTGCCGTCAGCCGGAGGCCGGACCGGCTGCCTACGTGGCAGCCGTCGGCCCACGTGGTAGTGATAAGGTGGCCACATGGCTTCCCCTTTGCGACGTGGCCCCAATAATGATATGTCAGTTGGTTTTATTTTTTTTTTGGTTTTGAATTATTTTAAAACTAATTTAAAATTCAAAATTAATTTAAGGTAATGAACTTATCATTATAACCAACTAACCGCGCACACATGTCACCATTTAATTGGCCCCATGTTTCCCATGTCACCCTACTTTTTGACGCACGCATAAACGCCAAGAACACGAACAAAAAATATGTACAAACACAGTACGCATTCAAAGATTCAAAAATTCATAATTTATTCATATGTTATCCAAAAATTATGAAATTTATATCGTTGGAATCCTTGAAACACTTAGTTTCTTGTAGTGTAAATTTTATGTACAAATATGATTTTCAATAACAATGCAATTAAAAGGCTAGAACGTTATTCCAAACTTTAAAAAATCATAACTTATTCAGTACACAATCAAAAATTATGAAATTCATTGCGTTTGAATCCTTAAAAAAATGTATTTTCCATCAGTAGCAAAATCAATCATTTAGAAGACAAGTCACATAAACGTTATTCTATGATATAACCACTAGAAGTACTAAAAAAAGAAATCATGGATTGTTATGCATATTATGGTACAAAATACTGAAAACAAACAAAAAAAGACTCTGATACCAATGAAGGTTTTAATATATTCATTACACACATATATATATATATATATATCACCTTCATAGCTAAACAATAATGTAAAAGTAACATACTTGTTACTTAGCGAAAGCAAAAATCAATACCACGTTCGTTCCACTGTATGTGTAGGGAATCGTGGTATGTGATACTAGACCACATACTAAGTTTCCAAAACTTAGATACCAAAAAGCTAGTGAGAGTTTTTAGAGAGAGTTTTATGTGTTTTACTAAGTTAGATGAATAACTAATAGGGTAAATAGCACCACAACCCCCTATGGTTTAGCAAAAATGTATATGACCCTCCTGTGGTTTAAAAAGTGCACCGGAACCCCCAATGGTTTTCAAACCGTGCACACGCACCCCCTTCCTAATTTTCCGTCAACAAATTTAACTGAATTGTATAAAAAGACACAAATACCCTTCAATTTTTTATTTTTTATTTCTCTTTTTCTTTTCTTTTTTGTTTACACACACACACACACGCACACACAAACACACACACACACAGACACACACACACACACATACGCACACACACACATACACCACACACAGAGATGCACACACACACACACACACGCACACACATACAGATACACACACACACACACACACAGACACACACACACATACACACACAGACACATATATATATATACACACACACACACACACACATATATATAATATACACACGCACACACACACACATATATATAATATACACACACACACACATATATATATAATATACACACGCACACACATATATATATAATATACACACGCACGCACACACGGGGTGGGTGTGATGGTGGGGTGGGTGGGGGTGGGGGGTTGACGGTGGGGGTGGGGATGGTGAGGGTGAGGGTGGGGGTGGAGGTGGGGGTGGGGGGGGGGGGTGGTTTGAGGAAAGATGGGTTTTTATTTTTTTATTTTTATTTTTTGTGAAAATTACATTGGGAGAAAAAAAAAACATATATAAGGGCATTTTTGTCCAATTAAGTAATAATTTAAGCCTAAAAATATGAAAAATCGCACCGAACGCGCGTGTAACGCACTCTCCGTTAAAAGTAACGATTTTTTTAACGAAGGGGGCTGTGGTGCTACACTTTTGAAACCACAGGGGGTTCCGGTGCACTTTTTAAACTATAAAGGGGGACTCTGCACTTTTGCTAAAACATAGGGAGTTGTGGTGCTAGTTACCCTAACTAATATATTCTATACAGAACAAACGTACATACTATATTTATGATACAAGTGATAGTGGGTAGTTTCATAACTGCTCACTAAATGACCCAAGTGGGTTGGGCTACCCAATCTTGGGCGGCCCATGACCCAAGTCCAACATTATCATTGTTGTTCATTATCAAGAATGAGTTATCTGTTTGTATAATGACAAAAGATCAAAGCTTTCACTGGTATTTAGATTGCTGGAATTTAGTAGTTTAATATTTTAGTTGCAAGTGTAAAAATAAATACCCCTTGAGAAAACAGAGAAAATGCACAAGAAAAATGAAGAAGAAATAAATTAGGCATTGATTTTTTAGATAATTTGCTGGGATCGATATTATGTGAAAAATAATGAAAATGGTCGGTGGTAGTCTGGTAGAATTGAATTGTGTTTGTGGCTTGCATCTTGCGTGCGGTATTGATGAAAAGATTTCTATTTGAGTGATAAATTTTGTTGTTAAAATGCAAAAGCTGAATTTATTTTATGGTGGTTATTTCTCTGATCAATGCGCTTTCGATTCAGTTCTTTAGGTGTTATTTCTGCCACTTACAATGAATCCTGACAAGTTTACTCACAAGACCAATGAGGCCCTTGCTGCAGCTTATGAACTGACAATGAGTAATGGACATGCTAAATTTATGCCTCTGAATTTGGCCGTAGCCTTGGTATCCGATCATATCGGTATTTTCTGGCAAGCTATTGTCAATGCTGGGGTTGGTGAAGAGGCTGCGAATTCAGTTGAGAGGGTCTTTAAACAAGCCATGAAGAAACTCCCCTCTCAGACACCTCCCCCTGATGAAATTCCAACAAGCACTTCACTAATCAAGGTGATTCGACGTGCACAGTCTTTACAGAAGTCTTGTGGCGACACCCATTTGGCTGTTGATCAGTTGATTTTAGGCCTTTTGGAGGATTCCCAAATTGGGGATCTTCTTAAGGAAACTGGGGTTAGTATTGCAAGAGTGAAGTCGGAGGTTGAGAAACTTCGTGGGAAGGAAGGTAAAACGGTGGAAAGTGCTTCTGGTGATACTACATTCCAGGCTCTGAAAACTTATGGCCGTGATCTTGTGGAGGAAGCTGGAAAGCTTGATCCAGTAATTGGTAGAGATGATGAAATTCGAAGAGTCATTAGGATTCTTTCAAGGAGGACTAAGAACAATCCGGTACTCATCGGAGAACCTGGTGTTGGTAAAACTGCTGTGGTTGAAGGATTAGCACAAAGGATTGTTAGAGGAGATGCTCCAAGTAATCTTGCTGATGTCAGGGTTATAGCACTGGACATGGGAGCATTGGTTGCTGGAGCAAAATACAGAGGAGAATTTGAGGAGAGACTGAAGGCTGTTTTGAAGGAAGTAGAAGAAGCTGAAGGGAAAGTACTTTTGTTCATTGATGAAATTCACATGGTTTTGGGTGCTGGTCGGATGGAGGGGTCTATGGATGCTGCAAACCTGCTCAAGCCAATGCTTGCTAGAGGGCAGCTGCGATGCATTGGTGCTACAACTTTAGACGAGTACAGAAAATATGTGGAGAAAGATTCTGCATTTGAGAGGCGTTTTCAGCAGGTTTATGTGGCTGAGCCTAGTGTGGCTGACACGATTAGTATCCTTCGAGGTTTGAAGGAGAAGTATGAAGGGCATCATGGTGTTAAAATCCAGGATAGAGCTCTTGTGTTTGCTGCACAATTGTCAGCTCGATACATCACAGGTATTTTTTTTACTTATAACCCTTGTATCATCTCGCTCTATTTTTTGTATTATTTTTGAGTCTGTTACAGCTATTTCCTCCTCTCTTATCATCTCTTAGTTGCATGTATCTCTAACTGTAGACACAATCAACATATTTGTATCTTAGGAACTTCCTTTTTTTGATGCAACCCAATATCTTTAACAAGACGCTGCTATACGTGGTTTTCGTGAGTTGGTTTCCCTCTTCTTTTATCTCTGTTTTGTGAGGGTTGTCTGATGTTGAACAAATTCTTTGCCTTTATGTGTAGGGCGACATTTGCCTGACAAAGCAATTGATCTGGTTGATGAGGCTTGTGCTAATGTGAGAGTCCAGCTTAATAGTCAACCAGAAGAGATTGATAATCTTGAAAGGAAGAGGATCCAATTGGAGGTTGAACTCCATGCTCTTGAGAAGGAGAAGGACAAAGCTAGCAAGGCCAGACTTGTTGAAGTGAGTATGTCGTTGCAATATAATCAGTAGTGCTCTTGGTTGATTCGCTTTAGATGTTTGATTGATGGTAGATTACATTGACTAATTCTCTAAACATTGTTTCAGGTGAAAAAGGAGCTTGACGACTTGAGGGACAAACTCCAACCTTTAATGATGAAGTACAAGAAGGAGAAGGAAAGAATTGATGAACTTCGTAGGCTCAAGCAGAAACGAGATGAGCTTATTTATGCTTTACAAGAAGCTGAACGAAGATATGATCTTGCTAGAGCAGCAGATTTGAGATATGGAGCAATTCAGGAAGTGGAGGCTGCTATAGCAAGGTTGGAGGCAACATCAGATGATAACGCAATGTTGACTGAGACTGTTGGACCGGAACAAATTGCAGAAGTTGTAAGTCGATGGACTGGTATACCTATCACTTGACTTGGTCAGAACGAGAAAGAGAGGCTCGTTGGTCTTGCTAAAAGCCTGCACGAGAAAGTCGTGGGGCAAGATCATGCAGTAAATGTCGTTGCAGAAGCTGTATTGAGGTCAAGAGCCTGGTTGGGAAGGACACAGCAACCAACAGGTTCATTCCTCTTCTTAGGACCAACTGGTGTTGGCAAGACTGAGCTTGCCAAGGCCCTTGTAGAACAACTATTTGATGATGATAAACTGATGATAAGGATTGACATGTCTGAGTATATGGAGCAGCACTCAGTTGCATGGTTGATTGGAGCTCCACCTGGGTAAGTTATGTTTAAACTCTGGTTGAGTCTGTTTCTTTCTAAATAATGTCAAGATGGAATCTAACTAGCTTTGAAATTTGATAGTTATGTTGGACACGAGGAGGGTGGACAACTTACAGAAGCTGTGAGGAGGCGGCCTTATAGCGTGGTATTGTTTGATGAAGTAGAAAAGGCACACCCAACTGTGTTCAACACCTTTCTTCAGGTTTTGGATGATGGACGGTTGACCGATGGTCAAGGACGACCTGTGGACTTCACCAACACTGTGATCATCCTGACTTCAACTCTTGGAGCGGATCATCTCTTGAGAGGATTAATGGGAAAATGTTCAATGGAGAGCGCTTGTGAGTTGGTGATGCAAGAGGTAAGTTAGAAAAATCCGCTTGTCAGTTACCGTCAATTTCCCAATTTAGCATGACATTATTTTTAACCATAGTTATTCTTCTTTTTGTGTAGGTGAGAAAGCATTTCAAACCTGAGCTATTGAATCGGCTAGATGAAATTGTAGTATTTGATCCTCTTTCTCATGAGCAATTGAGGAAGGTCTGCCGTCTCCAGATGAAACATGTCGCAAACCGCCTAGCCGAAAGAGGTATTGCCTTAGGCATCACAGAGGCTGCATTGGATGTCATAAGCAGACAGAGTTATGACCCGGTAAGCTAAGCTCCCGTTTGGCATTAAAATCATTTTATCTACTAATAGTGGTCAAATTGGCGCATTACCAAATCACGCCCTATTGCCACAGCTATAGATATAGGTATTTTGAGAATACGCCTTAACGACTAATGAATATATATGTGCGTCTTGTAAGCATTCAATACTGACTTTAATTTGCTGGTTTCAGGTTTATGGAGCAAGACCTATTAGGAGATGGTTGGAGAAACATGTAGTCACCGAGTTATCGAAGATGCTTTTGAAGGAGGAGATCAATGAGAGTTGGACTGTCTACATAGATGCTAGCTACAATGGGGAAGCTCTCACGTACCGGGTCGAAAAGAATGCAGCCAGTGGACCAAAATCAGATGTACTGATTCAACTTCCAAATGGGCCAACTAGGAGTGATGCTGCACAAGCAGTGAAAAAGATAAAGATTGAAGAAATAGATGAGGATGAAGAATTGGATGCATAAGTCTACTACTTGAAGTAGGATGAAGATAGAGAAATGAATGAATAAATTGTATAGGGTCTGAGTTAAAGTTGCGTTTCTTGGTTTGTTTGTTGTTTCTGGTGTTGAACATAACTAAGAGGGGTTCTTCCCCTTAACTTTGTGTTTGCTTAAAATGTAATTAGTCTCATTTTCTCCAACTTTTATCATCTGCTTAACTAGAAATATGCGTTCTTTGTTGCCTACATTCATTGGCCTACGACTTACGAGGAAAAGTTGGCGGATTCGATTGATTACCAACCTTCAAAGGCATCTCTACATGTGTATATATGTGTTAAATCGGATTGAACTGAAATTTTGCTTGTACTATTTGGGTCTATGAACTACAATTTTGCTTTGTGATTTCACGTGTTGTTGGGTTAGTCTCTTATTAGTAGAAGACTAAATAGTTTTTTTAATTATTTGTTTAAGAAATCCCAACATGTTCTAAAAATTAAATAATTCGTTTATGGGCCTTTTATGACCCATATTTGGAGAAACTAGAGATGGTATATGATTCCATTATGTGATTCCATTATTACTCACTATATAGCATTGTAAAACTCGTGTATACTGCAATATATATGTCAACACAACATGCATAATAGAAGTTTATCTTGGCGGTTTATTCTTTCGAAGGGTTCAATGCAAAAACATTCAAATTCAGGTAATATCTCTAGAACAATGCACCAGAAATGAAGAATCCAGAAGTGGTCATCCTCAACATTCGATAGAAGCGAATATGTATATCTTGAATTTGTCCAAACGTTTAGAAACCAGAACCATCTCAATAGAACCTACCTTGAGAGGGGAACAATAGCTGGAAACGACTGCTAATACCTGTAGTTTGGGGAACAAAAGGGAACACATGAGAAGAAAATATTATAGAAGAAAAGATATTTTGTTTGGTGAGTAATCTCATTGCCTTTATTAATGTTTCAAGAGTTCTCCGGATTCCAAATGAAGAAAAAGCTACTCTTTGTTTCGAGACTAGGGACCCATCTCTATTTTAACTATAGCTTTACAAAACGGTTACGATTAGGGTTTCGAGAACTAGACATTATTAGAGTCCATTCTAGATATAGAATATGCAGTAGAATGTTATGAGTTGGAAAATTAAGCCGAGCAAGGGAAACCGAATTCAGGCAGTTGTTGTGGTCAGGTTCTTCTTTAATGTGCTTATCTACTATCTAATGGTCTACGAGGAATAGGTGAGTTCATGGTCTTTTTTTTTTTTGTAGAAACTATTTTAGCTCAAGACGAAAAAATATTTGGTATGCGATGTAATATGCGAGATGCCAGGATGCAGCAAACGAATATCAAATTGACATTAGGAATGGAGTTAGAATAGGAGGAAAATATAAGGGATATTTGCATTTTCTAAAATCTTCGTGAAAGCTAACTCTTGTAATCATGCGTCTGACCATCAAGATTCAGTTGTAAATTACACAATTGGAGGGGCATATTAAGAATTGTATAATTTTTGATAAAAAAAATACATATTAAATAAGGTTGTATAATGAACTAAAATTTTAACAAGTAAAAAAAAGACAGTGAGTTTATCTTTATGAAATTAAGGGGGTACTCGTTTATCTCGATATGAAAGGACTTTAAACTTGACGCAATGTATGATTATAATGAGCATCATTGTTAATCTCAGGAAAATGGGACCATCATCTGCCTTTTCTCTTCGTCTATTCTCGAGAGGTTTTGACGATACCCTTCTAAGAAAAGGATTCTCTTTGGAATCCCAATACATTTGATTTTGTATGCATATATTATATAGTATCATAGAAATGAAAAATTATGTCCAATTTGAATCTATCTCAATTGATCTCTCATTATTGCTCTTCTGAACAGTAACAGGTAGGGATGTCAGAATTTGAGCCCGTGACATTTTGTACCCGGCCCATATATTGAATCTTAAACAATTAAATGAGATAAAAAAGTTCCAATAAATCTTTGTTTTATTTGTAATTTAAAAGATGAAACATAAATATTTTAGGGAAGTAACACTTTTAGAAGAAAATGAGGATAATTGATTCACAGTATTAGTGAAATAACATTAAAAATAGTGGTGTTTCATTTTTACCTTTTGGTTCTTACTTATCCTACACTTTTTAAGTAATTTCACAAAGTTGGACTAGCGTTAATTCGGACGCCTGTTTCCTTTTTAAGTAATTTCACAAAGTTGGACTAGCGTTAATTCGAACGCCTGTTTCCTTGGGTTTGGTTTCACTAGATTAGTAGACAGTGGTAGTGGGAATCTAGTTAATCCATTAATACATATCACTAATAAGATGTTGATTGGTATGATGAAATGGGTTTGATAATGAAGCGACATTCCCAACTTTATTTCCTTTTCTATATTTGGTATGATGTGGTAACGAATCTGAGAATCCTATTCCCCTCTATTTGGATTACCATTTCTTGACAAAATACATAGGATTTGCTCATTCCCATGTTCTTGAGAATAAACTCATTTGTCAAATAAGAAAATACCCTTTCAAAACATAATATACTACAAAACTAGTACACAATATGAATGTTATTCTTTTAATAATAATAATAATAATAATAATAATAATAATAATAATAATAAACACAATAATCAATAATTAATATTAAATTATAATATTAATAACAACAATAATAACAATCTTATTAGTTTATAAAAATATTATATACATGCTACAAAATTCATTTTTCAATTGACCAAAATGGTCTTTCAAAATATAATATATTACAAATATAATAATAATAATAATAATAATAACAACAAAAAAATAATAATGATAACAATAATAATAACAATAATAATAATAATAATAATAATAATAATAATAACAATAATAATTACAACACATATTAATAACTAATATTAGTCTTTACAAATAAAATATATATTATATATGTGTTACAAAATTTTATTTGTCAAATGATGATAATATATTACTAACCTAACCTTTATATACATATTTACAATAGTAACTATAATAATAATAATAATAATTAATTATTATTATTATTATTATTATTATTATTATAGTGACAACAATATAAATGTTAATAGATAATAACAATAATAATAATAATAATAATTTGTATATTGTGTGGTAATTTGCAGATTTTGGAAGAAAACTTATTGCTATGTTTAACATTATTAAGTAGAGCCCATCGCTTGATAGATAGATTTGAGAAATTCATTGTTTTCTTTTTCTATTTCACCTTTTCTTTAAAAAGAACATTATGCAGAAAAATCCAATTAATGCATACTCTTGAAGGTTAAATAACAATGGATGAAATCATGGTGAGATAAGAACTCTTATCGGTAGAGAATTTCAGTACAACTTGATAGGGATACAAAAGTTAACATGATGGGAGACCTTGTACATATTGGCTTGGAATTGGAGTTTAGACCGCACAATACTTCAGGTTCATGTAATGGTAAGTTGTTTCGAGTTTATTTTTGTGTTTTGTTTTATACCATAGGGTTTTAGTGCATCATAGGCTTAAATTTAATACTTAGTATGTTGACTAAGACATCCCTTGTAAAGATTTATTTTGATAACGTGTATAAGTTGGCATGTCAAGGAACCATAATGTAAGTAATGTGGCAAGATATCATACATTGTTAGGATGTTACTTTTTATTTGAATATTGTCTATACCTTGCAGATAAGTAAACTTATTCTTCTTATCTATACTATCCCAAATCCAAAATTAAAATATTGTTTCAAATGTTTAACCTCCATAATTATTTCTCATATCTGTTTGATTTTACTTCGTATGCTATTGAACTAAGTTATGAGTCATATGACTGTATTGATATCTGGAGAGAACTTGTTGTATCGCAAATGTATAGCCCCTGAATCAGTTCTTCCATTTTTGTGAATCCTTCATTTTATATCTTTCGTTCTGGTGAAATGTGAACCTTAGTATGTGATCTTGTAAAATGATTAAAAATATTTTAAAATGCTAATACCTTCTCTTGAGTTTACTCGTCTAAGTATGATGTGAGCCCAAATTCGCACTTATAGTGTTATACAAGTACTAATGTGAAGATGCTGGCCTCGTAATTCGATAGCTAAACACATGTAGTTCCCAATGAGCTTGGCAAAGATTCAAGACTTAGCCTCAATAATTTACATCTAAGGTTGTTGGGGTTGATATTATTTTGGTGATAAACATTACATACAAAATCACAGTATTATGAGCTGGTTGTAGCCTTTGCAATGGTAATTCGCATAAAAGAATATAAGACATAGACGTATGGCTTTAGGCTAGTGAACTTCTGACAGATGATTGAATAAGACTATTTGGATTGCTTAGCTACAAATGTCTCATAAAGTTTATTGTGGTACTGGATTTCATTTCATGATTTGAAAAGTTGTTAAAAATAGTCATTATTTGGAGACTTGTATTGATAGCCTTGAAGAATTTTATTTTCCTGTATTTGGTCTAAACGTTCTGATGATAGGTAGCCTATCGAATATCATAGTTAATAGTTACCGAAATTTTAGCGCTTTGAAGATCGTGTATCTTTTACACAATATGTAATACCTTATGAGAAAAGTTTTTGAGGATGAAACTTCGTTTTAAGGGGGGAAGGATGTAACGACTTGACATTAGATCTAAAGGATCCAATGCCACTTACACCCTTATCATCACACTACCACCCCACTTCCCCCCACCAAAATGATTATCCATCATGGCAATAAACCCCACATTCCTTCTTAGTCATAGTGTTGCCTCGTACAAATATTTTATAACCAAACATTTCAACCCCCAAACTCATCACCCGTGTAATCTTCCTATCCTTTCAGTTTACTATCTCCCTCTCCCGTCAATCCACTTAACAGAATAAGAGAAGCATAATTGTGTAGTATTTTAACTCATTTGATCTTGATACTTGAGGGCTAGAGCTTTCAAGCAAAAAAGGAGGTTTGACATTAGAAAAAAAAAAAAAAAAGGCAAGGTTTAGAATCCTCCATTCCCGACCGGGGGACCAAGGGAGATTTTAGACCTACAATCTATAATTTGGAATCGACATTTTATTGAGGGATATTTTAGTGGATGTTGGTTATCTAGTTTAAGAGTTTTAACAAAGAAAATATATTGATGAATATATCTAGGTATGATTGAACAAAGTATGTACTATTATAAAATCAAGGTAAGTGGGATTCTTTAATTTTGATTACTAGTCTTTCTTCGGATATGTCCGAAATAAATTTTGTTCATATATTCATATTTGTATCCTCGTTGTACCCAGATGTTTGTTCTCTTCATAAGCTCATTACGTCATATTCAATTATGCTATATGTTAGTTATTGGTCTATATGTTAGTATTGTTCCTTTTATTATTCTTGGACAATAATCAGTTATTATTATTATTTTTAGTACTACTATCACTATTAATACTACTACTTTTATTATGATGATTCAAACTATGTAACATGTATTTGACTTGTCCTCAACTGTATACTTTGATATAAATTTCTCTGTCTGAAGAGATCTTTTGCCTGATGAGGGCTTAATACTCATTATCTTGTCTTGCTCAATAGGGGCATAGTGCCCATCCGTCTGATGCAGCTTGAGGACTACGATCTATTTGTTTGATATCATTATTAATATTAGCTTCATATATATTTGTATTTTTATTCGTTCGTCCGTTCATTTGCTCGATATTTGTTGTATTTTTATTCATTCATCCGTTCATTTGCTCAATATTTGTATCTTTATTCATTCGTTTGTGTGTTTTGTTATAAGTTTTTCGTTTGTATTCGCCATCATTACCATATTCTTTTGAAAATATTTTCCCTTACTGAGCTTTGTTCGCTCATCATTTTTGCTTCCACCTAATTTCTTTTTAGATCCGAAAAAGTAAGTGCGACAATTCAAGTTGTGGTTAAGGTAGTCAACTGGGGGAAATAAATGAGACTACAAGATTAGAATTTTGGATATTTGGTATTTTCTATTTAAGTTTGTCAATGTAGCTTGATTGATGTAATGATTTGTGGTTAAACTTGAATTTCCAATTTGATTGTAAGAAATATTTGATATATTGTAGAATATAGTGCTCTAGTTTGTTCTTATGGTATGCTAGTATAGTCTAGCATCCTTGAGAGTTTACTCCTCTTGAGTCTGCGGCGTCTCATGGCCTGACTCCTTTCCATAGGATGGTTTTGGGGCATGGCATAAACAATTTTATTAAAATGTACTAATGGGGTTACATCAACTACGCAAACTACTGATATATTCTTGTATGATATCTACATCCACTTTACAAGAATCTTTAATCCAAAAACAAAGATCATGAACCTAGCGATATTTCAAAAAAGAAATAGATTATTTTTTCCACTCAACAGCCCTCCAATTTCGTTCTTTCATAAAGACCAAATAATAGCAAGAGGGACCCAGTGAATGACTTTTTTCTTGTGGTTAGATAACTTGAACACCCTCCATGGTTTTATATTGTCACAAAAGGACTTGGAAACAACCCCATTTCCATAGCATTCTTACATAAAAAATATCTATTGAGCACATCTAAATCTAGTAGCCCAAGTTATTAGTTATATATATAATATTCGCTTATAAACCACTTGTTTATCATGTCTCCAATCAATGTAGGACATAACAATAATGTACAAAATATTTTGAAAGGTTTTTGCATACAAGTTCATTGGTCAAAAGAATAATCAAACAACCATGAAATTATAACAAGCACTTTTAGGTGAAAATTAGATGGTAAGTGTTAACGTATATATTGTAAGTTGCATATTATTATTCCGTGTACAACTAGGTGTACCATATTTAGGTTTACCATATTTAGCCTAGCTTGGGGAACAAGTAGTCTAACCCCTATTTATTGAGTCACCTATTGTAATTGTTGTATCACTTTTTTTCTCAATATCAATGCATACAGTTCTTGTAAACATGTCTCTCTTCTCGTTCGACATGGTATCAGAGTTAGCCTCACGATAAGTTTGAGGCTCATGGAGAGAGAGAATGGTAGAAAAACAATGATAATCAAGAAGGTGAGGAGGGATAGCTCTTACACGTGTAGACCGACGGAGTAGGGGATTAGGAGAGTCATGGGGCTCAGCATCAGGCACAGGACCATCAGATGGTGCAGTCTCTTCAGGATGAGGCACGTCAGGGGCGGCGCTAGTGCTTGTACTGGAACCTATGTCACTGTCATCAGTAGGAAATAAGGGAAGAGAGGGATCTGTGAAGTACGAGGTAGAGACATCATGAGGAAGAGAGAATGATGAGAGTGATGAGAACATTTTATTTTTCCAAAAGATCACATGACGAGATATACGGAGAGGTTTAGAAAGAGGATCCCAACACCGAAAACCCTTATGCTCAATACCGTAACCTAAGAAGTAACATAACCGAGCTCGAGGCTCAAGCTTTGTACGTTCATGTTGGGGAAGGGAGACAAAACATGCACAACCAAATACCTTAAGATAATCATAATCTGGGGAACGACCATACAATTGTTCGAAAAGAGTGAGATTATCAATGGTGGGAGAGGGTAAACGGTTAATAACATGCACAACCGTGAGAGTAGTTTTGCCCTAGAAGCGCTTAGGACATGATGAGGAGATAAGAAATGTGCGAGTAATATCAAAAATATGTCTATGTTTTCACTCAGCATGCCCATTCTATTGTGAAATGTAAGGGCAAGAGCGATGTGAGACAGTGCCATGTTGACGAAAAAGAACAAGTATAGTGGACTCTTGATACTCCATGGCATTGTCAGCACGGAGGATTTTTATGCGCTGATTGAAATGAGTGTGAATCATGGCAGTGAATTCAGAATATATGCGCGGCAAGTCAGATCGATGATGCATAAGATATATCCATGTAAAACGAGAATGATCATCCACAAAAATAATAAAGTACCGTGATCCTCCCATGGTAAGAGTAGGGGAAGGGCCCCAAATATCAGAGTAAACTAAATCAAAGCACGCAGATGATAAGGAATCACTTGTATTAAATGGCAAAGCAGACTGTTTCCCAAGTTGACAAGATAAACATTCAAAGTTATGGACAACAAGTTTTCCTAACGAGCCTCTAGAAACTAAAGATTGTAATTTTCCTAAAGAAGCATGACCTAAACGAGAATGCCATAGGTGAAGAGAGGTAGAGCCTGACGAAGTGGTAGCAGAAGCAACAGTAGAAAGATGAGAGGGAAAATACAGGCTGACAAGCTCGAACAAACGCCCAACTTACGGCCGATCCCAAGAAGCTGTCTCGTCTAAGGGTCCTGCACACGACAACCAAAAGAAGAAAAAATGACAGCGAGACCAAGTTCACATAGTTGACCAACAGAGATGAGACTAAGAGTAAGTTGTGGAACAAGATAAGTATCAGGAAATGAGGCATGACATGTGGATACAGTGTCGATATGATTGACGGGCATGGATGTACCATCAGCTGTGTAAATGGCAGATGCAGATGAATTGACAACTTTATGGGTCAAGCTATGAGAGTCATAGGTCATGTGATTAGAACAAGCAGAATCAAAAAACCATGAGAACTTACTGGAAGTGACTAAGAGACCAGTGGAAGAAGGAGAGCCAAACTGGGCTAAAACTTGTTTAAGAATATCCTAAAGGTCAGCAACAGAGATAGGGGAGGTAGACGGATCATTGAGAGAAGCAGAGGAACCTTCAGTTGTGGTAACAGAATGTGATAACGGTATTGACGAATTGTGGGCCTTGGAAGAACCACCCTTGGGCCGATTACCCTGAGAATTCCTGTTAGGGTTGCGATAGCACTCTTGTTGATAGTGACCAGGACCTATTTTCTTGTAAAATGAGCATATCCGAGTGGGGCAGTGTAAGAGAATATGACCAGGGAGATGACAATACTTGCATTCAATTAAGGAGGCTGAATTATTCTTGGATGTAACGTTGGGAGTTGCAAGTACTACATCAGTTGAGCGAGATCTTTGAGATTGAAGATGAATCTCTTCAGAAAAAAGCTCTTGGACTGCTTGTTCAAGTGTAGGAAATGGGCTACAATGAAGGAGAGAGGCACGAACAGGCTCGAAATTATCATGAAAGGCCATGAGAAACTGGACAAGACGTCCACGATTGTGCCAAGTATTGAATTTGCTAGCGTCTTCAGCACAATCCCAGACAGGCTCAGAGGCCATGAGTTGATCCCAAACTGCATACATTTGAGATAGAAATGTGTTAATTGATTGACCTGCTTCTTGATGCATGCAGTGAAGAGTAGTGGCAAGTTGATATTGATGTGCTCCATCAGTAGCGGTGTATCTCTGTGCTAGAAAGTCCCAAACTTATTTCACTATAGCAAAACGCCCAAACTAAAGACTGATAAAGGTAACAGATATGTTTCGCAGCCAAGTGATGATCTGATGATTCTTGCTATCCCAATCCTCAAGGCGTTCGGCAAACTTTGCATCTGATTCATTGGATTTTTTCGTTGGTTCCTTGACATCCCTTGATATGATCCACCATAATTTCCGACCCTTAAGAAAACTAGTCACGGCCTGAGCCCATGGTATATAATTTCCACCATCAAGAAGTAAAGAGATAGGTTGTGAAACATCTGATCGTTCCATTATGATGTCCAAAAGGGATATTTAGAGTGAGAATTTGAAGAAACGGACTGCAAAAATGAACTCAGGACGTCGAAAAACATAGGCAAAGGTCTGGTCACTTTTTTTTTTAGGGTCTGCTGACGTGGCAGAAAGCTGAGCTGGCAGATGACTGGACGCAGACAGATAATGTCAGGGCTGACTGGATGGCTGATGTGTGCAAGGGCTGATGTCAGCTGATGTATGCAAGGGCTGATGTCAGTTGATGTCAGCAAGGGGCTGTTTGGCAAACAGAAAATAGAAAATCAAAAGACAGCGACGGCGGAACTTCGGGAGGCGCGTGAAAGCGCATCCGGTGTCCGTTTTTGGCAATTTTTGGATTGCTGGACTCCTTACGACGAGCTCTAAGCTATGATGTGGTACGTTTCCCTAGGCAGTGAAAATAAAATATCAAAAATACCTAGAACAGACTGACTGAATATGATTTTTACGATGTTTGATTGCAAAAATTTGTGACAAGAGAGAAAACACGATGAGTAATCTCTCAAGCAAGCTCCACGTGCCTGGTTTTCTAAATTTAGTTCTGTTATTACTGACTTCGGCTTCACTTCGAGTAATCATGATTCTGCATTGTTTATTCAACATTATGAGTCTGGTGTTATTCTATTGATCTTATATGTGGATGATATGATTATCACTAGGGATGACTTAGCTGGTATTTCTGATCTCAAGCAGTTTCTCCATTACCACTTTGAGATGAAAGATCTTGGTCCTTTGAGTTACTTTATAGGGATTGAAGTCTCATCTAATTCAGCTGGCTATTATCTCTCTCAGGCCAAATATTCTTCTGATCTTCTGGCTCGTACAGGTCTTACTAATAGCAAGACTGCATCTACTCCTCTTAATGCTAATGTCCGCCTTACCCCCCTGGATGGGACACCACTTTCAGATGCATCTTTATATCGCCAGCTGGTTGGTAGTCTTATCTATCTTACTGTGACTCAGCTTGACATTGCCTATGTTGTTCACCTAGTCAGCCAGTTCATGTCTGCTCCTCGTACCACACACTACGCTGCGGTTCTCCGGATCCTTTGCTATATCAAGGGCACCTTGTTTCATGGCCTCTTCTTCTCTACTAGTTCATCTTTAACTTTGCGTTGTTACACAAATGCAGATTGGGCTGGTGATCCTACTGATTGACATTCTGTTACTGGATATTGTTTTCTCCTTGGTGGTTCTCTTCTTTGTTGGCGTAGCAAGAAACAGACTATTGTGGCTCGCTCGAGTACTGAAGCTGAGTATCATGCCCTTGCTGATGCTACTCAAGAGGTAATCTGGCTTCGTTGGCTTCTTGCTGATATGGGTGTTCCTCAACCTCCGGGCACTGTTCTTCATTGTGACAATCAGAGTGCTATCCAGATTGCGCATAATGATGTTTTTCATGAGCGCACTAGGCCTATAGAGTGTGACTGTCATTTCATTCATCAACATGTTGTCTGTGGTACACTCAAACTTCAGTACACTCCCTCAGCTGATCAACTTGCCGATCTTTTCACTAAAGCACATCATCCCAACCGTCTTCAAGATCTGATTTGCAAACTCAAGCTAGTGTTCTTTGCACCACCTTGAGTTTGAGGGGGGTGTTAACGTATATATTGTAAGTTGCATATTATTATTCCGTGTACAACTAGGTGTACCATATTTAGGTTTACCATATTTAGCCTAACTTGGGGAGCAAGTAGTCTAACCCCTATTTATTGAGCCATTTATTGTAATTGTTGTATAATTTTTTTCTCAATATCAATACATACAGTTCTTGTAAACATGTCTCTATTCTTGTTCGATAGTAAGCATGAAGAAGAAATAATATATCACAACCAAAGCACTTCATCCAAGCATATAGGCATTTGGAAAATACTTAAAAGTAAATCACATCACCTGCATAAACTGCAATTTAGGCGAGTTGCTGAAGAAATTCTTGAGGAAGAGAAAAAACTTTGGATTGACATGAGAATCTCGTACAACAACAATACCACCTCAAAATACTATCTTGTTCACTTTTTTTCTTTTCATTTATTAGCTGACATTAAATTAATACCACTTAAGCTAAAAGGGAAGTTCTATAAGATAGTCATTAGGCTTGCTATGTTATATGGTTCAAAGTGTTAGGCGGTGAAATATCAACATGTTCATAAAAAGTCGATGGTTGATATGAGAATGTTGAGATGGATGTGCGGCAAAACTAGGAAGAACAAGATTAGAAATGGGGTGATACGTGAAAGAGTAGGAGTGACCCCGATTGAGGATAATAGTAAGAAAAATCGTCTGAGATGATTTGGCCATGTCAGAAGATGACCTATTGAGCCACATGTTAGAAAATGCGAAGGTTTAGAAATAGTACACCAGAATAGGGGTAAAGATAGACCTAAGATAACTTGAATGGAGAAATTAAACGAGACCTTACGTGTCTGGAGTTATAGAAAAGATGGCTCTCGACAGGAACGAATGGCGTTGCATGATCTATATAGCTAACCCCACCTAGTGGGACAAGACTTAGTTTTGTTTGGTTAGGTTTATTTATTAGCTGACATTAAGATGTCTACTGATGACAATCTTACCAATCAAGATAGATGCATTAGCATTGTGTTAGAAATTTATAGATCGTAGCATTTGTTGGTTTAACTAGAATTGCATGAGCTATATTCATCATACTGCAATAGCATTTGCACTCTCAATTTTGCGAACATCTGAAGAAAAAAGGGAGACCATCCATGATAAAGGCATTCAATATCAATTTTCTCGCTTTCATTGTTCTTACACTAGCTTTTTCCGCAGCCCTCTTGAAACTCATTGACGTTCATCACCATCCATACCTTCACGTCTTGTCGTTCTCCTTCATTTTCCCGAAATTTATTTTTCTTCACCTTTTTCACTATTGAATCTAAGAGAGAGAGAAAAGAACATAAAGAGTGTATTGTTAATAATAGCTTACTAGTACAATGCATAAGGCCCTTCTTTATATAAGGCACTCAAGAGATAAGGAAACTTTCTTTCTTCCAATGTGGGAGAGAGGACACTAACACAACACTACACAATACAACACAACACTTCCTCTCAAGCTGGAGCATATATATTACATGTGCCCAGCTTGTTACAAATATAATCAACTCGAGGACCTCTCAATGACTTAGTAAATAAATCAGCTAATTGATCATTAGAACTAACATAAGATGTAACTATCTCTTTTGCTAAGAGCTTTTGTCTTACGAAGTGACAGTCGACTTCAATGTGCTTAGTCTACTCATGAAACACCAGATTTGATGCAATATGGATTGCTGCTTGATTATCACAAATTAGCCTCATAGGAAGAAGACAATTGATTCCAATCTCTGTAAGTAAATGTTTGATCCATGTTAGTTTACATGTGGCCAGACTCATGGATCGGTATTCTGATTCAGCACTTGATTAAGCAACAATATCTTGTTTTTTACTTTTCCATGAGACTAGGTTTCCTCCAAAAAGAACACAATACCCTGATGTGGAACGTCTATCTGATGGACTGCCTGTCCAATCAGCATCTAAATACCCAGTAACCTCAGTATGCCCACAATCAGTATACAATAATCCTTTTCTTGGAGCACCTTTAATGTACCGAAGAATACAAACAACTGCCTCCCAATGACTTTCCTTCAGAGAGTTCATAAACTGACTAACAACACTAACTGCAAATGAAATATCTGGACAGGTCACAGTGAGGTAGTTGAGTTTTCCAACCAATCTTCTGTACCTTCCCGGGTCTGTCATCGGTTCCCCCTCATTTGGCATCAGTTTTACATTTGGATCCATAGGAGACTCACATGGTCGTGCACCAAGCATCCCTGCATCACTTAATGTATCTAATGCATACTTGCGCTGAGAAATGAACACTCATTGATTTGATTGTGCTACTTCAATCCCAAGAAAGTATCGTAATTATCCCAAGTCTTTAGTTTGAAATTGTTTATGAAGGAACACCTTTAACTCATGTATACCTGTTGTGTCATCACCAGTGATAATGATATCATCCACATACACTATAAGCAAAAGGTGTTTCCCTGAAGTAGAATGTCGATAGAAGACTGAATGGTCTACTCCACAACAAGTCATACCAAATTCTAACACAACCAAGCTAAATCGTCCAAACCATTCCCTCGGGGATTGTTTTAGACCATACAAAGATTTCTTAAGTCGACATACGTCACCAGACTCCCCCTGAGCAACAAACCCAGGTTGTTGCTCCATATATACTTCTTCCTCAAAATCTCCATTAAGAAAGGCATTCTTAATATCTAATTGATGAAGGCCCCAACGAAACATGGCGGCAAAAGAGAGAAAAATGCGGACAGAGGATATTTTGGCAACAGGAGAAAATGTATCACCATAATCAACTCCATATACCTGAGTGTAGCCTCAAGCAACAAGACGGGCCTTTAATCGATCAATAGGACCATCCAGAGAGACTTTTACTGTATATACCCACCGACATCCAACCACAGACTTCTCTAGAGGAAGGTCAACCAAATCCCAAGTACCGTTAGCATCCAAAGCAGACATCTCTTCCCATATAGCATCACGCCAACCAGAATGTGCAAGGGCCTCTGAAAGGGTTTTAGGAACAGAAACAGAAGAAAGTGAAGCAATAAAGGATGCATATGAAGGTGATAAAGAGTCATAAGAAACAAAAGCAGAGATAGGATGTTTAGTAGTACAGCTCCGGGCACATTTCCTAAGTGAAATAGGGAGATCCAGATCAGAGGGGTGAACGGCAGGTACAAGAGTTTGAGATGACGAGTCAAGTGGTACGGGGGTAGAAATAGGCTCTGCAGGACGTGGACGCCTGATATAAACCTGAAGATTGGGTCAGTCTAACCGGGAGGTGGATGGCGGTTTAGGGGGTGAGGAGGTATCCAAAGTGGGTATAGAGGAAATATCGAGAAGGTTAGGTGAAAGAGAAGGAAGATGAAGAGTGGGCATAGGAAACGATAACGTCTCTACAATAGGCTCAGATGGAGATGAATCATAGTATGAGGTAGTCTCAAAGAATGTAACGTCAGCGCAAATATATAATTTGTTCAATTGAGGAGAGTAACAACGATACCCTTTTTGATGACGAGAGTACCCAAGAAAAATGCTTTTAACAGACCGTGGTCCCAATTTATCAACCCCAGGAGAAAGATGATGGACAAAACAAACACAACCAAAAACTTTAGGGGGCAACACATAAAGAGAAGCACGAGGAAAGATAAGGGAAAAAGGAATTTGGATATATAAAACGGAAGAAGGCATGCGATTGATGAGATAGCACGTTGTAAGGACAACGTCATCCCAGAAATGTAATGGGACATTCATGTGAAGAAGAAGGGTTCGAGCAGTTTCAATGAGATGACGATTCTTTCTCTCGGCAATGCCATTCTGCTGTGGAGTATGTGGGCAAGAGGACTGATGGAGAAGACCATTAGTAGTCATATATGAGCGAAATTGGGATGAAAAATATTCTTTAGCATTATCACTGCATAATATACGGACAGAGACACCAAATTGAGTGCGAGTCTCAACACAAAATGAACAAAAGATAGAAAAAAGTTCAGAACGATCTTTCATAAGTTACAACCAAGTCATGCGAGAGTAATCATCAATGAAAGTAACAAAATAACGATAACCAATTTGAGAGACAGAACGACAAGGATCCTATACATCAGAATGAACTAAGACAAAAGGGGCACTTACTCGTTTATCGACTCGACTAACAAAAGAGCTATGACAATGCTTCCCTAACTGACACGACTCACACGGAAGATCTTGAACAAAATTGAGATGGGGAACCATCTTTTTTAGACTAGATAATGATGGATGACCAAGACGACAATGAATCTTCTCTAGTGAAGCAACAAGGGAAGTAGAAGATGAACAAGCATTCAAATAATAGAGGCTATTCCACTCACGCCCAGTACCAATCTTCTCGTATGTCTCCAGATCCTGAACAACCACAGAATCAGCAGTAAAGGTGATAGAACAAATCAAATGTTTGGTGAGTTTACTAACAGAAAACAAATTAAATGCAAAATGAGGAAGATATAAAACAGATTGTAAGGATAAAGAAGATGTAGGATGGGTCATCCCAATCCCCTGAACAGATGTGGACGAACCATCCGTAAGTTTAACTTGATGAAGAGAACGAGTCTGAATATTAGAGAATAATTGGACGTTACCAGTCATATGATCAGAAGCACCAGAATCAATTACCCAAGGGGTGAGACCAGGGTAGGTTTGGGAAAGACAAGCTATAGAGGGTTGTGAATGTGCAAGGGATGTCGTAGAGGATAAAGAAAAGGTTAAGATACTTGTTGAGATGCCTGAAACTGGAAAAAGCGAGCATACTCATCTTCAGGAAGAGTGAGATAAATAGTGAAAGATGATGCAGAGACTTGTGAAGGCCCGGTTAGCAATGAGGTTGAAGAAGAATCATGTTGGACGGCATTGGCAACATGGGATGGGCGACCATGTAAAGTCCAGCATCTGTCACGTACGTGGCCCAACTTGTTGCAATAAGTACAGCGCGGTCGTTGTCCATTATTTCCAGAACGACCACCTCCTCTCCTACCATCACTATGTCCACGACCACGACCACGACCCCCACGAGATTGAATGTCAGCATGACTAGCAAAGTGAGTAACAAGAGCCGAACGATCAAGGTGGGATTCAGATGGCCCAGAGAGAGAAGAAACACGACTCAGGCGAGCATAAGCCTCACGCAATGTAAGTAGAGTGGGAGTTGTAAGCAATTGAGAACTAACCATCTCATAGGCTAGATTAAGACCATGAAGCCAAAGTATAACAAAAAGTTAGTCCCTCTGTTATTCAATAACTCTAGGATTTGTGCTAACAGGAAAAAGCTCGGAGAATTCTGATACAGCATCCTGGAACTGACCATAATATTTTGTCAAACCCGAGTCAGCAACTTGACCACGTAACATAGTAGAAATAACATCATAGATGCGTGTAACCGTTCCAGAATACATTTCTTTGGCCATAGTCCAAAAAATGTAACAGGTACGACATTGAAAAAACATGCTTTGAATGGAGGGATCAAGTGACTGATAGAAAAGATTCACAAATAAGGCATTCACACAACACCAAATAGTACTATCGGACTCAGATAAATCTATAGGAGATGGTTTAAACAAATAATATTCAAAACCATGACCCACGAACCATAATTCAACAACAATAGCCCAATTTGAATAATTACGACCATTAAGGCGAGTCATAGTAAGAGTGGGAGTGCCTGACAAGGTAGATGCAAATACAGAAGATGTAGAACTCGAACTAGGAGGAGTGACAATTTTAGAAGGTTCTGCAGGCTTTGAGGTATCCATGATAACAAAAGAAAGGTAAAAGACACTCCCTAATCACAAGGAATAACAAGTGAAAACAACTAAAAGATGATGCTCAACATTTAAGGGAAAAAATGGTAGAACAGGTGCAAATTCAGAGGTAAAAACATGTAGAAATAGACTCGGGTGACAGAGTAGAACATTCTGGAGTTAAACAGTGGCCGGAGATGATGCGCGTGGCTTTCTCGAGCTGGCAGGTGGTGGCGCGTGACCTCACGCGCCGGTGGTGGAGGTGGAGATCAGCAACAGTGTGGTCGCCTCTTCGAGGTGAAGCAAATGGTGGTATTCACGTGCGGGATAGAGGGCTGAAATGGTGTAGATCTTAAAAAAAAAAAAAAAAAGGGTTTGAGGTGGTGGAGCTTTGGTGGTTTGATGGTGGTCGGCGGGAAGATGAAGGAAGGAAATGGTGGTGCTGAAGCTCGGTGGTGTGACTGGGAAAAGAAAGGGAAAAAAAATGAACAGTAGATCTGCCTGCTGAGGAAGACGATGAATAGTTTTTTTTTTTTTTTTTCGGGTGTGGCAGAGTAAAAGGAAGGGCTAGGGTGGTAGATGGAGTTCTCTAATTGTGGCTTTAGATACCATGTTGAATCTAAGAGAGAGAGAAAAGAACATAAAGAATGTATTGTTAATAATAGCTTACTAGTACAATGCATAAGGCCCTTCTTTATATAGGGCACTCAAGAGATAAAGAAACTTCATTTCTTCCAATGTGGGAGAGAGGACACTAACACAACACTACACAATACAACACAACATTCACTTTTTTCTCCATATTATCCGTCAGAGGCAGCTCCAATCTGTCCACAAGCTGCGTAAACACCCTAGCCATCTCAAGGACTGCACTGGTATTCTCCTTCAATTGATCCTTTAGCTATTGTACATCCATTTTAACGCAATCAAGCTCTCTCTCTCAATCCCCAATGCTCCTTCCCTTGCTCGTGGTTGTCTCTTCATGTGGCATGAACCTAGACTCGAGCGCAACACATGACTTTTGCTTGGAGTATTCACCGTTCGACTTGTACTTTCTCATCCTTCGCCTCACTTCTTCATTATTCCAAAATTGGATGCAAGGCCTGAGAGTGTGAACTGGAAATAACTCGTCACTTGGTTGTTTACGTGCTCAAAAAATAATATCTGCATACATGAACAATCAAGAAGTTATCATATAAACTCATCATGAAATACAATGAGAAAAAGCCATAGAACATGCCAAAAAAAAAAAAAAAAATTGGCTTACCATTAAGAAGAACACGCATCCGTTCATATACGTAAGGTTAAGTGCCCTATAACGGTGGATACCGCTAGCCAATGAGTCAAGCACAAATTGGGCCCAGTTATACCCCCGTAAAGCATTGGCATCCTTTACCACATGTAACATTTCTCTCTTCACCCCATGGTCTGCTATAGGACACAATACGTGGCCTTAAACTCCGCAGCATGACAACAGACGGTCACTTCAATTTTCTTCCCATGTCCGTCCAGTGCTGTTGGATAGAGTTGGTGCTTCAATAGGCTGCACTTAAGGTGAAGTAGTCCCCCAAGGCCAATACTCTCAATTGCCTCTTTCTGCTCCTTTGTGAGTCTACCATGTAATTCGACAATCTTGGATAGCAAAAGTCGTGTATGTATACTCTCATGTGATACAAAATTACTTTTTCAGTTTAGTGTCGTATTAGATTATGCAAAAAAAACACATAAAAGATAATGCACAAAACATTTAGCATAAAAAAAGTCTGCAATCAAAGCAGAAAGCATAGAGCATAAATGAACTTCAACAGAAAGCATAAAGCGGAAATGAATTTGGACCGAAAGCATACAGGCATATAGGAGTTTGGCCACAATTCATAATACTGAAAATGAACTGACTGCATAGAACAGAATCTTAAAATTAATGTTAAAGCAAACTTAGGTGATTGTGCATACAACTGAATCTTGAACTGAATGTTATAGCCAAATTAGGTGATTGTGCATGTATGAATGGAGCGGGAAGTCTAAAGTGCCGCGTAGCCAGATCAGTAGGAAAAGCACAATCAATGAAATGAATGTGGTCACATTTACATCCTCCAGACCAAGTTAAACAAGTTTTCAACTGAATATTATCACTTTTCAGCTTATCAGTAGAACAAGCACAATCAATTTTATCAATAGGATAAGCAAAATAAATGAAATGAAATAAATGTCATATAAAGAACGCACTAACAGACTGAATTTTATAAAATGAAAGCATAAAACAGAATTAACAAAACAGTTTGCATATGCATTACCCAAGTTAATTTAGGTTGTTACCTTCTTCTTGATTGCCATTTCAAGTTGCTTTTTCCTTCTATGGTACACTTCTGAGCTTTTCTCGAACATTTTCTGGAAGATCTCATTTTCCTTCTCCAGGAGCTCTTCAGGACAATTTGTTTTTGCAAAGAAGCATCAAATTTAGTGTTTGAATCAGCTTCTTTTAATTCTTGAAGTCTCAACTTTCTGCAACTCCAATATCAAGTTAATATACCGTATCAAATTAGGTACACTCATGATTGCACATGTATGAACATATATCCAAACAAAATAATATGAAACTACTAGGAAGGAATCTTCCTCACAACAGCAAAATCCTGAAACCAGCAAGAATCTGTGAATCAACACAAGTCAATGCTATAGTTTAGGAATCTCATATACAGTATTCCAAAATATTTGTCTAGGAATGATTTGGGGGAGTATCCCACGATTGCAGCCCTTTTGCATTTTCCTTTCAAATAATGATCGAGTCTGTAATTGTATATAATAGAATGCAGCTCAAAGCTACTAAACATTGTCTTTTCACAAGCAAATTTCTTCTCTTTATGGTATCAAGAGACCTTTAGCTCTCTTACGAGTCAACCACGATTCTGGTTATTCATTTACATATATCTTCAAAATACAATGGCAGCCCAAAACTCTCAAACATCTTCAACCCCATCTCACGATCTCTCCTCCTCCACAACCCCACTGGTGGCTATCAATGTTGCAAATCAACTTCCCCTCAAACTTACACCAACCAACTATTTTTCATGGAAAACACAATTTGATGCCCTCTTATATGGGTATGACCTTCTTGGCTATATAGATGGAACTCACCCTTGCCCACCTCCGGAACTACTTGATGACGGCAAAAAGGTTCCTAATGTTTCCTACACATCTTGGATGCACCAAGATAAACTACTTCTCTTGGGCATTATCAGCTCTCTCAGTTCCAACGTTGTGCCCGTCATCCAATCTTGTACCTCGTCTGCTGATGCTTGGTCTCGCTTGGCCAAACAATATGCTAATCCCTCATCCTCTCGCATTATGGGCTTGGTTGAACAACTCGCACTCATTCATCGTGGTACACAGTCCATCTCCGAGTACATTGCCAATATTCGTGACATCTCGGATGAACTTGAACTCTTGGGTGCTCCGATCCTGACTCAATAGATCCAAGACTCAATATCTCATTGCTCACACCCTCAATGGCGTAGGCCCTGAATTTAAAGAACTTGCAGCCGCTATTCGTGCTCGTGATTCAGTCATAAGCTTTGCTGAATTACAAGATAAACTCATCGAATACGAGTCCTTTCTAAAGCGAGAAGAGCTTCGCATAGCTGGCAATCTTGGCAACATTGCAGCCAACGCAGCTCGACACTCATCCTTCAAACATGACAATAAGAAGTCCTTTTCCAACAAAGGAAACCACGGTCAATGCAACACCAACTCCAATCAACGTACCACCTTCAACAACAATTCCACGAACTCCATTTTATCCAATAGAACTCCAGGTGCAATCTGTCAATTCTGTGACAAAAAGGGACACACGGCAAGACAATGCTTCACAGCAAAAAAAATGTTTTCATCGTCCCAAACAGTTACTGCAAATCCTGTCACATCCAATCCTACCTCTAGCTGGCTTCTCGACTCCGAAGCGTCTCACCACGTCACTCCGGATCTTCGCAACCTCACCTTGTCTCAACCATACGAAGGGCCTGATGACATCATAATTGGTGATGGTAAACGCCTACTTATAACTCACACAGGAAAAACAACTCTAGCCACTCGCTCACATCTTTTTTCACTCTCTAATCTTTTATGTCGTCGTACTGTGAAGCATAATCTCCTGTCTGTCTCGCAATTTTGCAAAACTAATAACGCTTCCATTGAGTTTAATCCCTCTTCATTTTGGGTAAAGGATCTCAACACGGGGGCACTTCTCACAACGGGACAGAGCAAGAATAATGTTTACAAGTGGTCAATGACTGATGCTTCGAGACCTTTAATCAAGCAAGCATGTGTCAGCATCAAGGTGTCGATATCAAATTGGCATGACAGATTGGGTCACCCCTCCCCCAAAATCCTCCGCCATGTTATTTCAAACAATGCACTACCAACCCCATCCTCTATCCCTTAAAACTATTTTTATGATTCTTGCAAATGTAATAAAAGCCATAAATTATCTTTTGGCATCTCTAGTTTACAAAGCACTCGTCCTCTTGAACATCTTTATACTGATGTTTAGGAACCATCCCCGATTCAATCTATGGATGGCTTCTCTTACTATGTAGCGTTCGTAGACCATTTTACCAAATACATGTGGCTCTTCCCATTTTGTTTTAAATCCAAAATCTATACGATATTTCCCAAGTTCAAAAAAATGGTTGAAAAATATTTTTCACAATCTATAAAAACCATTTACTCAGATGGTGGACGTGAATACCAAGGACTCAAACTAATGTTCGACCAGTACGACATTCAACAGTTAGTGTCACCACCGTACACACCCCAACACATAGCCTCCGTTGAACGCCGTCATCAGCACATTATCGAGACCGGCCTCACACTTCTACATCGTTCAGCCCTACCGCTCTCACTCTAGTCTTTTGCCTTCAAAATTGCAGTCTATCTTATAAACCGTCTTCCTACGCCCATTCTCACCAATAAATCTCCTTTTGAGTGTCTCTTTTCATCCCCACCGAACTATGCTAAACTACACATTTTCGGATGCCTATGTTATCCCTGGTTACGCCCATACACCTCATATAAACTCGAATAACGCTCAAAACAGTGCATCTTTCTTGGTTACTCAAATATTCATAATGCTTACACCTGTTTTGAACCAGTAAATCATAAATTCTATCACTCTAGGCACGTCCAGTTTATTCAGCACCAATTCACCTCCCTACCAACGTTCACATCGCGTGATAAAATAAATGACCATAGTCTAGCCAAATGGTACTCTCAATCCAAAGATAATAATAATTTAGCACAGTTCTCATCTCATACTCACCCATCAGACCCGTCCCCTATTCCCGCCGTCAGACCTATTCCCCACACTACTTCCCATATAGGTCACATTCCAATAGTCAGCCTCCTATCACCCCACTAGCCCAAAGCTCACCTTGCACCACTGACCCATCTGATCATGTTTCGGCTCCAACTACTTCAACAAACAATGACATGTTGTCTCTTACAGATCAACAAGGTCATGTTCCATCAGTTGCCACTCAAAGGCCAACCCTCTGTCCTGGAAGTAATTAAATGCCCTCAAGTGATACATTTCCAAAAAAATACCACATGCAAACATGTTCCAAGAACAACATTCACAAACCAAAACCCATATTCACACTTACTGCTACTACAAATACATGCCCACTATCTGTCTAACCCGTCACTGTCAAACAAGCTCAAAAATACCAAGTATGGCGAGATGCAATGAGTGATGAACTTCGAGCTCTTAACAAAAATAACACATGGGAGCTTGTTCCTCGTTAGCCCAATCAGAATATCATAGGGTACAAATGGGTCTTTTGAATCAAACGAAATCCCGATGGGAGTATCTCTCGTTATAAGGCCCGACTCGTTGCCAAAGGATTTCACCAACGCCCGGGCCTTGATTACAAAGATACCTTCAGCCCTGTCATCAAACCAACCACCATTCGCGCAGTTCTCTCAATTGCTATTACATCTGGCTGGAAAATACACCAACTAGATGTCAACAACGCTTTTTTACATGGCCACCTTCGTGAAAATGTCTACATGTCCCAACCCCCAGGTCACATTGATTCACTTCAACCCAATCATGTAAGTCGCTTGAAGCGCTCACTTTACGGGCTCAAACAAGCCCCGAGGGCATGGTTCAGTGAGCTCAAAGATTTTATTCTCACTCTTGGCTTTCATCACTCCCGAACAGATACATCATTGTTTATGCAAACTAACCTTTCTCACACTATATATATTTTGGTTTATGTTGATGATTTGCTCAAAACAGGAAGTTCCAATTCTCAAGTTCGTCAAGTTATTGATGCTCTTTCAGCAAGGTTCTCCCTCAAAGATCTCGGCAATCTTCATTTTTTCCTAGGGGTCGAAGTCGTTCCCACCAATGAAGGCTACTTTCTTTCCCAGCAAAGCTACATTTGTGAACTGCTAAATAAGTTCAAAATGGATGGTGCAAACCCAGCTGCCACACCGCTAAGTTCAGCCACTAGCTTGGTTCTTAAAGATGGCTCAACACCTACTGATGCCACTCAATATCGCAGCCTCATTGCTGTACTTCAATATCTTTCCGTTCCTCGACTAGTTATAGCTTACTCTGTCAACAAGCTTGCTCAATTCATGCATGCCCCTACACAAAATCATTGGAGTGCGGCAAAGAGACTCCTTCGATATCTCACGCAAACAATATTTCATGGTCTGTCCTTCTACAAAGAACAATCATTCAAGCTCACCGCATCCTCCGATGCTGATTGGGCTGGGAATCGGGACGACTACACCTCAATCTCCGCCTATATCATTTTTTTGGGCGGAAATCCAATTTCTTGGTGCTCCAAGAAGCAACGGACAATTGCCCGGTCATCAATCGAAGCTGAATACAGGTACGTCGCCTCCGCCGCTGCAGAACTCGATTGGCTCACCAACCTTCTACGTGAGCTAAAATTTTTTCCTTCAACACCACCGAAGTTACTCTGTGACAATATAGGGGCTACGTACTTGTGCGCTAACCCGGTATTCCACACACGAATGAAACACTTAGCGCTTGACTATCATTTTGTTAACAAAAGAGTAGCTGCAAACTCTCTCCAAGTTGCGCACATATCCACTGAAAATCAGCTCGCGGACATTCTCACCAAACCTTTAGCTAAGTCGCGATTTGCACTGTTACGAGCCAAGATTGGCGTGTCTGATGGGACCACCATCTTGCGGGGGCATATTAGGAAGGAATCTTCCTCACAACAGCAAAATCCTCAAACCAGCAAGAATCTGTGAATCAACACAAGTCAATCCTATAGTTTAGGAATCTTGTGTACAGTATCCCAAAATATTTGTCTAGGAATGATTTGTGGGAGTATCCCACTTTCAAATAATGATTGAGTCTGTAATTGTATATAATAGAATGCAGCTCAAAGCTAATAAACATTGTCTTTTCACAAGCAAATTGCTTCTCTATAGAAACAAAAGAATAGAATATCAGAGATTAAAACTTACAAATAGAAAGCATAGGGATTTGTAGGACTCTTCAATTTGGTTTCAGTTGAGGATTTGGGCAGTCTCTTCCTTTTGAGGCTACTACTCGCATTTTTGCTCTCTTGAGCTCCCTCTATAGTTTTGATTGCACGTGTCGTCACCCTCAAAAAAGAAAAAGCAGCAGGAAAGAATAAATATGTGAAGCAAAGAAAAATGTAAATATATAAAGAAACAAAAAACAACAAAAAATCCTATTATGGACAACTCTAGTTCTTACACTTAAAATGTTGTATCATGTAGAATAGCATAGAAGTATGTTGTTGAAGAGGTACTAAAATTTCAGAAAATAAGTGGACTAGTTCAATCTCTCTTTACATTTCCATTATCTCCTTTACTCAATTAACGTGGTACATCAAGGTTGTAGGTTAAATTTGGGTTTAACTTCCTGGGCACCAGAGCTACAACAATGGGACCGGCAAAATCATTGCTCTCTTATTGTTATATTACATGTATACCTATGCACCTATACATATATTAATACGTGAATATAATCAAATCCAAGTATGATTGACCTCTCAGAAAGCAGGCAGGAAGGTTCTAATTAATGGTGCTCCATCTAATCTTAGTGTCCAATTATAAACAATAGAAGAAGATCAAGACTTTTGATTGCAGGAATTATACTTAGTTAGATAAAATTAGAGAAAAGAATGTTATAAACTTTTGATTTGTTGTCTTGAAAGACAAGTTACAACTAAACAACTTGAGAGAAACTTTCTGGCACCAACACTTCTTATGAGAACGGTTGCACCATATCAGGATTGTACTCAATGTCATGACGTGCTACTAGCAATTACAGTACTGAAATCAAAATATAAGGAAGAACTAATACTTTCCCTTTACATCCATAAGTAGAGTGGAAGTGACACTTCAGAAACTCAATATCAGGGCTAACTTGCCATGAAACATTTTATGCAACATTCAAAAACCTGTGCTACAAAATCATATTGTGAATATGACTCAATGATACTAACATAATGCATAGTATCCCAACAACAGTTGCCTTCATCAAGAGATGAATGTTAACAATACAGAAATACATCGAGTGACTGCCCACAGGCCATTTATTTTGGGAGACAAGCATGCTTAAAAAGTATTTTCCCTGCATGGCATGGCGTATGCTATGATCTGGTGAATAATTAGAAAAGTATTTCCAAGCTGATACTTCAATTGGTTATTCTTATGCAACTTACTTCCGGGAAGCATCTACAGCAATATCACTGTAACATCCACTCTCATTAGGTTGAGAATTCTCCAGATTCACTTTGTCTACGTCAGAAGTCCTCAGCTCCAAATTAGTGGAAACATTACTCCCTGCGAGTTATATAATTAATGCAACGAAAGCATCATCATCCTTGAAAAGTAAGATAATAGATATACTGATGTCTTATCATATATTAGACTTTATCATTCTTGGCGAAAAAACTTCTCAACAAAAGAAAAATCATTCTTAGTGAAACAAATAGTTAAACCTAGTGCCATTTTTGTTTTAACTACTACTTGGACTTTTTCCATTGCTTTTAGAACAAATATGGGAACAGGAAACCCGGATAAACCAAAAAAAAAAAAAACATTATTGGGAAATACCCTTGTCTGAAATCATACTGGGTGCACAACCAATTGTCATTGAAGATGCCTCAAATGCAATATTCATTGCCTTTTCCACCCCTATTTGTGTTGTTTCGCCCTCTGCAATATGGTTGAGGCCATTCCCAGGTTGTGCCCTCTGTATACATTTCTTCGCGGAAAGAACTCTAACAGCAGAGTTTCCTACAGATAAACTCAACTTCAACAACTTGAACAAGTTAAAATAATGGCTCATGTGCATAGACAAGCTTAGTAAGCCGGAGACCTGCATCCATTTGCTTATTGTAAAAAGCAAAAGGGAACTGACATCCACTCAAATGAATATCTATCTATCTCATCAGTTGTTGAACGATGTAATTGATAATTTTGTAATACCTGAACATTTTACTTGTTAGATCTAGATCTATAAATTAAATACTAAATACTTGTTAGATCAAAATCTGAAATTTATGTCTTATGAGATTAGATTTACGGATTTAGATTTAATTCCATGCTTCGTTTAGATTATCAAGATTACATAATGAAATGATAAGAATGACATACCCGAATCCATAACGACGAGATGAATATGATCCGGAAAATGGTCTTCCACAAGCTCACACTTCTCTCTTACTTGATGTCTCTCAAATATGGGATTGAAGACTAGAGGAAAAATTAAGTGTGGCCTTGGGGACCAATCCCATGTTATATAGGCAACTTAACTAGAGACCCATTAACTCTAGTCAGGTTCTCTATTATTGGTACAACACATTACAAAGTTCATACGTTATAAGATGTTAATTAGGATCAACTATATTGGATCACTTAATTATCCTAATTAGAATAGAAGTCCAAATATAATTGTGAATTATTTGTAAGCCCATATTAAGTTATTAATAATAATAACCCAACAATCTCCCATTTGGGCTACAAATTGATACCGAAGACAATTATATTTGTTAACTGTAGGTGCGCACAAAATTACTTTCTATTCTTAAAATATCTTCCAAATCAATCTGGTCCATCTCCTATACCAACATGAGACCAAAGCGACCTTTGTTACATTTCATCATAACTCGATCCATCAATGATCACCATACCAAATATATTCAATGACATAGATCAAGTATGGATGTGTGGCTGAAAATTACATGCAATGTGATCTCAGACATGTCTATTTCCAATTGGTCCTTAACTTTATTCTGTAGTGAGATCAAACCTTAGTCTTTCAAACTTTATGCCAAACCGCAATTGAAAGATAATACATTCAGAGTAATAACTAACAGTAAAACTATCAACTTTATTCTGCAGAAAAGCTAAACATACAGTGTCAAGAAAAGAACTGAAGATATACAGAGACTCCCACTAAAACTGCATACCATCAAATAACACAACACCCATATGAGCAGTATGCTCATGAAAGACCTTGGGTGGTAAACCTTTAGTAAGTGGATCTGCAAGCATGGAGTTTGTCCCTATATGTTCAATTGACACTAACTTACTCTGAACTCGTTCCTTAACAACTAGAAACTTAATGTCTATATGCTTAGACTTTGACGAGCTTCTGTTGTTGTTGGAATATAGAACTGCCGATAGATTGTCACAATATAATTTAAGTGGTCTTTCAATACCATCTACAATACGTAGTCCAGTGACAAAATTTCGCAGCCATATCGCATGATTAGTTGCCTCATAACATGCTATGAATTCTGCTGCCATAGTGGAATGAGCTATAAGTGACTGCTTAGCACTCCTCTAGGAAATAGCACCTCCAGATAACATGTAAACATAGCCAGAAGTAGATCTTTTAGAATCTTGGCAACCCGCAAGTTCCGAGTCAGAAAACCCAATAATCTCCAAATTATCTGACTTTCGATAGGTGAGCATGTAATCTTTTGTTCTCTTTAAGTACCTCATAACCCTTTTGACTGCTTTCCAATGATCCATCCCAGGGTTACTTAAGTATCTTCCTACCATACCAACAATGTACGCTAAATCCGGACGCGTACATACTTGTGTATACATAAGACTCCCTACAGCCGATGCATAGGGAACCTTTTGCATATCTTTTCTTTCAATTTCATTCTTGGGGCATTGGTTGAGACTAAACTTGTCTCCTTTAGCAACGGGAGTATTTCCTTGTGCACAATCTATCATGCCAAATCTAGCAAGTACCTTATTGATATAACTCTTTTGTGATAACCCAAGGACACCCCGAGAGCGATCTCGATGTATCTTAATTCCTAATACAAAAGAGGCGTCACCAAGATTTTTCATTTCAAAATGCTTAGTTAGAAATTTCTTGGTTTTGTGCATTAAGCCTATATCGCTGCTAACCAGTAGTATGTCATCGACATAGAGTACTAGGAAGATAAATTTACTCCCACTGAACTTGTGATATACACAGTCATCAACAACATTAACCTCAAAACCATACGAGACAATGACTTGATGAAACTTGTGATACTATTGACGAGAAGCTTGCTTGAGACCGTAGATGGACTTCTTGAGTTTGCAAACCATAAACTTTGAGTCATCTAATACAAAGTTTTCTGGTTGCACCATGTATATGGTTTCCTCAATGTCACCATTGAGAAAAGCCGTCTTAACGTCCATCTGATGTAGCTCTAAATCAAAATGAGCCACAAGTGCCATTATCGTTCTAAAAGAGTCTTTTGTAGAAACTGGAGAAAAAGTCTCTTTATAGTCAATGCCTTCCTTTTGAGTGTAGCCCTTAGCAACTAGACGTGCCTTATATCTTTCAATGTTGCCCTTTGAATCCCTCTTGGTTTTAAATATCCATTTACAACCAATGGGCTTCGCACGTTCAGGCAAATTGACGAGATCCCAAACGTCATTATCCTTTATGGACTTCATTTCCTCATTCATGGCATCAATCCACCTTTGACAATTAGCACTTTGTTTGACTTGTTGGAAGTTGATTGGATCATCTTCCATTGTTCCTATGTCAAACTCATGCTCTTGAAGAAATACAATGTAATCACTTGAAATCGCACTTCTTCTTTCTCTAGTGGATCGCCTAAGTGGCACTTCCTCTTGAGGTTGTTGAGTTTGTTCTTCTGGAGCAACACCTTAATTTTGAGTAGGAAGGTTTATAGGGATATCCTCATTGTTGTCTTGAATTGTGTCTTGAACAATGTCAGTAGACTGATCACTGTCAATAACAATGTTTGGAAAATGAATAGATTCCTCTTCAAAGACAACATTCCTAACTTTATCTTCCCCCTCAAACACAACATCCTCAAGAAATCTTGCATTTCCCGTTTCGAAAAATGACTTAGTTGAAGGATTATAAAACTTAAAACCCCTTGACCGTTCAGCATACCCAACAAAATAGCAGCTAATTGTTCTTGAGTCCAGTTTCTTTTCATGTGGCCTATAAGGCCTCGCCTCAGCTGGACAACCCCAAATGTGCAAATGCTTTATGCTAGGCTTCTTGCCTAACCATAGTTCATAAGGAGTTTTAGCTACTGCTTTACTAGGCCTAACCATAGTTCATAAGGAGTTTTAGCTACTGCTTTACTAGGTACTCTGTTCAGTGTATATACTACAGTCTTTAGTGCCTCTCCCCAGATTGATTCTGGTAATGAAGAATGACTAATCATACTTCTTACCATATCCTTAAGAGTCCTGTTTCGTCTTTCAGCAACACCATTCATGCTAGGTGAACCCGGCATTGTGTATTGTGGGACGATTCCATATTCTTCTAGGAATTTGGCAAAAGGCCCTAGACGTTGTTCACCTGATCCATCATATCTGCCATAGTATTCACCACCACGGTCAGATTTGACGACTTTAATCTTCTTGCCTAGTTGATTTTCAACTTCGGCTTTGAAGGCCTTAAAAACGTCCAAGGATTGTGACTTCTCATGTATTAAGTATAAGTATTTGTAACAAGAATAATCGTCTATAAAAGTGATAAAATACTGTTGACCATTCCAAGAAGCCGTAGGGAATGGACCACAAATATTAGTATGAATCAATTGTAAGATACTAGAACTTCTCTTGGCACTTAACTTTCTGTTGTTTGTCTGTTTCCCTTTAATACAATCAACACACACATTATGGTCTGTGTAATCAAGGGGTTCAAGTATTCCGTCTGACACAAGTCTTTTAATTCTCCTTTCAGAAATGTGACCTAAATGCTTGTGCCATAATGTGGCGGAATTCTCATTTGTTAATTTGCGTTTTGTACCTTTTGAACTTATTTGCAAGGATTCATTAAATGAAGCAATGGTATTGAACATATATAGTTTATCAATTAAGGAGCCAGTTGCAACTAGAGTAGAATTGAGGAAAAGACTAACTTTATTGTTTCCAAATGAACAAGAATAACCATATTTGTCCAAAACAGAAACAGAAACCAAATTTCGTCTAAATGACGGTACAATATAAGTCTCTCTCAATTCAACATAATGACCAGTCTCAAAAGATAATCTAAAAGTCCCAATGGCTTCAACCGGAACTGCTTTGCCATCGCCCACATAGATGAATCTTTCAGCATCATTTGGCGGTCGGCTCCACAGGCATCCCTGCATAGACATACTTGTGTGAGTAGTAGCACCTGAATCTACCCCCCAAGTATTGCTAGGTACAGAAGCTAAATTAACTTCAGAACAAACCAAAGTGAGAAGCATACCTTTCTTTACACGCCATGTGGCGTACTTGGAACAATCCTTCTTCACATGCCCAGGTTTCTTGCAAAAGTAACAGGTAAATTCTGGATCCTGATTCTTTTGAAGTTTGTTGGGTTGTGATGTTCTCACTGTAGCTTCTTTACCTTTATTCCTTTTTTGCTTATTGTCCTTTGAGGTAGTTGCAATATGAGCACTTTCGATATTTTTATCTCGCTCAATCTATCCTCTTCTTGCACACAGTGGGAAATGAGCTCATTGAGAGTCCATTTATCCTTTTGAGTGTTATAACTTACAATAAATTGTCCATAGTGTGCAGGAAGGGATATAAGTACCAAATGCACGAGCAAGTCATCAGACAGCTCTAACTTTAGTGCCTTAAGTTTTGAAGCGATATTAAACATCTCCATAATGTACTCCCTTATGTTTTCTTTTCCTTTATACCTCATCTGGACAAGGTCAGTTAAAAGCTTGCTTGTCTCAGCCTTTTCGTTCTTTGCAAAACGTTTTTCAATTTCTTGAAGGAAACCTTTAGCAGTTACCTCATCAGGCATACCGCCCCTGAATGCATCTGGAACGCTGCGCTTTAGCATCATTAGACTAATGCGATTGGAACGATCCCACTTCTCAAAGTTCTCTTTTTCCTCAGTGGAACTTGACTCCGTAAGAGAAGCAGGTTGTTCTTTTCTTAATGCATAATCTAAATCCATGCAGCCGAGAACCAACTGAACGTTCTCTTTCTAGTTCTAAAAGTTTGTGCCGTTAAGCATAGGGATTGAGTTTATGTTGGCAGTAACATTAGCAGCAGTGGCAGTAACTAAATCCAAATAGAGAACAAATAAATAACATAAGCTCACAAATAAAATTTTTGTCAAGACACATATACAAGTTAAAATCAAATAAACATGTAAATGCAAGACATAATTTTTCATACAACTGTAGTGATGGGCCCATTAAATAAGATACCTAGCACAACATCAATGACCTTCCTTTGGGCCGATCATTAACTTGTAAGTGGTACTCTCCATGTAGAAATCAAATGTTGATAATAAATCCGGTCAAACAATAGCTTTCCTTTGGGCCGACGTGTTGTCCACATAGAAATTTTATAATTATCACATATTTATTTTCATAACTGTTTGCTATTTGGCCAATCAATAACCTTCATTTGGGCCGATCATTGATTGCATAAACAACAAACACACACATCTTATTATCTCAAACTAAACCAATTTACGCAAAAGAGGTTACTTTGGCAACATTAAGCTTCAATCAATTTATTTTTAGATAAAAGACGCAAGTCCAAAATTTGAAATCAATTATCAAATCTCATTTTGCACATTAGTCCATTTAGCATGCCTCACATACAAAATAACTAAATAAACATATATGCAACAACATGAACTTGGTGGATCATGGACTCAGTGGTTGATCAAATCCGAGCTATATAAATTGGATCAATCACAAAACCTAGCCAAACACTTCAAAAATCTTCAACACCTCCAAGTTCATCACCTCCTTGATTGATCTTGTACCGCTTGCAAGGTATATTATATAATTATTACATCATATGTCTCACTACAAATCACACTCTTGCAAGAAATATAAAAATGAGACTTATGTCTCAATTACAAACTAAATGAATGGAAAAAAAATTATTACAATCATTCAACCATTCGTCTATAAGTCCATGATCCATCCAAACATCCATAATGTCAAGTTATAATTAAAACAATTAACTTGCATAAAAGACATAATGGTAGAAAAATAAAATTAAAGTCTTAATTTTCTGTTGCAACTAAATATCTACATGTATATTTGTTGGTCCAACTTAAACATTAGTATAAGTGTAGTGTTGCTGGTCAGATGCTCTAATTTCGCTGAGAAGGTCGTGTGTTCAAATCACAGTAGAGGCTTATGTTGGATTTTATTTTCCTTAATTTTCTGTTGGAACCAAAAAACTTTGTTTATAAATTTAGTGGTCCAATTTTGACACAAGGAAGGGCCTAGTCCAGCTGGATAAGAGTTTCTTTATTAGGCAGAAGGTCTCGTGTTCGAACCATGCTATTACCTGCATTGTGTAAGTTATTATTTTAGTCTTTAGTTTCAAAATTAAAATGAAAAGAACTATCACACAGTTGGGGTCCGAACGTAAGACCTCAAGATCAATTTACAAGGTTCTACCCGATGTGACTGCTTTAGCTATTGCTATTAAAAACGCAAGCTTAATAATATAAACCCTTTGATTTCAAGTCATAGAAAAACAACAATTCCAGACTAGCAAGAATCGAACCCATGACCTCAAGACAAAATGCATGCTGTTAACCACTAGACCGACAAGGCATATTTGTATCAAATTCAATCGAATATAATAATATAACAATTGACAGTCAAAACAGTACATTCGAGTTTTATGCATCAATCATGTATAGATCTAAAAATCATAAATCATAAACTTCATAGATCTAAGATCTAAAACCATTCTCAAACCAAATCAATCATGTGATCAAGATTAATGAAGATCTAAATAGATCATACATATAATTATTTATCAAATCCTAAAATCATATGGATCTAAACATACAATCATGTATATTTGTGATATAATCATAAGATCTACATTAATCATAATTAGATCTACATAATCAATCCTAATAATCTAATACGAAGGTGGCTCTGATACCACTTGTTAGATCTAGATCTATAAATTAAATACTAAATACTTGTTAGATCTAAATCTGAAATTTATGTCTTATGAGATTAGATCTACGGATCTAGATTTAATTTCATGCTTCGTTTAGATTATCAAGATTACATAATGAAATGATAAGAATGACTTACCCGAATCCATGATGACGAGATGAATATGATCCGGGAAATGGTCTTCCACAAGCTCACACTTCTCTCTTACTTGATGTCTCTCAAATATGGGATTGAAGACTAGAGGAAAAATTAAGTGTGGCCTTGGGGACCAATCCCATGTTATATAGGCAACTTAACTAAAGACCCATTAACTCTAGTTAGGTTCTCTATTATTGGTACAACACATTACAAAGTCCATACGTTATAAGATGTTAATTAGGATCAACTATATTGGATCACTTAATTATCCTAATTAGAATAGAAGTCCAAATATAATTGTGAATGATTTGTAAGCCTATATTAAGTTATTAATAATAATAACCCAACATTACTTTCTCGCCAGAACAAATAATTTAGAAGAGGAATTCTAGGTTTAACAGAAGTGTTGACGGATGTAGTTTTAGGCATTACAGGAGTAGAGTTGCAAGTATTGTTCCCAGCGGATCCAGATATCTTACTTCTAGAACGTAGCTGTAAAGCTTCTTCAACATGAATACACTTTGTCAGCCCAGTTTGAACCTTATCTCCCAGTCAACAAAACACTTCCTTAAAATGTTTCTGGAAAAATTACCAGGATCCGCAGACTGCTCAGAATCATTCTGCACTGTATCAGATGTTCTGAAAATTGACACCCTAGGCAAGTCTCCCCTTGGAATAGATGCGGGTAAAATTGCTTCTTTTCCACCAAGTTCAAATGATTCACAACACCAATTTGGTGGGGGCTCCACGCAGTAGATTTCCATGCTATAGCTGAATAATAGAGGAGAAAACAATAAGGCATGTTAAACAAGATCAGAAAGATTACTTCTTCATGCTAGTCTTTGCAATTTCGCAGTTTTTTTCTATTATTGAGGGGGGCAGCATTATCCTCTGGTAGAAATTAGGAAAAGTGAAGAGGCCTACTGAAGAAAGCTTTTAATTAAGTCTAGAAAATCCAGCACTTCACATCCTTCTCTGCTTCTATAAATTGTGAGCTGAGAGAAGTGGTTGAAAATTCGTGGAATTCAATAAGAAGAAGAGGATTTTTTTTTGTCAATTTCCCATATGAACACACGGAATGAGAATTTTTCTTGAAGAAAAAGTGTCACGATATTGACCAATACTTCCCCTTGGTTTTCAATCTATATTGATCAAACTTTTTCATAAAAAGTGATCTATATTTGATAGTATTGGAACCAGTAGAACTAGAAAGAAGCCATTTCAAGCAAGATAATATCTTCAAGCAATTACTATGATAAATTTCATAAAAAATGTAGGGACGATTTGCCAAAAGGCAACCATAAATAGGCCTATTCACCCACCGTTCACATATTGATGTGTGATTACATATACATACACACACATAGAGGTAAAGAGAAGGGGTGGGAGGTAGAGAGTGTGTCACGCCCACACCTCGACCCATTCCTAGGACAAAGCCGGAACATGATGTGTACTAGATAGATAAACTTGTACAGTCGTCAATTCATAACCTAAACATTTACAATTTCCGCAAGTAACTTCAAGAGAGGTGCCCAAAACTAACGGCACCTCAACCTTCATTAACTTGTTTCATATATACAAGGCCTAGTATTACCCATCAAAGCATGTTACAAATCTTCAAAGCCTTCTAAGCCCCAAAAGAATAAGACAGTAGTGAGATTATAACCCAACGTCCAAAAGAATAGTACAATACTTGAAGTTGTTCAATTTAACTTAATTCATAACGTCCAAAAATTCATCAATGCAAGCAAGCAGAATCAGAACAGGCAGAAGTTCGACTCGTCACACAAGTAAGCCTCGCCTTCGGCTTGAGTTGCTTGTGTCACGCCTCCAAATTTAAAAGAAAAAATTCAGGGACATGATCACTACGAACCTAGAAAGATAAATCTTCCTAAGCCCGCGAGGCACTAAATCTCAAATAATCTATTAAATCCTGAGAATAAATAGCCAGAAATATTAGGCTTTAATTACATACTAGGAACTCCAAAATAAATAAATACTAAAATACAACAAATATGATTAACTATTCTAATCTCTTTCAACTTCTCACAAACTTCTAGGTCACTAAACCCCGAACTGAATTTGTCATCTGCAAAATAAGAAAGAGAAAGGGCTGAGTGAAACAAAGCTCAGTAAGTAGAATTTACCCCAAGAAATGGTGAAGCTCAAGAACAAAAAATAACGAAGGTCGATAAACTCAATCACAACAGCAACAGGTCGAGAACAAGATTTTCAAGCACTAACAAAACATATACAAAGTTGTGGCTGGTTAGCAGTGCGCACAGAATTCACAATTCAATACACAGTCAATAACGGATGACAGCTTATTAACTCCCAACCGTCTAAGATTCGATACACAACTTGTATAGTTTGTAGGGCTTGAATCAGTGATGACTCATAACATAGTTTTCGGAAGAATCGATACAACAAACTGAAAGAAAATTTTGAACAAGGAGTCGAGTAGCGATAACTTGAATAATTATTGCAGATAAACAAATAGGGTAGACAAAGAAAATGATAAATTCTACTTACCTCGATTACGAAATTATAAAGCCATAATTCTGAAAATTAAAAATAGGTTCTTCAAATCCCAATCCCTAAAATCAGAATGCACAAATCAAATAATTAATTCCCAACCTCATACCACGCGTGCTAACACCTCATATTTGAACTCTAATCATATAGCCTATGTAATATAATAATTCTAGTATAAAGTCAACTCAAAAAAACAAAATATTTAACTCTCACAAAATTTACCTCAATCACCAAACGAAAACTTTTAACCATGCCAGAACTTCCAATGGGCTTTGCGGATTGACCAAACAATACCTGATACCAAAATCTAAAGAATACTGCTATAGTTTGCCAAGACTTATAGTAACTACATTAGAACCTCTTTAAATTAATACTCGATAAATTAATAATCTCTTTTAATTAATAAAAATATCCGGTCCTGACTTGGGACCAGTGTAAAAAGTTGATAAATTTGATAAAATTATAAAATAATACATTTAAAAAAATTTTCTCTGTATTTTATTAATTCAAATATTTCATAAATTAATAATTAGCTAAAAAGTACATAATAAATTGATTATGAGATTTTCTTAAAATATGAATCAAGAGTAGCTTGTCTTTTGTTGAACTTCAAATTTAGTGGAATCTCATATTTAATTATTTAAAGAGGAAAAATTGAGATAATCTTACAAGGATTAGGATACAAGATTAGAGAAATTAGTTCTCATCCTAATCCTACAAGGACTTGGATATGAAATTAGAAAAAAAAATTTCCTAATCTTACTAAATTAAATTTTATCTTTTTAAATTGGACCCAAAAAAAAATCATAGTTATAATATGTTTACTATAAAACCAAAAAAATAAAAAAATATATCTATTAATTAATAGTTATTAATTTATCGATAAATTAATATCTTATTAAATTAATAGAATTTGATGGTCCCAACACTATTAATTTAAAGAAGTTCTACTGTAGTAGATAAACTTTTTTTTTCCTCCTCCGTTGCTTTTCTCTATCTCCTGTATAATTTTTTTTTTTTTTTTTGCTACTAACAGACCCTGCCTACGGGTTTTATAAATAAGTAAGCAGTAGTAACACAAACCACGTTCGCCATCTTTTCCATGTAAGTAGATAACGTAGCCACAAATTATTTTGACCAAGCTTTTAGGCTTCAAATCACACAAAATCAGCAACTAAATTCTATTATTATCTCATAACTCATATTAATCCACTCCAATAACTGATTCCTATAAATTAGTCCCATTAATTTATATTACCTAATATATATCAAAATTGGTCATAAAATAATTCGTTCCCATAAATCATCCATTAATATTTTATTATCATCCCATAATAATATAATCAAAGATGTATTATTATAAAATAGAGAAAGTCAAAGCCTAAAATTTTGGGGGTGTTACAGCTGGCTCAGGCTTAGCCTCACCTAAAAGATTGTCATGAAAACGGGTAAGCTACACTTAGCTCAGCGAGGGTTAAGAGGAACGGGGATTTTCACAAGCATTTTCAACATTTGGAAAACCCTTTTCGAAAACATGTCATGCATGAATTGCAAATAAGTACAAGAAATAATGAACAAGTAATAACACGAAGCTTTACCCTCCGAGTTCCTCAAGGGACCAAGCAAATGTAAATTTACCATATAACAAATGATACAGTTTTATTTGCAATTGCTGGAGATGGCCGGCCTTGATTCCGTCCTCATCCATTTTTCCCCAACTCCAAACATTAGGTGATATCCGGATATCCACCGGGGACCATAGTAGTCGAGACCGACTGGTAGCCAGATGCTACCTAGGAGAAACAAACGCTACCATACCTATAATTGTGGTTGCAACTGTCGCACCCGCAGTTGTTACTTATAAACATAACATAAGCAATATGATAAAAGGGAGGGTAACAAAGTAGGTTGCTCTTCCCGACCACATATAGCAAGTAAACATTTTAAGATTTCAATCATGTCCAAGTAGGTTTCCACCAAAAAGTTATGCACAATCATGCTACTGCGAGATGTTCATGTTAATTCGATGCTCATGGCTAGGTTCTAGTGTCGTGTATTACATGAGTCAAAAGCTAACATATATGTTCAATGCCTTCCAAACAAGAGTTCTAGAATGTTCATGAGATAAGCTAGAAGCAATAGAGCAAAGTGTGTCAAGAAAGGGGCAAAAGGGGCTAAGTATGCAAGGAAAAACTAGGCAAGTCGGTTGAGTAGCCGGTTGAGTTACTAGACCAGCTTAGTCAACCGGCTTGGTCAGTAAATGTCAGTCGAGTAGTCGGTCGATTTTAGTCGACCGGCTTGGTCAGTGAATGTCGGTCAAGTAGTCGGTCGAGTCTAGTCGATCGGCTTAGTCGATCGGCTTTGACAGCTCGAAACGCAAATTGTGCAAATTTGCTCTTCAACTTATTGTCTTGCTTATAGCTTTTCCCTAGCTTCAAATTCCTACTTCCAAGTCTCAGCCTCCTAATAAACATCCATTATAGCATCATTTAGCCACATTACAACACATTTGAACTCAACAACACAATTTACATCAAGAACTAGCAACACACAACAATATTCCTCAACTAGAGATTAATGCAAGATTTGTGTTCTAGAATTTCAACCTTAACCTTCCTACCTCTAAGTCAAGTGCACTACTCATCTCCAAGCATTATGAGAGTCAACTTAAGCATGAGTAAACAAGAGATAACAAGTTATAAGATTTAAAGACATCAACCATACAATACAAGTTCAAGATGCTTCAAATAAGCTCAAATGCATGGCATACGTTCATATATTCACTAAATCACACTCAATACACACAAATATTCACCAAGCATGCTTAATATGGCTTTGAAAACCATTAAAGAAAACAACCCTCACCTTTAAATTGGTACAATTACAAGATCAAGGTGGTAGGTGTTAGAGATATGCTCTAATGATATATATTTGGATGACATATATTGGGACATTTTGACATTAACTTATACATTACGACATCTATGTCTATATGTGTGTTTTCATATTGACATGATTAGTCCATTGATATTCTCATTCTTTATGTATATGAATGAGTCCCTAGTATTTTCATTAGAGGAATGTATTCTAAAAGAGTTTAGAATACGTTGGCGTATTTCCCTAATATGATAAATACTTAAAGTATTCATAGTCCTTAGATTATTTGATCGGAACTTCAATAATCTATTACGGACTATCACTTGTGTTGTTACATTTGATTAACATAGGGATGTTTATGATAAAGGATGGTGAGACACGTGCCATAATAGCATAGGGATGCGATTAATAAAAATGTGGTGACTATTAGTTGAATATATCACTGAATGTGACGTGAATAACACACTACAAAAAACAAGTTGTTTTGTGACAGTCATTAATCGTCACAATTTCGTCACAAACAAGTAAATATGACAAATTTGTGACGAAATACCTGTTGTCGCCAAACATGGCGGCGCAAAATTGTTTTTCGTCACATTTTTGTGACCTTATGACTAATTTGTGACGATATCAGAGATGGACGTGTTCATCACAAATTCGTGACAAATACGACTAATATGCCACGGTATGTGGTTGAGGCCATTTCATGGCAAACTCGTGCCAAATTATTTGTCGTAGTTTCGTGGCTAAGTTGACAAAAAAACGTGGCAGATAAACGTTGATTTTCCTGGCCGAATGTTGTCACAAATTCGTGGCTAATTTTTTTCGTCACAAATGCGTGACTAATTATTTCGTCACAAATTCGTGGCTAATTGTTTCGTCACAAATTCGTGGCTAAGTTTTTCGTCACAAATTCGTGGCTGATTGTTTCGTCACAAATTCGTGGCTGATTGTTTCGTCACAAATTCGTGGCTAAGTTTTTCATCACAAATTCGTCCTAAATTGTTTTTTGATTCCTTTTGTCACAAATTTGTGGCAATTTTCAAACCCTTTATTCTAATGTTATTTGTAACATCTTGTTTGTCCTGCTAAATTACAAAACAACATCCACAATTGAATCTCAAGCAATTTCTAAAGGCAAGCCCATAATTGACTCTCAAGTAGTTGCGCAACATACACATCCACTAAAAAGAAACATAATTTCATATCAAAGTAGATAAGAATACATAATAATCACCATTCAACAAAATTATCTTCTTCAAACATACATTCCAAATGAAATACCAAATTTACATCTATTATAATATCATATAACTTGTTTTGTCCTGCTATAATAAGCTCCAAAAGAGAATTGATGTGCAAAAAGTTTTCAACATCCTCCATTGTGGCACACCATCATTGTATCGAAGACAGTCCATATTTAAGCCTACTATTCTCACCATCTTCAGACATGTCATGTCTTATATCTGCAAACAAGAAAAATAACCAAACCTAAAGCTTAATACTCAACCAAAACAACTCAATACATAAAAATGAAAAGCGAAAACAAATTATAATTTTCACTTGTGATTATATTAAACCAAAAGTGCACCAAATTGGCCTAAATTTTTGCAATGCAAGAAAGATCATAACATAATCGAAAGTATAAACAAGTAAAAAAAAAAGTGAAAATGATCAATATATTTGTTTAAAACGTAATAATTACATAATATACTTGAACCCACTTACTTGTTAAGGTTCCTAATAAAATATAAAAGTCATACTATGACCCTATAGATCTTATTGGGCATCACCGTCTTGTGTTCTGAGGGAGTTTGAGATTGATCCTAATGCGGTTGAGTCGGATGGGGCAACAATTAGGTTAACTGAGCGATCTGTTGCTGAAGCCTTTGAAATTGCTCATTTGACTGTTCGGTCAGTTCAGCCCTTAGTTCTGATGTTGCCCTATAGACAGCTGCTTGAAAGTCTTGTTGTGTGATTCGATTAGCAAAAATCTGGGCATTGTGCGCGGACCCTCCTATGGTTTGCAATCCTAAACCATACAATCGTCCTCCTCTAGCCGATCCGCCTTCCGCCTGGTAAAACAATGCATCATGGTCGATAGGCGGTGCAGTCAGATCTCCTTGCAATGCTGCTATGGCCTGCTCGACCAATTCTTGGTACTTGGCCTGCAGTTAATACGTAATTATTATTATTTTACTTTAATGCTAATTATTAATTATATGGAATAAGTTCAAATAAATATATGACATACCATGGTTTCTTCAGCCCTGAGTATGGACCTTCGGCGCCTTTTCTATGAACTTTCTCAAACACATCTGCCTTCGTCACTGATTCCTCCGATTTTGAATCCTATAATAGCATTAATCAAATAACAATTACTAAGTTAAATTTTTAACTATCATATAGTACTATAGTTTAAATAATTAGTTTAACACTTACCAATCTTCTCTTGACCTCGTGAAACGGGATACAATCAGTATAATGTAGAGACGACCTACTCTTTCTGTTCTTTTTGTTTGTCTCAGACCTTTTCCTTCATGCATCTGTGTTCCAGTGCTCACATAGTCCCTGCCATATGTTGTCACTCAACCAACTGGGCTTAATATCTTTCTTTTTTTCTGTTTCACAACCCTTATAGAAGAGGCCCCGTAATCGAGCATTAATGTTTTTAAAAAATAATCGGCGAATGACTGGTTCATCATAGGGGTACCATTTGTACAATCTCTATAGCCATATATTAAGTATTAGTAATATAACTTACATATATTGACACAGTATATGTAACTAAAATATATATGTGTGAAATTAATTTCATATCCTTAAGTATTACCTGAAAAGCGAAGAACCATCTCTTTGACATCAACTGGGATCACACCCACTCTAGTCCAAGGCTTGTTGAACCTGGCAGATAATATAATGGTGATCTCTCGTGCTACCCCAGCCGATATCCATTTGCAATTAGTAAAAGATAAACTATACAAACAATTGTAACGGAAAAACAAATAAACAAAATAATGTACATATTATATAAAAGTATAGTTAAAGTTCTCATACCCGCCTGCATATATCATCATGTGTGTACACTTATCAATTTGCCACATGGTGTACGCCTCCAAAGATAGGAATCCATACTGTTGCCAAACCTCTAAATGTACTCCCGCAACCCATTGCTGGGCAGCATGTAAAGACTCTGGGTGGTCAGTAGGAGGTGTGGAACCTACCATGGGCGAGTCATCAGAGTTGACGTGCAACTCATCTAAGTGTTGTGGAAAGCCAGTGGATGAAGTAGATGCCGGAGATTGATCATCTGCGGGTAAAATGGTCGGTCTACCAGTTTGTGAAATCAACTCTTGACTACTCGATATTGAAGTGGATGAAGTAGACGTTCGCCCAGCATCAGAGGATGAATGGGATACACGTGCACCACCTGGACGTGGAATAGAGCGTTGTAATATCCCAGGAGGCACATATCGTCTAGCCGTACCTTTACTTTTATCTTTACCTGAAGACATGTCTGTTTTGGACAAAAACCAACTACCGTTAAACAATGTAGATCTACAATGCAATTTGAATACATTCCAGTCATATTGTTTGCAAATTAGTATAAATACATTGAACTAATCCATTAAATGTAATTAACACTAATCATTATCTGTCGTCATCTTCATGTTCATCTTAATCTTCATCTTCATATTCATTTTCGTCTTCGTCTTCATCTTCGTCTTCGTCTTCATCTTCATCTCCATGTCCATGTCCATCTCCATCTCTATCTCCATCTTCATCTTCACCTTCAACTTGTTCTTGTTGATATTGTAACTCATTCAATTCGACTTCCAATACCTCAATATTTTCAATTGATTCATGAACACGTTGAGGCAACTCTCTATCATCTAGTAGTACTACAGGCACATCCATTACATCTTACTGAAAAGGTATTTCGTCTTCTATTTCATACTCATTTGGGGGCACATCATAGTAATTTCTCGGTCTGATTTTGCATACAACCCACCAGTCTGCACGATCTCTCTTAGGACCAGGGTATTTGCAGTAATACACTTGATGTGCTTGTTCTACTAACACAAATGGCTCATCTTTTGGAAATCTCCTATTCACATTGACCTCGACAATTCTATACTTAGGATATTCCTTAACACCTCTGTCCTTTTGCATATCATACCATTTGCACATAAAAAGAACAACTCTTGTATGTTTCTGTGTTGGATTATGGTACTCCAATTCAACCATGTCATTCAACATTCCATAATAGTCACCGTACTCGGTAGTACTATCATATGTCCCTTTGACGAACACTTCACTATTCTTTGTGGATTTCGAAGACCCGTATTCTAGGGTGTCAAATCGGTATCCATTAACCAAGTAGCTTGACCACATGCGAACTCTCCTAGTTGGCCACATAGAAAGACATTTTACCCGATCATCGACACCATTAGTGGAGATGAACTGCAAAACATAAAATTTACCACAAGTTAAAGAGTTGAGTGCTACTTCAATAAAAATTACCATTAATTGGATGTGTACTTACATGGTCATATAACCATTTTGGAAAAGGATTATCAATCTTATTTTGAAGTTGTGTTGCCGTTAATGATGGATAATTTCGGGAAAGATATTCCTCAAACTTCCTGTGAACAATATATGGAGCTCATATTAGAGATGTATTGGTGTATAAAATATGTACAAAATGTCATCAACTTACCTGATATAAGGGTGAACCTCTTGGTAATTCATTAGTACATATAGGTGTACTGCATAAAACTCTTGATCGTCCAACATTCGGTACTTTTCTTTTCCCATTGGACGACCCGGGTAAGTAAATATAGATAAGCATCCATCAGGGTAGTCCACATTGCTATATTGGTCATTTCGACCAACATTTCTTGTTTTAGTTCCCACATGAGATTCGAAATAATATGAACAAAAGGTTGTTGTTTCGAGGGAAAGATAGGCTTCACATATAGATCCCTCAACCCTTACTTTATTCTTTACTGTCTTTTTCAAACGATGTAAGAACCTGCATGAGTATTAGTCTTCACACATAAGTACTTTTTAATGCAAGTGTTAGCATACAAATTTGGGAAAAAGATGGATTACCTTTCGAAAGGATACATCCACCGATATTGTACAAGACCACCACATATTTCTCCATACACCAAGTGCACTGGCAAGTGCTCTATCGAATCGAAGAAGGCAGGGGTAAGATCTTTTCCAGGTTGCAAAGAGTCACAACAATATTTTCTTGTATCCTTTCTAGATCTTCTCTATGAACAGATGTACAACATATATCTTTGAAGAACAAACTTAGTTCTGTAAAAGCTTCCCAAACATGTTTAGGAAATACTTCACGTAAAGCTATAGGGAGAAATCTCTCCATAAAGACATGACAATCATGACTCTTCATATGTGATAACTTCAAATCTTTCATGTCAACACACCTTGATAAATTGGGTGCATATCCATCAGGGAGTCGTAAGTCCTTAACCCAATCTAGAATTGTTTTTTTCTCAGCCACAGATAATGTATAGACACCCATATTCAGTTCGTAACCACCACCCGCTTTGCTCTGAACACATAATTCAGGACGGTCACAAGAGTTTGAAACATCCATTCTCGCTTTGAGATTATCTTTTGTCTTACCCTTGACGTCCATGACAGTGTTGAACACATTATCAAAGACATTTTTCTCAATATGCATCACATCTAAATTATGACGCACAAGATGTGAACACCAATAGGGCAAGTCCCAAAAAATGCTTCTTTTTGTCCAATTATGCGAATCCCCAAAGCCAGGTATCTTGTTTCTTGGCAATTTGCTTCTTGGCAATTCATTTGCTGTAGGAAAGTATTTTACACATTCCCAAATTTCTTCACCGTTTAATATGGGAGGATGACTAGAAGTTTATACTCTACCCTTAATAAAATTCTTCTTGTCTCGCCGTAACGTACTACTCGGTGGTAAAAAAAACGATGGCAATCAAAGAAGCAATTTTTTCTACTTGCAGTCAATTGGAAAGCCTTTGAATGTTTCATGCAATATAGACACGACAACCTCGCATGTGTACTCCAACCAGATAACATACCATATGCCAGAAAGTCATTTATTATCCACAATAAAACCCCCCTTAATTAAAAATTAGTTTTTGTGGACACATCATAACAAGGTGCCCCTACTTCCCATAAATATTTCAATTCTTTGATTAGGGGCTCTAAGTATATATCAATATTCTTACCAGGATTTTTCGGCCCTGGAATAAGAAGAGTTAAGAACATGATAGGGTTCTTCATACACATCCATGGTGGTAAATTGTATGGTGTCATAATCACCGACCAACAAGAATAAAGTTTAGAATTTGAGTTGTATGGATTAAATCCATCTGAGCATAGCCCAAGATGAATATTTCTTGGCTCGGCAGCAAAATTAGGATAAACTCTATCAAAATGTTTCCATGCCTCAGCGTCAGACGGGTGACATATCTTACCATCTTCGACTTAGTGTTTCTTATGCCACTGCATATGTTCAGCTGTAACGTTTGACATGTATAACCTTTGCAACCTCGGAGTTAGCGAAAAATATCGCAACTTCTTTTGAGCTATAAGCTTACCCAGTCTTGATGTCTTGTAACATGGCTCACAACAATAGGGACAAGAGTCCAGGGCACTTCTATCCTTGTAAAACAATGTACATCCATTTTTGCAGACGTCTATCTTTTCATATCCGAATCCTAAAGGCCTCATTTCCTGTTTGAAGTTGTAAAAATTTTCTGGTAAATTATGAGTCTTTGGCAACGCTTCCCTCATTGTCTCGATCATTCTATTGAAGCATTGTTCACTCATATTTTCTTCAGACTTAATATTCGTGAAACGCGACACAGCAGACAAATGAGTTAGAGTCTCACAACCATCCCACAATGGTTCATCAGCAGCTTTCAAAAGATTAAAAAAATGTGATGCTTCTGTATTAGGTGGTTCATATGATTGGTCATGATCCATAACGAACTCTGGACTAGCAACATCAAATACCATTTTCCTATAGGTATTTCATTCGTTAAACCCAGGGTAATTATAATTATGAGTAACGTTCTGCTGAGATGTATTACCACAATTATGAATCTGCTCCCCATCTGAAGTCCATTCATAATAATGCGGTATAAAACCCCGCTGATAAAGATGAACCTTTACTTCGTCAGGATCCAAAAACTTTCGATTTTTGCATTTTGCACATGGACATCTTATCTTATCACCGTCCATGAAATGTTGTTGACTACTAGCAAATGAAACAAATTCACATACACCTCTAATGAACCTATTACTAAGCTGCCCGTTGAGTTCTAAACGTGATTCATCCATTCACGATTGAAATCCATTTGGTTAAGTACTGTATGGTAGCAAACATTTAGAATATGGATTACATACTTATGAATTGCACTAATTTGATCAGTTAAAGAATTTTTTCATTGATCAAAATAGAATTAACAAGTGATAAATTGCAGAAAATTCCAAACAGTTGGCTAATGCTAACCCGAGTAGAAGTTCAGATCATACAACCAAGGAAATGGATCATAATAAGAAGTTAATAAGAGGACAATACCCCAATGCTAGATTCTCAAAAGTCTCAACAGCAATCGAAGGAAGATCTTTCCCAACACTATGATCCACAACAACTCTGCAAAAAGATAGGAAAAATTTTTAAGGCCTATTTATTGTCAAGATCAATTTCGTTCAATTTCTAGAAATAAATGGTTGCATGAAGTTTTTACATAAAGAGGTATTGCGAAATGAATGGTTGCATGAAATTTTTACAAAGTAAAGAAAACTACAATTTGTTTGTTTCCAACTTGACCTAAAAATCAAGTTTTAATCTATCCCGAACAATTGAATCTCCAAGCATTAAGTCTACAAGGTCTTGCAAGCACTGCATACCATCTAGTTACACCTAGCATGTAGAAAAGAAAAGAGGGTGAACAACCACGTGCTCAGTGAGGGAGGGGAACATTAATCCGGGGAGTTTTTCGAAATTAGACAATTACTAATGTACTTCAAATTAACACATAACCCAAGTAATCATTCAAATAATCAAACATTGATAGGGGAAAACAATAGCACATATGGAATGATTAACTTAGTGGGCTAATGAATAAAGAATAAATAACTCACTCATACTATATCAGTCATTATTCATGAACATAGAATTTGGGTATTGGAACATATAAGCAACTTGCATATTGTAAAAGTCATGCTTAGTACCAAAGGACATTTGTTCTAGTGTAACAATATGTGTATGCTTTTTTTTAAATTAATTTATTTAATTTTTCTATTCTTTTCTCTATTTTTGTATTGTATGTATTAGGGATAAATAAAGGAGAGAAAAGTGGAGGTGTAATAAAAGGTACAATCTCTCATTTTGTGCTATTAACTTGTTTCTTTGTTTTATGATTGTTAAGTATGCAGATTATTAGTAGCATTATATAATAAACCAACTAAGTTAATAGCTATAATATTTATTAGATGTTAATGTTACTTTTGGTTGTATTTGGCAGCTAGGGAGAACTAAGAGAGCTCTTCTAATTCAACTCCATAAATAGAGGTATTTTAGAGTGGTTATGCTTCTTTGGTGATTGTCTGAATTCTTCAACACCAAAGGGTATCTCATAGGTAAAATAGCGTGGTGCACAAAAAAATTCGTTACAATTCGTAGTACTAGTTCACATACGTCAAGTGAGATCTAAACAATTTATGGAGATAAGGTTTATTTGTTACAATTTCTTGAGCCATACCGCCACATAGTACTCTACTGCAGACTAAAAATCTTATTGGGAACATAAAATCCAGCTTCAACAACATAAAAAAAAAGAAGCAAAACAGAAAAAATTATATATTGGTATCTACAATAAATCCAATCTTTTCAAGCTTAAACAATAAAAATTTCAAATGGGTGTATATAATCCAACTTCAACAATATATAAAAAAAAGTAAAAAAAAAATTATATACTTATAATCTGCATAAAATCCAAATGGGTAAATGTAATAAGCTTCAAGAACACTAAAAAAAAGAAAAATACTTACCCTTCTTTAAAGTATGTCGGTGGCCATTAGACTGAACTTGTTTCCTTCTCACTTCTCCTTGTTGCACATCAACAACATTGCAACACTTAAAACTTAGAGAGAAAGAATATCATTACAATCTAATAAATGCAAATCTCGTATACCTTCCAGCCTCAAGTGAATGTTCAACTAACTAATTTAAAACAAAAAATCAGAAAAATGAGGAATGAAGGATACCCATCGCTTTTAGGAACTCAGATGTATGTTTTATTGTCTTTTACCCTCAAGTCTTGGACGAATATATCCTAAAATCACTCAGCTTTATAGCCTTTCATGAAGCTGAACCATTGGCCAGCACTTCACAAATAGAATAATCGTCTCTCTCCTCTCATATAACCTCATTCTTTTTCAATTTTATTCCCTTTTAGATAGTGATGAAATGCTTATGCTTTAGTTTGGACTAGGTTGCACATGCGAGCAATTCAATAGATGTTTTAGTAGCTAAAGGCATGGGAAAGCTAACATGACAATGATAAACTAGAGTAGAACTAAAAGAAATAACAAATCCATGAAGAAAAGAAGTAACAAACTAATTCAGATTGCATCTCACTAACTATTTTGGGCATTTAGTATAAGGAAAAGCTCCGCCAAATTCTAATTTTTTCTTTCATTTCCTTTCCATTGCGAGATCTTTAATCATACAATTTTTTTTGGGTCTAATTTTCCTTGTCCATACAACAAAAAGATTCTTCAATGGATCATAAATGAATAATAGATGTTTACAAGATATGCCGCCAAATGAAACATTGATCTGTGAGTTGGATAAGATTCTAAATTAATACATTTTTTATTTTTTCTTGCAAATAGCACAAGTTAACCACAAAAAGGTAACAAAATCATCATTTAGGTCAAACTCCTCAAATAAAGACAACTGAGTACGAACCTCACAACACATGAAAACTCTTTATAGAACACCAATATTCTTGGCCGAAATCTGAAAGTAAGAACCAAAAAAGATTGCATTAGAATGGGAAAAAGGAATTAGAGCTTGCAAAAAATTTATACAATTAATATATAGGAAAAAAAGTGAACATTGATTTTACTAGTTTACTCTTTCTTGGATTTGGATTCTCCATTAAATTATAACATTTCGATGTTGATCTTTATAAATGTACAATAAAGTTTACAACTTTTTTCTAATTTGGTGCATCTTCTTCTTTAATGGATGATGTTGACAATTGATTGAGATAGAGGCAATATTAAAAGAAGAGATTAAATCAAGAAACAGAGCTTAGAGGAGGACTAGACATGTTTAGTATGCATTATAATCAAAGTTAAACAATGCCTTGCATTTATCTAAAGATTATTTGAATCCAATGAAAATGTTTATATGTGTAAACCTTTTCGTCATCTTGCTTTCTTAATTATCAATATGCGAAGAGTGGAAAAATAGTGTATCCCAAGGAGTGGGGAAAAAAGGGAAAAAAATAGAGAGAGATCCATTACGTTATTTACTTTTTAAATATATTAAGGTGAGATGTGTTTTTGTCTTCCTTCTACTCCAAATACCTGCAAAGAAAACCAGAAAGACTAAATGAATTTATACGTTGTCTAAAACAAGTACAAGGATAACAATGATTAAAGCTGACCACACTAATGATGTTAATAGTGTTCAAGATTTTGTAAATAGCTTATAAAGATAGGTTTTGGTTTTTGGGTTGCACCCCCTTAGTGCTCTTTAATGAATTGTTGACGTTCAAAAATAATGAGGTATTGACAGTTTTAGAACCATAATAAAAGTCCACCTCTGACATTTAGAGACAACTCAACAAGAAAGGCATTGAAAATTGTGCATAAGTAATTGCAAATGGATTAACATGATTTCAGGAAAGTACCTAATTATACAGTATCTATTAAGTATCTAGTGGAACAAGTTTTCTACATTAATGTTATCCTTATTCAGCAATTGCTTTTCATCTCCATGATTCACTCTACTAAGAGAAGAAGAAATTAGTTTAAGCCGCCACAATGAAATTGAGATTTTCGCAATTGAACTAAGTGGTCAACTCTAAACTTAGAAGATGAGGCAATTAGACTGCAGGCAATATAACTAAGAAATCAATCAGGCACTTAGAATCCATCTGATGCTTTGTTGATCAAATTGTCTCTGCGATTGTTGTCATCATATAGTGAATATAGAAAGGAGAAAAGGTTTTTAAATAGGAAATAACAATATAAAAGATAAATGGTAAATAACTTCAATTGGTATTAAATGAACCCCAATTTTTAGGCTTTTCAAATTCAACACATGGCAAACTAAGAAATCAACAAATGAGAGATAGACGGAGAAGTGATTTCTAAAACCTGTAAAAGGAAAACTATCATCAGTCATAGGTCATTAACAAAATATAAGAAATTAGACAGCTATCCTCTACCTATTTTGTGAACACTTGATAAGTGTTACCTAATTATCAGAAGAAATGGAAGGAAACAAAGGGATAATAGTCATTAAATTATCTTGTCTGGATAAGGAAAAGAAAAGAAGGAAAACAACTCTTGGATTCAATTTTATACCCATCAATTTACTACTAAACATATCTAGATTCTCAAAATTCATTTAATAAGTAAAATGTAAAGAGATTTATTGTTGTGGCACCAAGGGCGCATCCATATTTAGAAAGGAGAATGCAACTCAGAAATCATAAAAGGGTTACATTAACAAAGTGTGTCAACTTCATCAATATACTCTTCTTTAACCACAAAATGAAAAGGTTTAGGCAACTGTACTTCAAGCTGCACATATCAGGCTGTGTGGAGCAACATTTGAAAATTCGAGCTTTCACTAGCAATCCTGGCTCAATGTAATGCCAAAAGACAAGTTCCAATTGAGCTAGGCATTATCCAATGCAAGCCTGGCAGGGATGAATTTTAAAATTATGGACAAGGCTTAAAAATAATAAAGTTTCAATATCCTTCTTATTCTGTATTCTTTCTTTAATCCCTTAAGTCTATTCAATGTCTAAATACCAAAATTTTTTCCCCTTCATATCTTTTTCCCCTATTCGCCCAATCCACACACAATCCAAGTGACTTGGGACCTATATTTTGGCAAAAGACTTTCTTTTCGATACAGCAAATCGATCTTCTATGAGTCTTATTCCCTATCAGTATCCTACGATTTCGATTAGCAGTATAGGTTACTAATGTAGCAGTTAACTTTTTACATAGTAATCCCACCCATAATGTCCTTTTAAATCTAACACCAATGTGTATCCCTATACTACTAACATGTTCAGCATCCGAAAATTCTCACGTAATTGATTCCATCACATTATGACATGAACTTTCGGCTAATTGGGAAAAAAAACTTATAGAAAGTCCGTCATTGTCCAATGCAAGAAAGTAGGCAGATTTTGCAACGTTCACTAAAACATAACATACATATGCTCAATATCATCGGGTAACAAAGAGAAATAAATGAATACATAAATAATATAGTCCATGAATGAATGAACATATGCTCAACATAACTGAGTAACAAAGAGAAACAAGAATAAATAAATGCATAAATAATCTTGGCAAAATTAAACAAGGAAACTTAGATGTAGCAGACTACAAACACTTACCCGCTCGCTTCAGCAATTTCTCTGGATATCTTCATCTTCTTGGTTGTCCCCTTATATAGGTCTTCAAGGCTACAAGGTAACGTTTGCTCTATCGAAGGTACTTTCCGTGGAGCTGATTTCTACTTGATCGTTGGCCCCACGACAATAATACACCAATTTTTTTCTATTCTTTTACCTCAAGCAGATTTGGAGTAATGTTTATGACTTTATCTGCTGCTTGGCTCCTTGAATCTCAATGAATGATAACTGTACAGAAGAACAACCGATACACCATCTTTTCAGGAGAACAAATTTATATATAACAAACAATTTTTTTTTCTATTCTTTTACCTCAAGCAGATTTGAAATTGTTACCACTGGGTTTCAGATTTAGGCTGACGGACAAGGAGCAAAATCAACGGCAAAATCGACGGCAAAATCGTTATAGAAGTGGCAGTGGTGCGAGGTGGTGGTGGTGTGAGGCGACGGTGAGTGTCTGTGTGTGTGAATATTTGTGTGGCTGGTGAAAATGGGATGGGTGAAAAAGGAAGCTCAGTTAATTGGCCCTTTTTTTGGACAAAAGAAAAAACAAAATTGGTCCTTCTTTTTTCTATGTAATTTTTTTAATTAAATAAACAAGTGTCAAATTTGTGACAAAATATTTAAATTGGTCATAAACGAGTAGCTGATGGTGACGTAAATGCAACGAATGGATCTGGTTGATTCATATCATCACAGTTTGGTTGATTCATATCTTCACAGTTTCATCATAAAAATAGCGTCAAAATTACGGCAAAATTTTGTTGTCATCACAAAATCGTAGCTTATTGCCACGAAATTGCGATGATTGGTCTTAATGTTTTTTGTGACACAATTTCATCATAGACGGGGCGTCAAATGTGCGACAAAAGTGTTATTCCATATTTTAAATTCCTATCATCACAATTTCGTCATAAACAATGCGTTAAATTTGCGACAAAAGTTATTTGTCATCACAAATTCGTAGCCATTTGTCACGAAACTGTGACGAACTAATCACCTTGCAAATTTTATCATAAGTTCGTCATAACTTTGGCATCAAATTTGCGACACTTTTATTTTCCCACTTGGTAAATTGTCTTTCGTGGCCAAATTGTCATCGTTTGTGACAAATTTGTGTCGTCAAGTAATGATCGTCACAAATTCGTCACAAATTTACATGACTTTGGATTAATAATCTGTTATCCGTTGCGATTGTGAATAAAATCCTTAAACTTGAGACATTACCGCTGTCATATGTATTGGGGTTTGATTCTAGCATTTGGATGATACTTGTCTTGACAAACGGGATGAGATAAGGCCTTTCGCAGTTTCATTTGTCCAGTATAGTGATTGACAGGTAGTGGTCAAGATAGGATCCATTAACCTCCGGCGTGAGGCGATGTCCTATGCGATCTAAACTTGGTTGTTTAATGAGGAAATCCTTGGCCAAGGTATGAATGATGAAAATGGGTTTTTCCATGTGTCATCTCTCATTACATCACTTAGATTTATGCATAGTATCGAGTTTATGAACTTAACCGTGTCATGGTTCTTACTCGACCGTGATGAATTAATGGAAAGATTGGATTGCACAATAATCGGCAACCATAAATAGATTCACTTGAATAAGACTCCATTGCTTTATAAATTGTCTTGATACATTAGTAGCTAGAACGTCACTCAAGAACTCTGAGGGTATTTTGAGAATGACGGGAGACATTCTCTAAACAAATCGATTAGCGCGATTAACATTGAAAGTGTTTAACGTTTCTTCAGTGCTATATAACAGTGAATCTAGAAAGTCACACACACAATAGAGCATGGTGAATGGTTTTTATATTGAGCTTGATTTAGTTTCTCTTGAATTGTTAAAGTGTTAACATTTGCATTTAGTTTCCACTTGAATTGTTAAAGTTTTAACAATAGTATTATGTTTCTCTTGAATTGTTAAGGAGTTAACAGTGGTGTAATTGACCTTTAAAAGTTATTGGGGGCCAATATGTAATTATTATTAAGTGTTGGGACTAATGTGAAAATATGAAAATGTTATTTTCATAATTTCAACTAATGGTGATTAGGTTGAATATTTAAATACCTTAGTGGAAAAATACGACACAATATATATATACATAAGATGTATATATATATATGTATAAATATATTCATTGTCTTATAAGATAGAGACAATACACAAAAACACAACCTTAATTCAAGGAGTGTTGTCTTCTTTCTCTTCAACCTGTAGAGACAAGATAATATCAAGAAGAAAAGTTGTCTTCTTTGCCTTGAAGACTCCACACGTTGGAGACAACAAAGATGTGTAGAGTTGTCTTCTTCTTGTTTTTGCTAAGCCTCCATGGCTGAAATGAACAAGAGAAAAAACGCAGCAATGAATAAGTCTTCTCTTCTTCATTATCTTCATCATACATGACTGAAAAATGAAGCAAAATGAGAAGAAGATGTATTCTCTTCTTCTTCATAAAAATGCAGCCACGAACAAGGGAGAAGATGGAAATGGTTTTGCTCTATTCTTCACAAACAAGCTCATAAATCTTCCATGGTTATCTAGCACAAATCAGCCATGAAGATGGAGAAGCCATTCTTTGCTCGTGTTGACCGACTAGAGCTCTTGTGCTTTCAAGGGGTGGTGTCTTCCATCAAGTGAGCAAAATTTCAGATATATGGCTTCCATGAGTTGTTACAAGAGGTATCCTCTTCTTCTACCTCTTGTCAATATATATATTTGCTATATATATGTTTAGCATATGTTAATCACATGATATCACGATTAGAGTTTCATATAAATATTATGCTTTGAATTCTAGAAATTTTTGAATGTCATATTTCGCTTCCGTTTGATTCTTAGCTAGATAATGTTCATAGCTCTACATATAAATGATCCTTCAGTAGGATGTAAAGAAAAGCTCAAAAATGGCTTGCAGTGGCTTAAAAAGTCTTCTTTTCTTCCTTCTTCTTCTTTCTTCTTCCTTTCTTCTTCTTTTTCTCTCCCTCTTTGATCGTGTATGTGGTGTGTGTATGAGTGTGTTTGTGTGTTTTGAGTGGGCAAGAATAGTATAATGGTAGGTAGACAAAAATCTAATTTGGCCAAATGACCACCTTGCCCTCCAATTAGATGATGTATTGCTAGTTTGCCCTTTTAGTTGAATGGTAACTAAATAGTTACTAGTCTTGACTTATTAGAGCATAATAAATGCCTACAACACGTAAAACACCCTAACGCACGTAATTGAACACATTTGCACGTAAAATGAGAAAAATGTACGTTAAATGATATTAATGCTAATTAATTGATACTAATGCATATGAAATGATATGAATGCATTATGAATAATATAATTATGGATAAACTCTTGTGCCAGGCCTTACAGATTGAAAGATCTTACAGATGATCTCGAGCACATTTACATTTGTAACAAGTAATAATTGCGTCCAATGCACCAATATCACCACAAACATTACAACAACCACCCTTAAAATTAGGAACAATGACAACAAAAATTCTAGAAGTAAGAACATATGTCTTATTCTTCTATTTCAATACTACCAACGAATCATATGCGGACTTTTCGCAATAACCAATATGTAACCGAACAAATCCTATCACCCATGCATATATGATGCTCAGAAAGACTACGTAAGCGGCCAATCTCAAAACTCTTGTGCTCTTGATAGTTTGAAACAATCAGAATAGATATTACAAATAAGATTTCTCACAGTTCAAATTAGGTCTAATGAACAAGTTCTAATTTACATTCTAAGAAGTATGAGGCACAGACGAAAATCCAAGCACAAATTAGGTCGAACAATGGATTTCTAATTCACATTCAAGAAGTACGAGTAGTAGACAAAATCTAAGCATATAAATTAGGGAATACAACCACAGACAACTTATATGATATCATGGGAATAAAAATCTTTTCCATTTTGAATAGAATAGTGCACAAACTATATGATAAACAAAAATAAAACAACCCCATAATGTAGATACAAGAAAATAATGAGCCATTGGCTTATGCTCTTAGATTGAATGAAAATATAAAAAGACTAATTTTGTCAATAATATTCATGCCAACAATATTTTAAAGAATGAATAAGAATTAAAAAGCGACAAACAATAAATTTTAAAATAGATACGTAACGAGACAAATAATATCCTCATTGTCCTCCAATGTTGGATGGGATTTAAAATGAATAGTTAACTTTATTGAAGAAACAATCAAATTCATAGTAGTAATATGAAGAAACGACTGCCTCAACATTTTCCCCCTAATGCAGAAATTTCAACATAATACATAATTTTACTACTCTTTGAAGTCATAACTCACAAGACTTACAAACTCACCAGCAACAGTAGCCTTACTTCGCACCGATTGACTACAAGGCCAATGATTTCTCAAACCAAGAAACACATAAATTTACCCAAGTACACAATTTGTACCCATAGCCGAGCCCACCTAGTGGGATAAGTCTTGTTTGGTTTACAAAAATTGAATGCAATTTTTACATATTCATTAAATATAATCACATCTCATGGATAATTTCAAAAGAAGTCTACTGCACAAGCCCTTGCCTTTCCATGTGGATATGGAATTTGCAATTTTCCCAATTTAGATATAGCCCATTTCCAAAGAAGAGAAAGTGCTTGCGACTTTAGAGAGGGTGATTAATATGTGATGCCTCAAGCTCAAGAGCCAGGCTTGCAGTAGCAAGTATAGTATTGTAGGCTTAATAATAATTACTTGAGCTACAAATTTACTCATCCAAAAAATCATTTATTAATTACTCACACTTAACATGTTTTCCACCGAAATAGAATATTATATAATAGTCCACCCGGGTTCCATATATCTCTTCAATCACGCAAGAATTATCCGTAAATTGCCTTGTCTATGATAAAAGTCTAGGAGTTCCAATAATAAACCATCCAAAATTAAGAAAATTGTTTAGGGGTCTTTAGGTCCAATAAGGTCTTGGTCTTGAAAAGTTAGCGCCTATCTTCACGCTTCCTTGCACGCGAGTAGTACTCACCGCATTGGTCCTGAAGAGTCAGCGTCTGTCTTCACGCTCCCTTGCACGCGAGTAGCACCTGCCCCTATCCACCTTCAGTCATCGCGAGTCGTGCGGATACTCTAGCCCTACTATTCCTTGCCATGTGGCTGCGTCCTAAGTGGTAATTACTTCAATGTCAGTTGAAACGACGCCTTGGGATGGCTCATCTTCCTTTTACTCTTCTTTCCCTTTTTGTCATATGTTGATACCAACCACTTCTATTCCTTCATTGCTTAACAAGTCCTTGCTTTCCTCCGTCATCCACAGTTTTGTCCACATCACTACTGGTGAGTGTTTCTTCCCTTCCATTGATTATGGCCACATCACGACCTCCTTTAGGATCTTACAACCCTTTGTCGTTAATAGACGATGATGAAATTCCCCATATCTGTCGTTGCTACCTACTTTCTGATAGCGTCGTCTGTCCACCCTCTGGCGAGGAACGTACTGACAGCCATAACTCGCAGTGGGTATGCATCTACCCCAAGTTTTTTGAGAATGGACTGCGTCTCTCTCTTCTTGGTCTAGTTCAACAAGTGTATCGACACTTTCGCATCTCTCCAGGGCAACTCATGCCCAATTTGTGTTGCCTTTTATTGTCCCTGGAGGTGCTTACAGACAAGCATGGGTTGGAGTTTGAACTTGCCGACCTACTCGATTCTTACCATCTGAAGAACCGTCCCTTCTTAGAGCCAGGCCGATACTCTCTCTCCCTTCACGCTGGGTGTCGGCACCTGGTCCCTGACTTGACTTCTAGGAATAAGTTGTAGAAGGAATCCTACTTTTTTGTCCCAGCCAACGCTGTTCTTTGAATTACTGCGGATATTCCCACTGAGTAGTGAGTGTTTGGTATGTCATTTTGCTTTCCTTTACGTTGCCAAGTTAACACATTTAAATACCCTACTATGCAGATCCGAAGATCGAGTTCCCGGTGACCGATCCTAGAAACATTTTCAGACAACGTGTGGAGCGAATATTGGCGATTGACACAACTGAGCATCGTTGGAAGCAACTCTTTAGTCTTGACATGCTAGTAACTTGCCGACTGTAGGTCTCGGCTGCGGATTTGTACAGTAAGAAAATATATCTGCACCTTTTAAAAAAAAAACCAAATCCGTATTTTGATTCCGTTAGGAGATTCTATGGACGAAGGGGTGTCGGCATCGATTTCTTTGGAGGAGATTCTTTGAAGGCATCGTTTGGTCTTTCGCACTAACCCGATGTATTGCCTAACCCCAGATGCCGAAGGTGCCAGAGAACGAAGCACACAACACAAGCCTAGAAGCGACGTCGTTCGGGTGCGGCTGTACAACCTCCTACAAGTTCCATATTCGATTGTTCTGGGAAAGATACCGTAGATGTCGCTGACTCTGATTCTGGGGCGGACACCCCTGTTGAGGAGATGGATGTCCATGTCGACGCTCCTATTTTTTAGGATTCCCCTATCTAGGGAACACCTGTTCCTGATATCGCCGCTACCGTGAATACATCTGTTTTGGGATCGGACGAGGATTTAGGTGATGAACTGCCACAGCCTCCACTAGATGTTGTGCATACTCGTGAATCTGTCGAGGAACTTTTGCCTTCAAGGGCCAACTGCGGGACCCAAGCCCCAACTTCTAATGGTAAAGCTAACCTTTCGGTGCCTTTGAATCCAATGCCACCGGTCTTACCGAGCCTGCAACCCAATCCCCTCATCGCTAAGTTCTTCCTACTGAACCCTTGAGGGGGTGTCTGAAGACCAGGTGCCTCAGTCGGACTCTACTTCAGTTGGGAGCTCGAGGTCTGCTATTGTTTTTGAGGCTACCTTTTGTTTCCCTCGAGACACCAATTTCTTTCGCAACCTCGGGTGAATCGTTTGTTCTTTAGAGACCATGAGGTTCCCTACCGATGCTGAATTCCTTGAGAATCATAGGGGATATCGTTTTGACATGGCTACCAGTGCTGCGGTTGAGGTAAGCTAAGTTGTTTTCTCTTAGATATTTTATTCTCATATTCCCGCTAAGTTGTATTAGCTGATCATTGTAGAACATAGCCATATAGAACCTGGCACGGCATCGTCTCAAGGTGCTAGAACAGGATTTGGGGTAAGCAGCGTTGGAGGGGGAGAGGCTTAAACTCGAAGCTCAGCAGTTTTTCGATGCTTATGCGGCTGGCAGTCGGCGCTATCTGAAGCAAATATTACCCGCGATGCTGCAGAGAGAGCCAGGGATGAAGCTATTGATGTCGCAGCCTCGGCCGAATAGGCTACGGCTGAGGTTTTTTTGAAGGCGTGCAAAGCAATAGGCGAGCGTGACGAAGCTCTTTGCAACGTCCAGCTTATGAGCACCGCAAAGTTTGAGATAGAAGCGCGTTATGCTCGACTGGTTAGTGAGTATGGGGATCTGGTGGTGGAATGTGCTAGATGGCATTCCGAATGAATGGAATTCCTTGACCAACTACGAGGCAAAAACCAAGAGATGAATACTTTGAAGAATGAGCTTCGTACCTCCCGCAGCCGTTCCCAAATCCTTGAGAGCAAGGTCGTCACTTTAGAGAAGCGTTGTGAAGATATTCGTGATGAAAATACCTTGGTCACTCGGGTCCAATGTTATAAGGAACGCGCTGTTGGGTTATCCGCGTATTGGGACGTTGGGATAATAAGTCAATTGCTAGAAGACTTGAGCGCAAAGCTGGTTGCTGAAAGAGCTCGAGCCTCTGAGACCGTGGATATTTCAGATGACGAGGCTCCATCTGCCATTATGCCTTATCAGTCTGACCCAGAAGCTATGGAGATTCCTTCTGTTGCCTTGTCTTTTAGAGATGTTTAGGTTTCGGGCTCATGCCCCAAATTGTAGTATTGATCTGATGCCTCTTTTGTAATCACTTTTTAGAATTCTAATGAAGTCTATTTGAAAAGTTGTTGACATCCTGTTTTTTTTTGCTTAGCCGCAACTCCTGTAGGGTCAGGTTTTTGTTTAGCTGCGTTCCCTGTGGGGTGCTTCGGGCTTTTACTTAGCCGGGACCCTTGTGGGGTACTTCAGGCTTTTACTTAGCCGCAACCCCTGTGGGTTGCTTCAGGCTTTTGTTGTAACATCCCGGACTTAGCATGTAGCGAATAATACTTATTTGCATGTCTATGTGTTTGTTTTAAGTGAAAGTGTATAATTATATGATTATTAATAATTACTTGCATATATTTCTTAGTGTAATTTTCTTAATTCTTGAGAAAAAAAAGTATAAATTGTGTTAATTAATTTATATGACATAAATAACACGCTATTTTATTGCTTATATTATTTGAAACTATTTTTTTATATTTAGTTGTTTAGTTTTCAACTAATTGAAAATGAGCTCGAGCCTGGGGCAAATTTTAAAATATTTTATTTAATTTTTCTGACTTTAGATTTGACTTAGGTGATATATTTATAGTATTCGTTCATTGAAATCAATGATGCATTGCATGTCAGGAGCATAGAATTGGGGTAATTAGTGTATCGTTATGAATAGTAACATGTAGGAATTATTATGGGCCATTATATGAATTCATTAGCTTTGGACTTCTATCTTTTAGCTAAACTAACTCAAGTAGACCCAAATCCAACTAAATAAAACCCAACCCATCTATATAATTATATCTATCTATAATATATCTTACCTACAAAAACAAAGACAAAAAGAAAAACAAAAAGGGCCATCGGGTAAGGGAAGCAAAGGAAGAGAAAATAAATACTATTTAGGGTTTGAGATATTGGAGCTATTTTGGAGCTATTTTAAGGTGTTTGGGTGCAATCAAAGCCACTTTCTTGCATATTCTAGCTAAATTGGTGGAGGATTCATATTATTTGCATTCTATTTGGATTATCTAGCTATATGTATGTATGTTATGTTTTATATAAGTGTTCAAAGATGATGAAAATGCATGTTTAGCTAAAGTATTAGTATGCTAAATGTTGTAATAACTCTCTAGTGCTCATAGAATGAATTCTTGCATGCTATCTTTAGTTGTAGAGTTGTTTTGTTAACTACGTGTAATTGTGTAGTTAGGTGTTTGTTTTATGTCCTAAATGAAGTGTAGGAATGTCATATTTGCTAGGATAGTGTTCATAGTTAGCTCAAATACAAGAAAACATCAAGAGAATTCAAGTGTGCAAAAATGTGAATTTCGGACAGATTTGTGCAGCTGTGGTTCAGAGCGGATTTGAGGTAGCAAATGTTGTCGGAATGAGCTGATTTTTTAACATGATATGCACAAGACCTCGAGGAACAACTTCTCTTTTAAGTGTAAGGTTTAATTCCGTCGTTTAGATGCACGTTTTAAGCCAAAACAGTGGGGTGACTGATTCTCGCGTAGGTTCAGAGCTGGTTGCGCAATGATTTTCTAGAGGTCATAACTTGATGAGTTTAACTCCGAATTGAGATCCGTTTGAGGCTAAACCCATCTACAATTAATGAACTACAAGTATGTGCAACTTCAGAGGTTTTAGAGGTCATTAAAGCTAGTAAAGGAACCTATAAAGTTAAGCAAGTGCAGTCAGAAATTTCAGTTTATATTGTTAAGTGTTAATGTTGTACTAAAGGTTAATTTAAGACGTATAATGGTGGATTATAGGTAGTAAATGCTTGGGAGTAACAATTATTTGTTGGGAGAGAATGCTTAAGTGGAAGAAGTGTTAGATGAATATTAGTTGCATGAATGTGTGCATGTGTAAAATGTAGAATGCATGGAATGTTAAATGAATTACATGTGATTAGTGTGGACAATGTGCATTAAATGTGAGAAACTGATTCTTGATTATGTGTAGTGATTTGCCGTTAGATAATTAAAGAATGTCTTCAAGCTGTGTACATTAAAGAACGTTTTCAAAGCATGTCACCTATCTTTAGTTAATGTGGAGCATGTCTAATGATCTTAGAGCATGATTAATGTTTATAAGCATGAGAGTGGCCTCTTTTGTCACTTCTCGCATATGTGCTATTTCATGTTCATATATTTACATGTTACGTGCTAAAATGCCAATTCACGGAACTAACAAGCTAACAAGTATAACTAGCGTTTCATGGTTGCAATCATCGCATTGGCCCGAATGTGGTGATCATCCACTAGGCGGCAGAGGGCTTGCCAGTGAATGCTAACCCGCCGTGGAGTATTCTTGCATCACATGGACGGGCGTTCCATGTGTCACGACCCCATTTTCTTAATTGTTGAAATGGTCTCTGATACCACAATAATGACAGGCAATTAAAATTTAAACTTACGAATCCTCAAGCGTTCTGGAATCATGATGTCACGAGATTAAGAAGATCACTCTATTAAGGCACAAGACAAATAGCCAAAGCACTATTAACCATAAAATAAAACATCAAACCATATATTACACCAATTCTAGTAACACCCATTACACAAACTCCATCACTAATAGATAATATTACAACCACCAAGTTCAAATTTACAAGACCTGAATTCACTACATTACTTCACACAGGTCCAACTACAACAACTAGGCCCCAAAAGTGTAATGTATCAAATTAATTACATAGTCAAGTGTTCACAAGGTTAATACATTACATCGAATAATTCACATGCCTAACTTACTATGTTACAACAAAAGGTTAACCAAAACGAGCAACTAACTCAAGCTCCAACCCCGGACAACCTGTAATGGTGGAAAATAGGGGTAAGCTAGATCCTCGCATATAGCTCAGTGATGAGGTAAACAAGGAAAGGTTTTTGCAAATGTTTTATCTTTTCATAATCAGTTTGATAAAACATGTCGTGCACACAAGGATATTCGAACGAGAATACAAGATATATAATCAAGATTCCATAACACTAAACAACCTAACTCTTCCAAGATATCATTGGGCTCCGACCCATAGGAGGATCAATGAGTCTTGAAAGAGAAGGGATGGAATCAATTGGTAGGCGAGATATACCAACAAGCCCTACATCTGACTGGAGGTCTCGTTACTACCTCGGTAGGCGAGATATATCGGCGAGCCTGTTGCTGCCCGGAGTTCTCGTTACTACCGCATTCATTAATGGTTGCAACCTAACCGCACATTTACAATTCATACACATATACATTTTACATAAACAAGCAAGTTTAGTCAATCATATAGTATATTCGAGTACATTCTATATTTCGCATCATGTAAACGTGTCAAGCATTTATTATATACTCGCATGGACATACAAGCACCCTTAGTACTAGCACATCACATAATAACAAGGAATAACAAGAACTTGCAAAACTACTACTTAACACCAACACCTACCAATAGTTTACGCTAGATTCACCAAGCAAATCCAATGCTCCTATACTAGCCTAACTTAGGAGGAAAATCTACCTACTTTCCAAAACTCCAATTAACCTGATTTTGGTATAGAATCGAATCTTATCGAATTTATATAACTCTAGAATCAAACGGAACTCAATTCGGAGTCGAAATGAGTGAGATATGGCCACTACAAAAATACTGCACAAAGTTGAAAAACCAAGCCGGACGAGTTACTCACCCGGCTTGTCGACCGGCTAGTCATCTGACTTTTCCAGTGAATTTTGTCAAATGTTGGGCGAGTTTAGTCGACCGACTAGTCGACCGGCTAGTCGACCGGCCTAGGCAAAATACACCCGTAAATTCATATTTTTCTGCCCATTTTCTTGTCACCTTTCTCCTAACCTTCAACCAAGATTCCAACATGCTTAAGATGAATTATTAGGCAACATACATGAGTTCCAAATCAACCAAACATTCTTCCAATCAACAATTATCCATCAAATCTCCCAAAATTTCATAAAAGCTCATGAACACCAAATAACATTCAAGCCCCAAAATGCTAGATTCATGCTACTAATTATTCCATACAAGTTTTACATGCTTAATCACATACAAATCAATAACAAACTCTCCATGCAACCTTACAAGGTCATCAATCACAAGTTGGGCAATTCCTAGATCTACAACACACAAAATACTCAATCTCCACATTCTAACTTAGATATGCAAGCAATAGCAATATTAATACACATATACAATCACAATCATGCTCAAATAGCTTTGAAAATGTTTAAGAAAACAACCCTCATCCAAGGATGCAAGAAAATGCTAGAGTAATATAGTTGAAGGCAAGAGGAAGCTCAAGAGTGGCTTGAAATGGCTGAAATCAACTTTCTTTCTTCCTCTTTCTTCTTCTTTCTTCTTCTTCCTCCTTCTTCTTCTCTCTTTCCCCTCTCCCTATCTTAGGCGTGTATAGGAGTGTGTTTTGTGTGTGTGTGTGCAGAATTTTAGTGTGTGTTGAGTGTGTTGTGTGTGTTTTAGTTGGTAGGAAATATCTAAAGGCCATAATGACCACCTTGCCCTTCAACTAAAGCCATATCTACTAGTTTTCCATTTAGTTCTATTTAAACTTATTCTAGTTAGCTAGTGTGATGTGCTAAAATCTAATTAATTCCTACGACAACTCATTCATCCAACTACACGAAATTGAACTTGAATGCACGTTAAACGAAATATGTGCACGTAAAATGAGGCAAACACACAATAATTAATGTAAATGCATATTAATTGAAATAAATGCATATTAAATGATGCAAAAATATATGAATGCTATAAAATGTATGTAGGCTCTGTACGGACTGGGTACAGGGTCTCACAACCTCCCATCCTTAATAGAATTGCGCCATCGCAATTCCTTTTTCATTCTTAGAATAACTCGATTGCTGAACTCAACCAACTGACAAGAATCTGATTCCATGAAATAGCTAGTCATTACAAATGCATATCTGGTTCCAAGAATTCAAGTGATTGCTGAGGGAGAACACCAATCAAGAAACCCCAATTAGGAACTCTAGGTAGCACCGTATAAGAATCCAGAACATGAATACCATATATGTATAGTGAATTAGAATATCAAATATGGGTATTGAATATCGAAGACCAGATACCTACGAGAATTCCTCGGATAAAAAGAGCGAAATAAGAATACCGAATACTAATACCATATGAAAATACCGAAGAATACCAAATAAGAATTCCGCAACGAGAATGCCTCATAAGGATATTGATGATTAATACCGAAGAAGAATCCCGAACATGACTATCACATAAGTTTATCGAATAAGAATTTCAGATAGTTGTGTCGAATGCCGAAACTGAATATCAAATAAGAGTTCCCATGAGAAAGCCCCTTAAGAATTTCGAGAAAAGAGGCCAAATAAAGGCTCCGAATAAGCACACCAAGAAGAATACTCAATAAGACCAAGAATTCTAAAATAGAGTGCCGATTATGATTGTTGAAGAAGAATACAAAATAAGAAGGTCACGTAGAATCTCTGATATTTGATATTAGTTGCCGAATAAGAATTCCGAATGATGATATCCAACTAAGAGTACTAAATAAGACTCTTAATAGTCAACAGCTTCGCGGTAGGGTGACAATTATATAATCCAATCAACATGAATGCCACAAGACACTTTACAGGTCAATCCATACTCCTATAATTTCATCATTCTTAACAGAAGTAGAATAAGGGCAACAACGACTCTTAACTTCCAGCCGAAATTCCCCATGTTCCAACTTCACATACTACTCGATCACCAACTTAATATCATGCATACACGGACTTCAATTAGGTAAAACAACTTCCTACTTGCATATTAACACGTTACACTCAAGATAATATAAGAAAGGTACCGGTAACTTCGAGGTTAATCAATATTTTAGCTCATAGGTTTATAAATATGGTTTACCTTCAACCATGGCTACTGCCTGCAGTTCGAACACGATTCCTTTGCCATCTAGGACATTCTTTGACTCTATGTTGGTCACTCCCACATCCAAGGCACTTGCTAGACTTTTTCCAACACTGGGCTTCAATGTGCCCTTTTCGGTTGCAATGAGTACACTTGACGATCTGAGAGGTAGTCACACTTGCTGATGTAGCACGAGCTGACTGGGTGGCTGAGGTTTCTTGTTGTGGCCTAGCATCAACTGGTCCTTCTTGACTCTGGCCATGACTTTGAGTGCTTTTACCGGTGGTTGGCCCTTGTGTTTTCCTCCGTTTCGGGCAGTCTTTCTTCTGACCCCTACTCGATTGACCCGACCCTGTCATTTCCTTTTTCTTTCTATTCTCCGCTATTGTTGCAGCAAAAAGGGCCTCACCGTAGGTAGAAAGTTGTACAAGAACCAAGTTGTCTCGAATCTTTAGCCTCAACCCTTGAATAAACCTTCGGATTCTCTTTTCTGTAGTCTATACCATTCCCGGGGCATAATGTGATAGTTGATTGAATCGGGCTTCATACTGCACAACAGTCAGATCCCCTTGTTTGAAAGTCATGAACTCATTCATCTGAAGTTTTCCCTTGATCCCGAGGATTCTTCCAACTATTCTTACTTCACCAAAAAGAGGCACCCCAATATGATATGTACATATGCAATTATGTTACATGAAGAACAAGTATGTATACATGTAATTATATTACATGAAAATCAACTGCAACATAATGCATAATTATTATGTGATGCCACATTGTCACTAAAGTACAAACTAGCATATAGATTTCATATAGACAAGAAGTAATTATAGCATGGAAGTTACATAAAATTCACACAAGCATGTATAACACGTAACTTCATGTAAGAATATCAAACACATAAGCTTATGTAAACATACCTAGACTTCCAAGCATGTTCCTATCCTAGGTCTTCTACCCGCAGACCAAAGGTTCTAAACCCAGACTACGCCTAGCTAACTAGCTAAGCTCTGATACCACTTTGTCACGACCCCATTCTCTTAATTGTTGAAATGGTCTCTGATACCACAAGAATGACAAGGAATTAAAATTTAAGCTTACGAATCCTCAAGAGTTTTGGGATCGTAATGCTACGGGCTAAAGAAATCACTCCTCCTAAGTCCGTTAAGGCACAAGACAAATAGTCTGAGCACTATTAACCATAAAATAGAACATCAAACCATATATTACATTAATTCTAGTAACACCCATTATACAAACTTCATCACTAATAAATAATATTACAACCACCAAGTTCAAATTTACAAGACCTGGATTCACCACGTTACTTACACGGGTCCAACTACAACAACTAGGTCCCAAAAGTGTAATGTATCAAATTAATTACATAGTCAAGTGTTCACAAGGTTAATACATTACATTGAATAATTCACATGCCTAACTTATTCTAATACAACAAAGGTTAACCAAAACGAGCAACTAACTCTAGCTCCAACCCTGGACAACCTGTAATGGTGAAAAAGAGGGGTGAGCTAGATCCTCACATATAGCTCAGTGAGGAGGGAAACAATGAAAGGTTTTATCTTTTCATAGTCAGTTTGATAAAACATGTCATGCACACAAAGATATTCGAACGAGAATACAAGATATATAATCAAGATTCCATAATACTAAACAACCTAACTCTTCCAAGATATCATTGGGTCCCGACCCGTAGGAGGATCAATGAGTCTTGAAAGAGAAGGGATGGAATCAATTGGTAGGCGAGATATACCAAGAAGCGCTACATCTGACTGGAGATCTTGTTACTACCTCTGTAGGCAACATATATCGGCGAACCTGTTGCTGCCCGGACCTCTCGTTACTACCGCATTCATTAATGGTTGCAACCTAACCGCACATTTACAATTCATACACATATACATTTTACATAAACAAGCAAGTTTAGTCAATCATATAGTATATTCGAGTACATTCTATATTTTGCAACATGTAAACGTGTCAAGCATTTATTATATACTTGCATGGACATACAAGTTCCCTTAGTACTAGCACAACACATAATAACAAGGAATAACAAGAACTTGCAAAACTACTACTTAACATCAACACCTACCAATAGTTTACGCTAGATTCACCAAGCAAATCCAATGCTCCTACATTATCCTAACTTAGGAGGCAAATCTACCTACTTTTCCAAACTCCAATTAACCTGATTTTGATATATAATCAAATCTTGTCAAATGTAGATAACTCTAGAATCAAACGGAACTCAATTCGGAGTTGAATTGAGTGAGATATGACCTCTACAAAAACACTGCGCAAAGCTGAAAAACCAAGCCAGACGAGTTACTCGCCCGGCTTGTCGACTGGCTAGTCATCCGGCTTTTCCAGTGAATTTTTTCAAATGTTGGGCGAGTTTAGTCGACCGGCCTGGGCAAAATACACCCGTAAATTCTCATTTTTCTGCCCATTTTCTTGCCACCTTTCTCCCAACCTTCAACCAAGATTCTAGCATACTTAAGATGGATTATTAGGCAACATTCATGAGTTCCAAATCAACCAAACATTCTTCCAATCAACAATTATCCATCAAATCTCCCAAAATTTCATAAAAGCTCATGAACACCAAAATAACATTCTAGCCCCAATATGCTAGATTCATGCTACTAACTCTCCCATACAAATTTTACATGTTTAATCACATACAAAATCAATGACAAGCTCTCCACACAACCTTACAAGGTCACCAATCACAAGTTGGGCAATTCCTAGATCTACAACACAAAATACTCAATCTCCTCATTCAAGCTTAGATATGCAAGCAATAACAATATTAATACACATATACAATCACAATCATACTCAACATGGCTTTGAAAACCTTTAAGAAAACAACCCTCACCTCAAGGATGCAAGAAAATACAAGAGTGGTGTAGTTGAAGGCAAGAGAAAGCTCAAGAGTGGCTTGAAATGGCTGAAATCAACTTTATTTCTTCATATTTCTTCTTCTTCCTCTTTCTTTTTCTCTCCTTCTCCTCTCCCTTTGTTTAGGCGTGTATGGGTGTGTGTTTTGTGTGTGTGTGTGTGCAGAATTTTAGTGTATGTCTGAGTGTGTTGTGTGTATTTTAGTTGGTAGGAAATATCTAAAGGCCACAATGACCACCTTGCCCTTCAACTAAAGCCATATCTACTAGTTTGTCATTTAGTTCTATTTAAACTTATTTACTTAGCTTGTGTGACGTGCTAAAATCTAATTAATGCCTATGACAACGCATTCATCCAAATGCATGAAATTGAACTTGAATGCACGTTAAATGAAATATGTGCACGTAAAATGAGGCAAACACACAATAATTAATGTAAATGCATATTAATTGAAATAAATGCATATTAAATGATGCAAAAATATATGAATGCTATAAAATGTATGTAGGCTCTATACGGACTAGGTACGGGGTCTCACACCATGGGCGTGGGTCGTAGGTTTATGGGTGCACCAAGAGCCCATTGGCGTACAGGGTTTGCCGGCACTAAAGAGAAGAGAAGAGAAGAGAAGAGTTGTAGCCCGCATGGACGGAGTGTTTCATGGGGTTAATACTTGCAGGGACGGAGCGTTCCATGGAGTTCGTGTGCGATATCCTTTTATACGTGTTTAATTCGCGTTTAAAGTTATAATGCTTTCAAGTTTATCATGTAAATGTTACATTCTCGAGTTTTTTTTTAAAATGATTTAGTCTCACGTACCTTTACATATTTAATGATGTTATATGAATATCTTATATGTATTGCACGAAAATGGCTTTCGAAAACGTCCTCGTTTATTCCTTTCTCGCTGAGCATAAGTGTATGCTCACCCTTTTCATCTAACATTTTTCAGATAAGGCAGTGTCTGATTCTCCTGAGTTAGTGCCAGAAGCTCAAGAGTCCTTTAACTATTCTTAGCTTGAGATGGATGTTAGTTAGGGGAAATTATATGAATGTAATTATATTTTATTTTGAGATGTAAATAGCCTTGTTTGTATATGTTGTGGAAAGTTGTAATTAAAGTTAGTTAGATTAGTAGCGTAGTGGTCTGTAAATTGGTTAAATATCTATTTTGGCCATCCTTAATGTCTTGTAGCAGGCTTATGTTGATACTAAAATAAGAAAAATTAGCTGGAACTGTCTTATAAGTTAGAATTTGCACTTAATGTAAATATATTTGGTGGTTGTTGGGTGATGATTATTCTACATTCAGGTGTGGATAGTCCTAGAAATAAGGAAAAACTCTGTCTGTTTTCTCTCATTTTTCATGCCGGGGTTAGGGACAGGTTGAGATTAGTGGAATTAATAGTGGTCCTAATTCCGTGAGGGGTCGGGGCATTATATTTGCTTAGCCGCAACCCCTATGGGGTGCTTCAGGCTTTGACTTAGCCATGACCCCTGTGGGGTGCTTTAGGCTTTGATTTAGCCTCAACCTTTGTGGGATGCTTCAGGCTTTTGCTTAGCCACAACCCCTGTGGGGTGTTTCCGACTTTCACTTAGCCGCAACCCCTGTGGGGTGCTTCAGGCTTTAATTTAGCCACAACCCCTGTGGGCTGCTTAAGGCTTTCATTTAGCCACAACCCCCTTTTGCTTAGTCATAACCCCTGTGGGGTGCTTCAGGCTTTCACTTAGTCGTAACCCTTGTGGGGTGCTTCAGGCTTTGATTAGCCGCAACCCCTGTGAGGTGCTTCAAGCTTTTACTTAGCCACAACCCTTGTAGGGTGCTTCAGGATTTTACTTAGCCGCAATTAAGATTGAGGAGAAACCCCAATCCTTTTTGTTACTAGAAAGGTCCTGACAAGTGAAAGGCCAAAAAAAACTTAAAATGGAGCCGAGGTTGGTGTAGTAGTGGGTAGGGATAGTGTTTGGGGTAGTAATTTCATGTCTTGAGAATGCTCTACCTCTTCCCTTGAGTAGTCTTCCTCCTCCCACCTCTTTCCATGCTAGAAACCAATTTCCCATAATTACTTTCCCATCAAATCCCGTAAATTAGATTCGTACATAATTAGTATCATCAATTTGTCTCATTCATTTCACATTCTAATCCTTTTTCATCTTTCCTGGTTTACTCTCTACGTGGGCTGAGGCCTTCACCGGCCTTACACCCTTATGGGCTCTTCCATCATGGGCCCAGGTACTATAGCCCACTATAAGGGGTATTAAATTAGAACCCTCAACTCATCTTACATCTTTTTGTCTACAAGAAAACATCATTAGAAATCTCCCTGAGGAAAAAAACTTCAAAACCTCTAGACGTTCTAAAACGCCTGAAATTTTTAAAATGTCTAGACCTGATTTATGTGTAAGGTGTGACCTTACGTCCGTGTGAAACTCACCCACTACTAATAATGTAAATGCTCCACAAACTAGTCTGTTCAGGAAAATGTTTTTCCCACCTGTCTTATCACCCCTCAACACCTCTCTTGTCACCCCTTAATATCCCTTTTATATTAAGAGTAAACAAAGTATTTAAATAATGGTGAACATAACTAAACAAACCACCCCATTAATGTACCTCTGTGAACTTTAAAAATAAAAGATAAAAAGATTGGACATTATTAATTAAGATCCAATCACAAATCATCCCCTGTTTCTCTTGCATAGCCTGCTTGATTCTCATTAGATTTGAGAAACATAAAAAATAATTTTGCATCTTGAAATGTCTGCACTTAAAAAAACTTGTCACGCACCCACTGAAGCATGAAATTTTAAAAGCTTGTTCAAACAATCCTCAGTGGAGCAAGAAGGAATATTAACAGTGCTCCTTTCCACTTACAGATGAAGTTTTGATTGGTATATTACTAATGTTCGTTTCGTGATAACCAACATTTTCACTGTTACATTCAATTAACTTTAGTACAATGCTCTTATTATACTTTTTATGCCGCTACCTCAGAAAACACATCATTCAATAACTAAACGCCACTTATAGAGATAGACTTGAATCCTATTGTAATGTTAGAGAAATCCAATGGCAGTAAACTGATAATGTCATTATGATGAAATAATCTGGACAGTTCATCACCATCGGATCTTCCTTATAATGTTAGGGATCCAAATCCGAGACAGATACCCCACCCCATCCACAGCTCTTGATCTTCAAGTATAACAACCAAAACTTCACTAGAAATTGCCTGCTTCTACCCCTTCAAGTTAAACCCTACCAACAGCAAACAGAAACATATGGAAGAAAGCATATTCTACAAAGTAACATTCCTCAGCTGATATAAGCACAAGCTATCTTTAAAGTACTGATACTTCAATACAGCCTTACAGCTCAACCACCTCACCAACTTTTCTTCTCTTCTAGTATCATTCAGAACTTTAACTGTAAGATACAATACAACAACACAGCAACTGGAAAGTATCAATCTAGCATCATCCTTGCTTTACATTCTAGTCAACAACTTTTCTTCACCAAGCTTCTCCAAAAGATTTACTTTCTAACTGATTAATGATTTATAATGGACGAACCTCATAAAAACTAATAGGGGCATAGGGTGGTACAGCTAAATAATCTAATTCAAGAAAAATTAGCAAGAGATGAAGGATCTCCTACATTCCGTTATATAGAAAGGTTTCACCTAATAGCAATCAACTCCAAAAATTATTCTCCATTAGACTTGGAGTCGCCCAGAGAGACTTCGTCGGCAAACAAGGGAAAATTATATTTTATCCCTATGATATCCTCTCATTCCATTTGCCAACTGAAGTTTGATAGTTTTCGGTTTCTCCACTCCATTGGTATTCTTCACTTTAGTTCACATTGACACCAATCACTAACTCACTTCACATATATATTTCTGTTTGATGTATAGTATGAAACCTCTACTTTTCCAATGCAAGTATGACATCATGAACAGATAGGTCTTCAGTGACAGGGAAATCATATTCTGAAAATAGAATTTAGCTCACAACGACCTCCTAAACTACTATGATCTCAAATCTTTCAATGACAATAATGAATTAGCCACTAGTTGAGAAACTTAACACTTTAGGAGGCTTTTCAACTATATCAAAAGACACAAAAATGAGGCATGTTTGAAAATATTAATAGAGAAAAAGAAAAATGCGCTCCGTCACAATCTGTGCTTAAGGTGTCAAGGCATTACCAAAATATAAAGCATAAACATTAAACAACACTAAAATTGAGATGATAATATCCTATGTTGCCTTTACTTATTTATGGAATTGGAATGTGTTAAGAATGACATTTGAGGAAATTGAGAAAACAATGATTCAATGATTGTTCCATGACCTGTTTTGCTTAACATTGCAGATTCATTTATCTCCAGTTGTATATCTGGATCTCGCCAAAGGTTTTCTTCTTCAGTTGATCTCTGCAAAACAATTCGAGACGTGTGTCCCTTCTTTCTCATTTGAAGGCATATTTCGTTAGGGCTATTTGCAGTCAATGTGACCATGTATAACCATCCCCTATCTGATAAAAGCTTGTCAGCAACATGCAAAATCTTGTCAATAATACTTCTGCCATTCTCTCCTCTGGCCCAGGTAGACACAATCCCTTCACAACCAACTTCTTCTTCGGGCATGGGCACATAAGGTGGGTTCACAACTATTACATCAACTAGTTTTTCCAATCATTTATCTAATCCTGAGGCAATATCAGCAATTACCAAGTTTGCATCAACTCCATATGCATCCAATGTCTCACGGGTCACTCTCACTACATGGGGATTGATATCAGTCGCAATATAGTAAGCCCCACAAGCCTTTTGCTTTTCAAGCATGGGAACTAGGGAAGTAATGACATATCCACTACTACAACCAATTTCAAGATAAATTCTTGGCCGATGATTTATCAAATTGGTTTGATCAGCCAATAACGCATCGACCAATAAAAATGAATCATCACATGGTTCATAGACTTCAGGATATGAACTTTCAAGGTGAATTTGTGCAATTTTAGAGGGCATCTTGCTTGTCTTCTGCAAAAGAATACGAGAAATTCTAAGATCAGTCACCAATAACTATCACCAACAATCCTCACCATATTGTAATTAACGAGTAATGACACTTCGTTATAGACCACGTGCAGATGCAAACTTTGGGCAGCCCCCACTGACCTCACAAAATAGCCTGAAATACCTTGGTAGTTTGACCCGATAGTATTTTTAAACACCTAGTCTCATAACACCCTAATTTTGCTCACGAAAATCACTTAGCGCCCATTCATAAATCATCCTAGATCCATACTCAGACTAATCATATCGTAAAGGATATATCATGACCATGACACATAGTAAACTGAGAGCCTAGAAGAAATCAATTTCAGCATAGTAATAACAATTCTTGAAATTATGGAAATAGCATTATAAGCTATGATGGTTTTCATTTTTAAGCTCTTTTCTATTGCATTATTTTCTTTTTGTTATCATTTCAATCTTTTCTTCTCTTACAGTGTACCAATATAACTTCAACCACCCTAAAAACCTCAATTATGAAAAAAGAAATATCTATTTTTTGTATAAAAAAAATAACTGAAAAAAGCTCAAAGTAATGAACTTTCAAACCAATATAGAACAAACAATGCAAAACCCAGATAAGGAATTATTCAAAAAAAAAAAGGTAAAGAATATGTTATACAAAAGCTATGCAGATCAATAAACTATGTGTCATCAACTTAAAAGCTAGAAAAAAATAAACAAATAAAGAAAGAATATAGAAATTTTACCTTGATGGAATCCAACGAACCGTGGCTGGACATGGAGGCAGGGAGGCGGAGGTGGTGGTGAAGGATGGAAAAAATTATTGCTTGCTGGTGGCACACAAGAGGCAGCAGTTTACTGAAGTGGCAATGGTTCAGTTTAGGATTAGTCGTTCTTTGTGAGAGCAATTTTGGCAGTAAATGGGATTCTAAGTAGTCCGGGCATAGTTGTAAGGATTATATAAAATATACTTTCAATTTTTTTTCTTTTTTTGGGTCAAACATGCCATTTGGGTTTGATATTTTAGCCAATTATATCAATTTTGTTCAGATTAAATCATTTCAATTCTTAATTTATTTTTGATTAAGATAAGGATTTGATTATTTATTAAAAAATTCCAAAAAACAATTCTTGAGATGAGATGAAATACTCAGTTATATGAGAAAAAAAAATGTTTTTATATAGTGATAGCAATTTATTGTTAGATTATACATAGATAATCATAAATTTTAAGATTCTAAACAATTCCACGTAATATCAATTGAATTTTAAATGAAATCTCATGTTTTTTAAAAATGGTTTATTAGTTTGTAATCACTTATTTTATACTTGACTAAGTTGAGCGGGACTTCTTTCAAGCTCTTCTTGAGAAAATGGGATTTTGTCAGCTTTGGACGGGTTGGAATATGAGATGCATCTCCTCAATCTCCTATTATGTGGTCCTTAATGGTGAACATCTCCCATCGTTCTTCCCTTCTCGTGGTCTTCGTCAAGGAGATCTACTATCCCATTTCCTCTTCACCATAGTCAGTGAATCTCTTTAAAAAATGATCAATCAAAAAGTTTCCTCTAAGTACCTCCAAGGTTTGCAAAATCACTCGCTCCTCTCCTTAACTTACCCATATTTTCTTTGCCGATGATTCCCTATTTTTCTTAAAAGGTTCGAAAGAAAATTTCCTTGCCCTTTAAGGACTGCCTCTATTTCTATTGCTTTGCCTCTAGGCAAATAATTAATATTAGCAAGTCAAGCATCCTCTTTAGCTCCAACACCCCCCTGACATCAAGAATGAGGTTTGTTCTATCCTTCGCATCCCTCAAATCCACAATCTCGGGAAGTACAAGGTCTGCTTACGGATTGGGGTAGATCTAAAATCTAAGCTCTAAATTGGATTAGAGACCGTATTCAATCTAAAATCTCTGGTTGGAAAGAGAAATACCTCTCTAAAGGGGGAAAATAGGTTCTCATTAAAGCAGTGCTTCAAGCCATTCATTCTTACGTCATGTCTATGTTATGAACCCAATAGTTGTGGATTACTCTAATTATGCTAATAGCCCAACCCAAACGATGGACCCCAATTCAGTTGATCAACCAAGTTCAATGGCTAGAAAGAGCACACGAGCCAGAACTATTCCTAAGCATCTGATGGACTACGTGGATATATAAATGCCTTTTTAGCCTGTGATGTGAGAAGGCATTTATATATCCATGAGTGGTGTAACAGAGGGGGCGAAACAATTCAGTTGCTCATTTATACTTTTCTTCTTCTTCTTGTTTAATTTTTTTGTAACTTTCCTCTTCATATTTCCTGTAATTAAATCAATTATGCAATTGTTCTTTCTTTTTGGTTGTTTTTCTTTTCCCTAAAATTCAAGATCGTTATATCGGTACTTTCGTTGAGAGCTTCTTTCATGGCGAACGGAACAACAATCGACACTGTGGAGGAGATGATGAAAAAGTTAGAGCAAACTGCAGCTAAGCATTATCAACGACTTGATGCCCATCAACAAGCACTTGGCGATCTCGTTTTCAAGGTCTCGTTGCTTGAGGGAAAACTTGATAGAGTTCTTCAGCTCATAATTGAAAAAATTGGAGCTTCCCCTCTAGCGACAACTTCTTCAACGATAACGACGATGGCCCCATCCACACTTACAACTAGAACAATCATTAACCAACTAGCCAAATTGGACTTACAACCACACCTCGAACATGACATTCAACCTGATGATCTAATGCCCGGAGGCAGAAACGTGGGCGGTGGAGAAAAACACAAAATTGTTTTTTTTTTTTTCCTCTTCTTTCAAATATGTCCTTCATTTCGCCCTCAGCAATGGACAAAAATTCAAGCGATTCAAATCAAACGTCATTACCAGTAACTGACGACGTAGAGAACTTTTTCAACAAGTTCAACGCGAATGGTGATGGCAGAATCTCGATAGTGGAGTTGGAGGCTATTCTCAACGCTCTAGGCTCGAAAGCCTCGCCGGAGGAGTTTCAGCTCATAATGGTAGACTAGATGTTAACGACGACGGTTCTATTGACTTGAAGGAGTTCACGGCCTTCCAATGCAGTGGAGACGACGCCTTCAACACATTTTTTGTTAGCGACAATGACCCACTTCACTCATGGCCCCTACATAATTGTCAAGGAAATTGTGGATCTGTGCCTGGAAAAAATCAAGAAGCTAGCAGAAAATAGTGGTCTGCAAGGATTTTGGGTGTTCTATGTTGTGGGTGCTGGAGCTGGATCTGGGCTTGAATCTCTGCTTTTGGGGAGGTTTTCTGTTGACTATGGAACAAAATCCAAGCTTGGCTTCGACATTGAATGACGCATAGGCTCATCTCTCAGGTTATATCATCAAAAATTGTTTGTTCAAATTCCTAAACCAGATTTGTTAATGTGAAAAGTGAGGAAAAAGGGTAAGATTCGGGTTTCGATGGCTATACAATTAAGGATGTTTGGTGATCAAAGGAAAAGGGTTGACTTGGGTGATAAAGGCGTGTAGGTGATGAAATTTTTTTGTAAAAATGTATACAAATGCTCATAAAGCAACACATGGCACTCTTGGTTGTTCTTTTAGAATATATAATGAATTATATGTGCGGTAACTTTTCAACAGTTGCACTTAGATTCCAGACCTTATGGGATCATTCTATTTCAGCCTAAACCTTTCTCTAATGGACTCTGAGTCAATTAGACATTAACTCCAACAACAATTCACTCTCAATTATAATTAATTCAACTTATTATGCAAGCCAATTTCCCAAATTGACCCCGACCATAAGTCAAATGTTTGACTATCAAACTTTCTCTCTCAATTGGTTATTCGAATAGTTTCCAAAACCTATTATGACCATATGCAATATATCACATCTTTGCTTCTAGATGGAATACGAGAAAGTCCTCGTGCTAGTGTGACTTCTCTATTCTATCTTTCATAGTTCTATCCCTACGCTTGTGTGTGATCCTGTAGGTTTGAGTGTTAAGACAGTAGTAGTTGGGACAAGTACCAATTAACCTATCTCTACTAGAACACCTTCTAGTTGCTACTAATTGAGGTTGACATCTAGCAACACTCTCCGACGACTGGATGACTCGAATGCTCAAATCAAGGTTTCTTATCCAAGAACCTTTTGGCTACTAGTTAACATGCAATCCATTATTTCTACTAGATGTACCATACTAACCCTAGGGTATGGTTAACATTAGTCAAACCCTCATAGGTTTGTCCTTATACTATCATAGATGCTATGTTGACTTTCTTTGTATGATCTACTCATGGCACCATGGCCATGATTTTATGTCAATATCCATGTGAGATGACATAGGACATTTTCCCTTTCATCTAGGGTAGTGGATTCCCATAGCAATACTTACTAGCTTCACAAGTACTTGACTGCACTTGATCCCTATTTAATCAGATCTTATATTCCTTCCTTTTGTCCAAGACCAAAGTACAGTGAGTTACTCACAAGCTACTATGGTGTCCTCAAGTTAGAGGATTATTTTGCACAATTATCACTTGAGAACCTACTCATTGACTTAGGAGGATAAAGCCCCTATTGAGTATTCTCAACGGACCGTGTTCGATGCATATATCTCTTTACGTACTCATGTATTAGCCTTGACATCTTATGCCACTTGGTTGATGAGATCAACCTCGGTGGGACTAACTACATGTCAGTCTTGGCAGATTCATCAATGCCTAATCTTGATGAATCTTACAACCAAGGACAAGTTTTAAAAATGTCTCAGGTGTCGATTCTCATCTACCATAAACTCTTATAGTTCGACCCCATAACGATATATCCAAGAACTTTATCAATTATACATAATATGCAATTATACAAACATGCAAGAGTATAAAAGATAAAGGTGAATACCATTTGGTACTTTTACTCGATTAAAACCATGTTACAAGGATTGTCTTTTACACAATATCCTTTATCATTCTACACCGAATGATTGCCTTAAAGGGCATATTTTTAACACCCATCCCCAACCTCATACCCACCGTCAGCTACCCCTAAATCCCCTAAACCCCAATCCCCGAATCTACAATCCCCTTCGCACAAAAAAAATGAAATCCCCAATTCCCAAATCCCTAAATTTGCCAACCTTATCCCTAAATCCCCACACCTTCACAATCCCCTAGATCCTAGGATTTTAATGCCCTTAACCTCAAAACCCCACCACTGACCGCTACCCCTAACCCTCCCACACGATAAAACCACATATATGTGTTTTTTTTTTTTTTTGGTCAGTGGTATTTGTATGTGTTTATGACTACATATACGTGTTATTCGCTTATGTATTATTGTTCACGTGTGTGTATAGGTATATATGTTGGTGCATATGTGTTTGTGTATACGTGTGTGTTTGTGTGTGTGTTTGGTATGTGATCAAGGTGGATATGTGTGTTTGATGTGTGAAGAAGGTAACTGGGTATATGTGTTTGGTTTGTGAAGAATGCGAGTGGGTATTTGATGAAGAAGAAGAAGAAAAGTGTGTGTATGTGTGTGTGATGAAGAAGAAAGGTGTTGGGATATGTTTAGGGTATTTTTGTCAAAAAACTATGGAAACATGATTTGTTCTATTAAGTTTTTAATAGAACGTGGACAAAAGGGTTAATATGTGGATTTTTTAAAAGGTAAAGGGTAATAAGTATCATCATGTGTCAAGTTAAGGGGTACAAGGTGGATTTAACGTTTCTTTCTATTCTTCTCATCTTCAAAGGCCAAACTTGTTTTTTCTTTGGCTGAAATCTATGGATTTGGGGTAAAACGGACTGTTTGACCTTTCTTCTTGGTCAATTTTGGTATCTTGCATCAAATAATACGCGTTTCATACATTTGTGTTAAAAATTTGCACAACCGGCAATGGCAGATGCACATGGGGGCCAGTAGGGGTTACAGCTGAAGATCGCTTTATCGTGCTTTGGGCTTCATCTACTATCTCTATTATTCAAAAAATGTCGTGTTTAGTAGATGTAGTTTTCTAGGCTTTGTCCCTCTACTATGTTGTTGGCCTTTGCAAGGCTATTTGTGGGCTAATATTAGTTGTAGCTTTGGTTACCAATGCCATTAGGGTTTATTATTTTCGCGTTCATAACCTTTTGCTTGAATTTTTAGTGTCCAAAGTGTACTAATAGAGTTTATAATGATGGGCATGGGCTTATTTGGGCCATTATATGTGTTAGAAGGCGCGAAAGGTAGAAGAATCAGTCTAAGGCTATGCTCTGGGTTCTGGGAAGTTAATTTAGTCACTCAATTCAGTCACACCCGATGGATTGGCTTAGCAGGAAAATTAAGATTGTATATGATTTTAATCGAGGAAATTTATTCTTACTTTATAGTGAACAGTGAAATGAAGATGAACTTATTGGGCTTGGCCATTAGGCAATTAGTAGTATGTTGTAGGCTTTGGACTGTTTGGACCATTGCTGTGTTGTTTTGTTGTTTTTGATTGTGCTTGGCCTATTCTATATAATTTTTTCCTATTGTTAGGTCTAGTTAGTTTGGGTTCACTTATTTATAATTCTAATTTCATAATAAAAGTTTCCATTTAAACAAAAAGATATACACACATACACAAAAAACTATTTGGGCCAATATGAAATGTAGTTCTCTTTCAAAAGACAATTTATCTCTCTCTTTGAAAGAAAAAGTAAAACCAACTTGCCTCGTAGAATATAAAGATAAAGTGCAATGCACCTTATCAAATTGAACTTTTAAATCGCGTCAGTTAACCTTATTTAGTTATTTATACTCATTTTAGGGCTTTGCATATACCTAAATTAAGCTAACAATTGTTATCATGTTATAGTTTTTAGTTCCAATATTTCAAATCAAGCATGATTTCCAATGGAACTTTATGTGCAAGTTCCTACTTCTGGCTTTCGAGCCTTGTTTTCCTTTGTCTGCTTGCTTCGGTCCTACTTTTGGTTATTTATTTAGTTTTCTATTTGTTGATTCATATTTGGATTTTGCTCACATATGTGTGTTTTCTGATAAGGTAAAAATATAAATGTAGTCTTTGGTTTATCATCTGCGCTAGCCCTACAAAATGAACAACACAAAAATCTCAGGAATAAGTTTAGATGATCAAGTTAGCGATTGTTATATAAAAAAGTCAAAGTGGAATAACTTAAAAAAGGTGAGTGTGTTTAAATAAGTATGAATCACCATTGTGTGTTGTGGAATGGGGTATTTATACTATCGTTGAAAATGGTACCATGAAATTTACTGGCGCACGGGTTTTCTCCCGAGCTCCACTTTACTTATGAGAAAGGGAATCTTAGTCGACAAGACTCCTAATATTTCAATACTCATCCAAGAAATTTCCTCACATTTTATGGAAGTCTTGAGAATATTCCTGTGATTCTCGGAAGGTTGGGTGTCTCAAGCTCTTGCTCTGACTTTGATATACTCCTGTAGAGATAGTCAACTTGATCATGCTTACAATCTGGTCCATCTTAATTGTTGTGATCAACTCAAATGTGTCAAACCCCAAGCTAAAGCCCCAGACCTGTAGACGAGACTGGTGTTATAAACATAAGAAATAACTACTTGGTCCTCTTTTATTAGCCTAAAATGGTTAACCCAAGTTCTTCCATCTACCCACAACACCTACTTAAAAACTATTCATGTCCATTATCTCTCACTGATGTGGAACATTATACACGTCTCCCGTTAAGAGTCTGACGTCCTTATTAGGGACACATATACCCAAGATTAACCAGACGGTGCAGGATTCTAGAGGTGGTTCTCATTGCTTTCTTGGCGTAGCACTTTGTATAGCACTTAGCTCCCGCACCTACGAGTTATTGACTTTGAATACTATTCTATCATGCCCTGAGCCTAGAACCTTAGGCTCGCAAGTGATACTAGTGCTTTAAGCATAAGATAATTACTTGGACCTCTTTTTCACTAGCCCAAAATATTTAACCCAAGTTATCCCTTATACCCACAATACCTATTTATAAACTATTTATGTACACTATCTCCACATGATGTAGGACATTATAGAGTAATCAACCAATATCATTTTCTTTTCTTTGGCTGGTGTGTACTCAATGTCTTGTAAAATCGATCTTTAAAATGGCTCTAACATGTTTTGTTAGCCTATCTTCACAAGAGAACCAATGGCCAAAGCTAGACCTGTGGAGTTCCCCATTTTTATCAAAAGGCCTTTGCCCGATCCTGAATATGGGAGGGATTTGATCGTGATCATGCAGTTAATCTATTTGACTAATCATGCCTTGAATAAGTCCATTGGTTGAGAATTAGTCAAAGATTGAGGAATATGCAATGTTAAACAAGCTCATGAAGATTGGAGTTATGATCTAGAAGATGATGATCAAACAAAAGGCATCCTCCAACTAAAAGCTCAACAATAATCAACATGCTTAGCAAGCTCAAATTCCATGGTGGTGAAGATCCATAACGATTCAATTGTCTTTCTCCATAAAGATCTCCCAATAAAGAATGAAGAGAAGAGGTAGTCACAAGGATGGATACGTTGGCATCATAAGGGGTAGTGGCTAACTTAATGTAGTTTGACTTTGATATGCTTGGTAAACCTCAATATTTGTTTAAAACTTCCTATGGAAAAATGTCTTTGCCTTTTAAACTTCTTTGAGAAACATTTTAATTGAATCAAATTGTCTCTCTCTTGCAAAAAGGAATTTTCTAAAAGAATGCAAAAAGATTTTTGTCAAAAAAGGCTTTCAAAATGACTTGACTTGCTCTGGTCCTTAACTCGACAAGCCAGTTGAAGCAAAGACGATCGACCATGTCAACTGACGACACAATCGGCTATTCCAGTCCAGATCAATCAAGGAAAGTCAGTTGACTACATCAATCAACTTTGTCAACGGGCTCTTCTAGAACAAATTGGTCAATGAATGCCAGTTAAGCATGTCAACCGGCTCCTCAACCGACTTTTGAAAATTATAGTTGTTACTTATCCATTGGAAAGTTCTTCTATATATTTTCAAACACCTCCAATTCTCTTTTCACATCTTCTATCAACAAACAATTGATCCTAAGCTTTCATATCATTCAAAGCACTTTGCTTACACAGTTATTGAGCTTTAACTTGTAAATCATTGAGCGTTCAAGAGAGTTTTAATTGTATTCATCTACTCTTGAGAGTTATTCATTGTACTTAACACTTCTTCTACTCTTGTTGTGAGATAAACACTCTAGAGCTATCTTTGAAAGATTCATAGTATAATGAGTGCTTGTTATCTTCTTTGTGGACTTAAAGAAGTGAACATGCTTGTACTACTCTTGTGGACTCAAGATTGTAAGGTTGGTTTGTGGTTCACCAACTTTGACAAAGCAACTCTAGTAGAGCTAGTGAAAATCCTAAAGGGAGATAACCTTATGTGGTGGATGTGTATTAGCGAACCACCAAAAATTATTGTGCTTGTTCTCTTTTTCCTTTCCTCTACTTGCTTTTATTATTTGTACCCTCTACGTATTTGATATCTTGCTTGTGTGAATTGCAATAGATTGTATTAAAATTTTAATTGATAGTAATTGGCCAAATACTTAATTCACCCCTTCTTAAATGTATTTGCCCTACCATGTTTCTTTTCTATTGTTTTGCATTTTTCTTTATGCCATTTTTGTCATTTGACACCATCATCATATCATAAATTTTATGTAATTTTGCAATGCAGTGACATCTTACTTCCACACATATTTTGTCACTTGTTACTTTTTGTGTCAAACATGTATCAACATCGATGCTCCAAACAAACTACTGTTTCATTTTTTTTTCCCAAAAAACCATAATTTGTTTTGGTAAAAAAAACCATCATTTCAAAGACAAGTGATTGCCGTTTGAAGAATTTTTTGGAATGGCTGTCATTTTTAAGAATTTGTCTATTTGTTATGTTGGTTTGAGTTGATGTTAATATCTCATTTTCTGACAAGAAATAAAATAAAAAACTCAGATAGAGAATCGACCGTGAAAAAAAAGGACATAAAAAAACTAAGCAGTAAAAGACTATGTTCATAAATTAATGAACATTGGTGAGAAGTACATAAGGGAAAATTGTACAAATGGTACCTATTGTTTTTTTAAAATTTTAAATTCATTTTTATTGTTTAAAATTAGTCAATTTAGTTTCTATTATTTTTTTTAAAAATTTAATTCGTACATATTATTCAAAATTAGCAATTTAGTCTCTATTATTTTGTAACAAATTTCAATTTAGTCACAATTTTTTTAAACATTGAAGACTAATTTGAATTTTATATGAAAATAATAGAGACTAAATTAAAATTTATTTTAAAAAATAATAAGGACTAAATTGAATAATTTTGAATAATAAGAACGAGTTTAAATTTTTTTTTAAATAATAAAGATTAAATTAACTAATTTAAAATAATAATAAAAAATTTAAAATTTTAAGACAACTATAGGAACCATTTCCGCCATTTTTCCAAGTACATAATGACGGTGGTTATGCTGCTTATCGTGAAGCATCGTTTTGGTGGTTGGTGACATTAAAATAGGACTGCATTCCGTAACATGCTAGAACAACAGATTGTGGTATAAAATAAAATATTTGTAATAATAATATTACCTTACAAATTGATTGTGTCTAGAATATCTCTTATGTGTAACACTGAGATGAAATTCTTTTGGTGGCTAATGCCATTTTATGATAGAGACGGGAGAAAAAGGAAACCAAAAATTGGCAATTGAAAAGAGAAAAAGAATTTTTTTTTTTTTGGTCAAGAGAAAAAGAATTTGATAAAAAGAAAAAGAGAAAAGAATGTTAAATATATGACAAAAGCAGCAAAAAGTTATGGGAGCAAGATGAAAATTGATGTGAGAAAAGGGACATTTTTTATATCATCATATTTTCGTTATCTATTTATTATTTTTTATATAATTATATTTTCGTTATCTATTTATTATTTTTTATATAAATAATTAATTTATAAGCTAAAATAAATGATATAAATAAAAAAATTATTAATTTACCATACCAACGTACCATCAACACAAGCAATCAAACTCTTCAGTTCTTTCATTTCATTGTTTGCCATATAAGGTACGCTTTCTTTTTCATTTTCCCCCTTCTTATTCTTCCTTTTTATGCATGCATGCATGACATTTTTCAGTTTTGCTCAGGGGCAGAGGGGCGGAGGAAGGGGGCCCCCCTAACCTAAAAAAAAAAAAGAAGAAAATTTAATACATTTTTTTTGAAAAAACAGATTTGGCTCTTAAGTAAAAAGTTAAAAAGGTATAAAAATCTTCAAAAATATGAAGTTAGTTTAGTGGTTAGTTACAATAACTAACATGTTGAGGGTATGGGTTTAAGTCACCACAATTACATTTTTTTGCCAGTTTTTTGCTAGTATATGTGTATCTATTATTGCTTGTTTTGATTTTATTTTTTTATTAGATAGATAGATATAACTTTGAGGTACGAAAATACAATACAAAAAAAAGTTTGGTCTTCCAACATTAAATTTTTTACTCCACTCCTAATAAAAGATTATTAACGTAAAAGTTTTGGATAACTTCTCAATGATCGAAAACATTCGTAAATTGTAAGGGTTAGTGAGCTCATATATAAAGGGGCATAGTGTTAGGTGTATTGTAAGAAAGCACCCCCAAGCTCTTGATCAGAGCCAGCTTGTGTCTTGGCTCGGATATATGGTTCAAGGCTTGAGTCTTATAATTGTATTTTAAGTTATAGGTGAATTATTCCGTGACATAAATTGGTATGAGTCATCACTAACGGTGGGTCTAGAAGATAGAGATATAATAATTATATGTTGAAATTTTGATGTTGACAAATACAATATAAGAGTGCTTATTTATACGCCTCATAACTTGACGAACAAGAATAGAAACGATGTTGATGAATAAACAACTTTAAATGCAAGATGAGTATCACAACGACACAAGCCAAACGATGAAGTGATATGAATCTACCTATGTTTATAACTGAAGAGAGGTGATTGAATAGTACCATGTTTCTGAGAGCAAAAGAGAAGGGATATATATATATATATATATGGTGCCTAAAGTAAATAGATTGAAGACTTCTATTTAATTCTAATAGCTTACTTATTTTTTTTGAAAAAATGCCATTTTTCCCCATGAAGTATGACCATTATTCCAAACTCTCCCATGAGCTGTTATTATTACTCAGATTTCCCCATTATTTTTAACTCTGTTAATTAAATGTTAGGATAAAAGGGCTTTTACGTCTTTTTATACAATTACTTTGAAAAAAAAAAAAGAAAAGCAAAAGCTAACTGTCTCTTTCACGTTTATTCTTTTACCATTTACCAAACTTTGCCTTCTCTCTCATCTAAAGTCGCCGCTTCATTCGAACCAAAAAAAAAAAAAATTAAAACGTTGAAGCTAATCGGACATTGCAGAAGCTGATCGGACTACCCAATCTGATTGAAAGCTGATCGGCATCCTCTGCATAGGTAAGATCAATTTTTTTTTCCCTTTTTGGGCCGCATAGCTGATCGGGCAGCGTCTTTTTTTTTTTGTTTTTTGTTTTTGTCGGATCACTGCATCTAAATTCATGCGTTTGCCTTTGTTTAGTGTTGGCAGCCTCTATGGCCAACAACAAACTACTGATCATATATATACTTACATACATGTCTATATTAGAGTTAGTAATACACTGAGAAAGTTTATTATGATACACTCAAGTGTGATATGTGACATAAATATATGATTATATGCCCGATAAAATACTAAATTTAGAGGTGTTTTTTTGGGGAAAGGTTTTTTCTTTTTTAGCTTGAAGATATAGTATGTTAATTATTTGTATGTGATTTCTTTATGTGTTAATTGTCTTTATGTGATTTCTTTATTCTGCCTTTAGCCTCACTAGAAACTCCATATTTTATTCATGCCTGCATATTTTATTTTGCAAGTATTTTATATTGTAAGAGATATGGCTGGTTCTATTTATTTTACGGAAGGGGATGAGGAAAATGGAGTTGAATATAAAATAATAATACTAATTATAATATTTTATTCATGCCTGCATATTTTATTTTGTAAGTATTTTATATTGTAAGATGGTGGCTCTGTTTATAACTGATCTTTTTTTTCTTTTTTTTTATATCTTGTGCAATTGCTAGGATGACATTCCATTTTGATGTGTATTACAACGAAGAACATTTAATTGTTATGATTTGGTGACAAATGGTTATGGATATATCGAAATGGTAAATGAATTACAACGTCGAACATTTGATTGTTATTAATTACCCAATATTTTTAAGAATTTTCTTTAATGAATACTTAAAAATATATTTTTTTTTTTGCAGGCAGGCGTAATTGCTCCAATCTCTTTCTTTATAAGATAATATCAAATATTTATGATGAATTGGTTAAGGTGGCATATAACTCTGGTTATGAATTATGTTCCCTAAGGGGGTAAGATGATAGTGGATGGTGATTGGCAGAACTTTATGAATTTTTTATTGTCTTTGGATGAAGCTAAACTATTATTTTTTAAGGTGATATGTAATTTGTAATGAGTGGATGTTGATCAGTGGATTTTCTTTGAATTTTTGTTGTTGTGTTTAATTTCTTTTGAGATGATGAAGTTGTCTTGCTAATGGTTTAGCGACAAGTTGGGATGGAGGTGATATGAGAAAATGGTAAAAAAGTAATTGCAAAAAGTCAACTCGTTGACTATTAAAAAATTTTAATAATAAAAGTTCATGGGGGAGTTTGGAATAATAGTCATACCTCATGGGAAAAAATTACATTTTTTATTTTTTTTTCCTACATGTAGAGGCTTTAAATCATTTTTCTACATATAAAGATTCTCTATTTCTGTTTTACTCCACAGCTTTCCTACGTTTTATTTCTCTCCTTATTTTAATTAAACATATTATTTTAATTTAAAATTTTATTATTAAACCTGTTTATTTATATTTGCTAATTGTTTATGATGGTTTTTTATGTTTAATTAATAATATATATATTTTTAAAGTGACAGTTGGCTTTAGGGATAGTTGTAGGAAATTTTTTAGCATCTCTGAATGTGGAATATAGAGAGATTTGTAAGAAAGCTGTTGGAGACTTTTCTATATGTGGGGTAAAAGGGTGGGTAGGGAATGAGTTAGAGATGACCTTACAACCCTTGAAGAGATGCAAAGCACTATGTCTTGTAGCTTGTGTCAATGTCAATGCCATTAAACATCTATTGGACGAAATTATGAAGCTTTTTAAGTCCAGTGGATGACCAAGACTCACCAGTCAACCAAAACTATGGTTATCAGTCCTATCTTTATTTTTAGTGCGTGAGTATGGGTTTCATGAGTTAATAGGACTAACACCTCTATTACATCCAATTTTTAAAAAAAATTCACATACTTTGGTTTTTGTGTTCTCAACTTGGTGCAAAAGATGCTAGTTGACATTTGCTCTAGTGGCATAGTTTTCGTTTTGTGTGTGAGAGGTTTCGATATCAATTTTTGATAAATGTAAAAAAAATTTAAGTAATGAAAAATTGACTTAAGTCTCTTTTTAATTGAAAAAAAAAACCTTGGTGCAAAAGATTCCATTTCATTTTCACTGCAACTTTTTATGAGCGTGTTTGACTGGGTTTTGAGAGCGATCATATTCTACATTCTAGGGAGATCTTTGAGGACAAAAAAAATATTACATTTTATTTGATGATGATTTAATGAAATTTCTACTCAAAAAGATTAAAGGATAAATCATATACATAATAATAGTCTTTATCAAATGAAAACTATTAATGATTCTTCTATGAAGAATAGTACATGCAAAATAAGGAGAAATGATTGTAATTTCTTCGCAATTTTTCATTTACGTGTTTGACGAATTACTAGACTTAGAAGACCAAATAATTGCAAAGCACTATGCTGGGGTCAACGTCAATGGCAAGAGAACTATGATGTAAACGTCTTTACTCGTTCTACGTCTTCCTCACGCCAAACAGGTTAAGATAAAACTACAAGATCGACAATTCCTAGATCTAATCCTCGCATAATAAAATATACACCAACATAGTTACGAAAAATCTAAGATAATATATCACAGAGACAAAGGAAGTTTCATTTTGTTAGGTTAGTTATATTTTATTAACTTCTTTTTGGTTTATTAGTTTGCATTTATATTAGATAATTATTTGTTAAATACTTGATTTTGATATGAGTATATTTTTAGTTTTAGGTCTGATAGTTGATTATTAATTTTAATTTAGTTGTTATAATTGTTTATTCCTTTTATACAAAAAAATTATGTGTGTTTTTTTAATTATTTTTTAGAAATTACTTTTAGTTCAAAATATGAGTAAGTCTGAATCGTACCACATAAAGCTTTATTTTGTTAGGTTAGTTTATTTTTTATTAACTTCTTCTTTCTCATCTATCTTTTGTTTGTTAGTTTGTATTTATATTGGATAATTATTTGTTAAATACTTGATTTTGATATGAGTATGATATGTGCATGTTATTTTTTTATAATATATATCAAATTTATTTTATTTCTTGAATCAAATCAACTTATAATGTTAAAAGTTTCAAGTTTGCTTAAATTCATAATTATTTTTTTATTATTTAATTTTATTATAACTAATTATATTGAAAAAAATATTTTTTGGGCCTTTTCTTATTGGTCCAGAAAACTATACAAGAAAAAGTACTTTATAAAAGAAAACATTGTACAAAAAAAGATACAAAAAAAAAAATCTTGCCCCTCCCCTACCCCCAATTTTCAAATCCTGGCTCCGCCTCTAGTTTTGCTATGTTGGTTTCTCTTCTTTGGGTTTCTATGTTGATTAATGGCAGCTATTATCAGAAGCTATACTTTTTGATCTGTTTCTTCTTTTGTTTTGTGGGTTTGGAGCATTAGTTATTTATTTAGTGATCAACCATTTTGTTCATGTAGTTTTTCTTTCTTTGAGAAGAAATTTTTTGAGTTTAGTAGTCACAGTTTGCTGTTTGTGCAGTTTTTTTATTTTATTTTATGTTATCTGAAGGTTTTAATATATATATTCACATATATATAGCACCTTCATAGCTAAATGATAATGTAAAAATAACATACCTGTTACTTGGCGGAAGCAAGAATCAATGTCACGTTCGTTCCACTGTATGTGCAGGGAATCGTGGTGTGTAATACTAGACCACACACTAAGTTTCCACAACTTAGATACCAAAAAGCCAGTGAGAGTTTTTAGAGGGAGTTTTCTATGTTTCACTGACTTTGATGAATAACTAATATCCCCTATACAGAACAAACGTACGTTCTATATTTATGATATAAGTACTAGTGGGTAGTTTCATAATTGTCCACTACATGACCTAAGTGGGTTGCACTTCCCTATCTTGGGTGGCCCATGACCCAAGTCCAACATCTCCCACTCGCACAAGATGGGGAACAAATCCACCAACGTCTCCGAAAACTAATTCCAAGACATACTCAAATCATACAGGTAAATAAGTTGTGCGACTCGCGAGCACACGCCAAGTGGAGACTCTAAAACCATGCACCTGTTAGGGAAAACATGAGAGCCAAAATATATGCATGAACAAAAGAGTCTCGCTGTACCCTAGACCAATTAAGTTCACATCAGTCAAACACCTCTAATCCCTCTTAGACCATGTTCGACCTTTCTGATCTCAAATATGTATCCATAGTTATATTTGATCACGAAGATCGCTCAATCACATAGAATGTATAATTGGTCGACCAATTAACATATGTAGCGCTAGATGTGAACTGTCTTCCCTTCATTCAATATCCTTCTAAGTCAAGTCAACTGCTTTCTTGGACATGTCCCATATGGTCTAATCTATCGTGACCTTTAGGTGACATACCAAAGTAGCCAGCATTGAGCTTGAATCATTATAATACGAATGTAGGTTACTAAGGGTACTCAAGAGAATCCTACGAAGCTTCAAGGGTTCACACAGTGATAAACAGGGATTCATTCATCAACTCATTTATGTAATCGCTAAAGCACTCACGGTATGATGCGTGAGCTACGGTGTGACTTCTTTTTAAAAATGGCGTACGTCTTAATTTTATTCAAACACCGTACAAATCTTGGCTTGGTTATCACACAGTAACCAACCTGAATCTTCGAACTCAGTACATATAGTAATCGAGATTTTACATCTGGCTATGGACAGATTATATGGATCGTGGGTATCCATATCGACCTCATATCAGCCTTAAATTGTAACATATGCAATAAGAGGTCTCATCTAAACAGTTGTCATCAGAACTAATCCTTGACAAGATTTTAAGTCGACGTTTTGAATGAGTATAGTATTTTCGACGAACATTAACCAACTCATTCTGTCTCATCTTTGAACGCTCTCACTACGCCAAAGGTGATTGCTCGTGTGGGAGAACCAGTCTCCTTAACCTGTCGACTTACATTCCGATGCCAATAGTATGTGCTATCGTACACACACACAACCTCATTTATATTTATCACAAAGATAAAACACTACATAGGTGTAATATATTTTATTTATTTATATGGCATCTGAAATATATTAACGTTGAGTACAAAAGTAATCATCTCTTAACAAACAGAACATGTACATCAAAAACTACACAGTCCTAGGGATTTTACATGAGACAAATAAACATCCTTAAGAATTGGCTTAGTAAGAGGGTCAACTATCATCTCGTGCATAGAGAAATGTTCTATGATTACCCTTTTCTTTTCCACCATATCTCTTACAAAATTGTACTTGATGTCTATATGTTTTGTTTTGTGACGCAGAACGGAAATGAAACACACGCCCTTGATAGAAGGAAAAACTTTAAATATTAAAACTCTAAAATGTTAGGGAGGTATTATACAATACTAGTTTTGTATTGATTGAAGTGTGTTTAAAGAACTTAAGAAGCTATCTATTTATAGGAGCTCTTAAGCCTAAACATTTGCTAAAGTTTCCATGTGGGAGAAAAAAAACCAAATAGTACTATTCAGTTATGAATAATACTATTCACACATAAGAAAGATGATAAATAGCAAATTTTGGGCAACTAAAAATTATTCTATGGTGAAGATTCAAGCTGAATCTTTTTACGAACTTGTAGAATGCCATGAGATCTTCGCAACCATATATAATACTCCTCCATAGCACATCCTCGTGCAAAGATTTATGGCCTCGAAGTAGGGTTCTTGAGAAGGTTTATTTGTTCTTCTTTTTGGGTTTTATTTTGTCAATCTTTTTCATGAACTCATTTGAATCATATTCCACATCAATCCTTTCCACTTGAGAAAAACTCGCCCTCGAGTTAATTTTCGGATATAAAGAACCTTCATGTGGATAGTAATTATATAAGTCAGCAACATTGAAGGTTCTTGAGATTCCCCAATCTTCTGTAAGATCAACCACATAAGCATTGTCATTGATCTTCTTCAAAATTTGGTAGGGACCATACTTCTTTGGATTACTTGTTGTAGGTACCTACTGTAATTCTTTCTTTCCGCAAGTAGACCATGACCATATCCCCTTCTTTAAATACCTTTACCCTTTTATACTTATCAGCTGCAACCTTGTATTTGGCATTTGAGGCTTCCAACTTCTGTTTCACCTCCTCTTGAATAGACTGCACTTGTTCCGCCATTTTGTTTGCTGCAATGCTCTTATTAAAGAATTTCGGCAATTTAACCAAGTCTAGAGCATGCTTTGGTACCTTTTTGTAGACGATAAAAAATGGTGATAATCTAGTTAAGTTGTGGATTGCACTATTAGGCAAATTCAGCTTGTGCAAGTGTAAAATCCCATTGTCTCGACTTATCTTGGAAAATGTAATGAATCAAATTTCCCAAGGTTCTGTTAATTGCCTCGATTTGACCATCAGTTTGAGGATGAGTTGTGCTGCTTAACTTCAGACTTGCATCGAAGCGCTTCCATAATGTGGGTCATAAGTGAGATAGAAATTTAGAATCTCTATCAGAAGTGATGGATTTTGGGACTCTATGGAGTCGCACAATCTCTTGGAAGAATAGTCTTGCAATGTGCATTGCATCTGAAGTCTTCCTGCAAGGGATAAAATGCGCCATCTTTGAAAATCTATCCACGACCACAAATACAGAGTCTACTCCCCTTTGGGTTCTTGGCAATCCCAAGATGAAATCCATGGCCAAATCTTCCCAAATATCTTCTGGTATAAGCAACGGCATATAGAGTCCCGTGTTTTGTGTCTAGCCTTTTGCAGTTTGACAAATTGGACACTTTCTCACGAACTTACCCATATCTCTTTTGATTTGTGGCTAGAAATACTTTTCCTCCACACTTGCAATAGTCTTATCTCGTCCAAGATGTCTACCAAGTCCTCCTCCATACAAGTCTCGAATGATTTTCTCCCTTAAAGATGTCCTTGGGATGCAAAGTCTGTTACCCTTGAATAGGTAATAATTATGGACATGGAAGTCTCCAGTTGGTTGCTTTGACAAGTATTTATGCCAAACTTCATTAAAATCTTCATCCTCTGGGTAGAGATCCTTCAGACATTCAAATCCTACAACTTCGCCACTTAAAGTAACCAGCAAAGTTGCCTTTCTACTCAAGGCATCAACAACACAATTGGATGCTCCTGATTTATGTTTAATAACATAAGAAAATTGCTCCAGATACGAAGCCCACCTTGCATGCATCTTGTTCAAATGTTTTTGACTCTTGAAGTGATTCAGGGCTTCATGATCAGAATATATTATAAATTCTCATGGAATTAAGTAATACTCCTAATGTCGTAAAGCTTGAACCACGACATATAACTCCTGCTCATAGGGTGACCATTTTTTATATCCCTCGCTAAGCTTTTTGCTGTAAAATGCAACAGGTCTACCTTCTTGAGATAATACTGCCTTAATGCCAATTCCGCTTGTATCACATTCCACTTCAAAAACTTTATCGAGATTCGGCAACACCAAGACATGTGCAGCTGTCAACTTTTCTTTGATTTGTGCAAAGCTTTTGTCAGTAGCGCTCCATTGGAATTTCTCTTTCTTTAACCAGTCAATGATAGGAGCAACAGTACTGCTAAAATTCTTGATGAACCTCTTGTAAAATGTGGCTAAGCCATGAAAGCTTCTGACTTCAGTGATTGTCTTTGGAGTCGGCCAGTCTCTGATTGCTCGAACTTTCTCATCATCTACATGGATTCCTTCAACACTTACAATGAAGCCCAAGAAAACTAAACGATTTGTCATAAAGCTGCATTTTTTTTAAGTTGACAAATAGCATGTTGTCTTCAAGGACTTTCATAATCTGACGCAGGTGGTCCACATGCTCTTCTTTGTTGTGGCTATAGATCAAAATGTCGTCGAAATAAACCATGACAAATCTTTCGATGAATGGCTTCATGACTTGATTCATAAGGCGCATGAATGTACTTGGTGCGTCGGATAATCCAAATGGCATGACTAACCATTTGTGTAAGCCTTCCCGTGTTTTGAAAGCAGTTTTCCATTCATCTCCTAACCTTATACTGATTTGGTGATAGCTGCTGCGCAAGTCAATCTTTGAGAAGATTGTTGACCCTTGTAATTGATCCAACATGTCTTTTAGTCAAGGTATAGGGAAACGATACCTGACTATGATTTTGTTGATGGCTCGGCTACCCACACACATTCGCCAGCTTCCATCCTTCTTGGGTGTCAACAAAATTGGTACTGCACACGGACTCATACTTTTTTCTAATATGCCCCTTGCGCATTAATTCTTCTACCTTCTCCTTTAGTATCTTATTCTCCTTTGGGCTTATCCAGTAGTGAGATAGATTCGACAAACTTGTTCCAGGGACTAAGTCAATGTGACGCTGGATGTCCCTCATTGGTGAAAGTCCATCAGGTTATTCATCCATAATGATTTCTTTAAATTCTTCCAATATGTGTTGTACCTCCTCTGGGACTTCTCATCCATGCGATTCCTCTCCTTTGACTACAAGAGCAAAAGCTTCTCCAGTCTCCTTTGATTCTTTGAAGAACTCATTTGCGGAATCAGCCATAATAAGGAAAGACTTCTCCTCCACTTTAGAAGTTTTGGGTTGATCTTTGTTGGTTGGGAGGATTGCTATTTTCTTTCCATTCCACCAGAAAAAGTAGACATTTGTTCTTCCTCGATGAGTTGCATCAACGTCATATTGTCACAATCGCCCAAGTAGAATATGACAGACATCCATGTCAATTACGTCAAACATAATTTCATCCTCGTAAGATTTTTCGATAGAAATAGGAACTTTGCACACTTCTGTGATCTTTATTGAATGTCCCTTCTTGACCCACCCAATCTCGTACGATGTTGGATGAAGTTCTGTGGGCAACTTCAAGTGATTCATCAAAGCTCTCGAAACAATATTCTGCTAACTCCCGTTGTCAATAATAAGGTTGCATACATTTTCTTGAATACTGCATCTTGAATGAAATATGCTCTTGCGGTGGGATGAGTCTTCTCGTTTTGGGGTGTACAATAATTGTTGAATGACGCACATCACTTGTTCTCTTTCTTCGTCTGCAATTTCAGCATCCTCCAAGTCATCATCATTATTGTACTCAACTTCTTCATTACACATGTTATCATAGTTTGTTAGATTGACAGACTTGCGAGCTCGGCATTCATTGGAACGATGATCAGCTTCTCCACATTTGAAGCATTTTTCAATGGTTGGGCCAGCATATGGATTTTTGGGTCGGGTGGTATTCGACACCTGTCTAGTTGATTTGGAAACCCCTTGATTGCTAGTGCCAGTATTGTGAATAGAAGGATAAGTTGCTTCTTTTGTAACTTGTATGCCTCTGTCAGGATTCAAATGGACTGGTGCAAGAAGAACTTCTCTAATGGAAGGACAAGCCAAAAACATTTCTGCCTTTAATGTCATGTAATCTTCATCAACAGTCCATATTGGAGCTAATGTCATCTTCTCTTGGATTGCAAACTTCAAGCCATTAAGGTATCATGATGTTTGTTGTTCCTCCAACTCTGATATATTGCACCTAGCAGTAAGGCACAAAAATTCATCAGTGTATTCTCTCACTGATCGATGACCTTGGCTGCAGTTATGGTATTATTGAAACAAGTATTGCTCATAATCTGGAGGAAGAAATCTTCATTTCAGTTGTTGTTTCATCTTTTTCCAAGTCCGAACAGGTATTTTCTTGCCTTCTTCTATTGATTTGTAAGGTATCTCACCAAGCAGCTGCACCGCCTTTTAATTTGTAGACGACTAGTTTTACTTGTCTATCCTCAGGTACATCCATTATGCCAAAGAATTTTTTAACTTCATAGCACCAATCAAGAAATACTTCAATATTAAGATCGTCGTTGAAATTGAGGATGTCAGCTTTAAGACAATAATCATCGAAGCCTTGTCTTCTCCTAGGTGCATGTTGATACCTTTGATTTATTTCTTCATCACTATCAGATTCCTTCTCATATTTTGGTGGCTTGTGATGTCAAGCAAAACCACGTTGATAAGGATGTTGGGGTCTATTTCTAGCTTCTGGTTGTGCTTGGTTGATTCCTCGGTAGTTTAGGAGCTCTTCGTCGGATTCATCTTCATAGGCTGGTTGCCTATGACGAATTGTAAGGTCGTGTTGATTGATAGGTTGGCCACGAGCATTTTCTCTAGCACAGTTGATCCCACTATCGTCACGAGCCTTGTTGGCGTTTAGGCTCAAGTTGTAAAGGATATCATGAATCTCTCGGAGTTCACGAGTCAACTTTTCTTCTTGAGCTTGTATAGCTGCCCAAAGGGACTCCATCCCTCTATCACTGTCAATAGGATGGTTGTCTTCGCCTCTGCTACGGCTGCTACCAGCAGTGTTGATATCGACGTTGCCATTATCTCCACCGCCATTGTTGTTTCTAGACGCCATCCTCTCTGGCTTATAGGTTTATAATTTAATCGGTCGAGTTTTCTGATGCACAAGAGCCACTATACGTGGAAAATGCAGAGCATACGACTCAATCAACCAATCAAGCTTTCTGATGCATAGGGTCCACTACACGTGGCAAGTGCAGAGCATACGGCTCAATTACAACTATAACCCTCTAAGCTAGGACTCCCGAACTTGGCTTTGGTGCCAACTGACGTAGAACGAAAGTGAAACACTAGATTCGTTCTAGCAAAATGCCCTTGATATACGGGAAAACTTTAAATATTACAACTCTAGAATGCTAGAGAGGTATTATAAAATACTAGTTTTGTATTGATTGAAGTGTGTTTAAAGAGCTTAAAAAGTTATCTATTTATAGGAGCTCTTAAGCGTAAACATTTGCTAAAGTTTCCATGTGGGAAAAAAATAACCAAATAGTACTATTCAATTTGAATAGTACTGTTCACACATAAGAAAGATGATAAATAGTCAACTTTGGGCAACTAAAAATTATTCTTTGGTGAAGATTCAAACTAAATCTTTTTGCGAACTTGTAGAATGCCATGAGATCTTCACAACTATATATAATACTCCTCCATAACACATCCTCGTGCAAAGATTTAAGGCCCCGAAGTAGGGTTCTTGAGAAGGTTTATTTGTTCTTCTTTTTGGGTTTGATTTTGTCATTCTTTTTCATGAACTCATTTGAATCATGTATCATATCATTTTGCCATAATACTTTGGGTTTTTGGTATAGGCAATGGCTGTTTGACTATCACAGAAGATTGTCATAGGTTTTTCAGCATTTGTGACCATACCATAGTTACCAGATTGGCGGTACGATCCGAGTCGTGGTACGAATTCAGGTACGGGGTACGACACTTGGAGTTTAAAGGGTACGATGTGGGTATACTTCTTGGGTACACTAATTTTGTTCACAGTACGGTATAAAGAATTATTGGGTTCTTTTATCAAATATTTTGTAGAGTAATGATATTTTCTATTTACTAATTACTAAAATCAATTTGTTGTAACGTTAGTCTAAAGTCCAAAATCCAAACCTAACAATTAAGATAATTTTCTAATATTGTATATCAAACAAGACACAAAAGTAAACTAGAAAATTTTTATATCTTAAAGGTTTGCAGACAGCATATGATATTAACTTTTAGGTTCTTTATTCTTTTTTATTATTTTTTTGATAAAAATTTGTATGTTTTTCGGGTCGCTAACTTTAGTGAACTGGAATGTGAATCGTAGTGTTTCGGTACGCAAATGTACCGCGAATTGGGACATGGAATCCGATACGCGGTTCGAAGGGGGGTAGGGCGAATCTGGTAACTATGGACCATACCCAAATCTAATATAAAGCTTTTAAGCCACACAGCTTCTTGTACAGCCGTTGAGCAAGCCACAAAACTCAGCATCCATGGTACATAGCGCTATGCATGTTTGCTTCTTGGTACACCAAGAAATGGCCCCGTCATTCAGCAAGAAGGCATATTCGAAGGTCGATTAACACTTATCCGGGTTACCACCCCAGTCAGCGTCAAAAAATCCCTTGAGATTTAGGTTACCTCCTCGATAGTATAGGTAATAATCCACGGTGCCTTTCAAATATCTCATGATCCTCTTAACTGTATTCCAATGAAGTCGTCCAGGATTGGATTGGTAACGACTCACCAATCCAACAGAAAAACAAATATCCGGCCTTGTACATAACATGATATATATCAAGCTACTTACAGCAGCAGCATAAGGAACATTCTTCATCTCGTCTATTTCTTTTGGGGTTTTAGGACACATCCATTGGCTTAGGCTTTTACCTTTGACTATAGGAGTATCTATGGGTTTAGAGTCTTGCATTCTGAATCGTTCAAGCACTTTCTTGATATATGATTCCTGCAACAAGGTAATAAGCCTTTTGGTCCGATTCCTTTGGATCTTGACTCCCAATACATATGCTGCCTCTCCCATATCTTTCATCTCAAAAGATGATGATAACCACTTCTTTATAGTGATTAAATACTCCTTGTTGTTTCCAGCCAACAAAATGTTGTCAACATACAAAGATAGAATCAAATATCTATTTTGAGACATTTTGACATATACACAGTGGTCTTTTTGAACCATTTCAAAACCATATGAAATGATTTCTTTATGGAACCTTAGATACCACTATCTGGATGACTGCTTCAACCCGTAAATAGATCATTAGAGTTTGTACACTTTGCTCTCTTGACCTTTTTTTACAAATCCTACAGGTTGTTGCATATAAATCTCTTCATCCAGTTCTCCATTGAGAAATGTCATTTTTACATCCATCTGATACAATTCAAGATCTAGATGAGCAATAATAGCTAGAACCAACCGGATTGAGACAAACCTAATTACCGGATAGAAGGTTTCATCATAATCTATGCCTTCCAACTAGGTATATCCCTCAGCCACAAGACGAGCTTTATACCTCTCAATGGATTTATCTGTCTTTCGTTTGATTTTGAGAACCCATTTGTTCCCAATAGCTCTCTTGTTTGGCGGAAGGTCAACCAAAGTCCATATTTGGTTTTTCTTCATAGAATCCATTTCTTCTTCCATCGCTTTAGTCTAACTTTCCCATGCAGAAGATGAGAGTGTTTCAGACACATTCTTAGGCTCATCATCATCTTGTGTTGTAACCATAAAAGTTTTCCCTTCAATCTCAAAACGTCGACGATGAACAGTTTTACGGCTACTTTTCCTTGCAGGGGTCTGTAGTGAACTTGATCCACCAACCAGTTCTGAAACTAATTCGGATTCAAAAGAGTAACCAGTATATTCCTCCCACTTGGATCAGAGAACGAAAGCACTAGTTCTATTCTACCTAAAGGTGTAGAGATACTAGGAATGTCAAGATTGTTCAACTCAATCAACTGTATATCCCAGTCAACATCACCCCTATTCAGGAATTCCGTCTCCAACAATGTTACGTCTCGTGATTCAATCTCAGATATATTCCCATCTGCTTGTTCTCCAATGAAAACATATCCTTTGGAGTGTTCAGAATACCGAATGAAAATACACTTCTTTCCTCTCAGTCCCAATTTTCCATGGATATGGGAAATATCATGAACATAAACAACAGACCCCCAGGGCCTTAAGTTACTTAGGTCAGGCCGCCTACCCATCCATAACTCGTAGGGTGTTGAATTCACAGACTTCGTGGGCACACAATTAAGTACATATGTGGCTGTTAATAAAGCATCACCCCAATACGAAAGTGGAAAATTAGCTTGAGCCATCATAGACCTAACCATGTCTAGTAAGGTTTTATTCCTTCTTTCTGCAACACTATTTTGTTGCGGAGTTCCAGGAATAGTAAGCTATCTAGTTATACATTTTTCATCACAAGTACCTCTGAATTGATCAGAAAGGTATTCCTGACCACGGTCAGTTCTTAGTGATTTTACTTTTGTGTCCAACTGATTTTCTACCAAAGTCATATATTTTTGAAAACAATCCAATGCATCAAACTTATGTGACATCAGATAGACATGTCCATATCTAGTAAAATCATCTATGAAAATGATGAAATAATAGGTCTTATGTCTTGCCCTAACATTCATTGGACCACATACATCATAATGAACTAATTGCAATGGAAATTCAGCTTTCAAGCTTTTACCAAACGATTTTCTAGTAGATTTACCGGCAAGACAATTTTCACGAATGGACTTTCGTTAATGGCCCCAGAAGGCCTTCCCTGACAAGTCTATTCATATTGTCTTGCCAATATGCCCTAATCTGCTATGTCATACATTGACATCCACATCCATAGTGCTAGAAGATGTATGAAATGACATAATTGTTATGTTCAACATCTAACACCAGGAATCCATCATGAAGAAAACCAAAACCAAAAGAAAAAGGATTTAAAAATAGTTCAACAGTAATACCAGATTAGGGGCATGGAGGAGGGTTTTGCCGCCACACAACTGAAGCTTGCACATGCCAATGCCCTTGACTTCCACCCTAGCATTATTGCCAACGTATATCCATCAGGACCCAGCCGAGATGCGTCAGTACTCCACATATGCTCCTCTATCTCTAGCTATGTGATATGTCGCTGCTGAGTCAATAGTCCACACGGGAAAAGATTTAGTAAGTAGCACACAACTAGAAACGTATGCTTCAAAAGAAGATTTGGTAAAACACATTACCTGGGCCTTGGGCTCTGGGCAATCCCAAGCATAATGACCCTTCTTTTGGCAATTGTAACACATAACTTTAGTAATGTTCCTCTTTCCATTGCGCTTGCCCCTCTTTTTTTGCTATTTGTCCTTTTCATTCGGCTTATTATCCTTTTTTCCCTTCCTGCCAGATTGTTTTCCTCTTTTGCGTTTTGAGCCAAATGCTCCACGCCTGCTGGATTCAGCCACATAGGCTTGTCCAGTGGTCTTAATCGCCAAGAGGCAATCCTCTTCAAGCTCCAAATGACGTGCAATGTCCTCGAGTGTTTTCACACTCTCGTTATGTGTCATATTGACAATCATATGTTCCCAACTAGTTGGGAGGGATCGAATGACAGCTTGCACTTGCTGCTCATCCGTGAGTGTAAAGCCTACTGCCTTCAACTCTCTAATCATGTTTGACATCTCCTTGATGTGTTGCCTCATGCTGACATTAGGTTTCTTTTTATAAGTGTCAAACTTAACGGTAAGTTGAAGCAATCTTGATACGGAAGTCCCACCAAACTTCTCTTTTAGGGCAGCCTACATGCCCGCAGTTATCGGGTAAACCTCAAACTCAGCAATCAAGTCATCTTGCAACGTAATGCGAGCGATTGCATTTTCTTCGTTTTCAGACCTGATAAGCTTCAACATCCCTGTGATGTTGAGCTCCATTACCCTTATCAGGTTCTTCCATTACATGATTAAGTGTTTCATGAACTTCTTGTTCCTCAAGGATGTACTGGACTTTATGATGCCACACATCGTAATTGTCTTCATTAAACTTGTCACCCTTGTTAAGGTCAGCTATTATGGTTTTTGATGCCATTAGGAGACTCCACATAGACATTTGTAAGAGACATTCAACACATACTAATATTCGATAATCTTGCTGGATTAAGTAAGTGTTAGAATGTAACTAATAGATACAAGATATAAAATCAACACATCGTAGTATGATTTACCAACATCCGTGAGACAGGTATCTATGAGGTACAACTAAACTTATTCCAACAAAATAACAACTCCCAAGATGAATTTCTGAAATTCATAACATTAGGAAATAGTTTCACATAATAATCACACAGTTTATCATGGAACTCCTACTTAGCCAAAGCATTCCATTTATTATTGAAGGAAAAACAAACATATGTCTATTCAATAATATTCCAAGAAAAACATATGAAACATCCACGAATGAAATACTAAGCAAGAGTATTAAAACACACAAAAAAAAGGTTTTGTTGAAAGTATAAACTAATCATGCTTTATACGCTCTTTATGCACTATCTCTTGCCACATAAGGTCAGAATCTTCCTTATCACGACCTATGAAGTCAGACACCTCTGTTATCTTCAGTTTGTTAGCTATGTTCTGAGCTACTCGATTACAACCAAAAGTGTTCCCATGCACACCCTTAGCTGTGAACATATTGGGAGCGAGGGATAATAGGGTAGTTTGTCTTATTCCTTGGAGCACTCTCTGTTTTTCAAATTGCTCTACTTCACTCATAGCCTCCGAGAAAACACTTTATAACGCATCTGAGTTATTATATATTTCACGGGGTCATACGTGCTAGGGAGGAAATCAAGTAAGCCCTCAACTTCTTCCTTTGGTTAGGTTGAAAGAAAAACTTAGTACGTAGTTCGTTAACAGCATGTAATAGTGTGTACATATTCTGGCGAAAAGACTTATTATCTACCCAACTCAGACTCATATATTTTTTAAGCAAACGCCATTTAAAACTAGTGCCAGGACTATTTTTTATAGCTAGGGCTCTTCTTTCACTACGTCTCATTCTCACCAGTCAGCTACACAAGCCATGGTACCAAAAAAATTACTTGTCTAAATTAAATCAAAGAGATTGATGCACACAACATATTTAAATGTTGCACATGGCAACAAATAAAATTGCACAAATTTTATGTATCTCAATGAAATTACTAAAATTTCATGTGTTGTAAAATTTCAAATTTTCTTGGCTTTACAAGAAATTTCACAAAATCTCATACCTAGAAATATAATTTTACAACACAAATCACATAGATTGAGACAATATTTGGAAAATAACATAATTTCCAAGTCTCAATTTGATTTAATTAAAATTTTGTAGTCTAATCATAAAAGTGGGGTCAAAATTAAGCATATCACAAAGATATAGGGTTTAAATAAATGACATGGGGGCCAAAAAATAAAAAACACAAAGTTTTGTAAACATAAAGTCAAATTTGAAAATATCAGAAAGATTTGGAGCTAAAATATAATAACATATAACTAATATAAAGTTATTATATATATATATATATATATATATATATATATATATATATATTTTAGTCTGGCTGCCGGACAACTGCCGTCAGCCGAAGGCCGGACCGGCTGCCTACGTGGCAGCCGTCGGCCCACGTGGCAGTGATAAGGTGGCCACATGGCTTCCCCTTTGCGACGTGGCCCCAATAATGATATGTCAGTTGGTTTTTTTTTTTTTGTTTTCGAATTATTTTAAAACTAATTTAAAATTCAAAATTAATTTAAGATAATGAACTTATCATTATCACCAACTAACCGCATACAATGTGTCACCATATAATTGGCCCCATGTTTCCTATGTCACTCCACTTTCCGACGCACGCATAAATACCTAGAACACGCACAAAAAAATGTACAAACACAGTACGCATTTAAAGATTCAAAAATTCATAATTTATTCATATGTTATCCAAAAATTATGAAATTTATATCGTTGGAATCCTTGAAACACGTAGTTTCTTGTAGTACAAATTTTATGCACAAATATGATTGTCAATACTAACGCAATTAAAAAGCCAAAAGGTTATTCCAAATTTTAAAAAATCATAACTTATTTAGTACAAAGCGGAAAATTATGAAATTTATTGTGTTTGAATCCTTAAAAAATGTACTTTCCAGCAGTACCAAAATCAAGCATTTAGAAGACAAGTCACAGAAATATTATTCTATGATACAACCGCTAGAAGTACAAAAAAAAAAAAAATCATGGAATGCTATGCATATTAAGGTACAAAATACAGAAAACAAACAAAAAAAAGACTCTGATACAAATGAAGGTTTTAATATATATTCATATATATATATATATATATATAGCACTTTCATATCTAAATAATAATGTAAAAGTAACATACCTGTTACTTGGCGAAAGCAAAAATCAATGCCACGTTCGTTCCATTGTATGTGTAGGGAATCGTGGTGTGTGATATTAGACCACATACTAAGTTTCCACAACTTAGATACCAAAAGGCTAGTGAGAGTTTTTAGAGAGAGTTTTCTGTGTTTTACTAAGTTAGATGAATAACTAATATATCCTATACAGAACAAACGTACATTCTGTATTTATGATACAAGTGATAGTGGGTAGTTTCATAACTGCTCACTAAATGACCCAAGTGGGTTGGGCTACCCAATCTTGGGCGGCCCATGACCCAAGTCCAACATTATCATTGTTGTTCATTATCAAGAATGAGTTATCTGTTTGTATAATGACAAAAGATCAAAGCTTTCACTGGTATTTAGATTGTTGGAATTTAGTAGTTTAATATTTTAGCTGCAAGTGTAAAAATAAATACCCCTTGAGAAAACAGAGAAAATGCACAAGAAAAATGAAGAAGAAATAAATTAGGAATTGATTTTTTAGATAATTTGCTGGGATCGATATTATGTGAAAAAAAATGAAAATGGTCGGTGGTAATCTGGTAGAATTGAATTGTGTTTGTGGCTTGCATCTTGTGTGCAGTATTGATGAAAAGATTTCGATTTGAGTGATAAATTTTGTTGTTAAAATGCAAAAGCTGAATTTATTTTATGGTGGTTATTTCTCTGATCAATGCGCTTTCGATTCAGTTGTTTAGGTGTTATTTCTGCCACTTACAATGAATCCTGACAAGTTTACTCACAAGACCAATGAGGCCCTTGCTGCAGCTTATGAACTGACAATGAGTAATGGACATGCTAAATTTACGCCTCTGAATTTGGCCGTAGCCTTGGTATCCGATCCTATCGGTATTTTCTGGCAAGCTATTGTCAATGCTGGGGTTGGTGAAGAGGCTGCGGATTCAGTTGAGAGGGTCTTTAAACAAGCCATGAAGAAACTCCCCTCTCAGACACCTCCCCGTGATGAAATTCCAGCAAGCACTTCACTAATCAAGGTGATTCGACGTGCACAGTCTTTACAGAAGTCTTGTGGCGACACCCATTTGGCTGTTGATCAGTTGATTTTAGGCCTTTTGGAGGATTCCCAAATTGGGGATCTTCTTAAGGAAACTGGGGTTAGTATTGCAAGAGTGAAGTCGGAGGTTGAGAAACTTCGTGGGAAGGAAGGTAAAAAGGTGGAAAGTGCTTCTGGTGATACTACATTCCAGGCTCTGAAAACTTATGGCCGTGATCTTGTGGAGGAAGCTGGAAAGCTTGATCCAGTAATTGGTAGAGATGATGAAATTGGAAGAGTCATTAGGATTCTTTCAAGGAGGACTAAGAACAATCCGGTACTCATCGGAGAACCTGGTGTTGGTAAAACTGCTGTGGTTGAAGGATTAGCACAAAGGATTGTTAGAGGAGATGCTCCAAGTAATCTTGCTGATGTCAGGGTTATAGCACTGGACATGGGAGCATTGGTTGCTGGAGCAAAATACAGAGGAGAATTTGAGGAGAGACTGAAGGCTGTTTTGAAGGAAGTAGAAGAAGCTGAAGGGAAAGTACTTTTGTTCATTGATGAAATTCACATGGTTTTGGGTGCTGGTCGGATGGAAGGGTCTATGGATGCTGCAAACCTGCTCAAGCCAATGCTTGCTAGAGGGCAGCTGCGATGCATTGGTGCTACAACTTTAGACGAGTACAGAAAATATGTGGAGAAAGATTCTGCATTTGAGAGGCGTTTTCAGCAGGTTTATGTGGCTGAGCCTAGTGTGGCTGACACGATTAGTATCCTTCGAGGTTTGAAGGAGAAGTATGAAGGGCATCATGGTGTTAAAATCCAGGATAGAGCTCTTTTGTTTGCTGCACAATTGTCAGCTCGATCCATCACAGGTATTTTTTTTACTTATAACCCTTGTATCATCTCGTTCTATTTTTTGTATTATTTTTGAGTCTGTTACAGCTATTTCCTCCTCTCTTATCATCTCTTAGTTGCATGTATCTCTAACTGTAGACACAATCAACATATTTGTATCTTAGGAACTTCCTTTTTTTGATGCAACCTAATATCTTTAACAAGACGCTATACGTGGTTTTCGTGAGTTGGTTTCCCTCTTCTTTTATCTCTGTTTTGTGAAGGTTGTCTGATGTTGAACAAATTCTTTGCCTTTATGTGTAGGGCGACATTTGCCTGACAAAGCAATTGATCTGGTTGATGAGGCTTGTGCTAATGTAAGAGTCCAGCTTAATAGTCAACCAGAAGAGATTGATAATCTTGAAAGGAAGAGGATCCAATTGGAGGTTGAACTCCATGCTCTTGAGAAGGAGAAGGACAAAGCTAGCAAGGCCAGACTTGTTGAAGTGAGTATGTCGTTGCAATATAATCAGTAGTGCTCTTGGTTGATTCGCTTTAGATGTTTGATTGATGGTAGATTACATTGACTAATTCTCTAAACATTGTTTCAGGTGAAAAAGGAGCTTGACGACTTGAGGGACAAACTCCAGCCTTTAATGATGAAGTACAAGAAGGAGAAGGAAAGAATTGATGAACTTCGCAGGCTCAAGCAGAAACGAGATGAGCTTATTTATGCTTTACAAGAAGCTGAACGAAGATATGATCTTGCTAGAGCAGCAGATTTGAGATATGGAGCAATTCAGGAAGTGGAGGCTGCTATAGCAAGGTTGGAGGCAACATCAGATGATAACGCAATGTTGACTGAGACTGTTGGACCGGAACAAATTGCAGAAGTTGTAAGTCGATGGACTGGTATACCTGTCACTCGACTTGGTCAGAATGAGAAAGAGAGGCTCATTGGTCTTGCTAAAAGCCTGCACGAGAAAGTCGTGGGACAAGATCATGCAGTGAATGTCGTTGCAGAAGCTGTATTGAGGTCAAGAGCCGGGTTGGGAAGGACACAGCAACCAACAGGTTCATTCCTCTTCTTAGGACCAACTGGTGTTGGCAAGACTGAGCTTGCCAAGGCCCTTGTAAAACAACTATTTGATGATGATAAACTGATGATAAGGATCGACATGTCTGAGTATATGGAGCAGCACTCAGTTGCACGGTTGATTGGAGCTCCACCTGGGTAAACTCTGGTTGAGTCTGTTTCTTTCTAAATAATGTCAAGATGGAATCTAACTAGCTTTGAAATTTTTTAGTTACGTTGGACACGAGGAGGGTGGACAACTTACAGAAGCTGTGAGGAGGCGGCCTTATAGCGTGGTATTGTTTGATGAAGTAGAAAAGGCACACCCAACTGTGTTCAACACCTTTCTTCAGGTTTTGGATGATGGACGGTTGACCGATGGTCAAGGACGAACTGTGGACTTCAACAACACTGTGATCATCATGACTTCAAATCTTGGAGCGGATCATCTCTTGAGAGGATTAATGGGAAAATGTTCAATGGAGAGCGCTTGTGAGTTGGTGATGCAAGAGGTAAGTTAGAAAAATCTGCTTGTCAGTTACCGTCAATTTCCCAATTCAGCATGACATTATTTTTAACCATAGTTATTCTTCTTTTTGGGTAGGTGAGAAAGCATTTCAAACCTGAGCTATTGAATCGGCTAGATGAAATTGTAGTATTTAATCCTCTTTCTGATGAGCAATTGAGGAAGGTCTGCCGTCTCCAGATGATAAATGTCGCAATCCGCCTAGCTGAAAGAGGTATTGCCCTAGGCATCACAGAGGCTGCATTGGATGTCATACGCAGACAGAGTTATGACCCGGTAAGCATAAGCTCCCGTTAGGCATTAAAATCATTTTATCTACTCATAGTGGTCAAATTGGTGCATTACCAAATCACGCCCCTATTGCCACAGCTATAGATATAAGTATTTTGAGAATACGCCTTAACGACTAATGAATATATATGTGCGTCTTGTAAGCATTCAATACTGACTTTCCTTTGCTGGTTTCAGGTTTATGGAGCAAGACCTATTAGGAGATGGTTGGAGAAACATGTAGTCACCGAGTTATCGAAGATGCTTTTGAAGGAGGAGATCAATGAGAATTGGACTGTCTACATAGATGCTAGCTACAATAGGGAAGATCTCACGTACCGGGTCGAAAAGAATGCAGCCAGTGGACCAAAATCAGATGTACTGATTCAACTTCCAAATGGGCCAACTAGGAGTGATGCTGCACAAGCAGTGAAAAAGATAAAGATTGAAGAAATAGATGAGAATGAAGAATTGGATGCATAAGTCTACTACTTGAAGTAGGATGAAGAAAGAGAAATGAATGAATAAATTGTATAGGGTGTGAGTTAAAGTTGTGTTTCTTGGTTTGTTTGTTGTTTCTGGTGTTGAACATAACTAAGAGGGGTTCTTCCCCTTAACTTTGTGTTTGCTTAAAATGTAATTAGTCTCCTTTTCTCCAACTTTTATCATCTGCTTAACTAGAAATATGCGTTCTTTGTTGCCTACATTCATTTGCCTGCATGTTGTGCAACGACTTACGAGGAAAAGTTGGCGGATTCGATTGATTAGCAACCTTCAAAAGCATCTCTACATGTGTATATATGTGTTAAATCAGATTGAACTGAAATTTTGCTCGTACCATTTAGGTCTATGAACTACAATTTTGCTTTGTGATTTCACGTGTTGTTGGGTTAGTCTCTTATTAGTGAAAGACTAAATAGTTTTTTTAATTATTTGTTTAGGAAATCCCAACATGTTCTAAACATTAAATAATTCGTTTATGGGCCTTTTATGACCCATATTTGGGAAAACTAGAGATGGTTATAAATATCTCTTATAGGTGTCTTAAAAAGAAGAGAGTGTAAGAAAAATAGAGAGAATTAAGTTCGTTACTGCACTCCGCAACAATTTTTTAGGTGAAATGAGATAGTGGTTTCTACTCGGATTGACCTTAAATTTTGAGAGTTTGTTCCTGACATCAGGTTCTTCAAATCCTATGATCGGATCACGTTTTTTAGGCCTAGAGACCAGTAACCGGTTGAAAATAATTGCTTATTTTATCATTACTCAAACAAGTATGTGTTTCCATTATTACTCACTATATAGCATTGTAAAACTCGTGTATACTGCAATACATATGTCAACACAACAAGCATAATAGAAGTTTATCTTGGCGGTTTATTCTTTCAAAGGGTTCAATGCAAAAACATTCAAATTCGGGTAACATCTCTAGAACAATGCACCAGAAATGAAGAATCCAGAAGTGGTCATCCTCAACATTCGATAGAAGCGAATATGTATATCTTGAATTTGTCCAAACGTTTAGAAACCGGAACCATCTCAATAGAACCTACCTTGAGAGGGGAACAATAGCTGGAAACGACTGCTAGTACCTGTAGTTTGAGGAGCAAAAGGGAACACATAAGAAAATCTTATAGAAGAAAAGATATTTTGTTTGGTGAGTAATCTTATTGCCTTTATTAATGTTTCAAGAGTTCTCTGGATTCCAAATGAAGAAAAAGCTACTCTTTGTTTCGAGACTAGGGACCCATCTCTATTTTAACTATAGCTTTACAAAAAGGTTACGATTAGGGTTACGAGAACTAGACATTATTAGAGTCTATTCTAGATATAGAATATGCAGTAGAATGTTATGAGTTGGAAAATTAAGCCGAGCAAGGGAAACCGAATTCAGGCAGTTGTTGTGGTCAGGTTCTTCTTTAATGTGCTTATCTACTATCTAATGGTCTACGAGGAATAGGTGAGTTCATGGTCTTTTTTTTTTGTAGAAACTATTTTAGCTCAAGACGAAAAATATTTGGCATGCGATGTGATATGCGAGATGCCAGGATGCAGCAAACGAATATCAAATTGACATTAGGAATGGAGTTAGAATAGGAGGAAAATATAAGGGATATTTGCATTTTCTAAAATCTTCGTGAAAGCTAACTCTTGTAATCATGCGTCTGACCATCAAGATTCAGTTGTAAATTACACAATTGGAGGGGCATATTAAGAATTGTATAATTTTTGATAAAAAAAATACATATTAAATAGGGTTGTATAATGAACTATAATTTTAACAAGTAAAAAAAAGACAGTGAGTTTATCTTTATGAAATTAAGGGGGTACTCGTTTATCTCGATATGAAAGGACTCTAAACTTGACGCAATGTATGATCATAATGAGCATCAATGTTAATCTCAGGAAAATGGGACCATCAACTGCCTTTTCTCTTCGTCTATTCTCGAGAGGTTTTGACGATACCCTTCTAAGAAAAGGATTCTCTTTGGAATCCCAATACATTTGATTTTGTATGCATATATTATATAGTATCATAGAAATGAAAAATTATGTCCAATTTGAATCTATCTCAATTGATCCCTCATTATTGCTCTTCTGAACAGTAACAGGTAGGGATGTCAGAATTTGAGCCCGTGACATTTTGTACCCATATATTGAATCTTAAACAATTAAATGAGTTAAAAAAGTTCCAATAAATCTTTGTTTTATTTATAATTTAAAAGAAGAAACATAAATATTTTAGGGAAGTAACACTTTTAGAAGAAAATGAGGATAATTGATTCACAGTATTAGTGAAATAACATTAAAAATAGTGGTGTTTCATTTTTACCTTTTGGTTCTTACTTATCCTACACTTTTTAAGTAATTTCACAAAGTTGGACCAGCGTTAATTCGGACGCCTATTTCCTTGGGTTTGGTTTCACTGGATTAGTAGACAGTGGTAGTGGGAATCTAGTTAATCCATTAATGCATATCACTAATAAGATGTTGATTGGTATGATGAAATGGGTTTGATAATGAAGCGACATTCCCAACTTTATTTCATTTTCTATATTTGGTATGATGTGGTAACGAATCTGAAAATCCTATTCCCCTCTATTTGGATTACCATTTCTTGACAAAATACATAGGATTTGCTCATTCCCATATTCTTGAGAATAAACTCATTTGTCAAATAAGAAAATACCCTTTCAAAACATAATGTACTACAAAACTAGTACACAATATGAATGTTATTCTTTTAATAATAATAATAATAATAATAATAATAATAATAATAAACACAATAATCAATAATTAATAATAAATTATAATATTAATAACAACAATAATAATAATCTTATTAGTTTATAAAAATATTATATACATGCTACAAAATTCATTTTTCAATTGACCAAAATGGTCTTTCAAAATATTATATATTACAAATAGAATAATAATAATAATAATAATAACAACAACAAAAATAATAATGATAATAATAATAATACTAATAATAATAATAATAATAATAATAACAATAATAATTACAACACATATTAATAACTAATATTAGTCTTTATAAATAAAAAATATATTATATACGTGTTACAAAATTTTATTTGTCAAATGATGATAATATATTACTAACCTAACCTTTATATACATATTTACAATAGTAACTATAATAATAATAATAATAATTAATTAATATTATTATTATTATTATTATTATTATAGTGACAACAATATAAATGTTAATAGATAATAACAATTATTATTATTATTATTATTATTATTATTATTTGTATATTGTGTGGTAATTTGCAGATATTGGAAGAAAACTTATTGCTATGCTTAGCATTATTAAGTAGAGCCCATCGCTTGATAGATAGATTTGAGAAATTCATTGTTTTCTTTTTCTATTTCACCTTTTCTTTAAAAAGAACATTATGCAGAAAAATCCAATTAATGCATACTCTTGAAGGTTAAATAACAATGGATGAAATCATGGTGAGATAAGAACTCTTATCGGTAGAGAATTTCAGTACAACTTGATAGGGATACAAAAGTTAACATGATGGGAGACCTTGTACATATTGGCTTGGAATTGGAGTTTAGACCACACAATACTTCAGGTTCATGTAATGGTAAGTTGTTTCGAGTTTATTTTTGTGTTTTGTTTTATACCATAGGGTTTTAGTGCATCATAGGCTTAAATTTAATACTTAGTATGTTGACTAAGACATCCCTTGTAAAGATTTATTTTGATAACGTGTATAAGTTGGCATGTCAAGGAACCATAATGTAAGTAATGTGGCAAGATATCACACATTGTTAGGATGTTAATTTTTATTTGAATATTGTCTATACCCTGCAGATAAGTAAACTTATTCTTCTTATCTATACTATCCCAAATCCAAAATTAAAATATTGTTTCAAATGTTTAACCCCCATAATTATTTCTCATATCTGTTTGAAAAGTTATGAGTCATATGACTGTATCGATATCTGGAGAGAACTTGTTGTATCGCAAAGGTATAGCCCCTGAATCAGTTCTTCCATTTTTGTGAATCCTTCATTTTATATCTTTCGTTCTGGTGAAATGTGAACCTTAGTATGTGATCTTGTAAAATGATTAAAAATATTTTAAAATGCTAATACCTTCTCTTGAGTTTACTCGTCTAAGTATGATGTGAGCCCAAATTCGCACTTATAGTGTTATACAAATACTAATGTGAAGATGCTGGCCTCGTAATTCGATAGCTAAACACATGTAGTTCCCAATGAGCTTGGCAAAGATTCAAGACTTAGCCTCAATAATTTACATCTAAGGTTGTTGGGGTTGATATTATTTTGGTGATAAACATTACATACAAAATCATAGGATTATGAGTTGGTTGTAGCCTTTGCAATGGAAATTCGCATAAAAGAATATGAGACATAGATGTATGGCTTTAGGCTAGTGAACTTCTAACAGATGATTGAATTAGACTATTTGGATTGCTTAGCTACAAATGTCTCATAAAGTTTATTGTGGTACTAGATTTCGTTTCATGATTTGAAAAGTCGTTAAAAATAGTCATTATTTGGAGACTTGTATTGATAGCCTTGAAGAATTTTATTTTCCTGTATTTGGTTTAAACGTTCTGATGATAGGTAGCCTATCGAATATCATAGTTAATAGTTACCGAAATTTTAGCGCTTTGAAGATCATGTATCTTTTACACAATATGTAATACCTTATGAGAAAAGTTTTCGAGGATGAAACTTCGTTTTAAGGGGGAAAGGATGTAACGACTTGACATTAGATCTAAAGGATCCAATGCCACTGACACCCTTATCATCACATTACCACCCCACTTCCCCCCACCAAAATGATTATCCATCATGGCAATAAACCCCACATTCCTTCTTAGTCATAGTGTTGCCTCGTACAAATATTTTATAACCAAACATTTCAACCCCCAAACTCATCACCCGTGTAATCTTCCTATCCTTTCAGTTTACTATCTCCCTCTCCCGTCAATCCACTTAACAGAATAAGAGAAGCATAATTGTGTAGTATTTTAACTCATTTGATCTTGATACTTGAGGGCTAGAGCTTTCAAGCAAAAAAGGAGGTTTGACATTAGAAAAAAAAAAAAAAAAGGCAAGGTTTAGAATCCTCCATTCCCGACCGGGGGACCAAGGGAGATTTTAGACCTACAATCTATAATTTGGAACTGACATTTTATTGAGGGATATTTTAGTGGATGTTGGTTATCTAGTTTAAGAGTTTTAACAAAGAAAATATATTGATGAATATATGTAGGTATGATTGAACAAAGTATGTACTATTACAAAATCAAGGTAAGTGGGATTCTTTAATTTTGATTACTAGTCTTTCTTCGGATATGTCTGAAATAAATTTTGTTCATATATTCATATTCGTATCCTCGTTGTACCCAGATGTTTGTTCTCTTCATAAGCTCGTTACGTCATATTCAATTATGCTATATGTTAGTTATTGGTCTATATGTTAGTATTGTTCCTTTTATTATTCTTGGACAATAATCAGTTATTATTATTATTTTTAGTACTACTATCACTATTAATACTACTACTTTTATTATGATGATTCAAACTATGTAACATGTATTTGACTTGTCCTCAACTGTATACTTTGATATAAATTTCTCTGTCTGAAGAGATCTTTTGCCTGATGAGGGCTTAATACTCATTATTTTGTCTTGCTCAATAGGGGCATAGTGCCCATCCGTCTGATGCAACTTGAGGACTATGATCTATTAGTTTGATATCATTATTAATATTAGCTTCATATATATTTGTATTTTTATTCGTTCGTCCGTTCATTTGCTCGATATTTGTTGTATTTTTATTCATTCATCCGTTCATTTGCTCAATATTTGTATCTTTATTCATTCGTTTGTGTGTTTTGTTATAAGTTTTTCGTTTGTATTCGTCATCATTACCATATTCTTTTAAAAATATTTTCCCTTACTGAGCTTTGTTCGCTCATCATTTTTGCTTCCGCCTAATTTCTTTTTAGATCCGAAAAAGTAAGTGCGACAATTCAAGTTGTGGTTAAGGTAGTCAACTGGGGGAAATAAATGAGACTACAAGATTGGAATTTTGGATATTTGGTATTTTCTATTTAAGTTTGTCAATGTAGCTTGATTGATGTAATGATTTGTGGTTAAACTTGAATTTCCAATTTGATTGTAAGAAATATTTGATATATTGTAGAATATAGTACTCTAGTTTGTTCTTATGGTATGCTAGTATAGTCTAGCATCCTTGAGAGTTTACTCCTCTTGAGTCTGTGGCGTCTCATGCCCTGACTCCTTTCCATAGGACGGTTTTGGGGGATGGCATAAACAATTTTATTAAAATGTACTAATGGGGTTACATCAACTACGCAAACTACTGATATATTCTTGTATGATATCTACATCCACTTTATAAGAATCTTTAATCCAAAAACAAAGATCATGAACCTAGCGATATTTCAAAAAAGAAATAGATTATTTTTTCCCCTCAACAGCCCTCCAATTTCGTTCTTTCCATAAAGACCAAATAATAGCAAGAGGGACCCAGCGAATGACTTTTTTCTTGTGGTTAGATAACTTGAACACCCTCCATGGTTTTATATTGTCACAAAAGGACTTGGAAACAACCCCATTTCCATAACATTCTAACATAAAAAATATCTATTGAGCACATCTAAATCTAATAGCCCAAGTTATTAGTTATATATATAATATTCGCTTATAAACCACTTGCTTATCATGTCTCCAATCAATGTAGGACATAACAATAATGTACAAAATATTTTGAAAGGTTTTTGCATACAAGTTCATTCGTCAAAAGAATAATCAAACAACCATGAAATTATAACTAGCACTTTTAGGTGAAAATTAGATGGTAAGTGTTAACGTATATATTGTAAGTTGCATATTATTATTCCGTGTACAACTAGGTGTACCATATTTAGGTTTACCATATTTAGCCTAGTTTGGGGAGCAAGTAGTCTAACCCCTATTTATTGAGTCATCTATTGTAATTGTTGTATCACTTTTTTTTTTCAATATCAATGCATACAGTTCTTGTAAACATGTCTCTCTTCTCGTTCGACATGGTATCAGAGCTAGCCTCACGATAAGTTTGAGGCTCATGGAGAGAGAGAATGGTAGAAAAACAATGATAATCAAGAAGGTGAGGAGGGATAGCTCTTACACGTGTAGACCGACGGAGTGGGGGATCAAGAGAGTCATGGGGCTCAGCATCAGGCATAGGACCATCAGATGGTGCAGTCTCTTCAGGATGAGGCACGTCAGGGGCGGCGCTGGTGCTTGTACTGGAACCTGTGTCACTGTCATCAGTAGGAAATAAGGGAAGAGAGGGATCTGTGAAGTACGAGGGAGAGACAACATGAGGAAGAGAGAATGATGAGAGTGATGAGAACATTTTATTTTCCCAAAAGATCACATGACGAGATATACGGAGAGGTTTAAAAAGAGGATCCCAACACCGAAAACCCTTATGCTCAATACCGTAACCTAAGAAGCAACATAACCGAGCTCGAGGCTCAAGCTTTGTACGTTCATTTTGGGGAAAGGAGACAAAACATGTACACCAAAGACCTTAAAATGATCATAATCTGGGGAACGACCATACAATCGTTCGAAAGGAGTGAGATTATCAATGGTGGGAGAGGGTAAACGGTTAATAACATGCACAGTAGTGAGAGCAGCTTCGCCCCATAAGCGCTCAGGACATGATGAAGAGATAAGGAATGTACGAGTAATATCAAGAATGTGTCTATGTTTTCGCTCAGCACGCCCGTTCTGTTTTGAAATGTAAGGGCAAGAACGATGTGAGACAGTGCCATGTTGACGAAAAAGACCAAGTATAGTGGACTCTTGATACTCCATGGCATTGTCAGCACGAAGGATCTTTATGCGCTGATTGAAATGAGTGTGAATCATGGCAGTGAATTCAGAATATATGCGTGGAAAGTCAGATCAATGATGCATAAGATATATCCATGTAAAACGAGAATGACCATCCACAAAAATGACAAAGTATCGAGATCCCCCCATGGTAGGAGTAGGGGAAGGGCCCTAAATATCAGAGTGAACTAAATCAAAGCACGCAGAGGATAAGGAATCACTTGTATTAAATGGCAAAGCAGACTGTTTCCCAAGTTGACAAGATAAACATTCAAAGTTATGGACAACAAGTTTTCCTAACGAGCCTCTAGAAACTAAAGATTGTAATTTGCCTAAGGAAGCATGACCTAAACGAGAATGCCATAGGTGAAGAGAGGTAGAGCCTGACGAAGTGGTAGCGGAAGCAACAGTAGAAAGATGAGAGGGAAGATGCAGGCTAACAAGCTCTAACAAACGCCCAACCTCACGGCCGATCCCAAGAAGCTGTCTCGTCTGAGGGTCCTGCACACGACAACCAAAAGAAGAAAAAATGACAGTGAGACCAAGTTCACATAGTTGACCAACAGAGTTGAGGCTAAGAGTAAGTTTTGGAACAAGATAAGTATCAGGAAACGAGGCATGAGATGTGGATACAGTGTCGATATAACTGACGGGCATAGATGTACCATCAGTCGTGTAAATGGCAGATGCAGATGAATTGACAACTTAATGGGTCAAGCTATAGAAGTCATAGGTCATGTGATTAGAACAAGCAGAATCAAAAAACCATGAGGATTTATTGGAAGTGACTGAGAGAGCAGTGGAAGAATGAGAACCAGACTGGGCTAAAACCTGTTTAAGAATATCCTGAAGGTCGGCAACAGAGATAGGGGAGGTAGATGGATCATTGAGAGAAGCAGATGAACCTTCAGTTGTGGTAGCAGAATGTGATAGCGGTATTGACAAATTGTGGGCCTTAAAAGAACCACCCTTGGGCCAATTACCCTGAGAATTCCTGTTAGGGTTGCGATAGCATTCTTGTTGATAGTGACCAGGACTTGTTTTCTTGTAAAAAGAGCATATCCGAGTGGGGCAGTGTAAGAGAATATGACCAGGGAGATGACAATACTTGCATTCAATTGAGGAGGCTGAATTCTTCTTGGATGTAACGTTGGGAGTTGCAAGTACTACATCAGTTGAGCGAGATCTTCGAGATTGAAGACAAGTCTCTTCTGAAATAAGCTCTTGGACTGCTTGTTCAAGTATAGGAAATGGGCTACGATGAAGAAGAGAGGCACAAACAGGCTCGAAATCATCATGAAAGGCCATGAGAAATTGGACAAGACATCCACGATGGCGCCAAGTATTAAATTTGCTAGCGTCTGCAGCACAATCCCAGACAGGCTCAGAGGCCGTGAGTTGATCCCAAACTACATAAGTCTGAGATAGAAATGTGTTAATTGATTGACCTGCTTCTTGATGCATGCAGTGAAGACCAGTGGCAAGTTGATATTGATATACTCCATCAGCAGCGGTGTATCTCTATGCTAGAAAGTCCCAAACTTGTTTCGCTGTATCAAAACGCCCAAACTGAAGACTGATAGAGGTAACAGATGTGTTTCGCAGCCAAGTAATGATCTGATGATTCTTGTTATCCCAATCCTCAAGGCGTTCGGCAAACTTTGCATCTGATTCATCAAATTTTTTCGTTGGTTCCTTGATATCCCCTGTTATGATCCGCCATAATTTTCGACCCTTAAGAAAACTAGTCATGGCCTGAGCCCATGGTATATAATTTCCACCATCAAGAAGCAAAGAGATAGGTTGTGAAACATCTGATCGTTCCATTATGATGTCCAAAAAGGATATTTAGAGTGATAATTTGGAGAAACGGACTGCAAAAATGAACTCAGGACGTCGAAAAACATGGGCAAAGGTCTGGTCACTTTTTTTTTTTTTTAGGGTCTGCTGACGTGGCAGAAAGCTGAGCTGGTGGATGACTGGACGCAGACAGATAATGTCAGGGTTGACTGGATGGCTGATGTGTGCAAGGACTGATGTCAGCTGATGTATGCAAGGGCTGATGTTAGTTGATGTCAGCAAGGGGCTGTTTGGCAGACAGAAAATAGAAAATCAAAAGACAGCGACGGCGGAACTTCGGGAGGCGCGTGAGAGCGCGTCCGGTGTCCGTTTTTGGCAATTTTTGGATTGCTGGACTCCTTACGACGAGCTCTAAGCTATGATGTGGCACGTTGCCCTAGGTAGTGAAAATAAAATATCAAAAATACCTAGAACAGACTGACTGAATATGATTTTTACAATGTTTGATTGCAAAAATTTGTGACAAGAGAGAAAACACGATGAGTAATCTCTCAAGCAAGCTCCACGTGCCTGGTTTTCTAAATTCAGTTTTGTTATTACTGACTTCGGCTTCACTTCGAGTAATCATGATTCTGCATTGTTTATTCAACATTCCGAGTCTGGTGTTATTCTATTAATCTTATATGTGGATGATATGATTATCACTAGGGATGACTTAGCTGGTATTTCTGATCTCAAGCAGTTTCTCTATCACCACTTTGAGATTAAAGATCTTGGTCCTTTGAATTACTTTATAGGGATTGAAGTCTCATCTGATTCAGCTAGCTACTATCTCTCTCAGGCCAAATATTCTTTTGATCTTCTGGCTCGTGCAGGTCTTACTAATAGTAAGACTGCATCCATTCCTCTTGATGCTAATGTCCGCCTTACCCCCCTGGATGGGACACCACTTCCAGATGCATCTTTATATCGCCAGCTGGTTGGTAGTCTTATCTATCTTACTGTGACTCAGCTTGACATTGCCTATGTTGTTCACCTAGTCAGCCAGTTCATGTCTGCTCCTCGTACCACACACTACGCTGCGGTTCTCCAGATCCTTCGTTATATCAAGGGCACCTTGTTTCATGGCCTCTTCTTCTCTACCAGTTCATCTTTAACTTTGCGTTGTTACACAAATGCAGATTGGGCTGGTGATCCTACTGATTGACGTTGTGTTACTGGATATTGTTTTCTCCTTGGTGATTCTCTTCTTTGTTGGCGTAGCAAGAAATAGACTATTATTGATCGCTCGAGTACTGAAGCTGAGTATCGTGCCCTTGCTGATGCTACTCAAGAGGTAATCTGGCTTCGTTGGCTTCTTGTTGATATGGGTGTTCCTCAACCTCCGGGCACTGTTCTTCATTGTGACAATCAGAGTGCTATCCAGATTGCACATAATGATGTTTTTCATGAGCGCACTCGGCATATAGAGTGTGACTGTCATTTCATTCATCAACATGTTGTCTGTGGTACACTCAAACTTCAGTACACTCCCTCAGCTGATCAACTTGCCGATCTTTTCACTAAAGCACATCATCCCAACCGTCTTCAAGATCTGATTTGCAAACTCAAGCTAGTGTTCTTTGCACCACCTTGAGTTTGAGGGGGGTGTTAACGTATATATTGTAAGTTGCATATTATTATTCCGTGTACAACTAGGTGTACCATATTTAGGTTTACCATATTTAGCCTAACTTGGGGAGCAAGTAGTCTAACCCCTATTTATTGAGTCACTTATTGTAATTGTTGTATCATTTTTTTCTCAATATCAATACATACAGTTCTTGTAAACATGTCTCTCTTCTTGTTCGACAGTAAGCATGAAGAAGAAATAACATATCACTACCAAAGCACTTCATCTAAGCATATAGGCATTTGGAAAATACTTAAAAGTAAATCACATCACCTGCACAAATTGCAATTTAGGCGAGTTGCTAAAGAAATTCTTGAGGAAGAGAAGAAACTTTGGATTGACATGAGAATCTCGTATAACAACAATACCACCTCAAAATACTGTCTTGTTCACTTTTTTTCTTTTCAGTTATTAGCTAACATTAAATTAATACCACTTAAGCTAAAAGGGAAGTTCTATAAGATAGTCATTAGGCTTGCTATGTTATATGGTTCAAAGTGTTTAGGCGGTGAAATATCAACATGTTCATAAAAAGTCGATGGTTGATATGAGAATATTGAGATGGATGTGCGGCAAAACTAGGAAGAACAAGATTAGAAATGGGGTGATACGTGAAAGAGTAGGAGTGACCCCAATTGAGGATAAGATTAAGAAAAATCATCTGAGATGATTTGGCCATGTCAGAAGATGACCTATTGAGCCGCATGTTAAAAAATGCGAAGGTTTAGAAATAGTACACCAGAATAAGGGTAAAGATAGACCTAAGATAACTTGAACGGAGAAATTAAACGAGACTTTACGTGTCTGGAGCTTATAGAAAAGATGGCTCTCGACAGGAACGAATGGCGTTGCATAATCTATATAGCTAACCCCACCTAGTGGGACAAGACTTAGTTTTGTTTGGTTAGGTTTATTTATTAGCTGACATTAAGATGTCTACTGATGACAATCTTACCAATCAAGATAGATGCATTAGCATTGTGTCAGAAATTTATAGATCGTAGCATTTGTTGGTTTAACGAGAATTGCATGAGCCATATTCATCATACTGCAATAGCATTTTCACTCTCAATTTTGCGAACATCCGAAGAAAAAAGGGAGACCATCCATGATAAGGGCATTCAATATCAATTTTCTCGCTTTCATTGTTCTTACACTAGCTTTTTCCGCAGCCCTCTTGAAACTCATTGACGTTCATTACCATCCATACCTTCACGTCTTGTCATTCTCCTTCATTTTCCCAAAATTTATTTTTCTTCACCTTTTTCACTATTGAATCTAAGAGAGAGAGAAAAGAACATAAAGAGTGTATTGTTAATAATAGCTTATTAGTACAATGCATAAGGCCCTTCTTTATATAGGGCACTCAAGAGATAAGGAAACTTTCTTTCTTCCAATGTAGAAGAGAGGACACTAACACAACACTACACAATACAACACAACACTCCCCCTCAAGCTGGAGCATATATATTATATGTGCCCAGCTTGTTACAAATATAATCAACTCGAGGACCTCTCAATGACTTAGTAAATAAATCAGCTAATTGATCATTAGAACTAACATAAGATGTAACTATCTCTTTTGCTAAGAGCTTTTGTCTTACAAAGTGACAGTCGACTTCAATGTACTTAGTCTACTCATGAAACACCAGATTTGATGCAATATGGATTGCTGCTTGATTATCACAAATTAGCCTCATAGGAAGAGGACAATTGATTCCAATCTCTGTAAGTAAATGTTTGATCCATGTTAGTTCATATGTGGCCAGACTCATGGATCAGTATTCTGATTCAGCACTTGATCGAGCAACAACATCTTGTTTTTTACTTTTCTATGAGACTAGGTTTCCTCCAAAAAGAACACAATACCCTGATGTGGAACGTCTATCTGATGGACTGCCTGCCCAATCAGCATCTGAATACCCAGTAACCTCAGTATGCCCACGATCAGTATACAATAATCATTTTCCTGGAACACCTTTAATGTACCGAAGAATACGAACAACTGCCTCGCAATGACTTTCCTTCGGAGAGTTCATAAACTGACTAACAACACTAACTGCAAATGAAATATCTGGACAGGTCACAGTGAGGTAGTTGAGTTTTCCAACCAATCTTCTGTACCTTCCCGGGTCTGTCATCGGTTCCCCCTCATTTGGCATCAGTTTTACATTTGGATCCATAGGAGACTCACATGGTCGTGCACTAAGCATCCCTGCATCACTTAATGTATCTAATGCATACTTGCGCTGAGAAATGAATACCCATTGATTTGACTGTGCTACTTCAATCCCAAGAAAGTATCGTAATTGTCCCAAGTCTTTAGTTTGAAATTGTTTATGAAGGAACACCTTTAAGTCATGTATACTTGTTGTGTCATCACCAGTGATAATGATATCATCCACATACACTATAAGCAAAAGGTGTTTCCCTGAAGTAGAATGTCGATAGAAGACTGAATGGTCTACTCCACAACAAGTCATACCAAATTCTAACACAACCAATCTAAATTGTCCAAACCATTCCCTCAGGGACTGTTTTAGACCATACAAAGCTTTCTTAAGTCGACATACCTCACCAGACTCCCCCTGAGCAACAAACCCAGGTGGTTGCTCCATATATACTTCTTCCTCAAAATCTCCATTAAGAAAGGCATTCTTAATATCTAATTGATGAAGGCCCCAACGAAACATGGCGGCAAAAGAGAAAAAAATGTGGACAGAGGATATTTTGGCAATAGGAGAAAATGTATCACCATAATCAACTCCATATACCTGAGTGTAGCCTCAAGCAACAAGACGAGCCTTTAATCGATCAATAGGACCATCCGGAGAGACTTTTACTGTATACACCCACCGACATCCAACCACAGACTTCTCTGGAGGAAGGTCAACCAAATCCTAAGTACCGTTAGCATCTAAAGCATACATCTCTTCCCACATAGCATCACGCCAACCAGAATGTGCAAGGGCCTCTGAAAGGGTTTTAGGAACAGAAACAGAAGAAAGTGAAGCAATAAAGGATGCATATGAATGTGATAAAGAGTCATAAGAAACAAAAGCAGAGATAGGATGTTTAGTAGTACAGCTCCGGGCACCTTTCCTAAGTGAAATAGGGAGATCCAGATCAGAGGGGTGAGCGGCAGGTACAAGAGCTGGAGATGACGAGTCAAGTGGTACGGGGGTGGAAATAGCCTCTGCAGGACGTGGACGCTTGATATAAACCTGAAGATCGGGTCAGTCTAACCGGGAGGTGGATGGCAGTTTAGGGGGTGAGGAAGTATCCAAAGTGGGTATAGAGGAAATATCGAGAAGGTTAGGTGAAAGAGAAGGAAGATGAAGGGTGGGCATAGGAAATGATAACGTCTCTACAATAGGCTCAGATGGAGATGAATCATAGTATGAGGTAGTCTCAAAGAATGTAACGTCAGCGCAAATATATAATTTGTTCAATTGATGAGAGTAACAACGATACCCTTTTTGATGACGAAAGTACCCAAGAAAAATGCTTTTAACAGACCGTGGTCCTAATTTATCAACCCCAGGAGAAAGATGATGGACAAAACAAACACAACCAAAAACTTTAGGGGGCAACACATAAAGAGAAGCACGAGGAAAGATAAGGGAAAAAGGAATTTGGTTATTTAAAACGGAAGAAGGCATGCGGTTGATGAGATAGCACGCCGTAAGGACAACATCATCCCAGAAACGTAATGGGACATTCATGTGAAAAAGAAGGGTTCGAGCAGTTTCAATAAGATGACGATTCTTTCTCTCGGCAATGCCATTCTGCTGTGGAGTATGTGGGCAAGAGGACTGATGGATAAGACCATTAGTAGTCATATATGAGCGAAATTGGGATGAAAAATATTCTTTAGCATTGTCACAGCATAATATACGGACAGGGACACCAAATTGAGTGTGAGTCTCAACACAAAATGAACAAAAGATAGAAAAAAGTTCAGAACGATCTTTCATAAGATACAACCAAGTCATGCGAGAGTAATCATCAATGAAAGTAACAAAATAACGATAACCAGTTCGAGAGACAGAATGACAAGGACCCCATACATCAGAATGAACTAAGACAAAAGAGGCACTTGCTCGTTTATCGACTCGACTAACAAAAGAGCTATGACAATGCTTCCCTAACTAACACGACTCACACGGAAGATCTTGAACAAAATTGAGATGGGGAACCATCTTTTTTAGACTAGATAATGATGGATGACCAAGACGACAATGAATCTGCTCTGGTGAAGCAACAAGGGAAGTAGAAGGTGAACAGGCATTCAAATAATAGAGGCCATTCCACTCACACCCAGTACCAATCTTCTCGTATGTCTCCAGATCCTGAACAACCACAGAATCAGCAGTAAAGGTGACAGAACAAATCAAATGTTTGGTGAGTTTACTAACAGAAAACAAATTAAATGCAAAATGAGGAAGATATAAAACAGATTGTAAGGATAAAGAAGATTTAGGATGGGTCATCCCAATCCCCTGAACAGATGTGGACGAACCATCCGCAAGTTTAACTTGATGAAGAGAACGAGTCTGAATATTAGAGAATAATTAGACGTTACCAGTCATATGATCAGAAGCACCAGAATCAATTACCCAAGGGGTGAGACCAGGGTGGGTTTGAGAAAGACAAGCTATAGAGGGTTGTGAATGTGCAAGGGATGTCGTAGAGGATAAAGAAAAGGTTAAGATGCTTGTTAAGATGCCTGAAACTGGAGAAAGCGAGCATACTCGTCTTCAGGAAGAGTAAGATAAACAGTGGAAGAGGATGCAGAGACTTGTGAAGGCCCGGTTGGCAATGAGGTTGAAGAAGAACCATGTTGGATGGCATTGGCAACATGGGATGGGCGACCATGTAAAGTCCAGCATCTGTCACGTACGTGGCCCAACTTGTTGCAATAAGTACAGCACGGTCGTTGTCCATTATTTCCAGAACGACCACCTCCTCTCCCACCATCAGTATGTCCACGACCACGACCCCCACGAGATTGAATGTCAGCATGACTAGCAAAGTGAATAACAAGAGCCGAACGATCAAGGTGGGATTCAGATGGCCCAGAGAGAGAAGAAACACGACTCAGGCGAGCATAAGCCTCACGCAATGTAGGTAGAGTGGGAGTTGTAAGCAGTTGAGAACTAACCATCTCATAGGCTGGATTAAGACCATGAAGCCAAAGTATAACAAAAAGTTAGTCCCTCTGTTGTTCAATAACTCTGGAATCTGTGCTAACAGGAAAAAGCTCGGAGAATTCTGATACAGCATCCTGGAACTGACCATAATATTCTATCAAACCCGAGTCAGCAGCTTGACCACGTAACATAGTAGAAATAACATCATAGATGCATGTAACCGTTCCAGAATACATTTCTTTGGCCATAGTCCAAAAAATGTAACAGGTACGACATTGACAAAACATGCTTTGAATGGAGGGATCAAGTGACTGATAGAGAAGATTCACCAATAAGGCATTCATACGACACCAAATAGTACTATCGGACTCAGATAAATCTATAGGAGATGGTTTAAACAAATAATCTTCAAAACCATGACCCACGAACCATAATTCAACAGCAACAACCCAATTTGAATAATTACGACCATTAAGGCGAGTCGTAGTAAGAGTGGGAGTGCCTGACAAGGTAGATGCAAATACAGAAGATGTAGAACTCGAACTAGGAGGAGTGACAATTTTAGAAGGTTCTGCAGGCTTTGAGGTATCCATGATAACAAAAGAAAGGTAAAAGACACTCCCTAATCACAAGGAATAACAAGTGAAAACAACTAAAAGATGATGCTCAACATTTAAAGGGAAAAATGGCAGAACAAGTGCAAATTCAGAGGTAAAAACATGTAGAAATAGACTCGAATGACAGAGTAGAACATTCTAGAGTTAAACAGTGGCCGGAGATGATGTGCATGGCTTTCTCGAGCTGGCAGGTAGTGGCGCGTGACCTCACGCGCCGGTGGTGGAGGTGGAGATCAGCAACAGTGTGGTCGCCTCTTCGAGGCGAAGCAAATGGTAGTATTCACGCGCGGGATGGGAGGTTGAAATGGTGTAGATTTAAAAAAAAGAAAAAAAAAAAAAAAGGTTCGAGGTGGTGGAGCTTTGGTTGTTTGATGGTGGTCGGCGGGAAGATGAAGGAAGGAAATGGTGGTGCTGAAGCTCGGTGGTGTGACTGGGAAAAGAAAGGGGAAAAAAAAATGAACAGTAGATTTGCCTGCTGAGGAAGACGATGAATAGTTTTTTTTTTTTTTTTTTTTTTTTTGGGTGTGGCAGAGTAAAGGGAAGGGCTAGGGTGGGAGATGGAGTTCTCTAATTGTAGCTCTAGATACCATGTTGAATCTAAGAGAGAGAAAAAAGAACATAAAGAGTGTATTGTTAATAATAGCTTACTAGTACAATGCATAAGGCCCTTCTTTATAAAGGGCACTCAAGAGATAAGGAAACTTCCTTTCTTCCAATGTGGGAGAGAGGACACTAACACAACACTACACAATACAACACAACATTCACTTTTTTCTCCATATTATCCGTCAGAGGCAGCTCCAATCTGTCCACAAGCTGCGTAAACACCTTAGCCATCTCAAGGACTGCACTGGTATTCTCCTTCAATTGATCCTTTAGCTATTGCGCATCCATTTTAACGCGATCAAGCTCTCTCTCTCAATCCCCAATGCTCCTTCCCTTGCTCGTGGTTGTCTCTTCATGTGGCACGAACCTAGACTTGAGCGCAACACATGACTCTTGCTTGGAGTATTCACCATTCGACTTGTACTTTCTCATCCTTTGCCTCACCTCTTCATTATTGGAAATTGGATGCATGGCCTGAGAGTGTGAACTGGAAATAACTCGTCACTTGGTTGTTTACGTGCTCAAAAAATAATATCTGCATACATGAACAATCAAGAAGTTATCATATAAACTCATCATGAAATACAATGAGAAAAAGCCATAGAACATGCCAAAAAAAAAAAAAAATTGGCTTACCATTAAGAAGAACACGCATCCGCTCATATACGTAAGGTTAAGTGCCCTATAACGGTGGATACCGCTAGCCAATGAGTCAAGCACAAATTGGGCCCAGTTATACCCCCGTAAAGCATTGGCATCCTTTACCACATGTAACATTTCTCTCTTCACCCCATGGTCTGCTATAGGACACAATACGTGGCCTTAAACTCCGCAGCATGACAACAGACGGTCACTTCAATTTTCTTCCCATGTACGTCCAGTGCTGTTGGATAGAGTTGGTGCTTCAATAGGCTGCACTTAAGGTGAAGTAGTCCCCCAAGGCCAATACTCTCAATTGCCTCTTTCTGCTCCTTTGTGAGTCTACCATGTAATTCGACAATCTTGGATAGCAAAAGTCGTGTATGTATACTCTCCTGTGATACAAAATTACTTTTTCAGTATAGTGTCGTATAAGATTATGCAAAAAAACACATAAAAGATAATGCACAAAACATTTAGCATAAAAAAAGTCTGCAAACAAAGCAGAAAGCATAGAGCAGAAATGAACTTCAACAGAAAGCATAAAGCGGAAATGAATTTGGACCGAAAGCATACAGGCATATAGGAGTTTGGCCACAATTCATAATACTGAAAATGAACTGACTGCATAGAACAGAATCTTAAAATTAATGTTAAAGCTAACTTAGGTGATTGTGCATACAACTGAATCTTGAACTGAATGTTATAGCCAAATTAGGTGATTGTGCATGTATGAATGGAGCGGGAAGTCTAAAGTGCCGCGTAGCCAGATCAGTAGGAAAAGCACAATCAATGAAATGAATGTGGTCACATTTACATCCTCCAGACCAAGTTAAACAAGTTTTCAACTGAATATTATCACTTTTCAGCTTAGCAGTAGAACAAGCACAATCAATGAAATGAATGTGGTCATATGAACAGTTTGCATATGCATTACCCAAGTTAATTTAGGTTGTTCTCTTCTTCTTGATTGCCATTTCAAGTTGCTTTTTCCTTCTATGGTACACTTCTGAGCTTTTCTCGAACATTTTCTGGAAGACTTCCTTTTCCTTCTCCGGGAGCTCTCTCCACTTCAGGGCAATTTGTTTTCGCAGAGAAGGGTCAAATTTAGTGTTTGGATCAGCTTCTTTTAATTCTTTAAGTCTCAACTTCCTGAAACTCCGATATCAAGTTAATATATAATCAAATCCAAGTATGATTGACCTTTCAGAAAGCAGGCAGGAAGGTTCTAATTAATGGTGCTCCATCTAATATTAGTGTCCAATTATAAACAATAGAAGAAGATCAAGACTTTTGATTACAGGAATTATACTTAATTAGATAAAATTAGAGAAAAGAATGTTACAAACTTTTGATTTGTTTTCTTGAAAGACAAGTTACAACTAAACAACTTGAGCGAAACTTTCTGGCACCAACATTTCTTATGAGAACGGTTGCACCATATCAGGACTGTACTCAATGTCATGACGTGCTACTAGCAATTACAGTACTGAAATCAAAATATAAGGAAGAACTAATACGACATCCATAAGTAGAGTGGAACTGACTTCAGAAACTCAATATCAGGGCTGACTTGCCATGAAACATTTTATGCAACATTCAAAAAACTGCGCTACAAAATCATATTGTGAATATGACTCAATGATACTAACATAATGCATAGTATCCAAACAACAGTTGCCTTCATCAAGAGTTGAATGTCTAATAATACAGAAATAAACAGACTACCCACATGCCATTTATTTTGGAAGACAAGCATGCTTAAAATGTATTTTCCCTGCATGGCATGGCGTATGCTATGATCTGGTGAATAATAGTATTTCCAAGCTGATACTTCAATTGGTTATTCTTATGCAACTTACTTCCGGGAAGCGTCTATAGCAATATCACTGTAACATCCACTCTCATTAGGTTGAGAATTCTCCAGTTTCACTTTGTCTGCGTCAGAAGTCCTCAGCTCCAAATCAGTGCAAACATTACTCCCTGCGAGTTATATAATTAATGCAACGAAAGCATCATCATCCTTGAAAAGTAAGATAATAGATATACTGATGTCTTATCATATATTAGACTTTATCATTCATAGCGAAACACTTCTCAACAAAAGAAAAATCATTCTTAGTGAAACAAATAGTTAAACCTAGTGCCACTTTTGTTTTAACTACTACTTGGACTTTTTCCATTGCTTTTAGAACAAATATGGGAACAGGAAACCCGGATAAACCAAAAAAAAAAAAACATTATTGGGAAAACTATGGGAAATACCCTTGTCTGAAATCATACTGGGTGCACAACCAATTGTCGTTGAAGATGCCTCAAATGCAATATTCATTGCCTTTTCCAACCCTGTTTGTGTTGTTTCACCCTCTGCAATATGCTTGAGGCCATTCCCAGGTTGTGCCCTCTGTATACATTTCTTCGCTGAAAGAACTCTTAACAGCAGAGTTTCCTACAGATCATACGAGTTGGATGTTTTGCCTTGTCTCCAAACTCTCACTAGTGATTCATTATCACCTAGAGCATTCTGCTTCTTCCCATTTGTTTGGGGACTTCGAATATGCATAGAACAAAACATCGCTATGTTACAAGCAAAATCTTGCACTAGCCATGTGTCAAGCACATAACTGCCTTGCACTAAGAAGAACTGTCATTCTTAAATACACAATCAGAATATCTAAACTAAACTAAACAAGTGAGACTAAATCTCCAAATTCAATAACTAAAATACTCAAGATATATAATTTCTTACATATAAGTCTTAAATATAACTGCACAATAGCCAGATTAATTTCAGAGCGGCATAGCTCTTTGTCTGTTAAATCTATGAAGTTAACCCACTGAAGAAAGGAAAATTCTTGCATCAATCGCAATTGATTGGTCAGTTTCTTACATAATTGATGAAATTTATACGTATAAGTTCTATTAAGGGTGAAGTGCATCAGACCCCCTTGTACTTTAGTAAAGTGCACAACACACCCTATAGTTTAAAAACCCCCTGAGTTAGTCCTTGTAGTTTTTCAAAAGTGCACAACACCCCCTTACCGTTAAAAAATCCGGTAAATTTAACGGAGAGTGTACTTCACACGCGTTAAGGGAGATTTTTTTTTATTTTTAATGAATGTATTCATTAAATAATTATATGAATTGACCAAATTACCAATTTTTTTTGTTTGGTCTAAACAAAAGAGGAAATGGCAAAAGAGATAAATGAAAAAAAAAGAGGGTATTAACATTTTTTTTATAAAATACGTTAAATATGACGGATTTTATAACTGTAGTGAGGTGTTGTGCACTTTTAAAAAACATAGGGACTAGTTCAGGGAGTTTTTGAACTATAGGAGGGTGTTGTGCACTTTCGCTAAAGTATAAGGGGATTTGGTACACTTCACCCTTCTATTAATATATGAAAAACTGACATCAATTCGAACTAATTGAAGAATTTTTAAAATAAATCAAAAATACTCTTTGCTCTGTTTCGGAGTATGAAATTAAGGGATAATGGAGCTCTAAAGCTGAAAGTTGCCAGCCATAAAAACGACAAACCATAAACCTGCTATTTTCTACTTTATTTCTCTGACCTGAGAAAAGTGGTTGAAAATTCGTTGAATTCAACATGAAGAAGAGGATTTTTTTTTTTTTTGTCAATTTCCCATACGAGTTCACACGGAATGAGAATTTTTCTTGAAGAAAAAGTGTCACGATATTGACCAGTACTTCCCCTTGGTTTTCAATCTATATTGAACAAAACTTGTTCATAAAAAGCCCCATAATATAGATACAAGAAGATAATGAGCCATCGGCTTATGCTCTTAGATTGAATGAAAATATAAAAAAGACTAATTTTGTCAATAATATTCATGACAGCAACATTTTAAAGAAGGAATAAGAATTAAATAGGAGACAAACAATAAATTTTAAAATAGATATGTCACGAGACAAACAATATCCTCATTTTCCTCTAATGTTGGATGGGATTTAAAATGGATAGCTAACTTTATTGAAGAAACAATCAAATTCATAGTAGTAATATGAAGAAACGACTGCCTCAACATTAACAACCCCCACCCCCACCCCCTCTAGTCATAACTCAGAAGATTTACAAACTCACCAGCAACAGTAGCCTTACTTCACACCGGTTGACTACAAGGCCAATGGTTTCTCAAACCAAGAAACACATAAATTTACCCAAGTACACAATTTGTATCCATAACCGAACCCTCCTAGTGAAATAAGCTTTGTTTGATTTACAAAAATTGAACGCAATTTTTACATATTCATTAAATATAATCACATCGCATGGATAATTTCAAAAGAAATCTACTGCACAAGCCCTTGCCTTTCCATGTGGATATGGAATTTGCAATTTTCCCAATTTAGATATAGCCCATTTCCAAAGAACAGAGTGTGCTTGCGACTTTAGAGAGGGTGATTAATATGTGATGCCTCAAGCTCAAGAGCCAGGCCTGCAGCAGCAAGTATAGTATCGTAGGCTTTAATAATAATTACTTGAGCTATAAATTTACTGACCCAACAAATCACTTATTAATTACTCACACTTAACATGTCTTCTACCGAAATAGGACATTACATAATAGTCCACCCGGGTTCCACATATCACCTCATTCACGCAAGAAATATCCGTAAATTGCCTTGTCTATGATAAAAGTCTAGGAGTTCCAGTAATAAACCATCAAAAATTAAGCAAACCGTTTAGGGGTATTAAAAAAAAAAAAAAGGCAAAAAGAGAAGACAAAATGGTGCTAGCTAACATCACAACATAAGTGAAGGCAAGAAAATTGAAAATGAATTTTCATTAATGATTCGATGAAAACATAAGCTCATTGACACAATCTTCCAAAGTGTACAAATGTTGGGGAATGAGGACCCACGCACACATACAAAGCACAAAAGAATGCAAAAATAACACAATATTTTTAATGTAATTCGCCTCTCAGCTTACATGCACGATCTCACCTCATAAATCCATATATTCAATAACGGTTACAGTGCAAGAGGTTTTTCTCATAGAAAAAATCCAAACCCTCCCACATATAGGTTTATGTACGAAAAAGTCTAAACTCTTCTCAAATCAACATTTCCTGACGAAAAGAACAAAAACTATCCTAATTTTTGGACGAACAAAACACTATAACAAAACCTTTTCACTCTTTGACCCAAAAAAAAAACCTCACATCTACATCCCAAATGTATGGCCTATCGGGATAAAATACTACAAGCTAAAAAGTTTTATTTATACGAATTAAGTGCTAATCCCACCACCTCTTCTACTCGTATTGGACTTCCAATCTTCAAACGAGCTTAGGCCTTGACTCTAGCCGAAAATCCCAAAAAATAAATTCACATTAGATAATATAACTAGAGAAGTGGAGAAAAGGTACAACAATGGAGGAAGCAGACAAGCAAATAACTGCTCGTCAAAATTAATAAGAGTTTTTATGTAAATAAAAGAAATTAGAATTCAGTCTTTTCTCTTGATTTAATTCATACACCTTAAATTTCTAAGTTTTTGAATTCACTAATTTAATTGTCTTTTTCTCATCTAATAAAATAAGATTCAATTTAATTTAATACTTTCTCTCTCGTATATCTGTAATCAGTTGATTATGAATACAAAGTTTTTTTTTTATTTAAGATACTAGCACGATAGACTTGAGTAGTCATCAAGGGCGGGCAAATTTCACAAATTGTCTTCAGTCTTTTTATTTTCAGTCCTATTATTTAAAAAGTGATGCATTTAGATGTCAGTGTTTATATTTTTTTTAATTTAATCCCTATTGTTACAAAAGTAATGTCCTTAGTTTCTAAAATTTATAAAAAAAATTAATTTAGTCTTCAATATTTTTAATTTTTTCATTTAATCCCCAAAGTTTTAAGTTCAATCAGAGAAAATTGCAAAAATAGTCCCTATTATTTTTTTAAAATTTTAAATTCATCCTTATTATTCAAAATTAATTAATTTAGTCTCCATTATTTAAAAAAAAATCTAAATTCGTCTATATTATTCAAAATTATTCAATTTAGTCCCTATTATTTTTTAAAAAAATTAATTTAGCCAATTGAGGTAGGAACTAAATTAAATTTTTAAATAAAAAAAATAATAGGGACTAAATAGGCTAATTTTGAACAATATAAATGAATTTAATTTTTTTGAAAAACGTCTAGGGACTAAATTGATTAATTTTAAATAGTAAAGATGAATTTAAATTTTTAGAGAAATAATAGGGACCATTTGTGTAAATTTTCTTGCAAATCACAAACTATAAGGACTAAATTGAATTTTTCCATAAACTTTAACAATTAAATATGTTACTTTTGAAACAATAAAGATGAATTGAAGAAAAATATAAATAATAAAGACTGAAATTTACACCAATAAAGAATATATATATACGAAATCAGAATATTTTCGTCTGACCGCGCCGGACAGTGCGGCTGAGGAGAGAACCCCACACCTATATGTGAACAGCACTATCCAATCGGGCAGACTCCAAAATTATCATTCTCACCAACATTTTCTCGAATTAAATGCACATGTACACCTCTATACTCAGGGGTGGACTTAGAAATTTAACATTAGGAGGGTCAAAATATTTTTTTAATGATATTATATAGAATTTTTTAAAAATAAGAGGGGTCGATAATTTTTTTTAACGATATTATATAGATATTCCCTCCCCCCGCGCCCAAGTACCGCCACTGTCTATACCTACACTGCCAGCAAAAACAAAAAAGAATAACATGATGTAACAATAATAATAACCAGCGACTAGTCAAATTATCTAGTGATATATCTTTCATTTTAAATTTAAGAAATTTTGAGATCGATTTTTAAAATATATAATATCTTTTAGATATAATGTAAAATTGACTCAGACTTATACTTTCCTTTAAATAATAATAACCATATATCGGAACACAACAAGAAACCCTATTTATTTCATTTTCAACATTTTTTTTAATAACCCAGATGAATAAGAGAATAAAAAACTCAATGAAGCTTTGGAAAATTCATAAATAATATAAAGAAGCAAATAATATAATCAGAAATGTGATCCAGGGAACAAACATCGACGTTGACACTTGACTACTGTGCATGCAAAGATGGTTTTTCAATTAAAAAAAAAAAAAAAACGAAGGCATGCAATAGTTTAATGAAGGTTTTTTACCATGTGGGCCTACAAGTGTTGTGTCACCTTTGGCAATATTGTGGTGCGCTTTTCCTTGGACAAAAAGCAAGCGTGGCCTATTTGTGTGGTCAACCACAATGTGTGTTTTGTGTGTGTTTATGTAGGGTTGGGGAAAGAGAAGAATGCAGCTAACAGCTGAAGTGGAGAGTGATGGATCAGATATGAGCGAGCATGGGAGGAGTGATGGGCCACTTTTAACTTTGCTGCTGATTATTACCATATATGTGGGAGGTAGATAGAAGTCATTATTACTAATTAAACTTGCTTTAAAGGCGGGTGAAGTTTGTTGAAGAAATGTTCATTCTCCGTAATATCTCTGTTGTGAATAATTATAAATTGAGTTGTAAAATAGACTTGACGATTTTTGTTACCTATCGACTGGCTTAATTACTGTCTTACTAGTTTGCTTAGTTTGTTACATACTGATCTTGTACAAAACACTTTTGACTCAATCAGTGTTGGTTGACTATTTAATAATAATACACAATCACTTTGATAAAAAAAAACAAGTTTGGTGAAGAAATGTGCTAGTAGGTGTTATGAAAATATGAATTGTGGATATTCATCATAGGTTGCTTATCAAGATGAAGAAATCCTATCTCTATAAATAATATTAGAAATCTACATATGGAGTATGATGTCATTGAATATGTCAGCAATAAACTTAGAAATTCTATAAATATGAATGTTTGGAAGAGAAATATGTACCAAGAAGAATTCAATGAAATTCTCTCTATCTCTTGCCTATTCTCTCTAGCTATTATATTTCTTCTTTTATTTCCTTATTATCTTTTGATAATTATTTGACAACATGTTATCAACACCAGTAGTCTCTATTTATAATTTTGAGCTAACAGGCCATCAGTCTAAAATAAATCGAGAGTAAGGTTATTGATTTGATTCTCTATTTGTGGATCAAAAGCTTTTGACATCCTTGAAGCTTATAAAGGGCCTACAATTAATCCACCAGATAGTGAATTCGTGAGCATGGGGAAATGCCCTATAAAAGCTATATAAATCTTGGAATGTATGAAAGCTATAAACTTCCAAAAGCACTATGACGACAATGAAGCGCTCAAGGCCATATAAAGGTGGTTGGATCGTTGAGCCTTACGTACGGGACCAAAGGTAAAATACATTTATTTTCATAATTACTTCAACACACGACGCACAATGTTATGTGAACCTAACATGTACTTTGATATTATATATTTACATTATTACTCATAATCAGAATATGTTAAAAGAGTGAAATATAGTTTACCCCCCTGTGTTTTACAGAAATTGCACCATAGCCCTTGTGTTATGGAAAGTAGCATATAACCCCTTGTGTTGATACCAAACGTTGCATACTCGCCCAAAGTTTATTTCCATCAACTTTGATTAACAGATTTTGTCGAAAGACTATTTTTCCCTTATATAGTTTATAACCCCTTGGGCGAGTATGCAACGTTTTGTCATAACACAAGGGGATATATGCTACTTTTTCATAACACAGGGTCTATTGTATACATTTCGCAAAACACAAGGGGGTAAACTATATTTCACTCAAGGGTATTTTTGTCCATCAAATCTATGATAGACGAGAGCCACACGCGTGTATTAAATTTTCGTTAACTATAACAGATTTTTAAACGGCGGGGTATAATATGCAATATTCGGGTAAAACACAGAGGGATAACTGCTACTTTTCATAACCCAGAATTTTATACACACTTTCAATCTATCAGAAGGGGCTATATGCAATTTACCCTATGTTAAAATGAGCAAAGTCATGAACTGCAAAATGAATTCAGCAAATGAGCACATAACAAAAATTGTGAGCTGTATATTGCAGAAGGACACATACCTGTGAAAATAACCAAATATATGCGGTGTGATTGTTGACATAAAAAATAAAATAAAATAAAAAAGGAAGAGGAAAATTGATGCTAGAACATTTATATGATTGGGTTGTATCATTGACCAACACCTCAAGATATATTTCCAGTGTTCTAGCTTTTAAGAAACTAATTGTTTCATCATTTCTCACTTATAGCTTTCAGCATCGATCACAAGCTAAACAAGTGTAAGTATGATTTTTGTCATATTATATTGGTCCAAAACTTTCCTGCTTGAATTCTTTTGCAAGTGACAAACACAGCTCACGAGCCGCTTGACTCAATCTTAATTTGTGAAGGTTAGCATATCATGTAGTAATCATTATTTCTTAGAATTATTGTTGATCCATTTTATCATTATAATATTTAAATAAGGAAACGAAAATAATCATTGGCTGATAAAATATGTCCCATGTGGCAATTGACCAACTTTATTAGGAAAATGCTAAGGTTTGTTGATGATGTGTACCATTATTATAGGATACTTCAGATTAGTTTAATAGACTTAATATTGGATGCTAATGATGAAATTCCAACATACAAATCTAAGCCAATATTTTACTTTAGTGAAAGGTTAGAAAAGGCAATAGTAAATTTGCTGTCTTGATTAAAAAAAAAAAAAAAAAAAAGGAAAAAAGTAAGTTTACTAACCACTATCGGCAAAGTGAGGTATGTGTTGGTTGGAAATGATGTGGTTCCCAATGTTCGTAACATTGTAATATTTTGACAACACAACAGTGATATGGACCTCAATGGCATTTTATAAGTCTATTCATGACAGTACAACCTCGGTTGCTTGGTCGAGTCATTATTATTGCATACATATTATATTATCAAATGTATATCCGTAACTTTGCCTTTGTAACTGCTTACAAACTTTTATTACTCAGAAAAGTGCAAGTTGGGTTGAATATTCACGATATTAGTATTTATCATTTATGGTAGTATTCTTATTATAGTATCTCTTATTATTTTATTGCCCATAATAGATACTTGAAAGATTTGTTAACAAGAGTTTTCCATTTAAAAATAAAAATGACTGGCATTATTTTATCTGTTATAGTAATAAGTTTTTGTAATGGAGTCTCTTGCCAAAAAAAAAAATCCTATGAACATCCATTAATGAACTAGAAGATATTTTATCCAAAGAGTTTATGCTTTAACATGAAGAGTGTTATTATTTAACATGATCGTCTTAAACATACAAGTTTAGTAATGATAAAATTAAAAAAAAAAAAATAGACATTCATTAAAGAATTTAAGGATTCTATTATCAAAAGAATTTTTATATATACCCAACGAAAATGGACACTCATTAAAGAATAAACATCTACGTTGACACTTGACTACTGTGCATGCAAAGATGGTTTTCCAATAATTAAAAAAAAAAAGAAAAAAAGAAAGAAAACGAAGACATACAATAGTTTAATGAAGGTTTTTTACCATGTGGGCCTACAAGTGTTGTGTTACCTTTGGCAATATTTGTGGTGCGCTTTTCCTTGGACAAAAAGCAAGCGTAGCCTATTTGTGTGATCAACAACAATGTGTGTTTTGTGTGTGTTTTTGTAGGGTTCGGGAAAGAGAAGAATGGAGCCAACAGCTGATGTGGATGAGTGATGGATCAGGTGTGAGAGCGACAATGGGAGGAGTGATGGGCCACTTTTAACTTTGCTGCTGATTATTACCATGCGGGGTAGATAGAAGTCATTGTTACTAATTAAACTTGCTTTAAAGGCGGGTGAAGTTTGTTGAAGAAATATTCATTCTCTATAATACCCGTGTTATAAATAAAGTTGTAAATTGGGCTGTAAAATAGACTTGATGATGTTGACAAAAAGACAAGTTTGGTGAAGAAATGTGCTAGTAGGAAAGTTTTTATATAAGTTCAATTTTTTCACGTCGCGTTGAATTGTCTAATACAGATGAATTTAGCTCACCTATAATTAGTTGCATTATAATACCTTGCTAGATGGTGAGCAATATAAATGGTGTAGATTTCATAAACACGGTGTTTGGATTGTACCTTTTCTGCAAAGTAAGCAAAATTTGTATTTCTAAAAAGATAAGTACATAGGTGGGTCCAAAAGGACCAATACAACAAAGTCAAAAGAACCAAAACAAAAACCTAGCTAATAAAAAATCAATCCTTAACGCACCGAAAAAAAACACAATCAACAGTGCTAGACCTATAAGATAGAAGTGAAATGCTCCTGCAATGAGAACTTACAACAACAAAGCTTAACCACAAACTACAACAAAAAAAGGACAACTACCAACAAAGTAGAAATACAATCAACAAGAATCAACAAAGATTAATCGACCAACAAAGACAACCACAACCTAAGATCTTCAAGAGACAACTGGTGGTTCCCTTAAGGCCAAATTTTCCACGGCATTCATTGGTAAAGAGGATGTAGATTTAGACTTCTTCTTTCTACTATAAGATTTGGACTGGGAAGAGGATTCGTGAAGTCATTTAAATCTTGAGAAAGAAGGCCTTAAGGAACAACCACTTCTTGATCTTCATCAACAACACATGAATCATCAACATTTAAAACATTATACCTATTCTTAGATTGCACAACTTATAGTCGAGAGGATTTTGAAGCTTGGGCACTTCCCTGTGCATTTTCATTGATGAAGGATTCTTATCTACTAGATGGAGCAACAACTTGAGAATATAAGATTGCGGCCGGTGCTCTTTTGGAGACATCTTGTCATTCGGAGATAGGTGTGGTAGTGTAATCTTGGTCTGTAGATAAATAAAAAACAGCACAATTAGCAAGAGTATGACCCACCACCTTACAATGAGTGTACTTTGGGGGCTTCTAAGAATATTCAATGTTGATTTCCACAATGGCCCTATTCTTGAGCTTGACAAAGGTAGAATCCGGCATGTCTTCTTCAATGTTCATCTCAACACAAATTCTAGCAAAGCTAAGGTGAGATCTTGACTCTGTATTGGAATCCATTTGAAGGGGTATACCAAGGTTACTACCAATATAGCTAATGCCTTTTTGAGACCATAAACTCAATGACACATTTGTAAGTTTCATCTAAATAGAGACCTTATCACAAGTAAGATTAACAAGTTAGATGTTTGGATTCCATTTACGAAGTAGCAAGGGGTGATGATTCACATGCCATAATTGTTCAAGCATCATAAGTAGCTTCACTATCAAGCTTAAAGAGATACAATCCATTAGCAAGTGATTGAATTTCAACCTTACTATATGGTTTCCACCTAGAATCAACAACTTTTTTATCAAGAAAAAATGTGGTGGTTTACAAACAAATTGGCCAATCAAACAACACCTCCAATATGTTTATGCGAGGTCATACACACTTGGGGGAGGACAAGAAACTTTTGTCCCATCAATAATTTCAAATTCTCCAAGTTTGCTCAAGGAGAGGGATTACTTCAAATTACCCATGAACATATTCTTCCAATTTGAGGTTGATGGAGCTTGAAGATAAGCATTAAAGCTAGGCTTCATAGTTGCATTTTTAGAGGTAGGAGAGAGCCCAAAAAAAAGGATGGAGGATGATTGACATTAAGAGAGGATGAAGGTCCAACACTAAGTGCTAGATTAGAGGATGTCAAGGGGATGGAGGGAATAGGGGGAAGGTGGGAGAAAGACATAGTTTGTGTAGTATCATAATGGAGTTAAGAGATGGGGAATTGAAAGGGGTGGAGGGGAGAGTTAGAAAGGGGAAAAAATGGGAAAAAGAGGGGAATAATGAGGAAGGGAAGAGGTGAGAAAAGCTAAACTACATGGGTTAAAGTGGGGAAAGAATGTGACCTAATTTGAACATGGCTAGGGTTTAAACCCAAATTGAAATCTTGATTTTGTGGAGATGCAATTATAGCTGGAAAATTAGGGGAAATAGGAGAGAGAGAAGCATTAGGGGGTAGAGAAGAAGGTCTTAAACTTTGATTAGAAAGAGGAGTGTTTATGTCATCCAATTGACCCAAGCTAGGGTTTAGACTATGAGCAAATTCATGGCTTGAGGTGGATGATGCATCTTCTATGTCAAAAGGGGCTGTAAAGTCCACTTATTGCTCTTCATTCATGGCTTTAGCAATGGCTTGTAGTCTAACACTACTTCTAGGTTGTTTATTCATAGAAGAAGGTTTAGGAATTCTTCTTCTTGGCATGGTGAGTTGATGAATAATGGTTTACAAATGGTATGTAAGTGGAGGGGCAGAGTAATCTTTCATAAAATGAAAACATAAAAAAAGGTAGCTTTGGTAGCTGGTGGTAGTGAAAGCTTGGAGGATGGTGGTGAGGGTTTGAAGCTAGAGAGAAGGGAGAGTATTTGTATTTTTAGAGAGAGAAAATCTGGATTGCACCTTTTAAATGAAAGAATAGGAAAGAGAGAAATGAGGGAATCTTTTCCCTTATTTGAATTGACTTTTGGAAGGAGACAAATGTTATGAAAAAAATTAGAGAATCCTTTGTGAGAGAATTTTGCGTTATTTCTAATTTGGTGTTTTATGATAGTAAATAAAAGGTTACTGAGTAAACAGTTGTAATTGTCATGGATATTTTTACATAATTTGAACATAACAATGAATATGAAAAAGCATATTTAAGTAACCCTCTATTTAAAATTATCATTTCCTTTCATATCATTCTTTAATCCAAACAAGAACTAACCATTTTTTTTACTTTCCTTTATTATTTTGGGTTAATTGCTAATTACCCCTATGTGGTTTGCCAAAATTTCATCGGTTCCACATATGGTTTGAAAATTAGCTCATAATCCCATTGTGTTTTTTAAATGCATCAAAAATACCCCATCACTAATTTTGTCCTGTTTCACAGAGCTTGCACCGCACGCGCTTGGTATGTGTGTTTCTTTGTTAAATTAGTCGTTGCTCTTGTAGATAAAGCATTTTGTAGATAAAAATGCCTTTCGCCCACTTTATAAGGCTAAGGTCAGATCTAAGACATTACACCAAACTTCAAAACCTCTAAAGCTCTACATATTGTCGTTGTTCTTCATCTTTTTCTTTGTTGGTAGCCTCTGCTCCTGTAGGTCATTGCTAGGTGAGTGCTCCTGTTGGTCGCTGCTAGATGAGTGAGTGAGGGGTTGTTTAACTTCCTTTTGTTTTTTCTTTTAGTTAGTGTAATTTGTTTTAGGGTTGTTTATTTGGGATTTTGTTTTTTGTTTTTTGTTTCAATCTTAATATGTAATTAAGTTAACAATTTTGTGAGTTTTATATTATTGTAGTTATTGTAGGCTGAAAAATGTCAAATTTGAGCAATAGGAGTTCAAAGACTCCAACACTTGAGTTGCTCTTTTCCCACCAAAAATGTCGCTGCAAGAAAAACACTGCCATACAGACTGTGACTTTGGATGAGAAGCACACAAAGGGAAACTGTTCTACAATTGTGTGTTTGTGAGTTTTTCAAATGGTGTGAGCCAAAAAAAGCGACTTGGTCACATGATGGATCAACTGTGAAGCCACCTACGGATGAGCATAACGAGACTAGTGGGGAGGTTATTTCCCAACATTTGAACAGAAGTACTAGTGAGGATGTCGAGAAGATAAATATTCTCATTGTTCTGGTCCTTTTAGTTATTGTGATTTTAATGTTGAAATAAGTGATTAAGGTTTAGTTTGTTTTAATTATTGTGTTTTATGTATGTCTTTGTATCGGTTATGGGTATGTAGCTTTTGTTTCTGTAATTGCACCCTTTTTTGGTTAGGGAAGATGACACTGACTGTGCTAAATGTTGGGTGCTTAAGAACCCCTTGTATTTTATATTAAGTGCTTAAATCCCTTGTGTGCTTCAATTATGTCCACGAAACCCCATGTGGTTTTTTGATTGGGTGTATGGAACCCTCCTATGTTTTTTGATAGTGTGCATGAAACCCCCCTATGTTTTACTGATTTGGTTCATGGAACCCCCCTGTGTTTTGTGGTGCATGGAACAAGACAAATCAAAACAAAACCTGGAGATATACACATAAAATAAAGGCATTCATTACATATCACCAACTCAAAACAAAACCTAAAAATACACACATAAAATGAAGGCATTCATTACATATCACCAACCAACAACAAAGTCTTACTTAAGTTCCAACCATTTCATAGTGTATCAATTACAAAACATAAACAACCCTTCACATATCGTTGTTTCACACCAAACAATGTTAGGCATCATAACAAAAAAAAAAACAAGTTAAAGCTTGATGTTACACATCACCAAAGCACATCAATCATTGAAAAATAGGAAAAAGTATGATGTTTCACATCAACCAAGTAAAAGCAAAAGCAAGCAAAATCTTGATATTTCACATCATATCTTCATAGCTTCCTTTTTCTTTTCTTCTCTTTTTGTTGTTTTCTAAAACCTCTGCAATGGTTGGCCTCCTATTTCTTCTAGCAATGTCAACACTAACACTAGTATCAGCTTCTCTAACACATGTTATTGATTACAAGCGGGAAAGATCTTGGTTTTCAAAAAATGCAATCTAGTATCACAAGCATTAATCTTTTTGTTGTGCGTAAAAGTCTAATATGCCCATCCTATTTTGTCTCGTTTTTTTATTATGCGTAAGTTTGTAGATTGATGATTAATTGGACATGTTACGCATAGTTTGGTGCATTTGGAGGCCTTCACTAGTTGTTGTGATTTGTCATATGTTCTACTAATTATATCTTTTAGTTCAACAAGTTGTAAATGACCTAATAATGTTAAACTACATGTATATAAATCTCTGTTTGCATCAAGCACTACTTGCAGCTTCATTGTTTGTATGTTTTTTATTCATTCACAATTATCTGTTTTCGCTTGGAACTAATTACATGATGCCTCATACTTTATCGCTTGTAAAATGTTTTCATTTCAATGCTCGGATTTGTTGAATCCTTGTTATGCTCATCATGGTTTGCTTTCTGGTATCTGTTTCTATTGGATTTATTAAGGCAACTTGTGGGTCTCTGAAACTCATATTTTATGAATGCTCATTAGTCTAATAGATGGAATTATGGCTCAATGTGTGCATCTAACATATTTGGTTTCTCGGTGTCTCAATCAATACCATGTGGTATGCTTGACAATATTTTGTTTTGTTATGGTTAATAGATGACAAGTTGAACCTCCGAGAATGATGACATTTTGTGGGGTCCTTGTGTGGAAAAAGTTTTTCTTGACATTTTCATTGATAAAGTAAATAAGGAAAATCAACAAAGTGGATTTTATTTCCGTCAAGGGTCTGAAAATTATTCTTGAATGAGTTTAATCAAAAGGTTGGGCAAAGTTTTACAATCAAACAAATAAAGCAGAAATTCAACAAGTTAAGGATAAAACATCGTGTGTTCTCTGAACTTCTTAACCAAACTGGCTTTGGATGGGATGTTAAAACCAACACTATAACTGCTAATGATTATGAGTGGGAAACTTACTTAGTAGTAATTCATCTAAGCGCCTATTTCCATTTTCATATAATGGCTATTATTTTAAAGTAACTTTTTTTTGCTATATGTTAACACATTTTTTTCCTAGTATAGAAATGTCCTAAAGCCGCACAGTTTTGTTGAAGAGGATGTGAAAATTATAAGTTGAGAATGGGTAAATAAATGTTGGAGTACATATAGATTTAGAGAAAAATAGCCAGGAGGTCACATAAACCATTGAACATACTACTCTTAGTAGGAAGAGAATCATAAAACTAAATGAACGCAAGCCAAGGAAAGAGTTGAGGTCTTCTCAAATGGGTGATGCCTTATAAGCATGGGCTAAGGCCTCAAAGGCTAAAATGGAAGCACACCTTGCAAAGGTAAAGAGATATAGGACAAAAAGTGCTGAAACAACTAATTCAGCAACTTCATCAGTTAACTTCTCACTTGTCAAATGCATGGACACACTAAGCCAAATGGAAGACATTAGTGATGATGTGTATGTTGCAGCTTTGGAGAAATTTACTAGCCAAGATTGGAGGGAGATATTTTTAGCTATGCGTGTGGAAAGGAGAAAGGCATAGTTAAATAGGCTTATATGTGGAGACTGTTATGATAATTAGCTTGTAGTGGGAATCCTTTAGTTTGAGACCGTAGATACTTGTTGCTTTATTTTCTGAATGTGTAGTTGACATTATTTTAGTTTTGAACTATTCCTATGTTATTAGTGTGCCTTAAACTTGGATGATTTCAAATACTTATTTTATATATTAAAATGTGTTGTCTAGTTTGTTTGTTCAAGATATTAAATATTTGTTTAATTAAAAAATGAATATTGTATGATTGTAGGTTTAGATATAGATGAAAGTTCATCAGATACAGAGAGTGATAATACAGATAGTTCTTCTTCGGACTCCATAGATAATGAATTAGGTGAACTATTAATAACTAACATAATATATGAGTATGAGAAGTAATTCTTGGTCGAAAGTTGAATGAAGACTTCTTCATTAACAGGTCGTGGATTTATCAACAAACTGTTGAATAGGTCACCTAAAGTTTGCTATGATTTGTTTCGTATGGATAAAATATATTTTCTCACTTTTTGTGATGATTTAAGAAGACGTAATTACTTAGGTGATTCAAGAGATGTGCTATTTGAAGAAAATGTTGCTATGACTTTGTATATTTTAGGACATAACACTTGAGAAAGAGTGGCAGACCATTTTCAACATTCAACTCAAACAGTCTCTCAATATTGCAAGAAAACCATAAGAGAAATATATAAGCTTTGAAAAGAGATCATAAGGCAAGAATCATCTGAGGTACCAGACCATATGAGAAATAATCCTATATATTATCTATGGTTTAAGGTAACAATTATATTTTACAATTAAAATATTTTATATAGTTTGTTGTTATTGTGTCAATTTCTAAAAGAAATAAATTTATTTTCAATTTTTCACATGTTAGAATTGTCTTGAGGCTATTGATAGTACACATATAAGTGCATGGGATCTAGCAGCGAAACAAACAACTTGTAGAGGGAGAAAGAGTGTTGTGACACATAATGTTATGTGAGCTTATGATTTTAATATCATGTTTACTTATGTCTACTTGGAATGGGAAGGTAGTATTAATGACTTAAGAGTTTTTTTTTTTTTGTTTTTGGATGCACTTTTATAGAAAGATGCAAAATTTCCATGACCTAATTAAGGTACATAACATTTCCATTAGAGATTTCATTTGACTTAGTTGTATTTATATGACAACTAGTTTATTAATTTGATTATCACCTCATTTGTAGTAGGTAAATATTATCTTGTTGATTTTGAATATCATTGCACAAGAGGATTTCTTCTACCTTTTAGACGAGAAAGATATCATATTCAATAATATAATGGTCGTGGTCGGCAACCTCATAATGCTAAAGAGTTATTTAACTATAGACATTCTTCTTTGAGAATGATGATTGAACATTATTTTGGAGTGTTGGAGACACATTTTTCAATATTAAAATTAATGCCAACTTATAGACCTACTAGACAACATCTTATAGTCAATGCATGTTGTATCATTCATAATTATATTCATAAATGGGAATGACATGACACATTATTTGAAGAATGGGAGATCATGAGCCCTTTGGATGTATAGTCTTCAACAAATCAATCTAATTAAGGAACATCATGCAATAACAATCATACTGAATAATTGTCTAACCAAGCTGCAGCTACAATGTCAGCATATCGTGATAATATTGCTAATTGGATGTGGATAGAGCATATAAATGCTTCATAGCTAAGATTTGTACAACAACTTATATATGTAGAATATTTGATCCATAGTTAGGATTTGTACAATAGATTTTATGTATAATATTTGCTTTACTAAAATATTGCAAATTCTATAATATTATTTAAATTTAGTAATTAAATTTTAATTGATTAATTTATTATATATGAGTCAAAAATATGTGTTTTCATTCTTGACACCCACATGGATTTTATATTTTTGTTTTTAAAACTGTTTTCTAGAATACTTTTGCCAAACGAATTTTCTATTTTTTTTAAAAAAAAAAAAACTTGTTTTAGAAACAATTCTAGTTAAACAAATTTTCAGTTTTTTTTTCTTGAAAATAGTTTTTCAAAACTGTTCTACAAAATAAAAAAATAAAAACACTTCCAAACAGATCCTTAGTAGTCATATAAATAATGCGTACTAGGGCTCTGTTCTCTTGGTACTTATAATTCTTTGCTTCTTCAACCGAGATTCCTCTCTTAATAATGTAGGTCTTACTAACGCGTGAAGAGAGGTCACACGTTTTGAAGTCTTCCCCCTCTCTATAACCAAACTTTTCACTCATCTCCCTCACTTACTGATATGAGTATAAACCGGCCCAACTTAAATACGGGCATGAACCGACCCAATGGCATGACCCGAACACTTTTAGTGATGTGATTGACAGCCCCGCATTACACAGTGGGTAAAGACTTTACTCTTCGGACAAAATGAAAGGTCTGACATGTATGAAAGGGGCACCATTACGCATTTAATGTTTGTCCATCATTAGTGTTAGTATATATAGTCTCTTGAATGCATCAATTAAGGTAATTGATACTCATTTATTGCTATCTTTCTTTTAGAAATTATTTGAGTTCGAACAAACTAACTTACTCTCATATCAAAAGAAATTTACAAACAATAACACCCGTAATCCCTTACTCTATTTTACAAATACAAAACTGAGCTCAAATTAAGAATATTCAACCCTTATCACTTGTCATTCCAATGTCCCTTTGGTACATTCTCTTTTAAGTTTTAGTAAACTCTTTTAGAAGAAAGGATAAAGCAGTCCACGTAGATAAATTTAACTGCAGGCAGACGTCAGCAAGCCTTGCTGCTTATTCTATATTGTCCAGATTTAAATCCCCTTATTATTTTATAATATGACATAAAAGGCTCAATAATGTTAAATTAATAATAAATTTCGTTTCGTAACTAATTACTAATAGTGAAACTAATATATAAATACAAAGTCTAGTTTCACCTCTTTCCTTTGTAACCTACCAAAAAACAATAAAATTTTATATGTTATGAAAGGTTTCAAATTTTGATCGATCATTAATTCACGTCATTTGTGCAGTAAAAGAATTCTAAAAAAAAAAAAATGAAATTTCATGGACGTGCACAAAAAAGATATAGAACACTATAAAGGTAACGATTGGTATATTGAAATGAGATTGGAAATAGAATGACATTCCCAACTCTTTTCGATTTCCATGCTTGGTATAAAAAAATAAACTTGGGAATCTCATTTCCAAAGGAATCTCATTATCGCGTATATGAAAACAGTCATTCTAAAACAAACACATAGATTATTAACTCATTCCTATATATTTGAGAATAAACTTGACTACCATACATTCATAAAACATAACTTTTAAATATAATTTATTTTACAATAATAATAATAATTAAAAAATTATTATTATTATTATTATAACAATAAAAATTAAAATAAAATTAAAATTAAAAAAAAATAATAATGATAATAAAAAAACATTAATAATAAAAATAAAAAAATAATAATATTGATTAAAATAATAATAAAAAATAAAAATAAAAATAAAAGTAATAATAATAATAATAAATAAATAAATTTAAAATAATATTAAATATATAAAAATAAAAAATAATAATATCGATAATAAAGACAAAAATAAAATAATAATAATAATACCAATATAAATATGATAATATTGTTGTTATTATTATTATTATTTTCTTTTTATTTATTTATTTATTTATTATTATTACTTTTGTTATTATATTATTATTATTAGGGTAAATATCACTGCGCCCCCTGTGAAATCCATATACATCAGTCTACCCTCCTGTTTTCATAAAACTATCAAACACACCTTGTATTTTTTGAAACTAGACACATTGTCCCCTTCCGTTTATTTTAAACTAACAACATTAATTTTTTTGTTAAAATGACATTTTTACCCTTATATTATACATTTTTTCCCTTTTCTATTCTTTCTTCCCATTCTTTTCACCCAAAAAAAATAAAAATAAAATTATCATCATTTTCATCCCAAACCCAGCACCCCCAACCCTCGTCAAACGCCCACCCCACCCCAACCCAAGGCCCTCACACCACCGTCGTTCCCTACCCCCAGCCCCGTGTGCGTTCTGTGTGTGTCTCGTGTGTGTGCGCGTTGTGTGTGTTGTGTGTGCTATGTATGTGTGTGTGTTCTTATATATATATATGTACACATATACATATTTATATATAATATATATGTATATATATATATATATATATATATATATATATATATATATATATATATATATATACCAAAAAGAGTTGAAATAATTTTTATAATTTATACATATATATGCACCTATATTTCATGAAGAGTTTAAGTTGGAAGATGGAGCAATGTCGTTTTGGGATGTAGTAGGATTCGCGAGTTGAAGGAGACCATAAGGCTGTCGAGCAATGAAAATTGAAGATCTAGTGCAACTCAACACCAAATTTTCAGTTCGAATTTTCCTTTCCATTGAACATGCTTGTCCGTGACTTTCCTATGGACTGCATCACCTACTTTTGTTTGGTAAAGCTGTAACAGTATATGTTATTACTTTAAATTTCCAAAACTCAAATAGAAAAAAAGAAGCCATGAGTATTTTGGGTGCTCTTTCCTATGTTCTCAAAGGCTGTAACTTTGGTTTCTGCTTTGTTGGAGAGCTGATGGGGGTGGGGGTAGGGGTAGGGGTAGGGGTAATGGTAGGGGGTAGGGGTGGTGATGGGTAGGAAGATGATGATTTTTTTTTTTGATTTTTTTTTTGTATAAAGATAGATACAATGGTATTTTAGTTAATAACTTAACTCATATAAAGTCAAAAAGCATATTTAGCTGCACAAATGGCGCGTGAAATGCACTTTAGATGGAAAACCAAATAGACAACAAACAGAGGAGGGTAGCGTAATGTTTTTTACAAATTGCAGGGAGTGTTTAATAGTTTTATGAACACAAGAGGACGGACTGATATATATAAATTTTACAAGAAGGGGAGTGATATTTATCCTTATTATTATTATATTATTTATTGTTGTTATTGTTATTATTATTATCAATACCATTTATTATGTTTATGTTATTTATAGTTATATACGTGTTTATTTTTATTTTTAATATTATAATAAAAGAACAATTTTATCATATTATACAAAACATTATTACTCTTTATTTCTGAAACATATCAAGTATGTCATTATCATTTTAAGTTCATTCTATTCCTATCTAAATTTATTATAGTGTACTAATTATTACCAAAATATTTTAGAAAAGAAAAAAAGGATATTTTAAAACTATGAACCAGAATTATAAAGAAATTAAACAAGAAGATACTCATAGATAAGAATAATATAGCCTAGTAATGAACAACCTAACCTGTCCGGCCCCAGATATACAAAACAAGTCAAAAAAGTTTAGCTTTTTTTTTTTTTTTTGTGGTCAAAGTCAAAAAGTTTAGCAAGATAGAGAGAAATTCCAGCAACCATCCAAAAGGAATCAAAAGCCCATCAAAGTCCCATGCAACAAAAAAAGAAGGAAATAAACAAATTCAAGGTTGTCCTCACATATTCCCTTGCCAACTAATAGTACCATCACATGCATACCAGATTCTATATATATCAACTTTTAACAAAAACTCTGACCACTCTAAATCCCACATGCACATCGATTCCACTACTTCATGCCCACCAAAATACAAGTGCTAAAATCACAAGGGTGGTCATTGAGGATGAGAAGAGATTGTTATTTTTCCGTAACATCCCACCGTCACTTATGTCTGTGTTCATGCCAGGTCCGGTTGGGCCCAAACCGTTATTAACGCCTCCTATTATGCCCGAGTTTGGGGTTGTGATAAGAGGATTATTGCCTCCGGTTGTGGTGACGGATGGTGTTCCGGTGGTAGGCGTTCCGGTCGTAGGTGTTGTTGGAGTGGCACTGACATAGATGAATCAATCAATAAGTCTTGATACAGCCTTGAAATAAATTAGTATTCTAAAAAAATCGTAACAAACACGAGAAATCCAGAAGTGCTAAACAAAATACACTTCATCCAAATCAATCTATAGCATTCAAAGGCTAGGGAAATAAACTGAGTTCTTACAGTTAATACAGTTTAAATACTTTTAGCTAATTCTTTTTTTTGTTTTTGTATAATTGAAGGTCAAATTGTGATTCGAATTTAATTTAATTATAATAGATTGATACTCAAGCATCCCACTTACTCTATTGAGTAATTCTTTTACAATTTCTAGAACCTCTTTAAATTAATACTCATTAATAATCTCTTTTAATTAATAAAAATGTCTGGTCTCGATTTGAAACCAGTATAAAAAGTTGATAAATTCGATAAAATTATAAAATAATACATTTAAAAAATTTTATTTTATAAATTAATAATTACCTAAAAAGTATAAAATAATCCTACAAGAACTTGGATATGATTTAGAAAAACTTTGTTCTAATCCTACTAAATTAAATTTTATCATTATTTATCTTTTCAAATTAGATTGAAAAAATACAAATCACTTTTTAAAAAAAAATATTATAATCATAATATGTTTACTATAAAGTCAAAAAAATTAAAAATATTTCTATAAATTAATAACTATTAATTAATTAATTAATAAATTAATATCTCTTTAAATTAAAAAAAATTTAATAATCTCAACACTATTAATTTAAAAAAATTATTCATGTCTTATCTTCAATATGTTACGAGAAAGACACATTTGAACACAAAAGGTTCCCAAGGACAGTGTCCCTTCCCCCACTTCTTTCTCTAGGTACTCATCACGTGTACACCCCAGTATAAGAAGACAACAAAACAGCTGTCCACCAACAAAGTGTACAGTTCCCAGGACAAGAAGCACAAATCTCAATGCATCTTGTGCCGGTTTACTATTATTTTTTATTTCTCTCATTTTTAAAATAAGATGTATTATAAATTATTAAATTTGATCTTTTTAAATTTCAATTATACATTTCAAAATTTACACTCATAATACACATTATTTCAAAAATGAGAAAAAAAAAAAAAAAAAAATCTTTACTAGTACAACAAATCAAATCAAACTAAATTTTATTCTATCAAATGAGGTTAAGGCATGTTCACGTATCTAATCACATTAAGTTCTATTCTACTACGTGAGGCTAAGGCATCTTAGACTTATCAAATCCAACTAAGTTTTATAATATAAAAAATGTTTAGGCCAGACTAGACTGATCGTCAGTCCCTTCTATTACCAATAGAACTCATATATGTAAGATCTATTAATATGTAAGAGATTAATGACCAGTTTAGACTAATCGAAGAATTTTTCTTCTACCAAGTGAAGTTAGAGCATCTTACACGTAAATATGTGGATTAACTTGTTACGTTTTCGTGGTGCAAGTAAACATCTCTAGTATCATAGATCATTATGAATTTTGACCAAGGATGTGCCTTGTGGCTAAAAGATGAAACTTAATCATGCTGTTATTACTCAGTTAAGGAATTTTCTTCTAAACATCTGCATGTTTTGAATGTCCAAACACGTGTAGAAGAGGAAGAAGATATGAGGTAGAACAAGGTGAGAGAGAGAGTCACATTTGATTCTCTCTCACTTGACCCAATATCATCTCTCCTCCATCTTTTATAGGTATTTAGACATTACGTGTGAAAGAAAATTCCCTAACTTAAACACGAGTAATTATTTGATCCATCAACCTACGTCACATATACGTAAATCCCGTAGCATATAGAACCCACCTAATATTTTTAAAATTGATAATCAGTTCGAACCAAACTAACCAAAGAATTTTGACTTAAATATTACGGAGGTGTCAAAAATCAATACACAGTAACTTAAAACTATGGAGGTGTCACAAATCAATACACAGTAACAATTAGACAAATAGTCATGTCTGCTCACTATGCTAAAGCAACTTTGCCAAGTATTTATGCTATTGGGAGTTGTGCACTTAGCACCTTTTATTGACAATTGTAATGGATTACTATACACACTCTGACTTTAGAAAAAAATTATTAAATATATTAAATTTTAATTAAAATTTAATATATTTACCATTGGACTGTCTTCCACTTTACAAGTGCCTCGGTTAATCATAAGAACTTGACCTTTCACTAAGGTTCGGTATAGAATGAACTTATAATCATGAAATCGATTCTAATAGCCAGCCATGTTACCGCAAGTTTACGACAGGGCTTGCAGGTCTTATAGAGTGGCTTTGCATGTCCTGTATTAGTCGGGTCGGGTGCCATGGCAGGGACCACACCACAAGCCAAAAGGACTTGTAGGACAAGAATGTCTTTTAGAAAAAAGTTGTATCAGAAGAATTTAGATACTATGATGGCATTATTAGTACTGTTCTTGAGAAAGTGAAAGCTGATGTAGGACAATAATGTCTTTTAGAAATGACTTTTGAGTAAAGATGCTTAAGATTTTCTTGAGAGAAAATAATAAAGAAAGTAAAGAGTGTTTTACAGGAGAAAGACAAGCTGGTGAGGCAAGAGAGAGAGAGAGAGAAAATAAATTATTTTGGTCATAATCAATGTTTAGGGTACAAATTTGGTAAGTGAAAAAGTTGAAAAAAAAGCTATCCTTTACCAATGATGTAAAAGATTACCACTAGTGAAGGTTAAAATAATTAGCACAATGTAAAAGATTACCACTAGTGAAGGTTAAAATAATTAGCAAAATGTAAAAGTGGGCTCAGGTTTAGAGCTCACAATAATATATCAGGTCAGTCTTTGATATCATTATTCTATTAGTGGCGAGTGGGTTCTACGTACATGTGGAGCTCACACGCCATACACACATCACAATGATAAATTATTATATGTGTATGATGTCTGAACCCCACATGTATATAGAGTCTACTCTACTAGTAGAATGATTGTCACAGGGATAGATCGACTAAAGAGTACGCGTGTCGTACACATATCATTAATCAAAAACTGTTCATCATTTATACCAAAGTTCACTTTTTGGTAAGCTCAAGTATAAACTTTTCATGTAGCTCTACTGTTTGGGATTACTACTATCAAACAACTTGGTCAATCATTATGTCCCAGGTTTAGGGATAACTCACCATAAGAGACCAAAGGGAGGTTTAATAGGTATTAGTTTGAGAGATTAGTACGAGACTCTAACGTAAAACTAATCGAGGAGATGTCTATCTACAAAATTGAGTAACATACCAAATTGTACCTAATAGAATTAAAATAATGGAAATTGTTCACCAAGAGACTGAAGGCAAGTTTAATCGAGATCTGATAAAGACACTCATACGGGATTTTATTTGCATAAAGAGAAAATGACTATCTACAGAAATTAGTAGCATGTCAAATCTTTGTAGCTATTCTATCACACTTAATTAAACTTAGTTTTCTACGGTTTGGCTATTGTACAACAAAGTTTGAAACCCAGCGCTTAAGTCACAAATTATTAATAGAAAGAAAATTCTTCTATGCAATACCCGGCATTTTCCACTAAGATAAGTGAATACGAGTCCCATATATGTTAGGCTCACATACATGTATCTTGTCCGGATGACCGGATGTTAAATAGAAGACTTTCTCTTAATTGAATAGAGTCCAACAACTTCTCGAAGCCTAATAAATGACCAAGATACGCGAACATGCCAAATTAGTATTTTCTACTTTGAAATATTTAAATTTTTGAACGAATGGACCAAATTGTAGTGAGTGGTTCAATGTGTGTCTTAAGTGGGCCAAGGATAAAGAGAGATTTAAATGAGAATTCTCCCATAAGACAAAATGGCCCCCTATTAAACCCTCACCTACCATAAAAATTGAAGGTTAGTTTGGGTATTTTAACTTGATAACCAAACAAAAAGCACCATGCTTTTAATCATAGTCCACATTCAAGTGTCACAACATGGAGTAACACCACAGCAAAAATAAGTGAAATAAGAATATGCTACTGTAAGAAATATGATCCATACCTTGCACTAGATGGATAGGCACATCCATTTGCACCTACATATCACAAAACAAAAGAAAAAAAAAAAAAAAAGAACCAAGATTAATGTTCGAGATTTAAACTCTAATATGAATCACTCGGACATTCAAATCTGTTTCATTAGAAAATTGTAAAAAAAAAAAAAAAAAGGAAAAGCTTTAGGGCATCCTCAATAGAGTTTTCAAATGTAAAATTTTTTTAATTGAAGTGTTTTTAGAGACTCCAGTCTCTAAAAACAACACTATTTATAGTAAAAGTACGTAGAATTCACCACTTTTGGCTTAAAAGATGCCAAAATAGAGACCCAGTCTCTATTTTCTTTCACAAATTTGTTAAAAAAAATAGAGACTGGGTCTCTATATTAGTATCTTTTAAACTAAAAATGGTAGACCCCGCGTACTTTTATCATGAATAATATTACTTTTAAAGACTGGAATCTCTAAAAATACCAAATTAAGAAAGTTTTGCATTTTAAAAACTCCATTAAAGATAACCTTAGAAGCAATAAGGTCGTGATCCTTTTTAAGACATGCATCTAGTGACCCGAATCAAATCATATGTAGTAATGATAACACGTGTCACTAAAAAAAATTATTTGGTGAGACCACTAGCTGAGCTAAGTGAGCACCAGCGGAGGTTCCAAAAAATTTAAAAATCTATGCTTTTTTCAAAAAAAATACTTAAATAATTATAACATATAACCCTACTAAGAAAAAATTTCGGATCCGAGAGAGACTGGTTCCAGGAAATATGCCAAGATAGATGTTACACACAGTAAAATGTGAATATGAGATTTGAATGTTTAATATGATCTGAGTGGGAAGGGCTCACTAGGGTCAGTTGTGGCTATAGTGGCAGTGCCAGAGAAATCACAGGAGCCTGAAGCTTGGCCCTTCCTTTGGAAATAACTGTTGACAGCATAGCTGCAATGAGCCCTGACAGTGTTGGGGTTGAAACAAGGCCCATTTTGATGGGTTGGATTGCAGTCAGCACCAGCTCCACAAGCATAGTCTAGTGTCTTCTGCAACACTGCATCACTCCCATCTTTGCAAATGCACCATGTAGCACCTACCATAACTCCAAGACAGTGAGGAAAAAAAACTTACAAAAAAGAGCAAAGCAAAGAAGAATTATTGGAAAAAACTTAGGAAGGGAAAATGTTTGGGTCCGGTAAATGGCTCTCTGTACTGGTGAGACTCATATTATGTGTGTCTCACCACGTTGTGAAAGGTTGGACTCAACAGCAACCCTTTGTAAAAAAGGCAAACCACTTTTTTTATAATTTGATAAATATAATAAAAACATTCATGAGACAACTCATATTTATATCATAGTTGTTTCAATACTTGGAAAAAAAAAAAAAAAAAACGAGTAAACTAATGAAAAAATTATTGTTAGTTTTCAAAAGAAAATCTAAGGAGACATTCTTTCATGTCTCTTTCCAAAAAATTAATGCAGCACATGAGCTTCTTTTTTTTATTTGGTTAAAATGGAAATTTAAACCATAATTCTAATTTAAAATCTTTGATTACAATATATCACTAACTGATTGATTCATTACTAGAAACAGTAGGTGCAAGAAGCTAGCAATTCAAAATGATAGATCCATAATGTAAATATCAGATCCATGTTTAAATGAGAATAGAGGGGCCACAAACTAAGTTATTACTAACTTTCATACAAGGGCAAGTGTCTATTTTTTTTTCTTTTCATACAATGGTCGAAACCGTGCTTCAAACTCAAAAGCTCTTAATGCAACAAGTCACTAACCATTCTACTCAACTATTGAGTGTAAAACAAAGTGTTTTTATTATTGTATGGAAAACGAGTATGTTCAAATGTGTATAGATAAGGAATAATATGTCTTGCATCTTTAGGAAGGTAAAAGAGAAAAGATGGTAGTGAAAATGGCTTACTTGAATGACCAACCATGGCCAAGATGAGTAGCACATAGCCTAAACGAGCCATAAGGATAAACACACAAGTGTAGGTTTCAAGGAGGAGGAAGTGTATGAATGGTGCTCAGAGTGATAAAAGGCTGCTGCAAATTTAGCAGAAGATATGTGCAAGTGAGTGAGAAAGCAAGTGGTGTGTGTTTGGAAATGGACGAATAATCTAGACAGGTGAAACAACAATGGAAAAGGGTATATGATGTAGATGGTGGGATAGAAGTGGACCAGGCTGGGGTGTCGGCTCCACTATACCTTTTTTGTATTTCTACTGCGCATTATGTGTGGATTTAGATTCCTCTTATAGCTATACTAATAATGAGTAATTTATACAATTATGACAAAATAAGTCAAATAATTCATCATAATTACATTTCCTTCATAATTGTTCTAAGTTGTTTTATTATTTTTTGCCTAAGTTGTATAAACAGCCAACTAGAATCCTCAATTTTTTCATTCCTTCGTGCATTTTTTTTTTTAGGTGTAAAGTGAGATCAAAAGTACAACAATGAGTAGTCCCTTAAAAGAAAAAAGGATACATTTGGGATCCTATCTTACTCCTTCTAACTTTCCCCTCCCTTGAGGCTTGAAGCAAAAAAAAAAACAAATGCCAAAGTTGGCTATGTAATGTTTCGTCCTCGATGAATGTGACAATCAAACCTTTGTGTAAAGCTCTTCCCTTGGGTCTAAACAACAAAAGAAAATAAAATTGTTATTCAATTAATTCGGACTAACATTATTTCTTTCACATAGGGTGGGTCATTTCTTTTCTCACAGACTGATATTAGTTCGAAATAATTGAATAGTTTTGCAAGAAAATAGTGATATTTTGGTTTCCTTATATCATGCAATTAATGCCATTACCTAGACCACTATTGGCGAGTAACTACTTGCTTGCCCAAGGGCATACCCATTCACTAATCAATTATAGATTGTACTAACCCTAACAACAACGGAGCCATTAAGGGGTGATTTAAGATTATATTTTTTTAAATATAAATATTTTAAAGATATTTTTAAATTAAAAATTAATTTAATCCAATCAAAAAAAAAATTTCATATACGAGTACTAAATTATGTATTTTCATCTCTTATTAAACAATAATCTTAAATCTGGTCTTGTATTAATTTGCCGAATGCTTAGTCTCTACGTTTCAAAAGCAGAAAACTATTAAAAACGTCCAGACTATCCCAACAGTCTGGACGTTTTTGCCCCCATGAAGGGTAATTCAGTAAACTTTGCAACTCAAACATCAAGGTCATCGGGTGATTGGGTCATTGGATCCTATGTAAATCGTCACGTGACGCCTTATTATTGGCTATACCCAAACTGTTGTCCAATCAAACGTTTTTCATAGTTTCCCTTCAAAAGCCTTTGAAATCACCTCTTTCGAATTAAACAAATTTGAAGGGGTAAGGGTTAGACTATCAAAAGAAAATATTTTATATTACATGAGGATCTAAATTCCATTATGTATGAAGGTAGAAAATGTTTTGTCTTACTGGTTTACAATATAAGGTCGAAAGTGGGATAACAGTTTTTTTACTGTTTCTTTATCAGCGATCAAGGAGAACAGAGGACAATACTTCATAGGGGGATGGGCTGAATGTACTTTTTAATCTTTCTTAATAAAGAATAGGGCTCCGTTTATTTATCGTAAAATAACTTATTTATATAAAATATTTTTAATGGACTCTATTTGTTTGCCGTAAAATAATTTATTAGAGAAAAATATTTTCTGGTATTTTGATGTACAATGACTTCCATAAATATTTTCTTTTTCCAAAGTATATGAAAATATTTTTTAAATTTTGTACGAGCTGCAATTGTTGACTAAAAAATATTTTTCAGTTAACTAATTTTCTGGTGTTATCAAATACCAAAAAATTAATCAAAAGTAGCTATAATTATTGACTGAAAAATTAAAAAAATTATTTTCTGAAAAAATATTTTACGACAAACAAATGAAGCCTAGGATACATTTGTTAATAACCTTATCGTGGTACGTTGCTTAGCTGTTAGCAAAATATTTGTATCTTTTTGCTCAACCATTGTATTTCTTTTTTTTTTTCCTTTTATTTAGCAAGAAGCACACTTGAGTAGTTGAGCGTAAAACAAAAAGAGAAAGTTAAAAAAGAACCATCACAGGCCATTTTGTTTAGTGGTATGGATCTTATTTTAGATATAAGAAGTTTCAAGATTTATTTTTATGTGTAATATTTTACGTGATATAAAATATTTTAAAGCTACCTTAAATTTTTATAAAAAAAACCATAAAAGGAAAAGAAAAGAACCATAATGGACTAATTGTGGCACCTATTGTGGCTCCCTCGAGCTTTGAGGTCCTAAGGGTATTTTCAATGAAGATTCATGTAAAAATTTTTAAATTTGGATATTTTTAAAGTTCTATGATCTAAAAAATAATACTATTTATGATAAAAGTACGTGAAATTCATCATTTTTGGATTAAAAGATACTAAAATAGAACCACAGACTATATTTTGTTCAGAAAAAAACACCCAAATTTAAAAACTTTTATTTTTAAAATGTCCTATTGAGAATGCCCTCATTTCTGTCGAATCCTGTTTGGCGAGAAAGTATTCAGTCTGGTAGTCTCAAGATGGCTTGGGGCAACGAGATTTATTATTTTTCTTCTCGGGCCAATAAGCTGACTTAATGGGATGTCCATTATTTGATATCTGAAATGAAATGGGTAAGCTTTTCTTACAAAATATTTGACTATAAACATAGTTTTCCAAAAAAATGGCATATGATCTTGGTAGAATCCATTCATCAATTTTTATGTTTATTTCAAAAAGAGAGTTAGAACCCAAAAAATTGGTGCAAATGGTCCTTATTGTTTCCTTAAAATTTTATATTTGTCTATATTATTCAAAATTAGTCAATTTAATTCTTATTATTTTTAAAATAATTTAAATTCGCTCTATTGTTTAAAATTAGTCAATGAAGTCTCTATTGTTTCTCAAAAAAATTTAATAATTTTCAAATAGAGGTCACGTACAAGAATTAAATTAAATTTTTTTTGAAAAATAATAGGGACGAAATTAAAAAAATTTAAAAAATAATAAAAACTAAATTAACTAATTTAAATAATAGAGACAAATTTAAAATTTTAATAGAACAATAAGAACTATTTGTATAATTTTTTTGTTAGAACCCTAAGAATAGATTATAGAAAAATGATCTTGATCACTTGTATGTTTGACTTCACCACGTACTTACCATACCAAAACAAGTGTAATAAGAGGATGGACTATATTTACTATTGGCATGCCTATGTGAAACACATGCTTAATAATTGAGAGAGTCAAAATATGGGCTAAAGTTCACCGTCTCAATCCATACCTTAGGCTATGTTACATGTAGTTCATGAGTTGTGTCATGCAGCTTTAGACTTGTGTGACTATTGGCCACTAACCACTTGCTTGTTCAAGGGCGGACCCATTCATTGGTCAGTGGGAGTTATATATATTGGTAGAGTCAGAGGGCGTTAGGGGTGCATGTAATTTGAAAAAGAAAAAAAAAAAATTTATTTTTCAATTTTTTTTTTACTCTCTTATTTTTATTCTTTTTCTTCCCTTCTGCATTTCTCTGTTTGTTTTTTACTTCTTTTTTCTTATTCTTAAATAGGTTTTCAATTTTTTTTCTGTATTTTGGGGATTATTTGTGTTTATTATTGCATATGAATTTCGATTCATTTAATTTTGTAATATTTTTAACATTTAAGTTAAACTTTTCTAGTTTCATTGTACATTTATTTCAATTTTTAATTTTTTTGGATGATTTTTAGATTTTTTTTTAATTGATTATTTTGTGTCTTTAATTAAATAGTTTTGGTTTCGAATACCCGTGAATTTTTTATTTTTAAATATTGTGATCTCTTATCTTTAAAATTATAATTTTTGGCATAAAATCAATAATTTTTTTATAATTTATATTTAAATTTTCTGTTAATACCACTTTTGGCCATTTATCTTTGACCTTATTGACACTTTGGTTCCTTATCTTCAAAAGTGAGACATTTCAGTCTCTTATCTTTTAAAGTTGGAACACCGTTAGTTCTTGTCGCTGATTCCGTTAAAAAAAGACGGAAAAAACACGTGATTGACCAAAATACCCCTACTACCACCACCGCTACCACTACCAAATTGCAGGAGTATTTTGGTCAACAACAAGTTTTTCTATTTTTTTTTAACAGAATCAACGACAAGGTCTAACCACTCGCTATGTCTTTTTTTTTTGGGTCAAACTCTTTAAATAAAAGAAAAAAAAATACCAAAAAGCATACATTTGGTGTTTTAAACCATTCCAACAAATCTGGTATTTTAAGCCATCCAAAAAATATAAATCTGGTTTAGATTTGAGATTTTCCAAAAAAATACAGAAATTGCTTTCAAAGAAAGAAAAGAAAAAGTAGAAAGAAGAAGAAATCTGGTGTTTTCTTGCTTCAAGCAAATTTTGTATTTTCTTGCTTCTGCTACAAAAAAAAAAGGAATCTGGTGTTTTTTTTTTTTGCTTTGAGCAAATTTAGAGAGTTTGAAATAAAGAGTGTTGTTGGAGTGAAATTAAAATAGAGAGTTTGTAAAAGTTTAAAATTACTAATTTGACTCTTTATTATGAAAAAAAAATAGAAAGACTGTTAAAGTTGCCTTAATATAAGCTTGAAAGCAAGACAACTGTATTTTACTGTTTCTTTATCAGCGATCAAGGGGAACAGAGGAAAATGCTTCATGGGGAGATGAACAAAATGTACTTTTCAATCTTTGTTAATAAAGAAGGGTAAATTATGCATATATTTCTTATTACTTACACATTTTTTCAAGTTGATCCTTAATATTATAAAAATATATATATTAGTGTTTAATATTTACAAAAGTGATTTAAAAAAGTTTTTATTGTTCAAAATTAGTCAATTTAGTCTCTATTGTTTTCTAAAAAATTTCAATTTAGTTCTTAAATAGGAGTTACGTAATAGGACTGAATTGAATTTTTTAAAAAATAATAAGGATCAAATTGACTAATTTTGAATAATATAAATTATTTTGAATCACTTTTGTAAGAATTAGGGATTATATAATTATTTTTGGAATATTAAGGACCAACTTGAAAAAATGTGTAAACAATAAGGACTATATACATAATTTATCTAATAATACATTTGTTAATAACCTTAAAGGAAATTTGTGCAAATATTCCCAATTATTTTTTTTAAATTTTAAATTCGTCCCTATTATTTAAAATTCACCAATTTAGTTACTATAGTATCTCAAAAATTTTAAATTTGTTCATATTATTCAAAATTAGTTAATTTTGTCTCTATTATTTCTCAAAAAATTTTAATTTAGTCCCTGCCAAATTTAGTTAAATTAAAGTTTTTTGGAGAATAATAAGGACCAAATTGATTTTTTTTTTTTAAAAATAATAAAGACTAAATTAGTAAATTTTGAACAATAAAGGTGAATTTATTTATTTATTTTTAAAAATAGAAATTAAATTAATTAATTTTGAATAAAATGAATGAATTTAAAATTTTGAAAAAACAAAAGGATCTATTTTTGTAATTTTCCCATAACCTTAACGTGGTACGTTGCTTAGCGGTTAGCAAAATATTGTATATTTTCGCTCAACCGTTCGTCTTTCTTTTTTTCTTTTTAACAAAAAAGCACACTTGAGCAGTTGAGCATAAAAAATTAAAAAAAAAAAAGAGAAAATTAAAAAAGAACCATAAAGAGGGGGGGGGGGGGGGGGGGGGGGGGGGGGGGGTGTAGGGTCAAAGAAAAAAGAAACATAATAGAGTAATATTGGCACCTCTTGGGCTCTCCTTGAGCTTTGAGGCCCTAATTTTTTCATAATCTGTCATTCCAGAATCTTGTTTGGCGAGAAAGTAATTCAGTCACCAAGTTTCAAGGTGGCTTGGGGCTACGAGATTTATTAATTTTCTTCTCGGGCCAATAAGATGACATAAGTGCCCTTTATTTGATATCTCCAATGAAATGATTAAGCTTTTTTTACAAAATATTTCGGTGGAAGTGACTATAAATATAATTTGCCATACAAATGGCATTTATGCTAGGTAGAACCCATTCACCAAAAAAAAAAAAAGAAGATAGTTAGAACTCAAGAAAATGGCGTAAATGGATTGTATTATTTTTCTAAAATTTTAAATTTGTTCTTATTTTTTTAAATTATTCAATTTAATCTTTATTATTATTTTAAAAAAAAAATTATATTTGTCTTTATTGTTCAAAATTAGCCAATTTAGTTCATATTATTTCTCAAAAATTTTCAATTTAGTCCCCAAATAGAAGTCACGTGCAGGGATTAAGTTAAAAATTTTAAGAAATAATAGGGACGAAATTAAAAAAATTTAAAAAATAATAAGGAGTTAATTGACTAATTTTGAACAATATAGACGAATTTGATTTTTTTTTAAAATAATAAAGACTAAATTGAATAATCTAAACTAAAGAGATAAATTTAAAATTTTAGTAGAACAATAAAGACCATTTATGTAATTTTTATGTTAAAACATAAGAATAGATTATAGAAAAATGTTCTTAGATCACTGGTATGTTCGCCCCGGGTCCGGATTCTCTCATATTACATTCTCTCATATTACATTCTCTCTCATAATATTATGAGAGAAAAATCTCAGTTATTCATAGTATTATAAGTTATCTTAGTCATTTATTTTATTAAACCTAAAAAAAAAAAAGAGTTTATCCCAAAATACTTTTCCAGCTTTTTCTCTCTCCCATTACCCACTCTTTCTCCTCTCTCTCTCTCTCTTACTTTAAGCTTCCTGTTTTTTTTTTTTATCAAAAAATAAACTCTTATCTCTATCTTTTTCACTCTACCAACTCTCTCAATCATTCTCAACCACCATCATTTTGCTGGAAACAAAGGCTCTTAACTGAGAACCACTTTGGTACTTCACATTTTTTCAATTTTTCAGCTTAAATTTTTTTTTTTAGTTTTTTTCTTCTTCTTTTTCTTAACCTTAATGGTTCTAAATTTCTCTTCTTTGTCATTCTTGCGTATGTTAATCATCTCCAATATATTGTCCATAATCAAAATTGTGAAGTATAAGGCATAAGTTATTCAAATTATTAATAATTATTTGAATCGTGCAACTTTTTTTATTTTGGTTGGTAACTATTTTCATTGCAAAAGCTAGCAAAATCAAAAGAAAAAAAAAATATTCTAGGAACTGAAGAGAATTTCTGACCCAGTAAACCAATCATTAAAAACAAAAATGAAATTGAAATAAAGCAGAAAGAACCAAACAAACAAATGAAATCTCGATCAACTGAAGGAAATTCCATCAAGTTTGTCGATTAAATTAACAAGCAAAATCAATGATGCGAAAGATCTATTAGAAATTAAAAAAATCTCACTTGGAAAAGAATTAATTAGTGTTTTAATTGATATTATTGGTTTAAAAGTTGACAACAACAAATTGACATATTTTAAACCATAAAACTCAAAGTGAAAACAAACACAAAAGCAAATTTAGGGCTAAAAAATGAAAAAAAAAATTACGTGAAGTATCAAAGTTGTTCTCCGTTAAATGCCTTTGTTCTTCAACAAAAATGGTGGATGAGAATGATTGAAAGTTTGGGTAGAGTGAGAAAAATTAGAGATGAAATTTTCTTTTGGTTGAAAAAGAGAAAATGGTAAGCGAGGTAAAAAGGAGAAAGCGTGAGTGGTAATAGGAGAGAGAAAACGTTAAAAATGTATTTTGGATTAAACTCTTACATTTTTAGGTTTAATTTAAATGAACGGGTGAGATGACTTATAATACTATGAATGATTGAGATTTCCTCTCATAATATTATGAAAGGGAAGTCAATATGAGAGAATCCAAACTTGTTAAATTGAACTGTCAAGTCTTGAGATGGAAAACTTTAACCCAAATTTTGACTCTCACGAAATATATCCATCATCTTATTACACTTGTTTTGGTATGACAAATATGTGGTGGGGGCAAACAAGGTCCGGATCCTCTCATATTATATTCTCTCTCATAATATTATGAGGGTAAAATCTCAATCATTCATAATATTATAAGTTATCTCAGTCATTCATTTTATTAAACCTAAAAAAAAAGAGTTTAATCCCAAAATACTTTTACAGCCTTTTCTCTCTTCCATTACTCACTCTTTCTCCTCTCTCTTACTTTAAGCTTCCTGTTTTTCATCAAAAAATAAACTCTTATCTCTATCATTTTCACTCTACTAAACAAAGGCTCTTAACTGAGAACCACTTTGGTACTTCACATTTTTTCAATTTTTCAGCTTAAATTTTTTTTTTTAGTTTTTTTCTTCTTCTTTTTCTTAACCTTAATGGTTCTAAAATTTTGTTCTTTGTCATTCTTGCGTATGTTAATCATCTCCAATATATTGTCCATAATCAAAATTGTGAAGTATAAGGCATAAGTTATTCAAATTATTAATAATTATTTGAATCGTGCAACTTTTTTTATTTTGGTTGGTAACTATTTTCATTGCAAAAGCTAGCAAAATCAAAAGAAAAAAAAAATATTCTAGGAACTGAAGAGAATTTCTGACCCAGTAAACCAATCATTAAAAACAAAAATGAAATTGAAATAAAGCAGAAAGAACCAAACAAACAAATGAAATCTCGAATCAACTGAAGAAAATTCCATCAAGTTTATCTATTAAATTAACGAGCAAAATCAATGATGCGAAAGATCTATTATAAATTTAAAAAATCTCACTTGGAAAAGAATTAATTAGTGTTTTAATTGATATTATTGGTTCAAAAGTTGACAACAACAAATTGACATATTTTAAACTATAATACTCAAAGTGAAAACAAACACAAAAGCAAATTTAGGGCTGAAAAAATGAAAAAAAATACATGAAATATCAAAGTTGTTCTACGTTGAATGCCTTTGCTCTTCAACAGAAATGGTGGATGAGAATGATTGAGAGTTTGGGTAGAGAAAGAAAGATTAGAGATGGAATTTTCTTTTGGTTGAAAAAGAGGAAGTGGTAAGCGAGGGAGAGAGAAGAAAACGTGAGTGGTAATAGGAGAGAGAAAACGCTGAAAATATATTTTGGATTAAACTCTTACTTTTTTAGGTTTAATTTATTTGAATAACTGAGATGACTTATAATACTACGGATGATTGAGATTTCCTTTCATAATTATGAAAGGAAAGTCAATATGAGAGGATATAAACCCGTTAAATTGAACTGTCAAGTCTTGAGATGGTGAACTTTAGCCCAGATTTTGACTCTCACGAAATATAGTCCATCATCTTATTACACTTGCTTTGGTATGACAAATACGTAGTGGGCGCAAACAGGGCCCGGATCCTTACATATTATATTCTCTCTCATAATATTATGAGAGAAAAATCTCAATCATTCTTAATATTATAAGTTATCTCAGTCATTTATTTCATTAAACCTAAAAAAAAAAAAGAGTTTAATCCCAAAATACTTTTCCAGCATTTTCTCTCTCCCATTACCCACTCTTTCTCCTCTCTCTCTCTTACTTTAGGCTTCCTATTTTTCATCAAAAAATAAACTCTTATCTCTATCTTTTTCACTCTACCAACTCTCTCAATCATTCTCAACCACCATCATTTTGCTGGAAACAAAGGCTCTTAACTGAGAACCACTTTGGTACTTCACATTTTTTCAATTTTTCAGCTCTATTTTTTTTTAAAGTTTTTTTTTCCTTCTTTTTCTTAACCTTAATGGTTCTAAATTTTTCTTCTTTTTCATTCTCGTGTATTTTAGTCATCTCCGATATATTGTCCATAATCAAAATTGTGAAGTATAAGACATAAGATATTTAAATTATTAATTATTAGAAACGTGCAACTTTTTTATTTTGGTTGGTAACTATTTTCACTGCAAAAGCTAGCAAAATCAAAAGAAAAAAAATATTCTAGGAACTTAAGAGAATTTCTGACCCAGCAAACCAATCATTAAAAACAAAATTGAAATTGAAGTAAAGAAGAAAGAACCAAACAAAGAAATGAAATCTTGAATCAACTGAAGAAAATTCCATCAAGTTTGTCGATTAAATTAACGAGCAAAATCAATGATGCGAAAGATCTATTAACAAATTTAAAAAATCTCACTTGGAAAAGAATTAATTAGTGTTTTAATTGATATTATTGGTTTAAAAGTTGACATCAACAAATTGACATATTTTAAACCATAATACTCAAAGTGAAAACAAATACATATGCAAATTTAGGGCTGAAAAAATGAAAAAAAAAAATGTGAAGTATCAAAGTTGTTCTTCGTTGAATGCCTTTGTTCTTCAACAAAAATGGTGGATGAGAATGATTGAGAGTTTGGGTAAAGTGAGAAAGATTAGAGATGAAATTTTTTTTTGGTTGAAAAAGAGGAAGTGGTAAGCGAGGGAGAGAGGAGAAAATGTGAGTGGTAATAGGAGTGAAAAAATGCTGAAAATGTATTTTGGATTAAACTCTTACTTTTTTAGGTTTAATTTAAATGAATGACTGTTATGACTTATAATATTATGGATGATTGAGATTTCCTCGCATAATATTATGAAAGGGAAGTCAATATGAGAGGATCCATACTCTTCTTTTTCACTTTACCAACTCTTTTAATCATTCTCAGCCACAATTATTTTTGCTGAAAACAAAGGCTCTTAACTGAGAACGACTTTGGAACTTCACATTTTTTCAATTTTTCAGCTCTAATTTTTTTTAGTTTTTTTCTTCTTCTTTTTCTTAACCTTAATGGTTGTAATTTTTTTTTCTTTGTCATTCTCGCGTATGTTAGTCATCTCCAATATATTGTCCATAATCAAAATTGTGAAGTATAAGACATTAGATATTCAAATTATTAATTATTTGAATCGTGCAACTTTTTTATTTTGGTTGCTAACTATTTTCACTGCAAAAGCTAGCAAAATCAAAAGAAAAACAAATATTCTAGGAACTGAAGAGAATTTCTGACCCAGTAAACCAATCATTAAAAACAAAAATGAAATTGAAATAAAGCAGAAAGAACCAAACAAACAAATGAAATCTTGAATCAACTGAAGAAAATTCCTTCAAGTTTGCCGATTAAATTAACGAGCAAAATCAATGATGCGAAAGATCTATTAACAAATTTTAAAAATCTTACTTGGAAAAGAATTAATTAGTGTTTTAATTGATATTGGTTTAAAAGTTGACAACAACAAATTGACATATTTTAAACCATAATACTCAAAGTGAAAACAAACACAAAAGCAAATTTAGGGTTGGAAATATGAAAAAAAAAACATGAAGTATCAAAGTTGTTCTTTGTTGAATGCCTTTGTTCTTCAACAAAAATGGTAGATGAGAATGATTGAGAGTTTGGGTAGAGTGAGAAAGATTAGAGATGAAATTTTCTTTTGGTTGAAAAAGAAGAAGTGGTAAGCGAGGGAGAGAGGAGAAAATGAGAGTGGTAATAAGAGAGAGAAAACGTTGAAAATATATTTTGGATTAAACTCTTACTTTTTTAGGTTTAATTTAAAACCTTAGCAGTTTGCATTTATATACTGAACACCAGCCTGATTTGCCCATTTAATTTGTGCAGGATTAATAAATTACGCTGGGTTCTTATTTTTAAATCTCAACACAGCCAACCCAACTTGAATATAGGCTAGACTAATTTAGTCTGGCTATTAATCGGACTAAAGAAACTCATGGGCCGGGGTGATCAGCTCGACCCAGATAACATGTTGATCCACAATAGTGCATATGGAGGATTTTTTTTTTTTGGCGTAGCATATAGAAGATTGACTACAACCCTTTTGGGAAAATCTTACAGGATTGATTCTATCTAATCACTATATTTTACCTATCTCCTTTTTATAAAGGGCATCTAAATATTCATTTCATTTCACAACTCCTACTTTCTAATTCTCTCAAACCCAACTTCAAAATTTCTTAGTATCAAATATTTTAAAATAAACACTCAAACCATCAACTTAAACATATCTCAAGGTGTTTTGCTTTTATCTGTGGCTTTCTGTTCTATGATGTCCAGCCTGCCGACCTTAATTTATTGCATAACCTTTTGCCATTAATTTCACTTATTTTTTTACTTTACGCCATAGTATTATCTAGTGTCAAGGTTTTGCTATATTCTTTTGCATATTGGTTTTGTTGGTTATTGCCATTACATGATTGTAGATTTTGCCTTCTATAGCAACCTAAGATCTTTGAATAAAGATGAACAATACCTTAAACTCTTGCATTTAAACTTAGTTTCCTACTGATATCTATTTTTGTTTATCTCTTTTCTCTATTCTAATTATTCACGGGGAACCAACAACATTGAGATTATCTATTTTCGTAGCATGTGTATTTGCCCAAAGCTGCATTTTCTTGACACAAAGAATCGAGAAGTTATAGCCTAAAAAGATGTTTTCACATGTCAAGTTTGCTTAAATAATAAGAGCATTTTAATGACTACTTGGTTATTTGGAACTCAAGCACCTAGCGTGTAAAGTATTTACCATACCAACCCCCACCCTCCACCCCTCTTCTTTTCCTTTTAGCCTTTGGATAAGTCTTTTACTTTTGTATGAAGTGTTATGTACAATTTATAAGTGGAGTTTTGTGATTTAAGTAATAATATGAATTAAGTTCTAGAAAAATTATGCACTTAAGCGCAATTGTATTTCTTGTGAAAAAGTACATATATAGTGTACAATCTGCCAAGGCTTAAACTATTTATGGTTCCACCATAAATTAAGCCCTACGTAAATCAAGTCCAAAGATATGATCTTAATATTATGTACAAGAAAATAATTATAGAGATAATTGCGCCAATAATGACGTGTAATACTCCCCTTCAAATTGGCACATGGAGTTGTGAAATGCCTAACTTGCCAAGAAGACGGTGGAATTGGTCTCTCCTGAGAGCTTTTGTGAAAAATATCTGTCAATTGGTGATGTGTGGAAATAGGTCGGGCAATCAATTCTTTTGACTGAATGCGTTCACGAACAAAGTGATAGTTATCTCAATGTGTTTAGTTCTCTCGTGGAAGAATGGATTAGCAACAATATATAAGGTTACTTGGTTGTCACAAAACAAAGGTACTGAAGATGATTGATGTACTTGTAAGTCATCCAATAGGCGATGTAGCTAGACAATTTTGCTTGTGGCTGCTGCCATGCTGTGATATTTAGCTTCAGCAGATAAATGAAAAATTACAGTTTGTTTCTTAGATCGCCAATATATAGTAGAAGTGCCAAGAAATATAATGTAGCTTGAGGTGGAACAGTGTGTCATGGGGTAGCCAGCCTAATTAAAATCACAATAGGCATGAAGAGTCAAGGCACTATTTGATGTCAGGAAAATACTTTGTCTTGGATTGCCCTTAAGGTAGCAGAGTAGGCGATAAGCTGCATCTAAATGTGGCTGACGCGGATTTTATAAAAATTGGCTCAATATGTGGACTGCATAATAAATATTTGGTTGCATGATTGTGAGATAAAAGAGTTACCCAACTAGACGACGATACTGACTTGGATCGCTACACGGTGCTCTTACATTTGTTGTTAGTTTATATTGTTGTTCCATCCTAAAAGAATTGGGCTTGGCTTCTATCATGCTACTCTCTGATAAGATATCAAGAACATATTTTCTTTGACTTAAGTCAAGTCTGAGTGCGCGACCTCAATTTTCAGAAAATACTAGTCTTATGTCCATGCGATACACGGACGTTATATAGATATTTTATCAGTGCATGTAAATAATTTAAAAATGTGTAATTTAAAATTTATTCATTCAACTTCTAAACACACTATTGAAATATTATAATATGTAACTACTCTAAATACTATACTCTTACATAAAGAAGCCAAATAAAATAAGCACCCATTTTTAAAAAAATATGAGAGTAAGTACCATTTTACAAAGATCATGTCTTTCAAAAGGCACATGTATCTCATTTTTTCACGTTATTGTCTTTACAAAATTCATGATATCTTCGTCTTAGTTTGATGTCATACTTACTTCTTGCATATGTGATATGCTTGCAAATCATTCTCTACCATCATCAATTTTAAAAATTCAATAGTTAATCTTGCGGGTGAAGTGCACCAAACCCCATGTGCTTTGTCAAAAGCGCACATGTAAGGCCAATTGTAAATTTTATGTGCATTTAATTGGTTTACTTATTATTGATAGATAATATGAGAATTTAGATTATTTGTGTTTAGGATTTAAGTGGTATTTCATTAAAATACTAAGAGTTAGTAGTAATTAGTAAACAAAGACATACATGTCATCATCAAAATTGTGCATATATTAGTGGTCATTTAGCATAAAGAGGTATTTTACATTAGACAAGCTTCCAGAAGGAAAACAAAATAAAGATAAAGAAAAAGAGAAGGAGGAATCGACTTCACCAAGAAAGAAAAAGGGAAATAAGAGAAAAGATAGGGCATAAAGAGAAATGATGAGGAAGATGAGGAAGCTTACATTTTAGGCTAAATCAAAGAGGAAATTGCTTAAAGCCTTGCTATTTCTTGCCATTTCTTGCGTTCTCTATTTAAAAGTTTTACAAGTTTAGGCTTGATTTGGGTATGTCACTATATATTTGTGTTAATTTATTTGATTGTGCAGCATATCATGAATAGAAATGATTTGGGTGCAGTATATTTGTGTTTGAAGATTGAATGAACATTAAACTTTATGTATTGGCAAAAGTGTGTTGCATGTTGAATTTGTGGCTAGATGTAAGGATAATCTTTGCTCTTAGCTTGAGTATGAAGTATAGGCTATATGTATATGAGTTAGTTACAGGATTTCATAGCTTGGGAGCAAAATTGGTGTGAATTTGATGCGTTTTGTGGGCTATCCAGAAATTCCAGTACCGGCGCCATGTTACCGGCGCCATCTAGCCTGCTGGGCAGCAGCAGCCCTTGCCCTTTTCCCTTGTGACTTGCTAGCTAACCTTGCATGCTATGTCGACCTTGTGCACTTATATTGCATTGTAAACTATGGCTAACATGATGATGAATACTAGTTGCTTAATGTTGTTGAGTTTAAGTAATATTGAAGATAATTCATGGAAGTGCATATGTGCAATGCTATTTGCTATTGGAAATGGTTAAGTGTTTAAAGATGCGCAAATGGTATAGTGACCTACTTTGTTACCTATCTAATGCGCTATTGAATAAAATTGAATTGTCAATTGTATGTTAGTGTGTTGAGGGGCAACCTACTTTGTTGTCCTCTTAGAGTGAAGTGAAATGTTTGTTTAATTGATTGAATGATCATAAGATTGTAACCTTTTGTCGAGGAATGGTAGCGCCGTGTCTCTCCAGGCGGCATCGGTCTTGCCGGGCATTGACATGACTACCATGGTCCTAGTCCCCCGCTTACATGGACAGAGAGTTCCATGGGTTGTTGGGTCATAGGTTTGGTGTACATTTGGAGTGCACCAATTGGGAGTGATAAGTGGCAGAGCTCGTGATAGTAGTGTAAGGTGACAACATCAACAATGGTTAGCGTATCCTTTCTTGAATGGTCATATAGTTGTAATGTTTCTTGAATCAATTGTGTTTAAGAGCTTAATGTTTGTACATTGTTTTGAATGCATGTTTTCATCTGGTTTATAGGTTAATGCTTTTCCAAAACCTCCTCGTACACCCCCTCACTGAGCTAGGTTTGCTCACCCCATTTTATGAACATTTCTGGTGAGGCTGAAATCGAGCCATAAGAAGAAGGAAAGTGAATGCTATGTCTTACTATGGATGTTGTATATGTTGTTTTATGAAGTTTGTGTAGTTCATGCTGCAATAGAAAGACTCATTTTGCTTATGTATTTAGTGTTATATCATGGACTTTTGTTGTAACATAGAAAACTTGGTTACTACATAGAGTTTCATTTTGGAAATGATGTATCTGTTATGCCTTGTGTGTAATGGTAGGACTGTAGGTTGCTTTTTTGTAAACTCTATAAATTGTTATATGTGGTAATGATACAGGTAATATACTGAATGGGTGCAGTGACATTCGGACTTGGTTCTAGGTAGGGTCGGGTCAGGGCGTGACACCTTTAGGTGGTATCAGAGTTTAGCTAGTGTAAGCCAGGATAGGGCCATTAGTCTATAGGATAGAAGTCTTAATGTGAAAATGTCTTTGAGTAAATGTGTGCATACATAATGTGTTAATTGCACATTGTGTGATAATTGTGCATTATGTGATACTTGCTTCCTGTGTGATATAATTTGCACATATGCTATAACTTATAAGTGACCTTTTAGACAAAAGATGGTTGAAAGAGCTTCTAGAACTAGTGGCAGACCTCGTAGGAATATTGATCCGCAGGGAACTAGGGAAGTAAATCAGACACCTATTAGAGAACATGTTATGGATAGGATGGCTGCTACTATGGATAAGATGGCTCTGGTATTGGAGCGTCAAGCTAAGTGTGAGTCTAATAATATTAGGAACCACAACAACAATAATGTGAATGGGAATGGAGGTGATAATATGTTGGAGCAATTTCTGAAATACGGGCCATCGAGATTCCAAGGAGAACCTAATGATGAAAAAGCGAAAGCATGGTTAGAAAGAATTGAAAATATTTATGATGCTCTTGAGGACATTGATGAGAAAAAGATTACCTTTGTTGTGTTCTTGCTCGATAGAGATGCTAGACAGTGGTGGAGGACTGTGAAATTGCAATAGGAATACTAGTATACCCCGTATTTATGGGTTAACTTTGTGAAAGAATTCAAGGACAATTATATTCCGGAGATTGCTCAAGAGAGACGAGATGAAGAATTCATGTCCTTTAAGCAACATAATCTGACTATTGCACAATATGAGGCCCGATTTAATAAGCCGTCACATTATGCTCCTGAAATGGTACAATGCATTGGAAAAAGAATTCGAAAATTCATTAGAGGTTTGAGGCAAAAAATCCAAGATAGTTTGGCTCCCTTTTAGTTTTCTACCTACAGTGAAGCCCTTAATGCTGCAGCTAGAGTTAAGAAAAGAAAGAATGAGGTACGGGTAGAGTCGAGTCAGCCGAGTAAGAGGCCTTTTCAGCCCCAGGGCCAGCAAAGATCTTTCCAGCCTCAGAGTCAGCTAAAGAAGAGTCAAAGTCAGAGTCAGAATAAGCCGACTGGTGTGAGGTCTCAGTAGGGTAGTTCAACTACTTCCTCAGCTCAAGTCTCTTCTGGGAATAGTGCTGCTAATCAAGTGCAACATTGTACCTTCTTTAACCGTAAGTGCCATTCTGAGGCTAATTGTTGGAAGAAATCTGGGAAGTGTACAAGTTGTGGTAATGATCAGTACAGGGTAAAGGATTGTCCAAAATGGCAGAATGTTCAAAGGCAGACTTTAGTAGAAGTACCCATAGTAAATCTACAGGTAGTGCTCCTACACAGTGTTTACAGGCCAGAGTCTATGCCATTGATCAATAGAAGTTGCCCGAGGCAACAGTAGTGGTTGAAGATGCCTTTTTAATTTTAAATCAGTTGGTTAAAGTGTTGATTGACCCCGGTGCCACCCATTTTTTTATAACGCCCCCTTGTGTGTAACGTGTTAATATGAAAATTGAGAAACTGCCTTATAAAATTGAAGTTAACACCCCATTGGGCACTAAGTTTGTCACTGAGTCAGTATGTAATGCATGTAAAATTTAGATTATGGGCCAAGTGTATCCCGCTGATCTCATCTTACTCCCTATCGAAGATTATTAAATTATTTTGGCCATGTATTGGCTTGTAAAGTTTCATGCACAGCTAGATTATAGAACCAAGATTGTGAAATTTCAGATATCAGGTCGACCAGTGGTAGAAGTAGTAGGAAATCGTGATTCTTCAGGTGTTTCTCTTATTTCTTCAACCAAAGCTTCAAGATTCTGTGGAAGGGGTGTGGTGAATATCTTGCTTATTTGATTAATAAGGCATTTGGCAAGTTGAAGTTGAAGGAAGTTTTGGTAGTTCGGGAATATCCAGATGTATTTTCGGAAGAATTGCCAAGGTTACCACCAGAAAGAGGGATAGAATTTGTAATTGAAGTACTACAGGGACACTGCCTATTTCTAAAGTACCATATCGTATGACACCCACAGAACTTCAAGAGTTAAAGGTATAGCTACAAGGATTGTTGGAGAAAGGTTTCATTCAACTGAGTTCATCTCCGTGGGGAGCACTCATATTGTTTGTGAAGAAGAAATGTGGCACTTTTCAACTGTGTATTGATTATCGGGGGTTGAATTAGGTAACAATTAAAAATAAATATCATTTACCACTTATTGATGAGTTGTTTGACAAGTTGAAATGGGCTAAGATCTATTCCAAGTTTGATTTGAGGCAGGGGTATTATCAGTTTCGCATTCGCAAGACAGATGTGGCAAAAACTACATTCCGAACTCGGTATGGGCATTATGAATTTGAAGTTATGCCTTTTGGGTTGACCAATGAACCTGTTACATTTATGGACTTTATGCATCGAGTATTTTGACCTTATTTGGATCAGTTTGTGGTGATTTTCATTGATGATATCCTTGTATATTCAAAGATTGAATCCAAGCATGAACAACATTTATATCTAGTGTTGTAAAAGCTCCAGCAACATCAGTTATATGCAAAATTCAATAAGTGTGAGTTCTAGTTGCAGCAAGGATCTTTTTTGGGTCATGTGATTTCTCAACAAGGCATTGTTGTGGATCCTACAAAGATTGAAGTCGTCTTATCTTGGAAAAGACCAGAGAATGTGACGGAGGTATATAGTTTTCTTGGATTAGCGAGGTACTATCGTAGATTTGTGAAGGATTTCTCAAAGATTATAGGATCTCTTATGAAGCTTATGCAAAAAAGAACTAGCTTTGTGTGGGATGAGAATTGTGAGAATAGTTTTTGAGAATTTAAGAAAAGATTGACTACAGCTTCTGTACTTGCTTTGCCTGAGGGGAATAAGAATTTTGTTATTTACAGTGATGCATCTAAAAAAGGATTGGGCTGTGTGTTAATGTAGAATGGTCGAGTAATTGCTTATGCCTCCCGAAAATTGAATCCTTACGAGGATAATTATCAGACTCAAGACTTGGAATTAGCTGCTATAGTATTTGCATTGAAAAAATGGCGTTATTACCTTTGGGGTAACATGTTTGAGATTTATACTGATCATAAAAGCTTGAATATTTATTTTCACAAAAAGAGTTGAACATGAAACATAGACGATGGATGGAGCTCCTCGATGATTATAACTGTACTGTCAACTATTTACCAAGGAAAGCTAATGTGGTAGTTGATGCTCTTAGTCGAAAAACGAGTATTGCAAGATTGGCGGTCAAGGAGTGGGAATTACTTGAAGAAGCTAGTTTCTGGAAACCAGAACCGACTCGAGTCGGGATATTGTTTTCAAATTTGCAATTCCAGCTGCTGTTATTATCTCAAATTCGAGAAGCTCAGCTGCAGGATCAACAACTTTAGAAAATCAAAGACCAAGTAAAAAATGGCGAGTAGAGTTTAAATTTTATGATGATGGTATATCACGATTTGGAAAGAAGGATATGTGTTCCTAATGATCCAAAATTGAGAAAAAAGATTCTTAAAGATATACCATACATCCGGGTGGAAATAAAATGTATTGGGATTTGAAACAACATTATTGATGAAATAACATGAAAATAGATGTTGCTCAATTTGTGTCTCGCTGTTTGACCTGTCAACTAGTTAAAGCAGAACACCAACGACCAGTAGGATTACTACAACCGTTGGTTATACCTCAATGGAAATGGCAACATGTCATAATGGACTTTGTTATGGATTTGCCGAGGACACCGAAATGGTTTGATGTGGTTTGGGTAGTAGTGGATAGATTGACAAAGACTGCCTATTTCATTTGGATTAACAAGCATGATAATCTTGAGAAATTGGCAGATCAGTATATTGCTAGCATCGTGAAGCTTCATGGAGTGTCGGTAAGTATTGTGTCTGATAGATATCCCCGATTTACATCTGAATTCTTACAGCATTTGCAAATACCAATGGATATTAAATTGAGTTTCAGTACTACATATCATTCTCAAACTGATCGCTAGTCAAAGAGGACTATTCAGATCTTGGATGATATGTTAAGGGCTTGGGTACTGGATTTTGGGAAAAGTTAGGAAAAACATTTGCCTTTGGTCGAGTTTGCATATAACAATAGTTATCAATCTACTATTGGGATGACTCTATATGAAACTTTATATGGGTGTAAGTGTTGATCACCTTTATATTGGGATGAAGTGGGAGAGATGAAAGTTATTGATCCAGCCTTATTGCTAGAACTTTTAGAAAATATTGAGAATATACATCTTATTCGATAAAGAATGCTTACAGCTCAGAGTAGACATAAAGTTATGCTGACAAATGAAGACGGGATTTGGAATTCGAGGTTGGTGATCGTGTTTTCTTGAAAATATCTCCCCGCAAAGGCCTTGTACGACATGGTAAAGGAGAAAAGTTGAGTCCAAGGTATGTAGGGTCTTTTGGGATTGTTGAAAGAATTGGCAAATTGGCTTACCATTTGGCATTACCACCAAGTCTTTCCAGAATTCATGATGGTTTCCATGTATTCGTGTTAAGGAAATATTATCATGATCTTTCTCACGTACTAGAGTCAGAGCCGTTACAACTTAGAGAAAATTTATCTTATGAAGAGCAGCCTATACGTGTTTTAGATCAAAAGGTTCAAGAGTTGTGTATGAAGAATATTCCTATGGTAAATGTATTGTGGAATCATCATGGAGTAGAGGAAGCTACATGGGAGAGACGAGATCAAATAGAGCAGCAAATACTCGGAGTTGTTCCAAGAAACAAGTAAGAATTTTGATGACAAATTATTTTAAGGGGTGGAGGATGTAAGGCCAATCGTGAATTTTATGTGCATTTAATTGGTTTACTTATTATTGATAGATAATATGAGAATTTAGATTGCATGTGTTTTGGATTTAAGTAGCATTTCATTAAAATACTAATAGTAGTAATTAGTAAACTAGGACATACATATCATTATCATAATTGTGCATATATTAGTGGTCATTTATCATAAATAGATATTTTACATTAGACAAGCTTCTAGAAGGAAAACAAAATAAAGATAAAGAAAAAGAGAGGAAAGGAACGGCTTCACCAAGAAAGAAAAAGAGAAAGAAGAGAAAAGTTAGGGCATGAAAAGAAATGATGAGGAAGATAAGGAAGCTTGCATTTTAGGCTAAATCAAAGAGGAAATTGCTCAAGGCCTTACTATTTCTTGCCATTTCTTGCATTCTCTATCTTTCTAGGTGATAGGTATAACACCCTGACCCTAAGCATATAGTTATTTTATTTACTTGCATGTATTAATATGCTTATTTTAATCATTTGCGTACATTTACATGTTGCCTTAATTGTTTGCATATAACTATTAGCATTACTTTTTATATTTCTTGGAAAATGTGCAAATTGTGTTTATTTAATATAAATAGAGTAATTATTCTAGTATTATATTTATTTGAAATATATGTCTTTGTATTTAAGTGTTAGTTTTCACTAATTTTAATTATTGAATAAGTAGCTCCGAGCCTGGGGTAAAATTTGAAGTATTTTATTTTGTGAATTTCGTATTTTATTCTCATTACTTATTTGTTTATTAGCATACGTTCATTGAAATTATTTGCATAGAACTTTGGAAAGGCGGGTAAAAAATTACTAAAGGTATCAAGTAAATTAATTAAGCATAGACAACTAAAGCAAGATCAACTAAATAGTTGGAGATTAACTAGAATGACAAACTAGTAAAATAACATTTAGTTGAAGGGCATGTTGGTCATTTGGACCTTTTTGTTAGGATTTGTGAAGTATAATTAAACATGTTTCAAGTCCATAATATCATAAAGAAATTATAGAATACAACCCAAAAGAGACCTAAAACATATTTCCACAAGTTCTTTAACAAACCCTAAAATCTCATGTGACTACACACTTCAATTCAAGAGAATAAGGAGGTTTAGAAAGCGGAAGCGTACCTAAATCCATGTCGGAGGTAGATGAATGGGTAATGATCTTCCAAATTAATACGAACTTTTACCAAAGGTGTAGCCTTTTTTTCTGTTGATGGGGATACAGAAAAAAAATAATGTACGTACAATTTGGGGACCATAACCTTAATTAACTTATAAGTTTTAGATATTTCTAATTTGGCTTTTTAGATATTTCTAATTTGGCCCCTCATCAAATTAGAAATATTACTAAGGTATCTACACATTAATTCCATGACAATTATACCCATAAGTCTAAAATTAATTCTTAATTAGATCACTTTAAATAGGCTTAATTAATAGATAACACAACACATTTTAATATTTACATGTGTGGCCTACATGTTGAAATTTTCCAACAATCTCTCACTGGGCCACATATGTAAACTTACAAATGTGTTTAACTTTATGAGCTCTAAAATTTGCTATCATAACCTATGTTGAAATTTTCCAACAATCTCCTACTGGGCCACATATATAACCTTACAAATATGTTTAATTTTATGAGCCCTAAAATTTGCTATCATAACCTTAGGGAATATGTAATGCTCTGATCTCTCACGAGACCGGAGCCCCGATACAATACCCGAGATCACAAAAAACGAGGGGAGACGGACAGAGCCTCCCTTGTTTATAGGACTATTAGTTCACCTGCCAACAGTAACTTATGCTCAAAACTACAATCCAACTCCAAGGTACAATCTCATTCACACAAGTATGCAAACTAACTAGGCAATCAAGTAAATCATTGAAGTTATTACAACTCATCTACAGTTATTAACTTGTACAAGAATACAAGCTTACTTTATATTATAACCTTTTAGACAATAGAAACATACACAAGGTTTCATAAACTCAAAACAAAACACATACAGCCAGCAACTTGCATTTCCTGCACATAGACCAATACATAGCATCCAACCACAGCGTTTCCTGAAACATGTTAAAACGAGGAATAAGTAACCAAAGTTACTCAGTGAGGGAGGTGATACAGTAAACTAGGGTGTATTTTTGTGAGATGCAACAAGATAAAAACATTAATAACACAAATAAACAAATTAATTAGACAAGTATTTAATCACGGATATAAAGGATGCGGATCCACTTGTCTTCCATGACGAGCCACGAGCCAAGATCTTCAAGCAAGTACCGGCAAAACCCTTACTCCACTAAGTTAGGATACTCCGGATGTATCCCGATCCTAAAACCCTTTCTCTTGAGGTAGGTCCATATATCCAACAGATGAACCACGCATCTGGGGTAATGGAGTATACTCAGCGAGAAAAGGAATAGGCACTATGGTTGTCGAGGGAGCACGGCAAGCCCAACGCCGCTCGTGTTTCTCGACGCTACTATGTCCGAAAAGGTTACGCAACCCCGAGTCAAGATTACGAGAATCAAGAATATCAAAGATTACATAAGAGGTACGACAAAGTAGGCTATCCTCGCAATTAAACACAAATAACACGAGAAAACACATGATAGCGAGTAAATAGAACATATAAACTATTTCAATTACTAATCATACAATCTATAACCAATAAAATAAGTTAACATGTACAAAAGGATGAAGACTCCCTCACCTTTGAAAAGCCAAACCTCCTCAACCTAGCTCAATGTGCAAGCCCTAGCTTACTCATACAAGTGCAACATTTAGACCTTAAAACTAACACAATACTCTGCAAGTAAGCTAGCATAATCATAATAAGCATCTTACTTAACATAAAGTCACTCCGATTAGAAATGTATAATTAGCAATTAACTAATTCTATTCATATTTACTTACTAGCCAAAAACATCCAGTTAACAATCAACAAACCAACATCCTTCAACCTAGTTATTTTTACTGTTTAGCAAGTATACAAGATAAAAATAACATATAAAACTTCAAGTTAAAAGAAATATTTTATTAGCTAATACTGATAGTCCACCATTAGCACTTCGAAAAGAAATGCCTTCTCAACTAATAGAAAAGTTAACTATAACTACTTAATAACTAATATGCAACATTAACTAAGTGACCATATTACCAGTTAAAATTCTAACATAACACCAGTAGGATCCACTTACTAATCATATTTACATGTAGTAACCAACTATCAACTTGGAAACAGCTTTATATGTAAGTTTAAGTTTAACGAGGGAGCATATTCTCATTCATTTTATAGTTAAGCATTTTTTTCTCATATAGGCACATACTATACTTTAGCTATAGTCACTCATTTTTATTCAAAGGACTAAACATTCCATCTAATTACACCATTCAAACAAGGACATAACTAGGAAATGAATTATAAACCATTATAACAACGTAATAAGTCATATCTTAGCAACTAGGCTTCTAAATTCATCTCCAACAAGCATCAACTTCCAACTCTTTATAAATTATGGACTATCTTAAATATTTAGGCTTCCTCACCTATCACTGGTTAAAAGACAGTTTTATAAGATATCTTCCTAACTCTCTTTAAACTGAAATAGTTAACAACTTGTCTATCAAATAATTCATTTGCAACAATAAACCAATTCTAACCTCAACTAGCCAAACTAACAATCCACTACATTTACTTTTAAATTAGAATACAAGGCTTGTATCAAATCAATAGTTCATTCAAAGCTAACTAGTGAAAACCAACACGACTTAACATTTCATATTACATTTACATATAATTTAAGGACAAGAGGGAAGGGTGAAAAGCCACGGCAGCTGCAAGTCCAATTACTAGGTCAGAAACAACCTAGAATTCAATTATAGAAATCTGTCCAGTTCCAACCTACTCACATGCCTCTCGGAAATCACCCAAAAACGAGTACCTAGAGTTAGAATTCGGCCAAGCCTTAGAAATACACTTTTGTTCTACTAGGAGTCTACTACAACATATCCAAAATTCAGCTCATTTCATCAACGTTTGCAAGGTAAAATTGGTTCTACAACTGAGACACAAAAATCTGTCTAATTTTCCAGATTTTACATAAATCATGCTTTTGCAATTATTTCATTATAAACACAAATTTTTAAGGCTCTACTACACATGAATCATCATATATACTCATATACAACATAATAACAAGATACTACAACATTTAAAATAAGGAAAATCTAGCATATAACATGTTATGTACTCAATCTTAGTCATATAGCACATAATTAAACAACAATAATCAACAATTGCACAAATGAACAAGTTCAACGGTTTCAAAATTTCAGTAGTAACTCAACTTTGGCTGTAAAATTACCTAAGCAAACGACCACCTATGAAACTGAGTTTTATGTGTATGGAAAGCTCTTCGAAAGTAGATAACTCTAGAATCAAACAAAACTCAATTCTAAGTTAAATTCATCAAGATATGACTAAAACAACTCAAGTGCGCAAAGCTGTCCAGATTGGTCACGAATTCCGTCAGGTTTCGGTTTTTATTTTCTTAAAGGAGTTAGATGGAGGAATTGGCCAAGTTGACATAAACAGAAATTGTTCTAAAATAGCTTATCTAGGTCCTGTAAAATTTTCATAATTTTCCAAGTTATCTAACTAGGTCAAAAACTCCATGAAATTCAGGAAAGTAAAACTGTCCAGTTCCAGTCAACTACAAAACTTCACTGATTTCAGAAATTACGAGCAATCAAACTATTTTTCTTCACAATTCTTCCAACATGAAAGTTGTACCTATCCCAGTCTAGATTAATATGTGATTTTTCCAGATTTTTCCCAAAATAATTAATTGCTCAAACAATACATAAAGTATAGCAGCTACAACAAAATCCTACAAACATATACATGTATAAACTTGTCTAATACAACAATTTCTTACTCAAAAACACATATATATGCAATGTAAGTTCTGAAATAAGTTGTTAAAAGATTTTCCCTCACCTTATACATGCTAGGAACGCGAGCTAAGGCACGAAAATGCCAGAAAATCGGCTCGGGGTTGTTTATTTCTTCTTCTTCTCCTCTTTCTTCTTTTGATCGATTGGTGTGTGTTGTGTGTGATCTGATTTGTGTGTGTGTGTGTTGCAGTATTTTTGTGTGTGTGTGGGGTGTGTTGTGTGTGTTTTATGTTAGGTAGAAATATCTAAGTGGCTCCAAAGACCAAATTGCCCCCTTAACTAAGTATATATTTCTAGTTTGCCACCTTGTAGTATTTTGACTAATCTAGTTAGCTAGTGTAGTGTAGTGTAATTATTTTATTGCCTACGATACTTAGAAAAAAAAAATGCACGTGAATGTACACTAAATGAAACGAATGCACATTTTTCAAGAAATATAAAAAGTAATGCTAATAATTATATGCAAACAATTAAGGTAACGTGTAAATGTACGCAAATGATTAAAATAAACATATTAATATATGCAAATAAATAAAATAACTATATGCTCAGGGTCAGGGTATTATAGTATATCCGGACAATCTTGTCCATTGACTATATCGATATAGGATCAAAGCGGTCTTGTCACATTTAACGTAACTAAACCCATCAATGGTCACATATATCAATACAACCAAATGACATAGACCAATCATGGATGCGTAGCATGGAAAATTACATGAAATGTGATCCAGACATGTCTTTTCCAACTGGTCCTACTTTAGTGAGATTGAAACCGAACATAATGTAATAGAGTGAATTTGAATTGAATACTTTATTTCTACAGAAAATATCCAAATACCAAAGTGTGTCCTAAAACATACATAAAGCATCAAAATACAAACTCCCATTAAACCGTAATATCCTTATACAACCCTTATGAGCAATGTGCTCATTAAAGACCTTGGGTGGTAGTTCCTTAATAAGCGGATCTGCAATCATAGAGTTTGTCTCAATATGTTTTATAAAAATCTATACACTCTGTACTCTTTCCTTAAATACCTAGATATTTGATGGATCTCTTAATGTCTCAGAATCCCAATGAATCGGAATCAGAATACCTAATGATCTCCAATTGATCTGATTTTCGATATGTGAACATGTAATCTTTTATTCTCTATCAATTCTTTATAATCCATTTGTGTCCTAATTTCTTTATGATTCGTTATAGGGTTCCTTAGTTTATGCCTAACACCATTACTATGTACGCACAATACAGACACGTACATACTTGAGTTTTCTTAAGATTCCCTATAGCTGACGCATAAGGGATCTTTTGAATTTTCTTAACTTTAACATCACATTTTGGGCATTTCCGAAACTGAATTTTCCTTAGTAACAGGGGTGTCACCTGGTTTATTGTCCTACATGCCAAACTTTTAAGTATCTTATCAATATAGCTCTTTTTTTTTTAATAATCCAAGAATACCCCGAGAGAAATCTCGGTGTATTTGAATCCCTAATACAAAAGAGACGTCACTAAGTTGGTTTTGTGCAACATGCCTATATTGTTAGTGACAAACTGTGTAAGAATATAACCAATTTTCCAGAAACGTTTTAACAACAATCAAGTAGAAAGACAACAATACTCGTTATAACAATTCAATATAACACTTACAAGATAATTGTCCCACCGTGCACTCTCAAGATTAGAGCTTCAATGGCTTCTGGACTTACAAGAAGAATACAAAAAAGAAATACTGACTTAGGATTGTGTTTGAAGTTGTGTTGTGGATGAAAATGATGAACTAATTCATGCCTATTTATAGAATTCAGCTAGCCCGCCATAGGAGACTTTCCTATCAAACATTTCAATCTTGGTTGGCTTTACCAACCATGTTCAAAGTATTAACCACCTATATTTATCACATGGGTAGCTACAATTGACCACATGGGTGGCTAGCATCCAAGTCAACTTCTAGAAAGTTTTCTTTGGTCAAATTTGCTAACTTTAGCATTGCATCATCCCGACATCATCTTAGGTAATTCCAAATTCCCGAACTTTTTTCTTGTAGCCATCGCAGTCTCTTTTGACCTCATCGACGTTTAAGTCGGAATCGTTAATTTATGCTACCATATAAATAACAATACTTATTATGAAGAGGTGGATATTGACATATATCAACACCCCCCCTCAATGTTCACCTCATATTGACTAAGCTATTGGGCCAACACCCAATGTTTGAAGATGCTTGCTCAATTGGACGCTCCCTATCGCTTTAGTGAAGATATCTGCACAATTATCTTCTGTAGGGCAGTACTCCATGTAGATTTCACCTTCCTTAATCAGTTCCCTCACATAGTGATACTGAATCTCTATGTGTTTTGTTCTAGCATGAAATACTGGATTCTTTGACATGGCTATACAACTCTGACTGTCACATTTCAGTATTGTTACTTCCTCTATTGGAATGCCAATATCAGTCATGATGCGTCGTAGCCAAACAGCTTCACAGGATGCTACACAAGCAGGCTTGTATTCCGCCTCCGTTGATAAAAGTGCAACGGTGGGTTGCTTCTTACTAGTCCATGAGATGACTCCACCACTGAATATGAATACGTAACCTGTAACAGATTTTCTTGAATCAATATCACCAGCCCAGTCTGAGTCACAGTACCCAGATAAAGTATCTCCAGACTTGTATGATATCCCATACTCCAATGTGCCTTTGAGATACTTGAGGATCCGCATCCTTGCTTGCTAGTGACTTCCATCTGCCTTGTACTTCACTTTCCAGATCCATTTGGTGCCGATAATTTTTTTGTTTGGTGGCTTTTCATCGATCTCCCAAGTATCATTTTTCATGATACTATCATACTCGGCTTGCATAGCTGCTCTCCAATTTGGATCTGACATGGCTTCCTCCACAGTTACTGGTTCTTTTACCGTCTTGATGATTTGGGTCATCAAAGCCATGTTTACTAGTTGTTGTCCTGATCTGTTCTGCTCCTCTATTCTCTTTGATCGTCTTAGTCCATTAGGACGTGGACTATCATCAGTAACTCCTGGATTTCTTCCATCAAAGAGCTATTGGAACCACTTCGGTTGTGGCTTCCTTGTAGGTATAACAGGTTGGTTTTCAGTCTCCTCATCATTAGAGACTTCTTCATTGTTCAACGGTCGTTGTTCAGGCACTTGGTGGATTACTTCATCGGTTGATGACGAAATGGCAGGACCGCTATCCTCCATTGAGTGTGGTCTCTCATTAAACACCACATCTTGGCTTATGATCACCTTCTTGGCCTCTACATCATAGAGTTTGTATGCTTTAGACTCTTCACTATATCCCAAGAAAATGCCCTTCTTGCTATTGTCATCCAATTTCTTTCTATTTTCATTTGGGACGTGTACAAAACACTCACATCCAAATTTTCTTAAATGAAACACAGAAGGTTTCATACCATAATAAGCCTCATTAGGAGTCTTATCGTTGAGTGCCCTGGTTGAGCACCGATTGAGGATGTATACCACTGTGTTGACTACTTCAGCCCAGAATATGTCAGGTAGGCTAGCACCTTTCAACATGCATCGAGCCATTTCTACAATTGTTCGATTTCTTCGTTCCACAACTCCATTTTGTTGTGGTGTGTATGGAGCAGTCAATTGGCGCTTAATCCCAAGCTTGTTGCAGTAGTTGGTGAACTCTGTAGAACAGAATTCCCCTCCACGATCGGTACGAAGTTTCTTCAACTGAGTTGTGTTCTCATTTGTCATAAGTTTGTGCCACACTTTAAACTTTTCAAGAGCATCAGCCTTGTCCCGAAGGAAGTACACCCACATCTTCCTACTATAATCGTCGACTAACAGCATAAAGTAGGAAGATCCTCCCAACGCCGTCGTAGTCATTTTTCCGCAGAGGTCAGCATGTACCAACTCTAGAGGAGCCTTTGATCGGTTATGACTCTCTTTGGGAAATGACTGTCTATGTTGCTTGCCCAGCATACAAGCTTCACATGGTCCTTCAACTTCTTCAATTGAAGGCAAGTCGGTCACCATCTTCTTCTTTTGCATTTCCTTTAACACAGGATAAGAAATGTGCCCGAACCTTTCATGCCAAAGTTGACTTGTTTTGGCATCTACAACAGCAGAAAGAGAGCTGATTTCGTAAAGGTTATTTTTACGAATACCTTTACTTACGATATTTTGATCCTTGTCAGGAATCAAAGCTTTCATCTTCTTGAACCGCACTTCTAGATCATTATCTGTAATAGCAGCTACAGATAGCAAATTTCTGGTGATATGGGGTACAAAGAGTACGTTGGACAACTTCTTGCTTCCTCCATCTTTAGACACGAGCGAGATGGTTCCAGTGCCCTCAACGGGACACCTAGCATTATTCCTGATGACAACATTCATTTGTTCTTGTAGAGGTTTTATGGAGTCATATAACTCATTCTTGCTGGTCATGTGTCAGGAAGCTCCACTATCTAACACCTAAGCAATTGTTTGATGTACATGTGCCCTAGTACACGTTTCTTCCCATACATCTGTTACAGTAAACAGATGCACTTCCGTTTCAACCGTATCGACAGATTCTTTATTTCTTCAATTTGGCTTTAAAGTTCCGTTCTTCTCGTCATAGATTTGTTTCCTGCAATCTTTGACAGCATGGCCTTTCTTATTGTAGTAGTAGCACGATCCAGAGAACGTCTTCTTCTTTGCTTTCTTCTTTTCTTCTTGGTTACTCCTCGCATTGGTTGTAAAGGCAGAGTCAAGTTGATTTTCTCTGCTCCTCAGCCTCATCTCCTCCTCCATCAAGATGACAGTGAATTCTTCAAATGTCAAAGGAGGAATGCGAACTTGTGTATTGAGTGCTGTCACAAGGCCGTCAAATTTTAGAGGCAACACTATAATGCACCTTTGAGCTAGTTCTTCGGTTGATTTGGCAATACCAACTGCAGCCATTTGATCACATAGGTTTTTCATCCTACTAATAAATGACTCAGCTGCTTCATCTTCACTTAATCTCTTAGCAGCTAACTGATTCTCCAAATTCTGAACTCGAGTCTGGTTCCTTGTTTCATACTGATTTTTCAGTATGTTCCAAGCTTCAGATGCCTTGGTTATGTGTTGAATAAGAGTGAGGACGGAATCTTGAACACTTGTGACAATTGCACAAAATGCATCAACATTTCGTCTCCTCCATTCTTTGACAAGCTGAGGATCTAGAGGTGTGACCTTTTTTGTGTCATCTTCAGCATGGACTGCAACTGGTTCTGCATCTGTGCCTAACACTATATCAAGGAGTTCGCAGGAGTCCAGAACCGTAGTGATTTTGAACTTCCATAATAGGTAGTTCGTGCCATCAAGCTTTCCTTCTGTGAAGGTAGGGGGACGGATACGAATTGTCGGTACTAAACCGAAACTAGAACTGGTAGAAGAAGAACTAGCACCTTGAGTAGTCATAGTTGTTGAGCTTTACTAGACAAGATTGTTGTTAAGAGCCCCTTAAGCTCTTGATACCATGTAAGAATATAACCAATTTCCCAGAAACGTCTTAACAACAATCAAGTAGAAAGACAACAATACTCGTTATAACAATTCAATATAACATTTACAAGATAATTGTCCCACCGTGCGCTCTCAAGATTAGAGCTTCAATGGCTTCTGGACTTACAAGAAGAATACAAGAAAGAAAGACTAACTTAGGATTGTGTTTGGAGTTGTATTGTGGATGAAAATGATGAAGTAATACATGCCTATTTATAGAATTCAGCTAGCCCGCCATAGGAGACTTTCCTATCAAACATTTCAATCTTGGTTGGCTTTACCAACCATATTCAAAGTATTAACCACCCATATTTATCACATGGGTGGCTACAATTGACCACATGGGTGGCTAGCATCCAAGTCAACTTCTAGGAAGTTTTCTTTGGTCAAATTTGCAAACTTTAGCATTGCGTCATCCCGACATCATCTTAGGTAATTCCAAATTCCCGAACTTCTTTCTTGTAGACATCGCAGTCTCTTTTGACCTCATCGACGTTTAAGTCGAAATCGTTAATTTATGCTACCATATAAATAACGATACTTATTATGAAGAGGTAGATATTGACATATATCAACAAACTGTATGTGATCAATTTATAAAATCAGGAAGATATTCTTACTCCCACTGACCCTGAGATATATATAATTATCAACAACATTTATCTAAAAACCAAACAAGATAATTACTTGATGAAATTTTTAGTACCATTAACGGAAAGTTCGCTTGAGTACACAGATGGATTTCTTTAATTTGCAAACCATATTCTTTATATCTTTCAACACAGTTTTCTGGTTGCACCATATACATTGTCTTATCAATCTTGCCATCGAGAAACACCGTCTTAATATCCATTTGATATGACTCAAGTTCAAATTGTGCAACATTCCCCAAAATTGTCCTGAAATAGTATTTCTTTGAAACTTGAGAGAAAGTCTCTCAAAAATTTAATGTCTTCCTTTTGAGTAAAGTCTTTAGCTACAATACTAGTCTTATATCTTTTCACATTACCTTTCGAATCCCTTTGGTTTTAACCAATTGGGTTTGCACCTAGGGGTAATGGGACAAGATCCCAAATTTTATTGTCTTGATTAACTTGTACTCTTGATTGATATTAATCCACTTTTGAGAGTTAGAATCATGCATGTCCTGATGGAAGTTGATTGAATCATCTCCCACTATTCCATTATTTTCCTTATGTTCTTTGGAGAAATTGTATTTCTCATTTCTCTTGTGGATTTCCTTAGTGGCATTGTTTTTTTTTTTTTGAGGTTGTTGAGTTTGTTCTTTTGAAACAATTACCTCATCTTGTATGAGGAGTTATTCAACATTGTCTTTTGAGGTTCCGAATTTGCTTCTTGATTAATGACAGGTGTGGAAACCTGTACATTATCAAAAGCAATAGTAGGAATCGAAACCGGTTCCTTCTCAAAGACAATGTCCATAACCTTATTTCTCCCCCAAACTCAATATCCTCAAAATGTTGCAGTTCCTGTCTCAAAACTGACCTAATTGTGGGATCTTAAGTTTGTGGCCCCTGATCGCTTTATAATACCTAATAAAGCAGATGCTCACTGTTTTAGAGTCCAATTTTCCTTTATGTGGCCTATAAGGCCTTGTCTTAGCTGGACATCCCCAAATGTAAGAATGTTTTAGTGGGTGCTTTGTTTAGAATATAGGGTATAGTTTTTAATGATTTTCCTCACAGTGATAACCTTAGCGCTTGTGTCATAATGTAGCCTAAATTTCTTTATTTAATTTGCGCTTAATACCATGTGATTCCCCATGCAGAGTTTAACTTTATGATGCAATAGGGTTAATCATACATATACATAGGTTATTGCAATTGTATAATGAATTAGTAACAACAACATTTGAATTTGAAGAAAGACTTAACTTATTATTTCCAAAAGAACAATAATATCCTAATTTGTCCCAAAATGAAAATACAAACCAAATTCTGTCTAAATGACGGTACAACCAAAGTGTCTTTCAAATCCAAATTAAAAACTAGTTCCAAACAATAACCTAAAAATTGCCTATTGTTTCAATTTCCACCGATTTTCCATCACCCATACAGATGATACTTTCAGCATCATTTGGCTTTCGGTGCCTTATTCAACTCTACATAGAAACACTTATGTTAGTAGTAACACCATAATCTAACCACAAGTGTTTCTAGGCACTGAAGCTAAATTAACCTTAAAACATACCAAAGTGAGAATTGTACCTTTCTTTGCACGCCAAACGTGATATTTGGCACAATTCTTCTTCTCATGTCCATGTTGGTTGCATAAGAAACATCGCTCATTTTCCTGTTGCTGTTTCTTATGCTTTAGACCCTTAGTAGCTTCATATTCTCTCTTTTTGCCCTTGTCTTTAGAGGTGCTAGTCAAATGAGCACTTTTTGTCTTATCTTGCTTCAATCTCTCTTCTTCTTGCACACAATAAGATATGAGCTCATTGAGAGTCCATTTATCCTTCTAGCAATTGTAACTAACCTTAAACTGGCTGAATTGTAAGAAGAGAGATTAATACCAGATGCATGAGTGAGTCATCAGATAGCTCGAGCTTAAGTCCCTTAAGTTTTGAAGCAATATGAGACATTTCCATAATGTACTCCCTGATATTTCCTTTGCCTTTATACTTCATGGAAATCAAGATTTGCAAAAGTGTGCTTATTTCGACCTTATTTTTTTTTCGCAAAACGATTCTCAATTTGGGCTAGGAAATCTTTGGCACTGGTTATCCCTTCGGACACCGCACCCCTAAATGTCTTTGGAATGCCGCACTTAATGATCATGAGACTCATGCGATTTGAGCGCTCCCACTTCTCAAAGTTCCTCCTGTTATCAGGAGAACTTGTATCCATAAGAGAAGCGGGCTTCTCAATCCGAAGCGCAAGGTCCATATCCATGCAGCCGAGAACAATTAAAATGTTCTCTTTCCAATCCTTAAAGTTCATCCCATTAAGCATGGGAATTGAATTTATGTTGGCAGATATAGTAGACATACTAGATGAAATGAGAATAAAATAAATAAACAATAGACATGTTCAAAAAACATCCATATTTCAAAAAATCAATAAATTCAAATAATAGTAAACCACATCTCAAGATATTTAGTACAACATCAATATCAAGTCTTTGGACAATAATATTAATTGTAAGTGGTACTCTTGGTGTAATGATCACACATTGACAATAACTCATGTCAAATTGTTAGCCTTTCTTTGGATATACTTATTAGTCACATGTAAAGCTTATAAATGTCACATGTTTATCACCACAGGTATGTGTGCAATTCGGCCAAATATTAACCTTCCTTTGGGCCGGCTAATTGTGACGCCCAAGAATTTACATCTTAGTCATAAATAACTGTAGCATATCTTTCGTGCATTATTTACTTTTATGACACTATATGTGCATTTATCACTTAGATGACAATATATGTGCAATTCTTTACTTGATCAGTGGTTACTATTCATAAGAAAATTTGACTATTTAACTTCCTTAGTTTTATAATTTTCCTAGGTCCCGTTCCATATAAAAGGAGACTCGGAAGTAAGATTTTGGGTTCTAGACTTTGGGAGATAGCGTTTGAAAATAGATTTCAAGAATTGTTAAGAATAGTAAATTGTGGTAGACAATAAATTCTTGACTTTAGTTAGTTGTAGTTAGTTTTGGAGCATTTTTTATTTAGTTGTCTTGCTAGAATAGTGATCAAATGCCTACTACAACTAAACACCACTTTAATATATACTACTTACTACTCAACACTTAGAAAAAATAGCACAAAGCAAGCTAAAAAAGCCCCCAAGCAGCCACGATTTTTACTGTAGTAGTGAGGAAGATTTTGTGATTTTTTTTCTTCAATTTTTGCTCAAGAGCTCTCATCCTAGGCCCCTATCCACTTCTCCAAAGGTTTTCTCCATCTTCCTCAAGGCCTCTAGGTGAAGGAGTGCATCATTTTAGCTAGTTTAAAGTTTATGCCAAGTTTTTATAATTTTTGGATTTACTATTTTTGTGCTATAAATTGCTTGATTCTTGCTAGATATGGTATTATTACATGCTAGAAAACATCTTTATGCATTGGTATAGCTTGGAACTAAGTTTTGAGCAAGAATCTACATGAGCAAGATGATTAATAGTGCCAAACTAGGGTTTCCGAAAAAAGTTTCAATTTAATTCAATTCGAGACTTCTAGTAGTTGTTAATTAGGTCATTGAACGTGGGAAAAATGTTACTTGCGCTTGCCATGTACAAAATTTGAATAATTTGATCAAATTAGGCTACTTTAATAAGAGGTTTCGGGGTTAACTCGAATCCGGGCACATTTCGAGGTTATGGCTAGTCTTATTAAGTATTGAAACTTTAGAAGTGCCTTCGTTCCGCTTGTTTGGGTTCCGGAATTGGTACTTGTAGTGTAAACCCACAAAGAGGCATTTTCAGTGTTTTCGTGTATTTGTGATCTAGGTTATGATTTGGAGGTTCTAAATGAGGTATTTAGGTATTCTTAGATTGGTAGGATGGTTAGTTAGCTTAACTTGATCCTTGAATTTCGGTAGGAAGCTAAATAGCCTAGTTGAACAAAGGGGAAAATGAATGAATTAATTGCTTTAGTACTTGTATTGCCTTATAGTTGCTTCTAGAGTATCTAAATGCAGTTTTTTGAGGCATGTGTGAGCTTGTGGTAAAGTGTTGGGAAAGGTATAATATTGACCTCTTTGTGTTCGTTTAATTAATTTTATGATAATTGTTTTATAATTGAGTAATTAAATGTTTATATGCCTTTTTGTAGCGTACGTATCATAGTAGTGAAGTTTTGTGAATTAAGTTATTTGGTTTGCATGACTTTAGTTTAGTATGAACTTGAAAGAGCCATGTTGATAATTGTTGTTAATTTCCTCATTATTTGATTGTGTAAGTGTTTAATTGTTCATGTATAGCATGTTTATTTATTTAGAGAAGTTCGTAAGTTAAAGTACATGTTACTTGTTAAAGATTGAATAATAACAATTATATTTAGTTTATATTGGCTATATTGCTCGTTAATTGTATTATATGTGTAAGGTTATGATTGTGACTGGTAAAAAGCCTTTAATTGCTTAGCTAAGAGTTCAAATGGGTAGCATAGTACTCTATCCTTCTGGGTGAAGTTTCTAAATCAGCTGGCATGATTACTTGTTTAATGTGTGACTATATCTTGTTGTGTTGCTAAACTTATTATGTGATGTGAACTTTAGTGCATTGAATATGGGTGACATCTATAAGATTTCTTGTGATAAGTATGTGTTTACTACATGATAGGATTTGATTCTTTGAGCCAGTCCAAGATGTTGAGAATAAATTGGCGCTAGTCCTTGTATCCTTGGCTAGATTCTTACAGGTTTGGTTTACTAAGATGAGGGAGTTACATTCTTTTGTGCATCTTAATTTGTTTTACTGCTCATAAATTGTATAGTTTAATATGATTGCTTATAATTACGTGTACTTTATATGAATTGACTAAATATCCACTTGTCTCTTGTTTATATTGTTATATTGCTTATCTACTATAACCTATGTGCGAGGGCAACCTACTTTGTTGTCCCTCATTTATGTGATTCTTGAATTATATTGTCATTGCTTGAATTATTGTGATTGAATATCGGGTTACGCAACCTTTTCGGGCATGGTAGTATCGAGTAACACAGGCAGCATTGGGTTTGCTGTGCTCCATCGGCTACCATGGTTTCCCAGTCCCTTTCTCGTTGAGGCATACTCCCCTACCCCAAAGGCGTGGTTCACCTCGTTGGGGCATACATACCTACATTGGGAGATATGGGTCGTAGGATTGGGGTACATCCGGAGTACCTCATTTTTGGAGGAATAAGAATTTTGCCGACACTGGCTTGAAGATCTTGGCTCGTGGCTCGTGGCTCGTGATGGAAGACAAGTGGAATCGTATCCTTTTTATACGTGGTTAAATATTTGTCTAATTTACTTGTTTATCTCTGTTATTAATGTTATTATCTTGTTGCATCTCACGAAAACACACCCTGGTTTACTGCATCATCTCCCTCACTGAGTAACTTTGGTTACTCATCCCTCGTCTCAATATGTCCCAAGAAAAGCTGGAGATTGGATTGCCTTCTGTGTGGCCTGCCTGCTCTATCAGTGTGTAGAACAAGGAAGAATGTGTGCATGATATGCTTGTATACTATTTGAGACCTTATGGTCATGTATGTATTCGTGTTATCCTAAGAAATGTAATATTAAAGTTTTAGTCTTGGGTAATGGTTAGGTGCCAGTGGTTTGTAATAACTTATATTGTTTTACTTTATTATCTAGTTGACTCACATACTTGTAGGGATGAAATGGATTTAGGTTGTAGATTATGGTCATGTGGTTGTATGTTGTTGTTTGCAAGTTTCCATATAGTCCTATATATAAGGGAAAACTCCGTCCGTTTTTCCTAAATTTTCATGCCTTGGGTTTTGTGTTCGGGACCCCAGTCTCGTGAGGGATCGGGGCGTTATAGAAGTGATATCAGAGCTTAGCAGCTCACAGTTGGGATAGGGTCCTCGGCCTGTTAGGTAGTGAACCTCGAGTGCGTGCCTGTAAAGTAAGTCTTGAATAAGTATGTACTTATATGTAGGTTGTTTTTACTTGAGTGAAAATGTGCTCTTATGTGTTATGGTTACGTTAAATAAGAAGATTATGCGATATGTGATTATGTGTGTACCTATGTGACCCCTTTGTGCAATAAGTGAAACTTATATGGTATGTTTGTTTATATGATTAGTTATACCTGTAAGTGATTTCTTGAGTGTTTACCTACCCTACTCCTTCTCTTGCTAGGGCATAATCTTCTACCTCAAGAGGCGTGGTTTACCTCGTTGGGGCATAAATGTCTACCCTGGGAGAGTTGAGACCTAGGATTCGGGGTACATCCGGAGTACACCCATGGGAGTTATAAGGGGTTTTGTGCCAGCTTATCGATATAGTAAATATTTCTTGTGATTCGTGGTTTGTGGTTCGTGGTTCGTGGTTCGTACTCGCGATTGGTGATATATCCTTTTTAGAACCTCTCGCTGTGGCATAATCCACTACCTCAGAGGCTTGAACCACCTCGTTGGGGCATAGAAATCTATCACAGGAGAGTTAACTGTAATTATATTCCTTGATATGAGCTATTTAGTTATTAATTGCTATTGTACCTCACATTGCTACTTGGTTGCTTCTCTTTGTGTGGAAAAGTATTGTCTATCTAGTTGTTATTTTATATTGATTTCTTGTACCTTCCTTATTGTTGCATTGCATGAAAACATTTTTGAAAACTTCCTGAATATATGTTTCCTTCCTCACTGTGTATACATGTATTGTATGTTCACCCCTCTTCCTAACATTTCTAGGTTTAGTACGAAACAACTGTTTGGCCTCCTAAACATTGAGGTGTTGCTTGCTCATGATAGTAAAATTCATAAAATAGAAGTCTTGTTTGTGTATTCGATTTATGTTGGGAAGGATTGTAATAGATAGCTAATGTTTGTAAGATGTGATAATTGTAATGGTATGCAATAACTTGTATTCTTTACTTTATTGTCTATTAAATGCATGCTTGCAAGATTTGAATGGTTGGCAGACTTAATTCATAAGAAAGATAGATAGAGAATATTAGAGTGGTATGGTCAGTGAAATTATAAATATCGACTTTCAACAGTTAATGAATGCATGCTTGTTTATGGACTTTTGTGGGTTCCAAGGCTCGGATGGCCTTGAGGAGTTTGTTGTATGTGATGATAGAGGAAGTTGGAAGTTATGGAGGAAGTTGGACTTTGATTTTGAGGTTATAATTGCTTGTACAGGCTTTGGATTGTCCTATAAATAGGAGAGACTTCGCCCGTTTTTCCTCTTATTTTGTGACCCCGGGTTTTGGATCAGGGCTCCAGTTTCGTGAGGGATTGGGTCGTTACAATAGGTTTTTAAAGTTTTACAATTTTAGGCTTGATTTGGGTATGTCACTATGTATTTGTGTTAATTTATTTGATTGTGCAAGCATATCATGAAAATAAATGATTTGGGAGTAGTATATATGTGTTTGAAGATTGAATGAAAATTAAACTTCATGTTTTGGCAAAAGTGTGTTGTATGTTGAATTTGTGGCTAGATGTAAGGATAATCTTTGCTCTTAGCTTGAGTATGAAGTATATGCTATATGTATATGAGTTAGTTGTAGGAATTCATAGCTTAGGAGCAAAATTGGTGGAATTTGATGCGTTTTATGGGCTGTCCGAAAATTCTAGTGCCGGCGCCATATTCTGTTAAATCCACATTTTTAGTAATTTTAACCCATCAAATCATGTATATTGCATTATTATTTCAACCTTAATTGTATATTTTACACAATTTTAGTGCAATATAGGTTTTGAAAAAGAAATAGCAAGAATGGCTACAAAAACTAACATTTGAACAAAACATTCAGCGCAGCACTGGTGAAGAATGGTAGAACAACTTTAAAACGAGCAAATCAAGATTGAATTTGGCCAAACCGAGTGCGGAAACGGATTCAGGAAGCTGAAAAACCTTGAAATAGACCTGGCCAACTTTTTGGTTAACGGTCAAAGTCAACGATCAATGATCAAAGTCAACGAGCCGGTCAAAGTCAACATTCGGAGTCAAAGTTCACCTATTACAGCCAGAGGTACTGTGACGCCCGAGTTTTAGCCATGCATTTAATTACTGTTGCATCCTTTGTTTGCGCATCTCTTTCTATGTCTTATTAACTGCCTTCTTAAGTTACTATTCACTTCATTTTTAAACTGCATTCTATTAGTTAATTAGCATTTTTATTAAATCATATTAATTGTAAAAGTAGTGGGAAAAATGTGCAATTGAGCTAGAGGCGATATGAGAGCTCGTTTAGAAAATGTTTTTAGTAGTTGAATGAATAGTGTTACGTAACCAACTTAGAGTTTAATTAGCTAACATTAATTTATGCTTAGGACTTGTTTCTAACTAGCTTGACTCACATTTTGACCATACACTTAAATTAAAACAACTCACCTAAGCTTATATAACACACACACAACTCACCTTATATCATAACTAGCAAAATCAAAACAAAAAAATGCTGAAATTTACTGTAGCATAGCCGACAGCCCTTCTCTTGCTCCTTGAGGATTTTTGCTTCTTCAAATCATCAAATCAAGCCACTCCAAGCCTTGAGCAACTAGTGTAGGGTGTTTGCAAGCTTCCTAGGTGCTCCTACGCGCATTGGTGAGGGATTTCACGGCTTATTTTTGCATTTCTAAATAGTTGCTATTTTCTTGATTTGTTGAAAATGTGTTCAAATGCTATTGTATTGATTATCTATGCTATTATACCATGTATATGAATGCTAGAGAACATATTTGAGCCATCGTTTCGCAATTTAAACGGTTGGAATCGTTAGTTTAATTCATGAGGTGAATAGTGACATTTTTTTCTAGGGTTTTGTGTAATTGCTCGAATTAGCTTGATTCAACACTCCTAATAGATGCCTTAGGTGCTAGTGAAGGTAACCTAATAGCCCCGTGCACTTGCATTGTCCTTAAATCGCTTAAAATGTAAAATAGTCGACTTTATTTTGGGGCTTTCAGGGTTAATGCGAATCTGGGTGAATTCGGGCTTCAATTCTAGTATCCTTAGGCTACCTAGGTGCTATAGAAGCCTTGATATCCCTGGTTTGAAGCCCGAACAATGTATGTGTAGTTTAAAGCCATAAGAGGGAATTTGGGGCTTTCGGGGTAATCGCGGGCATTTGAATGAGTTAGAGGGTTGAGAGGGTACCTTGAGGGTTAGTTAGAAGGTTGGGAGAGTTTCCTTTGAAAATGGAATCATTAACCTTGGTTTGGAAGAGAAATAGTTTGAAAAACAAAGGGGTTTAGGTGCAATTTCGGTTGTCTCATACTTCTAAACCCATGGAATGACTTCTTGAATGTTTATATGTGATTTTAAATTGATTTGGAGCTTTTGGTATGATTCTATGCTTATTTTGTATATGTTCCTTTGTAAACTGCTTATTAGCTTCTATAATTGCTTCTATCCTAATTGCATCGAGGTCAACCTACTTTGTTGATCCTCCTATGTGTTAATGCTTATATTATTGCTATTAACTTGCCATTGTTAAGTGCATTGCATAGTAGTTGCGCAACCATAGTGTCAGGGGCGGATGTGTTGAATATCGGCTGGGCGGCAGAGGGCTTGCCAGTGGATATTCAAACTCCGTGCCCTAGTCCCTCATTCGCCTGGTCCGAAGATTGCCAGGGGATGTTGGGTCGTAGGTTTATCGGGGTACATCCGGAGTACACCCATTGGAGTGTTTGGGGATTATGCCGGCTTATCGTGATCGTGCTCGTGGTTCGTGGATCGTGAATGAAGACCAGTGAAGATTGGTGTATAGGGGATTGTGTGAAATGTATCCTTTTAAATGTGTGGTTACTAAAGTTATCATTGTTTCTTAAATTGTCTAAGTGATATTGTTGTTTACCTGTATTATCTGTTGCATTGCACGCCCCGAGACTATATCCCTCACTGGCAACAGTGGTTGCTCATACCTCGATATATGTTTCAGGAGACGCTGAGGGTGATCCCCAGCTTGTTGAGTTAGTTGAGGAGGAGGAAGTTTAGACTGATCCTTTACCTTAGTTGCCGTGCCTGATTGCTTGAGGTGGTTTAATTTCTTGCTGCTTTGTGGAAGGCTCAACTAATTGTCTTATGTCCTATTTTATGGCCTAAGGGCTATGTATATGCCTGTTGTGTAAATTTGAAGGATAGTTGATTGTGGTGTAGATTTGGAAGCCATGTATTGTAATAACTTTTATTCCTGTTTTATTTCCTTGCATGCTTGGGAGTGATTGGCTTAAGGTAGAAAGGTGTTATCTTTTAATTATGTTTTATTGATATCCTAGAATGTCACGGCTACTAGACTATGTTGTAAACAAAGTTCTTGCATGCTTGTGTGGTTTTGGTATTGTTGTTTACTTCAAGGCTCCGATGGCCTTGAAACTTTATATATATATCGCCATGAAAAGTTAGTTTACCTTGTAGTTACCTTATTTGTAAGTTTACAGGTTTTCAGAATGTCCACGGTACAGGGGAGACTCTGTCCGTGTGTCGGGTCCGGACTTAGCCTTTAGCTTGGGGGTTGGGTCGGGGCGTGACATTTAAGTGGTATCAGAGCTATAGATTGCATGAAGCCAGGTTAAATTTCTCGGTTTGTGGGTAGAGATTTGTTATGTGACCTTGTGAATGCATAAGTCTTGATTTTGATTTGCCTAAGTGAAATTTGAATTAGGAATGAACATGCTAGCATGGAAATAGAATATCAAGAGTCTAGAATGTCAAGTATGATTTAGTGATTTATGTGTACTTCAAGAATGTGGAATATTTATTTGAACTTCTATGTGAATCTATTTGGACTTTTCTTTATGTCTTTACTTATAAATTGCATATATACATATATATACCTGTCATAACACTTTGCATTCTAGCTATTCGAGATGGGGCCCCGCCGTCGTACTGAAAATTCGAATGTTGGTGGAGAACCCGAGGGGGTTCATGGGCAAGAAGCTGAGGTGGCCGAAAATGCACCGCAGGTTCAAGAACCGAGCACTGCATAGATCTTGGCCACGATGGCCACTGCTATGAACACTATCGCCCAGTTTGTGACACAGCAGGGTCAGCCAGGGGTCGTTGGAGGTAATCAGGCTGCGAGAGCCGGAGGTAGTGGCCCTACCGGAGGGAATCTGTATGATCGGTTTATTCATCATAGGGCCTATACTTTCTTTGGAGAACTGGACGATATGAAAGTGGAGATGTGGCTAAGGAAGTTTGAGAGAGTGGCAGCAATACTCGAGCGCCATGATGACAGGAAGATTACTTATGCCACTTTCCTTCTCGAGGGTGATGCTGAAGATTGGTGGCATACCGTCAGTGAGAAATGGGAAGCCGAGGGGGTTCATCATTCATGGGCCGACTTTGTCCGAGAATTCCGAGACAAGTACATATCGGTGGTTGCCCGCGAGAAGCGTCAAACAGAGTTCATAAACTTGAAACAGGGAAGTATGACGGTAGATCAATATGAGGCTACTTTTACCAGGCTTTCCCGGTATGCGCCAGCTTTGATTCAGCCGGAGGACATGAAGATCCAGAGGTTCATCCTGGGTTTGAGGAGGGATATTATGCTGATTTTGTCTGCAAATGATTTTCCTAACTATGCTGCAATAGTCGGAGCCGCCTCAAGATATGAGAAACGCAAGGCCGATGTGTTAGCCGAGACCAGTCAATCGAGTAAACGGTTTCAGTCTCAGAGTCAAGGGTACCAGGGGTAGGCTGTATCAGTTGGGCAGAGTACACAGCCGAGGCAGACTCAGAGTTATACAGGGCCTACTCAGACTCAGACACGACCAGTTCAGAGTCAGACTCAGAGTCAATTCCATCCAGCAGTTTCCCCTTCGCAGCAGGGTAGTTCAGCTACCTCTACTTACAGAGCTCATTCGGGAGGCACTGTTGCAAGACGTCACCAGCAGTGCAGCTTTTGTCAGCGTCAGGGCCACACTGAAGATGTTTGTTGGAAGAAACATAACAAATGTACAGGTTGCGGTAGTGATCAGCATAGGGTTAAAGACTGTCAGAAATTTAAGAACCCTAGAGGTCAGACGTCAACTCAGAACTCTCAGACCAGGGCACCAGCTGCAGCACCACCACCACGAGGCCAGGCCCGTGTATTTGCTTTGGATGCTGAGGAGCTTCCGGATACAACCGCTGTGGTAGAAGGTATTTTTCTTCTTAATGATCAATCAGTTAAGGTTTTAATTGATTCCGGGGCTTCGCATTCTTTTATTACTCCTACTTGTGCACAAAATGCTAAATTGAAACATGATAAACTGTTGCATGAGATTGTGGTTTATACTCCTATGGGTCCAAAGTTTGTTACTAGATCTATTTGCAGAGCATGTAGTATATTTATTGAGGGTCGTGTTTTTCCTGCTGATTTGATTATCCTACCCTTCAATGACTTTGAAATTATATTGGGGATGGACTGGTTAAGTAAATATTATGCCCAGCTTGATTGTAGAAAGAAGATTGTGTATCTAGAAATGCCTGACCAGCCTATACTTAAAATAGTTGGTAGTAGAAAATCTACGGGAACTCCTATTATTTCTTCTATTAGAGCATCTAAATTATTGAGCAAGGGTTGTGAGGATTATCTTGCTTATTTGATTAATCAACCTGTGGATCAATTGAAATTGAATGATGTACCTATCGTGAGGGAGTTTCCAGGGATCTTTCCAGAGGAATTACCTGGGTTACCGCCTGATAGAGAGATAGAGTTCATGATTGATTTATTGCCGGAGACTTCACCTATCTCTAGGACTCCGTATAGAATGGCTCCACCTGAATTGTAGGAATTGAAAGTTCAATTGCAAGGCTTGCTTGAGAAAGGATTCATTCAACCGAGTTCTTTGCCTTGGGGTGCGCCAGTCTTATTTGTTAAAAAGAAAGACGAATCTCTTCGCTTATGCATTGATTATCGGGGTCTTAATCAGGTAACCATCAAAAATAAATATCCTTTGCCTTTAATTGAAGAGTTATTTGATCAGTTGCAAGGCGCCAGGGTATTCTCTAAATTTGATCTGAGGCAAGGCTATTATCAGCTGAGGATAAAGAAAGATGATGTTCCTAAAACTACTTTCAGAACTCGATATGGACATTATGAGTTTGTTGTCTTGCCGTTTGGTCTTACTAATGCTCCCGCCGCATTCATGGATTTAATGCAGAGGGTATTCCATCCTTATCTGGACCAATTTGTGGTCATATTCATTGATGATATTCTTGTTTACTCTAGATCTGAGGCGGAACATGAACAGCATCTCAAAATTGTGTTGCAGACTCTTCAGGAGCATCAGTTATTTGCAGAGTTTAGCAAATGTGAATTCTGGCTTAAGCAAGTTGTTTTTCTTGGCCATACTATCTCGCAGGATGGTATTTCTATTGATCCAGCGAAGATTGAAGTGGTGCTATCTTGGAAACGACCTGAAACTGTTACAGAAATTCGCAGCTTCCTTGGTTTAGCTGGGTATTATCAGAGGTTTGTCAAGGATTTCTCTAAGATTGCAGGGCCTTTAACTCAACTTACTCAGAAGAAAGCAGTATTTGACTGGAGTGATGAATGCGAGGCAAGCTTCCAGGAATTGAAGAAGAGATTGACTACAGCTCCTATTCTTGCCTTGCCTGAGGGCTATGATAATCTGGTGATCTATAGTGATGCTTCGAAGGAAGGTCTGGGTTGTGTATTGATGCAGAATGGCAGGGTTATTGCTTATGCTTCCAGGAAACTGAAGCCTTATGAACTCAACTATCCGACTCATGATCTTGAGCTTGCAGCTATCATTCTTGCATTAAAGAAATGGCGTCATTATCTCTGGGGCAACAAGTTTGAAATCTTTACAGATCATAAGAGCTTGAAATATCTGTTTTCACAAAAAGAGTTGAACATGAGGCAGAGGCGTTGGCTGGAATTACTTGAGGACTATAACTGCACCATTAACTATCTTCCGGGCAAGGCCAATATTGTTGCTGATGCTTTGAGTCGAAAGGCTACTGTTGCTAGCTTGATTATCAAGAATTGGGAATTCATGGAAGAATTGTGCTTATGGAAGCCTAGTACTTCAAATTCTGGTATTCAATTCGCAAGTTTGCAGATTCAATCTCTGTTATTATCCAGGATTCGAGAAGCTCAACAGGCTGATCTTCAATTGTTGAAAGTCTTAGAGAATTCTAAAGGGGGAGAGTCGGATTTCAAACTGCACGACGATGGTATTCTTAAATTCAAAGGTAGAATATGTATTCCGAATTATCCAACTCTAAAGAAGGATATTCTTGCTGAAGCACATAGTTCCATATATACTATCCATCCAAGCAGTACTAAAATGTATAAAGATTTGAAGCAGAATTTCTGGTGGAATAATATGAAGAGAGAAATTGCTGACTATGTTGCTCGATGTCTTACTTGTCAGAAAGTTAAAGCAGAACATCAGAGGCCTGCAGGGTTGTTGCAGCCTTTGGCTATTCCTGTTTGGAAATGGGATCATATTACCATGGATTTCGTCTCTGATTTACCGAGGTCTTCGAAGGGTAATGACTCAGTTTGGGTTATTGTGGATAGATTGACCAAGACTTCTCATTTTATTGCTAAAAAGAAGTCTGATTCTCTTGACAAACTGGTAGAGTTGTATATTGAGAATGTTGTCCAACTTCATGGAATTCCAAAGAGTATTGTGTCAGATAGAGATCCCAGATTCACATCTCAGTTCTGGCAGAAGATTCAGAAAGCTTTGGGCACGAATTTGAATTTCAGTACAGCTTATCATCCTCAGACAGATGGTCAATCCGAGAGAACTATCTTAATCCTCGAGGATATGTTGCGGGCTTGTATTCTGGACTTCGGTAAGAGTTGGGAGAAGTATTTGCCACTAGCAGAGTTCGCCTACAACAATAGTTATCAAGCTACTATTGGTATGGCACCTTATGAGGCACTTTATGGGCGTAAATGCCGGTCTCCTCTCTACTGGGATGATGTTGGTGAAATGAAGACTATCAACCCTACTCTCTTACCTGAAATGAACAAAATGATTGATCATGTGCAGCTTATCAGAAAAAGAATGCTTACAGCACAGAGCCGGCAAAAGAGTTATGCAGATAGACGCCGTCGTGATCTGAAATTTGTCGTGGGGGATCGAGTATTTCTGAAAATTTCTCCTCGCAAGGGTTTGATTCGGCATGGTAAAGGAGGTAAACTCAGTCCTCGATATGTGGGACCATTTGAGATAACTGAAACTATCGGTGATTTGGCTTATCGTCTAGCTTTACCTCCCAGTCTGGGTAGAATTCATGATGTATTTTATGTTTCTATGCTTCGGAAGTATCAGCCAGATCCCTCTCACATACTTGAGCCGGAACTGCTAGAGATCAATGAAACTTTGACCTACACAGAGAAACCTCTTCGAATTGTTGATCAGAAAGTTCAGGAGCTGAGGACTAAAAGCATTCCGATGGTTAAAGTTCTGTGGGATCATCACGGAGTAGAGGATGCGACGTGGGAGAGAGAGGATCAGATGCGGGAACGGTATCCAGAGTTATTCGCCGAATCATGTAAGAATTGCGTGGACGCAATTAGTTTAAGGGGGAGAGGATGTGACGCCCGAGTTTTAGCCATGCATTTAATTACTGTTGCATCCTTTGTTTGCGCATCTCTTTCTATGTCTTATTAACTGCCTTCTTAAGTTACTATTCACTTCGTTTTTAAACTGCATTCTATTGGTTAATTAGCATTTTTATTAAATCATATTAATTGTAAAAGTAATGGGAAAATGTGCAATTGAGCTAGAGGCGATAGGAGAGCTCGTTTAGAAAATGTTTTTAGTAGTTGAATGAATAGTGTTACGTAACCAACTTAGAGTTTAATTAGCTAACATTAATTTATACTTAGGACTTGTTTCTAACTAGCTTGACTCACATTTTGACCATACACTTAAATTAAAACAACTCACCTAAGCTTATATAACACACAAAGAACTCACCTTATATCATAACTAGCAAAATCAAAACAAAAAATGCTGAAATTTACTGTAGCATAGCCGACAGCCCTTCTCTTGCTCCTTGAGGATTTTTGCTTCTTCAAATCATCAAATCAAGCCACTCCAAGCCTTGAGCAACTAGTGTAGGGTATTTGCAAGCTTTCTAGGTGCTTCTACGCGCATTGGTGAGGGATTTCACGGCTTATTTTTGCATTTCTAAATAGTTGCTATTTTCTTGATTTGTTGAAAATGTGTTCAAATGCTATTGTATTGATTATCTATGCTATTATACCATGTATATGAATGCTAGAGAACATATTTGGGCCATCGTTTCGTAATTTAAACGGTTGGAATCGTTAGTTTAATTCATGAGGTGAATAGTGACGTTTTTTTCTAGGGTTTTGTGTAATTGCTCGAATTAGCTTGATTCAACACTCCTAATAGATGCCTTAGGTGCTAGTGAAGGTAACCTAATAGCCCCGTGCACTTGCATTGTCCTTAAATCGCTTAAAATGTAAAATAGTCCACTTTATTTTGGGGCTTTCGGGGTTAATGCAAATCCGGGTGAATTCGGGCTTCAATTCTAGTATCCTTCAGCTACCTAGGTGCTATAGAAGCCTTGATATCCCTGGTTTGAAGCCCGAACAATGTATGTGTAGTTTAAAGCCATAAGAGGGAATTTGGGGCTTTCGGGGTAATCGCGGGCATTTGAATGAGTTAGAGGGTTGAGAGGGTACCTTGAGGGTTAGTTAGAAGGTTGGGAGAGTTTCCTTTGAAAATGGAATCATTAACCTTGGTTTGGAAGAGAAATAGTATGAAAAACAAAGGCGTTTAGGTGCAATTTCGGTTGTCTCACACTTCTAAACCCATGGAATGACTTCTTGAATGTTTATATGTGATTTTAAATTGATTTGGAGCTTTTGGTATGATTCTATGCTTATTTTGTATATGTTCCTTTGTAAACTGCTTATTAGCTTCTATAATTGCTTCTATCCTAATTACATCGAGGTCAACCTACTTTGTTGATCCTCCTATGTGTTAATGCTTATATTATTGCTATTAACTTGCCATTGTTAAGTGCATTGCATAGTGGTTGCGCAACCATAGTGTCAGGGGCGAATGTGTTGAATATCGGTTGGGAGGTAGAGGGCTTACCGGTGGATATTCAAACTCCGTGCCCTAGTCCCTCATTCGCCTGGTCCGGAGATTGCCAGGGGATGTTGGGTCGTAGGCTTATCGGGGTACATCCGGAGTACACCCACTGGAGTGTTTGGGGATTATGCCGGCTTATCGTGATCGTGGTTCGTGGATCGTGAATGAAGACCAGTGAAGATTGGTGTATAGGGGTTTTGTGAAATGTATCCTTTTAAATGTGTGGTTACTTAAGTTATCATTGTTTCTTAAATTGTCTAAGTGATATTGTTGTATACATGTATTATCTGTTGCATTGCACGCCCCGGGACTATATCCCTCACTGGGCAACAGTGGTTGCTCATACCTCGATATATGTTTCAGGAGACGCTGAGGGTGATCCCCAGTTTGTTGAGTTAGTTGAGGATGAGGAAGTTTAGACTGATCCTTTACCTTAGTTGCCGTGCCTGATTGCTTGAGGTGGTTTAATTTCTTGCTGCTTTGTGGAAGGCTCAACTAATTGTCTTATGTCCTATTTTATGGCCTAAGGGCTATGTATATGCCTGTTGTGTAAATTTGAAGGATAGTTGATTATGGTGTAGATTTGGAAGCCATGTATTGTAATAACTTTTATTCCTGTTTTATTTCCTTGCATGCTTGGGAGTGATTGGCTTAAGGTAGAAAGGTGTTATCTTTTAATTATGTTTTATTGATATCCTAGAATGTCATGGCTACTAGACTATGTTGTAAACAAAGTTCTTGCATGCTTGTGTGGTTTTGGTATTGTTGTTTACTTCAAGGCTCCGATGGCCTTGAAACTTTATATATATATCGCCATGAAAAGTTAGTTTACCTTGTAGTTACTTTATTTGTAAGTTTACAGGTTTTCAGAATGTCCACGGTACAGGGGAGACTCTGTCCGTGTGTCGGGTCCGGACTTAGCCTTTAGCTTGGGGGTTGGGTCGGGGCGTGACAGGTACGCTCGAGCGCCTCTTTTCTAAAATGGCGGACAAATGTCGACAACGCATTGAAGGAAAAGGACAAAAAAATAATATAAAATTATCAGTGCAGAAGGTCGCTCGAGCGCGCCTGATTGGCTATCGAGCGCCCTTATGAATTCATGTCTATAAATAGCACGATTTTCATTGTTGAAAACCGTACCATCTTCTCTTATTAGCTTAGATTGTGCTACTCTAGTATTTGTGAAGTGAGTTTTGAGTATTTTAATTATTATTCTTAGTTGTGTGTAAAGTTTTAATCCCGAGGGAAGGGTCTAGTAAGCCATCAGCATACCGAAATCATACCGGTCTACCGAAATCCGTTCAACACGATAAGTATTCTTTTATTTCGGTTTACGTTATGGTTTCTTGTACTTTAAAGTTTATTATGGCACACTAAACCCGAGATTCAGGGTGGTACGTGTGAGGTTACTCTTGTACATATGTTTTGATTCAGATTTATTAAAATCTCGTATTTTTTTATTTCTAAGTATTCTTTGATTAATTGAACATATACTTGTAGTTATGATATAATTAATTGAAAATACATATACGATCGGTTTTGTAAACCAGTGGCAATACGAGACTACCTCGAATGGACTCTAGTCTGGTTGTACCGACACTTCCAGGTTACATACGAGAAAGATTAATTGAGAGATTGGATATCGTTAGGTTGTACTAACACATCCAGTCTTGTTAATCAATTAATCTTATCACTTACGTAACTAAATGCTCATCTCAGCAGTAGGAGCTTATAGCCTTATTTCTGAAGGACTTATCTTTTAATTTGAATCAATAACTTTATACTTGCGTATACCGAGCTATAACCACTCTGAATCATTAACCCTTTGGATTTTCGTTTTATTGTTGAGTGTTATAATTCTTCAAATCAGTACCTTTTTTCAATTTACATTTGGATCTCATTAATTACCGAACCTTTGGACATTTCTTGGACTTTTGGACTTAATTTACCTTACCTTTGGACTTAATCAAACTTATCCGTGACGGGAGATAGTCAAACAATTGAACTTAATTAGATAACCCTAATCTCTGTGGATCGACCCTTTACTCGCCACAGCCAGAGGTAAATAATATTTTCAATCATTTAACCTTCTTACTATTTTTTATCGTAAAATGACACTATCAAAATTTGGCGTCGTTGCCAGGGATCGGTGTTCATCAAATAAGATAAGTCTTTGATTTATGTGTATAAGGATTAATATGTATATATTTTAGTTTTTAGTTTTTATTTTTCTTTTTATTTTATTTAAGTCAATTTTTTTGTTTTGTTTAGACTTTTTTTCTTTTTTGTTTCTTTTTCATGTTTTAATTTTGTATACATGGTCGGAGATCTTGAAAACTACCCATCTTTTTTTTTGATACAGAAATTGAGAAAACTTTTAAATCCAGAAACAAAACACATAAATTTCTAATCATGACTGATCAAAATCTAAATCAAAACCAAAAAAAGGATCAAGTTGAAGGTAGAGAAATAGGAAATGTGAGGAGGAGCATAAAATATTTTTCTACACCACAAGATTATATTCCTCCACGAGCTATCGCCTTACCTGAAACTAATAAAGGTTTTAAAATAATGAAAACTCGTATGATCACATTAATACTTTTGTCCATACATGCAGATCAATCATTACTAGAACTGCCTCAGAAGAGGTTGTTAAATTGAGATTGTTTCCTTACTCTTTAATGGGTCAAGCACAAAATTAGCTTTACAGATTATGATCTGGTTCCATTACTTCTTGGGATCAACTACAAAGAGAATTTTTTGAAAGATTTTACTCTTGTTCAAAAACCAATGAATGCAGGAATCAATTAAATATTTTTTCTCAATTACTTGGAGAGGCACTTCATGAGAGTTGGGACAGATTTGAAACCTTAATTCATGAATGTCCACACCATAGTATTCCAGATTGGCAATTAGCTCAGAATTTCTATCAAGGGTTAAATGAACATAATCAAAGTTTGCTCGATTCAGCTTGTAATGGTTCACTTCTTGAAAAATCTCCAGAAGAAGCCTCATAATTGTTTATAAAACTGAGCAACAATTCACGAAAACATGCATCTTCATCTAGAGAAAGGAAGGAAAGTGTAGGATCAAAGGATGACAATTCTTTGACATCAAAGATTGAAAATCTAACTCTTGCCTTAGAAAAAATGATTAAAAAAAAAGAATCATTGCATGTAGTTGATTCAGGTAAAGGTACTATTGTATCAAATCCCAATTCAATTTCAGAGCAAGCTTGCGCTGCTTATAGATATCCCCGTAATTATGATCCATTCTATAACACTTATAATCCAGGTACACGAGATCATCCAAATTTACGGTGGGATCAGAATCGAAAAGATGTTCAACAACAAAGACCAAGAGACTATCCATCAGGATTTCATTCAGTACCACAAGGACAGGTACCTATGAGCTCTAATTCAGGTTCCCATTCTTATGGAACCACTTTTGAAGAACAGGTATTGAAAAAGCTTCACAACATAGAACCAACTTTGCAACTGGTAAATACACATGCAAAGGCAATTGCCAACTTGGAAAGACAAATAGGGCAATTGGCTAACACAATTCAGAAAAGAGAAGAAGGAACGTTCCCTGCTCAAACAGATAGAAATCAAAAGGTAAGGCTCATGTAACTTCTACAAGTCAAGCAGTGGAGGATCTTCAAGCTGTCACTACATTTTGAAGTGGTAAAAAAGTTGATAACAAGGGAAGCATTGGAGCTTACGAAAGTCCAAGGCAAGCAAAGCAAAAAGCTAAATCTCAAGTTACTGTTGATTCATCAAAAGAAGCTGAAAATGAACCTGAAACTGTAATTTCACATGAGAAAATTTCATTGACATTGAGTCCTAAGACACCCTTTCCACAGGCATTAAGAAATCCACCTAATAAAGAATCTAAAAGGGAAGAAATGCTGGAAACTTTTAAGCAAGTGAAAATCAATTTACCCTTTTTAGAAATCATCAGGCAAATTCCTGCCTATGCAAAATTTCTTAAGGATCTGTGCACTCAGAAAAAGAAGAACTCAACTTTGATATCAAACAAAGTAAGGTTGACTGAAAAGGTAAGTTGCATTCTTACTTCTCATGTTCCACCAAAATTGAAAGATCCTGGTGTATTTATTATTCCTTGTTATATTGGTAATCACTGCGTAGATCGTGCCCTTCTTGATTTAGGAGCTAGTGTAAATCTTCTCCCCTTTAATCTGTTTGGACAGTTAGATATAGGAGAATTGAAACCTACTCATGTCACCTTTCAATTGGCTAATAGATCACTTAGAATTCCTAGGGGAATGATTGAAGATGTTATGATAAAGGTTGATGAATTTTATTTTCTTGTGGATTTTGTTGTGCTAAATATGGAACCAGGAGAAACTCAAAAGTTCCAAACTCCAGTCATATTAGGAAGACCATTCTTAGCAACAGCTAATGCAAAAATTCACTGTGCAACTGTAAAATTGGAGTTTACATTTGGAGATATTAAGATAAAGCTGAATGTTGCTAATGCTGCTAGGTTTGCAAATGGAGATGACGGTCTTGAATGTTTTATTCTTGACAAGATTGATCCATTAATTGAAGAGTCTTTCCTTAGTCTTATACAACAAGATTTTTTAGAGAATACATTGAATCATGAGGAAATAGTGTTGAGTAGGTTTGAGGAGGAATCCGATGATTCTTTAGAGAGAAATTTAGTATTTGATAAAAAACTACTGGTATGTGCAATAGAACCATCATTGACTCTTTCTAAAGAACTCATACTTCCTTTTATCCAATCTCCTCCTGTGTTGGAACTCAAGCAACTTCCTAGTCACCTCAAGTATGTTTTTCTAGGGTCAGATCAAACACTTCCAGCCATTATTACTTCTAACCTTTCTTTGGAGCAGGAAGCTAAACTTGTAGATGTTTTGTCTAAGAATAAAGAAGCGTTAGGTTGGACTGTTGCAGACCTTAAAGGAATAGATCCCTCATTTTGCATGCATAAGATTAATTTGGAAAATGGAGCCAAGACATCTAGAGAGATGCAACGTAAGCTGAACCCGAACATGAGGGAAGTTGTAAAGAAAAAAATAGTAAAATTGTTAGATGCAGGTATCATTTATCCTATTTCTGATAGTAAATGGGTTAGTTCGATACAGGTTGTGCCTAAGAAATTAAGAATCACTGTGGTGACAAATGATAAAGGTGAATTGGTACCCGCACTATAACTGGATGACACGTGTATATTGACTATAAGAAACTCAATGCTGCAACAAGAAAGGATCACTTCCCTTTACCATTCATTGATCAAATTTTAGACAGGTTGGCAGGGCAAGGTTATTACTGTTTTCTTGATGGGTACTCGGGATATAGCTAGATCCCTGTGGACCCCGAAGATCTGGAAAAGACAACTTTCACATGTCCTTTTGGCACGTTTGCTTACAGAAGAATGTCTTTTGGCCTTTGTAATGCACCAGCCACTTTCCAACGCTGCATGATGTCTATTTTCACTGATATGATGGACAAATTTATGGAAGTCTTCGTGGATGACTTTTCTATCTTTGGTTCTTCATTTGAAATATGTTTGAATAATCTGTCTTTGGTGTTGAAAAGATGTCAAGAATATAATCTTGTCCATAGCTGGGAGAAACGTCATTTCATGGTACAAGAAGGAATTATTCTCGGACACATTATATCCAAGGAAGGAGTTCAGGTTGATAAAGCTAAGGTTGATATTATCTAAAATCTTCCCCCTCCTACAAATGTCAAACAGGTGAGATCATTCCTTGGACATGCTGGTTTCTACCGACGATTTATAAAGGATTTTAGTAAGATTTCTAGACCTTTATCAAATTTGTTGGCACATGATACTCCATTTCAGTTTGATGAAAAATGTGTAATTGCTTTTGAAACACTGAAAAATGCACTTTCTACTACTACAGTAATTCAGCTGCCAAATTACTCTATCCCTTTTTGAAATTATGTGTGATGCTTCAGATTATGTCATAGGAGCTGTATTAGGTCAACTCAAGGGTTGCATTCCTTGTGTGATCTATTATGCCAGCCAAACTTTGGATGATGTCCAGAAAAACTACACCACCACAGAGAAAGAATTGATTTATGTAGTTTTTGCATTAGAAAAGTTTCGATCTTATGAGTTGGGGTCAAAAATAATCATTTATTGTGACCACTCGGCATTAAAATACCTATTGGAAAATAAAGATGCTAAACCTAGGCTTATTCGATGATTGTTATTAATTCAAGAATTTGATTTTACAATCAAAGATAAAAAAGGTCGAGAAAATGTAGTTGGTGATCACTTGTCAAGGAGTGTAACTCAAGAAATAGAAAATGAATTACCCTTGAGAGATATATTTCCTAACGAACAATTATTGCTAAATTCTGCTCCTAAATTTCCTTGGTATGCTCATATTGTGAATTATCTTGCAGTAGGTAAAATACGCAAGGAGTAGAACAAGGCTAAGAAAGATCGATTTTTCTCAAAAGAAAAACATTATTTCTGGGAGGATCCTCATTTTTTCGCATTTGTTATGATCAAATTATTTGCAGATGCATACCAGCGTCTGAACAGCTAAGCATCATGTCATTTTGTCATTCGCAGGAATATGGAGGACACTTTGAAGGATGACGGACAACTATTAAAATTCTGCAAAGTGGATTTTATTGGCCTACATTATTCAAGGATGCTCATGAATTCTACAAGGCATGTGAAAGATTCCAAAAGATAGGTAACATGGGAAAGAGGGATATGATGCCCTTAAATCCCATTTTGGTTTGTGAACTTTTTGATGTTTGGGGTATTGACTTCATGGGTCCTTTCCCCATCTCCTTTGGTTTTCAATACATTTTGGTTAGGGTTGATTATGTGTCTAAGTGGATTGAAGCAATTGTAACAAGGACTAATGATCACACTGTTGTGATGAAATTCATAAAAGAAAACATTTTCTATCGGTTTAGAATTCCAAGAGCCATCATTAGTGACGGTAGAAGTCATTTCATTCACTGAACTTTTGAAAAATTGTTGAAGAAATACTCAATCATTCATAAGGTTGCAACTCCATATTACCCACAAACTAGTGGACATGTTGAGGTTTCTAATAGGAAAATTATATCAATCCTTGAAAAGATAGTTAGACTTGATAGGAAGGATTAGTCCACTCGATTGAATGATGCACTTTGGGCATATAGAACTGCATATAAGACTCCCATAGGAATGTCACATTTTCGTTTAGTTTTTGGAAAAACATGTCATTTACCTATTGAGTTAGAACATAAGGTTTATTGGGCAATTAGGACTATGAATTTTGACTTGTAGAAAGTTGGTAAAAATAGGTTACTCCATCTAAATAAACTTGAAGAGATGCATTTAAAGGCATACGAAAATGCCAAGATTTACAGTGAGAGAATGAAGAGAATGCATGATAAAATGATTATTCAAAAGTCATTTATTCTTAGAGAAGATATGTGGTTATTTAATTCTAAGTTACGATTATTTCCAGGAAAATTGAGATCTAGATGGGATGGACCATTTAAGGTTGAACAAGTTTTTCCGTCTGGGTTGTCAAGATAAAATATAAAACAAATGGGAAAACTATGTTTGTAAATGGATAAAAGCTAAAACGAGCAATCCGGTTAAAGAATTGGAGTGAAGAGTCGATTGAACTTAAGAACCCAATCTCTACAGAGAAACAATTTCAATGTGACTCTGTCTGGCTGAAGACGTTAAACTTAGCGCTCCTATGAGGTAACCTAGGGATTCTTGCGGTGCTAGGGTTCAATTTTTATTTTATGTCATTTATTTTTTGTACCATGTGAGTCCTTCTCCGGTTTAATGTAGTTTGTGTTTTAACCCTGAGAAGCACTCATAAAGGTATAATTGTCATGATACTAGTGGTCACTGTACGTTTCTGTGTGCGGTTGTGTAACAGTACTTGCGACTCCACCAGTTTGATGTAGTTTGGGTTTGTTGGGCTTTACTTGATAAGGTAGTTAGGAGTAAGAGCATTCACCAGACGATATTGTCTATAATGTAAAACCCCACTGTATTGCTCTTGACCTTGTAGAACTGGTTATGGCCCCACGTGAGTGCCGAAGAAAAGTACTGTTTGGCATGAACATAGAAACCTCTAGAAGAGCTAGTCCTTTAATTTTAAATTCTAAAAAAAAAAAATTCTCATGCCCGAAGACGTTAAACTATGACACTTAACTATATGTGCATGTCTCGCTGGCTGACATTAAATGGTTCCAGTGCCCATTCTCGGTTAGATGGAAAAAAAAAATTTATGACAATTTGTGTGACGTACTCATCCTAAAAAGGAGGAAGGATGGGTACACAGTGTCAGCATTCGGTAGTGACTATTTGAGGATAAAATAGGGTGCTGTTTGTAGTAGAGTGTGTGCTTCATATGAACCCAAGTGATCTCTAGGTTATCTAGGATCTCGTGGTGGTAACATTCCAAGGTTCGTCCTAGATGTTATCGCTTGGTTACCAATTAGCTTTAAATTGGCATTAACCTCAACGTTAGGAGGTCTTTTTTTCCACCGTTGTGTAAATGGTGGCTCTCATGGTATTTGAGAGAAAGATAACTAATACAATTTTGAGGGGCATGTGATACGTGATTCATCACCTCTGCTTCGGCCAGTTCTTATACTATGGCGGGTAGATTTACTATCTAGATTTTGATGTCATTTATTTGGTGTTCGGATGTGGTTTACTTTGCTGCATAAGTATGAAACTGAAATAGAGTTGGGATCCTATTTTTGCATTTCCCAGGCTTCCAGTGTTGCCTTCCAAATTGGCGGACAACTCTTCGTTAATTTGTTGAACTCTAAATTTAGTCTAAACACAAAGATTCTTAAATTAAATCTGGATCCAGCTGTTTCTTTTGGAAGTAGATTTAAGGTTTGAATCTTGATGGATGACTATCGGTCGGTGTTCATTTGTATATTCTTACACTTGGTTTCCCTAGGACGTTTGAGTGGTATAAAATTAGTGCGATGGTGCTCAACTGTAACCGGCTAATCCACTCTTCTATCCTTTTTCCTTGTAAGTGTTGGTGCCTATTCGTGTGAGACCAACTTAAGGGTGAATTTTAATATGTTTGCATGTGTGCTTGTTTTAATTTACTTCTATAAAAAAAAAATTCCTATGGTGAAATTATTTTTACCCTAACCCTATCACCTTCCTATTTATTCTCTCTTTTCTTCTTCTTTCTCACCGCCGCACCATATTCTCCCTAAAAAAAACTTTTTTACATTTTCATTTCAAAAAAAAAATGGGAGCCGCCTCACAAGTGGATGCCGATTTTGCTCATTCTGTGATAATGGTTGAATGTGCATGCATCATTCTTCTCTTTGTGGTTTATATCCTAATCAAGATTGGAAATTCACTTGAATGAGTTAGAAGATTGTAAGAAGTTTGATTTTTGTTTTATAATGTAATTTTTGGAGTGTTTTGCAATTTTCGAAGCATGATATAATTAGGAAGAAATTTTGCAAGTGTGTGTATTTAAATTTTCAATTTTTATTATGAATTAGTATTTTCGTGTGTTTATTTTTCTCTTGTACCAATTTTATTTTTATAAAAAGTGTGGTGTTGTAGAAAATAGGTTTGAGGAAGATTATATCTTCCTATTTTGTGATTTCGCAAAAACATTTTAAAAAAAAGTGGGGGAGTCGGGAAGACCACGATCGAACGCGCATAATCCCTCGCTTAAGCGCCGTTAACCCTAGCAGAAGGGTTTTAAAACCCTGCTTTCTTCATTCTCCCATTCATTTCTCTTCACCGCCACCTTCACTCTCCCCTCTAGCAAATTTTTCTTTTTTCATTTCTCTTCTCTACTGCACAATGAAGTTTGGAACTCTCACGGACGATCAATTTCCCATGCTTGTATTCACATTTGGAAGTACACTTATCATTTATCTTTTTCTTGTATATCTCTTTATCAAGTAGGATCTTAGGCGTAATGAATAGAAAGAAAATGTTTTGCATTCCCGAGATTAGAAGATAATTTTATGTTATTGTAATTTTCATTCTCTTGTTGTAATGTTTTAATGTTTAATAAAATATTGTGTGGTTTGTTTCGTTATTTATAGTATATATATATATATATATATATGAATATGATAGGATTTTTATTTATTCTATTTTTGTTAATAATGTATATATTATATATAAAAAAATAAAATTTCAACAGGGTGCTCGAGCGCGCCTTGCAGGTGCTCGAGTGCCCAACTGCAGTCGGGGCTTATAACCTAAGCCCCGATGGCAACAAACAAAAAAACAAAAGAAAACACCTCCACCCTACGGAAATCACCCCCTAACAAGCACCAAAACCCTTCTTTACCCCAAATCAACTCCAGATCTACAATCCAAGGTGAGTTTTCATGCTTTACATCTTTTTTCGCATTTTTTTCAGCTCTATTTCGAGTTTTAGATATGTATGTATATGTTTATATATGAATGTATATACGCATTTTTGAAGCTTTTAGGATGATTTTTATTGCTTGTTTTTAGATTATTGTTGTTCTATAGCTTTCAATCTTCGTTTTGGTATGATTTTTTTTTTCTGGTTTATGTATGTATATGTGTCACGCCTCAACTCGACCTATAAAGGCTAGACTAGGGTGTGGTTTAATCATTCCCGTTATTTTACGACTAAAACCGATTGACGAAGGTTAAAGCTTATCTGTTAGGCTAGAACTCCAAAAGTTTTTCGAAAAACCGGCAGCATGACGGCTGTATTTAGGACCTTTAGTTTGACCTAATGTTCTAAATGCCTCAATTATCCCAATCATTAATCCAATTCCAATATTGATTCCTATTTTGTCATCATCTGATATGCCTACTAGTCTGTCTCTAAAGTCTCTTTTGATTAATAAGCCTAGCATGATAACTATGTCCCGTTTATTTGTCAATTCCTATAGCGCAAGTACCTGTTGATCTTTAGCTTACGATTGAGTACCTAGGTGAGATTAGATAGAGTTACAATATTCGATTCTTCACCTAGTGATTTGAACACCTACAATAACTACTAATCAAACGACGAAAGCAACAACCAAATAAAAGTTCGTCCGAATATAGTTAGTACAAGCCAAAATTAAACCCCAAATTACAACGGGGGTCTTTTACAACAACAACAAAAGTAGTCTTCAAGGCAAACATAATGTTCACAAAACAGCCACAGTCAAGCAAGACACATAAGGTAAGCAATTATTCCAAGGAATCATCAACAGGCACATTCTTCTCGGGTACCTGTTCCAGATCTTCTTAACTTGTGATGATAAAAGAGAATGAGTCTTTATGAACTCAGCGAGAGGAAACGAGAGATAACTTTTGAAACTCTTTCCGGTTAATCTTATGAAAAACCCTTTGTGAAAACATGTTACATAATACAATTAATAAAGTGCACAAAGTATAAGAATCAAATAGAACAATAGATACAATTACCAATCATTTCAAGGATACGATGAGTTTTTCGCTCTCAAGTTCATTTTCCATAACAATTGTTGCGGCCGGCTTCAATCATCCACTTATCACTCCAAATGGGTGTACTCTGGATGTACCCCAAACATATGACCCAACTATCTGAGGAAGTCTAGCCCCCAAGCAAGAAAGGGAATTGGACCATGGTAGTCACGCCAATACACCGGCAAGCCCGATGCCGCTCGGAGTGACGCGAACGCTACCATGCCACAATGAAAGGTTGCAACCTTGTATACAATGCACAATTATACCATTTAACAATTCACATTAGGAGGTCAACAAAGTAGGTTGCCTCCGAGCAATTATAAGATCACACATTGACAAGTAAACGCACGAGGTATGCTTTGACATGTAATTTTACTTTGTAGAACACTTAGAGGTATAAGAACATGAAACGGGCAGCCAAGTAACACATGTAAATCAAGTCATATAACTCATTCCAGGTTCATATATCAAGTGTTGAGATCATACAAGTATGCAACGACACTTACACAAAATCGGGTGCAAGAATAGTTCACTTATCAACATGCAATCATCGAAAATCATGTTTAGAGCTATAAGGACAATTTCGGGCAACCTATTAACCTTCCTCGACATCAATTATAATTCACACAAGAGTAGTCTACGGGGCCATTAGGGTTTACAAGGCCGTGCTCGGGGTTGGTTTTGTTTGCTAAGCACCACAAGTAACACTTAAACCATTTCAAGCATACTTAACATTTATTGGGCAGCCTCCTAACCACACAATTGAACACATTTAACCATAGGATCATCACTTAGCAAGTTTTCATAAGCAATAGGGCCTCAATTCGTGCTTACACATGTGATTAAGCCACAATTTGTCATGTAATTAGACCCAAGCCATGCATCAATTAATTAAGCATCCTCAACCAACCAAAACAGCCCACACAACTTCTAATTGCCACAATTCCATGCATTCAATACCACAAGTAAAGTTACAACTTGATTCAAAGCATATTACCAAGCCAAAACCCTACTGCAATGGTCTATTTTTCCACATTCAATTAGCCAAGAAAATAATCTCCAATTTTAGTGAACCAAATTTCAAATTGAATCTTAATGAGTTCTTTAAATCTAGAAACAAACCTCGCTGCATTTGGAGTTCGGACTTAGAAGTTATGGCCAAAACCGTGAGACTGCGCAAAACTGTCCAGATTCATACACATTTCGATATTTGCTATTTTTTAGGCCTTTACACTCAAAATTTGCCTTAGCCTATTTCTGCCAAATATGTTCAGAACTGACCAATATAGTGACCTAACAAATTTCATGCATTTTTTACATCGTTTATTAGGCCAAAACTATTTCATTTTACAAGGTCAGAAAGCTGCCAGAAACCTACTTCATACTTCCAAGTTTTCCAGATTTAGACACATTATGATATTTGACCATTTTGGAGGTCTTAGAGTCAAAATTGGCATTTTCCTATTTCTGTAAAATATGTTCATAACTGACAAAAATAGGGACCTACCAATTTTCATGCATTTTTATCAACTTTTACGGGACCAAAAATACTTCGTTCTACCAGGTCAATAATCTGCCAGAAAAATGAGTTTGCATATTTCTAAGATTCTAGCCAAAATCAAGCCATGCATGAGTAGATAGGCTCATATACACACATATACAATAACTACAGAGGTAAGTATAGCCATATGAGAGCATGCATGTGAGTTTTGAAAGCATTCAAAAGGTTTTAACCCTCACCTTAGCAACTTGTTGGATGAAAATGGTAGAATGCACTTGAAAATGCACAAAAGATCCTCTTTTCTTGCTTTGGCCGAGTGGTGGCTGGTTTTTCTTTAAATCCTAGCTTAGTTAGCACATACTTAGTGTGTGGATGTGATTAGAACAAAAAGAAATGGAAGAAAACTCTTAAAACCTACCTATGGCCGAAATGTGAGGTCTTGTGAGCTTGTATGCGTCTTTGAGCTAGCTACCTTGACTTCCTTGCTTTGGATGAAGCTTGTAGAGTTCTTGAGAGCTAAATTTCAGTCTTGGAAGCTCAAGGGAGCCATGGCCAAGAGAGTGAGAGAATGGGAGAGAATGAGAGAGAGTTTGAGAGAGAAACAAATGTTGAATTGTTTGTATGAGTGTAGCATGTAGGTGTGTCGGTCTTGGGCTTGGAAAATCTGAAAATTCTTTTGTCATTTGTGCATTTTGAATTGTGAGGAGCATGTTTGGTGTGTAGGCCGAGAAAGGGTAGCTTGGGTAAGGTGCTTAGGAGTTTTTTTATGCATTGTGTCTTGTGTTTGTGTTATAGAATGTCTAGGATATAATTTTTTGTTCAAAGCTTGCTCAAAGACCTTGGTAAGGCCGAGTATAGCATGGTAAAATCTGAAATTTCAGATTCAAGTTAATATATTTTAGATTATGCTAAGTTTAGAATTTGAGGTGCCTTGGTTTTAGGTGAGAATAAAGAATGTTTAGTGTTTAGTGCCTTTGTCTTTTAGTGAATTGACTTAGGATTAAAATAATAGTTAGTGGTATTTGTAGGATTATTTTTATAGTCTAGTGCTTTGTGTAGGATTCTTTATTGATTAGCGTGCAGGCACACTTTCCTAGGTTTAGGGCACACACTACGAGGTAAGGCACGAACTCCAAGACAAATGCACAGATTTCAAAGTAATGCACGCAACCCTAAGTGAATGCACGTAAACTAATGCAAGACACGCAATTCAATGAAATGCACGTTATTCAAGGCACGACTCTACATATAGGTTAAGGCACACAGTTCAAGGTTAGGACACATGAATCGAGGTATCGCATACAAATCGAGATCGGGCCTCACAATATGTGTATGTATATGTGTGTATATATAGCCATTAGTTAGATTTTGATTTTCATTTGTATGTACATACTGTTTAGACTGAGAATTATTAAAAAAAAATCCGAAAAATTGATTAAAAAAAAATTTAGATTAATGTATTTATGTATATATCAATACGTCTTTATTTATGTCACTATTTTAGTTGCCATGGATAGTTTATAATTACATATTGAGTAGGTATTGGAGATTTTGTGAGAATGGGAATTCGATAACGTTGTGTGTTGTTGAGGGTGGTTTCGTGGTTCCTTAATGGGTTGTGTTATCTAGTTTGTATAAATTAATTCTAAAAAATAAAAAAATATATTGTGTATTTTTTCTAATTTAGTTTTTATTTTATTTAGACTATGGGTCCGAAAAGACAGAAGTTGTTGTTGACTACAAGACTTGATAATGCTCAAATTGAGGCTGAAACTGATTTCTCAGAAGTTTTGAGGGCTCTCAAAGGTGGGGCATGTGCTTTTGATTATTTTGAGGGATATTATCTTTACTACATCTTGTATTCACCTTTTGATGATGTTATTGTTTTTCCTCAGCTCATTCGACGGTTTTATGAGCATCTTTCTTATAATGATGGTACATTTCATACGACAATTGATCGCTTTGAGATTACATTTACTACTGTTGATATTATGTCTATACTGTGTGGGCATGATATGTTTTATGCGGAAAATGAGGGCTTTACTACTAGAACGACAGATTTAGAGATTGTTACTCAGTTGTGTGGGGGTCCAGTTCTTGAACATGGTATAGGTATAAGGAGATTTTCTCTCCCGAAGGATATGTGGTTAACTAATATAATTGTTAAGAAAAATCTTTGCCCACATGGTCATGATCAAGAGAGGACGAGAGTTTTCTTACAAGTGTTATATTGGATTTATCAAGGTAAACTTTTCGATGTTGGAGTTGTCATTGGGGAAAATATGATGAGTCTTATAGACCACATGCGACGATTTGATACTACATCTACACTTCATTTTTCTCGATTAATAGTTCCTTTACTTCAGAGATTTAATTTTCATTTTTCACCTGATGAGCCAACCATGGTACTCCCTATTGCTCTGTATGGTGAACCAGATTTCACCAAGAATCTTAAACATTTGGAGCGAGCTGTTAAAAAAATGCCATTAGCATTAAATGCCCCAAGGACCTCCACTTAACCTGTTGAGGGATCCACTTCTTCACAGCAACCGAGTACTCAACCTGAAGAGTCATTGATGGAAAGAATGTACAAAGAAATGCATGCAATGAATACTAACATCAATGCAGGATTGGATGGACTCAAAGATGATATTATCGCTTTACGAGTAAAAATTGCTTTGTTGAGAGGTTTAGGAGCAGGTCCTCAACAGCCACTACCATTCGGATGGCATGCTTTATTTTATTTTATTCCGTTTATGCTTTTTTTTTCATCTTTCTTTAGAGATATTTTAGTTTTTATTTTACACTCACAACTAATGTTGGTTTTTGAGATTTTGTTTGACAATTCTTCTTTCAGAAATTTTTGAGGAACATTGCTTGGATTGTTTATCAGATTGTATCTTTCTTTTTACTTTGCATTACATAGTTTTTTGTCATTGAGGACAATGTAAGGCTCAGGTTTAAGGAGGAGAAAAATAGGTACCAGTTGCAAAAAAAAAAAAACAAATTAAAAAAAATTCTTACTTCATTTATTCATAATAATTAAATTTGAGTGGTTAATTGTTAAAATATGGTTAGATTTTGATAAAATATTTAAATTAACTGTGAATTTGGAATGGAAAAATGATAAACCACTAGAGTTGAGTTTGTATCTAGATTTTTTGAAACCTTGCTAACTATTATTATATCCCAACAACGTCACATGATTCAATTAGAGGTTTTTGATTAATTATCAAAAAAGGAGTAGATTGAGGTATTTTCAAAAAAATATGTATAGATTGACTCGTTCAATGTCACTCAAATATCAAAAGTGTTGATTCAGCAAACAGAGGCATAAAAGAAATTCATAACAAATGTTTTCTTCTAACCATTTTTTGGGCATTTTTGTTATGAAAAAGCTATTAATACAAATCTTGCTAGACAAGCTTTCTTTCACCATACACAATTCAACCAAAGAAAGACAATACTTCAATGAAGTCATTGAATCAACCTACATCAATCATTCGAGTCATCTATTCATAAATAAAAAATAAAAAAATAAAAAGAATATAGAAAAAATCTAAGGGAGTATTACATGATTTGGAAGGTAGTTGAGTTTTAACATTTCATGACTATCCATAGAAAATATTTTCGATTTTACAAATTTTGCGTGATTAATTTATTTATCTCTTAATTGAGTTACAAGTGCTTAAAAAGGCTCAAAGGATTTTTTGTAATTAAGTTGGTTTCTATTCTTCTAGATACAAAACGATTTCTTGGGGTAGAATTGTTTGGAAGACAAACTCACTGTTAATCTTGTATTTTATAAAATTTAACTGTATGAATACATTGACTGCTTAGATTTAATATTTTTGAATCTATGAAGTAATTGATGCCTTGAGGACAAGCAAAGAATGTGTTTAAGGAGGTTGATAAATCCACATTTTTAGTAATTGTAACCGATCAAATCATGTATATTGCATTATTATTTCAACCTTAATTGTATATTTTACATAATTTTAGTGCAATATAGGTTTTGAACAAGAAATAGCAATAGTGGCCACAAAAACCAACATTTGAATAAAACATTCAGTGCAGCACTAGTGAAGAATGGTAGAACAACTTTAAAATGAGCAAATCGAAATTGAATTTGGCCAAACCGAGTATGAAAACAGATTCAGGTCGTTGAAAAACCTTGAAATAGACCTTATCAACTTTTTGGTCAACGATCAAAGTCAATGGTCAATGGTCAAAGTCAACATTCGGAGTCAAAGTTCACCTACTACAGTCAAAGGTGTGCTCGAGCGCCACTTTTCTACGCTCAAGCCCCTCTTTTCTAAAATGGCGGACAAATGTCGACAACGCGTTGAAGGAAAACGACAAAAAAATAATAATATAAAATTCTCAATGCAAAAGGACGCTCGAGCGCGCCTGACTGGAGCTCGAGTGCCCTCCTGAATTCATGTCTATAAATAGCACGGTTTTCATTGTTAAAAACCGTACCATTTTCTCTTCTTAGCATAGATTGTGCTACTTTAGTAGTTGTGAAGTGAGTTTTGAGTGTTTTAATTATTATTCTCAGTTGTGTGCAAAGTTTTAATCCTGAGGGGAGGGTTTTGTGAGCCATCGTCATACCGAAATCATACCGATCAACTGAAATCTGTACAACACGATAAGTATTCTTTTATTTCAATTTTTGTTATGATTTCTTGTACTTTACAGTTTATCATGGCACACTAGACCTAAGATTCAGGGTGATACGTGTGAGGTTACTCTTGTACATATGTTTTAATTCTGATTTATTAAAGTCTCGTATTTTTTATTTCTAAGTATTCTTTGATTAATTGTACGTATAATTATAGTTATGATATAATTAATTGAAAATACATAAATGCCCAGTTTTGTAAACTTGTGGCAATACAAGACTATCTCGGATAGACTCTAGTCTGGTTGTATCGACACCTCTAGGTTACATAAGTGAAAGATTAATTGAGAGATTGGATATCATTAGGTTGTACCAACACATCCAGTCTTATTAATCAATTAATCTTATCACTTACGTAACTAAAGGCTCATCTCAGTAGTAGGAGCTTGTAGCCCTATTTCTGAAGGACTTATCTTTTAATCTGAATCAATAATTCTGTACTTGCGTATACCGAGCTGTAACCACCCTAAATCATTAATCTTTTGGATTTTCGTTTTATTGTTGAGTGTTGTAATTCTTCAAATCAGTAACTTTGTTCAATTTACCTTTGGATCTCATTAATTACCTAACCTTTGGACATTTCTTGGACTTTTGGATTTAATTTACCATACATTTGGACTTTTGGACTTAATCAAACTTATCCGTGACTGGAGATAGTCAAACAATTCTAAGTTAAAGATTGAACTTAATTTGATAACCCAATCTCCGTGGATTGACCCTCTATTTGCCACAGCTAGAGGTAATTCAAGGTAAGCAATATTTCCAATTATTTAACCTTCTTACTAATTTTTATCATAAAATGACGCGATCAATTACCCGCGATGTCCAACCGGCGCCGTTCAGCCTATGAGGTAGCAGCAGCCTTTGCCCTTTTCCCCTAGGACTTGCTAGTTAACCTTGCATGCTATGTCAACCTTGGTATTGCATTGTAAACTATGCCTAATATGATGATGAATATTAGTTGTTTAATGTTGTTGAGTTTAAGTACTATTGAAGATAATTCATGGAAATGCTTATGTGCAATGCTATTTATTATTAGAAATGGTTAAATGTTTAAAGGTGTGTACAAATGGTATGGTGACCTAATTTGTTACCTATCTAATGCGCTCTTGAATGGAATTGAATTGTCAATTGCATGTTAGTATGTTGAGGGACAACCTACTTTGTTGTCCTCTCGAAGTGAAGTGAAATGCTTATTTAATTGATTGAATGATCGTAAGGTTATAACATTTTGTCGAGGCATGGTAACGCTATGTCTCCCCGTGCGGCATCGGGCTTGCTGGGCGTTGCCATGACTACCATTGTCCTAGTCTCTCGCTTGCATTAACGAAGAGTTCCATGGGGTGTTGGGTCGTAGGTTTTGGTGTACATCCGGAGTGCACCTATTGGGAATGATAAGTGGTAAAGCTCACGATGGTAGTATAAGGTAATGGTGGTATAAGGTGATGGCGTGAACAATGGTTAACGTATCTTTTCTTGAATGGTCATATAGTTGTAATGTTTCTTGAATCAATTGTGTTTAAGTGCTTAATGTTTGTACATTATTTTTAATGCATATTTTCAACTGGTTTATAGGTTAATACTTTTCCAAAACCTTCTCGTGTACCCCTTCACTGAGCTAGGTTAGCTCGCCCCATTTTATGAAAATTTCAAGTGAGGTCGAGGTCGAGCCACAACAAGAAGGAAAGTTTAGTCTTGCTATAGATGTTGGATATGTTATTTTATGAAGTTTGTGTAGTTCATGTTGGAATGGAAAGACTCATTTTGCTTATGTATTTAGTGTTAGATCATGGACTTTTGTTGTAACATAGAATGTTTGGTTACTAGATAGAGTTTCATTTTGGAAACGATGTATCTGTTTTGCCTTATGTGTAATGGTTGGACTCCAAGTTGCTTTATGTAAACTCTGTAAATTGTTATATGTGGCAATGGCATAGGTAATATACTAAATGAGTATAGTCATGTCTGGACTTAGTTCTAGGCAGGGTCAGGTCAGGGCGTGACAGCACAACACCTACCTATAGTTCAAAAATCCCCTGAATACTACCATGTGGTTTGCTAAAAGTGCATAACACCCCCTATCATCAAAAAATCTATCATATTTAATGGTGCATGTAGAACACGCGCGTTAAGTGATATTTTTATTGGTTTTTAACATGTTTGACAATAAAAAATTATAATAATTGACCAAATTACCTTTTTCAAAAACAAAAAAAAACAAAAAAACAAAAAAACAAAACCAAAAAAGAAATTTGTCATCTTCCCCACTACCCCCGGTCACTCCCCATCTTTACCCAGCCCGTCACCCACCCTCGTCCCACCCACCCCCTTATCCCACCTAGTCCGTCACCCCTATCCCCACCCAGCCCCATCAATACCCTCTTATCCCCTAGCCCGTCACCTCTCTTCCCACCGAGCCCAATCAACCCCCAACCCCAACCTACCCTACTCTACCCCATCCCCCAACTTGTCACCCTCCCAGTCATATATATATATGTGTGTGTGTGTGTGTGTGTGTGTATGTATTTTTCTTTTTTTTCGTGTGTGTATATATATATATATATATATATTGTCTTTTATTTTTTTTGGTCTAAACAAAAGGAAAAGGACAAAAAAGAGAAACGAAAAAAGATTGATGGCATTTATGTCTTTTAAGAAGTCCGTTAGCTTTTTTGACGGTAGGGGATGTTGTGCACTTTCGACAAATCACAGTGGAGTCTAATGCACTTTACCGCTAATTTTGCTATACATATGTTTTTTCAACAAAAGATGTTAAAATACTCTGTATTATACAAATTATTATTTCACCTTGAATAACATAAAAATATATCCTCTAAAATGTATAGACCGCCTACCAACTTATCACTGACAACTTTGTAATAAGTCAAAACTGACGCAAATTTTTAGCATATACTCGCACTTTGATGTTGTATCGATAAAAATATTAAAAGAAAAAATAGAAGAGAATCAAAACAATTTTTATGGATAAAAAATTAATAAATTCACATTTCAAATTGAAATTGAATATTAACGACATTTGAATAACAAACACAATATGAAGTCACATAATTCACAGTATTTTATCCAAGAGTTAGGGTATATAACGTTAAAATACTTTTTACATGAGGTATAATGTCAATTTTCACTCATCAAAATATGCTCAATAGTAAAAGTGACACATCGGATATCCTATAATTTGATAGCAAAAAGATTTAATAATATAAATAGTACACAAGTGGTAATACTTGAATAAGAAACAATGAGAAAAGAAAAAGATTGCAGCTCATATAAATACAAAGTACAACTATTTGATCTATCTGACTCCTTAGATAAGTGTATATTGCTAAGATAAATACGATACAAATTTAAAATAGGGTGAAGTGCACCAGACCCCCTGTGGTTTGACATAAGTGCACAACGCCCCCTATGGTTCAAAAATCACCAAATAAACCCTTTGTGATTTTAAAAACGTAGCATACTTTCCCCCTCGATCAAAAAAAGCATCATTTTTAACAGCAAGTATGGAACACGAGCGCAAGGTGTGATTTTTATTAGTTTTTAACTTATTGGCCGTAAAATAATTGTTTCAATTGGAAAAAATACCCTTTAAAAAACAGAAAATAAATAAATAAAAACAGTTTGTCCCTGTCAATTTCCCATCCCTAAGCCCATCCCCTCCTACTGCTACCCCTTCAGCCACCCAACACCATCCACACTGTCATGACCACCTATAAATAAAGTCTCTGTTACCATAGAATATCTGCAATTCACAAAACTTTAACAGGATCGTGATGTCATGGGCTTAAGAATATCGTTTTTCCTAAATCCGTTAAGGCACAATACAATAGCCCGCTCACTAATATCCATAAAATAGTACATCAGAGCAACTAAAACTCTTCCACTACATTTAATATAGTTTAAGAATCCACAACAATAACTCTTTATAACAATACTTTACTACAAGAGATTTCATAATTTAGCTAGCTATACACTTCCAAAGGATCTCTCAAATCTCCTCGACGGCACTAATCTCTGAATCCCAAGAGTTTACCTGAAAACATTTTATAAAATGAAAGGGGTGAGCTACAAAGCTTAGTGAGGGGAGTGAAAGGGAGTTTTGGAAAGCCCTTTGAAAATCATTTAAGGATATCATTAATAAGAAAACAATAACAGTAGAACAAGCATTGATATCATGTAAAAGCAATTAACAATGAAACATTTAAGTCGGGGCACAAAACGCTTGGAAAACCTTTCATGGTGCAAGGTTGACATAAAGCATGTAACAATTCAATAAGTATGCCTTAGACATTATAAGAAAACATGTAAACACTTAATCAAGTCACCTTAAAGCTATATGGCCATACAAGAAAAGTATACGGTTTCTATTCCACCATATCACTCCCGCTTCCCTTGCTCCAATGCGCTTGCGATGTCAATAACCCCTTATAACGCCGGTGGGTGGACTTTGGATGTACCTCGGAATCCTATGACCCAATACCCCATGGCCTTCACCAACCATGCGAGTGAGGGAATAGTTTACAGAGGTCATGTAACCAATTACTAGCAAGTTCGCTGCTGTCCAGTAGAGACACAACACTACCGTGCCTTGATAAAAGGTTGTAACATCTCGATAACACACAATCAATCATTAAAACATTCATTCAATGCACTTTAAGTGAGGGGACAACAAAGTAGGTTGCCCCTCTAACATTTAAACAAACAATAACACTTTAATAATCAATAAGCACTTTAATAACACATTTGCTAGGTGACAAAGTAAGTCACCATACCATTTACACATATATTTATGCTCATTAATAACTCTCCCTAGCAAATAATCATGCATGCATTTAATCACAATTATAACACAAAACACAAACAAATGTAAAAGGCATCCAAACGAGTCATCTGGTCGAGTGACTCGACCGGATCACTCGCTCGGTTGTCTCTGCCTCTCGTCTGGTCGAGTCACTTGACCATATGACTCGTCCGGATGCCTCTTTTATTTTTCTGTGTTTTGTGTTGTAATTGTGATTAAATGCACGCATGATTATTCGCTAGCGAAAGTTATTAATGAGCATAAATGTATGAGTAAATGGTATGGTGGCCTACTTTGTCTCCTACCAAATGTGTTATTGAAGTGCTATTGATTACTAAAGTGTTATTGTTTGCTTAAATGTTAGAGGGGCAACCTACTTTGTTGTCCCCTCGCTTAAAGTGCATTGAATGAATGTTTTAATGATTCATTATGTGTTATTGAGATGTTATAACCTTTTATCGAGACACGATAGTGTTGTGTCTCCACTGGACAGCAGCGGACTTACCAGTAATTGGTTACACGACCTCCGTAAACTATTCCCTCACTCGCATGGTTGGTAAAAGCCATGGGGTGTTGGGTTATAGGATTCCGAGGTACATCCGAAGTCCACCCACTGGCATTATAAGGGGTTATCGACATCGCAAGCACATTGGAGCAAAGGAAGCGGGAGTGATAAGGTGGAATAGAAACCGTATCCTTTTCTTGTATGGCTATATAGCTTTAAGGTGACTTGATTAAGTGTTTACATGTTTTCTTATAATGTCTAAGGCATACTTATTGAATTGTTACATGTTTCATGTCAACCTTGCACCATGAAAGGTTTTCCAAGCTTCCCATGCCCCAACTTAAATGTTTCATTGTTCATTGATTTTACATGATATCAATGTTTGTTCTACTGTTATTGTTGGCTTATTAATGATATTCTCAAATGATTTTCAAAGGGTTTTCCAAAACTCCCTTTCACCCCCTTATTGAGCTTTATAGCTCACCCCTTTCATTTTATAAAATGTTTTCAGGTGAACTCTTGGGATTCAGAGATTAGTACCATCAAGAAGATTTGAGAGATCCTTTGGAAATGTATAGCTAGCTAAATTATGAAATCCCTTGTAATAGAGTATTGTTATAAAGAGTTATTGTAATGGATTCTTGAATTATATTGAATATAATGCAAGGATTTTAGTTGCTCTGATGTACTATTTTATGGGTATTAGTGAGCAGGCTATCGTATTGTGCCTTAGCGGACTTAGGAGAAACGATCTTCTTTAATTTGTGGCATCACGATCCCGTTAAAGTTTTGTAATTTGTGATTACTCTATGGTATCAAAGACTTATTGATAGAGGTCATGACAAGTGGTATAAGAGCTATAGATTGTGAATCATTAGGATAGAGTTGTTTATGATATTATCGTATATATATGTATATATAAATGGGCTTGAGCTTGATTCCTTGAGCCAGAGTATAGATTGTGATTCGTTGAGAACTTGTGAATGAAGGTTGAGTTAAAGGTTATGACTCCTTGGGTAGGAATTTGGCTATAATATCATTATGTACATATGAGTTGCCTTGGGGTTATGAATTAGAGTTATTGGATTATTGATCAACAAGATCTTAGTATAGATAGGTAGACTTTTAGTTGATTGACTTTATGTAAATAATTCTTATATTGGGTTACCAGTAAGATGATTTTGAAGTGGTAGTATGATTATTCCGATCTCTCAAGATCCCTATCGTATAAAGATAAGGTTGTAGTATAAGGAATAAATCATGGGAGTTGATTTAATGACATAGAAGTATGAAAAATGGACCTATTTTCGTATATCATTTCCTTTTTCTCTAATGTTTCACTGTTTGATGTATTTAGTATCTGTTATTAGCCCTGTTACCTTCCTTGACACTCCTTTCGGCTTCATCTATTTGGTTTCCCTTATTTATTGTTAAAGTATTTTTCTTTTCAATATTGTCATATCTTTTATTATCATTGGTTTCTTATGCCAATTTGTTTAATGATTCCACTAGCTTTATTATTCTTTTCTATTCGATTATCGCCTATGTAAAAGTAAATGGGACTTTCCTAGCATACCATTTTCCTTTCCTATTAATTGTTCTTATTCTGAAGTCCGGTTATCGGATTAGTGGATTTTACATTTATTGTCATTGTTCCTAATCCTTAATATTTATTTTTGCCTCTTATATCATTTATCTTGAGATTTTCTTACTCATTTTACGTCTCGGCTTACTGGCTTCTTAGGTTGAATGCGGATATAACCTTACTTGACGCACGTACTAGTTTCGTCTATCTGGCTTTGCCCATTTATTGTTAAAGTATTTCTTCTTTTCGAAGTTGTTGTTTCACTTGTTGATCTATTATCACATAGAATCCTCAATTCCTTGATTTCTTATGATAATTGCTTAATGAATCCAATGGCTTTACTATTTTTTTTTCATTCTGGTGTTGTTTGTTCCCTATCGAATTGTTAGCATTCTGAGTTTCTAATTCATTGGACTTCCTGTACTCGTGATTATTGACATCTCCTTGCTGACTGTTGATGGTTCCTTACTCGGCACACTATTTCTAGAATGAAATCGGATCGTCATCCTTCCTTATTCCTTCTTGTTAAATGTATTGTCCGATTATTGAGTATCAAAGCCTTTGTCTTATTCATACCTATTCGCTTAATATGCTTAGTTCTTTTGTCGTTGCCATTCCTTCTTCATCGTATCTATTCCATTGTCGGGTATTGAGATATTTATTTCATTTGTACTCATGCTTTTCCTATTGGATTACTAGCTTATTGATTACCCAAAATGCATTTGGTTCCTGAATAATTGATTGTTGGCTTTACTCGATCCTCTTTATCTTTACTCATTGTAATTCCTCATGAGTTGTAAAGATTTTGAAATTCTTAAGTGGACTACTTGTTTTAGTGGAAATATTGTAGTAATGTTGTTATTTGGGTTACTATTATGGTTATTACTGGAGATTGTTACTATTGAAGGTTGTCTTCAATGAGGAATTATATTCAGAGTTATGTTTGCAGCATTTAGAAGACCTTATTGATAGGAAGTATTGATTCTTCTAGAGATAGAAATCGTGTATCATATGATGAGAATGTTAATTGGTGTTTGAAGTTCTTGTGCAATTGGTTGTCATGTTATATTTGGTTATGAAAATGGAGGTGCATCAATTCCTATCAAACTAAGTCTTACAAATATCATTTGGCAATTACCTTATTAGGTAAGTAAAACAATGGGAATAATTGTTTATGACCTCCTGACGGAGTAAAAGTGAAAGATCTTACTTGGTTATGAATTCTCGAATTAGGCTATAAGTTTGTCAACCATGCTGGACGTATAGTACATCCTAGAGGTTATAATTTTGCATATGTTACTAAGGTATTTTAACTTTAAGGATGACATCAATTGAAAGACATTTCAACAACATGATTTCTGATTACATTTTGCCAGCTATAAGAAATTTATGAATGAAATTATAATTGCCTTAGAATGAGTGAATTTCAAGGACGAAATTCTTATAAGGGTGGGAGGATATAATACCCCTATCAGGTACAAATTGAATAAATTGATGAATTATTAGGTAATAATTGGTTAGCATTTTAACGTATTTGAGTTAGATACGAGATCGAAATGTATCGAATGTAATGCCGGGACATTTAAATTAGATATCAAGTTCAATCAAATAAGTTTAACTCAGAAGTTACAAATCAGTTTGGGGCCAAGTTCGATATTAAAACTGCACCGATTAGGGAAGAGATAGGTGGTGAGTTATACATGGTTAGAAATCTCTACGAGTCTAGTTTCTAATGCTTCAAACAGTTCGCGAATTGGAGTTTTCTAGAAAAAGTAATGGTCGTTCTCGTAAAATGTATTAGGGCTACCTCTGAGACGCGAAAATGCAACTTGGACGCAATTTTGTTTTGATTATGACTTGTTCAACTCTGATGGGATTTATTGGGTCAAGATTAGTTGTAATTGTATACATGTTAGTAGTCTTTTAGCATTAGAGAGATATTTTACCTAGCAAATTAATGCAAGTTTCTAGAAAATAGGACACTTGGCATTAAAAGAAATAAAAGAAGGAAAAAAAACAAAGCCAAGCAAAAAGAAAAGAAGAAGCTAGAATCAGTACAACATAATAGATGGGAGAGAGAGAGAGTTTGACCAAGAGAGAAAGAAAAGAAAAAAAAAGGAAGAAGGAAGAAGATGAAGAAAAAAAGGGGGTTTTGACCATGCTTGAGCATCTCCAACCATTCTAGAATAGTATTGAGTTGGCAAAGGCAGAAGTGGAGCTCTACCTAGGGCTTGAGGAATTGAAGAGAAAATGCTCAATTTTGCTTAGCTCTTGCTTTTTCTTGCATCAATGTTCATCTAAGGTGAGGGGATTCAAACTATTTTCAAAGTTTATGGAGTTTTTAAGTTTGAATGTTAAGTATGTCCTCATGTTTTTCAAATTATTTCACAACCGGACGAGTGATCCGGTCAAGTTAGATGACTCGTCCAGATGCCTCTTGCATTTGTCTGTGCTTTGTGTTGTAATTGTGATTAAATGCACGCATGATTATTGGCTAACAAAAGTTATTAATGAGCATAAATGTATATGTACATGGTATGGTGGCCTACTTTGTCACCTACCAAATGTGTTATTAAAGTGCTTATTGATTACTAAAGTGTTACTGTTTGCTTAAATATTAGAGGAGCAACCTACTTTGTTGTCCCCTGGCTTAAAGTGCATTGAATGAATGTTTTAATGATTAATTGTGTGTTATCGAGAGGTTGCAACCTTTTATCGAGGCACAGTAGTGTTGTGTCTCCAATGGGCGGCAGTGGACTTTCCAGTGGTTGGTTACACGTCCTCCGCGGCCTATTCTCTCACTCGCTTGGTAGGTAAAGGCCATGGGGTGTTGGGTTGTAGGATTTAGGGGTACATCCGGAGCACACCCACAAGCGTTATAAGGGGTTATTGACATTGCAAGCGCATTGGAGCAAAGCAAGCGAGAGTGATAAGGTGGAATGGAAAATGTATCCTTTTTTTGTGTGGTTATATAGCTTTAATGTGACTTGATTAAGTGTTTACATGTTTTCTTATAATGTCTAATGCATACTTATTGTATTGTTACATGTTTCATGTCAACCTTGCACCATGAAAGGTTTTCCAAGCTTCTCGTGCCCCGACTTAAATGTTTTATTGTAATTGTTTTTACATGATATCAATGCTTATTCTACTGTTATTGTTGGTTTATTAATGATATTCTCAAATGATTTTCAAAGGGTTTCCCAAAACTCCCTTTCACCCCCCTCATTGAGCTTTATAGCTCACCCTTTTCATTTTATAAAATGTTTTCAAGTAAACTCTTGGGATTTATAGATTAGCGTCATCGAGAAGATTTAAGAGATTCCTTGGAAGTGTATAGCTAGCTAAATTATGAAATCTCTTGTAATAGAGTATTGTTATAAAGAGTTATTGTAGCAGATTCTTGAACTATATTAAATATAATGGAAGAGTTTTAGTTGTTCTGATGTACTATTTTATGGATATTAGTGAGCAGGCTATTGTATTGTGTCTTAGCGGACTTAGAATAAGCGATCTTTTTAAGCCCGTGGCATCACGATCCCGTTAATGTTTTGTGAATTGCAGATATTCTATGGTATCAAAGACTTTATTGATAGGGGGTCGTGACATACACCTTTAGCTGATCAACTGCCACCCAACCCTATCAGTCCCCTCAACCCTGTTACCCCCTCACGTCAAAGAAAAGAATTAAAAAAATATTTATAAAGAGATGAAATATTTTTGAAATATATATATAAACCTTGTAGTATAGTAGCTTACCTCAATGAATGTTATTTGTTAGTCAAAGGCTAAAAGATATTTATAAAGAGAGGAAATATTTTTGAACTTGGGAGGACATAATTTTAAATTCATTTTTTCCTTGAAATGTATAGTACACAAAATAATAAAATCAGCTTTTGCAATAATCACGCCATACGTGAAAAATTAAACTTGAGCACTCACTTTGAGTCTATTTCAACAACTACATTGGTGGTTGATTATTTGGAGTGGTATACCTTTAGCGTTAATCATCCCATCCATGACAAATTATTTTTTTCTCTAACTTTGATGGTTGATTCTACATTAAAGATGTATAATATCTTATATTTTATTTTTGAAAATACTGGTGTTGGATGATCGTTGTGTTTATTATGAAATATAATTCTAATATTTATGACCAAAACCCAAAAAAATGAATTTTACCTTTACAGAAGCTAGCTTAGAAACTATTTTTCTTTTTCATTTATCTATGAGACTTGAGACAATAATTGAGGGACCCTACCACACATAATTGATCTTTTGGTCAAAGTCTTTCAATCCCAAATTTTATATAAATACACTTTATTAGACAAGTGTAACGCTCCGAACCCAACCCCACACTATAGGTCAAGTCCGGACTTGATAAATGAACATAGTCTCCTCTGTACCGTGGACTATCTGATAACCTACAAACAGCAAAATACAACCACAAGACCATAATCCAATATCCTCATACAACCCCATCCTTCAATATTATAACATCATTCATCACACTAAGGCCATTCGAGCCTTAGCTTAGCAAAAGTTCAGCACACAAACATGCATTGCATAACTATTGAAATTCTAAGTTGTAAGCTTGTTTATCATACCATTCTAACTTTAACTACAAGTTATATTTATATATTAAGTCCACCTGCCAACCACTTACCACACAAGCATCCAATCAAATGACAGTAAAGTATTCATTAGTTATTACATGCCATCTATGCTACTAATTCATTCAAGACTACAACTTTAGTTACAAACCACCAAATCCAACACAAACATATACAAGACCTCAAAGGGTCTCAAAATGGAACACGAACAAGTCATAAACACATATTCACACACATAGCGTCTAACCTCAGCAAGCAAACAGTCAAGGTAATTGATCTACTTGCACTTCTTCTCTTTCCTCTACTGCTACTTGTTGGGGATCTACCTCAACTTATCTTGAAACATGTTAAAAGAGAAGTGAGCAACACAGTTGCTCAGCGAGGGAGAAGAATACAGTAAACCGGGGTGTATTCGAAAATCATTTCGTGTAATGCATAAACAATTCAAATAACACAAGTAATCCAATATAACAAGTCAATTGAATAAACATTAAACACATTTAAAAAGGATACGGTTCACCTTCTTTGTCTTCGATCTTGAACCACGAACCTCGATCTTTGATAACAAATGCCGTCAACCACCTTATATCACCAATGGGGTACTCCAGATGTACCCCGATCCTACGACCCATTCTCTTAAGGTAGGTCCGTATGCCCTAACGAGGTGAACCACGCCTCTAGGGTATGGAGGTATGCCCCCAACGAGAGAGGGAATTGACATCGTGGTAGTCGAGCTAGACTGATAGCCCGATGCTGCCCGGAGTTTCTTGACACAACCAAGGTTGCGCAGCCCGATTCACGATCACGATAAACCAAGCAATGATAATAATCACAGAGGAGGGACGACAAAGTAGGCCTCCCTCGCATTTAGTTACAATATAAGCTTTAAATATGAAATCAACATATAACATCAAAGGAGACATTATCTACATAATTCATGAGATCTTGCCAATCACTAAAACAACATAACCAAACCCCTATTAGTACTAAACCAAACATATAAAAGCCATATGCAAGCATTTAACTCCAATCACCCACTTTTCCCCTTTGTTTACGAAGGCAATTTTACTCCTATATGAAACTCCAAGCACAATTCTCAAAAACCAACTATTCTACATCTCTAAGAATACTAAAAGACACCTACTTAAGCTCTAAAAACCCATTTTTGCAACAAAAGCTCGGGAAGGCCCCGAGTTACTTTTAATTACAGCTACCTGAACCGCCCCTCAATTAAATGCTACGATAGCACCAAAAAGTGCTTCCCCGTCTAGTATATACCAAATCTAATACTCGATTGTACCTGGATTATCGTTTTACGAAAACCCCCTTTTGAATTTTAGCCAATTTTGCATTTTAATCAAGATTCGAGCAAACTAACCACATTCAATTATTAATCTATGTTCATTAACATCTAAAGTACCTATAGATAGCATAAAATGTACCTCACTAGCAAATTCTATCAAAACCCTAGTTTTGGCACTATTCAACAACTCTTACAATTGATCATTTTGCATTCAACCATGAATAAAGCTAGTAAACTCCACCAACAAGGACTCCATAGCATTATATAAGCCAAATAATAACAAATCAAGAAAAGTCATACCATCAACATAAACTTTAAAATGCCAAAAACATGCAAAACTCCTTCACCAAGCCCTAAACATGCTAAGCCTAAAATCAATTAAAAAACTAACTAGTTCAATTAACTGTATTTCTTATGTTTTTACTATTCACTCAGACCACAAACTATTTTCTAAACATGCTTTCTCAACACGAAATGTACAAAATCTCATATTTTTCATTCCTTTTATGAGTCATGTAACCTAAGAAAAATGCTAATACGAGCAAATTAAAGAGTCAAAAACACATTGTGAATAGTAATCATGCTTAAAGTAAATAAATGCACATTTAAAAGCACAAAGAGACATGCAACAGTTAATTTAAAACATGAGAGAGGTCTCGGGTGTCACATCCTCTCCCCCTTAAACTAATTGTGTCCACGTAATTCTTACATGATTCGGCGAATAATTCTGGATATATGTCCCTCATCTGATTCTCCCACTCCCAAGTGGTATCCTCTACTCCATGATGATCCCACAGAATATTCACCATTGAAATACTTTTAGTCTTGAGCTCTTGAACCTTTCTATCCACAACTCGAAGAGGTTTCTCAACATAAGTCAAAGTCTCACTGATTTCCAAAGGCTCTGCCTCTAGAATGTGTGAAGGATCTGGTTGATACTTCCTCAACATCGATACATGGAATACATCATGTAACCTAGCTAAACTTGGAGGCAATGTCAATTTGTATGCCAAAGCAGCAACCTTTTCAATAATCTCAAAGGGTCCTACATATCTAGGACTGAGCTTACCTCCTTTCCCATGTCGAATCAGACTTTTTCGCGAAGAGATTTTCATAAATACATGATCACCTACTACAAACTCCAAGTCACGTCGACGTCTATCAGCATAAGTCTTTTGTTGGCTCTGAGCTGTAAGCATTCTTTTCTTGATAACTTGCACATTATCAATCATCTTTATCATCTCAGGCATCAAAGTAGGATCGACTGTCTTCATTTCTCCAACCTCATCCCAATAAAGTGGAGATATACATTTACGCCCGTAAAGTGCCTCATAAAGCATCATGCCAATGGTAGCCTAATAACTGTTATTATATGCAAACTCCGCCAGTGGCAAATACTCTCCCAACTTTTACCAAAGTCCAGAATGCAAGCCCGTAACATGTCTTCTAATATTCTGATAGTTCTTTCAGACTAACCATTTGTTTGTGGGTGATATGCAGTGTTGAAACTTACTTTAGTCCCTAATGTTTTTTGAAATTTCTGCCAGAATTGAGATGTGAACCTGGGATCTCTGTCTGACACAATACTAGTTGGAGTTCTATGCAATCTTACAATGTTCTCAATGTACAGTTCAACTAACTTATCAAGGTTGTATGTCTTCTTCGTAGCAATGAAATGTGATGTATTTGTTAATCTATCAACAACAACCCATACAGAATCATTACCTCTCGGCATTCTCGGTAAATCAGTCACGAAATCTATGGTAATATGATCCCATTTCCATTCAGGAATGGCCAATGGTTGCAACAAACCTGTAGGTCTCTGATGTTCAACTTTAACTTTTGACAAGTCAGACACTTAGACACATAATCAGCTATTTCCCTCTTCATATTGTTCTACCAAAAGTTTTGTTTCAAGTCTCTGTACATCTTGGTGCTATTAGGGTGAATAGTATATTTAGAACTATGTGCCTCTACAAGAATTTCATTCTTCAAAGTCGATCACTAGGAATACAAATAATGTTCTTGTATCTAAGTATGCCATCTTCATGCAACTTGAAATCCGACTCTCTCCCTTTCGACTTTTCTAGAATCTTCATTAACTGAGGATTAGATTGTTGTGCCTCTTTGATTCTAGATAGCAATAGAGATTGAATTTGTAAGCTTGCAAATTGAATACTTGTCTGTGAAGCCTCTGGTTTCCACAGACACAACTCCTCTATAGACTCCCAGTTCTTTATAATCAAACTAGCCACAGTAGCCTTTCGGCTTAGAGCATCTGCAACAATGTTTGCTTTGATTGGCAAGTAACTAATAGTGCAGTTATAATCATTCAACAGCTCTAACCAACGCCTTTGCCTCATGTTCAAATCTCTTTGTGAAAATAGATTTTTCAAGCTTTTATGATCAGTAAAAATTTTAAACTTATTACCTCACAAATAATGTCGCCATTTCTTTAAAGCAAAGACAATAGCAACTAACTCAAGATCATGCGTAGGATAATTAAGCTCGTAGGGTTTCAATTTTCTCGAGGCATATGCTATCACCTTATCATTCTGCATAAGAACACAGCTTAAACCCTCTGTAGAGGCATCACTGTAAATCACGAAGTTATCCGTCCCCTCAAGCAATGCAAGAATAGGAACAGTGGTTAATCTTTTCTTCAATTCCTGAAAACTGGTCTCACACTTATCATTCCAGTCAAACACTGTTTTATTCTGAGTAAGCTAAGTCAAAGGTCTTGCAATCTTTGAAAAATCTTTGACAAATCCCTTGTAATAGCTAGCTAACCCCAGAAAACTACGAATCTATGTAACAGTTTCAGGCCTCTTCCACGCTAACACTACCTCTATCTTTGTTGGATTAACAGAATTCCTATCCTGAGAGATTATATGCCCCAAGAAACCAACTTGTCTCAACCAGAATTAATATTTTCTAAATTTAGTAAATAACTTATGTTCTTGCAAGGTCTGCAATACAATCCTCAAGTGTTCTTCATCCTCCGCCTCAGACTTCGAATATACAAGTATATCATCAATGAAAATTACAACAAACTGGTCTAGGTATGGTCTAAACACTCTCTGCATCAAGTCCATAAAAGCGGCTGGGGCATTTGTCAACCCAAATGGCAGCACAACAAATTCCTAATGGCCATTTCTGGTTCTAAAGGCAGTCTTGGGCACATCTTCATTTCGGATTCTCAACTGGTAATAGCCCTGTCTTAAATCAAATTTGGAATATACTGTAGCACCCTGTAGCTGATCAAATAGTTCCTCAATCAATGGTAATGGATATTTATTCTTTACAGTCACCTGATTGAGACCCTTGTAGTCAATACATAAACGTAGAGTGTCATCTTTCATCTTTACAAACACCACCGAAGCACCCCAAGGTGAAAAGCTGGGCTGAATAAACCCTTTTTCAAGTAAGCCCTGCAATTGAACTTTCAACTCCTGCAATTCAGGGGGGTTCTAGAAATAGGGTTAGTCCTTGGCAACAAATCAATTACAAACTCTATCTCCCTATCGGGTGGCAACCCAGGCAATTCTTTAGGAAATACTCCCGGAAATTCTTTTACGACAGGCACATCATTTAGTTTTAATTTGTCCCCAGGTTGATTAATCAAATAAGCTAAATATGCTTCACAACCTTTACCCAGTAATTTAGTTGCTTTAATGGAAAAAATTATACGAGTCCCAATGGATTTACAGCTTCTAACTATTCCAATTATCGGTTGATCAGGTATTTCTAATTTTACAATTTTTCTTCTACAATCCAGATAAGCATAGTGTTTTCCCAACCAATTCATCCCCATAATATTTTCAAAGTCTCAAAAGGGTAAGATGATCAAATCAACAGGAAATGTGCGTCCCTCAATGCAAATATCACATGATTTACATACAGACCCCGTAACAAAGTTTGGACCCATAGGCGTATACACCACAATCATACGCAACAATTTATCATGTTTCAAGTTAACATTTCGTGCACAGTCAAGTGTGATAAATGAATGTGTAGCCCCAGAATCAAATAAAACTTTAACCGACTGATCATTGAGAAGAAAGGTACCTTCTATTAAATAGTCGTGTCATATAGCTCTTCCTCATCCAAAGCAAATACCCGAGCCTAACCTCGTGGAACAGGAACTGAACCTGAAGCTCTGGTCTGAGCATTCTGGCTGGACGTCTGACCCTACCCTTTTTGAACTTGGGGCAATCTTTAACCCTATGCTGGTCGCTACTACAACCAATGCATCGGCCCGTCTTTCTCCAACATTCTGCCTTTGAGTGGCCCTCACGATTACAGTGATTGCACTGCTGGTTTTGCCTTGTAGCAGTGCTTCCCGTAGGCGCTCTGTATGTGGATATAGCAGTACTACCCTACTGAGATCTAGCTATAACAGGTCAGGACTGACTCTGTGTCTGACTCTAAACTAGCCTCGTTTGTGACTGAGTCTAGACTGGCCCCAGATAACTCTGAGTCTGTCTCTACTGCTGACCCTGGCTAGATGGCTAATACTGCCTCTGAAACCCCTGACTCTGAGACTAATACTGCCGTTTACTGGGCTAACTAGACTCTGCCAACAATTCTGCCTTACGTTTCTCAAATCTCACTGCTGCCATAATAGCTACGGAATAAGTAGTAAACTCATGTGTAAACAGATTGAGCTGAATATCTCCTCTCAAACCCCGGATGAATCTCTGGATTCTTATACTCTCAGCTGCACTAATGTTGGCACATAACGGGAAAGTCTAGTGAATGTGGCCTCATACTGGTCAACGGTCATGTTTCCCTGCCTCAGAGATATAAACTCCTCTTGATGCCTCTCAGGAGCCACCTTTGATATATACTTATCTCTGAATTCTCTCACAAAGTCGGCCCATATATGCTGCACCGCCCCAGTGTCCCATCTCAATCTCACAGTGCACTACCATTCTTTAGCGTCACCCTTAAGTAAGAACACAACATACGAAATCTTCCTCTCATTAGTGCATTCAAGGGCAGTAGCTATTTTCTCAACTTTATTCAACCACATGTCAGCCTTTATATCATTTGGTTCCCCAAAGAAATTGTATGCCCCATGATGCAAGAATTTGTCCAGCTGATTATTGTTACCACTCGTAGTACCACTACCCTCAGCCCTGACTCCCGGGTTACCCCGGCCAACTGTTGTCTAACCCTGCTGTGTCATTAACTATGTAATAAAATTGATTGCTATGGCCATTAAGGCCATAACCTTAGCATTTGTCGGTTCTTGCCCTAGTTGATTGTTCTCGGCTAGCCCCACATTCTGTCTTGAAGCATCTTGCCTCGGTGCCTCTTCCGGTTGTTTCCTAGGTTTCCCCATCCTCATCTCAATACTAGAAGAGGCAAATGTTATAATAGGCAGATATATATATATAGCACATAAAGATAACATGTTCACATTCAAGATACCTTGTCCACATAAGATAGCATACAAAGCGCTTAACACATAATATACTCTAAACTTAACATATGCAAGCAACATCATACAATAGACATTTCTTACACTCATTTCCATGCTAGTATGTTCTTCACTTAGACAATCATTCACTTAGACAATCAATAATCACATAATCATACAATTACACTTTCACATAAGGACATCTTCCCTACAGACCGAGAAACCTATCTCGCCTCATGCATTCAATTAGCTCTGATACCACCTAAATGTATTGCCCCGAATCCAACCCCACACTATAGGTCAAGTCCGGACTTGATAAACGGACAGAGTCTCCTCTGTACCGTGGACTATCTAATAACCTACAAACAGCAAAATACAACCACAAGACCATAATCCAATATCTTCATACAACCCCATCCTTCAATATCATAACATCATTCATCATACTAGGCCTTCCGAGCCTTAGCTTAGCAAAAGTTCAGCACACAAGCATGCATTGCATAACTATTGAAATTCTAAGTCGTAAGTTCGCTTATCATACCACTCTAACTTTAACTACAAGTTATATTTATATATTAAGTCCACCTGTCAACTACTTACCACACAAGCATGCAATCAAAAGACAGTAAAGTATTCACTAGTTATTACATGCCATTTACGCTACTAATTCATTCAAGACTACAACTTTAGTTACAATTCACCAAATCCAACACAAACATATACAAGACCTCAAAGGGTCTCAAAATGGAACACAAACAAGTCATAAACACATCTTCACACACAGTGTCCAACCTCACCAAGCAAACAGTCAAGGCAATTGATCTACTTTTACTTTTTCTCCTTCCTTCACTACTACTAGTTGGGGATTTACCTCAGCTTCTCCTGAAACATATTAAAAGAGGAGTGAGCAACACAGTTGCTCAGTGAGGGAGGGGAATACAATAAACCGAGGTGTTTTCGAAAATCATTTTGTGCAATGCATCAACAATACAAATAACACAAGTAATACAATATAACAAGTCAATTGAATAAACATTAAACACATTTAAAAATGATACAGTTCACCTTCCTTGTCTTTGATCTTGAACTACGAACCTCGATCTTCGATAACAAATGCCACCAAACCACCTTATAACACCAATAGGGTACTCCGGATGTACCCCGAATCCTAAGTCCCATTCTCCTGAGATAGGTCTGTATGCCCCACGAGGTGAACCACGCCTCCGGGGTATGGGAGTATGCCCCACCAAGAAAAGGAATAGGCACCATGATAGCTGAGCAAGACCGACAACCCGACGCTGCCTGGAGTTTCTCGACACAACCAAGGTTGCGCAACCTGATTCAAAATCACGATAAACTAAGCAATAATAATAATCACAAATGAGGGATGACAAAGTAGGCCGCCCTCGCATTTAGTTGCGATATAAGCTTTAAACACAAAATCAACATATGAGATCAAAGGAGACATGATCTACATAATTCATGAAATCTTGCCAATCATTAAAACAACATAACCAAACCCCTATTAGTACTAACCCAAACATATAAAAGCCATATGCAAGCATTTAACTCCAATTACCCATTTTTCCCATTTGTTTACTAAGGCAATTTTACTCCCATATGAAACTCCAAGCACAATTCCCATAAACCAACTATTCTACATCTCTAAGAATACTAAAAGACACCTACTTAAGCTCTAAAAACCCACTTTTGCAACAAAAGCTCATAAAGGTCCCAAGTTACTTTTAACTATAGCTACCCGAACCGCCCCTCAATTAAATGCTACGATAGCACCAAAAGTGTTTCCCCGTCTAGTATATACCAAATCTAACACTTGATTGTACCCGGATTATCGTTTTACGAAAACCCCCTTTTGAATTTTATCCAATTCCGTATTTTAATCAAGATTCGAGCAAACTAACCACATTCAATTTTTAGTCTATGTTCATTAACATCTAAAGTACCTATGGATAGCATAAAATCCACCTCACAAGCAAATTCTATCAAAACCCTAGTTTTAGCACCATTCATCATCTCCTACAAATGATCATTTGCATTCAACCATGAATCAAGCTAGTAAACTACACAAACAAGATCTCCATAGCATGTAGAAAGTATACTATACAAGATTAGAGCATTATATAAGCTAAATAATAACAAATCAAGAAAATTCATAACATGAACATAAACTTTAAAATGCCAAAAACATGCAAAACTCCCTAACCAATCCCTTGTAGAATGCCTAGGAACCCTTGAACGCTACTGAAAATTGCTGGGCTAACCTCAAGAGTTGGAGAGGCAAGATGAAATCTCCCTTTCTTGGTTCCTTGGTGCCGTCGAGTTTGGGGTCTTAGGGGGTGGCTTTTGCTTCTTTTTTTTTCTAAGTATAATGTGTACATATTTGGTATGTATTATATGTGTGTAGTTATATTAAGTCAAAGGCTTCTAAATTTTGGTCAATGCTAAGCCTAAAATCAATTAAAAAACTAACTAGTTCAATTAACTATATTTTTTATATTTTTACTATTCACTCAGACCACAAACTATTTTCTAAACGCGCTCTCCCAACATGCAATGCACAAAATCTCATATTTCTCATTCCCTTTATGAGTCATGTAACCTAAGAAAAATGTTAATACGAGCAAATTAAATAGTCAAAAACACACTATGAATAGTAATCATGCTTAAAGTAAATAAATGCACATTTAAAAGCACAAAGAGACATGCAACAATTAATTTAAAATATGAGAGAGGTCTCGGGCGTCACAACAAGTGTACTTATATAATAAGTACATAATGTAATGACTTTTACAAATAGAGATAAAGAGTTAAATTTAAATGAAGATAAGTTACATTCCTAACATAGATAGGATGAAAATTTAAAATATTATAATCTAATAATCTTATTTAATAAATTTTCTAGTTAGTTGTGCATATAGATTTCGTTCTATCAGTTATATTCAAAATAGTAAAAACAAAAGTAATTTTATTTGAAGGGAAATCCCTTATTTAAGATTATTCCAATGATACACCAAAGTAGCCAAATAAACCATACAAAATTGATCAAGATTGATGCATTAAATTCGTCATTCAATCGACCAACCTCTAGTAAGTATGGATAGTAATAATGCGTAATATTATTTAAAAGATATTCAAATAAAGTAAGAAAACATCTCAATGGTAGATGATAAAATATCACACGATATATGAACCATCATGATAAAAACAGAACAAAATTATTGAAGTGGTTCTTGACATTAATCCTTCGCTTTCTTAATGACCTTCCTCGTCTTAGTAGGAGACATCTGCAATCCAATTTCAGCATTCTCTTCATATATAAATTCATTCTTAACCCTTTTGGAATGAGTGACATATAAACTTGAACTCATTCCCTCATCAACATTTATAAAGCACTGGACATCACCTCAACTTCCTGCAATACCAAAAAAATAACGGCAATAAGTAAAAAAAAAAAATAGAATTAATAGTAATTAATAAATAATAGGATATACGTTCAATGTTATCGTTGTTATATTGGCAACATTTGTAGAACTTGATCCAGCTCTATTAACACCATATATCTTAACAAAAAAATAAAGGATAATTTACCAAAATGATCCTATATATTTGTCTTTCTTGACATCTAAGTCTTATATCTTTCGTTTTGGACAAACTGGTCCTTCATCTTTTGTTTTGTGACATATGTGAGTCCTGAGTGCAAAACTTTTAAAAAAACATTAGTTAGCACGTGTCATCCACGTGCCTGTAAAATGAACAAATTTTCAAGGGTAAAATCGTCCATTTGCTTATTCTTTTGGCCTTTTTAATTGGTGGACTTGTTCACCACATGTTTCACTATTATCTTTTTGCCTTCATCATCTGTGATACATACATTTTTCCTCTATTATCTTTTCTTCAAATATAATTTTTTTTCTACTGTACTATCTACCAAACCAAATTTTTCAAGACATTCTTTGTTGCAAGATACATGGTGACAGTTTGTTATTGCGAGAAAATGACCTTCATAAGAACATCATAGACTGACATAAATCCGGGTAGAGGATTTTTAGGTGCACAAATTATGGGCTAGATGTAGCATGTGGTTAGTTTAAATGGGTTGATCCACCAATCTGTGATCATAGTAAGAACATAATACCAAGTTTGTTATGGTCTTTGAACAAGAAAGACGACAAAATACGTAGAAAAGAGTTCCAAATACTCAAACAACGGAAGATGATGAAGTCGATGATGCTGGAATTGCTTGGTCTATGTGTTTTGCTGATAGTGGTTGTGATGTTTAAGTAGAAAATTGGCTTCGAGTTATTAAATTGAGTTTTTTTTTTAGTATCTATAGCTTTTTATGTTGCATTTTGTTGTTGTAGCAGCATATGGAATGAAGTTGCCTTATAGTACGGATTGGTTAGCTTTTCCTATGAAGCTGCATTTTTTGGTTTTAAAATGCTAATGCAAATGTAATTTTAATGTAAACTATGGTTTCATGATATTTGCTTTTTAGCTTTGTTAACGAGTTATCTTTACATAGTTCTTTTGTTTTTTTTTGCATATAAGTCAAGTGATTTGTTATATAGTGACTTAGATCTGAATCACATAACAACTACTCTTATGGAATGGAATAGCTTTTGTTAGCAGTTGGTAGTTTTTGGATGGCGCATAGTTTTGATGGTGTAAGAATTTTTGTTGTTAAGAATTGGATTATCTTGTTTCATATGTTACAAGAATGTATTGAACTCTTATTTCTAACCTTGAAAAAGAACAAAGATGCAAAATTCAAGCAATGTACAGGAAATAAAATTTGTCAAATTTAGACTAAATAAGTATCTGAATGTGAGATGTACATTTATTTCCCAGTGGCATTTGAGGCCAACATCAAAAGCTCAAAAATATAACAAATGATTGGCCAACATCAAAAGCTCAAAAAGATACCAAATTTTCTCCAATCTCAAAAACATAAACAAGCTCCCAACATCCTTCCTATTAAGTTCTGATAAGCTAAGTGACAGTCTTGTTACTGGAAAATGATTGGACTTTCTCCTTGTTACTTGAAGCAGTAGCCATAAGGGACTTAACACTCATACATACTTGACCCTTCCATGTTTGAGGAATAGTTTTCAATGTGGTAAAGCCAATCCTCACTAGTTTGTTTGCACTGGCAGATGGTAACGAAGATGGAGGCCTTATGTTATCCATGCTCCAGTAGCTATGAAATGGGGTCTCTTAGCTCGACTCGGAGCACCCACAACCTGCATTATTTCCACAAGATTAATAGTATACATATATATAAAAAAGGTTTAATTGAAAAGTAAAGATAGAAGCTCATATACAAACCGTATATTTAGCATTTGCATTTCTCACCACTTGTGCAGCTTTTGTAGGGCATTTTTTAATATCATAATCATACTTGAAGCATATCCTGCACTTCTTTTGCCGAACAGATTGTTCCACCAAATTTGAAGATATGGTATTAGTGTTATCATTTGCATTAACTTGTACAATGCTTTCACTTGCACCCACATCCACATAGCTCCCAAATGTACCCACATGAACATTTGCATTAATTTGCACAGTACTTTCAGTTTCCATCTTCCTTTGTCTATTTCAAGTCTCTACATTTTTCTAAGAGCTTGTGCAACTCCTTTTGTTATGCCCAAATTGATTACACATAGAACATTTCCCTTTCAAACCATTTTTTCCTAATTTCCCTTTTTTTAGAATTTTTGCGATACTATTTTTTTTGGATAATCTCATCAAGTTCTTTTCTCCAGTATTTTTTTGGTCTACCTAGAAGGTTGACTACTTTGGGTGCATAAACAGGTGGATTACCAGTTTGAGGCCACAGGTCTGGTCCATTAATTGGGCAAAACACATGTCCATATGCTCTTAAATATGATTCTTTACTGTAACAATCATGTATGTAATCCTCGGCCAAATATGTTATTGCAGATATTGCATGTACATAGGGGATACCTAATAGTTCCCAGCTCTTACATGTGCAACTCTTATCATCCAAGTCAATTATGTATTGTTTAGAACTGAAGCACCTTACTTGAAACTTCTTATCATTACAAGACATTGCATTCCAAGGTGCACTTTCTTTTTTTCTTTTGCTAATAATTCTCCATATCTTTGGACAAAAACAACCACTATATTTCATGATCAAATCCTTTTTAGACTGCGTTCTCATCATCAAATATATCCTGATTTTTTCTAACATCACCAATATAGCCTTATCCCTTGCCATTAAAATTGCGGAGTTGAAACTCTCGCATAAGTTGTTAAAAAGAATTTCATATTTCGAGGTTATTCAAAAATGTGACCTACTCCAAAATTTTGCAGGCTCATTCTCTAACAACTTGTATGTCCTTTCATCAATTTCTTTTAGTTGATCCATGGTTTCATCAAATATTTGCATAAGTGTAGCAGTGACAGCCTTCCATGTGATATCTTTCAAAATGAGTCCACCATGGCTCTTCTTAAAACTAGCATAGCAGGGCAGAGACCCTAAATGAAAGAATAGTTTAATGTTAGTAAGTAACAAAGCACATACATAATAGTAGTAGTAAAACATTTAGTTATGAGGGAGTCATACCTTTTGCTTATCTGTAATGATTACTCATTTCTCTTGATCATAAATCTCTAAATCTTGCACTAACAGATGAAGAAACCTGCTTCATGACCTCTTATTCTCAGTTTTAACAACACAATATGCAATTGGAAAGATGCAATTGTTAGCATCTAACCCAACAATAGACAATAGAATTCTATATTGTGCCCCTTTCAAGTGACAACCATCTAAACCTATGACAAGTCTACAACCTGCTATGTATCTTCTTCTACAAGCATCAAGACAGATATATAGCTTTAAAAGTATTTGCTCTCCTGTTTAATCATCCTCCTCAGTTTCCATATAAACTGTTGAACCAAGATTTGTCCTTTTAATCTCTTCACAATAGTCTCAAAGCTTCTTGTATTGTTTTTCATATTGGCCTTCTATCATTTCTCTAGCTAAGGCAAATACTCTGTATACCTGTCTCTGTGAAATGTTGACTTGGAAATCATTGTATACCTTCATTTGGAAATCAAAAACATTAGGATACATATTTAACCTTATATCATTGAAATACCACTTACACAATTGTTTAGAAGACAAATTCTTATGATTCAATGCCCTGGTACATGAGTGCTTCCTGCAAAAATTCTTGATTTGGAATAAATCACTGTGTTTTATGTGAGATGCATACAAAAACCATGTACATCTCTTCCCATTTCCATGACATACTGCTTTGATTCTTTCTTTGTCATTTTTTTCAGCTTAACATCCCTACACTTTCTTGTTCCATGATATTTAAAGGGCTTATTCAGCTCTTCAATACTTCAACACTACTGAAGATCATGCCTAACTTGAATTTTGGGTTTTGCATATCAGTTTCAGGCCTAAATCTTACTTCCTTGTATTATGTCCGTCTTTCATTGTCCTCATCAGAACTACTATCCAAATTGTCTAGGTTTTCACTAGAATAGTTGTCACTTGAACTTTCACTACCAAATTTATAAACCCCATCCTGGTCAATAAATAAAACATCACATTCTTTTAAAACCCTTTTTCCCTTATTCTTATCCTTCTCATTTGTCACTTGTGCTTCTTCAACATCTTTGTCAATGTTATCTTTAAACAGCTTGTCATCACCATCATCATTGTTATCCCTTTCGCTTAAGTTGTAGTCACTATCATGAAACTTAGAACCTTCACTGCCATCTGATTGATACTCAATCTGAACCTCATCAATAAGCTTCTTTTTTCCCTTGTCATCTTTCATTTTTTGGTCATACATTCATCACCATTATCCTTATCAGTAGACTTCACTCTTCTAAGTAATCTTTTTATCCTACTCTTCGTACGCAAATTTGGATTATCAGGGCATCCTAGTAGTATATAACAAAGATATGACTGTTGATTTTCATTTACAATTTGGCTGCCTTCTATAGAAATAGGCTCAATATTGGATTAATCAACTTGAATTATAGCCCCAACAATGAAAACTTCAACGATTTTACCTTTCTTCTTCATTCTACACATGTCTAACACATCAACATTAGACATTACAAAAACCAAGCCATTTGATAAATCCTTGCCAGGTATTTTATAGTAAAACCCTTCATAACCCAAATACCCCAACTTCTTTGCAATATCATCTAATACATACAAAGACATCTCATCATAGTGACAGTTATCTATGAATTTAATGTTGCCCTCAATATACGTCATTTTTGGCACTTCTCTAAATTCCCCACCATAATTCAACTTCAAACTAAATGATTCTAAGCATTAATGTATAAATAAAAATCAAATTAGGATAAGAGAACAGTTAATGTTTGATAAACTAACCGTCAGAAACATATATAAGACAAACTAACTATATTTTTTGCATAAATGTCGAATAAGAAGTCTCAATAAACTATATTGATTTCGTTTCAAGTTTGTGGGAAAGGAAGAAGTATACGAAATGGACAAACTATTTTTTATCATTAACAAATATCAATGAACACTTATCGGATTTTTGGATGCAAGAAGCAAGCGCCATATCTGTAGCGAACTAAGCAGTGATTGAATTCATCAACGACAATAGCACGAAGAACTAATGAAAAATTTACATTTGTGGGTATTTGATTTGGATTACAATGCAATCACATTTGGGAAATGTTTGAAGGCTAAGAACCTTAGTTTTTCTATCCCCAATTCACGATTTGTGAAATATTTAGAGGCTTATATTTTACCACGTGATGATTTTACCCTTGAAAACTTGTTCATTTTGTAGGCACGTGGATGTCACGTGCTGATTAACATTTTTTTTTAACATATTTTGCACTCGAGACTAACAGATGTCACAAAAATGAAAGATGAATGATCAATTTGTCCAAAACGAAAGATATATGACTTAAATGTCAAAAAATGCAAAGATATAGGATCATTTCGGTAAATTGCCATAAAAATAAAAATTTGTGCGCAATAAATTAATTAAAACATTAAATAACAATAAGTTTAAGTCATTGAACAAAGAAACTGTAATATTTATTTCATGAACAAATAAACTACCTCTTTTACAAATACAAAAGACAAACACTGAGTGATAAGAGTTGGATCATTAGTCATCTTCCTTACAACATATGAAGGTTCAAATTGACTTTAATTTTAATCTTTCTTTGTATCACACTCTATGTTGACATAGATAAGGGCAAACATTTTACACTTCTATGCTAGTAATATACTTGACATACCTAGAATATATTTCATATTGTAATTCTATTTAATGATGGAATATTTAAGTATCGTTCAAGCATAAAATATTTATAGCATTGGCCTCAATAAATATCTTGATAATTATCTTTTGAATTTCTAGTGTACGCCTATAAAAAAGAAGTTTAGCGTATCAAATTCACACTCTAATTACTAAACTTCAAATGACTGATTATTTTCTTATACTTTTGGCTACCAACTCGGAGAATGCTGAAGTTGGATTTATTTGACTAATATCATCTCTATTTTTCTAATTAAAAAAAGAATTGCTAATGTGAACATCTTCATACACAAAATGTATGGAATGTTCAAATTTTTCAGTCAAATAGTGAAAGAAAGTAGAATACTTGTTAGAACAAAAGGAAGATAAGACGAGTAAAGTAGACAATATAAAAGAATGATCACACAAATTGAACATTAGGATTTACACAGAAAACCCAAGACGGGAAAAAACCACGGGCAAAGGATAGAGTTTCACTAATAATGGATGAAGTACAAAGTTTGGAGAATAAGTGCTCTAATTCTAAAATTCTCCTCTTACAAATTTTTGGGATACTCTCAACAAAAACTTCACCTCTATTATAGGCTTACAAAACTTGATTCCCAAGACTTCTTGCTTGACTAGGAAACTTCTCGAGACTTGCCATCCAAGAAATTTGCCTTAATTATAAAACTTGTTTTCTAAGATTACTTGTCTTCCAAGATTACTTGTTGCCCAAGCAAGAGCAATTAAATTTGAGACATAACATAACAAATCTCCACCTTGGGGCAAATTTTCTTAAAGCCAAAAATAGCAAAATAGCGAAATATTCCACCTTTTCCACAAGTCCCTTAGGACATCAATCAATAATAAATACCAACCAAGTTCATGCAATGCTCGAACTTAGCAATGGGAAGAAACTTTGTCATCATATCAACAGGATTATCATGTGTACTAATTTTGCTCACAACAATGTCACCATGAGTAATAATATCTCTGATAAAGTGGTACCGTTTATCTATGTGCTTTGTCTTCTCATGATACATCTAATCATTCGTAAGAAAGATAGTACTCTGACTATCACAATAGACTGTAGTGACTTGCAAATCCTTACTGAGTTCACTAAACAATCCCTTTAACCAAATAGCCTCAGTGATAGCCATGTACTCTGCTTTAGTAGTGGATAAAACAATTGTAAACTGTAAAGTAGCTTTCCAACTAATTGCACAACTACCAAGAGAAAACATATAACCTGTAAGAGATCTTCTCTTATCAAGGTCTCCTGCAAAGTCAGAATTGAAAAAACCAACAACAAAATCTTTAATTTTTCCAAATTGTAAACAAGTATCAGTAGTACCATGCAAATACCTCAAAATCCATTAGACAACTTTCCAATGTTCTTTTCCAGGATTGGCCATAAACCTACTTACAACACTGACTGCATAGGATAAATCTGGACGAGTACAAATCATTGTATACATAAGGGAACTGACAACACTAGTATATGGTACTTGTGACATATACTAAATTTCATCTTTTGATTGTGGAGACAAGGTAGATGAAAGTTTGAAGTGTGCAACAAGTGGTGTACTCACAAGCTTGACATTCTTCATATTAAATATTTGTAGTACTTTCTGAATATAACTTTTTTGACTCAAATACAATTTGTCTACCACTCTGTCTCTCTGAATTTTCATGCCAAGAATCTTTTTTGCGCTCCTAATCCTTTATTTCAAACTCTTCACTTAATTGTGTATTGAGCTATCTGATTTCACTTTCATTCTTGGCAGTTATTAACATATCATCAACATATAGAAACAGATAAATAAAAGAATTATCTTTTAGTTTCTTCAAATAAACACAACTATTATACTTGATTCTAGAGAATCCATGGTTGATCATAAAGGAGCCAAATCTCTTGTACCATTGTCTAGGAGACTTTCTTTAAGTCATAAAGACATTTCTTTGACAAACATACATGGTCCTCCTTGCCAGCAATTTCAAATTCTTCAGGTTATTCATTGTAAATACTTTCTTAAAGTTCTCCATGTATAAAAGCTATCTTTACATCAAGTTGTTCAAGTTCTAAATTAAACATAGCAACGATACCAAGAAGAGCTTGAATAGAAGTGTGTTTTACCACTGGTGAGAATACATCTATAAAATTAATACCTGGAACTTGGTTGTAACCTTTTGCAACTAGTCTCGCCTTATATCTCACATCTTCAACACCAGGTGTGCTTTCTTTCTTCTTGAATACCTATTTGCAACGAACAACCTTTTTACCCTTAGGTAAATTTACTAGCTGCCATGTATCATTCTTACAAAAGGATTCAATCTCTTCATGCATTGCAACCGACCATTTTTCAGAATTTTCACAAATGATTGCTTCAGAGTAAGTAAAATGTTCCTTTGTGTAGTCTATGGCTTCTACTACATTCAATACATAAGCAACCAAATCGGCCTCACCATATCTTTGGGGTGGTTTGATATTCCTCCTTGGTCTATCCTTGGCAATATCATACCGTTGTACCTATTGCAATAGAGGAACATCATGCACTGAATTTTAATTTGAATCTGGCATTGTTGAACTCATAGTCTCAATCTCTAACTCCGTTTGCACACCTTTTGATTGTTCATCTGAATCAACTGCAGATATAGGTGAAGAAGAATGTTTCCACTTTTGAAGCATGTCAGTCTCATTAAACACATCTCCACTAATTATGACTTTGGATGTTTTAGGATACCATAGCCTAAATCCTTTTACACCCGATGCATGGCCAAGAAAAATACATTTGATGGATCTAAGTTCTAATTTTCCATCATTTACATGAGTATATGCTGGACATCCAAATATTTTCAAATCAGAATAATTAGGAGAGTTACTTGACCATACTTCTTCCGGAATCTTACAATTGATAGCCTTAAAAGGTAAACGGTTTATCAGAAAACAAGTTGTAGTTGCAGCCTCAGCCCAAAAAGATTTAGGTAAGCCAGAATTGGAGAGCATACATTGCACCTTTTCAATCAAAGTTCTATTCATCAGCTTAGTTACTTCATTCTGTTATGGTGTATGACGAACTGTCAAATGTTTCACAATTTTTTCCCTTTTACAGAACTCAATAAACTTATTAGAACAAAATTCTAAGCCATTATCATTGTGAAGACGTTTAATCTGCTTTCCTGTTTGTTTTCAATCAGAGTTTTCCACTCCTTAAATGTGGCAAACGCGTCTCCTTTCTATTTCAAAAAAAAACACCCAAACTTTTCTCGAATAATCATTGAAGAATTTAAGTCCACAATACGGATATTTATAAACTGAATAAAATTTAATATTAACCTCGTAGTATGTGGAAGAGTTTGTAGGAATTAACCACGTTTGTTCCATCGTTAAACAGTCGCGAATCGAAGTTTAAAGTACGAATTCAACTTTTAACTATATATTCACAACTTAAGAGCCTAATGTTTACACGTAGTAAACATGGTGAATTTAAGGGAGATTGAGAGAGAAAAAAAGAGAGAAAGACATAAGACTTTTCTTCTGTTCTTATTTGAGAACTGACGTACGTTCTCATTTTTTTTCTTTTTGGATATAGTAGGAAGTTATTTACATAACTTCCCACAATTCCCTTTTGACCCATACTAAAAGTGTCAGGTCGGGTCAACCCACGTTGGACGACCTAACCCTAAAATCCAACATTTCCCACTTGCACAAGATGGGTAGACCCATATCCACCACTATCTTTCTCTACGACCTTGTCGAAAACCACCATCAAATTCATACAGGCAAATAAGTCGTGCGACCCGTGAGCACACAACAAGTGGAAGCTCAGACCATGCACCGATTAAGGATGACATGGGAGCTACGGTCTTCAACGGAAGAAAAAATCTCGCTGTACCCTAGACCAATTTTAAGTTCACATCAGTCAACACACACCTTATCCCTCGTAGGCTATGTTTGACCTTTAAATCTCAAACATGTATTCTTAGTTATATTCAATCACAAAGATTGTATAATTGGTCGACCAATGAACACATGTAGCGCTAGATGAGAACAATCTTCCCTTCGCTCAATATCCTTCTAAATCAAGTCAACCGCTTTCTCGGACATGTCCCATATAATCGAATCTAACGTGATCTTTAGGCAACATACCAAAGTAGCTAACATAAACTTGACTATTAGAATATGAGCATAGGTCACTAAGGGTATCTAAAAAAAGCATTTATTGCTTCAAGGACTTACACAGTAGTGAAGTAAGGATCCATTCACCCACTTCCTTTTACGGTCGTAAATCACACATGGTATAAAACATGTGTTATGGTGTGACTTCCCTTAAAAAGGCGCGTATGTCTTTACCTAAATTAAACATCATACAGATCTTGGTTTAGTTATCACTCAGAAACTAACCTGAATCCTCGAACTTAATACACCTAGTAATCGAGGTTTCACGTCTGGCTATAAACAAGTTATATGGACCGTGGGAATCCATATCGATCTCATGTCAGTTTTTAATTATAACAAATACAAATAAGAGATCTCATCTTAATATTGTCATAAAAACCAATTCTAAACCAATACTTAAGGCGACGTATCTTATATGAGTATAGTATTTCCCGTCGAATACTAACCAACTCATATCGTCTCATCTCTGCACGCTCTCACTGCGCCTGAGGCAATTGCTCGTATGAGAGAGCCAATCTCATCAACTTGTCAACATACTTTTCAATGCCAATATGTGCTAGCATACTTATACTCGATTTCTTCCAAGCTTATCACAAAGATAAGGCACCAAGCAAACACATGAAGAAAATTTCGTTCACTATTAACTTGCGTAAAACACTCACCAGTATGAGTACATTAGTAATTACACAATACTTTACATAATATTAATATGAAGTTCTACGCAATCCAAGAGATTCTACTCAACAAATACATAACTCTGGATATTGGTTTATAGGGTGGGTCACTGTCATCTCATACGTAGGTAAGTGTTCCACAGTCACTTCTTTTTATGACACAAAGCCATAATGTCTATGTACTAGGTTTCGCCATGAAATTTAGGATCCTTAACATAGGCGATGGCTAATTAGTAGACACAATAGATTGTCATTGCTCGTCTAGCAATTGACTCATCTCAAGTCCATGATAATCTCTCGAGTCATACTGCCCTTTGCATAGTTGTTGAGCATGCCACATAGCTCAATTTCCACAGTTGACAATACTATGCATATTTGTTTCTTGCTATTCCATGAAGTAGTGCAATTGATTAACAAGTAAGCATGTCAAGAGGTAATTTTTATGCTCATCTGGGTCACCACCCAAGTTAGCATTTGTAGATCTCTTCTAATAAAGATCAACACATTAATGACATAAACCAAAAACTAAATTGTCTTTCAAATACCTCAAGATCCTTCAGACAACTCTCGAATAAGCTAGTCTAAAATTTTGATTGATAACAACATACCAATCTCATGGCAAAAATGAATATCTAGCCACATACATACCACAGTATATACTGGGCTTCTCATGGTGCTTAAATAAGGAACATTTTTATCTCATCAATCTATTCTGGCATTAGGGGACACATCCCTAGGCTTAGGCTTTCTCCCTCGATTACAGGAGCATCTATACATTTGTAGACTTACGCGTGGAGTCATTCAAAAACTTGCTTGACATATGACTCTTGTAACAAAACAAGAATCTTAGATTGACCCCTCTAGATCTTGACTCTAAACACACAAGCTACTCCACCAATGTCCTTCAGCCCACAAAGTTGAGGACAAACAATCACTTCCTAATAGTGATTATATACTCCTTGTCATTTCGATCAACAATATATCATTCATCTAGAGAGATAGAATCATATATCTACTCTCAGATCAATTGACATATACACAGATGCCTCATTGAACCATTTGAAGATCATACAAAATGAATTCTTCTTGCATTTCTCCACTAAGAAACATCACATTTACATCACTTGATATAAATCACATTTACATCTACCTGATGTAAATTGAGGTTCAATTGGGTGACATGATCAGAAATAGGTGAATTGAGGAAAACCTAACAACGAAAGAAGGTTTGCGTGTAAGTTATACCCTCAATTTGTGTACAACTTTTTAGTCACTAGTGAGCTTAATATCTCATATTAAATCCAATTGTCTTCCATTGCTTTCATCCGACTTTCCCTTACAAAAAGATTAGAGAACTTCAGCCACTATCTAACATTCATCATCATCTTAACTAGTAATCATACGAAAAAGTTATCTTCATAATCACATGGTAGTGAAACGAACTCACATTAATCAAGAAACAGATTTGAATTGATCAAACTGATATTAGCAAGTGAACATGATTCACAAACCGGTTAATGAAACAAACTCACTTTGATCTTGAAACAAATTCAAGTTGAACAAACCAAACCGGTGTATATCTCCCACTTGGATCAGTGAACGAAAGCAAGTCCTCCTTTCAACTGAAAATTTGTGAGGGATAGGATCATTAGGAGCATTCAATTCACATAACTGAATCTCCTACTAGGGAATTCTATATCTAAGAATGTTGAGTTCAGACACACTACCACTATCTGTTTAGTAATGAACATTCCCTTTGGATGATTCAATGTACCAAATAAAATATACTTATTTCCTTTCAGTTTCAATTTCTCAAGCTCAAGAGAAATATCATGAACAAAGTAGCTAATTCACAGGGTTATAAGTTCTGGCGGACTGGTTCACTACCTGTTCATGACTCATAGGGAGTTGAAGTGACTGATTTCAAGGGCACTCGGTTAAGAATAACATTCAATAAAGATGTATTCCGTCTTTCTACAACATCTCATAGTTGTGAAGTTTCAGGAATATTTAGCACTTTGCAATATCTTTTTCGTCACAAATCATTTTGAACGAATCAAATGGATATTACCGAACATGATCAGTTTTCAAAGATTTCACTTTCTGTTTGTTTGATTCTCAACATGATTATAATAACTTCCAAATAAATTAAACTTCATACATGTAATAAAACAAAAGGACAAGACCAAATCTTGTAAAAACTTTGAGAAAAGTAACAAAATATGAGGACTCATGCCTTGCCCTAACATTCTTTGGATTATAGATTTCGAGATGAATACAAAGCAATGGAAAACTAGCTCGCTGGCCTTTATCAAACATTTTATTATGGAGTTATTGACTAGATAACTTTCACATAGAGGCAGATAGAATTATGCTAACCACAGCCTCAAAAGACGTTCGCATGCTAGTCTTTTTATTCTATCTTGCCTTATATGTCTATCTGTTATGCTATAGATCTCAACGATATAGCATTGATAACACATATTTATATAGCAATGGTTTTGATGTTCAACTCGTAGAACAAGAAAAAACAAACACAATATAGCCAGATCAATAATGAGTTGTTCCTAACAATCTGACTGAGTTCTTAATATCTGAAGTTTTAAACCTAATTATAAAGGGATTTAAATGCATTGACCAATCTTACCTAAAAAAAATGGAGCATATATCGTATTATGGAAAAAAAATTAGAGTTTGACCATCACATAGTGATAGTTAACAAGTGCCAATACCCTTAACTCTAACTCTCTAGTTATTTACCACAAATAACCACCATGATTCAACTAAAATCTAATGGTATTCCACAAAAACTCCTTCATTTCTAGCTATGAGATCAAACGTTCGGTCTTCAACTCAGGGCAATCCCGAGCTTAGTAACTCTACTTGTGACAATTGTAGCACAAAGTCATCACAATGTTGAATTGCACCTGTCACATACGTCTGACCGTCTTGGTCTTCTCGGTAAGCTTATCCTTCCTTTTGTCATTGGAGTCATTGCCCTTAGTACTTGGATCCACATGGCCCTTGCTTATTGGACTTAGCTACTTAAGCTTGACTAGTAGCCTTGATGACCAAGAGGCATTTGCACAAACTCCAATTGATGCATTGTGCGTCATGTTGACAATCATGCACACCCAACTTAGATGGAAAGGATTCGATGACAACTTGCACTTGTTGTTCATCAGTGAAAATGTGTCCAACTGTCTTCGATTCTTATATCATGCTCGACTTCTCGCAAATGCTACCCTTTAAGAGCATTTTAACGTTTTTAGCATGTGTCGAACTTGATTATAAGCTAACTCAGTTTATAAATGAAAATTCCACTGAACTTCTCTTTCAAGCTTTCAAAATGTCCACATCAGTAGGTCTTACTTCGTAATAAGTAATTAGGCATTATGCATAATGCTCAGCAACATGATGCAAGCATTAGCATTTTGCCAGCCCGATAGGCTTTTACCTCTTATGTGAAGTAGTATTTCCACCCTAATGGTTCACCACAACATAACTCAATGTTTCAAGCACTTATTTGTTCCTCAAGGATATTCTGAACTTTATGATGCCATGTTTTGCAAGCATCACCATTTATTTTTCCTTTGGTTGAAGGCAAGAATGATATTTTGGCTATTATTAGTAATAACCACAACATAAACATTTTGGATGTCTTGTACTAGCACATTTACAATGGTTAATTCTACTGGAACAAGTATTTAATTGTAATAAAGTGACATAAGATGTAGTACCAACATACTGTAGTACAAATTGCCAAATTCTATATTCAAATGTCACAATTATCACAATTTAATCCTATTCGAGTAGAAATATTAGTTCCGTATATGAATTACATAAATTCACATGTAGGAACTAATAGTTCTAGATTAGAATCACACCAATCCCAATCTTAGAAACCCCACTCAGATAAAGGATACTAAAATAAATATTAATAAACAAATTATTAATATTTAATAATAGAAGAATCAGTATATATGGTTCAACCATGAATTAGCATTTAACATATAAATTACTAATAAAGTTAGACAAAAGTAATTACAACTCAATATTCTCCTTCTCTTATTATAATTGTTGTGGTCCTTTAGAATTGACACATTCAATTCTTTTAACACATATGGACCATGACAATTGGGCATGTAGAAGTTGTCTCAAACTTATCGAGACCCAAAAGACACAGATTTGGTTCTATGTGTGAGGAGAAATAAGAGTACGTCAAACATAATCACATAACTCACATATGACTATCACATGCTCATTAAAAAGTGATCCCATAAAATATTTAATATTACATGTAAATATTAAAAGTAAAACGAAATATGGGATAATCTATTTGGGCTCATTACAGTACGTGTTCGCATGACCAGTAGTGGTGGAAACTTTCTTGCAGTTTGTTTAACTCGCACAATCCTCAAGTGACTACTAAAGTTCTCGGGAAAATAAATAATTTTTAATACATAATTATCTATTAAATTAATTTCAAAAATTAATAATGCACGTAACATGTATTAATGTTGTACACAACATGTATAATAAAATTGCACAAATTTTAAACTTTGAAATGAAATTACAAAAATTCCACATCAATTACAAAAATTTCATGCGTCTAATTGTAAATATTACAATTAAATTACATAAATTTAGGCATGTAAATGAAATTACAAAAATTTCATGCCCCTAATTGTAAATATTACAATTAAATTACAAAAAAAAAATTGGGCAATTTAATGAAATTACTCATAATTTCATGTCATAATTGAAATTAATTTAAGTTATATACTAGTTTTGCAAGAAATTAGGGCTAAAACACAATTATCACAAAGATAATAGCCCAAAATGAGAACATGGGGCCACAAATGGCATTATCACAAAGATAATGGGTTAAAACAGGAACATGGGGTCATTTATAGCATTATCACAAAGATGTGGGCCAAAATAAAAATAATACAACATATGTATTAATAAATATTTTTTTAAATGGCAAGCCGAGCCTAGCCAAGCCGAGCCAAGCCATCATTGAGCCGAGCCAAACCACTAGCCGAGCCAACAAAGCCGCAAGCCAAGCCGAGTCGTAAGCTGAGCTACCAAGCCTAGCCGTGAGCCGAGCCGATACCTGAGCCTAAGCACAGGGCCGAGCCAAGCAAAGTGACTGAAAAATGGCTTGGCTAATTAAAAATTAAAACTAAATTTTAATTATATATATATATATATATATATATATTAATAATTATATCACATGGCCACGTGGCTCACCCTAAGTAAGCCACGTGGCCAACTACCACAAAAGGTAGACAAAAAAGAAACATAGGTCAGACGTGATTTCAATCACGTCTAACAAAACAATTTCTTAATTTTTTAAAAAAAAATTTAGCCACTAAATGACGTGGCCATGTGGCGTCCCACTATTGGCCCCCATGTCCAGAACCATGTTCTGTAAATTTTCACGCTTTTCAATGTACACGCACGACACCATGAACACACACTAACCCAATTTTTCAGATTTTAGCAAAAAACTTCAAAAAATCATATCTTTCGCGTTTCTTGGACAAAATTAACGAATAATATGTCAATGGAAAGCTCTCGACGAGATCGTTCTAACAGTATAAGAAACGCAATTTTTTGAGCATGTTGCAGGTATGAAAAAAGGCAAAAACAGTAGCAAAATTTGTAAAAATAATTGTACAAAACAACTAATGTATGCAATTACCTATTAAAATCACAAAGATTATGTACTAGTGGTGAAGAAAACGAATTCTTCTAATTTTAACATGCATAAAATCACTGTATTTTACTTAAAAATCATCATACTCAAAATTCACCACATAATTAACATAAATTTCATAAATTCACATAATTTACGAAGAACAAACGAAATTGGCTCTGATACCAATGAAGAATTTAAGTACACAATACGGATCTTCATAAACCGAATAAAATTTAATACTAATCTCGTAGTATGTGGAAGAGTTTGTAGGAATTAACCACGTTTGTTCCACCGTTAAACAGCCGCGAATCGAAGTTCAACATACGAATTTGACTTTGAACTATATGTTCACAACTTAAGAGCCTGATGTTTATACGTAGTAAACATGGTGAATTTAAGGGAGATTGAGAGAGAGAAAAATGAGAGAAAGACAAAAAAAATTTCTTCTGTTCTTATTTGAGAACTGACGTACGTTCTCATTTTTTTTTCTTTTTGGATATAGTGGGAAATTAAATAACTTCCCACAACTCCCTTTTGATCCATACTAAATGGGCCTGGTCGGGTCAACCCACATTGGGTAACCCAACCCTAAAATCCAATAATCATCAATAAAAGTAAGCATGTACCTCGCACCACTTTTAGATAGAACCTTGCCTAGCCCCTAAAGGTCTGAATGAATATAATTCAATGTACCTTTGGTGTTGTGGATGCCTTTAATAAAGCTTACCCTTTTTTGTTTTCTGAATACACAGTGCTCACAAAATTCAAGCTTACCAGTACTTTGTCCACAAAGAAGCCCTCTTTTGCTGAGTTCAATCATCCCTCTTTCACTCATATGTCCAAGCCTCATATGCCATAGTCTGGTAACATCTGCATTTGACAAAGAAGAAGTAGAAACAGCAGGAAAACTTGTAATAGTAGAACCTTGCAAAACATATAAGTTTGCTGCTACCTTTAGACCTTTTATTACAACAAGGGCACATTTACTGACCTTCAAAACTCTACCTTTACTAGTGTATATATACCCGCAAGAATCAAGGGTGCTTAAGGATATCAGGTTTCTTTTTAAATTAAGAACATGTCTCACATCAGTTAGTGTTCTAATGACACCATCATACATTCGAATTTTCACAATTCCTATGCCAACAACTTTGCATGAAGCCTTATTACCAACAATAACTGCACCTTTAGAGATAGTTTCCTAAGTTGAAAACCAATCCTAGTTAGGACACATATGAAATGTACATGCAGTATCAAGAACCCATTCAGAGTTTGTTTTGGAACCATCATCAGACACAACTAACAAATCCCCATCACTATATGTATCCGTAACAACATTGGCTTGGTCGGTTTTTTCTGCTTGGTCATTATTTCCTTCTTTTTTATTTTTATTTTGTACTTTAAAACAATTCTTTTTGATATGCCCGTTTTTCTTACAATAGTTGCAGGTCATGCTCCTATACTTAGATTTTGATCTACTTCTATCAATTTTTCCAGACTCGTTTTCTATAGATCATCCTCTAATAACCAGACCCTCTACGTGATTTTTTGAGACATTAGTAATCTGTTTGTCAATTTTATCCTTTGACTTTAAAGCTTCTTGGACTTTATCTAACGTGAGTGTGTCATGAGAATATAACATTGTATCTCTGAGGTTCTTATAAGAAGAAGACAAAGAACACAATAGTATCAAGGCTAGATCATCATCTTCATACTTAACATCCATATTCTCTAAATCAGAAGTAATTTCTTTAAATTCATTCAGATGAATGAGAATAGGCGTACCTTCAACCATACGATGAGAATATAGACGTTGCTTCATATGGAGTTTGTTAGTCAAGCTTTTAGACACACATAATGTCTCTAATTTCGTCCATGAATCAGAAGCAGTTTTTTCTTTCATGACATCTCTTAAAATTTCATTAGATAAATGCAAATGAATTTGAGACAGAGTTTTATGATCCTTACTTGACTTTGTACTTTGATCCCATGTTGACAGCATCTTCTCAAATCTCAACAAAGTCTCATCTAGATCCATATGGGTCAAAACTGCAACATCTTTACTTTCCAAAACAAAAAATTGGTGTTGTGATCTAACAACGGTATGTCATACTTTACTGATGTCGTAACGCAATGATCGATTTCTGAGCTCTCGATACTAGTTTGTTAGAACAAAAGCAAGATAAGACGTGTAAAGTAGACAATATAAAAGAATGATCTTACAAACTGAACACCAGGATTTATGTAGAAAATCCAAGACAGGAAAAAACCATGGGCAAAGGAGAGAGTTTCACAAATAATGGATGAAGTACAAAGTTACAAAGTTTGGAGAATAAGTGCTTTAATTCTAAAATTCTCCTCTTACATATCTTTTTTGGGGATGCTCTCAACAAAGGACTTCACGTCTATTTATAGGCTTACAAAACTTAGTCCCCAAGACGACTTGGTTCCCAAGACGACTTGGTTCCCAAGACTTCTTGTTTGACTAAGAAACTTCTCGAGACTTGTCATCCAAGAAATTTGCCTTAATTACAAAACTTGTTTTCCAAGATTACTTGTTGCCCAAGTAAGAGCAATTAAATTCGAGACATAACATAACAATACTAATAAAAAAATACACATAATTTATTCAGACAACATAAATCGTAGTAGAGAAATATGTTAAATATATTTTTCAGAATTTTATATGAAACATGATTCATAAAAAATAATTAAATGAGATAGGAGAAATTACCTAATTTTGAATTGATAAACGCAAAAGAACACTGAATGAGAAACGTAAAATGAAAAGAAAAAAAATATAACTCATATAAATTCAGACAAACGCCATTTTATTAATCTAAAGATAAGAAAAAGTTCTACAAATAGAGATAAAATAGTTTAAATGAAGATAAGACAAAGTTCTAATATATACATAGGGTACAAATATAAGATATAACATAATTTAATAAATCAAGATTTTAATAATTGAAAGAGGTCTAAGCAAATTCCAACGTAATAAAATTTTTCATCTTAATTAAAAATTAATATCTATATGGAAGAAAATATTGCTAATTTTATTTTCAAAATTTTTGTAAAAAATAATAGTTTCAATACATATGAAAGTGCCAAAAAAAATTTGACCAAAAAAAAGGTGCCAAAAAATCAAGTCCATAATTTAGCTAAGTTTTATAGAAATGTGTCAAGAATTAAGTCATAATTCAGCAATTTTATTTTTCCAGAATTCATGTAGAAGTATATTGATTTCTATATGGATGTCAAAAAAATTCGACAAAAAAAAGGTGCCAAAAATTAAGTCTATAATTTAGCTAGGTTTTGAAGAAATATATAAAAATTAAGTCATAATTCAGCAATTTTATTATTCCAAAATTCATATAGAAGTATATTGGTTTTTATATGGATCTCTATGCCAAAAGTTAAGTCCAGAATTCAGCTAAATTTTGTAGGAATGTGTTGGAAGTTTAGTTCCAAATTCAGCTAACTTTTTATAATTTTAGTAGATAAATATAGAAGTTTGAATATGTAACAAACAGATAAGATGGTTGAGAAATAAAAATTATTGCTTTCAGCCTAAGTTTTTATAATTTCAGTAGATAAATAAAGAGTTTCAATATGTAACAGCAGATAAAATAGTTGAGAAATAAAAATTATTGCTTTTGTTTGGCAAATTTTAGTTGGATAAAAAAAAATTACACATGGCATGATGAGTTTATCTTGGAGGGATGCTCTTTTGATGACACATGGCAAAATGGTTGTTCATTTAGAATATTAATAGATTTGAATTTACCAAGATCCTTAATGTAGAATTTTGCGTCCAAGTAATGCTTTAAGAATTTGATTTTATCAGCCTTCACATGATCCTCTTAAAGTTTTTGCACGTCTCTATTATTCTCACAGTTCTAACAGAAAGTAAGACAAGTTGCTGAAACATCTCAGCACAGCATTTTCGTGGGATATCCAGCTGGCCAACGGGGCTACAAAATATTTGACATAAAAGCAAGGAAGATTTTTGTGTCTCGAGGTGTTATATTTTATGAGCATCATTTTCCATATATCAATGGTGAGGAATATTAAAGTGGTGTAAGAACACTCATTCATGAGTATTCTTTGTCAAATGATGAATCACCACTACATATGTCACAAATAGGTGAAGCGAACAGGTAACTACATCTTGCCACCCATCTCAAGGACAGTAGATAGTAAGAGGTCACCATGTCACTTGCAAGATTCTACCGTGTCACAAAGAAATATTTTCTACCATCTACAACTTGAGGATTCGCCAAAGAAATGTGTCACCAAGTGAAGGATAAAATTCAAGGGCCAACAAACCTATGAGACCATTATTTTCACTTGATAGAAACGTTTTTTTGACACTTATGCTATGGTTATTTTAACTAATAATATAAAATAAGTTATTCAACTATGATCAAATGGAGAGAGAAAGTGTCGCAATAACTAAATATTCTCAGTCTCAGTTTTATTAACTTCCTTTACTTTTGAGATCAAACAATTTATGCTTATGGCAAAATCAATATTACTAAAAATGTAAAGTAGGAAATTGCGTAAAAGACATTATTATATGCTAATTTTGTTGTTCAATAAATCAGCTTAAATCAATAGAAAAAAAGGTCCAATGCAACTTGAACCTAAAAATTAAAATTAAAATTAAAAAGTCAATCAAATTAGTAGTAGATTATGTTGAAAATTATCAAAAGAAAATATTTCCTAGGAATAATTTAATATGCACCAAGATTATGTTTTTTTTTTTTTTTAAATTATACATATATATGTAACACTTAAGGTCAGTGTCACTTAACATCCGTCATCTTTTTTCCTTATCTACCTAGTATCCCTACATTACTCAAAGACTCAAAGTAGATGGCAACTTCCTAGCGAAGTGATATTAAAAATTTTGTGAACTAGGAATAATTTAATATGCACCAAGATTATGTTTTTTTTTTTTTTTTAAAAAATTATATATATATATGTAACGCTTAAGGTTAGTGTCACTTAACATCCATCATCTTTTTTCCTTATCTACCTAGTATCCCTACATTACTCAAAGACTCAAAGTAGATGGCAACTTCCTAGCGAAGTGATCATAAAAATTTTGTGAACTATTCTTTTACAAACTTCTTCCACATTAATGCCATTTCCTCTTTTTCCTTCACCACTAGTTCTCTACCATACTTCTTCCACAAACTCTTCCCTCTTTGCCTTCTTTCTACCAACGCCACCACGATTACTACCCTTTTGTCAACGCTACACCATTAATATTGTAAAGGCATCAACTAGGTAATATAGAATCTATGGGGAAGGTAGAAATAGTATGTCTTTCGTGGCTTACTTTTAGTCTTTGGTCGAAACCTTGTTAGCTAGCGATTGATACATTGGAATGAATTTGGATAGGAATGGAATGAGCCAAGGAATGGAATGAAACTGGGAATGGAATGAACTTGGGAATGAGAATGACATGTTTGGTATGGTCTAGGAATTAAAAGTAGTAATATGAATGACTTGTATAATATGAGAGGATTGCCCTTTTATTTTTATAATATTAAAAATAAGAATATATAAAAAAACCGTAAATAATATAATCATAAATAATAAAAATAATAATAATAATAATAATAACAATAATAACAAAAATAAATAATAATAAAAATAAAAAAAAAATAATAGATAATAAATAATAATAATAATACTAACAACAACAACAATAAATAATAATAATAATAATAATATATTATTATTATTATCATTATTTATTGGTATTATTATTATTTTTATTTTTGTTTTTATTTTTGTCAATATTATTTTACTTTATTATTATTATTATTTTAATCAATATTATTATATTTTATTTTTTTATTTTTAATTATTTATTATTATTATTATCATTTTTATTTTTATTATAATTATAATTATTATTTTAATAAAAATATTATTATACTTTTTTAATTATTATTATTATTATTATTTAATCACTATTTTTTTGTTTTTATTTTTTTATTTTTAATTATTTATTATTATTATTATCATTTTTATTTTTATTATAATTATAATTATTATTTTAATAAAAATATTATTATACTTTTTTAATTATTATTATTATTATTATTTAATCACTATTTTTTTGTTTTTATTTTTTTATTTTTAATTATTTATTATTATTATTATCATTTTTATTTTTATTATAATTATAATTATTATTTTAATAAAAATATTATTATACTTTTTTAATTATTATTATTATTATTATTATTATTATTATTATTATTTAATCACTTTTTTTTGTTTTTATTTTTATTTTTATTTTTATTTTCATAATAATTATTATTATATATTTTGTTGTTATTATTATTATTATTATTATTATTATTATTGTAATTATTTATAAAAGTTATGTTATATAATAGGGGTATAATAGTCAAGTCTATTCTCAAACACATAAAAATGAGTCATTCTCATGTATTTGGTCAGGAATGGCTATTCCCATGTATGTGAGAATGAGATTTCCAAGTTCATTCCCTCATACCAAATATGATAATTAAAATAGAATTGGGAATCACATTTCATTCCTAACTCATTCCCACATACCAATCACTGTCTTAGTATAACAATTCCATTTGGGCCTTTCACCTAGATTAAACTTGCAAGTCCCATTTGAAGCACTTGTTGAAGACACATTATTACTATTTGAAGCCACAATATTAGCCGATTTAGATTATACAAAAGCTAAATTTGCATCATCAACAAGCTTGACTTGAAATGAAACGATAAAACTTCAAGTAGACGTCATCAAAAGCCTCGTAGCATTCAATATCCCTCTTTTGTCATTAGCAATGGGATCGCTGACAATCACCTATCAAGGATTGCAATCACTTGATCGTACTTGAATTCCTTATAAAAGTTAAATTCGAGCTAAAACTCAACTCATTTTAGCAAAAATAACAAGAATGCAATTTTCATCTAATAAGCTCAATATAATAGAAAGAGATATTATAGAAGCATAATTAGAATCATAGTGTTGATAGTGCTGCCAACTTAGATAATCATAACAAGAGAAGAGAAGAAAGGAAAAAGAAAAGAGAACGAAAAGGGAAAGTGAAAAAGATAAAAAAAAACAAGAAGAAGAAAAAAAGATAAAAAATAAAATGCTAGGTACATTTAAGTAATTAAAAGAAATATCCTCTTGTTAAATTTGACTGCCATTAAGGTATCTTATCTGTGTATTTTTCATTTTCCATTGTAATAAAGAGAAGGATTAAGTTTTGTATTCTTTTTTTTTTTGTAATTTAAAATTAAAATAAATAGATGAAAGATAATGTTAAAATGTTAAAATAAAGTATTAATTAACATAGTATTTGGAAGCACTTGAGGTGTGAAATTCATTTGATTTATAAATGAATTCCGCAATAATTTGTATTTATAAATGAATTCCCTTATTTAGAATTATAAAACAATATTAAGTCAATTTTGTTATCTGCAAATACAAATTGTATTTGAAACACATGTGAAATTTGAATTAATACTTATATTTTGCTCAAATGCCCTCTTTTATACTATTGAAATTAGGCTTGTCATATAGAGTTTAACATCTAATTCCATTATTAATTATTGCTATTATTATAAGATTTTCAAAAAAAAAAGCAAAAGACCAACAAAGAAAATTTGTCAATAAAGTTAAACATTACAAAATAATCATAATTTCAACCATCAGTTCAAAATTATAAAATAAACCTACATTTTACGTAACAAAATAACCTTAAGTTCAACCATATGTTTAATATGAAAAAATAATCTTAAGAGAAAAGGGTGAAAAAACATTTTTTTTTTTTAAATACTGAGAGGGCAATATTTTTTAATTTTTTTATTTTAGCCAAAATCTATCACTTCTACTAAGGGCAATTTTGTCTTCAAAGATGAGTAACATATATAAAAAATATAGATTTATAAATTTCATTTCTTGAGCAAAGCGTAAAGAAATTCAGTATTTGTAAATCTTGGATTTTTAATTTTTTAAAAAGGTGTTTTCAAATACCAAAAATTAGATTTGTAAATTTTGAGTGAATGGATACTCTGAGATAGAGCGAGAAAAAGTGAATTTGATTAATTTAACTTGAAATTATTTTAATATTGAACCTTGGACATATAAGAGTTCCGAATCGAATCTGTTTAGAAAGAAGATCTTTTGTCTCATGGGAACGTGGTAAGATGAAATGATTGAATAATTGAAAAATGAGATTATTTAAGAATACACATTGAATGCTGAGATTACGCATTGAATTTCTGGTAGTAGATCCAAAGTGTTTGTGATTGTTCTAGAAGAAATGAAACAAAAGATATGGTAGAGCTAGGACAGTTATTGTATGAGGTCTACCCAATGCTAGATGCAGAGACGCATAATAGATCGATATGAACATCATGAGCTGTCCCGTAATAAAACCAGTGATTGCTGATACCTTCTTCTCGGTTCCTTCTTCCATAACCTGAGCTCGGAGAAGGAAGAGATAAGAGGGCCCTGTGGAGAATGTGGTTAGAAATCCATAATAGAGTCCGACCACAACGACCAAATTGTTACCTTAACACAAAAGAAGAGTTTGACCCAATGCTTTATTTCTGTCCTAGTTGATCCTGATTCGATATTAGAAGTATATTGATTTTTTCCCAATAACCGAATACTTTTGTCTGTAAATACTGCATATTTGATTTCATACATAAATCTATTTTCTTCCTTCTGAGTTCTAGTCTAAATAAGAATGCTAGTTCTTACTCTTCATATATTATGATATAAATATACCACATCAATTCGTTATGTATGAATGATGAGATTTCATTGATACATAGCCAATTCCAATAAACTTATTGTAGGGTCCCATTGACATGCATCCAGTAGGAATTGAACCTACGAATTCGCCAATTATGAGTTGAGCGCTTTAACCATTCAGCTATGGATGCTTAGCGGGGATCCTCGTACACGGTGAATAACCAAAAGGGTCGAATTTCTAAATTCTCATAGGCCCCTTGAATTTTATAAAATTTTATGGAATTCATTTGTTTCAAACCGATTAAAAAAAAAAATTGATGAGAAGAAATATGAACAATTTGCTAATATAGACAGCCCGGTTCACCGGTTTTAGTCTTTACAAGAACCGGTTTCAGAAATGTATATATAACCCTGCTTCAATTTCATTCAATGCAAACACACACAAGCCTCACCACTGATCACTTCGCAAATTCTCAGCTCTTCAGTCTCCCTTTTTCTAGGGTTTATATTCTCAGGCAGAAAGGAAAAAAAGGAAAAAAATTCAAACAAAATGTTGCTTGAGCTTCCACGCTTGACTAATGCTCTTCGAGACCCGTTCGACACCGATCAAGCTTATCTCCATCGCAAAACCATCCTCCAAAACCTTAAACCTCGCAGGTATTATCAAAATTCAACAATTATTTATTCATTTTCCTTTTTGTAGTTTCCAATTTTTTTTTTTTGGTCCATTAATGTTTTCTTATTTATTTATTTATGATTTTGCATTTAGTTCTGTAAATTCTCTCGAAGAATCACAACTTGCTCGAGCAATCGTTCACCAATGGGACAAAGGTATTACATACACAAAGAGACACAGAGGCATATATGTGTATATGTATATGAGTATACATGTAGATGTATGTATATATGTGTGTATACACATCCATATGAATTTGCTAATATTGTTGTGTATTTATGATTCATAATAAAATTTTTGCAGATTTAATGAAATTTTGTTTGATTCTTCATATATTCATTTGAATTTGCTAATGTTGTAGTGTATTTATGAATCATGATAAAATTTTATGAAATTTGACGAGATTTAGTTTGATCCTTTACTATATATATATACACGCACATATATTTATATATACATATGTGTGTGTGTATGTATAGAATTTCCTAATGTTATTCTGTGTTTATGAATTTGATAAAACTTTTTCAAATTTGATGAGATTAATTTGATCCTTTATTAGATATATGCATACTTTTATATATACCTACATCTACGTGTGTGTGCGTGTATATGAATTTGCTAATATTTTTGTCTAGTTATGGATTATAATAAAATTTTTGTACATTGGATGAGATTTGTTCTGATTCTTTATTTGTTTATTTGTTTTTTTTTTTTTAAAATTTAGTTGTGTTTGTGTTAATACGAGTGTGTGTATATGTATGTTTTTGTGCAGCCTCTAATGAAGTGAGGCAAGCATATAAGCAGTTTATTGGAGCGGTAGTGGAGTTGATGGGTGGGGAAGTGGTGACAGAGGAGTTTAGGGAGGTGGCCTTTAGTGTGTATAGGCTTTTTGCAGGTGCAGTCTTGGAGGACGACGCCGATAATAGCAGGAGAATTGCAGAGAAGAAGTAAGAATCTAATAGCTTTCTATGTTTGTAATAATACCATAGATAAACTACATTTTGAAATAATACCATAGATAAACTAAATTAATTGAGGGACTTCTAAACTAAATTAATTGGGGGACTTCTGTGTAACATATGATTAGGGAAAACGATAAATGACATTTGAATTATTATTATTATTTTTTTGTGTGGTTCTTATGATGTAACATAGTGTATAGTTTGGCTATTTATTGTATGGAAGCATGTGAGTTTTCTAAATGTACTGTAGTTTACTTTTCTTGGTGGACTTTATTAGTGTGTGGAAGGTAATACTTATAGATGTTTTACTTGGGTGTAGGGCATGGTTAGTGTGCAATGTGGTAAGTGTGATCTAGTTATCGAACCATGCTGATAGGTGCTGGGACATTGAGATTCATTTGATCAATAGTGTGTCAATAAATCGATACATAGCTTCAAGAATTGGAACATTGTTGTGTACAAATAATTTTCACAAAATTAATGACCATATTTGGTGGGAAAACTATTGATGACTGGAGGTAGTTATTATTCCATGAAATTTTACATATATGAATAAGAGGAAAAGATTAACTAAGCTTAGCATAAGGCTTGGAAAAGTGTGCAAATTAGTTTTTGTGATTTGTGGATAGAGATTATACTTTCATTTGGAGGCATTCTATCAATGGTCTTTCTCCTTCCAGAAAACTTGGGATCATTTGAGAGCAAAGGTACAAATTATGAATTGGCATATGATTATTTTGCTTAAGAACCATTTTCCAAAACATAGCTTCATCGCTTGGCTTTCTTGTTTGGACAAGCTCTCAACTCGGCAAAGACTTGTCTATTGAGGAGTTCTTAATGATTCTCATGGGATCTTTTTGCCACTTTGGGTGTGAAACGAGAGACCACCTCTTTTTTTATTGTAGCTTCACTAAGAGGATTTGGCTACTTGGATTAAGAGCATTATCTATCCACACTCATATTTCCTATTGGGCCGGCATCGTCTCCTACCTTTCTTGTCACGTTGGAGTCGGCAACCTCATGTATCCTTCGTTTATTTTTTGTGCAGCCATCTTCCACATTTGGTGTGAGCACAGCAACCGACTTTTCTCTACTGGTGCTTACATGGAAGAACTACTCTTTTCTAACATTTGCAATGATGTTAAGGTCTTATATTGTGGTATGAAATTTAAAAACACTAGCCTCAATAGATTGATTTTTTACAATTGGAGTTTAGGTGATTTACTTGAATAGCTTATTTTCTTGTTGTAATTTGTCTTTTGACCTTTGATGTACGGAACTTTTCATTTGAATGAAGCTTATTTTGCCGATTTACCAAAAACAAAGACCTTTCCTTTAATATTTGCAGATGAAGCAAGAAGTCATAAAACAAAGAAATAAAGATATGTAGAGACATGGATTCTACCTTATACTTAATGCAGCGGAATATCGGGTTTGGAATATAACAAAACATAACTGTGAACATGGAACTTGTCGGTGTTTGAGAGTTTTATAAGTACTGGAGAATTACGATTGAGCATTATTTATCGAAGATTGGAACTTGGAAGTTTACCTGAGTCCATTTTCTGTGTTGGCTATGATAAAAATTAATACTCCATAATTTGAATGAAGAGGGTGAGACTTTCAGAAAAATGAAAGTCTTTTATAAGATCTCTTTTTCACTTTTACACATGACATCCATATAAGACAGAGAAATGCAACTTTCATTTCTTTATTGGATTAATGTGCTTATAATTGAAGGCCAAGGTATTAAGCATGAAGCCATTCTATTTGATATTGTACCTCTTATAATTGAAGACCAAGATATTTAAGCATGAAGCTGTTTTTTTGATATTGTACCTGAATTTTAATGTGTTTCGATGTTGTACCTGACATTTAATGGGTTTCTTTAATGAGGACTATGAGACACCATAATTGTGATAGTAGGTGATATATTTAATTAGTTTGAGTTTTTGACACATGTTGCTCGATTTGATCTAGACATTGTGTTTCGATCTCATAAAACTATTGGTCTCATACTTATTTATGAAGATCGTTTATTATGCTACTGATTATTATGAATGCGAGCTTGGAGACTTGGCTCCAGGATTTCTCTTGCTGATTTTACTCTGATTGTCAGAATGCATAACTTCTATTTTCTGTTCTTTAATTTGGAAAGAGCTATTCTTGATGAAACTTGATGCTTTGTCTTTTGGCTGTTGTGCAAGCTAATGGTGTTTTCCAGTTTTGTGAGTTTCAGTAGCTTTGCTATTCAAAGATTTTTGGATTAGTCCAGCACAATATAATCTCCTATTATGTAAACTGAATGAAGATTAGAAGATTTGCCGCAACATTCTCTATTGCTTCGTGGATGTTCTTGCTTCACTCTTTATAATCTTTTTGAATGTTGTTTTGTAATATGTTGCTTTAATTTGTCCTTTCAGCGATTGACTTTACTGATAGTTTGATAGTTAACCTAGTGATCTGGTTATCGTATACTAGTTAACTTGTGGTGGATTTGCTTTAGCTTTCTCTCAGCCATAGAAGGCTTTCTCAAACCCTCTGATCTAAGCCCTTCCCAGTATATTGTAGTCCCTCACTGAGCTCTCAGGTCCTTTGGTTGACATTCTGATATTTTCCATAAGCTAATCAGTCTTTTCACCCTCCTTTCAACTTCCCTCAGAAAGCCTGAACTTCTATTTTAGTGGAGTTGAGTCAGTGCTGGATACCTTCATTGACCACTTTCTGTAATTTTCTTCTTGTGGTGAAATTTTAAATTTTAGAGTTTTGCGGCCTTTTTTTTCTTTGATAGAAGGGGGAGGGGGGAATTCAGGAGAAAGGAGGACCTATTCATCATTTATACATCGTGGATATGCCACTAAAGAGAACCTAGGTCTCTGATGGCAACAAGAATCGCTTATGAAATAGAATAGTCTTTTGGTTGGCTTCCTCGTTCTTGAGGAGGGAGGGAAGTGGAGGGGAAAGGAGGACCTATTCATCATTTATACATCGTGGATATGCCACTAAAGAGAACCTATGTCTCTAAGGGCAACAAGAATCGCTTATGAAATAGAATAGTCTTTTGGTCGGCTTCCTCATTCTTGAGGCCGGTAGGCTTACATCGTGGATCTACCAATATAGAGAATCTAGGTCACTGAGCTATCTCTTGTTCAGCTGCATAACCTTAGCATTGAAATACGAATCTCATATATGAGGAAATACTGCTAGAGAGACATGAGCACTTTTGTAGTTTGGATTCAAGTGGTTCTATATATGTAATTAAATCAATTACTCTTCATTTCAAATTTATTAGTTCATAATCTCGGTCATTGGTTTAAGTGTTTTTGTTGATTGGTAATTAAGCAGTTCTACGGGTATTAAGTTAGGGAAAACTGAAGTACTTCTTTCCTTTTCTGACAACTGGAAAACTTAGGTACATGCATGTGCTAAAGGTTTTATTTGATAACGTTAGGATTTGCAAAATCTGACTAAGTGTGATGATTTTGGATGGTTGGTAAGCTGTCTGTGGATCTAGCTTGACGTGTGTTCCCTCTTTCCCTGTTTTTGTGAAATGCAGGTTAGAATTGCAAAAGTTAGTCGGTCATACAGTTGAAGAAGCGAACCTCTTGAAAGTTGCTTCTCTAGTCCAAAGGCTTTCTAGGTTACAGAATGATGACAATGCAACCACGTCTATACCAGAATGGAGAAACGGGAAAGATGATGATATGGAATTTGGTGCAGACCTTGTTTTCCGCCCCCCAGCTCGGTTTCTAGTTGATGTTTCCGTGGAGGATGTGGAGTTACTGGTAGAAGAAACTAGTGCTTCTTCTTCACATCATGACGGGTGGTACGAGCCTAATGATTCTACTAGTTTCCAGCATTCTGTCAATGGTGGGAACTTTGATTTAGGATGGCTAAGAGATGCATGTGATAAGATAGTAAGAGAAAGTACTTCTCAGCTTCCTCGAGATGAATTAGCAATGGCTATTTGCCGTGTACTTGATTCGGAAAAACCTGGTGATGAGGTATGGAGATGATGTATAATGCTAATTAACTTTTTGCAATTGTATTCTATCTATGCATGCAGACAATTAAAAGAACTTTAACACTCTTGTATAGATAGCTGGTGATTTGCTGGATCTTGTGGGCGATAGCGCATTTGAAATAGTCCAAGACCTTATCATGGTAAGTGCAAAGAAAAATGGTGCTTGTCCTTAAAATTCTTTTTTATTTGGAACATGATCTTGCTGCTCTAATATGTACAATTGCACATCCAATTTGCCCCTTTTGCCCTGGTATTCCTCTTTATGTTTGTAGCATCATTTACCATAGAAAAATCTGGTAGCCTATGTATAAAATTAAGGACCTCACACTCATTTGCCTAAGATAATTTATGGTATTTAGCAAATCAGTTCTCAGATTTGTCAATGTTAGTTTTGTTTCTCATTTTGTGGGTAATTCTTTAACTTCCTCTTGCCTGAAATTTCTTCTGTCTGTTTCAGCATAGAAAGGAACTTGTTGATGCTATTCGTCATGGATTTTTTGTACTAAAATCTGATAAAACAGCTTCAAGCACTCAATCACGCATGCCTAGCTATGGCACTCAGGTAAGTGATTGAAAATTTTGTGTGTCTATAAATGCTATTAAGTTCATCTGGAATTCACTTCCTGTAGTTATTATAGGTTACTGTTCAAACGGAGTCTGAGCGGCAAATTGATAAACTTCGGCGCAAGGAGGAAAAGAAGCATAGACGTGGAGCAGATCATGGAGTTGAGAATGAGTTGTCTTCCTTGAGTTTCAGTTCTCTACTCCAAGCAAGTGAAAAGAAAAACATTTTTGATGATTTTGTTGGGCGAGGGGAAGGGCCGAACACATTAGGACCTACAGCTCTTCCTCGAGGAACTGTTAGGAAACATTACAAGGGATACGAAGAAGTTATCATTCCTCCTACTCAAACTGCACCTATGAAACCTGGGGAGAGACTGGTAAGAAGGCTATTCTTTCTTAATGACAAATATTGAGGTCAACATGTTGATGTTAGTTCTCCACTTCTCCCAAATATGTTTGTTGTACATGCTTTTGAAGAAACATAACAATGTTGCTCATTGACATTGTTTCCTGAGATGCTGCTGTTGCTGAGGCATGGTGTTTTTCTTTTTTCTTGCGGAGTTTCAGAGGGTTTCTCTAAACCTATCTATAGCTTAGTTTGGAGAGTCCTGATACTTCACCTTTTTACCTTATTGGTGCTCTTTACCGTGCTTATCATTTTCTAGTAAGCTTCTATAATGGTGCGCAGATATATACTGCTTAAGGTTTGAAGCATTGAAGTTAAGATGAATTAACAGCAAATAGAGCACCTATAAAAGGAATTTAATAGCAGTAGGGCATGATCTTCTGACATTTGCAGCTCTTCCATAACTGTTATCTGTCTTTAGAGTCCAAAAAAGTTGTGTCCTGAGTAGTTATTCAATGGAAGTACATCTTACGACTATTTGTCTTTATTGCTCTATTATTCCAGATTGGGATAAGTGAACTGGATGACTTTGCACAAGCTGCTTTTCGTGGATACAAGTCCCTGAATCGTGTCCAGAGCAGAATATTCCAAAATACTTACAACAGTAACGAAAATATACTTGTATGCTACATCTCCTGAATCTTATTTCTATTTAGCTAATTTAGCGTAGAGGTCTTAGTATCTTCATAGTGATTGTTTATATGACTTGCAGGTTTGTGCCCCAACTGGAGCTGGAAAAACAAATATTGCTATGATTGCAATTCTACATGAGGTGTGCATTCATTATCCACTATTGAAGTAGTAGGCTAGATTATTATTATTATGTGTGTTATTTATCCCACATTGGAAGATTGACGTATTTGTCTTGTGTACTAAGCCCTGTATAAAAGGGTCTAATTCCTTATAGTAATAACATACAAAAAACCTTTTTTCTCTCTTTAATGTCTCTTTCTATATCCATTAACATCCACTTTTAAATTGCTTTTTCTAGGAGAGCATATTTTTCCTTGTGTAATTTATATTAGCGATCTAGGAAGCACCTAAGATCCCTATGGCTCATCATGAAATTAATAGCAAATTGAAGAGGTAAGAACTGGAAAATTGCACATAGCACTGTTGATCCAAAAATCAATGTGATTCGTAAAATTGATCATCTGACCTTTCACTTTTTAGATGTAGATCTTGGATCTATGAATTGGGATATTTGTGAAATATTTCTATGCAACCTCAACATGTCTAATTTGGCCGGACAGTATCTGAAGCTGCACAGCCCAGCTTGTAAAAAAATAAAAACCGGACTGACCCAAACAACTCGTTCCTGTTCTTTTAACTTTTCTTTTAGCTCCAACAGCTATATAATGACTATAAACCACTAGTTTTGAGGACATTTTTGGAAAGTGAAAAAACAAACACCTATAGATACCCCTAACCATTTTATTGTCACTACACAAAAACCTCTCTAAACTTCTCTCAATTCACAACAGAATCATTATTTATTTTAGAAAATTATTGCTGAATAAATATTTTGAAGAAATATATATATATATATATATATATATATATGTGTGTGTGTGTGTGTGTGTGTGTGTTCAAGTTTATACAGATTTTACTCCCTTGGTTGTGGGTGGCCAAGGTTCGAATCCCCAGAGGGTTGGTAGCAGGTGGGGGAGGAGGGTTAAAAAAAATGTTTATACGGATTTGAGTTATCTTAACCAATTACTTTGGCAAAATATTGGTATAATTATTCTACCTTAAATGCTTTTTGTGTGTTAATGTTTTATTTATTCTGTTCTTACTTTATTCGCGTGATTCCGTGATTTATTTTATTTGCATCATCAACATTATTTAATTTTTACTTTTTATTCTTGTGTTATATTTGAAATATTTGAGTTATATTTATATCAATGGCTAGTGACTTTCACGAACATTTTACCGTGCATCACTCCATGATTCTTTTGATTTAGACATTGAAGAATTTAATCGCTCGCCTAATCTTGCAAATGAAGATTTTTAAATGAAACAGAAACAACTGAAGTATTATTTGTTGAAGAATAAGTACTAGACATACATATGTTGCACCTGTATACACAACTACTTGTGAAAAAACTCTTTTCTTTGAAAATCTTTCAATCAACATCTTGAAAACAAGCAAGCCATTTGTAAAATTTGAGAAAAAGTCATTTCTTTCAAACTAGGAACTGGCAGTGGCACCATAAAAAGGCTGGAGTTCCAAGAGCAAACCAAAGAAGACCTAATGTTGTTCTTGTCGGCTTTTGTAAAATCTTTTGTATTTTGCAAATCAGAATAGTTATAATAGTGTGATATTCCTTTATTTCAAAATATTGTAATTTGTCCTAAAAGTATGGTAGAATATTGAACTTAATAGATTTTAAGGTATTTTTCATATCTTCGTATTACATTTTCATTGAATTTTTGTTATCTCTAAATTTCTGTAATTAAAAATATGGCTATGCCCAGACTAGTCTGTTAGAATCAGACCATTTGGTTTGGTCCAGGTCCTAGAAGCTGGATGACCGCCTAATTGGGTGTCCGGTCCAAATTGGGTGTTCTAATGGTTTAACCAACTAACCCATTATACATGTTGAATTTACTCTATTAGTAACCTAGCTGGGTTTGATATATCATAAGGCATTTTCTTTTTCTATTGGTTCCCATGGATTAGATCGAAAACAATTCTTGATTGAGGTATTCAAGTCCAGGAATAAATGAAAAAATGAAATCTTTATTGGTTCTACGTCCTTCAGTATATGAGGAAAGTGAATGCTAGTCTTTGATGCTAAGGAGATATGTAAAAGAATTGAAGTTTTCTTGAGGTAAAGAGTCTCTAATTTGAAATTTGTAAATCTCAAGAAATTCGTAAAGGATTTCTGTATGTGATTCATGTATTCTCATAACCAGCTTGGTTAGGCTAACATCTGTAGACATCGGAAGAGCATGTCTCATGCATATAAAAGGTGTTCCGTGCAAGTGTCAAGTCACAACAGATGCATAAACCATATTCCAGTCATTTGGCCTTGGTTGTTTGTTTTAGTTGAAAAGCTTCTTTATCATCTATATTTCACATTCTGGCTATTTGTTTATTGCAGCCCATGCTCTTACAAAGTTTTAAGATATATAATTTTATTGTACTTATCATCGGATGTAGCTTCTATATGCTTGCATTGTGAAAAGTTTCTCATTGAATTTGCTTGTTACGTGTCCATTACTGCTAATGTTGCAATTGTTGTTCTATTTAAATATTCAATGCGTAATACTTTGGTGAAGAAGTAGTGCTTACTTGAATTTGGTCATAACACATTCTTTGGTTGAATGATGCATTTAATTCACTAGACATTTTGTTGCAGATTAAAAGTCACTTCGGAGATGGTTATTTGCATAAAGACAAGTTCAAGATAGTTTATGTTGCTCCTATGAAGGTAGGCTTATTAGTCCCTCCCTTCATAATGTAATCTTTATATGTTCTAATTCATTGATGATTTGTAATTGAGATAATATAGGCACTAGCTGCAGAGGTCACATCAACTTTCAGCCATCGACTATCTCCATTGAATTTAACTGTGAAAGAACTTACTGGAGACATGCAGCTTACAAGAACTGAACTGGAAGAGACGCAGGTCATTTACAGTTCATGTCCTCAGACTTCTGTCAGTTATCATAATGTAATGCCTTCCTTCTTACCTTTTGTTGTATTGTAATCAGATGATTGTGACAACACCGGAGAAATGGGACGTCATAACTCGGAAAAGCAGTGACATGTCGATGTCTATGCTAGTGAAGCTCCTAATTATTGATGAAGTACATTTACTGAATGATGATAGGGGCCCTGTTATTGAAGCTTTAGTAGCCCGAACTCTTCGTCAGGTTAGTACTTACGTTGTTTTTTTCTGTTACTAGACTTGAAAGAGTGAGCGCTATCTGCATCTAGAAACTTGTTTGGTTTGTCATTATCAAGTAATTCTATCGCTTGTGTAGTCATATATGCTAGAGAGGTGATGGTGATTTATGCTGTTACACGTGTTATTAAATAAATGTATTGTTAAAGCATACAATTCTCCCATATTGATAAATTGTAAGTTCTAGGGCTACGCGTGTTATTAAATAAATGTAGTTTTGTAATGCTATCCTTAATATTGGCGAGGGAAAGAGAACAATTTATGTAAAGTGGTGCGTTGTGTTGTGCTCAAGAAGAATGTGGAGGAAATGGTTTCTTGTTTCCTTGTGTTTTTATCTTCCAAATATTCTGTTTGTCTGAGTTCATTGAGCTATACCGCCTAGATTTAGTTCTGTGTCAAGCTCATGGTGTTTGATTGGTGGTGAAAGGCATATTCTGAAAAAGTTGTAAAGTGGCATCCCTGTGCATAAAGTCGATCTAATGGGTAAAGGAATCTAAGAACTTCGAAGAAAAAGTGAAATGTTTTGGGAAGTTTAGTGTTGTGTTTGAATTTTCTTATCTTTTAGTGCACACAATTCACTCAGTATAGCTTGTTGTATGGTTCTTTTGGATAGCGTCTCAATAGTGCTATTTTAAATTTTTTTCGTTGTACTTCCTGTATATTTCGGTTAATACCACTTAAAGTTAAAAAAGGGAAATATTATAAGATTGTCATTGGATTAGCTTTGCTAAATTGTTTAGAGTGTTGGGCGGTGAAGTACCGAAATGTTCACAAGATGGCAGTGGTAAAGATGAGAATGTTGTTTTGGATGTATGGAATAAGAAGGAGAATATTCGGGAGGAGGTGATAGGAGAAAAAAGTGGGGGTGACACCGATTAAAAATAAGATAAGAGAGAGCTGCTGGAGATGGTTTGGAGTTTGACATGCTAGGCAATACTTGTTAAAAGATTCCAAATATGGGTGTAGTACACTATAAGAGGGTTAGAGGAAGACCTAAGATGAGTATGGATGGAGACATCCAGACGAGATCTTGTGTGTATGGAGCTAATAGATGATACAACTTTCAAGAGGAATGAGTGGTGTTATCAAATTCATATAGCAAACACCACCTAGTTGGATACAACTTTGTTTGGTTTAGCTTGGTTTATACTTCCTATATATGGAATTTCCCCATTGAAATTATTAGTGTAGTTTTATTTACCTATCAATATATGGTAAAGCACAAACGATCGGTTATAGGATTTATCAATTACTGGAAATGACAATGCCTTTTGCTTTCCCTGATAAGCAATTATTAGAATGAGAACATTTTGAAAGGATAAAAAATTTTTAGAAGCTCCTCCAAGCTCTAAGCATTCTCGTGTGAATAACTGTGACATATTCTATTATGCTTTAGAGCTACTTCTTGTTTGCAAATATTCTTACTAGAAATTGATTGTCTCTAGAAGTGGCAATTCATGATATATACCTCTTGGTGATTTATCTTGGTTGAGTGCATGGTTCCTGCTATCACATTATTGAGGTAACCCCTAGGCACAAATCATAGAAGAAATAGTTTTTGAGATTTTGTCATTGGAATTTTTGTGAGCTTGACTAGTGGGTAGAGAGAGTAACTGCACAAGGAAGTATTATAGTTATAGTTTCATCGTTTGTGACTTCTTCTGTTTCTCTGTCATTGTTTTACTACGCAATTAAGATACTACCTTACAAATCTATGTATACATATTTTATAAGGAAAGAAGGTAATCGAGTTAGATTAGATATCATTCACCGCTAGGAGCTCAGCTTGTCAACCAGTGCGATTTGGGGTTCTAGGTGTCGTGAACCTTGACCTTTTACTTAATCTTCTAGTAAATTAGTTATGCAGATTACCAACATATAGATGATGGTCAAGGGCTCAAAATAGGTGAGCAATCTGAGGTTCTCTACACCTAACTTAGTGTTATTTCTTGTTAAGTTACCACCTCATCTAAAAGCTTTAAACTATTAGAGTGGGGTTGATTATATTATTTATTATTTTCAACACGCCCCCCGCAAGTGCAAACGGAATTAGTTTTTGAGCCTTGTACTTGGACATTTTTTAAGGTTTTAAAATGTGTGGCGGTGAGTCAAAACCTAGGACCTTTTGGTACCTAGGCTCTGATATTATGTTAAGTTACCACCTCATTTAAAAGTTTAAGTTGTTAGAGAGAGGTGTATTATATTTATTTATTATCTTCAACATTCCTTAATTTGGAGTACAATTATCATTTAAAATCAATCAATATCTATTATTAGATTGCTTCTGGTTAATCTTTTGGGGGAAGTGAGTGCTTGGAATGCTTGCTTATGGTCTGTAGGATAGCCTTTATGGACTTGTGACATTATTGAAAGACTCTTTCGATCACTTCCATTTGCAATTTTATTTTTCTCTTTGCCTTGATGACTACTTATTTTCTGATATGTCTTAGGTCTAGATTTTGGAAAATTGGCTCCCTAGGTTTTCATTATGAATTCTATACAATATAACGTTTGAAATGACATCTTCGACAGGTAGAGTCCACACAAACCATGATACGCATTGTTGGCCTGTCTGCTACCCTACCCAATTATTTGGAGGTTTGTTTTTCACTTCATCCTTTTCTGGATGTCTTTATTGACATGGTGGATATGTAGGTTACTTGAACTGGGTATTTCCTTACTCTATGTTCAGATATGTTACGTATAATTCTCTGTTTTAACACACAGGTTGCACAATTTCTGAGGGTAAATCCAGACACAGGTCTCTTCTTTTTTGATTCTAGTTACCGCCCAGTTCCTCTTGCGCAGCAATATATTGGAATTAGTGAGCACAACTTTCAAGCTCGCAATGAGCTGCTAAATGAAATTTGCTGCAATAAGGTTTAGTTGTCCTCAAGTCTCTTTATTTTCTAATGTTATTCTGAGTTTGCATATTTCTGATGTATAAGAGTATTTTTTATGTCAGGTTGTTGATTCACTAAAACAAGGACATCAGGCCATGGTTTTTGTTCATGCACGTAAAGAAACTGGAAAGACGGCTGAAAAACTGGTAACTCTACGGATTTGATACATGAGTGGGTTTTTAGGAAGGGGTGACATGCAAAACACCGGTATTTACATTTGGAACACTGGTTTGCCTTCGCAAAGGAATGAACTAATATCTGCTGACTAGTATGATAAAAGGCAAAAGGACAGGAGATCCTTATGGGGATAGAAGATCATTTTAGTTGACAGTCAAGGATAGGGTCATACGATAAACAATTTTCCGTTTAGTCAAAGGAAATCTTTTTTCTTTAATTATTTTTCCATTTTTGCCTGTATTTGACCTCCAACTAGAGCAAAGAAAGTAAATCTCTCCTATATGAAAGCATACAGTTGTTGTAAATCGAGATTCCGGAGCCCAGTGTCTGAATGGAGACTGCTTTAAGAACCCTCATGAGTAGGAATTTCAGCAAGGGTAATAAATGGTATCCTGAACCTTCAAGTTTTGCTCAGTGAAACATTTGGATGACGCAAACCAATTCCGATTATTTAAACCCTTCCTAATTCATATGACTAGTCTTTAGTGAGCATTACATATAAGCAGTAGCGTATAATGTTTTATTCAAATTTTCAACCATATAATGTAGATATGGACCCCTCTTGCGTATAGGGGTTGCATTTAAATGTAAAATGCGCCTGTGCTTGGTTTTGCTATAGTTAATTGTAGAAAATTATGTACAGGTTGAATTGGCACGGAACAAAGGCGTTTTGGAGCTCTTTATGAATGATACTCATCCTCAGTTTCAATTAATCAAGGTACGAAAGCATGTCAACTAATTGTAGAAAGTGATATACTGCTGATGTTATTCCTATTGACTCGTTCAATATATGCATTTCAGAAGGAAGTTCTTAAGTCTAGAAATAAAGAGCTTGTCCAGCTTTTTGATTATGGGGTCGGTATCCATCATGCTGGGATGTTACGTGCAGACAGAAGTCTCACTGAGCGACTTTTCTCTGAGGGTCTTTTAAAGGCAAGCTCTTCTGTATTTCAGTATAATGTTCGTATGTTTTTAATGATATGTTTCTCCTAATGACCATTTTTACATGTAGGTACTTGTTTGCACAGCAACTTTGGCATGGGGAGTAAATCTGCCGGCTCACACTGTTGTCATCAAGGTTTGTGCAAATTTTGAGTGTTAAATAACAAAAGACAACTTAGTTTTTTCCATAGTATGAGCCCTGCTATCCGGTGGAATGTTGATCTTGTGTGGTTTAATCTGATCTCTTCTATGTGGCAGCTTCCTAGTTTTCTCTATCAAAATTTTCTTCTCATTCCATCCCATTTCTTTTTCTTTTTCATTTTAAACTCTTTAACAATATGAAGAGGCCTGAAGAACATGATTTATAGATATAAATATTTTTGGTTGTTCATTTCTGGATTGCATGAAGAGCAAGTTAGGAGTACTTTTTTTCTGATTAAGCAAGTTATATATTAATTGCAAGTGAAGAATAGGAAAAAAAGTAGCTATACAAAGGGCTTTGTTTTGCTAAGTGTTAGAATATGCACTTGTCCCACATAGAAAAATCATAAACTTTTAGACCATCTTATAAGATCCTGGACTACTCCACTTGGTATCAATTGGTTTTAAGATGAAACCTCAGTTATCTTAACATGGTATCAGAGTTGGGCCTTGGTCCAGTTATGTTTATCCGCGTTCGACCCTCTCAAATCAGGTCTATTTGTCTTCAATCTTTCGCGTGTGTCATATTTCACGCATCTTCAATCTGCCATATGCGTCTCACATGTATTCAATCTTCAAGTGTGACCTATCTCAAAATTAGGTCACGCGTGTTTGATCTTCCACGTGTGACTCCTCTCAAATTAGGTCACACGTGAGGGGGAATGTTAGAATATACACTTGTCCCACATTAAAAAACCAAAAACTCTAAGGTCACCTTTTAAGATTTTAGGCTATTCCACTTGGCACTAATTGGTTTTAAGATGGAAACCTATGCTTCTTAACATGATATTAGAGTTGGGCCCTTGGTCTAGTCATATTTATCCGCGTGCGACCCATCTCAAATCAGATCTACTTGTGTTCAATCTTTCACGTGTCATTTTCCACGCATCTTCAATTTGCTACGTGTGTCCCACGTGTGTTCAATCTTCTATGTGTGACCCATCTCAAAATTCGGTCCACATGTATTCAATCTTCCAAGTGTGACCCATCTCAAAATTAGGTCCACACGTGTTCAATCTTTCACGTGTGACTCCTCACAAATCAGGTCACATGTGAGGGGAAGTGTTAGATTATACACTTGTCCTACATCGGAAAATCAGAAACTCTAAGACTACTTTATAAGATCTTGGGCTACTCTACTTGGTACCAATTGGTTTTAAGATGGAACCTCAGGCTTCTCAACACTAAGAAAGCTAGGAGTTTGTTAATCAAAATTATGAAAAAATGTGGGAAGAGGCAAGTGATAAGAAAAATGGGTTTAGATATATGGATGAGTGATGTTGAGCCTGAGCTCTATAAAGTAGTTCTTTCAATGATGATGGGCAAAAAGGCTATGGACAGAGTAGAAAAATTCAAGCAAGGAGGTTGAGAATTCTTGCAAAGGAAGAGAAGATGTTTGCTTGATGGAGACTAGCATTTCAATTTGATGCTAACATAATTGATGTCATGAGAATTTTTCAAGTGTATTGCACCTTGTCTTTAAGAAAGACCTCAAAATTAAAGACCTCAAAGAGTGGGAAGTGGAGGCTATGTGCAACTTGAGAAGGATATATATAGTGTTGTAGTTGGTAGGATTGAAGTTGACTTAATTTGATGGAATGTTTCTAGCCATGGCAAGTTCTCAACATTAACTTATAAAAGATCTTATAGCACTCAATAAAAGAAAGAAAAAAAAACCTAGGAAGCTACGCCCTATTACTCAACCACAAAAAAGGTCCAAATCCATTTCATTCGGAAATTTGTTGGTCTTGGTTTGACATGGTTTATGCATTACTGTTCGTGTTCTATATGTTAGTCTCATGTCTTTCTCTCTGCTTTTGCTTAACATTGCACATGATGCTCTCTTTCAGAATGGGGCATGGTAAATTATCTTTTGGCATAACTCACATGTTAGTGCATTTTAATGCTGCAGGGAACTCAAATATATGATGCAAAGGCTGGTGGATGGCGTGATTTGGGCATGCTCGATGTTATGCAGGTAAAATTCATGCCGTAGTCTTGCTATTCAAGCCTTTGCCTAAGTTAAATGTGCTACTTTCTAAAATGATGTTTCTGGTATAGATCTTTGGGCGTGCTGGAAGACCTCAGTTTGACAAAAGTGGTGAAGGCATTATAATCACAACCCATGACAAACTGGCCTATTATTTGCGACTATTGACGAGTCAACTCCCCATAGAAAGTCAGGTACTTGTACATGGCTGAGGACGTATTTATAAATACTCTACTTTTAGCTCAAAACACTGTATTCTCATTCTTTTGGTTCTGAAGTAAATATCTCGAACAGCTGGAATCTTTTATCTCTAAAATTCACCCATTCCTGAAGTTTAACTTGATTGGCCTTGGAAACCTCTTGTTGCCTACTCTGCCCACCTAACATCATTGTAAAACTCCGTCCTTTACCTCACTGATTCATCATCAAATTCCACCATCTAACTCATATGGTTGTGCCCTTCTGGTGCGGTTCCTGTGGTCATGCAGGGCCAATGGCTGCCTCTAAATATGGCTTCATCCACACGTTCATCATTTGTCTATTCTGATCTGATCATTTTCTTTACATCTGTCTTCCCATGGAGAAAAAATGGAAAAAATAGAGGCACCTCCCTACTGATAGCATCCGGACCTGTCCTTTACAACTTTGATCAGCAAAACTAGTGAATGAGATTTATGCAGATGGAAGGGAGAGAGAAGGAAGGGGGAACACTCAAATGGATCAAACATTAAGGGGAACACACACTCAAATGCATCGAAGATTAAGCAAATTATTTAATGTAATATCCATCAACTATCTCTAATCTTTTTCTCTTTCTTGTGCTGCAGTTCATCAACTCCTTAAAGGACAATTTGAATGCGGAGGTAGCACTAGGCACTGTCACAAATGTTAAGGAAGCTTGTGCTTGGCTTGGCTATACATATCTGTTTATAAGAATGAAAATGAACCCTCTTGCATATGGTATTGGATGGGATGAGGTACCTACTATTTTAATCAGATCTTTGTTCCTTGTTTCAGTCTGATCTATGTTCAATTCATTTATATGGTTCACATTTTTCACTATCTGTTATCCATATAAGCTATAAATATAAAAGGGGTTAGACTTCCACTAAATTGGCTTAAGACGAATGAGCTATGGGGCCAGATCTTCAAGTCCTTCAAGTCTGAGCAACGTACATATTTCATGAAGAAATACTTCTCTAAAAAATTCATTGAACTAAAGACGTCCTATATTCTCTACCTTGATAATGCAGTTACATTCTTGCCTCCAAGTTGTAGCTAAATGTCAAAAGTTGAATCTGGTGACATTTTAAATGCTAATTTTAACAGCTAAGTAATTCATATTTTGGTTGACCTCCTTCAGAAACTAAGTTCCTCTTTCTATAATATGTTAGACATAAAATACCACCAACATTGTGATGACATAATTTTACCCTAAAGCTAGAACTATAACTGAACTTGATTTAGCTTACTTTATAAAACAGTGTATCACACTGAATTGCGTTAAATATTCAAACATTCTGAACCTAGTAATAGGCTCTCTCTGAATATATTTTTCCTTTTAGGTGTAGTTAGTCTTGATTTTTCTTCTTCGAAACTTTCCCATTTTATGCTTTCTCATTGTTGTAATTAGTTTCTTAAGCGAATTATTTTCTTGTTTGGCAGGTCATCGTTGATCCTTCATTGAGCTTAAAGCAAAGAGCTCTTGTGACAGATGCTGCACGAGCACTTGACAAGGCCAAGATGATGCGTTTTGATGAGAAAAGTGGCAACTTCTATTGTACTGAGCTTGGTCGTATTGCCAGTCACTTTTATATTCAATATTCTAGTGTTGAAACATACAACGAAATGTTAAAACGCCACATGAATGACAGTGAGGTAATTGTTTCTTGTATACACATAATACACTTTGTTGTAATTATTTAAGGTACATTGTTTCTTCACAATGCTATATCTCTGATTTAAACTTTCTCTAGCTCAAAAAAATACTGTTCATGTTTTAATGACAAAAAGGATTTACCCCTTTCTTCATGCTGCTGGTTGCCCACTATGTAATTGATATACAACCCTTATTCTCACCTATTTTTTTTCCTCCTTTTAAGAAGCTTGCTTAGTGGCCCCATCCGTTAGGTTTATGCAATGGTATTAATCTTTTCATGTTAGACTAAGATTCTGCCATTGTGCACTGATCCAGTATGCCAGTCATTCTGTCTGTCTACTAAAAAGAAAAATTCTATCTGCCTCTCAGGATTCCCCGAGGAAAAACAAAAAGAACGATTAGAAGCGAGAACAACTAGACTCATTTTTCCTCAAGAAGCATGCATTCCTGTCTTGACTTCTATCTATCTCTCTCTCTCTCTCTCTCTTTCTCTCTCTCTCACCTAGAGAAGAGCCATTGCAGATCTGCTATCTCATCCTCTCCAAGTTTCACTTACCTTCTTGTTTATCTTCTCCAAATTTCTGGACTAACCTGGTCATCCCTCTTGTCCAAATTTCTGGTGAACATGGCACCTCCAGCCTTGCCTTATATACATTATTAGGGTCTTATCGAGAGTTTACGGCAGTTAGAATTTTCAACTTGCACCTTAGGAATATTTGACTTCTTTAGATTAAGCAATGTATGTTGTGCTAAGTCTTGAAAGGACTGAGTCTGAAAATTGAGGGATATGCTTCTGAGAATGGCTTGTCTAAGTAATTCAGCGCTGAACAATGTGATCTGGTTTTCTATTCCAAAGATTCTTGAACACTACACTTTTAGAAGCATATAGTTATGTATATGTTTAAAAAGTTCTTTTGTCTAATCAATAAATCCCGAATTAAAACCCCACCCCTGATAAAAGAAGGCTCTGTTAGTCAGTTGGACTACATCTCATTTTTGTACATATAAATTATCATCTGTAATGTTCGGAATCCATATATTTCTATTGTATGTGTTATATTTATACAGCTCTCTGCTCTCATGAGTGGAGCTTACTTTTTTCGCTGTTTTCCATGTACCAAACTACTGGAAATCAAACTGGAAACTATATGTTCGAAGACAGATTCCTACTCCTGTGCATGCTTATCTTGTATCTTTGAGTTTATATTGTTAACCCTTCTCTTTTAGGTGATTGATATGGTGGCCCGATCTTCTGAATTCGAAAATATTGTTGTTCGGGATGAGGAACAAATTGAGTTGGAAACATTGCTGCGCACTTCATGTCCCTTGGAAGTTAAGGGTGGTCCATCGAACAAACATGGAAAAGTTTCAATTCTTATTCAGGTCCTTGCTTAATTGTTCTTTGTCAAAATCTAGTGCCTTCTAGATTAAAGTATCGTTTCTGTTCGGCAATAGTGTTGATTTTACCTTGCAGGTGTACATATCTCGGGGCTCACTTGACACCTTTTCACTTGTCTCTGATGCCACTTACATAAGTGCGAGCTTGGCTCGTATTATGCGGGCTTTATTTGAGATTTGTTTGCGAAGAGGGTGGTCTGAGATGTCTTCCCTCATGTTAGAATATTGCAAGGCTGTGGATCATCAAATTTGGCCCCATCAACATCCTCTCAGACAGTTTAGCAAGGATATATCACCAGAAGTGTGTCTACCATAATATTATTCTATAAAAAATGAAAATTACCTATATCTTATGCTTGGTTTTATAAATGTTTCTTTACTTTCTTGTTCAGATACTTAGGAAGCTTGAAGAGAGGGGAGCTGATTTGGATCGTCTATATGAGATGCAAGAGAAGGACATTGGAGCTTTGATCCGTTATGCACCTGGTGGAAGGGTACTTTTTCATTTACTTGAATTTAGATTTTTATATTCAAGATTTTTATTTTATCTGTTTGTCATTCTCTATAAACTTACGCTGGCTTCATTTAAAATGAAGATGGTCAAGCAATATTTGGGATACTTCCCATCAGTCCAGTTGTCTGCAACTGTAAGTCCAATCACCAGGACTGTGCTGAAGGTAACTCCAATATGTTATAAAGTTTCATACCCTTTGTGCTTTTAGATGTTGAAAATTTCTTCACAACCACAAAATTGATGTGCATTATTTATATTTTGATCCATCTGTAAGGTGGATTTGATTATAACCCCAGAATTCACGTGGAAGGAACGGTTTCATGCTACTGCACTACGCTGGTGGATTATGGTCGAGGTACTCTTTTTCTGGTTGCTTTTTTTTTTTGGGGTGGGGGGGGGGGGGGGGGGGGCGGGGGGGGGGGGGGGGGAGGTGTAGGGAGAATTTATATTTTACTGGTAGCCGCCTTCTGAGACTGAACATACAAAAAGATTGTATATTGATACTTTGATGCAGCAGAAACAAGAAAAATTAGAGGAAAAGAGTATTATTCACTAGGCTACCTAGCATGTAACTGTTCATGCCACAGTAGCTTTCAAGTCAGGGTCTTTGTTGTCTGGTAGTTTGTTATCTATTAATTGAATGATCAAGGTAATGTGGGTAGAGGGTTAGCATCTGTTAAGTATTAGTACTGGCAGCCATATGCCTGGACGTTTTTCTTGATTAATGAAATTGCACTTATCTCTTTCAAAGATTGTCTAGGTGACGCAGAACGGAAGCAATTCTAGATACTTCTACGAAATGCCTCACTAGAGAAAAATAACAATCTCTGAAAAAAGATAAATTAAAAGGTATCTAAAATAGGCTACAAAGCCACCTATTTATACTAGCTAAACTAATCCTAATCCATTTAGGATAAGCTAATCTTAACCCTTTTAGGATAATCTAATACTAATCAATATAGAATAGGGTAATCCTAATTTATAAAGAATAAGGTAAAGTAGTCTAAATCATAGTTACCAGATTCGCCCTACCCCCCTTCGAACCGCGTATCGGATTCCACATCCCAATTCGCGGTACATTTGCGTACCGAAACACTACGATTCACGTTCCAGTTCACTAAAGTTAGTGACCCGAAAAACATACAAATTTTTATCAAAAAAATAATGAAAAAGAATAAAGAACCTAAAAGTTAATAACATATGCTGTCTGCAAACCTTTAAGATATAAAAATTTTCTAGTTTGCTTTTGTGTCTTGTGTTTGATATACAATATTAGAAAATTATCTTAATTGTTAGGTTTGGATTTTGGACTTTAGACTAACGTTACAGCAAATTGATTTTAGTAATTAGTAAATAGAAAATATCATTACTCTACAAAATATTTGATAAAGGAACCCAATAATTCTTCATACCGTAGTGTGAACAAAATTAGCGTACCCAAGAAGTATACCCCCATCGTACCCTTTAAACTCCAAGTGTCGTATCCCGTACCCGAATTCGTACCACGACTCGGATCGTACCGCGAATCTGGTAACTATGGTCCAAATCAATCTGAAATAACGTAAAATCTTAATTAATTTAATCTTCCACTTGTGTTTGACTTGATAACTCTTTTTCCTAAATTTTCTCCTCTCATGCTCCGCATCACTCCCTCTCTTGAGAAAAACTCGCCCTTGAGTTTATGTTAGGATGCATCAAATCATTATGCGGAGAATTGTCTGACAAGTTCGTGATGTTGAAGATTAGGGAGATTCGGCGAACTAGAAGCATCACGAGTTCCTGTTGCTTTAGGAGGTGTAAGGTGGTCTCTATGAGGTGCATGTGTTTTGTTTCCACCTTGCCATTCTGTTCAAGTGTATACAAGCACGTGGTCTGATGAATGGTGCCTAGATTTTGCAAAAATGATTGAAACTTATGACTAGTGAATTCAGTACCATTATCAGTTCTAAGTGTCTTGATAGTGGGATTAAACTGAGTAGTAATCATGGACTGAAAACTAATAAAAACATTGGAATATCAGACTTTAATTTTAAAGGATAAAGCCATGAAAATCTAGAAAAGTCATCAATGAATAGGATGTAGTATTTATAGCCTTTACAAGAGGGAAAAGAGGTAGGGCCCCAAATGTCTGAATGCACTAATTGAAAAGGAAATTCAATTACAGAGTGAGATAGGCTAAAAGGTAATCTATGTGCCTTGGACAAAGAACAAGCTGAGGTCCAATGTTTTAGTAGGCAGTTTTATTCTGAGTACAGAAGAAAGTAACTGAGAGGTGTTACTAGATGGATGGCCTAGTCTATAGTGCCATAGTACACTTTGTGAGATTGGGGAAGATGTAGAATTGCAAGCAAAGGCTTGTCTTGATGGTTGTGGAGTAGCAGGTGGACTGGAAGGCAAGGCATAAAGTCCTTTGTTACAAGGGGCCTTGAACTTCACCTGGTGGGTAGTATTGTCCACAATAGTCACCTCACCTCCTTAGAAGTAAAAATAACAACGTAATTATTATCCTTTGTGAGTTGATAAACAAACAAAAGATTAGATGAGATTTGAGGCACATAGAGAATATTGCTTAGGAATAAAGAGGAAGGAGTAGTTAAAGTACCATCACCCATGTGTTGCACATGCAAGGACTGACCATTGCCAACAGAGACCGTGTTTGAACCATGGTAGGGGTAGGAAATATGAAGTTGTGCTAGGTCATTTGTGACATGAGTATTGGCACCTGAATCAACGTACCAATAGGAGTCTGAGGGGGATGTGGTGCCTAGCTAAGTGGTGAGGGCCTGTTTATCAGTCTTAGGGGCAACATAATTGGTGTTGTCAAATCTATGCCAGCACTCTAGTGTACTGTGGTTTGGTTTACCACAAATCTGGCGGTAGATTTTAGTGGATGGGGAAGGGGATGATTGGGAGGGATAGGAGAAGGTCATAGGAGGATATTGTGGTGGTGGCATTGGACCTCAGAACACCTCTGCCTTGGTCACCCCTGCCTTGGTTTCTTTGTCCTCTACCCTCCTGCCTCCTTTATAACCATTACCTCTATCTCTGCCTCTATTGTTGTAGTTTGGTGAGGAATTGGCTTTGCTGTATAATGCAGTGTGGAGATCTGAGGGTAGGGAATGAGGTTGAGCAGGTAGTTTAAGCCTCTTTTGATGGAGCTCTTCTGAAATAAGAAGACTACTCAGCTCTTGAATGGTTATAGGGTAAGGTTTGGTTCTAATAGAGGTCCTAAATGCTTCATATTCATAAGGTAAGCCTCTGAGAGTATATAGGACCAAATCTTCATATCAGATCATTTCTGCAGCTGCTGCTGGGCTATCAGACAGTTTTGATCTTGTCCAGGTAAGACTGCATGGTTTGAGTTCCTTTGGTGATAGTTTGAAGGTCTTCTTTCAACTGGTGAATGTTATAGTTTGCCAAATGGCAGCAGCAGTAGGTAGGTGAAGGACTTGAGAGAGAACTGAAGGTGTCATTGAGGCAAAAAGACATGACTTCAGTTGTTGATCCATGAGCAACCATACAAAATATGCAGGATTAGCCATGGTACTGCCTTCTGAGGTGGTGAGCTGAGCTTGTGGATGTGGAGTAGTGCCAGAGTCATGATCATATAGTTGATGTCCTTGCAAAGCTACTTGGAGTTGAACCTTCCACAACACATAATTTGTGTTGTCTAGCTTGATCTGAAGAAGATTATTGATGCTTTGTGTGAACTGCTTAGGACCCATAGGAAGATCTGATGAAGAAGTAGAAGCCATGGCAGATGAAGAGGAGGAGTTTGATGTAGTGGCCACATAAGATGAGGTTGAAGCCATAAGAGTATAGCAAGAAACTTGAGTGTGATCAGAAGGATAGAGAATAGCTTGTTGAGGACTAGAGCTGCTTGTAGAGCTGCTTTAATGGAGGATTTAAAGAAAAGAAACCCTAGGGTTTGGAGTTGCAGAGAAGTGTGAATTTGGACCTCGCGAAGCTTCAAGAAGCTCCAAAAATGGTGTCGCAGATCTAGTTTTAAAGAAAGCAGCTTGAATTCAAGCTTTGTTATGGAAAAAAAATGGAACTTCAATGGAGGTAGGACCTTGTGGCTCTGGATACCATGAAAAAGAGAGTGTTGAGAAAGAGAAATATCTGTATTTCGTTTATTGATTTGCTTGAATGAACCTATGTATAGATCCACTTGCACCAGACAGTTGACTTGACTTGTGAAGTTAGTCACATGTGATATTTAACTAACTCTGCCAGCTAGGCATTATCTGGCAGTCACTACAATGTAACTAATATAACTAACTAGTGCTAACTGATCAGGTGAGCTAAGTATATCTTATCAATTTAGTTGAAATTGTCTTCTTGAGACTTCTTTTTTATGTTTTCTATATTGTAACTGAGGGCACCTTGTTCGCTATTGCATAATGTGTACATTTTTGTTTCTTTTATTGCTTTTATTAAAAACAAAATAAATGATGACCAAAGGAAATTATGACTCAGAGCTCAGGGTACTAATCAGCTAGATCTCGTTCCTCATATATGATTATAGTTTTTATGTTCGTTTGCCGTGGAAAACTTCTTATGCAAAGGGTAATTCATAATGGGCTGCTTCAGCAGGCTTCTCTTCAGTTTAGTTTAGTAGCAGCACCAAGTTTGCTTGGGCGCCTAGTAATCTTATTCTCCCATTGATTACCGTTTATATGGTCGTGTAGTATTTGAGTTTGAAGAAGGCTTTGACAGAAAAAGAAAATATGTTTAAAGAAGGCAATATGGATATAACTGTAGCTCAGTTCTCGATGTTTGATGCTGCTTATTGCATGTGTAGAGCATGTCACACTAATTCTTTCCTTGTCCTGCTTACTATCCTCAGCTAGTGGCTTTTCTCCAATTACAACATCACTATCGGTCTGACATATTTTTCTCCATATGCAATATCTAAAGTTTTAACACTCTCGCTGAAACCAAACTTTGTACAAGAAAGGAGGAGGATTTGGAGTTACTTAAACATACAATTTTCTCATTGTTAACAAGACATTGAAATGAGATAACTTCATTGATGATAAGGAGATTAGGAGATAAACCTCGTGTCTTTGTTGTCATCTTTGCTGGTAGATTTTCATGTGGATAGCTTCATGAGCCTTGTCAGGAGCTCCGATTTGCATTTAGCAGTTGGCTAGGTCGACTTTGTTTCTTAGTACCAATTTGTATCGGTGGACAAGTTTCTCTTCTTGGCTCTTTTGCATGATCTACCAGTTCTGACTATTAATACTCTGATTGTTTAACTTCTAATGGCAGTGTGATGTTAATTTGTATAGGATTCTGAGAATGACCATATATACCATTCTGAGCTCTTTACATTGACAAAACGGACGGCGAAAGGGGATCCGCAGAAGCTATCCTTCACAGTGCCAATTTTTGAGCCACATCCTCCTCAGTACTTCATTCGTGCTATTTCTGACTCCTGGCTGCATTCTGAGGCATTCTACTCTATATCACTATATAATCTTGCCCTTCCAGAGGTCATCTTAATGATATGTTCAATATGTCTTTCTTGTATATTGTGAAATGCCTCAAAATCTTGATTATCTTGTAAAATATCTTTCTAATAAAATATCAACAATTACTTTTAGGCTCATACTACTCACACTGAACTTCTGGATCTAAAACCCCTTCCTGTGACTGCACTGGCCAATAAGAATTATGAAGCTTTGTATGGCTTCTCGCATTTCAATCCTATACAAACTCAGGTTTGTGATGTTAATTTTTGACCTGAAATTTCCACATTATTACTTAAATTTATCCTGATTCACAGTTAAGGTTCTTATACTAAAATCATCCTGGCAGGTTTTTCATGTGCTATATCACACAGACAAAAATGTTCTCTTAGGAGCTCCAACTGGAAGTGGAAAAACCATCTCAGCTGAGCTTGCGATGCTTCATCTATTTAATACTCAGCCTGATATGAAGGTCTTCATATTATTCTGATACAATAGAAAATTCTTATCAAAGTAATATATAAGGCTTTATTTTAATTGGTAGACTTGGATTTTGAGAGAGGAGTTTACCTTACCAAAATTTCAAAATCCTTTTCATTTGAAATCCATGATGTTAAGAATAATTTACTTGGATAACAGAAGGGATTGTTGAAGGATTTGAAATTCAGAGGTTTGAGATGATATAAGGATAACTACGAATGAGTATTAATTTCCAATGAGGCCTATTTAATAAGAGAATCTAGAGTCATTTGTAAGACTTAGATATCCAAGTTCATAAAAACCCTTTTTATTGTTAACTGCAGTCATCTAAAGTTTAATTGGAAGCTTCAGTATTGTTGTTCACTGCACTGGCTTGAAAGCTTTTGTAACTGCCTTAGATTATAGAAGTTATACTTGTCTGTATGTGGTCATTGGAGAACTTGCTAATTTGCTATTTACCAAAGTCAATTGGAATATTGGAAAAGGCACTTTTTTTAGCTAACCCTCTATGCCAAGTTAAAATGTCTATTAAGTGATTTTGTAAAGCATTATAGTATGCGTGCTGGCCTAGGAGATTTTTGGTTTGATCTAGATGATGCTCATTGTCAGAAGGATAGGCTTCTTTATATAGCATACGCATGCCTATGACACTCAAGAGCAACACTCAAGAACCTCTAAAATAATTGGGAAATTGAATGTGTATAACTTAAACCATGTTAGATCTCGATTATTATATCTGGTACAGGTTGACATGGGGTGTTCTATGTCATTTTCTTTATTTTGGGAAGTTGAAAGTGAACGAAGCACTTGTCAAATGCAACATTTACCATGTACTGATTTCAGCTTGACATGGATTAACAAGTTAAATATCTTGGACATTGGACACATGTAGGTTATTTACATAGCTCCCATGAAGGCTATTGTTCGGGAAAGAATGAATGATTGGAAAAAGCGTCTTGTTTCCAAACTTGGTAAACAGATGGTAATACTTTCTCTCCCAAACTCATGGAATTGTTTTTAAGCATGGACTATGGGCACTAACGTGACATCTTTATCAGGTTGAAATGACAGGGGATTACACCCCAGATCTGATGGCTCTCTTATCAGCAGATATCATAATTTCCACTCCTGAAAAGTGGGATGGCATCAGCCGTTACTGGCATAGTCGAGGCTATGTCAAGAAGGTGTGAATTCTTGGAAGAGACTTATATTTTGTTCAACAATTTCATATCTTGGAACTTATGTTGTAAGTAGTTGGATGCAAGCATGACCTTCTGTCCTAATTCAAAATTTCTTGATCTTTTTGTAGGTTGGGCTTGTGATTTTGGATGAGATTCATTTACTTGGAGCTGATCGTGGACCTATACTTGAGGTATAAACCTTGCAATCGCTCTTAACATATTTTGTTGTGATGTAAGTTTAATTGCTGTGGTATGTATTTTTCTAAGTTATATTGTATATTGGATTATTTCTAACATCATTTAGTGGTAAAGCACACACATACGTAATAGACACTAAAGCGTGCAGGTGAATTTTTTTTTGAGAAGTAGATTAGGAAAGTATTTTATTGATATGCATCAAGGGGTGCAAACCAACAATGTTTACATCAAATATGCAAACTATCTACACATTCTTGTATGCTATCCGTATCAAAGAACTCCTAGCCCAAAAACAAAATTCATGGATCCAATTATATATTTTTTTTAAACTAGGTAATTCCTTCCTTTCTAAAGCTCTCTGATTCCGTTCTCTCCATAAGGCTCAAATGATGGCAAAGGTGCTGTGAGAAGGACTTTTTTCTTGTGTTTAGATGCCTTGATGCTGCTCATTCTTATGTCATTGCTAAAGGTCCTTGAGGCAACCCATTGAACACCAATAATGTTAAAGGCCATCTCCCAAAGATATCTAGCCCAAGAACATCTAAGTAGAAGGCGTTTCATTGGTTTCATATCATTCTTGCATAAAAAGCATCTAACTTGCAAGTCAACTTTATACCTGTACTTCAACAATTATGTACGCAACGATTACGAATTGTAACAAATTTACTTGAGTAAGTTACTTTTGTCATTGTCCCATGTTCTTTCAATATCTTACGAGCATAGTTGTCAAATTATGAATCGTTTCATGAATCCAAATACCATTTTTTCAAAGCGTGAAGTGCAGTACCATTTTCTAGAGTCTCGAATCGTAATCTCCTTACATTCTAAAAATAGATTTAAGAATGTATCCTCACATAACCCTTAAAAAATAGAATGAGAAAAATACCATCAACAACAACATTATCACCAAGATGAAAACATCATCTACAAGAACAACCACCCTTTCTCTTCATCACCTTTATATTCATCGAGTATTCTGTTCACCTGTTGAGGAGGAGTTTGGTGTTGGCATGATTTTGATTCTTCTTGTGACCTATTTTGAGTCAACAAGATAAGTGTTTATTTAGGTCTTTCGTGTTTGTCTTTTTAAGCAGTTGAGCTTATTATGGTCTTAGAGCTTGGTACCAGCCAAGCCCCCTCGATTCAGCAACAAGAGTCAGTCATGGAATAGTTCACTCGAAGAGATCGAACCGAAGTCAACAATTCAACCATTTGAATAGTCTCCCTTAAAACTGATCTTTTCTCCAAATGAACGAACCTCGATACAACATTCACTAAAGAGATACGGCCATCTCTCTAGGTTGGACAATTTTTCCCTTTCGCAAGAGCTCTTCTTGGCTTCCTTTCATTCTTGATGCCTCATTAATGTTGTGGGATAAGGGTTGTTTTAAGAAATTTGTTGACATTGACCATCAAAAGGAGAAGCGGGCGATTTTCCAATTTTGAACAACTCTTCCTACTCCTTTAGGATAGAATTGTCATTCTATACATGTAATATAACTGGAAAGACCGGATCGGCCGGCCTTTTAAGGCAGGCTCAATCATGCCTTACCCTTCTGTTTCATCCAGAATGATGTGTTGAGACTTCCTCAGTAAGTAGAAACTCTTGATGCGTAGGATTTGGGCACTAAAACAAAAAAGATAGAAGGAAGAGGTTCGAAAGCTATCCATATCCCTTCCTTTGCTCAATGCTTAATCTTAACTTAAACCGAAAAACAAACAACCTTATAGTTAAAAGATTGATGCATACTCTCTTGAAAAAAAAAAAAAAAATGTGACTCAACTCAGATGCAACATAGAATTGAATCGTACCAAAAATTGCTGAAATATTCGTTGAATCGTATGCTGAATCTATAACTCTGTGTGGTTCAGCTCCGATTCATGTATATTTTAGATTCACATGTTGGTTTGTATCATTTTGCTTGTAATTCAAACCGAACCGTAATATATGGATTCTGAATTGTATGATTTTGATAATTATGTTTACGAGATTCTTTCATTCATCACTTTTTCTTAAATGCATTGCTAATGCACTTACCCTTCAAATTGCTGAATTTCTGTTCTAGGTTATCGTGTCCAGGATGAGATACATCTCATCACAAACAGATCGTGCAGTTCGGTTTGTTGGTCTTTCAACGGCATTGGCAAACGCACAGTATGTTTACTTGTTCCATATATTCCAATGAAAGTCTATAGGTGCTACTGTATTAGGTTCATGATATATGAAGCATATTAATTATGGCTCCCATCAGAACTTACAATGTTGGAAAATCACTCCTCTTCAAGTTTTATTCAATGCATATTTCATTTTTGGCTTGAAAGATTGTCAAAATTTTAAACTATTTTGACTACTTAAAATCTTTGTTGAAGTTTTATTCTAGGAAAAGACATCACACAACTTTCTAATGTTTCCTTGTGCTTCACGGTCTTTATGTTTTTCTGTTATTTCAGTGACTTGGGTGACTGGCTGGGTGTTGAAGAGGATGGTCTATTCAATTTTAAGCCTAGTGTGAGGCCTGTTCCCCTTGAAGTTCATATCCAGGCACGTTAATGCTATATTGTTATAGTTTTTCATATTCCTACTTAATGTTTGTATGACCTCCAGCTTCTTCTTGTGCATGTATGTCAAAAGTAGCACGCAAGGATGTAAATAATATAGATGTGTTTTATCGCATTTTTCCATTCGCTCATGGTTGGACTCATCTTTTACAAGTTTTTACTTTTTCTTTGTTAGCATATCTCGGAAAGAGAAGAAAGATTCTTAAACTTATGTAAGAAAGCTTCCAAAAATGAACCCGAAAAAATTTGGGTAAATTTCACAAATGGTGTCCAATATTTACACTTTTTTTCAATTTTGTTCTCATTGTTTCAAAAGTGACTCGCTTAGTCCCTTGCAAAAAAATTTAATTTAGTACCTAATGTTACACTTTTTTTTTAATTTTGTCCTCGTTGTTTTAAAAGTGACGCGCTTAGTCCCCTAAGTTTGGAAAAAGTTTTAGTTTAGTCCATGCCGTATTTGTGACCTGCACATAAAATTTTGGGGACCAAATTGGAAAAAAGTGAAAACATTAGGAACTAAATTGGAATATTTTGCAAACTTTGGGGATAAGTGCATCACTTTTGAAACAATAGGGATGAAATTGAAAAAAAAGTGTAAACATTAGGGACCAAGCGCATCACTCTTAAAACAGTGGGGACGAAATTGAGAAAGAGCGCGATGAAATTGAGAAAAAGTGTAAACATGGGGGACCATATGTGAAATTTGCCCAAAAAATTCATTCAAACTTTTCTTCACAAATGCTGAATTGATCTAGACAAGCATATGTATATATAACACAAAGAATGGGGGAGTGGAGAAATAATTATGTGTATTCTGTGAATATGGCATAGTTGAGATGTGCATGTGAACCATGGCTGTCCAATTCAGTTGCACGTTATGCAATATTTGCTTTTCTTGTTATTTTTAAGCACAAACTGTTGAAGATAATAAATGGTATAACAAACCCCTCTCTAACAGCTTAAATTTTTAAATGAGGTGATCACTTAATATGATATCAAAGCCTAGGTACTAAAAGGTCATGGGTTCAAAACTCATTGCCACCCATTTAATAAACATTAAAATTGTTCAAGTCAAGGCTAAAAAACTAACTCCACTTGCCAAGAGAGCATGTTGAAGATAATAAATAGTATAACAAATCCCTATTTAACAGTTTAAGCTTTTAGATGAGGTGGTCGCTTAATACAAAGATACTTTATGGTTATTTACTGATCAATGTAAACTAATTTTACAGGGATACCCTGGGAAATTTTACTGCCCAAGGATGAATAGCATGAACAAACCCACATATGCAGCAATATGCACCCACTCACCCACAAAGCCAGTTCTAATATTTGTTTCCTCCCGTCGCCAGACGAGGCTTACTGCTCTTGACCTCATTCAGGTGAGATTTACCTTAGTTCTAATTATTTCATTTATTGTCATTGTAATAGAGACAATTCTTTCTAAATTATCTACCATGAATATAATTGGTAACTCAATTTTTGTGATTCTGGATATTGAAGTTTGCAACTTCAGACGAGAACCCACACCAGTTCCTGCAAATGCCCGAAGAAGCACTTCAGATGATCCTTTCTCAGGTCACTGATCAAAACTTGAGGCATACCCTGCAATTTGGTATTGGATTGCACCATGCAGGACTAAATGATAAAGACAGGTCTCTGGTTGAAGAACTTTTCGCAAACAACAAGATTCAGGTAATTTCTGTTTACCTTTACCTGGTATGTTTTGCTATGCATGAGAATGTATAATATTGCAACAAGGAGCTAAAATCACTTTTATTTCGCTAAATATGTGTCCATTAGGTTTTGGTGTGTACAAGCACATTAGCATGGGGTGTGAATCTTCCAGCTCATTTGGTGATTATCAAGGTGAGCAAAGCCATCTTTGATTTTTTTCTTTTAAGTTCGTTTCTAGATTCTCACTTATAGGTGGCAAAATTGCAGAAATGAAGTACTGTATCTTTTGGATGACTTTCTGTTGTGCACCTTCCTTCCATCTTTCTCTCTCTCAAACGCGCGCGCACACACATTTTGTGATATCCTGCCACATGCTTGACTGTGTATGAATTTACCATACCTGTGTCATTAATGTTGCACCTAATTTCTTGAATCTGTTCATGACAATCATGAACCAAAATTCTTGTTTTCTAATCGGCTAGTGATTTTATATCTTACCAAAATTTGTCTGGGTCACTTCTGTTATTTGGTTTTGCCCCATCTTTGTATTATTTTGTTATGTCCTATTATTCTCACAAAACGTTTTAAACTGACGAATTAATATGATTTGTGTTGTTATCTTACTCATCGAAAAATATGTTGGGTGTCAGCAAAAAGTTCAATATGACTACATGTTACTCTTCAGTTCTCATCCTTTGGTAAAAGACATTGTTTCTTATAATCCTGTTGACAGGCACTTGATATGTACCAACTAAAATACATAGAAGATGGTATGTACAGAAACAGGTGTAAATTATATTTCCACTCTTGGAAAAACTTATTATAGCATCAGAGTCCACCTTTCTTTTTCCCCAAAATATGTTCTAAGTGGGCTCAAAACTTATTTTCTATTTCATTCTCTTTCTGTGGTGGCCGATGGCATCATTGCAGAATCTCAGGAAGTCTTTTTACCTTTTTCATTGAGTTCTATGTTTACTATAGTAGGGGCGTGCACTATTAGTTCTAATTTCAAGGCAATGGATATACCTTGTATTCTATGTCTTTCTTGTACTTTTGCCTGACCTCAATATTAAGTCAACTACCTGCGCTGTTCATATTCTTACATTGTGAATGTGTATAATGCGAGGCTACATAATTCTAGTGGATGCATGCTCACAATGTTGTTCAATGGCATGTTTTCCTGATGCAGGGAACAGAATACTACGACGGAAAAGCAAAAAGATATGTTGATTTTCCTATTACAGATATTTTGCAAATGATGGGTCGAGCTGGCCGGCCACAATTCGACCAACATGGGAAGGCCGTTATTCTTGTTCATGAGCCCAAAAAGAGCTTTTATAAAAAGGTAATGAAAACCAAAAAACATATCAATGATACATGTATGTGAAGTATTCGCTATTTCACTTGCTGTTCTATAATTAACCTTATAAAGTATTTATCATTTTCTCCAGTTTCTGTATGAACCATTTCCCGTTGAAAGTGGCCTAAGAGAGCAGATGCATGATCACATCAATGCTGAGATAGTTTCTGGAACCATATGTCATAAGGAGGACGCAGTGCATTATCTCACCTGGACTTATTTGTTCCGAAGACTGGTATGCTCCAAGTGGTCTTAATACAATGTTTCTGTATGAGGTCCCATGCACTTGTGAATTACTGAAATAGTATAAATAAAAAGGCGAGAAGAAGAAAAGGGAACATGTTTCAATTAAAAAAGTAATTATTTCTGAGCTCTAGAATATTCTGTCTTACCACATGCCTAATGCCTGCTGAAAGAATATTCCTGTAGGGTGGAATAAGATATGTCTTTCTTTATCACTATTTGACTTTATTCCTGTTGTATGTAGTTATTTTTTCAATAATAAACCATCATTGAATTCAAATTATCTAACCATAAAGGAAGGAGTGAAATAATGTCATAGTAACACAAAATGTAATTGTTTCGCAAATAATATTTTCCGTTATATAAAGTTGAATACAGAAGAGGAGGTTCTCGAAGTAACAGAACTGTGTGCCTACACATGCCAAATTTCGTTTTTCAAGTGGGTCCTTGGTTTTTCTGCAAAAAGGGAAACCAGTATGTTCTTTTCTCCCCCCAGAAAAAGAATATGATGTGGCTTAAATGGTTTTGCTTCTCGTTGAAAGTGTCCACAAAATAACGATGAATAGTGATTTGCATATTGTCAATATTTTTGCAGATCTATATAGTAACTACTTGTGGTTTGCTACTCATTTTCTGTCAGTCATGCAAAATATAAGCATGTGAATATGATTTTGCAATTATCGTCACCTGGACATGGAGTAGCTATATTGTTATCGCGTTCATGGCTGTCTCTGGTAGCTTTTATTTTTTCTTAATGCTAATAGTTTTCTTTGGACAGATGATGAATCCTGCTTATTATGGCTTACAAGACAGTGAAACGGAAACTGTAAATTCTTTCTTGTCCAGGTAATATCATGATACAATATTATTTAAATATAGCATATGTTGGAACCGCTATCTGCATTGATAATGCTGTCTTTCATGCCCATATCTTTTAACAGCTTGGTTCAGAACACATTTGAGGATTTGGAAGACAGCGGATGCGTTCAAATTGATGAAAACAATGTCGAGCCTATGATGTTGGGTTCAATAGCATCTCAATATTATCTGAAATACACAACCGTATCAATGTTTGGGTCAAATATTGGTCCGGATACTTCGCTCGAAGTAAGCTGAAGTCCTAGATATGGGTGTTTCTTCAGTTTGTGCTTTTCCGTTGATCTTTTACGAACTCTTTGTATTTCCCTAGAGTCCAGGTAGTGACTCTCTTTTTTAAATGTCTGTATTTTGTCTGAAGGTTTTCCTCCACGTATTATCTGGTTCTTCTGAATATGATGAGCTTCCTGTGCGGCATAATGAGGTAATTTCCCAGTTATACTAGTGAACTTTATTTCGTATGTTTTTTATCTTTTCTAGGGTGCACGAGTGAAAAGTTGCAGTCTCCAACAAAATTGTAGTTCTATAAGATACATATATTATTTTAAAAGGCTGTTCAGACCTCTACTTCAGTGCTTACTCAGAGATCTTCCCTTTTTTATTTCTCTTTCTTCTACATGAATACATAGAAATATTACCTTACCATTGGAATCTTCATGGTCGTCGTTAAACAATATAAGTTTCGAAGTTTACACCCTTAACATTGGTTTTCCTATTAACTAAAAACTTTTAAGTTACCAATCTCCATTTTTTGGGGGCAGTTGTGGAACAACATCCTGTCTTTGATTTATGATAGAATGTTTGTTTTATGACTCCTATCCCTCACTCTTGCCACTCCTGTTCTCTGGCTCGGGTTCCCTTCTTCCCTCAAAATCTATGACCAAGGGATACCTTCTCCCCACTCCCCAAAGAAAGTAGGTTAAAGAAAAATTGTGGTGTATGTATCTTCTTTTGGGAGTCTGTTGCTTCATATATTTTTCCATTTCGCAACTCTATGCCATAGTTTTCTGGGCACTTGTATAATAAATATGTAATTGATTGATAAGATGCTGAATTCCATGTTGAATTTGAACATGTGGTGGTTTCTTTATAGATGAAAATATAAGATATGTTTTACAGCTTCTCTGAATAAACATGCTGTGTCTAGGAAAATTACAATGAAAAATTGTCTGAGAAAGTTCTGCATATGGTGGATAAGAATCGCCTTGATGATCCTCATGTGAAAGCAAATCTGCTCTTTCAGGTTAGTGCATGCCCATCTTTTCTTTTTTTCTTTTCTTCACATACCATGGAAGTATGTTTCTCCATTTCTTTGATTCTTTGTTCACTTTCAATGACTGTGATAATAATAATGTAGGCACACTTCTCCAGAGTAGAAATGCCAATCAGTGATTATGTTACAGACCTGAAATCTGTGCTGGATCAGAGCATACGTATCATCCAGGCCATGATAGATATTTGTGCGAACAGTGGATGGCTCTCAAGTACCACTAATTGTATGCATCTTTTGCAAATGGTCATGCAGGTAAACCACTTATAGCTCTTCTATTGCACACAAGACTAGTCATCCGGATGGATAATTGATTACCCCACACGTGCTTCTGTTCCACCCTTTTGATAGCCCATAATGCCGAGGACAAAGCATGTTCTTTCCATTGTAGTTATTATTCATAATCTTTTTTCTTATGGGATCTCTTCACTTTCTGTTTCAATAATTTTCTATAAGTGGAGCTTTCCTCCCCAAGAAAAAGGTTGCCAAATCAATGCAAAGATTAACACATTAGGCATTAGGCATTAGGACAAAGGTCCTACAGATTTGGGCAGAGATTCAAGGAACGATTTAGCAGTATCAAGGTTGTGTGCTTTTGATTTGCAAACGGTAATGGAAAGATTTGGCAGTAATAGGTTGTGTGCTTTTGGTTTGCAAATGGTAATCTCAACAGAGTTGATCAATTATATTCAGAGGCAAGTAGCTTTGAAGACGAGCTGGACATCTGAAAAGGTTTTGTGAATTTCTGGATGTATAGGGAATTCTACAAGGGGAAAGCACCATTGCTGGCTGATACTGAAAAGAGATGGGAACCATGTAGCGACAAGGAAACAAATGCAGATTGAACCAATCAAGCAAAACCAAGAGGTTGCAAATGTAAATCTGCTATGACATAATAAAAAGGGAGCTCAAAAGGGCATGAGTTGGGGAAAGAAAGTTGCTTTCTGACATTGAATCTCATAGAGTTTTTACGTTAGATTCATTGCCTCTATTTGTTCTTGTAACTTTGTAATTTTTTCACTGGAACTATAACCAAAAAACCTCATGGATCAGCAAAGGCTTATTCTGGACCACGCCGCTAGATTGATACTGCCAACATATTTTAGGATGATTGCCACCTTCTATTTGAGTAATGTGCATGTGCGGTTCTTAAGGGGGGAGAGCTAGTAGGAGCTATCCCATCCCAATAGCATATATGCCTTCATTCCCATCCTGTCAGCATAAGCATTTGGATAATTTGGAAGGTGACGTGGCATACCCAAGTTTTGCCTAAAAACCGATAGCAACAGGTCCTACCTGCACGAATGCCTTCCTTTCCTTGCAAAAAAGTCAGCTTACTCAACTCGTAAAGGCAAAGTTCTTTACTCGAAAACACTAGGGCACAACTACAGCCTCCTGTCCATCTCTGTACCTCTACCTCCTTTATCATTGAGCGGTCGCTTAGGGGTCTTAGTTGGTGATCCGGGTTGTTTCCCTCTCGACGATGAAGTTTATCCCCCATCATTTCACTGGCCGACCTTGCCCCCTGTTATTTTGAGGTCATATCTACAATATGAGCAAAAGACAGGAATCCCTAAATCCCGCAAAAAAGAACTCACTCTAGGGGTAGGTGTGGGTAAAAGGGGGTGGGCAAAGCCGCGAGTTCCTGCCGATTGGTGAGTCCTTCGCATTTTCTTCTTGCCTTTCTTGGAGACTAGTTCTAGTGTGGCTGGCAGTCATACCGTCCTTTCTCTAGTTAGTGGCAGTTCATCTACTTATTATTCAAATTTCTTTCCATCCGTCCTATTTCACTCACTTACGAACTGAATGTCTAACCTTCCTGCGTTTGAAGATAGACTAATGTTTAACACCTGCTTTCGTAGAGATCTTTGAAGTCCCCCCACAACCCCTTGATTACTGCGGGCTACGTCACTGACGAATGAAAGAAGCTCCACACGAATGATAGGACAAGGACTAACTGTTCCATAGCGGAATTTGGTGTTTGGAAAAATACGCTCTTTGACTTGCAACTTATTCGGGTTCATCACGCCCCCTAAGACAAGGTCAACTACGTTGGGAATGGCAATGCTTGCATGCAATAGTTTTTAGTTGTTTGTATTGATTTGGAAAAAGCTATGCATTTTCTCGTGCTCTTTTGCTTCACTCCATGTGCAACTAAAAGGGCAGATACTAATCCTATGTCTCTTTGTTTGAGATATATAAAGAATAAACAAGACGGAATTCATGTCCCTATCATATATATTCGTAGTATTCCTTCTGAAAGTGAAAAGAATAGCTTAGTTAAAGTTTTATTATCATAATGATGTGCTTATTCTTATGGAACAATAAGAAGTTAGATAAAAATGAACATATTCAGATTGATAATGGGGGTATGACAGTTTGCAATTTTCTTTTCCTCTGCAGGGTTTATGGTTTGGCGGAGATTCTCCACTATGGATGTTGCCATGCATGACTGATGATCTCCTTAGTTCATTGAATAAAAGAGGATATTCAGACGTCCAGCAGCTACTGGATATTCCGCTGAAGACTTTGCAGACCACCATTGGAAGTTCCACTGCTTCAACACTATATCAGGTATTTATTTCTCTCAGATATGAAACTCTAGCCATGAGCTTAAATATATTTTCTTTACAAGTCTCATGATCCTACCCTCAGGGACATATGTCCTAAGCGTATGGTAAAATCTAATTATGAGAAAGACTTGGGATATTATCAAATTCTGGAGATAAGGAAAACGAGTTTCACTCATGATCTAAGGGGGAATATCTTGTACATGCCAAATCATTAATTTGTCAATTGCGATCATGCTTCCAAGACTGAATTTACTGTTTTTCTAAGAAACAGTGTTGTTTGGTCTTCATGTGTCAATAAGCATGTCACCATATATGTTTTCCAATAATTGGAATTCAGATCCAATGATTGTGGTTTAAATACTTTATCTCGCTCTGAAGTTTCAGTGCTTATAGTTCTAGATGGAGGACCTTTTTTAGCGTCTGCAATTAGTTGAAAACTTGTGCACTTCTTACTTAATGCCGACTACCTTCATCTGTTCTGATTAAGCAAGTAAATAGAGATGTCTCCCTACGTCATCTCTGCTTCCTGCTTCCGTACTTATAGAATCTTTTTTTCTCAATTCCAAAGGATCTGCAGCGTTTTCCTCGAATTCGAGTGCAAGTAAAGGTTCAGAGAAATGATTCTGACAGCAGCAAGTCTCATAGGCTGAATGTTAGATTGGAGATAACAAACTCCCATCAAAGAACACCAAGAGCTTATACCCCTCGATTCCCAAAGGTGGAAACTTTTATCTTCTTTTTCTCGCAAATGTTGTTTATGTTCTTCAGCATTGAGAAGTAGTTTGACATGTTGCTTTTACAGATAAAAGATGAGGCATGGTGGTTGATTCTTGCTAACACCGCTACCTCTGAACTATATGCTCTGAAAAGAGTTTCTTTCTCCAACCGACTGCAGACGCACATGGACATACCATCAACTCCAATTAATATCCAGGTTATTGGAGTTTTAGTTCTTTATAATGATAGATAATTGTTTATTTTCCCCCCACTTGCAACATATTATGCGACATCGATAGGATTGTTTTTAATCACGTAGTTTCATCTTCTTTATTAATCGTGTTTCTTTCTCGAGAAGAAATATGTCAGTACTTTATAACCCTTCTATTTAATCTTTCGCAATTGAAATTAGTGAAGAAGCTAACAGTATTCTTGATAATGTGCATAAGTAAAAGCTAACAAAGGGATTAATATGGTCTCGTAACTTTCCGCTTTGTTTTGCTATAAGATTGAAGAATTTATATTATTGTTGCAGATTGGCTTTGGCTTGTTCCGTCCTTTAACTCGATTTCATTACTTTTACAGGGGATGAAACTGATTCTAGTTTCGGATTGTTATCTGGGGTTTGAAGAAGAATACTCCATTCCAGAACTTGCATAAACTGATCGACTTGTGGCCATATAGGATGGATTTAATCACTATGGAGCGCCATAATTCTCGAAGTTCAAAGTCTAAAGCCTGAACCTACATACTTCAGAGCTTTCTGCAGTAGCGCCAAAGTATTGTCCTTCAGATGCTTCAAACACCAACCCCCCCCCCCCCCCCCCCCCCGTGACAGCCACCCCCGCCCCGACCCCCTCAATTTCCTTTCGTGTGTTTTATATTTTAGACTAGTGGTGTATAGTTGCCAAACCTCAATACTGTTTTTAATGTTTTATAGCAACAAATAACTAGCCAAGTGAAACTCAAATTATATGACAGACCTAATAAGATAGTATGTTGCACATATCAGAAAAGTCTGGATGTATTCAACTACATATAGTCGAGTGAAAGATTCGGATACACTGAAGGAAAAATACCATTTGCTACTACGTTGTGGTAGAGAAATAGGTGTATCCCTGTTTTTTGAGTGAAAATTTCTTTATAACATTATAATATTATGAGTGAAATTAATGATTATGAATTGTTCACATTGTTTTGTTATAGTTTTGTCAATTATTTATAATTGTTGATATTACTCATAATGTCATAAATTCATTTCTAAGTTTAACTCGGTGACAGTTGTGGCGAAATACGATTACCAATATAGCACGATTAAAGAGAGGAGCATTGTTATATACTATTTTATTTTTATCACTTTCTACATGGATGTTTAATTGGCATTTTAAAACAATAACTTTTTTTAAAAAATTTTTTTGGCTCTTCTTTGATCATGTCAATTAATCATCCACATAAAATATGATAAATTGGTATTAAAAAAAATGGTTAGTATCTAGTTTATTCTCAAAGGGAGTACGTTATAAGACGTAGAGCACTATTTTCGTGATGTTTCACTCGAGGGAACGGACAAATGCTTTTTGGATGAAAATAGAAGGCCCACCAGCCAAAGAAACCAATAAGGGAAAAGGAAAGGAAAGAAGCGTTTTTTTTTGGATTGCACAGGGGAAAGGAAAGGAAAGTAGGGTGGAGGAAGAAAAATAAAGGAAAGAAAGGAAAAGAAATTTTTTGTTTGGATTGTAACAAAATAATACGGGAAAAGAAAGGAAAGAAATTGACAATTTTTTGTTTAAATTGAAGAAGTGAAGGAAATGAAGAATAATTTTAGATGGAAAATTATCTTACTAATTTTTTTATAACATAATTATTGAAAAGGTTATGAATAAATTAGTCTTTTTATATATTTACTTTTTTTCTCTCCATTTTTTCCCAAATTAAAAGGATAGTAAAATTCCTTTCTTAATCCCTTCAAATCCTATACTAAATTTCAAAATACAACTCGAACAGGGGGAGGAATCACCTTCTTTTACTTTCCTTTAAAAAAGGTCATCCAAAAATCACATGGAGAAAAACTGTCAAGGCTGAGTATTTTTAGTAGCCGCAAAAAGCGGAATAGTGAAGCTTCAAACGATATAGAAAAAGGGGTGGTTAAAGATGGCAATATGATCATATTGGAGGGAGATGTAAATAGTAAGAAGCAAAACAATAGTGGTGGCGGAGGTGCGGAAGTTGGTTGTTGTTGTGGTAGTGTGTAACAATTTAAGTCCAAGAATATAGCTATTTAAATTTAAGGAGAGAATCCAATCCAAAAGACTAATTTGTTAGGAGGAAAAATCATTTGTATTTAAGAACTACCCCTTGTAAGAGTGAGATCTCGGTCTAGAATTATTCTATTTCATCTCCCTTAAAAAGTTGACGTCCATGTTAGGCTAACCTATCAACACTGGTCCGCGGTACCCCTTTCCTTTTGGCAACTGCACTCACCTATTAATATTTAATGTAGCACTTACCACACCTTAATCTAGCCTATAGTCTACTCTTCATAGAGTCCACTCTCAATGAAAGTATTAATGTAACAACTCAAGTTCAAAAATGTAACAACTCAAACCCAAGGGGAGAGCCCAATCCAAAATACTAATCTGTTAGGAGGGAAAATCTTTTACACTTATAAGAACCATCCCTTGTGGAGGGTGAGATCTCGATGTGGGCAACTATTATGCAATTCAAATGCCTTTTAAAAGAATCTATGATTAGTGATTCTCGCAGTCATGCTTATGGTCTTGTGCAATATTCGTACAAGAACCAAAGTAAACATTATTGGAGCTCTAGCCTTTAGATTATGCATTAAAGACTAGCAAGCAAGACTCTTTGACAAATCATTTCTAGCATCTTTGAAACAATATTAGTAGCTCTATTCATGTGTTAGAAAATGGGACACTCTATAAGTACTTTTTATCCGTTGTCTATGGACTGTCGTGGTTTATGTGTTAAAATGTTGGTTAGAATCCTAAGATTGATTCTTGTAACGATTTGTGCATACCTTAGTGAATAGCTTCCCAAGGCTGTAACTGTCTTCGATATTAAGGTGAAGTGCATCAACCTCCTTTATACTTTAGCGAAAGTGCACAATACCCCCCTATAGTTCAAAAACTCCCTGAACTAGTCCTTATGTTTTTTAAAAGTGCACAACACCCCCTACAGTTATAAAATTCGTCATATTTAACGGATTTTATAAAAAATACGTAAATACCCTCATTTTTTTTTTCATTTATCTCTTTTGCCATTTCCTCTTTTGTTTAGGCAAAAAAAATAGTAATTTGGTCAATTCATATAATTATTTAATGAATAAATTCGTTAAAAATCAAAAAAAATCTCACTTAACGTGTGTGAAGTACACTCTCCGTTAAATTTAACGGATTTTTTAACGGTAGGGGGGTGTTGTGCACTTTTAAAAATTACAAGGACTAACTCATGAAGATTTTAAACTATAGGGGGTGTTGTGCACTTTCACTAAAATATAAGGGGGTCTGATGCACTTCACCCTCGATATTATGAGTTAACTCTTTGCATTTGGATTTTGAGTGATTCCCTTCTTCAACATGTATCCTAGAATATATGTATTTATGTTTTGAAATAGGATTCGCTTAGATCTTAACTTCATTTCAGATTGCTAAAGTACATATTTGATATATCGAACCACTTCTATTTTATAAAATGACTCTTGAAGTTAATTTTGTAAACTTTTCACATGAATGTTTAAATTGAAAAGTTTCATAAGTTTTTCATCTATTGCTTATAAAACACTAAAAATAATTTCTAATTCCCCTTTTCTAAATTTGTTTTATGTTTATCAAAACTACTCTACATTTTTACTTTTATAAATATATATGCTTAAAGCTTGTAATGTATATGAAAATTATGTTTTAGAAAAAGATGTTATTTTCTCATGATCTTTTGAAAGTTATGAAAGTCATGAACCGCTTGGGACCAAAGCATAGAAAGTCTAACTAAAACGATTCTGAAAAGTAGACTTTGAGATTTCTAATAATGGATTTTGACATCGCATTTAGTAACACTTGCATCGATGGGGCTTGTACATCATTATTGTTATTGGCTCGTATTGTACACTACTTATAGGGTATCCTACTTGTATCAGAATTTGGAAAGTGTAGAAATAGGCAGAAGATCAAGCTGAAGTGAAAGTGTTGTTGAAATTTGGATATTTTAATTTAAGTGTATATAATTTTTGACTTAATATTTAAGGGAATTAATATATTCACTTAATATTTAACTAAAGCGAATCCGGTACATACACGTTCATTTTTCATTTTTGAGTAGACAAATGTAACATATTCATGTGTTAATTCAAATGAGTGGTGAATGGAAAATTCAAAGACAAAATTAAAGAATCAACTTGGAAACATAAAAATTGAGGATTTGTATTCGTCCCATATAAGAAAAATAAAGTCAATTAGTGGGGTCGGTTGGATTCAAGAGTAGCTTAGTAGTGGACTGCTCCCCTGTCAGTTGGGAGATCAGGGTTTGAAAGTGGGGATTAAAAAAAAAATAGTGGGTTTGGTCCAATTCACCGAACACACATGGCTTGGCTTGATTTGATTTGTGTTCATGGGTATGGATTCGTCATCGCTTTATTTTTTGAGATAATTAACATTTTTCAAAATTTATCCTAGAAATAAATATTAGATTAAATACATTATGAATTCATTTCAGGATTTATTCAAAAAAATAAGTATGAGAAATAAATGTGTTGTCAATTACATCTATTTTATTTTTAATCATTATATGTCATTGTTTAGAATTAATCCCAACAATTAAATAATTATTATTTTAGTCAAAAAATGGCTACATTTTTTATATAAGTAGGTAGCCAAGTTGTTTGACATCAAAATATAAAGTTTTTCATAACTATTCTAGGACACCATAAAGTCCTTTATTGGCCCAAAGATCCAAAATACACACTACACTAGGAATGACAATCAACAGGGTTTAAACCCACAAAAAATGTACACTAGACAGAAAACCAACAACTAAAAAACTGAAAATTCTTAAAATAGCCCGGACTAATCATCAATTTTAGACATATAGAGTGGGTCTCACACGTTATGAGACCCACTCGTATGTGAGTATGCTGATGGTTCGCTCGTTCTGACTAAAGAAGTTCTCCTAAAAAACCATTAGATGTCGAGACTCTGATGGCAAACACTAGAATGATATTTTTCTAGTCGATTCCGAGCTTCTTCTTCAACATCGGGACAAAGTCATAAACCTGTTGGGTTATTATTATTAATAACTTAATATGGGCTTACAAATCATTCACAATTATATTTGGACTTCTATTCTAATTAGGATAATTAAGTGATCCAATATAGTTGATCCTAATTAACGTTTTATAACGTATGGACTTTGTAATGTGTTGTACCAATAATAGATAACCTAACTAGAGTTAATGGGTCTCTAGTTAAGTTGCCTATATAACATGGGATTGGTCCCCAAGGCCATACTACAATAATTCTCTAGTCTTCAATCCCATAATTGAGAGACATCAAGTAAGAGAGAAGTGTGAGCTTGTGGAAGACCTTTTCCCGGATCATATTCATCTCGTCGTCATGGATTCGGGTATGTCATTCTTATCATTTCATTATGTAATTTTGATAATCTAAACGAAGTATGAAATTAAATCTAGATCCGTAGATCTAATATCACAAGGCATAAATTTCAGATTTAGATCTAACAAGTATTTAATTTATAGATCTAGATCTAACAAGTGGTATCAGAGCCACCTTCGTATTAGATTATTAGGATTGATTATGTAGATCTAATTATGATTAATGTAGATCTTATGATTATATCACAAATACACATGATTGTATGTTTAGATCCATATGATTTTAGGATTTGATACATAATTATGTGTATGATCTTTTTTTGATCTTCATTATTTTTGATTTGGTTTGAGAATGGTTTTAGATCTTAGATCTATGAAGTTTATGATTTATGATCTTTAGATCTATACATGATTCACATAATTGATTTGGTTTGAGAATGATTTTAGATCTTAGATCTATGAAGTTTATGATTTATGATCTTTAGATCTATACATGGTTGATGCATAGATTTAGTATGAAATTCGAATATACTGTTTTGACTGTCAACGGTTATATTATTATATTCGGTAGAATTTGTTACAAATTCGCTATCTTGGTCTGGTGGTTAAACAGCATGCATTTAGTCTTGAGGTCCTGGGTTCGAGCCCCAGCTAGCAGTTCTGTTTCCTTTTCTTATTTTGTAACTAAAGACCAACAAAAGGAAAATAAAACCAAGATCTATGTGATTCGAACACGCGACCTTATGAGAGAAATTAAAGCATCTGACCAGCAATGCCAAGCTAATGCTTGTGTTTAAATTGGACCATCAAATATACACATAGTTATTTGGTTCCAACAGAAAATTAAAGAAAATGAAATCAAGCAGAAGCCTCTACTGTGATTTGAACACAGGACGTTCTTAATGAAATAAGAGCATGTGACCAGCAACGCCACACTTATTCTTGTGTATAAATTGGACCATCAAATATATACATAGATATTTGGTTACAACAGAAAATTAAGGTTTTAATTTTATTTTTCTACCCATATGTCTTTTGTACAAGTTAATTGTTTTAATTATAACTTGACATTGTGGATGTTTGGATGGATCATAGACTTATAGACGAATGGTTGAATGATTGTAATAATTTTTTTTCCATTCATTTAGTTTGTAATTGAGACATAAGTCTCATTTTTATATTTCTTGCAAGAGTGTGATTTGTAGTGAGACATATGATGTAATAATTATATAATCTACCTTGCAAGCGGTACAAGATCAATCAAGGAGTTGATGAACTTGGAGGTGTTGAAGATTTTTTGAAGTATTTGCTTAGGTTTTGTGATTGATCCAATTTATATTGCTCGGATTTGATCAACCACTAAGTCCATGATCCACCAAGTTCATGTTGTTGCATATATGTTTATTTAGTTGTCTTATATTTGATGCATGCTAAATGGACTAATGTGCAAAATGAGATTTGATAATTGATTTCAAATTTTGAACTTGCGTCTTTTATCTAAAAATAAATTGATTGAAGCTTAATGTTGCCAAAGTAACCTCTTTTGCGTAGATTGGTTTATTTTGAGATAATTAGATGTGTGTGTTTGTTGTTTATGCAATTAATGATCGGCCCAAAGGAAGGTCATTAATTGGCCAAATAGCAAACACACCTGTGGAAATAAATGTGTGATAATTATAAAATTTCTATGTGGACAACACGTCGGCCCAAAGGAAGGCTGTTGTTTGACCGGATTTATTATCAACATTTGATTTCTACATGGAGAGTACCATTTACAAGTTAATGATCGGCCCAAAGGAAGGTCATTGATGTTGTGCTAGGTATCTTATTTAATGGGCCCATCACTACAGTTGTATGAAAAATTATGTCTTGCATTTACATGTTTATTTGGTTTTAACTTGTATATGTGTCTTGATATAAATTTTATTTGTGAGCTTATGTTAATTATTTATTCTCTATTTGGATTCAGTTACTGCTACTGCTGCTAATGTTACTGCCAACATAAACTCAATCCCTGTGCTTAACGGCACAAACTTTAAGAATTGGAAGGAGAACGTTCAGTTGGTTCTTGGCTGCATGGATTTAGATTATGCATTAAGAAAAGAACAACCTGCTTCTCTTACAGAGTCAAATTCCACTGAGGCAAAAGGGAACTTTGAGAAGTGGGATCGTTCCAATCGTATTAGTCTAATGATGCTAAAGCGCAGCGTTCCAGATGTATTCAGGGGCGGTATGCCCGATGAGGTAACTGCTAAAGGTTTCCTTCAAGAAATTGAAAAACGTTTTGCAAAGAACGAAAAGGCTGAGACAAGCAAGCTTTTAGCTGACCTTGTCCAGATGAGGTATAAAGGAAAAGGAAACATAAGGGAGTACATTATGGAGATGTTTAATATCGCTTCAAAACTTAAGGCACTAAAGTTAGAGCTGTCTAATGACTTGCTCGTGCATTTGGTACTTATATCCCTTCCTGTACACTATGGACAATTTATTGTGAGTTATAACACTCAAAAGGATAAATGGACTCTTAATGAGCTCATTTCCTACTGTGTGCAAGAAGAGGATAGATTGAAGCGAGATAAGAATATCGAAAGTGCTCATATTGCAACTACCTCAAAGGACAATAAGCGAAAAAGGAATAAAGGTAAAGAAGCTGCAGAAAGAACATCACAACCCAACAAACTTCAAAAGAATAAGGATCAGGAATTTACCTGTTTCTTTTGCAAGAAACCTGGGCATGTGAAGAAGGATTGTTCCAAGTACGCCACATGGCGTGTAAAGAAAGGTATGCTTCTCACTTTGGTTTGTTCTGAAGTTAATTTAACTTCTGTACCTAGCAATACTTGGTGGGTAGATTCAGGTGCTACTACTCATACAAGTATGTCTATGCAGGGATGCCTGTGGAGCCGACCGCCTAATGATGCTGAAAGATTCATCTATGTGGGCAATGGCAAAGCAGTTCCGGTTGAAGCCATTGGGACTTTTAGATTATCTTTTGAGACTGGTCATTATGTTGAATTGAGAGAGACTTATATTGTACCGTCATTTAGACGGAATTTGGTTTCTGTTTCTGTTTTGGACAAATATGGTTATTCTTGTTCATTTGGAAACAATAAAGTTAGTCTTTTCCTCAATTCTACTCTAGTTGCAACTGGCTCCTTAATTGATAAACTATATATGTTCAATACCATTGCTTCATTTAATGAATCCTTGCAAATAAGTTCAAAAGGTACAAAACGCAAATTAACAAATGAGAATTCCGCCACATTATGGCACAAGCGTTTAGGTCACATTTCTGAAAGGAGAATTCAAAGACTTGTGTCAGACAGAATACTTGAACCCCTTGATTACACAGACCATAATGTGTGTGTTGATTGTATTAAAGGGAAACTGACAAACAACAGAAAGTTAAGTGCCAAGAGAAGTTCTGGTGTCTTACAATTGATTCATACTGATATTTGTGGTCCATTCCCTACGGCTTCTTGGAATGGTCAACAGTATTTTATCACTTTTATAGACGATTATTCTCGTTACGGATACTTATACTTAATACATGAGAAGTCACAATCCTTGGACGTTTTTAAGGCCTTCAAAGCCGAAGTTGAAAATCAACTAGGCAAGAAGATTAAAGCCGTCAAATCTGACCGTGGTGGTGAATACTATGGCAGATATGATGGATCGGGTGAACAACGTCTAGGGCCTTTTGCCAAATTCCTAGAAGAATGTGGAATCGTCCCACAATACACAATGCCGGGTTCACCTAGCATGAATGGTGTTGCTGAAAGACGAAACAGGACTCTTAAGGATATGGTAAGAAGCATGATTAGTCATTCTTCATTACCAGAGTCAATCTGGGGAGAGGCACTAAAGATTGCAGTATATATACTGAACAGAGTACCTAGTAAAGCGGTAGCTAAAACCCCTTATGAACTATGGTTAGGCAAGAAGCCTAGCATCAAGCATTTACACATTTGGGGTTGTCCAATTGAGGCGAGGCCTTATAGGCCACATGAAAAGAAACTGGACTCAAGAACAATTAGCTGCTATTTTGTTGGGTATGCTGAACGGTCGAGGGGTTTTAAGTTTTATAATCCCTCAACTAAGTCCTTTTTCGAAACGGGAAATGCGAGATTTCTTGAGGATGTTGTGTTTGAGGGGGAAGATAAGGTTAGGAATGTTGTCTTTGAAGAGGAATCTATTCATTTTCCAAACATTGTTATTGACAGTGATCAGCCTACTGACATTGTTCAAGACACAATTCAAGACAACAATGAGGATATCCCTATAAACCTTCCTACTCAAAATCAAGGTGTTGCTCCAGAAGAACAAACTCAACAACCTCAAGAGGAAGTGCCACTTAGGCGATCCACTAGAGAAAGAAGAAGTGCGATTTCAAGTGATTATATTGTATTTCTTCAAGAGCATGAGTTTGACATAGGAACAATGGAAGATGATCCAATCAACTTCCAACAAGTCAAACAAAGAGCTAATTGTCAAAGGTGGATCGATGCCATGAATGAGGAAATGAAGTCCATGAAGGATAATGACGTTTGGGATCTCGTCAAATTGCCTGAAGGTGCGAAGCCCATTGGTTGTAAATGGATATTTAAAACCAAGAGGGATTCAAAGGGCAATATTGAAAGATATAAGGCACGTCTAGTTGCTAAGGGCTACACTCAAAAGGAAGGCATTGACTATAAAGAGACTTTTTCTCCAGTTTCTACGAAAGACTCTTTTAGAACGATAATGGCACTTGTGGCTCATTTTGATTTAGAGCTACATCAAATGGACGTTAAGACGGCTTTTCTCAATGGTGACATTGAGGAAACCATATACATGGTGCAACCAGAAAACTTTGTATTAGATGACTCAAAGTCTATGGTTTGCAAACTCAAGAAGTCCATCTATGGTCTCAAGCAAGCTTCCCGTCAATGGTATCACAAGTTTCATCAAGTCATTGTCTCGTATGGTTTTGAGGTTAATGTTGTTGATGACTGTGTATATCACAAGTTCAGTGGGAGTAAATTTATCTTCCTAGTATTCTATATCGATGACATACTACTGGCTAGCAGCGATATAGGCTTAATGCACGAAACCAAGAAATTTCTAACTAAGCATTTTGAAATGAAAGATCTTGGTGACGCCTCTTTTGTATTAGGAATTAAGATACATCGAGATCGCTCTCGGGGTGTCCTTGGGTTATCACAAAAGAGCTATATCAATAAGGTACTTGCTAGATTTGGCATGATAGATTGTGCACAAGGAAATACTCCCGTTGCTAAAGGAGACAAGTTTAGTCTCAACCAATGTCCCAAGAATAAAATTGAAAGAAAAGAGATGCAAAAGGTTCCCTATGCATCGGCTGTAGGGAGTTTTATGTATCCTCAAGTATGTACGCGTCCGGATTTAGCGTACATTGTTGGTATGTTAGGAAGATACTTAAGTAACCCTGGGATGGATCATTGGAAAGCAGTCAAAAGGGTTATGAGGTACTTAAAGAGAACAAAAGATTACATGCTCACCTATCGAAAGTCAGATAATTTGGAGATCATTGGGTATTCTGACTCCGATCTTGCGGGTTGCCAAGATTCTAAAAGATCTACTTCTGGCTATGTTTACATGTTATCTGGAGGTGCTATTTCCTGGAGGAGTGCTAAGCAGTCACTTATAGCTCCTTCCACTATGGCAGCAGAATTCATAGCATGTTATGAGGCAACTAATCATGCGATATGGCTGCGAAATTTTGTCACTGGACTACGTATTGTAGATGGTATTGAAAGACCACTTAAAGTATATTGTGACAATCTATCGGCAGTTCTATATTCCAACAACAACAGAAGCTCGTCCAAGTCTAAGCATATAGACATTAAGTTTCTAGTTGTTAAGGAACGAGTTCAGAGTAAGTTTGTGTCAATTGAACATATAGGGACAGACTCCATGCTTGCAGATCCACTTACTAAAGGTTTACCACCCAAGGTCTTTCATGAGCATACTACTCATATGGGTGTTATGTTATTTGATGGTATGCAGTTTTAGTGGGAGTCTATGTATATCGTCAGTTCCTTTCTTGACACAGTATGTTCAGTTTTTCTGCAGAATAAAGTTGATGGTTTTACTATTAGTTATTACTCTGAATGTGTTATCTTTCAATTGCGGTTTAGCATAAAGTTTGAAAGACTAAGGTTTGATCTCACTACGGAATAAAGTTAAGGACCAATTGGAAATAGACATGTCTGAGATCACATTGCATGTAATTTCCAGCCACACATCCATACTTGATCTATGTCGTTAAATATATTTGGTATGGTGATCATTGATGGATCGAGTTACGATGAAATGTAACAAAGGTCGCTTTGGTCTCATGCTGGTATATGAGATGGACCAGATTGATTTGGAAGATGTTTTAAGAATAGAAAGTAATTTTGTGCGCACCTACAGTTAACAAATATAATTGTCTTCGGTATCTATTTGTAGCCCAAGTGGGAGATTGTTGGGTTATTATTATTAATAACTTAATATGGGCTTACAAATCATTCACAATTATATTTGGACTTCTATTCTAATTAGGATAATTAAGTGATCCAATATAGTTGATCCTAATTAACGTCTTATAACGTATGGACTTTGTAATGTGTTGTACCAATAATAGAGAACCTAACTAAAGTTAATGGGTCTCTAGTTAAGTTGCCTATATAACATGGGATTGGTCCCCAAGGCCACACTACAATAATTCTCTAGTCTTCAATCCCATAATTGAGAGACATTAAGTAAGAGAGAAGTGTGAGCTTGTGGAAGACCTTTTCCCGGATCATATTCATCTCGTCGTCATGGATTCGGGTATGTCATTCTTATCATTTCATTATGTAATCTTGATAATCTAAACGAAGTATGAAATTAAATCTAGATCCGTAGATCTAATCTCGTAAGACATAAATTTCAGATTTAGATCTAACAAGTATTTAATTTATAGATCTAGATCTAACAAAACCTTATGAGGATCGGCAAGGGACTTGGATACACTTTCCTTTTGCATGCACCTCTTGGCCCACGCTATCAGTTTGGGACATTGATCAGCTTCTCTCGTAGGCATAGAACCAGCTATAGAATCCAATCAAAGCAACATCCACGAACCCAAAGCTATCACCACCAAAGTAAGGCTTGTACCCAAGCTCTCCTTCCAACACTTTGAAGCAATCTATGAACTCTTTCTTAGCAACCACTCGCTCTTCTCCTTTTGTAGCCCATATTTTTATTTTTGATAATCTTAGGAAACATCCCCACTCAACCAATCTACGAGACATAGACTGGATTAACCACCACCCACTAATATCGAATATCTGTAATTACATAACCCTGCATCATTTACAATATTGACGACTCCTAAATTTTGTGGCGGAGCCACATAGTAATAAGGATGTTTTTGGTCCAAAAGAGTAAACTATTATATTAAACCCTCTCATTGTAGAAATTAATCCATACCCTGACTTTAGGATTTTGGCTTCCTCGGTATATGCTATGTGTATTTTTTTATGGGAATTATTGTGCACAAATAGAAGAAAAGAAATAACAGTTGTAATGCTATATGTTTTTTTTCTAATGTGTGTTTTGCTTGGGATTTTTGACAATGAGATGCTTATTTTACATTCCCAAGGTTAGTTCAGAATCAGCAAATGTTTTGTACTTTAGAAATAGAAGACAACCTGTAAGAAATTTGAGAAAATAAATGAACAAGACTTTAAAAAGTGAGATGCCACTACAAATAGAATGGGCAATGGCGGCGGTTTTTTCTATTTTTCGTGGCGGTTTTAAGCATCGTCTTTGATCTTATTAGCGGTTTTGAAATCGCCTCCAAAACGCCGTTTTGGGAGTAGTCGTATTAGGTGTATACTGACAGAAAGTGCAAGTGCCGGAATTTTCTATCTTTGTTGACGGTTAGGAGAAATCGTCGACATTAACTATAAAGCTATGGCGGCAGTGGTGAATAATCATCAACATTAACAATAAAGCTATGGCGGCGGTAGTGAATAATCGTCGACGTTGATACTAATCCTTTGTCGGCAATTATGATATGCGTCGCTATATACTTTTAACATTAGTGACAATTATTTTTATCGTCGATCATTTTAATACCTTTGTCGACAGTTTCAAAATGTTGAAATATACATTAAATTTAGCGGCAACCCTTGCATTTTGTCGTCGACTATACTACTGCAACTTTTTGAATATTGTCAATGGGCTAGGGTTTTGTGTTGGGCTTTGGCCCAATGTGTTTTTTGGTTTTCGCTTTGGGCCTTGACACATCTTGTTTCATCCAGTCAGTTTCGGGCTTGAATTTGTTTGTATTGTTCTTAATGAATATTTCCAATGGAAATTCGTTGTCATTTTTGTTGAATTGATTAATTAAATTAAATTTGTATTGTGATGTGAGTCGTATTGAAAAACTTATAACAAAAAGCATACTTAAATTGATCAACCATTCATACAATCAATTCATGCCAAAAAGCAATTCAACATTTTCTGAAATAAACTGTTCACATTCAAAAGATACTAATGAAAAACACAAAATTAATAGTTCGCAATTATCAACACTACTCGTATTAAGTTGAAGAAGGACTAGCATCTTGACTTGAATCAGCTTTCGGATTCACACTTGCATTATTAAATGCCTATAAGAAAAAAAAATGTAATTAATTATTTATATAGGATTACCTGAGAAGGACTTGAAAATAGGTAAGAGTCAAACAATCGTCTCATACAATTTATCTCTTCCTCCATTTTTTTCATATTCTCATCATTTGCTTCTTTCATTTCTTTAATCGTTTCGTCCTTTTTCATCATCTCATTCTTCATTTGTTCAACATTTTTTTTTAATTCGTGAACTTCAAAGTTTTCTATTCGACTTTTCTTACCAAAGCCATAAACTTGAGATGGATTAGGACCCGATCCTCGACCTCTCACACGTTCCAGATTTTCTTTACCTAAAACTTTGATAAATGCTTCTCTTTACAAGTCAAAACTCTCTGATATAGAGTCATCTGATTCTTCAATCCTCTCCCTAATTTTTGTCTTAACAAGTCCCTATAATGAAAATACTATGCAATTTTTCCATTAGCAATGTAAATATATGATAATTAATAAAAGTTTTATAAAAATTTGTTACGTACTAGTACTTTTGATGCTCAATCGTCCATGCCACCTGATTTTTTTTTGTGTGATTCTTCATAAAATTCCAACGGACCAATAGGAGATCTAGCTTTTTCCTCCTACATGGGACATGTTATAAGACATATGAGTAATAAAACTCATTAGCAATTAGATAAAGTTTTATAAGACATATGACCAAGAATTTATAAGTGGAAATGAAGTACCAATTCATTGAGTAATCTGTCAAACCCCTTTCTCCAGAAGTTTGATTTACAGTTAGGGAAGCACGAGCCTTTTCCCCCGCTTCTTGATGTTTCTACAATGTTTTCAATAGAGTAAAACCCATGAATTCAAAAAATTTATATACCTATATTATACGCTTGCACGCAATATTTAACTTTTACTTAAATGCCTTTTTTACCTTTCCTTTTTCGAACATGAAATAATGAACCAAGTGCTTCCACTGATTTATAGGCAAATCGCCCGGCTTGTTCTTAACATTCTCCTCCTCTGATAGTGTTGGATTGAAAAATTCCGACTTAAGCTCTCCTTTGTGTTCCTTCCATTTTTTATTAATGGATTGAAGAACAACTCGCTCCATGTCATTTTGTGAAATATTAAAAGAAAACTTCCCCTACAACAAAGATGAAAGTAATTTTAAAAACCCAACATAAAATCAATTGGTTTAAGTATAAACAAAAAGAAATAACCAACCTCAACCAGTTCTATCATGGTATGTTTGCATGTATTTGGCACATGTCTTCAATCATCATAGTTCAAAGGACAAAGTTCCCAGTTCCTTGCGATAATACCTAGATAGCTTTGTAATCTAGTTGATGACATACATGCAGGTTGCTTGTCCTTGTTGCATACAATAGGAATTATCATCATTCGGCAGCGATTGTATGGCGACACATTTCGTTGGACCTCTTTTTTTCCTTTTTTGGGAACTTTCTGAAGTTTCTTCTAAAAAAAAAAAAAACTTTCTGAAGTAAGTTTGAACAAATTAGAAGCCTTTTTTAAGTAGGAGGAGAAGTACAAGAAAATAAACGTACAAGAGTAGGTGGTGACACCTACTGCATACAGTAATTTAAATCTTGTTAAGCTATTAAGGGTGGATAGCGGCAACATGCATAAGAAGCAAACACATAGGTTGTGTGGGCACTAGTCATATTAGCAGTAGAAAAGGTATTGGATGCAACATAAGAACCTACGGCACTCTAGTTCAGTTAGAGACAAAGGCCCCCCCTACTCTCTACAAGCAAGAACAGAGAGAATTTCTGGTGCGGGATAAGCGCTAAGTTCAATCTGCTACTTTTGATAACCAAAACTAATGAAAGCATCATTCCTTCTGGACAAGTTGAAGAATTGACTCGACTGCTAAGGAGATGAGAGAGTCTTGTTGAGCATATTAATTGTAATAGATCTCTATCATGATAAGGGAAAATACATTCATACTTAAAGCTCAATATTGTTCACGAAATCATCATCTTATACCCATCTTTCTATAAATAAATTTGATCAACATGATTGTTAAATATTAATTTTCTTTTGATGCAATCTATGACAAGGGCAAAGGCAATAAACATACAAATCAAGAACTTCTAAAATATGCATAGAATTGAATTGAGCCACAATATATATTTTTACCAGATTCAATGGTGGTATCTCTATGATCATCATTTTGGGAACCTTCATTGGTACACTCTATTTCACTGTAGAGGCTGCTTTTTGAAACGGCATACAATGTTCTTTTGGATCTTCCCATATTTTCTGAGATGCAAGAGAAATTAAGCTATAACATTTGCGATTCACACAATGGCACAAAAGAAATTATTTTTATGAATATAACATAATACGCATAAAGATAGAATAATTGAGGATCTCATAAAATAGTCTACCCAAAAAAAACCCATATTTAAGATAACCCAGATAAAAAAAAAATGAACCATACAAATCGAAATCGAAAAAGCACCATTCATTATGAGAAACTGAAAGTAAATTGGAAAAGCCATACCAACAGTTGAAGCTTTGGAGTTCTATAGTAGACGAAGATTGCAAGGAGGTAGGGATAGATGTGTGAGTTATGATCATCGACAAGTTGGGATGAGGCTTTATACTATTTGATTGCTGAGACTAATTGGCGTGCGAGAATTTTGGTATTTGAAGTAATTGGCCTTTGATCAAAACCAAAAAATTGCTAATTGGCGAGACTCAAAAAAATAAGCGGTAATCAAGAAGTCTTTTAATGTAGTTTTCATTTTTTTTTATATAATTTGAGTTTCTTTTACATTTTTCCTTTGCAAAATACTCTACCTCTATTTATTTTATGTTTTTTTGGTTGGACCCCTAATTTAATTTGTCAACACTCCAGCACTAATGGTAAGGCGGCAATATGAAATTTTATAAGTTGCATTTTTTTTTGTGAGAATTTGATTTTTTTTTTTATTCTCCTTTACAACAATACACTTTATCTCTATATGATAGTCAACAATATTATCATGAATAAGGCCAAATAGTCAATTATTTATTAATAATTATTTTCAAGATACCTAAGAGTTTTCAAAATCACAAATCGTACTCATAATCATCAAGTATCCAAAAATTCATTGAACCATAGTCGTGTCCGTTTATTTTGAAGAAAATAAAAAGATTAAGTCAATTATAGACATTATAATATATCTTAATCATGAGTGTATATATTTAAATAAATTACTATTAGATATTTATTTCTTATTTCCCACCCACATAAGATTCGAACCTTGATCGCCCAGCTGCCAAGGTGACTAGTCCACCATTAGGCTACTCTTGAATCAATTAGTTAATTAGATTTTCAATTTTAGTCTTTTTTCTAATGTATAATACAAACACCTATAAGGTAATCTGCTAAGTAGCCGTCTGGAGCAACTAAGCAAGAATTTGTCATTATGGGTGCCCATTGATGAATGAACACCAATCATGTTCGGTTATCCCTTATAAAAACCAAAACCCCTAGAACATACCTATTGGTTTCATTATCAAGTTTAGTATTGGTCACCTACCCGTCAAATTTGAATTTAAACCCTACCACTTTTATCCCTAAAAGCAAATGAAAGCTGAAGTTGAATATATAGCAACTTGTAAGAGATTGTTTCTTAAATTTATATATAAGAAAGTTCTAGCATAAATTTTAAGTACAATTTAAAAAATCAATACAGGCTTGGCATACAATTATATATAGTTGTACAAGCTTCCACAATTTAAGTGAATCATAGTTATCATAATTATAGGATACAAATTTGTACCATATAGTTTAGTTAGATTCATAAGTTTTACGATACAAATTAATATGTGAATTGAAAATATAGAAGAAATATTGTTGTTGGATCGCACTGAATCATAGTTAACCTTTCAATTCATGATTAACGATTTAAAAATAATCTCATGATTCATGATTTAGAACGGTTCATATTTTAAAATAATTTTTCAATTCATGATTTGAAAACTATAGTTTAGATTCGCAAGAGAAAGACGGGGGAAGGGATAAAACTATAAAGAAGTAAACAAAGATCATACTAGTTGGTATTTCTTTCATTTTTAATGCAATCCAGCCTCACTACTAATTTTACTCTGTTACTGGTTATCTACAGGAAATAGTTGTACAGAGGAACTAATTTTGTTCTTCCCAATGCAAATTTAATCTGCTTGCGGTATAAACATGCAGAGATAAAAAAATTGAAGCAAAAATTATAAACTTCAAAAATAATTTGGAAGAATCAACATTTGTTATGATTAAATGAAATCTTCACATTCTTGACAGAGATTCTAACTGTAAAACGCTGCTAGAATAAGCACTGCTGGAAACTTTACATTATAATGATGAATAGATTTAATGTAGATGACAATACATAATTGCAGCATTTGGAAATTTCAAGGGAAACTTTGTAGTCTCAATATCAAAGGCACAAAAATGAACTTCAACAAGTTGCAATAAATCTATTCTCTTTTCAAGCACAACCCAGCACCGGATACATTGACATTATACCACTGGCCACACCTTAGATCTGAACAACATTGTTAATCTGTGAGGAAATAGTTGAACTTTGGAAAGTGGTACCTACAGGAAATAAAACCTTATCAACTAACACATTAAGGAAATGACCATTTTCAATGGCAAAGCGAACATGCTAAGGAACATCATACTCGTGACAACTAGTGATACAATCTATAAAATCTTGAGATCATTGTTTACTGCAGAACAACCATTAAGGCATCTCAAGATTTAAAGATGACTCTTAATATGTACAGTTAAATGTGAAATATAAACCATATGCAACTTACAACTAGCAAGGGAGATGATATCATCAATTAGCCAAGAGTTTAGTCGATCCTCTTGTGCATTAAAACAAAAAAGGTATTAACTATCAGATATCTAAAACAGAGCAAGAAAACTTACACAAATATAAGGATCTGGCAAACAACTTCAACAATCATTAAACTCATAACTAAGTTCTAGTGAATCTGCTTTATAAATGGTATAAATTGAAACAATAAACATAATTATTTACCTTGTTCTTCAAATAGTCTGATCTTGCATGTAAATATCTTTAGTTACATCCATTCGTACCCATTCAGAATCATTAAACTCATGATCATGTTGAGTGATGCCATGAGGTAATCCTTGAAAAAGATTCTCATCACCAACATCAAATACATCTCTCGGTATTACATTAACAACTACACGCCACTCTGGACATTTTGCATCTTGCACATAAAATACTTGTTTGGCTTGAGAGGATAAAATAAATGGGTCATCACTTTTGTGCTCCCCAGTATGTGGCAAATGTGAAAAATTCACTAATGTAAACCCAAAATTATCTTTTTTTATACCCATCGTCACATCATCCCAATCACACCGAAATAAGAGAACCTTGAAGTGTCCATAATAATCAAGCTCAACTATTTCAGTCAACTCACCGAAGAAATCTACATCTCCATCGATAGGGTGTTGATCTCGGACAGATGCATAACTTGTTGTTTGGGACCTAACAACAACTCCACTCTTTTGCATTTTTTTCCCCATGTCCCATTCTTTTGTATAAAATCTAGTGCCGTTGATTATCACCCCTTTGTAACTTTTTGCATATATATTAGGTCCTATAGCAAGATGTCTCATAGTCTCAAATACATTCCCATCTTCTAATGTGAATACCTAATTTTACATATAAAGTATTAGTAGCACAAGAATAGAGAATTACATAATATATTATATAACAATATTTATCTACTTACGTGCTTTCTAAACCAATCGTGAAACTCCTCATTCACTATCTTATCGAGAACATATGGTGCTGGCCTTTTATGACAAAGCTTTCTTTTCATCATTCTCTTAAATTCTCTGCAACAAACATAAATGGTAACTTTAGTACAACAAAACAACTTGCAAGTAATGAATATTTGAACTTACTCTCGAAATTTAGTCACTTCTTCATGTTGAAATAGCACGTATCGGTGTGCTTGAACCCATGTCTTCTCATCCAGGAATTTCACTTCAATTGCTCCAACTACTTTTCCAGCATACCAAAATAGATATTTATTTCCCTCAAGATTAATTACATCAGGATTTCGACGTGGGCGATTAAATATGGTCTCAATTCCATCAAGGTATCTAGAGCAAAACGTTAAACACTCATTGGCAACATATCTTTCAGCAATCGAGCCTTCAGGTTGTGCCTTGTTGCCAACATATTGCTTGAACTCTTTTAAACACCTATCAATGTGTCAGTCAAGCCATATTAGAATTAAAAAACAATTTGGAATCATTAAAAACAATATAAACTAAATGAACAAGTACCTCTCAATGGGGTACATCCACCTGTAATGCACTGGACTGGCAACTTTTGCTTCGGTAATAATATGTATGACAAGATGGATCATTATAGTGAAAAAATATGGAGGAAAAATTCTTTCCATATGGTATAGTGTCAATGCTGCACGAGATTCCATTTCCTCAAGTTCTTGAACATTAAGTGCTTTCGAGCAAACGACTTTAAATATAGCACTTAATTATGTTATAAGTTTGGTAACTTTATCAGTTATACATAAACACCGTGCAATTGGTAAAAGACCTTGCATTAAGATGTGATAATCATGACTCTTTAAAGATTGAAGCTTCCGATCCTTTAGATTAACACCCCTAGATATATTTGAACAATAGCCATCAGGAACTTTCATATCTTTTAAAACTTTAAAAAATACGTCTTTCTCTCCTCTCGACATGTGATAACAGGCAGGAGATATGACTTTTTTTCCATTTGAGGCTCTTTGAGGATGCAACTGAGGTCTTATATCCATCAAAGCCAAGTCTTCTCGTGATTTTTCATTTTCCTTCTTTTTTTTGCCTATGTTCAGTAATGTCTCAATCACATTTTCGCAAACATTTTCTTCTATATGCATCACATCTAGATTGTGGCGCAATATGTGGTACTCCCAGTATGGCAACTTAAAGAATATACTTTTCTTTTTCCACAAACCTCTATCATTGTTCTGATTGAGCTGATTTTCAAATATAAAATTAACTCCTTTTAATTGTCTTAATGCATCAACTCCAGACATGGGAATGGGTGGTGATCTCGTTTCCACGGTACCATCAAAATGGTGCTTTTGTGATAAAAAATTGTGTGATGGACTTAGCCATCGACGATGTCCTAAATAGCAATGTTTCTTCCCATTATGTAACCATCTCAAATTAGTATTATCAGCACAATATGAGCAAGCAGTTTTCCCTTTAGTGCTCCACCCAGATAAATAAGCATAAGCCGAAAAATCATTTATCATCCACATAAGTGCAACTCGCATCTTAAAAGTTTCTTGAGATGATGCATCAAATGTCTCAACTTCATCCCACAATTTAAGCAACTCAGCTATTAGTGGTTGTAAAAATACATCTATCTTATCTCCTGGTCCTTTTTCACTTGGAATTATCATAGACAAAATAAAAGATTCTTGTTTCATGCACATCCATGTTGGTAAATTGTAAGACATCAAAATAATAGGCCAAATATTGTATGCAATACTCATTATTCCAAACGGATTGAAACCATCAGATGTTAAACTGAGCCTAACATTACGAGGATTAGCTGCAAAATGTGGATGACGCTCGTCAAATGATGTCCATGCTAATGAGTCTGCTAGATGTCTTAATATTCCATCTTTTTGACGACCTTCATTATGCCATCTCATAGAAGGGGATGTTATGGATGACACGTATAACCTCTGAAGCCTTGGAATTAAGGGGAAATAATGCAATACTTTGACAGGTACTTTCTTTTTGTTCCTTGTACTTCGACGATGTTGTTGAGTATTTTCACTTCTATTTAATTTCCACCGAGAAGCGTTGCAAACACTACATGAATCTTCATTTTCCCTTTCACCCCAATACAATATGCAGTTATTCGGGCATACATGAATTTTTTCATAGCTTAAGCCCAATGCATTAATCATTTTCTTCGTTTCTTTGAATGTAAAAGGTAATCTTGCACATGAAAATACAGCTTTAAGTAATTGTAGAAGTTTATCCATTGAATTATCAGACCATTTGTTTCTGCATTTTATCTGTAAAAGTTTCACAATAAAGGACAATACTGAGAAACCATCGCATCCAGGATAAAGGCTTTCATTTGCATCTTCAAGGTATTTGTAAAATTCAGAAGGTTCTTCATTCTGACTAGCAACGTTTGTATCATCTTGTAACATTTCCTCGTGATTCTCACCATGTTCATTAGAATTTGATAAGTTGATTGCACATTGAAGTCAAGAATTCCAAATGCATCGTGCAGTAGATGGTGCATATCAGTAGGCATATCAATTGGTGCTTGTTGAATATCGACATGTGTTCTAACTCCAGAAGTAACTGATTCCCCATGATAAAGCCATTTAGTGTACCCATTCCGAAAACCTCTAAACATCAAATGTTGTATGACTTCATCACGTGTCCTTCGGATACAATTAACACAATCCTTCCAAGGACACAATATCCTCGAATCACGTGACACTTTCTCAAAAGCAAATCCAATGAACTCCATAACCCCTTGTCTATATTCAATAGTGTTTCTAGGTTTTTGAATCCAAGTTTTATCCATTGTACATGAAATATCTACAAAAAAAAAAAAATCTGAATAATAAAACCTGGCTAAGTTATTATCAAGCATTAGCAAAACATAAGTTCAGTTGTTCACATAAGAAGTAAAAAGTTATTAACATGGGACCCAAGTTTATATGCAATTGATATATACTTTCAAAGGGGTAACTACATTATGCATTTTTAAAGTAGGCTTACATAATGCCCTTTTCAAACTTGATAGAGTTTTTTTGGGGTTTTAGGACGTAGGGATCACTTTTCTTTTTGTGGATCAGTTCAGAAAGGACGTATGATCAAGATTTGAGATTTAATATCTACAAAAGCTTTAATCATCACCAATCTTAAAATGTTCTAATGAAGGTTAATCAAATAAAAGTGAGAATGAATGAAGGTTAATCAAATAAAGGTGAGAAATGAACTCAGCATACTAAGGTAAGTAACATCAGCGACAATTTTGGCATCCTACACATCCAGCTGCAGATCATACTTATGAGTTATAATTACCTTACCCAAAGATAACTGGTTTTTACACATCAAAATTTTAAATACTCGCACAATAAGCTTCCCAAACACAAACCACTCTCAAAACCAGTTTTTAGAACCAGATCTAATTGTCTAATGATCCTCCCAAACATCAAGCCCATATTTCCAAAGGACCTGATGTATGATATCAAATCTAGGGTGGCCAACATTCAACCAAAATAAAGATAGCTAGTAAAAGTCACTAGAAAGATAAAATAAAAAATAATCCTACGTCTCAAAGTCAATCCATTCATGACCATATAATCTTTTAGCATCTGCTCAACAAAATGACTTAGACGAATGGTTCAACGGTTTTCCCAAAAGGAATGCATGCCAAAATACTCATCCATCGTCACAACCTGCTTTGAATTCAAAATCCAAAAAACTCAAGGTTACTCCATGTTTGATCCTACTTATTTAACTCTTACCCAAGTTGATTTTGAGAAAATAAACCAGAAACTATTATCGAAATATGAAAGATAACTACAACTGTTTCCATAAAATTGAAGATGCACGATATCTGTTGTGCCTCTCTCTTCAATCATCCAACTCAAAATATAGACAACCAAAGTCAGAAATAGGGAACATAGTGACTATTTAAATCATGATAAAGTAGTCATAATAATTGAATGACGAAAAGTACACATACTCCTGTCCTCAGCAAAACCATGATCAGATGAAAGCACTACAAATCTTTTACCAAAATATATGCATAAAAATAAGTTTTCATGTTTGCATTTACACATATATAAGTGCACTTGATCCTTTTCTGGAGGGTTAATCTTAGAGCTATTGCAGAACTCATAGAGCTTACTACCACTTGAGAAGCTAATGAGAGCAACCTCAGCATCACAGAGAACCAAAAGCTCGTATGCCTTCTTGAGCAGTCCGTTTATTTTCTTTACAAAATTCACTCTTCTATATATCTTGTTTTCAATTCTTTTGATCTCAAACCAGTCTCTTACCATTATTATATTATATTATTCACTAATTTTGCTTTAATTTCTTATCAGAAATAGTACTGCAATGGACTACGTTGTAAGATCAATATAAGCATTTTATCAAACATCTTAGGAGCATTTTATCTAAAAGGTTGCTTATGAAGAGAATTCAACTATGAACACAACAAATTAAATTTTACAAATCTAACCTGATCCGATAAAGAGAGATTGGTTGGAAGAGACTTCTTTCTTCTTCAAATTTGTGTTGCTTCAAGCTGGTTATCCTTTGTGGCCGCTGAAAAAATAAGTACAATTAAGTTAATGTTTTAGCATACTTGAAAAGTACAAATCTAACTAACTTTTGCTGGCAATTTGAAGAATTGCCGCTAAAATTGTGTATTAAACGTCGTTTATTTGGTTTTCCCTACCTCAGTGACGGCGATTTTCACAAATTGTCACCAAAGCCTATACGTGTATGATACCACACGCAGTATTGGATCAACTTGACTAGGAAAAAATTCTATCAAATCAACAATGTCGGCGCCCTACCATGAACGTCGACAATAACCATATAGGACGACGATCGAGAGAACTGCCACGAAAAGTAAAGCAGCTAACTTCTATTACCAACGATTTTCTTTTTGCTGAATAATAAGTGCCGCGAATGGTGCTAATTTCTTGTAGTGTGCAACACTACTTTCATCAAGATCATGTAAAACAAGTCATTTAAGATAAAAGAGTATGGAATTGAATAAGCTCACTTGGTGCACGAAACTTGCACTAAACTAGCACTATGTGCAGAATTCGAGAAAATAATTAGACTCACTTTTACATCTATTATATGCAACCTTCTAATAATAATGTGTGCATACATTATTAAGAAGACTTAAAGAGCTTACCTTCTTGTTAATGTAGTCAGCCCAAAACCTAGCTTAAGCTCTCTCATAAGGATCAGAATGAAGCAATGGCGCTTTGTCTTTCCAAACCTCATCAATGTACTACACTTCAATGTTAGATTTATAAACTGCTTTATTAATGAAACCTTTTTTTTGCTGGCCCAGCAAAAAAAAAAAAAATACTTGCATGCCAAACATGCTAGGCCAAAAATACAATAGAATTACTTAATCGACCATTTTTTATGCCAAAATTATGAACTACATACGAAGCTTGACGAATATATTTTGTAGCTTGTATATGCACGTATATAAACATAGTTCATGGAATAGATTTGAAAGGTACGTGTAGTAATATTGCTAGGTACTCACTAAAAGAAAATAGTGCTCGGATGATGGACTTTTTTCGGTAGCCAATTGGCTATGGCTAGGCTATGGAATTGCTACAGACAACTAATTATGTAGCCTTTTCGTAGCCAAATTAGGCCTCATTGAAATGATGACAAAACTTGGCCACGGATTGGCTACGAAACATAATTTTAATTCTAAAAAATAATAGTCTGTATTCATGCAATGGCAAAATAGCCACGAATTAGCTACATAAAATATGTGTTATTCAAGAAAAATTAAAAATAAAAAACCGTAGCCTAGCTGTGGTAAATTTGCTACATACCATTTAATTAATTCGGCAAAAAAAATCATAACAAAATCTGTAGCCATGCGGTGGCTAAATAGCCACGAATTGGCTACGGACAATATGTATTATTCAAAAAAGGTTTTAAAAAATAAAGGGTCATAGCCTAGCCATGACAACTTTGCTACGGCATATCTACGGACATTTTAAATAAATCAAAAAAAATAAAATAACAAAGTCTGTGGCCTATCCATAGCCTCTAACCACGGATAGGCTACAGACCTTTACACAAAAATAAATGTTATCACTTTTAATTTGAATTAAAGAAATGTGATTCCACCTACAACGTACTAAAACTTCACTTGACTTGGAGGCTTTCCAAATAAAAATAAACTTGGTCCGTATTTCAATATCATGCGTACTTTTATAGAAAATTCTCATAGCAAATCAATAGCTGTTTAAATGAAACTTAACTTGTTCTCAATTAACATTGTGTTAATGTTGATTAACATTCAATCTAGTGGTCCAAAAACTCTCACATTATATTTGAACTTCATAAAAAAAAGAAAAATATGAAGATATTAACACGTTTTAATATGTTGTTTCTAGCTATTAACAAGTTAGAATACATATTATTAGTAGTTCGTAGCCCCTAGCTACGGATAGGCTATGGACCTCTTCTATTCCGTAGCCCATCCACAGCCAAATGGTCACAGATGGGCAACGAACCTTTACATAAAAATAAGGGTTATCGATTTTAATTTGAATTGAAGAAATGTGATTGCACCTACAACGTAGTAAAACATCAGTTGAATTGCAAGGTTTCCAAATAAAACTAAACTTGGTCCGTATTTTATTAGCATGCGTACTTTTATAGAGAAATCTCATAGGAAATCAATAGCCGTTTAAATCAAACTTAATATGTTCTCACTTAACATTGCATTAATGTTAATTAACGTTCAATCTAGTAGTGTAAAAACTCTTACATTGTGTTTGAACTTCATAAACAAGAAAAATATGAAGATATTAACATGTTTTAATACGTTGTTCATACTTATTAACAAGTTAGAATACATACTATTAGTGGTCCGTAGTCCATCCGTAGCAAATAGTATGTTAGTCGCTGATTGTGAAATCAATCTTTATGAGCAACTTCTTTAATATATATTTTAACTTCTTTTATATGTATTATAAATACGATTTAGAGGTATTAGTATTGTGATTCTGAAACCTAAAAAATAAGAGGTATTGTTAGATAGTTGATGATATGTGCAAATATAGTCAGATTTTTCTTTTATGGCTTTGAGATATCATGAACATGATTATTTTTATGAATTTCAGATATTAATTAGCACAAAATTTGAGATATCATGAGTGAGTGTTTTCTTATAGCTAGGCTTAGTGGACTAGTCAACCCTCCTCAAGCACTGATAAAAGTTTTGTTTTCGGAGATGATGGTGACGGGCTGGAAGGTGAAAGCGGCACATGTGGAAACACGTAGATGGAAACAGAACTCACAGTGCTAGAATTTGGAGCTGGAAAAGGTGGCCTACAGGGTAACATTTCAAACGAGATTAGGGTTATTTAATGGGATTAAGAATATGGATACAATAGTGATGAATTATCTGCATTATTTTAGATAATTGTAAATAATTACATGGGCAATTCACTACTGTTAAATTTTTTCTCGTCATATTATTTGATATGAAAGAATCCAAATCCTATTTAATGAGGGAGATAACATCTGTCAGTGCAATTCATGGTACAACATGTTCTCCAACATTAGGGGGACCCCAAGATTTATTACTGTCAAACCAAATTTTGCCTGAAAAACAAGAAAATACAAAATTTAATATCACGTCAGAGCATGGGTGGTTGGTTTAGTTATTGCCATGATACATTTGTCAAATAAACAATTATATTTGCAGTATCTCACAGTTAAAATAAATAAAGCTTAACCTTCCACTGCATATATAATGTTCCAATGTGTGTGTTTAAAAAAATTTACTACTGACCAATGACTAGAGAAGGGAAAATTATCCAGAACATTCAAGTATATAGTTTAGGCCCAAAATATATGATTAACTTAATAATAATATTAGAAAAGTATGTCGAGAAAAAAATCTGTAGCTCAGAGAAAGTTCCCAAAGCTCTATCTGAAAGTTAATGTCAAGCACAAAAAGAGTACATAAAGGAAGTAAAGGAATGTAAGTGACGGAATTGAAATTATAATTTATTCAAATTTTTAGATTTGAAACTTGCTTTCCTTCAAATTTGTGGACTTGTAATTGGATTTCATTCTTTTTTTTTTTTTGAGTTTTGTTATCGTATTTTGTTTTTTACTTTTACATGCTTTGTACCAAGAATTAACATTAATATAATCAGGGCAAGTTCACGGGTAAGTTCACATGGTCTAACATTGAAGAAGAGAGATGTTACAGATCATATGGATTTGCAGAGATGATGGTAAGGTAAAACAACTCAGGTAGGGACACGTGGACAGAAACAGAAAAGTAGCCTACATGGTGACATTTCAGACAAGGGGAGGGTATTTTGTTTGTTGCTGGAAGTGGTCCTTTGTTTTTTTTTATCGATAAGGAGGGTAATGAGGGAGATAGCAACTGCAAAATTTGTCATTTGTAATCAACCAAAGATCAACCACAATTATAAACTTTTTTTCTCCTTCATATCCAAGAGTATGGTAACCCAAACTCACTAACCGCACACTAAAATCCCTCATTTCTTCCATCTATATATATGCTAAAATAAATTCAAAAGTAAGCCCAAAACAATCCACAAAAATTAGAAAGCAAAAAAGAAAAAAACGAGAAGCAAAATGTACATGAATCGACTGCATAAGTATGCAAAAAAGCATGTTCTCGGCTTGCCCACATATCATTGCGAATTTGATGGTCCTCCTCATGTCCGCCGCTTAGGTCAAAAGTCACCATTGGTGATAAAACTTATGAAGCTTCAGAGTTCTTTTCTATGTTAAAGGATGCTGAACATGCATCTGCAAAAGTTGTTGTCAAGTCATTGGATGATATCCAGGAAGTAAGTTTCCAAACCCCCTTTTAGTGTTGCTTGTTATCGGTATATAATTATAATTTATGAGGTTCTATAAATCATGTCAGGATGAAAATATATACAAGAATCTTTTACAACAATTTTCTCAAAAAGAAGGCCTCCATTTTCCCACATATGTAACAACCAAATCAGGTCCACCCCACATCCCAACTTTCACATCCACTATGGAAATAGGAGTTGATGTTTTCCAAGGGCAAGAAGCCAATGCCAAGAAACAAGCAGAAATGAGAGCTGCTAAAGTTGCTTATAATACCCTTATAGAATGACAACGTAAGGAATGTGATCTCTTATCAGGCCTGATATATTTATATTCTTTTTCTATATTTGGATGATGCATGTGGTAGGGTACAATTGGACTATGAGTTGGCCCTCCCCCCTCTTTCCATTTCTTTTGGTCTTGAAAATTATTATTGTACATTTGTATTGTTGATATGTGAACTCATCACAAATTTCAGTCCTTTATTTTAAATTTTTTTTTTGGCTAAATCATTACATTTCTCACTTTCACTATTAGAAAACAGCGCTCGGGCGATGGACTTTTTTTCGAGGCCAATTGGCTACTGCTAGGCTACGGACTTGCTACGAACAACTAATTTCGTAGCCTTTCCGTAGCCAAATTAGGCCCCATTGAAATGGTGACAAAACTTGGCTACGAAACATAATTTTAATTATAAAAAAAATAGTCCATAGCAATGCGGTGGCAAAATTGCCACGAATTAGCTACGGAAAATATGTGTTATTTAAAAAAAAATTAAAAATAAAAAGTCATTGTCTAACCGTGGAAAATTTGCTACAGACTAGCTACAGACCATTTAATTAATTCAGCAAAAAAAATCATAACAAAGTCCGTAGCCATGCAGTGGCCAAATAGCCATGGATTGGCTACGGACAATATGTATTATTCAAAAATGGTTTTAAAAAAATAAAGGGTTGTAGCCTAGCCATGACAATTTTGCTACGGCATAGCTACGAAAATTTTAATTAAATTGGAAAAAAAATAACAAAGTCTGTGGCCCATCCGTAGCCCCTAGCCACGGATGGGCTACGGACTTTTTCCCATATGTAACCCACCCGTAGCCAATGGCCACGAATGAGCTACAGACCTTTACACAAAAACAAAGGTTATTGCTTTTAATTTGAATTAAAGAAATGTGATTCCACCTATAACGTAGTAAAACTTCACTTGACTTGGAAGCTTTCCAAATAAAAATAAACTTAGTCCGTATTTTAATAGCTTGTGTACTTTCATAGAGAAATCTCATAGCAAATCAATAGTTGTTTAAATCAAACTTAATTTGTTCTCAATTAACATTGCGTTAATGTTGATTAACGTTCAATCTCATGGGCCAAAAACTCTCATATTATGTTTGAACTTTATAAAAAAAAAATATGAAGATACTAACACGTTTTAATACGTTGTTCCTACCTATTAATAAGTTAAAATACATACTATTAGTGGTTCGTAGCCCATCTGTAGCCATTACGGACATCTTCCTTTTCGTAGCCCATTTGTAGCCAATGGCCACAGATTGGGCTACGGACCTTTACACAAAAATAGGGGTTTTCGATTTTAATTTGAATTATAAAAATGTGATTGCACCTAGAACGTAGTAAAACATCAGTTGAATTGCAAGCTTTTCAAATAAAACTAAACTTGGTCCGTATTTCATTAGCATGCGTACTTTTATAGAGAAATCACATAGGAAGTCAATAGTCGTTTAAATCGAACTTAACATGTTCTCACTTAACATTGCGTTAATGTTAATTAACGTTCAATATAAAACTGTAAAAACTCTCATATTGTGTTTGAACTTCATAAATAAGAAAAATATGAAGATATTAACACATTTTAATATATTGTTCCTACTTAACAAGTTAGAATACATACTATTAGTAGTCCGTAGTCCATCCGTAGCCCCTAGTTACGGATGGGCTACGAAATTCTTCCTTTCCATTGCCTATCCATAGCAAATGGTATGTTAGTCGCTGATTGTGAAATCAATCTTTATGAGCAACTTCTTTGATATATACTGTAACTTCTTTGATATGTATTATAATTATGATTTAAAGGTATTAGTATTGTGATTCTCATACATAAAAAAATAAGAGGTATTGTTAGATAGTTGATGATTTGTGTAAATATAGTCAGATTTTTCTTTTATGGCTTTGAGATATCATGAATAGGATTATTTTTATGAATTTTAGATATTAATTTGCACAAAATTTGAGATGTCATGAGTGAGTGTTTTCTTATAACTAGGTTTAGTTGATTAGTCAACCCTACTTATTAACAAGTTAGAATACACACTATTAGTAGTCCGTAGTCCATCCGTAGCCCCTAGTTACGGATGGGCTACGAAATTCTTCCTTTCCATTGCCTATCCATAGCAAATGGTATGTTAGTCGCTGATTGTGAAATCAATCTTTATGAGCAACTTCTTTGATATATACTGTAACTTCTTTGATATGTATTATAATTATGATTTAAAGGTATTAGTATTGTGATTCTCATACATAAAAAAATAAGAGGTATTGTTAGATAGTTGATGATTTGTGTAAATATAGTCAGATTTTTCTTTTATGGCTTTGAGATATCATGAACAAGATTATTTTTATGAATTTTAGATATTAATTTGCACAAAATTTGAGATGTCATGAGTGAGTGTTTTCTTATAACTAGGCTTAGTTGATTAGTCAACCCTCCTCAAGCACTGATAAAAGTTTTGTCTTCGAAGATGATGGTGATGGGCTGGAAGGTTAAAGCGGCTCCGATAGAAACACGCGGACGAAAACAGAATTGACAGTACTAGTATTTGGAGCTAGAAAAGGTGGCCTACAGGGTGACATTTCAAACGAGAAAAGGGTTATTTAATGGGATTAGGAATATGGATACAATAGTGATGAATTGTCTGCATTATTTTAGATAATTGTAAATAATTACATGGGCAATTCACTACTGTTAAATTTTCTCTTGTAATATTATTTGATATGAGAGAATTCAAATTCTATTTAATGAGAGAAATATCAATTGTTAGTGCAATTCATGGTACAACACGTTCTCCAACATTAGGGGGACCCCATGGTTTATTACTGTCGAACCAAATTTTGCCTGAAAAACAAGAAAAGGCAAAATTTAATATTACGTCAGAGCATGGGTGGTTGGTTCAGTTATTGCCATGATACATTTGTCAAATAAACAATTATATTTGCAGTATCTCACAGTTAAAATAAATAAAGCTTAACCTTCCACTGCATATATAATGTTCTAATGTGTGTGTTTAAAAAAAGTTACTACTGACCAGTGACTAGAGAAGGGAAAATTATCCAAAACATTCAAGTATATAGTTAAGGCCCAAAATATATGATTACCTTAATAATAATATTAGAAAAGTATGTCGAGAAAAAAAATCTGTAGGTTAGAGAAAGTTTCCGGAGCTCTATCTGAAAGGTAATGTCAAGCATAAAAAGAGTACACAAAGGAAGGAAATGAATGTAAATGAAATTGAAATTATAATCATTCGAATTTGTAGATTTTAAACTTTCTTTCCTTCAAATTTGTGGACTTATAATTGGATTTCATTCATTTTTTTTTTTTGAGTTTTGTTATCGTATTTTGTTTTTTACTTTAACATGCTCTGTACCAAGAATTAACATTAATATAATCAAGGGAAGTTCACGGGTAAGTTCACATGGTCTAACATTGAAGAAGAGAGTTGTTGCAGATCATGTGGATTTTCATAGATAATGGTAAAGTAAAGCAACTCAAGTAAGGACACGTAGACGGAAACAGAAAGGTGGCCTACACGGTGACATTTTAGACAAGAGGAGGGTATTTTATTTTTTGCTAGAAATGGTCTTTTGCTTTTTTTGTCGATGAGGAGGGTAATGAGGGAGATAACAACTGTATCATGTGTCATTTGTAATCAACCAAAGATAAGCCACAATTATAAACTATCTTTCTCCTCTAGATCCAAGAGTATGGTTACCCAAACTCACTAAGCGCACACTAAAACCCCTCATTTCTCCCATCTATATATATGCTAAAATAAATTCAAAAGTAAGCCCAAAAAAATCCACAAAAATTAGAAAGCAAAAAAGAAAAAAAACGATAAGTAAATTGTACATGAATTGGCTGCAGAAGTATGCAGAAAAGCATGATCTCGGCTTGCCCACATATCATTGTGAATTTGATGGTCCTTCTCATGTCCGCCGCTTTAGGTCAAAAGTCACCATTGGTGATTAAACTTATGAAGCTTCAAAGTTCTTTTCTACGTTAAAGGATGCTGAACATGCAGCTGCAAAAGTTGTTGTTGAGTCATTGGATGACATCCAGGAAGTAAGTCTCCAAACCCCCTTTTTGTGTTGCTTGTTATCGGTATATAATTATAATTTATGAGGTTCTGTAAATCATGTCAGGATGAAAATATATACAAGAATTTTTTACAACAATTTGCTCAAAAAGAGGGCCTCCACTTTCCCACATATGTAACAACCAAATCAGGTTCACCCCACATCCCAACTTTCACATCCACTGTGGAAATATGAGATGATGCTTTCCAAGGGCAATAAGCTAATGCCAAGAAACAAGCAGGAATGAGAGCTGCTAAAGTTGCTTATAATACCCTTATAGAACGACAACGTAAGGAATGCGATCTCTTATCAGGCCTGATATATTTATATTCTTTTTCTATATTTGGATGATACATGTGGTAGGGTGCAATTGGACTATGAGCTGACCCTTCCCCCTCTTTCTATTTCTTTTGGTCTTGAAAATTATTATTGTATATTTGTACTGTTGATATGTGAACTCATCACAAATTTTAGTCCTTTATTTTAAATCATTTTTTTGGCTAAATCATTACTGTTCTCACTTTAATTGAGGAAATATATATCTTATTTTTCTCTCATTAAAAAAATGAATACCAATTAAAAGAGAACAATCCAAACACAACGAAAACGTTGGCCATGATATACAATTTGAATCCATTCATGGCGTTATAGTTAGGAGTGAGATTTAATAATGATAAATTATCCAAATTATGTTGTCATAATTTTTTATCAGCTTATCACATTTGAATCACTCTCGTAACTTCCAAATCCCATGATATATAAGAGAAACAACATATACCACATCAGTTTTATCAGCCATTTATCACTTTTTATGTTAATATTTGGTTGGCATGAAAAATAAATAAATGAAGTAATATCCAACAATACTCGATATGTAATTATATAATAATGGTGATTGATAAATAGTGCTAAACAAATAAATTCATTATCATGAGTAATACTCACATTCAAATGTACTTATAGTAAATATTTGAGGCTTGCGTCATACAAGATTCGAATAATTATGTGAAAATGAGTCATTCCGTCAGTGGTTTTGTCTTTGAATTGACCCAAAAAAAAACATGGTCGTCACCGCTTTCGGCTATGATCGACCAAAAAAACAATTGTCATTACTTTCATCTTCAACCCAAAAGAAAGGTCATTGCTTTCGTCATGCTTTGAAAGATGAACTGTAGGTAGGTCACTTTGGTTAGCCATATGCTTGTATAGGTTTTTATCGCTTCACTTTGGTTAGATTTTTGCGACGAACTCTTGTAAATTGACATGAGTTTGATCTTAATGAGAACACTTTACTTGATTAGGAAATAGGAAAAAAAAAGTAGGTAGGCCACTTGATAATTAAGTATTATCCGAAACAGTAAAAATATAGAAAATAGAAAATATAAACCGAAGTGAGAACGTATTTGTTTATTTAAATTCAAAGAATCGTTTATTATTTGTTTTAGATATTTTTTAACATTTGTTTGTATGTTTCTCGTCAATAATGGAGGACCTATTAGACTCACTATATATGCCAAACAATAATAAGTAAGGCAATTCAGTCTCTTTACCCTTCTATTTTATGGTTTGAATAGGATGGATCGATCTCCTAAGAGCTTCTTGAAGGATATTAATAAACCAAAATGAGATTGTTTATGTTTTTAAGAGGCAGCCTTTAAGCAATGGAGATTTTAGGCCAAAAATATGTCTATTGTAAAACATATAATTAACTCCCACTATTTGTTGTACCATTTGGCTAAGCCTAGGCTAGGTTGAATGATCCATTTGCCTATATCTACCACTCTGACATATTGGACATCAATTTCTATACTTTTCTCATACTTCCTCACATTGCTACTATTCTACAGATTGCTTTTGGGCCAGTCAATGAGTATTAATCACCAAAGTGGAACTCGGAAATATCATATTAAATCTCCATATAATTACTGGTATGATAACATCTCTCTTACACAAAAAAAAAAAAAAAACTCATCAAAGCCCCAAACAACTAGTCACAAGCATTTTTAATCCCTCGGGAACGTAAATTTAGAACCTCTCTTATCAACTTTTTAGAAAAATGTTTAACAAACATATAGTTGTTCAAGCTCATGACTAAAAAAATTTTAATTTACAAAAAAAATATAATTAAAAACATGAGATGACCATCAATGAACACTGATATTATTCTCTAATAATGTGTTATTAAGTTGTCGTTTCCTTTAGCCATCATATCGTTCAATTTCTATTTAACGGCTTCCATAGTCATGTCCCTTTCAACGACATTTATCATCATGGTAACATACTAAAGGAACGATCATTAAGCATTAGTTTCATGATATAGTCCAAGGTCACTAATTTGGAATCCAAATCAAGATTTATCAAGAAATGGAAATGATATTCATTGCCATTGTTACCTTTTAATTATAAATGTGTTCATGAGATATTTCTAGGAGAGGAACCCCATTGACCAAAATCTTCCCTTTTGACAGGGTCATAAAAACTTCCAAACAAGTTTGCTATAGTGGAAAGCAAAACAGAAAGATATAAACAAGTCATAGTAAATACTCAATGCAGAGATTTATGTTCCACATTCTTCTTTCATGTTATGCTAGCATAAAATGGTACAAGATGGTAACTTCACTTGAGAGATTTAATACAATGAGGCAATACCTTCCCACCACTAGAAGCTCACCCTTCAGGTATCGCTTCCAGTGTAGGAGGCTAAGCATTGTGCCATACGTTCTTGCTTGGGAGCCCCAAAAGCCTTTGGTACTTCAATAGATTTTCAAAAATACTTGGACCAACTTGTGCTACCTTTGATCAGGTTGGAACTTCAAACTAATTCCCTAAAATTTTCATAGTGTATCATACTATTTATGGCATCATCCGTAGGTCATAAAGAAACTTGACAAATGTGAATTATATTTGGTATATGCAGGTGTTAAGACAAAAATCCGCAGCTCCGAACTTCTTCCTGGGCTGGACTAGCTCCTGCAAAATAGAAGAACTGAGGGGGCTCCCAGGGTTCCCACTCCGACGATCTAGTCAGTTATTTGTAGGAAGTAGCTCAAAGGCTGCGGGAATATAAGAGTTCCAGAGTGATTGTGTACCTTTCGTCGTAGAGTTCCTCTTGTATTTATACCTAAAGATTATTAGACTCCTAGACGGAGATAAACTCCTAAGAGATTTCGCCCCAAAGAGTCCATCCTTATCCAGGCTCTTTATGCCATGTCTATCCTTATTTGAATAATATTTTGTACGCGCTATGCGCCCTACAGTCCTCATAGGTCTGGGGCAGAATATTAACAGGTTTGCTATCAGCCTCGTGGGTTGGCCTTTTTCAGGGCTGGAGCCCCACCCGTATCAGTTGCCCCCCCAATCTTCTAGGCTACGTAGGAGGCCGGGAAATTGTCACGATGGTAAGGCTTCTTCATCTTCCTCAATTGTTACTAGCTGTTATAACCGCCATTTCATACTATCATTACACTTCAGCCACTACGTGGGTATGTTCCCTCGCGATTCGCACCCTACTCCCCCATGATGCTGAGTTGACTGCCCATGTAGATCGTGGGCCCGTGCGGGACCCCTTATAAATAGGACCCCATCTTCTTTCTTCAACTCCATATATGCTCTTATTCGCACCAAAATTCCCATCGCTTCTCTATTATGCACCAAACTTCCCATGAGTTCCAACCTCTTTGTTTAGGTATGCCACTCTCCCCTCTTTCCATCATGATTAGGTCCACTAGGTCAAGAGTTGTGAGCGAGTCCAACGACGAGTCAAAGGGTGTCTGTCAGGCACTAAAAAGTTCTGAGTCCATCGCCGTTGTGTCCATCTCTCAGAGCCCCCTTCCTGTTAAACCTTCAAGGAAAGGTCCTAAGAAGCCCCCCGCTAAGGTTGAGTTCTCTTCCCACTACTCTTCTTCAACGGCAGGTCTTGCTAAAATCAGAAACCTCCTTGTTTTTTGCGCTGAGAAGAAGGCTTATATAAGTACCTTCCCCATTACTGGGGTAATTGCTCATAGTAAAAAGTAACTTCTCCATTACCTATAGAGATTTTCAACCATTACCAGATTAGCCCAGCCCAGGTTACTCCCAACAACTGGAGGTTGGTGGTGGGTTTTTACGTCCTCCTCAAAGACCTAGCTACACGCCTACCACCAATCTCTTCTTCTACTACCATCAGCTCAAAACAACTAATCCTACCTCCGGCTGGCATTATTTTTCCGCTCATCGTAATCCCTTAGTCGTCGTCGTTCTTGACAATGCCAGGAGGTGAAACTATAAGTTCTTCTTTATAAAGTCCCTTACCCCATGGGAGGTCTGTAGCATCTGGGTTATCTCTCCTGAGGTGACAAAGGACCCTTTTACCCTCACCGTAGATGAGAAATAAGTAATTGAGGAGCTAAAGAAAGCCTATCCCGTTAATACGACCTTTTTGTTCACCCCTGAAAAGATAACCATTTGCGGCTTGTTTGTGCAATCTCTGAGGCTTAGAACTAAGGCCCCTCCTGCCTCTCCTATGGAGAGTAATAGTACTAGGGCTAAAGTTAAGGCTCCGCTTGCCTCCCCGACAGTTGGCTAAATCTCCAGGGCTACAACCCTTTTACCTCCTATACCCTAGGGTTAGGTCTTTACACTTGCATCTTTCTTATTTAATGTTTCTTCATTTATGGAACTTATGGTGCTTTTGTCTTCTTTTCCTTTTATGTTCACGTATGAAGGTATCTGAGCTTTTTTCTACTGTCCGCTCTATTGCCCGAGGCGATCAAGTGACCAAAAGGCGTTTGATCAAAGCCTTTAGCCAACCTCCCTCAAAGAAGCAAAAGTTAGGGGGCCCCGACAATGACAAAGAGGTCCAAATCCTCGACGTGCAACAAGCCCCTCTTGCAAAGAGTTTTGACCCCCCTCTGTTGAGTCAGGAGCCCGTTGTGAAGAGCTCCACCCTTGCTAAGGCAGCTAAGAGCCCTGCCACCAAAGAAGCCCTGCCCTTGGATAAGGTTGTCCCTGGGGACAAGATTGAAGTTGCCCCAGCTCGCAGGCGTCTGCCATCTCCTCATACGTCTCCCTCTGTGGACAGGGCTCCGGGTCATGTCCCCACCATTGATGTGCTAGGAGAGGACCAACACCGCTCCCTTCAGGAAGCCTATTGTGTCAAGAGTCCTCGCCTCAGGTAGCGCTAGTAGAATAGATTAAGGTTAAAATGAAAAAATATTGCTAGGAGACTAGCGATAATATTTTGGTTATTTTTAGTGGAAGAATAATTATGTCTTTGGTCCCCTTTCTAGCCATTTTACCTTATAAGTGTTATTTGTTAAATTAAAGAATTACTAAATTGAAGAGAACATTTAATCATTTGACAATTAGAGATCATGAATAGATATTCCTATTTATGGAATATATTTTCTATTTTGATTATTGGCTAAATTTTGGATTAAATAGTTATTAAATGACAATTAAATAATTAATTAATTAATTAATTAATTAAAGTCTAAAGGCTACTAAATATTTAAAATAGTTTTTTCCATAATTGGAAAAATGATACATTCTTAAATAGTGGACTAGAATTGGCATTTGAAATTTATTGGAATTAATTAATTTAATTGGATAGAGCATATGGTTGAACCATGAGCCATGGTATGCGACCCAAGGCTAGCTCGTGAGCGGGCTCAGCTGCCAAGAGGGGGTTAGGCGTATGGTGTGGTTGTTTTGGTGTGGCATTATTAATTTGAGGTAGAGTTGGATTTTCATTGTATTATAAAATTAAAGGATAATTCAAAGTCTTAATTCTTTACTCTTTAGGATTCTGTTTTCAGACAGAATTACCTCATGGATTTTTCCTATATAAAGACCTATTCCCTAAGCTCTACAATTGCACCATCTCCTTTAAGATCTTTCTCTCTCTTTCTCTCTCTTATGAGTAAGCTTCAATCTTTGAAGAAACTCAAAATAGTTTTTCTTTAGTTTTAGTTCTAGTCCCACAACTAGGCAACACTTTAGCTAGGATTTGGAATAGATGGGAAGATCAGAGTTAAGGAGAAAAAGCTTTATCCAGGCATGTGGAGCTCTCATTCAGGAAAGGTGAAGTTTTCTTCTTTCGTTCTTCGCGATAAAGGTATTCCTGAAAACTTTATTTGCTTTTATAATTAAACTATAAACTGTTTAGATGTTCAAGTAGCTATTGCATGTTTTATTCGTTTTAAAGATCCATTGATGAATGTTTCCGCCTTATTCTTGCAATTATAGAATTTGATTCATGTGATATAATATTTCTCTTCATCTGGGGCGTCATGAAATGTCATATGGTGCTCGAAGACTATGAGGTGATCCTCCGGGTCTCCGGACCCGTCGTAGGTCTATAAACTCTGGGAGCTTGTAGTCATACTACATGGGCTCCTACATGACTTCTCTGGTGAAGTAGTGATGCTTTCATTGCCCCACCAAGGCTTAGTGCTTCCCACGCATTGTTGGCCTTTGGGGTCTGTTCTGCTCTGGCCTATCCATCGGATCTGTTGAATCTGATGTATCCTTCGGAAACACAAGATACTGGGACTGGTCATTAAGTGTTGGGTCTGCCTCTAGCCGCGCTAGCCCCTGGGTTTGTAGGAATTGATTAAAGGCTCCTCTAAGGCCATTGAACGTCTGGACCAGAGTTGGTAAATCGACTTGTTGTGATGACGACGGCATATTTCCCGGGACAAATACCAGTGGTACTAGAGTAGTTGTTGCCCCAGGAGGTACCGTGTTGAGCGGGACAGCTGTCATCGGAGGGTCAGTCACCCAACGAGTTTGATGTTCCTCAGGGGGGGAGGGGGATTCTGATTTCCCCCTGCGTTGGCTTGACTGCAGGTATGAACCATTGTGGTATCTCAGTGGGACTCCTATTCGTTCCCACATACGGTGCCACCTATTAAGGCAAAAATCCGCAGCTCTGAACTTCTTCCTTCGCTAGACTAGCTCCTACAAAACAGAAGAACCAAGGGGGTTCCCAAGGTTCCCACTCCGATGATCTAGTTAATTATTTATAGGAATTAGCTCAAAGGCTGCGGGAATATAAGAGTTCCAATGTGAATTGCGTACCTTTCACCATAGAGTTCTTCTTGTATTTATACCCAAAGATTATTAGACTCCTAGACAGAGATAAAGTCCTAAGAGATATCGCCCCCAAAGAGTCCATCCTTATCCAAGCTCCTGGCGCCGTGTTTATCCTTATCTGAATAATATTTCATATGCGTTGTCTGCCCTGCGATCCTCGTAGGTCCAGGGAAAAATATTAGCGGGACTATTATCAGCCTCGTGGGTTGGCTTTTTCCCGGGCTGGAGCCTCACCCGTATCAGCAGGTATAAAAATTTAGTTCATGAGGTAGGTATGAATAGTACATGTAGTATTGTTGGGTACTTATAGGAAAGATTTAGCCAGCATCATGCAAGATTGGACAAGAATATGTGGATTTGGTTCATCTACAATTTCATTGTCTACAATTTTACGTAATACACATCATGATTCATGCCACATGTCAGCAGATATAATCTATGGACTAAACTAGCCTCATAATTGTGGTTAGAAAGTATTAAATGTCAAAATATCAACTAAATCAAATCTCCAAATCATTTAATTAATCATTCCATATTTACAAAGCAAAAATTTATATAAAAGGAAAATGCTTTCAATTATATAAATCAGCTCAAACCACCATTAATCTTCATCTAGTTTTGTAGACGAAGATGCTTATGAATTTGAATGGCACAAAAACATCTTGACATTCAAAATCAATTGGATTTGATGTAGTTTTTATTTACAAAGTAGTAAATTAGGAATCCTGATCCTAGATTTAATATTCTACAATAGTGGAGATTACATGTTAACTCGTGTGCTCTCTACTAATAATTCATGTGTCTTCAATTGCTTCCAAAAGTGCTTTTAGTCAAGGGGAAAAACAACTATCAGAAAACAAGAGCCAATTAATTGAAAAGACTTTGGAGGTAATCTTGTTCTTGCAGAACTAGTGTGATGACAATAGACAAATACAAAGTATGTACGACAATTTGTAATATTTGTTATGCATCATATGCATTTCATGTAGAGCAAGGCATTCAAACTCTTAGATGCCACCTTCAACCACATTGTTGTAATGATGCCTTCTTTCTACATCAAGTCGGCCCATCGCCGCTACTAAAGCAACAAGTTCTACTGCTCGTCTTTCTTTCACCGCCGCCACCACCACCGTCGTCACCAGACTGAACAAGAACCACCCATCTGTTGGTGGTGCACCACCATATTAAAGACAAAAATTAACTGCGCAAAATTATTTCACGCTAGTATCCGCAAACAAAAAGAAAATAAAAAGCCTTAATTCAGGAAGAGATCATCGTGGTTCAAGTCCGAATTTGTATCTACTGAAACTTGACGAGTATTGAACATGAGAAGGGCTCAAAAGATTAGGGTACACTGTTATATTATCAGATGTTAACAGGTTTATTTACATTATTGATCTGGTATTATTACCATTTCCTCTTTAACAGAAACAGAATAACTTATGCCCCGACACCGATGGAGCTCGCAAATAGTACATCTTCATTTTGTCTTCAGTTGAATGCATCAGGTAAGTCTCTGACAATATTTACGTGTGGGGCCTCAAACGAGGTCTCGTGTTTCTTCTTATGACTTGGCCATGCGTCAATTCCATTCAGCATCGAAAAATCCTGCATCTCTCATTTCTGAGTAGTATGCACTATCCAGAAGCCAATCTTCCTCCTGTAAAACCCAGGACAAATCCAGATAAGCATCCAGGTTTGCGTTAAAACGATTTAAATATCTGGACAAATTTAAGCATTAGTGTTGTCTCAAATGAATGCACAAAAGGGGAATTTACCTGAAAGAAGTCAGCCAGAAAAGTCACATAGATAAAAGGAAGATAAAGGGAGTGATAGCAGATGACTGAAAAATTGTACAACCTGCAGAAAGGAAGACGTTTCCCGAGTGCTTAATTGGAGCTAGATAAATTGAATTTAATATTAATCAGTAATATTGGTTTAATAAATTCTAAATACCAAAGTCCAAAGCCAGCTCCCATTCCTGCAAGCCCGCTCGCAAACGCTATGATCGCATTAATTATAAACATGGCGATGACATAGTTGTAGAATGCTGGTCTTGCTGTGTGTGACAGGAAGAAAGGGAAAATAATGCAAGTACAGGTTAGCTAATGCAAACCCTCAAAGAAAAGGAAAAGGAGATAGGAAAGATAAATGAATAAACAAGTATTAACTCACGAGGTAACTTATCCCTCCACTTTGAGTAATGCACAAACAATATGTAGCCATAAGCAGCAGTGAGCAGTAACTTGTGGATGAACCAGATGCCCAACTTCCCCCGGTGTGTAATTTCAACATCAACAAAAAGTGGAATCCCAAATCCAAATATTAGAACTGCCTGCAAATGAGAGAAGGGGAGGATGACATTAGCACAATTGAGTCTCTTCTTCTTGAGTTTTTACACTAGATCTCTGTGGGTCAGTACGGGATAGTACTGGAGATGGAGAGGTACAGGATGATAATAATGGAGCCCATTTAATATGAAAAACATCACGCATCAGGGAATTTAAGAAGTCAACTCTTGCCGTCTGGGGAATTCAATACTTACGAGGATGGACTAATACCCTCTACCATTAATGCCAGTCAATAGTGAAAAAGAAAATAAAAAAAGGAACAAAGTATCACCAAAGTTAAATGATGTGACTTCCTTCTATATTAGTCGAACATTTAGTCTAACAAACATGCCTGGGTTCCTAAGGTCACCCAAAATTACCCTATCCACTTCCTGAAGAGGTCAAAATTCTCTCTTGGATGACTAGAAAACGTGGACCATTTAGATGCTAGGCCATCATCCTGAAGAGTAGCTCTTGTCAAAAAAGATTCAGATAGCTACACTTCTCACCTCCCAAATAAGGGGAATCCAGTCTTTCTGTGAAAGCTAAAACTGTGTTGTGTATCCTTTGATCTCATCTCTCAACTTTAATTTCTTCAACTAATATTTCTTTCTTCTCCTTTCCGGGCTGAGCACAGCTTACATTAGATGCATAGCATTGTTACTTTTTTCCCCCTTCATTATACTACTAATCATGCTTCAATTTGACATTTAGCTTCAGGTTGTAGCTACAAAAAATTTATGCCTTCTCCATTAGGACCCCATCAACAGATCTTAATCCTTAAATAAAGAGTCAACTTACCCAGAATGACTCAGATAGTGACACTTGTTTAATAACTATGGTGCCTTTTTTTTTTTTCCTCCTTTGGGCCAAACTATCGAGCATATTAACAGAAAGCTGTTTACTCATTGAGAAACATCCAGTAGAAATTATGGGAAACATATAAGCGCTTGAGAAAAGAAAAAGAAAATGTGAACCCAATCAGCTCCACACATGCAACAGCAAAGCAGTAAGTATAACTTCTGCAATTAATTTAAAATTAAAGGTAGATATGCAGACACATGAACACATTTTCTCTTTGATAATTAACATATGTTACCTTGAGAAGCATATCTGCGCCGACAACTATGCCCGAAATAGCAAAAGTACGAGCCAGAGTTTCCAATCCAATAGCATAACTCTCTTGGAACAAGAAGCCCATTAAGCTAACTTCCAGACATAGCATTCCAGATGCCACAAACAATGACAGTAGGCTCCAAGCAACTTGCTTCCCAGGTGTACATTGCCATGCCTGTTTTATTGTCAATGAAGTAAAAGATCACTTTCTAATTGAAAGACGTTACTATTTTTTTTTTTTTTTCTTAAACTAACGGTACACTTTTATTCCCACCAAAAAATGAATGTTTACAGGGCTATAAAGGGCATACCCTTCGTCACAAACCATACGAAGAGGACATATTCCTATTCCATTTACATCAACTTAAAATACTCTGTGGGAATCCTGAAGCTACATTATATTCCTGATAAACTCTCAGTTTTCAGAAATACTAAACTGATCCCTCAATTACCAGGAAAACGAGCTTCTTTTATGCAGTACAACACACTTCCAGTAAAGAACGAAATTCAAAAAGTCAGTGATCAAATTTAAAAAATCCTTAAGCTATTACTCCTATATTGGCATTGCATCTTGGAGGCATCATCCTTTATGAATCCAAACATTAATAATTTGACAAATACAACGAGTCTTCAACTACTAATGACCCGTTGTCCTTAATACTCAGTTTAATTTCGACTCCACACTCACTCCAAGAATCTCTGAACAAATAACCACATATGCCACGCTAATAGACTCTCCGGCAACATGGTAAGGCTGCGTCTACCTAACTTTCCCGGCCCGTGCTAATTGTAGGAGTTTCATACACCGAGTACAGACTACTTATTCCACTTTAGTTCTTGACCTACATGACAAATTATATTCAATTACATAGCCAACTTTTCAAGTTAATTGTCAATTCATTATTCTTAATTACTAGCACCATAAAAATTCAAAAATTACTAAAATAAATAAAATTACTTGAATTTTTCTCTCAACTAAAAGTGGAAAAAAAAAAATCAACATTTACAAAAATGACCTGCATAATTTCATAAATTACCAAAAAAATTAAATAAAAAAAAAATGTACCTGAAGTGAGCACCAAGCAAGGTTAAGCAAAGCAGCGAACCAGAGGAGTGCGTAATACGAAATCATGACGTAAGAGCGGCTCCCGTGACTGAGCTTCTTGAGGTTGCGTTTAACTTGGAACCCTAGGTACAACACGAACAGCGCCGAAGGTACAAGCAGTAATGCGTCGTGCCAGAAGCCGTGGCACGCGCTTGCTGTTGTTCCATCATGCCACCTCGCAATCAACCGATCCACGCCGTCGATTCTGGCGGTAACGCTTCCCGTCGGCGCGATCAACAAGTTTTGGCTTATTGATGATGACATTATTCGTATTTTATTATTATTATAGATGTATATGTGTATGTATATAAAATGTTAGTGGGTATGCATTGTAGAGAGAGAAGAATTACACATGTAGTTGATATTATTCGTGATTTATGCAGAGTTTTGAAGTGTAGGGAAATTTTATTTGTCACCTATAAAGTTACATTTAATGTCAAATTGACCCCACGTTTTTCTTTTTGGGGTCAATACCCACGAATCGAGTTAAAAGTGAAATTAGTAAAAAAATTAATGGAAGATATTGGGAATGATATGCCCTAAAAACCACTAGCACTAAGACATCGAATAATGAAGTTAAGCACTTCACTATAGTAAAATTATAATGAGAGAGTCTTCTATTTGGTAAGGTGACCTACCTTGGTCATTGGAGGAGCATTCCAGACATCTCTCATTAGTGCATGTAAGTGCATTGAACGGGACTACAATAGATGTTATCTCAATGACATTACTATCATTGTCAGAAAACTAAAATTATATTAAGCTATTAAGTGACCAATGCTCTTTATCAAGAGTATATGTGGATGTATCAGTGGATACTAGGTCATATGTTTTGATTCATTATGGGTGAGATCTTATAATGGGTCAACATCTTGATGTTTTGGATATATGGACTAAGTTCATTGGATGGCATGCATATGAGTTATGATTCTATACTATCTTAAGTGATAATAAGTTATTCACTTGGAGTTATCTATGTAATCATCCAAATCTAAACACTTAGTAATATATCTCGTGTTATATTGGATACTAGATTTGTGGGTCGCTCTCGGGAACAAGGGAATAGTATTTGAATGGTGATTATATGAAAAATAAAGGTCCAAGGTGTAGATGTAATCAAAATAGATAATAGTGCGAATGCAAGACCTACTATTGATTGCGGGTAAAACATAGAGGGGCATTTCAGTCATTTTACTTAGTAGGTAAAAGACAGTAAACCTTCCTCGAAAATTTATTAATTGTCATGGAGTGTAGTTGTAAGGCCCAGCCCGAGACTACATGTGCATGTAGATCATATCATATATAATTAAATTATCTTATATGCATTTACCTTGTTTTATGTGCTTTAAAATTGATTTATGTGCATTAATCTCGATTTACGTACATTTCATCATTTCACGTATATTTGAGTCATTTATATCGTGTAACTAGTAATTGGAACAAGTTCAATAGCTAACTAGAATAATTGAATTAGAACCAAGATAATTAGAATTAACACTAGAATGACAAACTCGTAATATACAAGTCAGTTGGAGGGCACTCTCGTCATTGGGCAATTTAGATATTATCTATCAACACACACTACACCACCCACACACACTAAATCTCTACAACACACACTATACCACCTACACACACCAAATCTCTACACACACACATACTAGAGAACTCAACCAAGAGAAGATAGGAAGAGGAAGAAGAAGATCTCCAAGCTATTCCTAGCATCTTTCTTTGTGTTTTCCTAGTTTTCTTCAAGTAATTCTTGCTCCATTTTCATCTAGCACACAAGATCAAAGGTGAGGGTTCTTTCAAAATGGATATTTATGATATATAAATGCATATTGATGGATTTATGAAGCTTGTATGGTATTATAATTGCAAATCTATGACTGAAATTTTGTTGGAGCTTGTTGATGATGATTTAAATCAAAGATATAGTTGCTGGAATTTTTGAGTGTTCTTGATGATGAAGCTTGTATATAACTACGTAAATATGGTTGCTTGTTACTTATTTAGGTTGCTAGAGGTTTTTGGGTTGTATAGTAGTTGTTGTTGATGATTTAGAAGCAAAAACATGCAAAGATTTTCCGAATGACTTTATTGGATAGATTTGCCCAACCAGAACTTTTAGCCCGTTTTTATAATTGGATGATTTTATAAAAATCTGGAAATTTCAGAAATTGTAGAAAACTCATAGAGGAACATTTCTTTTGTTGGCCATGTCATGAGTAAAAATCGTTTTCATGCTCGAAAATACACAAGACAGTAGATATTAGAAATTTTGCTGCCACTGGACAGATTTGTACAAACTCGAAATTTAGCCCATTTTTATGGCTGGATGATTTTATAAAAACCTGGAAAATTCAGAAAATATAGAAAACTCATATGGGAACATTTCTTCACTTGGCCATACCATGAGAAAAAAAATCCTTTCCATGCTCAAAAACACTTAAGATAGTCACTTTTGTGAATTTGGCTGCCACTGGACAGGCTACTGCCTGCGTAGTATTTTGTGTGTTAAAAATAGTAAACGAACTTGGAATTGGACAAATTTTCACAATAGCTAGATTAAGCAGTTAGGAACAAACTTTGTGTTTTCTGGATTGTCAAATTCTATCGTTAAAATGCTCTGAATTTTCCATTCCCGAAATGACGCAAGAACAGCTTGCAATCTAGAGAGAAAAACATAGATGCATTAAATTGGTTATAACTCTATCAATTTAGATCGTAATTGAGCTTTTCTTGATTCTAGAATTATCTACACTCAAAGATCTTTAATTCTATACCTAATTTGAATAATTTGGAGTTTAGGAAGATAGGTTACTGATTAGCTAAATTTAGGCTAATGCAGTGATATAAACATTATTTTAAGTCAATAAGTTTGGCTCTAATGTAAATTGCTATCGATTGAAAGACTAAGTACTTGGGTTATTAATGTGTAGTGTTATTATATGATCTCTATATGTGTTAGAATATTTGTGGAGACATTAATTTGAATTATATTATTTGATACTTGTTGAATTACCCGATATGCTATAAATGATCGTAGTACTTGAACTTGAATTTGAATTGGTGTCAAAAGGGGTTACAACCACCTAGTCTTGGCATGGTAGTATGCATATTATGCCGGACATCCTCGGGGTGTCGGTGATCTTATGTCTACCATGGTCCGTATTCCCCTCTCACTCGAGAACTTTGATTTCCTTGGAGAATCGGGTCATAGAATTCGAGTATTATCCGAAATACTCTATTTGGGTGAGATAAAGAATGAGATGTTGAACATCTCAGTTACTATTGCTTGAATCAGACTCGTTTGTAAAAAGTAAATTGTTCCTTACTACGTATGTGATATATGACTTGAATACGTATACTTGAATTATTTCTTGACTGCAGATCTTGCTTGCATTGCATCCACGAATTTACGAAAAGATTTATGAAAAGGAAAAATTGTATTCGAAAACCCTTCCCAAATTCTCTCTCGCTGAGCTTAGTGTTGTTATAAGTTCACCCTCTTTGTTCCCCCTTTCAGGCAATGATGAGAGGTTTGTAGAATACTATGAGGATAATCCTCAGTATACTGGACTGGAAGCGCCCGATACGTAATATACATCTCTCTTAGGTGTATTGTTGACTTAGATGACTTGAATAATTAAATGTATATATTATTTTGTGTATATGGGTAGTTTTAATATCATGTTCTTGTATAAGTGAACTAACTTAGTCATTGGTCAAGGAATTGGTTTAATGACTCACGTAACCGGTTTTGTTTTTGGGCACTTGGCTACGTATCGGCTATTATGAGGTAATTTGGATATGGTTAAGACCTTCTCTTAATGCAAGTAACAGATGTATATTTTCATGTTGAACTTCTAATCGATTATATCATGTTGGTGAATGAATGAATTGTGTTGGAGTTTTGAATTGTGACGTTAGGAGGAGTATATGGTGGCTTTTCTGTTTACAGATTGAAGGAAAAAAAAACTGTTTTGTCCACCGTACAGCCGTTATGCTGCCCAATTTTCAAGAAAACTAATAATAAGTTGAAAATTTTGACTAAGTATGGATTGGTAATTGAATTAACAGTCACCCTCGGACTTAGTCCCACGTAGGTTGGGTTTAGGTCGTGACAACTTTAGTGGTATTAGAGCTTAGCTAGTTGGCTAGGCGTAGTTGGGTTTTAGACCCCAGGCAAATGGGTAGATGTCTTGATCTGAATAGGTAACTTAAGTAGTTACGTGCATATATATGAATTATGTGTTATGTGATAAACTTATGTGAACAACATGCCTTGAATTGTTATATGGTTATGTGAGTTAGTTACATGGTATATGTATCTTGTATATATTACTTATAGTACATTAAATATTAATTCCCTAACCCTTGCATAACATATAACGGTGAGTGGGCATCTGTTCTCATAGATGATAGGAGGTCCAAGGACATAGGGTAACCAGAGAGACGATGAAAATGGTAACACCAGCGGGGAAGGTCGATAGTCAGTGGGGGATCAGGTATTACAACAGATAGCAGCCACGATGGCCCAAATGGTTCAGGTTATGAGTCAGCAGAGAACAGCTGGCCCAGACCCCAGTGGTAGTAGTGTACATGTTGTAGGAGGTTGTGGCGGAGACGGAGGCAATAGGGGAAACGATACTTTGAAAGATTTTCTAACCTATGACCCTCCGAAATTCATGGGTCAACCAAATGATGAGGAAGCGGAATATTGGCTTTCCCGAATAGAGAAGATTTATGTTGCCACAAACTATACAGATCAGAAGAAGGTCAATTTCACAGCCTTTCAGTTGGAAGGTGACGCTGAAACATGGTGGCAGGCAGTAGCAGAACAGTGGGAAATCCAGCACACTCCGTATACTTGGAGAAACTTTTCCAGGGTGTTCAAAGAAAAATACATATCCGAGGTTTCCAAGGATAGGAGGATGAAGGAGTTCATGTATCTAGAGTAGGGAGGTATGACTGTAGCTGAGTATGGGGCTAGATTTGATAAACTTTCACGGTACGTACCACACATGGTCCACACTTCTGCCACCAAGATTTGGAAGTTCAAACAAGGGTTGAGGCTAAAGATTCAAGATGGTTTAGCGGTGGCTGAGTTCAATACTTATAATGCAGTCTTTGCTGCTGCATCGAGGGTAGAAGTACAGAAACTAGCAATGAGAGTTGGCTTGTCACAGCAGAACAAGAGGCCCTTTTAGACTCAAGGGTAGCCACGGACATTCCAGATGCAGAGTAGCCAGGCTAGGCCGGCAGCTCCCCAGCCCCAGTCAAGAGCATTAGTACCTTCTACGGCACATGGGGGAACAAGTACCACCGCTACAGGCTCGGTTGTTACATGTTCGTATTGTGAGAAGAAGGGTCACACTGAGCCCCAGTGCTGGAGGAAATCAGGGAACTGTATCGAGTGCGACAGTGATCAGCACTGAGTGAGAGAGTGTCCGAAGAAACAGAGATGTCAGATTCAGGCCACCGAGGAAGTAGCACAGACTAGGCCCGGAGAAGTTATCCCAACACCGAGGATGCAAGCTCGGGCATATGCTGTAATGTGTAGGAAATCCTAGATGAGGCGGCCGTTGTTGAAGGTGCTTTTCTAATCTCAAATCAGTTGGTTAAAGTATTTATTGATCCTGGTGCTACTCACTCATTTATAACTCCTAAATGTGCATTTCGTACAAAGTTGCCAATTAAAAATTTACCTTACCATGTACAAGTTAATACACCAACGGGTCCCAAATGTGCTAGTAGATTAATATGTAGATCAAGTAAAATACAAATTGGAGATCGGGAATTTTTGGCGGATCTCATAGTATTTATTTTTCGGGACTATCACGTTATTCTGGGAATGGACTGGCTCACACGACATCATGCAAGACTAAATTGTCGGACGAAAATAGTAAAGTTTAAAGTGCCGAGTCATCCTATTTTTGAACTAAAGGGAAGAAGGAGTTTGACCAGGGAACCAACTATTTCATCCCTAAAAGCGGTAAAGATGATCAATAAAGGATGTCACGGATACCTTGCCTACATGATCAACAAACCGGCGGATAAGATCAAAATAGAGGAAGTACCGGTGATTAAGGAATATGCGGATGTGTTTCCAGAAGAGTTACCGAGTTTGCCACCGGACAGGGAAGTGAAGTTCGTGATAGAGGTGTTATCAGGTACTCAACCGATATCAAGGGATCCTTATTGGATGGCTCCTACAGAATTACAGGAATTGAAAGACCAATTACAAGAGTTACTAGATAAAGGTTTTATTCAACCGAGTTCATCTTCGTGGGGTGCACCGGTGTTGTTCGTGAGAAAGAATGATGGGTCACTGAGATTGTGTATTGACTATAGGGGCTTGAACCAGGCAATGATCAAGAACAAATACCCGTTGCCACTGATTGATGAATTGTTTGATCAACTCTAAGGGGCTAAGGTGTACTCGAAGTTCTATTTGAGGCAAGGTTATTACCAGCTTCGAATCAAGAATGAGGATGTACCTAAATCAGCTTTTAGAACGAGGTACGGGCATTACGAGTTTGTGATTATATCATTTGGGTTGACTAATGCCTCTGCGGCATTTATGGACTTAATGCATAGAGTGTTCCAACCATATTTGGACCAATTCGTAGTGATCAAGCGGAGTACAAGCAACATTTACGTTTGGTATTGCAGAAACTTCAAGAACACCAACTATATGCCAAATTTAGCAAATGCGAATTCTGGTTAAACCAAGTGGCCTTTTTAGGACACATTATTTCCCAAGAGGGAATATCTGTAGACCCAGCAAAGATTGAGGGTGTACTGATATGGAAAAGACCAGAAACGGTAACGGAGATTCGGAGTTTTCTGGGATTGGCTGGTTACTATCGGAAGTTTGTCAAAGACTTCTCAAAAATTGCTGGACCGCTTACCAAGTTAACCTAGAAAAAAATAAGTTTTGTTTGGAATAATAAATGCGAGAATAGTTTTCAGGAGCTGAAGAAAAGACTAACTACGACACCTATTCTTGCACTACCGGAGGGGACCGAGAACTTCGTTATCTACAGTGATGCTTCCGAGGAAGGTTTAGGTTGTGTGTTGATACAGAACAGGAATGTAATTGCTTATGCTTCCCGAAAGTTGAAGAACTATAAGTTGAACTAGCCCACTCATGATTTGGAGCTGGCAGCAATTGTATTTGCCCTGAAGGAATGGCGACACTACCTGTGGGGTAGTAGGTTCGAGATATACACAGATCATAAAAGCCTTAAGTATTTGTTTTCACACAAAGAGTTAAATATGAGGCAAAGGCGATGGATGGAGTTGTTAGGTGACTACAACTATTCAATCAACTATGTGCCAGGGAAAACAAATATTGTGGCTGATGCCTTGAGTCGAAAGACAGGGTTAGCAACTTTGAGAATAAAGGAGTTTAAAATGCTGGGAGAAGTGGGTCGTTGGAAACCAAAGTTAACCAAGAAAGGAGTTTTGTTCACTCATTTACAAGTTCGACCCCTGATGTTGGCACAAATTAAAGAAGCTCAACAACAAGACAAAGGCTCCAGGAAATCACTAAGGAAAAACCTGATTTCCATGTGCATAATGACGGAATTTTACGGTTCCAAGGCCGAATCTATGTTCCTAATGACCCTGAATTGAAGCGGATGATTCTTGAAGAAGCACATAACACCAAGTACACCATTCATCCCGGTGGAACAAAGATGTACCGGGACTTAAGGCAATACTACTGGTAGAACAATATGAAAAGGGAGATTGCACAATTTGTGGCCCGATGTTTGACCTGTCAGAAAGTGAAAGCGGAGCATCAGAGGCCGGCAGGGTTGCTACGACCGTTGAAAATTCCCCAATGGAAGTGGGAACACGTAACGATGGACTTTATGATGGAGTTGTCGAGGTCACCGAGATGATGTGATGCTATTTGGGTCGTAGTTGACAGACTGACCAAGACAGCTCGCTTTATCCCCATGAGCAAGACAGATAATCTGGAGAAACTGGCCGAGCTATATGTGAAGAACATTGTAAGATTACATGGTGTGCTAGCGAGTATTATATCGGATAGGGATTCTCATTTTACATCGTAGTTTTGGCCGTTGTTTCAGAAAGCTCTAGGACCAAACTTGAAATTCAGTACAGTATATCACCCTCAAACGGACGGACAGTCGGAAAGGACTATTCAAATACTGGAGGATATGTTGAGGGCTTGTGTGCTAGACTTCAACAAAGGATGGGAGAAACATCTTCCATTGGCAGAGTTCGCTTACAATAACAGTTATCAGTCCACGATAGGGATGGCTCCCTACGAGGTATTATATGGGCAGAAGTATAGATCTCTACTGTACTGGGATAAAGTTGGGGAAATGAAAGCAGTTGATCGCATGGTGTTTCCAAAGTTAGTTGAAAAGATTGAGAATGTGCATCTGATCCGAAAGAGAATGTTCACCGCCCAGAGTCGTCAGAAAAGCTATGCAGATAAACAAAGACGGGATCTAGAGTTTGAGTTAGGGGATCGAGTATTCTTGAAAGTATCACCTCGGAGGGGGTTGGTCCGATATGGCAAAGGTGGAAAACTTAGCCCAAGATACGTGGGACCATATAAGATTATTGAAAAGATTAGTAAGTTGGCATACCGGTTGGAGTTGCCTTCGAGTCTTGCAAATGTGCATAATGCGTATAACTTGTCGACATTGAGGAAATATCACCCCGATCCGTCTCATGTCTTGGAGCCCGAGCCATTACAAATTCAGGAGAACTTGTCATATAATGAGAAGCCAGTTCGGATTTTGGATGAGCAAGAACGGGAGTTGAGGTCAAAGAAGATCCTAATGGTAAAAGTTCTATGGAAAAATCATGGCATAGAGGAAGCAACATGGGAGCGCCGAGACCAAATGGGACAACAATATCCGTTCTTGTTTGCGAGGTAATTAGGGAATTGCGAGGGCGCAATTCTTTTAAGGAGGGGAGGTTGTAAAGCCCAACCCGAGGCCACATGTGCATATAGATCATATCATATGTAATTAAATCATCTTATATGCATTTACCTTGTTTTATGTGCTTTAAAATTAATTTATGTGCATTTATCTCGATTTACATGTATTTTATCGTTTCACGTATATTTGAGTCATTTATATCGTGTAGCTAGTAATTGGAACAAGTTCAATAGCTAACTAGAATAATTGAATTAAAACCAAGACAATTAGAATTAACACTAGAATGACAAACTAGTAATATACAAGTCAGTTGGAGGACACTCTCGTCATTAGGCAACTTAGATATTATCTATTAATACACACTACACCACCTACACACACCAAATCTCTACAACACACACTACACCACCTACACACACCAAATCTCTACACACACACACACACTAGAGAACTCAACCAAGAGAAGATAGGAAGAGGAAGAAGAAGATCTTCAAGCTATTCCTAGCATCTTTCTTTGTGTTTTCTTAGTTTTCTTCAAGTGATTCTTGCTCCATTTTCATCTAGCACACAAGAACAAAGGTGAGGGTTCTTTCAAAATGGATATTTATGATATATAAATGCATATTGATGGATTTATGAAGCTTGTATGGTGTTATAATTGCAAATCTATGACTGAAATATTGTTGGAGCTTGTTGATGATGATTTAAATCAAAGATATAGTTGCTGGAATTTTTGAGTGTTTTTAATGATGAAGCTTGTATCTAGCTATGTAAATATGGTTGATTGTTGCTTATTTAGGTTGTTAGAGGTTGTTGGGTTGTATAGTAGTTGTTGTTGATGATTTAGAAGCAAAAACATGCAAAGATTTTCGGAATGACTTTACTGGACAGATTTTCCCAGTCAGAAATTTTAGCCCGTTTTTATAGATGGATGATTTTATAAAAATCTGGAAAATTCAGAAATTGTAGAAACCTCATAGATAAACATTTCTTCTGTTGGCTATGTCATGAAGAAAAATCATTTTCATGCTCGAAAATACACAATACAGTAGGTATTAGAAATTTTACTGCCACTGGACAGATTTGTACAAACTCGAAATTTTAGCCCCTTTTTATGGTTGGATGATTTTATAAAAACCTGGAAAATTTAGAAAATGTAGAAAACTCATATGGGAACATTTCTTCAGTTTTCCATACCATGAGAAAAAATCATTTCTATGCTCAAAACACTTAAGATAGTCAGTTTTGTGAATTTGGCTGCCACTGGACAGGCTACTGCCCGCGTAGTGTTTTGTGTGTTAAAAATAGTAAACGAAATTGGAATTGGACGAAATTTTCACAGTATTTAGATTAAGCAGTTAGGAACAAACTTTGTGTTTTCTAGATCATCAAATTCTATCGTTAAAATGCTCTGAATTTTCTATTACCAAAATGACGCAAGAACAGCTTGCAATCTAGAGAGAAAAACATAGATGCATTAAATTGGTTATAACTCTGTCAATTTAGATCGTAATTGAGCTTTTCTTGATTCTAGAATTATCTACACTCGAAGAGCTTTAATTCTATACCTAATTTGAATAATTTGGAGTTCGGGAAGATAGGTTACTGATTAGCTAAATTTAGGCTAATGCAGTGATATAAACATTATTTTAAGTCAATAAGTTTAGCTCTAATGTAAATTGCTATTGATTGAATGACTAAGTACTTGGGTTATTAATGTGTAGTGTTATTATATGATCTCTATATGTGTTAGAATATTTGTGGAGACATTAATTTGAATTATATTATTTGATACTTGTTGAATTACCCGATATGCTATAAATGATCGTAGTACTTGAACTTGAATTTGAATTGGTGTCAAAAGGGGTTACAACCACCTAGTCTTGGCATGGCAGTGTGCATATTACGCCGGACATCCTCGGGGTGTCGGTAATCTTATGTCTACCATGGTCCGTATTCCCCTCTCGCTCGAAAACTTTGATTTCCTTGGAGAATCGGGTCGTAAGATTCGAGTATTATTCGAAATACTCTATTTGGGTGAGATAAGGAAGGAGATGTTGAACATCTCAGTTACTATTGCTTGAATCAGACTCGCTTGTAAAAAGTAAGTTGTTCATTACTACATATGTGATATATGACTTGAATACGTATACTTGAATTATTTCTTGACTGCAGATCTTGCTTGCATTGCATCCACGGATTTATGAAAAGGAAAAATTGTATTCGAAAACCCTTCCCAAATTTCCTCTCGCTGAGCTTAGTGTTGTTATAAGCTCACCCTCTTTGTTCCCCCTTTCAGGCAATGATGAGAGGTTTGTAGAATATTATGAGGATATCATCAGCATACTAGACCGGAAGCGCCCGATACATAATATACACCTTTCTTAGGTGTATTGTTGACTTAGATAACTTGAACAATTAAATGTATATATTATTTTGTGTATATGGATAGTTTTAATATCATGTTCTTGTATAAGTGAACTAACTTAGTCATTGGTCATAATTGGTCAAGGAATTGGTTTAATGACTCACGTAGCCGGTTTTGTTTTTGGGCACTTGGCTACGTATCAGCTATTAGGAGGTAATTTGGATGTGGTTAATACCTTCTCTTAATGCAAGTAACAGATGTATATTTTCATGTTGAACTTCTAATCGATTATATCATGTTGGTGAATGAATGAATTGTGTTGGAGTTTTGAATTGTGATGTTGGGAGGAGTAGATGGTGGCTTTTCTGTTTGCAGATTGAAGGGAAAAAAAATTGTTTTGTCCACTGTACAGCCGTTATGCTGCCCAATTTTTGAGGAAACTAATAATAAGTTGAAAATTTTGACTAAGTATGGATTGGTAATTGAATTAATGGTCACCCTCGGACTTAGTCCCATGCAGGTTGGGTTCGGGGCGTGACAGTAGTCCTAACTCTTTAGTGGAATGAGTTAAGGTTAAATTGGTCAAAATATTGCTAGTGTCTAGCAAAGGTATTTTGGTCCTTTTGAAGCCACATCAATTATGTCTTCAGGTCCCTCTCCTATCCACTTTCCTTTATGGTAAACTGCCTTTTTTCTTAGTTTGCCATTTATGTATTAATTGAGTATCGTTTCCTATTTGTGAGCATACAGCTCAATTTAGAAGATTAGGACATTAGGACAAAAAACATTCTTAGGACAAGAATGTTTGTCTTGGCAAAGAATGTCCTAATGGCGTATGCCAGGCATACTCCTACGCGTGGCATGTGTGTGTAGGTGTGTGCGGTTGAGTTCGTTGCTAGAGGATAAGTATTGATTTTTGAATTATAAAGATAATACAATTATCTTTAGATAATTCAAATAAGATAATCAGAAAAACTATCCTACGAAATTTGGGACTCTAGAACCCTACCCCTCTAACCATCGGCTATTACTAGCCTCTACACACACATTCACACGATATCACACGATACACTAACACACACATACATAACACACACATATATAACATACACGGCCAAGAAGAAAGAAAAAGGCAGAGAGGAAAAATTCCACTATTTTTCATAGTCATTCGCAAGGAAAAGGGAATAGGAGAGAAGATTTGTAGGAATCGCACCTAGGGGATTTTCTCGAGCCTTGCACATCATTTTCCAACCCTCATTCAGTCCATAGGACTCATGTGTGTTGAGTTCTAATGCCAACACGTGAAGGTAATTGACATTAACTTTTAACTAGTACACGATTTCGATTTCGGTGATATTTATTACATGATTTACATATTTGTTTCTGCTAAGGATCTAGGTTGCCTTGATTTTGTTTACAAACTGAAAAATTAAGTCTAAAATGCCTAGGAATCCGTTCCCTATAGAAGAAACTAAAATTCTTGACTACTCTCTTTAAGCCAATTTGTTAGAGAGTAAAATTTGAATTTGATAATTTGAAGGTTAATTTGAACTACTCAATTTCAGTGGTAAGATTGACAAAAGACAAAAAAAAAAAAAAATCTAGGTCAAAAAACATGCCGGCGGCAAAGGCCAAAAGCCCGATCTCGTTAGAACAAAAGTGAACCATACCTTCACTACCATCCTAGAGACACCATCAACAACTAACATGACAAAACAAATAACAAACCATATATACCCACAGAAAAGACTGAAAAAAGCGATAGTCACCACAAGAACTTACGCATACATAAATCAATTTACAATTCCACTAAAATTGTGTGATGTCTTTCATTTGGAGACTAGTTCTATTAAACTAACAAACATGGCAAATAATTATAACACTAGCCAACTTTAGGAAGACAAAAGTCATGATACAAAAATTGAGTTTATTAAGAACATTGACTCGCCAATTTAGAAGATACCAAAAGCAGGAAATGTCATGTCCGGCATTTGCATAACAAACATCTTAGTAACGAATATTTCTTGTGATTCTTTCTGAATTTAACTACATACATCACTTCGCCATAAAAAGGGGGAGGCAAATATTAAAATTAGTCCCCATTGTTTACATTTTGTCGCAAATTAGTCCCTATTGTTTTAAAAGTTACACATTTAGTCCCCAATATTTACAAGAAGTCATACAATTAATCCTTGTCATTAAACTTCAATTAACATTTAATAGAAAATAGTCATGTGTCACACACATAATCAGATATTGAAGGGTATAATGGTTATTTTTAACCAAAAATATATATATATATATTTTTTTTGCTAATATATTTTTTGTGTTTTTAATTTTTTCCCTCATTCCCTATCCCTATAATCTGCCATCCCCCACCATCCTTTACCTCCAAACCCGTCACCTCTACCCTTACCCCTTGCCCTCAAACCCATCACAAGCATCCTCACCCCTTACCTCCAAACCCGTCACCTTCACCTCAACCCTTTACCCCCTAAATTCCTCACTAATGTGGTATTCGTGGGGTGTGTATTTGTGTGGACATGGGGTGTGTGAGTATTTGTGTGTCATGGAGCATGTGTGTTTGTGTGTCGTGGTATGGGTATATGTGGGAGGGAAGTGTATATATGTTCTATGCATGGATGGATGTGTGTGTGGCAAGTTGTACGCTTGGTTAGGTGTATATGTGTTGTGAGGGTATGCATGTGTCATATATGTGTGTATAGTGGTAGTGTGGTAGTGGTTTATGTATGGTGATTGTGTTGGTGTGGTGGCAATTCGGTGGTAGCGACGGGTGTGTTTGTGTGTGATGACGGTTTGACAGTAGTGGTAGGTATGTGTAGTGGCAATTTGGTGGTGGTGGCGGTGGGTGTGTGTGGAATGGGTTTGGTAGTAGTAGGGATGGGGGTGACAGAGGGTTGATTTGGGAGATAAATGTGGGAATGAGAGGTGTGTATGTGTGGTGTGTATGGTGGTGGTGGAGGAAGAAGAAGAAGAAGATAAGAAGGAAAAAATGAAAAAGAGTTTAATTAAATTGTAAAGGTAATTAAGTAATTTGTCTTATTAGATTAAGGGTAACACGATCATTTCACATAAACAGTTGTATTTTTTGTTAAACTTTAAGGGGGCATTTGGTTCTTGAAATATTACGAGATTCTTGAAAATGTGAAGTTTGGAGTATGATACTCTCATGTGTTGGTTCACGGAATAAAAAAAATATTCTTGGGCATATCATATTCTTGACAAGTCAATATTCTCATGATTTGATCAATTTTTATTCCCATATAAAAAGGTGGGAATTTCACATTTTCAAGTTGTGGGAATGTTTTGGAGAAAATAAAATACACAAATATCCATCTTAAAAAAATAAATAGAATAAATCAAAAAATAAAAGTAAAAATATAAAGATACAAAAATTAAAAAAAATAGAAATATAACAATAGAAAATTGGAATAATGAAATAATAAGAAAATATAAAATAATAAAAAATAAAATAAATAGAATATAATTTATTAAATTATTAAGTTAAATTAATCTTTTATAATTTCTAGTAATATTCAAAAAAAAATTTTTAAATCCTAATTTTTATATTTTATATTTTTAAAATTAAAATTAAAATATAAAAATAAATAAATAGTATATTCTTTTATATTAAAACTAAAATTTAAATATATTCTTTTATATATATAAATTTAAAATAAAAATAAAAAATAAAAAATAAAATATTTAGAAAATAAAATAATAAAAATAACATAAAAATAAAAAGTTATTAAATTGCTAAGTTAAATTAAAATTTTATAATTTTTGAAATTTAAAATTTAAAATTTTCAAAAGTTTTTACTTGTATAAATGCATTATATATTTTGTTATTCACGTATTGGCAAATATGTACAAAGTGTATCATGACTTGTATATTTTTTTTTTTACCAAAAAAAAAAAGACTTGTAAATTTTTATGACATTTTTAATTTTTTGAGTTATGGGTATTGTTAAAAAATTGCTCAAGATTCTTAAGAATTTTGAGTCTAAACCAAATATCACAATATAACATTCTTAGAAAATTGACAAAATATTCTTAGGAATATTTTTAACGTAACAAACAATTTTAATCATATTTTCATGAATGTTATTCTCAAAAATAAAAAATTATTCCGTGAACCAAATGTCCCTAGCGGTTACGTAACGGCAGGGATTAATTTTAAAATATTGTAAATATTAGAGACTAAATGTATAATTTTTAAAATAATATAGACTAATTTGAAACAAAATATAAATATTGGGGGGGGGGGGGAGGGGGCGGCGGTGGGGGAGAGAGTAATTGTAACATTTGCGCGAAAAAAAGCTACATACATCACAATCCAATTAGTTTCGCTCATAATATTTAAATTGCTTCACGCTGCCCCACCACCGGCCACCGGCCACCGACCCTAAGCCACCTTATTCTTTCTCAAGCCAGCGTTTTGGTAATGACTTAAATTTGTCTTATCTTTAATATAGTTGCATTTGTTTTAAAGCTGTACATTATCATGTAAATTATTTTATAAATCAATTTTCTTAACAGCTATTTGATCATTCAAGGTGGTTATCGTGAGACGTGAAGTGAAGCCTGTTGCAAATGTTATTACGCATTATATATTAAGCAAACTCAACAATTTAATTTGGTTATTATCGCAGTTCACGTTAAATGGTTCACATAATTTTTTTTTTTTTTTTTTTTGGGTAAAGGATGACATTTCATTAGAATGAAGGACATAAATTGCCTATATGAAGCGTTCAGCTAGTGCATGGACTTGGTCACTACTTCTAATTAATGGATCATACCAACTATGAAGCAGTTTATATATATATATATCCTCGCTATTTATAATTCTCTTATATAAAACGAATAGTTAAAATTCAAAAAGATCAAATCTAATGTCCATAGTTCACCTCATCTTGAAAATGAAAAAATCAGCACGATAAATCTCAAAAAAGAATTAAAACACGACAAGATTGATTTCGAGGATAAATTAATTAAAATAAGTTTACCTACTTATTTATTAGGTTTTATTTAATAATCATATATTCTAAATTTAGACTATTATATTAGCTTAGAAAATATAAAAATAAATTAATTAAATTATAATTGTTTTGCATATTTTAGTGTCATATAAGGCCATCTCGAAAGAAAACATATCTCTACATGTTATTAGGAGTTAAAATGTATTTTTTCTATTTAGTGAGCTCATTAATTCAACTTTACTTCAATAGTAAAATGAAGAAAACATCTCAACAAAATGCAATATAACCATGGCAAATCTAGTAAGTTTGCTTTCATTTTATTTTGTAGCAAGTACATTATTTATAAATCATCCTTTTGAAACAATAGATGGTTTGATCTTGTTGCCAAATCACCAAAACGCAAATGGTGATTCTAGAGCCAATATTAACAACCCAAATGGGGCAATGTCAATATGCACTGATTAGTTTATCAATTTATTCTTATCGGAAGGAAGCCAAGTAGAAGATGTTGTGGTCTAGAGACAATCATCACTAGGCATCATGGGATGCATAATTTTTTTTTAATGGGGGCTCAAATATATAATTTTTTAATTATATGAGTACATTTCTTTTTAGAGAGGTTAATTAATTTATTTTAACTAAAGATACATAAATACTTAATTTTTAAAAAAAAAATACATAAAATTTGTAACATTACTTTGGATCAGTGAAAGCTACAATCTTCTGCCACTGATCACAGGGTTAGTAGAAGCTTAAAATTCAAATAATTTACAAAAAACGACCTCGATAGATAATCACAATTTCATATACAAGTTCATAACAGATTAACAAATTTATTTTCCTTCATGATTTCTCATGGGCTTTCTTTATAAATTAATAATGGTACGATATTTTATCCCGACTTCAATTCTTTGAAACCTAAATACACTTTATTTTTCTTTCAACACAAACTTACTAATTTTGCATTTGACTAGTGTAAATACTTGTAATAAATAGTCCCCTTGTAAGAATATACTAGTTTATTCCCTTTTTTTTTGTTTTTTGTTTTGCTAAGAGCAAATATTTCATTGATTTCAAGTCCAAAAATGTTTACTATCATGTTGTCTAATTCTAGGCATATCTCTCTAAGTTTACGTTCATCTAAATTCCAATTTTTATACCTAATACTTGTCTTTTTTTTCATAAAACTCAGAATGAAAAAAAATATATATACGATAGATGTATAGATATAAAATGAATTTTCCTTTAAATATATGATGAAAAATACAACAAAAAACCTAGAATGACGAAGTACTTAAACTTCTCACATGAGAGGACTTGTTGACTTAAATGAATAAAATAAACTCATCGCTAATATTAAATGCAATGGTCAATTAATATTTACTAATCATTCTGAACTACAATCCAAATACTTGATAGTGTTAACAATAGTCTCTTACTCGGTTGTTAGAAAATATGCATATACATGATAAATTTTAGTTGTATCAGAGAAGAATAATGAATATATAGAGTTATTATCTTCAACTAGCAATTGGTTCGGAGTCGGTGGCGAATGCACAATACGGCAAGTAGGGGTTGCAACCTCCACTCACCTCAATTTTTTTTTCTTTTTGAAAATATATGTATTTTGAAGGTAATTTTAGGTTAAAAAATAATTTAGCCCCCACTGAATTTTTTTTCTATATATAAGTATTAAATTGTTCGGAGTATTAGTTCAAGAACTAGATTATTTCATATTGTATATTAATTAAACAGTCAAACCAATTTGTTTTGGTCTTAGCATGTAACTTGCTTTTCCTACACATGCAAACATATTTTTCCTTTGCTTTTTTTTTTTTTTTTTCTCTGATAGATTATTCATAGCTTCTCATAAAGATATATTGGCTAACAAGTCTTCACCTTTCAAACTTAATTGCAGAGGGCCTGGTACAGTACAGTCCTATATTTAGGAGAGGAGAAAAATATGCCCATATTAACATTGACGTATGCTCTTTGAAACAAACTAATCTTTATTTTGCCTCATTTTAATTTATTCTTTATGACAATGAACTTTTCGTGGAAAATTTTGTGTGCTTATATTAAGGGTGTCAAACTCAATAACACTTGACATCGCCTAAAAAAGGTATGGCCCATGTTAATGATTGAAGCATGAGGCCCACCAAAATTGACCCCAAAAAAAAAATTATCTCATTTTTTATTGTATAAAAACAAAATATTTGGTTTTGTTTTGGGAAAAAAAGGGTAATTTTGGGGTCTAAACTTGGCTCGATATGAAATCAAGAGGTTGAATTTCAAAACAAATGGCTCAAACTTTTGAAAAATGAGTATTTTATACACTATTAACTACAAAATATTAGTTAATATGATTTGATCCACACAATGTTGTACAATATAATATTTTAACCCCTAATGTCTATTTTGTATCACTTAACTTAGTTTCATGATTTAGTAAACAAAAATGTCCCTTATAATCATTGGAACTTATTGAAACACAAAAATATCACTTCTTTTTACAATTGATAACTTTCTTCCATGATTTACTAAACAAACACGTCCCTTATAATCATTGAAACTTATTGAAATACAAAAATATCCCTTCTTTTTACTATTAATTTAAATATATTAAGTGATACAAAATAAATATTCAGGAGAAAATGTTATCATTTATACATTAAAAGGGTGTTACTAATGTTAGGTTAATATTATTTTTACCATCTCAATGTATATACAATATAACATTTTTCTCAATGTTTATTTTATATCGTTCAACCTATATGTGCTTTAGTTAACAAAAATGTCTATTATTGTCATTATAAAATATACAAATGTAAATGTCCGTATTTTTACCTATTAACACAAAAGGGACTAAGTGACACAAAATAAATATGAGGGGAATAATTTTACATTATATATACATTAAGGAAGTAAAATGATATTCATCTAAAAATATATATCAATATCAGGAAAAAATGTTATATTGTTTATACTATATATTTTGCTTGACGTTTTATTTCTTGTTTGAAGTTTTAAAATTTAAAGAAAGTCCAAAATTTAAAAATAAATATTAGATATAAAGAAGGAAAATTTTTGTACATTAGTATATTATTCACAACTACGATTAGTTAACAAAATTTCATAAGATAGTTAATTAGAGAACAAATTTATACTGTATATATCTTTCGGGGGTAAAGTGATAATAGTTCAATATTTTGTAGTTAATGAATGTGAAAAATATCCTTTGTTTGAAAGTTTGAACCCTTCCATTAAATTTTTTATGTTTAAACCTTTAATTTCATATTGAATCAAGTCCATGCCCTAAAATTACCGAAATCCTTTGCTCGTTTTATAATCTAGGTTTTCTCCGGGTGATATTGAATTCCTTGTAGAAAGCTCTAACCTGATTCTGAATTTCCATTTCTTGCTGATGATGTAATATTATTACTAAGTTGTTCTAAAAGCTTATAATACTAAATAATGCTTAAGATATTAATTTATCAATAAATTAATAATTAATTATTAATTTATAAAGATATTTAGTTTTTTTCTTTTTTTTGCTTGGTAGCAAATATATTACAACTTTCTCTATTGTAAGATACGATTCATAGAAAATATAATCTCTAGGCTTTTGATGAACCCTTAGATAGAGACGCTACTAATGAATTGGTTTCGTAATCAATGAGTTTGGGTACCGTCAAAAAGGAGATGTCAACCATCTCTCTTGAATTTTTCTATGAAAATAACACTAGGTTTTGAGTATTGATGAGATCATTGACAACATGACAAAGTATTATCTAGATGAAGTTGAAGTTAATGATGATACAACCTTTGGTATCGGTGTCATAAAGGGAAACATTTAAAGCATCAATGACACTTTAAAATTTCTTGTTGCAATATGAGAAAGCAACTCCAAGACTTTTAGGCTCATTAGATCAATTAAAAATGAGATTTGACTAGGTTTGAAGTTTAACAAAAGACCTGCTACTATTGATTCATATTTTAAAAGATATATTTTTTAATGAATTATTAATTTATAAAATATTCAGACCTATAAAATATCCAAAAAAATATTTTAAATATATTATCTTATAATTTTATTGAAATTATTAATTTTTTACATTGGTCCTAAGTTGGGACCGAATAATTTTATTATTTAAAAAATTTATTAATTTATCGAATATTAATTTAAAGAAGTTCGTCTGAACTATACCAAAGTCTCTTGAACATTTACGTAGCTTTAAATCACTTACTAAACATCATGTTCATTTAAGTTGTTATTTGAAGTTGAACTGAGAGAATTGTTCGAGATCACCATTCGGTTTCTTTTTTTTGGTTAAATAAACAAATATATTCATTTCAAATCAACAATTATCGACAAAATGCAATTATAATAGTCCCAAGACCTATTCTAGTAAAAACTCAATATTTCACTTTTACATATTTTTCTATTCATACCATTGTTTCTAGCTCTACGGTGAAGCCGAATTTATTTCATGTTGGCACAAATACGTCCATGTTGCTTTTATTCCAGAAGTAGTTTTGGATGATAAACACGAATTCCATCCCAAAATCATTTGACCGTAGTTTGAAATCTTATATATTAATTTTGAGATTTATTATTTTACCATGTAGAACAGTTAAATTTTTATCACGATTGAACGAGCTAATTAAAACGCATTTGACGTGGTAGAAACAACTTTAAATCTAAAATAGCAACATAAAAAAACTAACATCTTAACAAACTACAGAAACAAGAATGGGTCGCACATGGACAAACAAGACTAGACCAAGCTCGAATACTATGATAAAAAAACATGAAACTCCATTCCAAAATCGATTAGCACCAAGTAAAATGGCCTGAACGGCCCAAATTTTTATATACGGGTCTTGCCGTCATAAAGTTTACAAATTCTTTATAACTTAAATAGAAACTCTCTTTTGCTAAATTCAAAATCTGCAAAGCAGAACATCAGTAGATGTACAATACATCAAAATCTTCTAGCTCATTTCTATCAAAATTAAAGTTCTATAATCACTTCCCAGTGTTCAATTCAATCAGCTTTTTTTTTTTTGCGGCAAGACATACAATTATCGCTTTGTAGCCAAAATAAAAAATTGTTAAGGTAGCTTAAAATAATCCTCCTCCTTGAAGCAATTAAGCGAACCTCCACGCTCTTTAGCACGAGATTTTGAGACCTTACATATTGGAATAATAGATCATTGAGTCTCATCGATATTTAAGTGAAGCATGCCCTGTGTCGCTCAAATGCTTATGTAGCCTATTTCTGTCATTAAGAAAACACAATTTCGGACAGCAGATTAGAGATGAAAAAGAGACGGGCATAAATACTAACTGTAAACATGTAAGATAGGTAAGTACAACTAAAGGATAGGAACCACACATACCTCGACTCAAACTCTTCACCACATTTCTCACACACATTGCTAGAAACTTTTGCTGTTGTCGCCTGCATCAGACGCAGGGTATAGAAAACAAAATTAGACATCATGGTTTCTTTTGACAGGTATCTTTTCATATCATCCTATCATGGAATATTCGTAATCTCTCATTAAAAGGTCAAAAGTTAGCAAATTTCTTTCTCTTTTGATGAGTCAAGCCTCATCACATTAGTACTAGTACTTCCTTAGTTCCAGGAACAAAGTATTAACATGTTCTACAAGTTAAAAAGAACTAAAAACTAATGATATAGCATATACGGCAACACGATGCCTCCAACAACCTCAGGATTCTATAACAACTTCCAAGTAAAAGAATTTGGACAAGAAGCATTAACTAGGGACTATACCCTATATGCTATTACTCACTCCATTTCACCCACTGGTAACTGGACCCAAGTAAATATTTTCTCATTTACTGGCAGAACTAGATTTTATGCATAATTTTCCGAATCCAACAAAAAATGTACATTACAAATTTATAAAGGTCAATCATACCTTCTGTTTCCTTCCTTTTGCTGTGTTCTTCGATTTGGGATTTTCTTTCTTTGCTGTACTTTTTTTGTCAACAGGTTGTTTAGGAAGCTTACGAGTCTTTTCCAACTGATCATCTCCTTTGACATCAGTTTCATTCTCTGATAAAGATTGGGATGGTGACCCCTCAACATGCGATCCATCCTCGTGAATATTATTTTCCTCATCCTTGTCATCAGTTTCAGCCACATTGGCTTGCACAGCTTCTTCATCAGGCTTTCTACCCTTCTGCCTCCTACCTCCCCTATTCCTCCTTTTATCTTTTGTGTTGTTGTACTCCATGAAGTCCATCTCATCGCCATCAACATCAACCTTAATTTCTTGTGCAGAAACCTTAGGCTGGCGCTTCGAACCTAATTTTTTCTTACGCCCGGATATCATAGCCTCAAGAATGCTTGCTTCATCGTCACCTGATCCCAAAGTAGTTCCTACTTCTTCCAATCCAATGAACTCCTCAATATCATCATCACTAGATTGATTTTGACTATCATTAATCTTATCGTCTTCGATTTCCACACTAGTTTCAAATCGCTCCATTATTCCATCCACCCCATTATCTGCTGACAAATCTTCCTCAACTTCTTCCTCCTCCTCCTCTCCAGCATCTACTTCTGCCTCGTCTTCATCACTGAACGCTTTTCTCAACTCAGCCACCTTCTCCTTATGCTTCTTTGACTGCTCGTGGTTCTTCCATTGCTTCTCACTCTTGAACTTCTTCCCACATACCACACAGTACAACTGCTCCTTCTTTTCATCCTCCTCCAGTGACTCTTCAAAAAGTTCGTCCTCCACCTCCTCATCAACCTTTGTCCATTCAGCCTCCTCATACTTCCTGGCCCTCTCACCCTTCTGTCTCTCCAATTCCTTCTTCCGTTCCCTCTCTTCCTCCCTCTTCCTCTCCATCTCCTCCTTCCTCTTCACCTGCATATCAATCACCCGCTTGTCCCTCTTCTTGACAAACTCCGCCAATCCCCTCACTGTATCGTTATACTCCCTCCTTGCCTTTTTCCTCAATTTCTTGTTCTCATCTTCCATCACCCTTCTCGACTTCCTATTCGGCCCTGCCATCACATCATACTGATCCACCCAACAGAAATCCATTATCGTCACAAACCCTAACCAATAGTTGTAAAATGCCGTCACCTGCAAACAAATTAACCAAGTCACAATCACAAAACACACAGCAAGTGAACCCCCTCATAAAAACATAAGCCCATGTAATGTTCACCAAACTTCGCACAATTAGCTATTAACAAGAAAGCAGGCTTCCTTCTTTGAAACATGCCTGAAAAAATTACTCAAAATATTGATATTTTACACAGTTTTACAAGGAGACACTCTCAACAAGAATGAGTTGCGTCATCAGCTAAAATGCATACTTAAAAAAAGATTTACTCAAAATATCAACATCTCATATAGGAGATTCTCTCAATAGGAATGCTCTCGTGGTCAGCTAGAACGCGTACGATATTTTTACATAGGAGATACTCTCGACAATAATGCATGATGTCATACTTAAAACAAAAATTACTCAACTCAAAAACATCAATATTTTCCATAGGACATATTCTTGACAATAACAAGTGTTGTCACCAAATAAAATGTACGAAAAGAGAAAATATTTAAAACATCGAACAGGAATGAGTAGCGTCGTGAGATAACACGTGTACGTACCTGAGCATAAGGACTGTCCAAATTACCCATAAGAGGAGCCTCCTTGGGCAACCCTAACCCTAACTTCTTCGCGAAATTCATCTCATTCCTATAAACCTTATCAAACACTTCTCCATACACTTTATAAAACCCTTTGCCTGTATCACCATACCCATTGTAGACCGAATTCGAGAAATACGAGAACAAATTGGGGACAACCGAGGAGGAATCTGAACCATTAGGGGAAGAATTGGAATAGAGAATTTGCGATCGGTGCGAGTCGTACCAGGCGCGCTCACGCGGGTCGGAGAGGACCTCGTAGGCGTTGACGAGCTCTTGGAATTGAGCGGTGGCTTCGGCTTCGGAGACGCCGGATTGGACTAGCTTGTCTGGGTGGCGCTGTAGAGCCAGCTTCTTGTAAGCCGACCGGATTTCGTCCGGCGTGCAGTCGCGGCTCAAGCCGAGGACTTCGTATAGGCATCGTTTTGCCGACGATGCCATTTTTGAGGATTTATGAATGTGTTTTTGTTGATTGCTTGATTGTTTGGTCGTATATTTCAGTTTGGTTTTTTTATAGATAGTTAAGGTTGCTCCTGTACGGATTAGGACAGAGGTTTGTCCAGGTTAGGGTTCGAAGATGTGGATGGGTTCTTCTTCTATGAGCGGCATGTGGCAAATTTGTCACATGCACATAGACAAAAAGTGATTCAATTAGTTAATAAATATTAACAAATTATCATAAGTTGAGACATTATAGTAATTTATTTAAAACTTTGTAAGGCCAAATTAGTAAAAAGAGAAATTTCAAACATTCTGATATAATATATTTGTACGATACAGATTAATGTGGATTTGTTTTATGAAATAACAACTTAACATGTGACTGTGGTAGATTTTCCACATGTCTCATAGAAGAATTTTCCGTGTTTCAGTCTAACCGTAAGGTCTTATGTGTGGTATCAGGTCATTCGATCGGAACAAAAAATGTGAGTACTGTAACAGTTGTACCGAAATCCACGGGATATGAGTTCGATAAAAATTTGATAATAAAAATTGATAAGGAAATTGATAAGTTTTAATTTTTATAAGTTATAATTGACGGATAAATTAATAGATTTTGATTTTATAAATTAAAAAAATTAAAATTTAAAATTCGATTATAATTTATTATATATATATATATATATATGTATTATACACATGTATATCTACATATACAATAAATGTTTAAATTTTAAAAAATAATAAAAATACACTACATTTTGATTTTCTACAAAACGATTTCTTCATATATTGTGTCTATCTTTTTTTCAGATGATTTCTCGTAGTTGAATGGAAGGATGAAAAAATATGAAGGCAATTTTTTTGTAATTTGGGCTCTGTTTGTTTGTCGTAAAATAATTTGCTTGTGAAAATATTTTTTTGCCGTAAAATAACTTGTTGAGAGAAAATATTTTTTTGTAATTTGGGCTTTGTTTGTTTGCCGTAAAATACAGGGCTCTGTTTGTTTGTTGTAAAATAACTTGTTGGGAGAAAATATTTTTCTAGAAAATAGAATACTGAAAAATATTTTATGGTGTTTGGATGTACCATGAGTTCCGTAAAATATTTTTTTCTCCCAAAAGAAATAAAAATATTTTCCAGAATTTTGTACTAGCAGTAATTGTTGACCGAAAAATATTTTACGGTTGACCAATTTTTCAGTGTTACCAAATATCGTAAAATTAAGAAAAAACAGTCACAATTGATAACCAGAAAATATTTTACAATTGATTAATTTTTCGGTGTTACCAAACATCATAAAATCTAAAAAATATTTTTCGAAAAAATATTTTACGGCAAACAAACGGAGCCCAATAATTTGATTATAAACTTTGTTATCTAGTTGTATTGATGGACAAATAATTTCTCATTTTTATATTTTTTAGAATTGAATATTTGCAATGATGTAGTATATTTTTAATTTTATTGTCTTATTATGTATGAATTCTGATTTATTATATTTTTAGATTATTTGACATTTAAATTAATATTTTTGGCATATTTTTTGACTCCTTTCTTATTTAACTTAAATTTTTTTTAAGTTAACGATTTCGGTTTCGGTTATCCGCGGTTTTTTAAACCCATCGGTTTCGATTTTGGATAATAGTTTTTAAACCCGTCGATTTTCAATTTTGGTTTTCGGTTTTTGGTTTTGTTAAACGGTTTTGGTTTCGGTTTTGACAAAAACCGCGGTTAATCGAACCGCTGTCATTCCTACTACAATGTGAGATTTAGGGTTTGTTTGAAATGCTTCTCAAAAACTGTTTTTTAATTTTTTTAAATAAAAAAATTAAAAAACTTGTTTGAATGAGGTTGTTTTTTTTTTCCTTTTAAAGGAGGCCGAAGGCTAGGAATTTAATTGACCCACCGAGAAGATGTTGCACCCTTTTTATTAATATCAATAAGAAAAACTAGTTGACTCGGAGGTTGGCTCAAATCATGCATGCCCAGAGGTTGAGTAAGCGCAAAGTTGACAATTCAATTCGCACAAGCATTTTTTTCACGATAGACATGTCGTATGGTGAAAGTTCTATTATTCGAAAGGAGTTCCTTATATTTGTCCACCATTAGCTTCATAGGAGAATGTCTATTCACATTTCCTTTCAAAAGATGCACATCAATTGAGAATTTGTCTCAATACAAATGTGAGTAATGCCCATTGACACTGCTCACTTTATACCTTCAAAAATAGTCGTGAGTTCTGCCATGTTATTGAAAGCTATACCCAAGTTTATCATGAAGCCCATCTCCCAATCCCCTTCGAAAGAGTTCCCCCGCTCCTGCTAATCCTGGGTTTCCTTTAGAGAAACTATCAACATTTAATTTCCACCACCTCGTGGACTTTTCCCATTCAATGTGGATTGTTGTCACAAAAATCGATTACGTGAGTTATCACTGACTTTCTAAGCAGCTTCCATGTTACGAGCATATTCATAGATAAAACCCACTTTGCCATTAATATTTCAGAGTAGTCTCATTTCCATCTCCATAAAGTCTTTCATTCCGCCATGCTAGATCCACCAAATTGTAGAAACATAAATAATGTTCCAAGCAATCCCTTTAACCCGAACTTTTTTTGAGATTTCTTTGAATCCATTTAAACCAAGTACTATTAAGATAGTCAGAAGAAGAACTTGCATTTTTCAATTTCCTCCATAGTTCCAGTATAACGGGGCATTTTTGAAAGACATGAGTTGCATCTTCAAAAGCTCCTTCATATTCAGTGCAACCAACATGCATTGCAACTCCCCGTGCTGCTAACTGAGATGATGTGGCAATTCGATTCTGAGCAACAAGCCAGATAAAAGTTTTAATACGCTACGGACATTTGATCATCCAAATAAGGTCCTAATTAAAATTCAAACTCTCCCTCTCTAGACTGATCAAATCATAAGATGAAGTAACTGAGAAGTCCCCTGTGCTGTCTTGAAACCAAGAGACAAAATCCTCAACTCCATCCTCCTTCCAAACTCGAGTTCTTGCGATTTGAAGAAGTGATTCTACGGGCAGAAGATGTTCAAACATAGGCCAGTTCCAATTACCTTGCTCCGTGACAAAACTTTCCACATTCAAATCCAATTGGCATTCTTGGACATTTTGAATTGCATGGTGTATCAAAGTTGTGTTGCCAACCCACTAATCATTCCAAAAGTTCGCAAACTGACCATTCCCGATGATCCATTTTAAACCTTTTTTAAGAGTATTCACCCCAACCGTCATGTCATGACACATATTTGAGTCAGTTGATTTGTATGTGTAGTTAATAAGCCCTTTGGAGAAATATTTTTCTTTGAACACCTTGACCCACAACAACTTAGGTTCAGTGAGAATCCGTCATCATAACTTAGCGAGGAAAGCCTCATTGGCAATTCGTGTGCTACGTAGTCCCAAGCCCTCCTTCTATTTGCTTACGACATAGTTGTCCCTAGGAAACCCAGTGAATCTTCTTGTGCTCTTCACTTGATCCCCATATAAACTTCTTTTGAATTTTGTCGATTTCATTGCAAGTTTGGATTGGAAGATGAGGGGTAAGCATGGAGTATGTAGGAATGGCTACAAGAACAGATTTTGCAAGTGTCATTCTTCCAGCGAAAGAAAGAACTTTAGACTTCTACCCCACGAGCTTTGCTTGGACTTTGGCAACAAAGTGTTTATATGTTCCTTTCTTAGTACGACCATGGATAATGGGCATACCCAAGTATAGTCCAAGCTTGTCGGCCAAAGGGATGCCATTGCTTGTGCTCAATTGATTAGCCAGCTCACCCTCCACATTCTTTGAAACAAAAAGAGTAGATTTGGCCAAGTTGATCAATTGACCTGATTCCTCACAAAAATCTCCTAAAATTCTTTGAATTGTTTCTATTGGCTGCAAAGAAGAGGCAATCGTCAACAAAAAATAAATGGGAAATAGGGGTACTCGATTTACTTACAGAAATAGGTTTCCGATTTCCTTGGTTGACTTCATGATAAATGGTTTGAGAAAGTCTCTCTATGCACATGATAAAGAGATAAAGCGATAAGAGATCACCTTGTCTATGCCACGAGAATGATGGAATGCCTCAGAAGTAATATTATCCCATAATACCCGAATTGTAGTACTTTCCAAGGAAGACATGATCAAATTGACCCAATTCTATAGAAGTCCAAACTGTTGAAGAGTATCTTTGATGTAAGTCCATTGGAGTTTATCGCAAGCTTTTTCCAAATCAATCTTGAGAGCCATGACACCCCTTTTTCCCTTTTTTTTTTTCATACAATGACCGACTTCTTGCACTAGCACAATGTTGTCATGAGTGGTCTTTCCCGACAAAAAACTACTTTGATTAGGCGTAATTCGCTCTTGTAAGATAGGCCTAAGTCTATTCAAAAGAACCTTTGTAACAATTTTTATTGTGACATTAAGATGGCTAATAGGTCTCAACTGCTTGCAAGTCTCATGATGTTTGACCTTAGGAATTAAACAAATAAGGGTCTGATTTAACTCCTGGGGAATTTTACCTTGTTGAAAAGAATTAATAACCATATGGAAAATAGACCTTTGAATAGTGCCCCAACATTTCTGATAAAAGCTAGCAGGAACTCCATCTGGTCCAGGAGTTTTATTTGGGCTCATTTAGAAGATCGCCATTTTGATCTCGTCCTCACTGGGCTATTGAGCAATTATCTGTTGGTCAGCTTCATTAAGTTCCAAGAAAGTAGCAGGCGAGAAAGAACTGACCTCAGGTCTTGGTTCAGAGTAAAAGTCTTGAAAGAACTTACAAACCATATCACGCAACTGTCGTGAATCCTTAATCCAACCCCTATTTTCATCTTTCAAACATTGAATCGATTGTTTTCTTCCCTTATTGATAGTTGAGAGATGATAGAATTTGGTGTTTTGGTCTCCTGATTTGATCCATTCATGTCGTAATTTCTAATACCAAAAGACTTCCTCCTCATCAAGCACTTTTTCATACTTACTGCGTAACAATCTTTCCAAACGAACCAAAGATGAATTATAATGATGTTGAAGTGATTTCTAGATCCCTCCAATGCGGGTTGTTAACCTCTTCTTTTTTGAAAAAATATTTCCAAAGACTTGTTTATTCCAAGTCTCAAGCTTTGAAGTCAAATTCATGATAGAGGTGTTAAGGTCAGTAATATTCTGGTCCCAATTTCTTTTAATAAATTCATAGAATTTTTCATAGGTCAGTCAAGCAAGCTCCATTTTAGAAGGTTTTGGTCCATTATGAATTCCTTGTGCTCTTACCACATTGATTAGAATAGGAAGATGGTCTGATCCCACTCTCTGAAGATGTTTAACAGATGCTAAGGAAAAAAGAAGATTCTATTCCGGATTGGCATAAGCCCTATCCAATCATTCTAAAATTCTTTATCCCGTATCCCAAGAGTTAGACCATATAAACCGTGGTCCCCGAAAGCCCAGATCTTTCAAGTTGCAGTTGTTAACCCAAGTATTAAATTGAAGCATCTTTCTTGTTAACTCCATATTTTCACCTTTTTTATCTACCAAGTCCCAAATCTGGTTGAAGTTACCCGCGATAAGCCAATGAGTGGTCAAATCACGGGCTGCTTCTTTAAGATCTTCCCAAAGACTGGCTCTCTTCAAAGTCTTCGGGCTAGCATAAACAAAAGAGAAAATCCAACTGGGTACGCAACGATGTTTTATGCGAACATTAAGAACTTGTTGACTTGCTGATAAGAATTCAACATAAATAGTTCTATCACTCCAATACAACTAAATACCTCCAATATAACCCATCGCTTCTACTCTATAAGAATTAGTAAACTTATAGGAAGAAACCACATTCTAAGCTCTAGTGCCGCTGATTCGGGGCTCGAGGACAACCAAAATAGTAGGAAGATGGAACTTAATTAAGTCCCCAGTGATGCGGTAAAAGTTCTTCTTTCCCGCACCCCTACAATTCCAAATTAAGATACGCAAACTATCACACCCCGACCCAAACCACGCTAAAAGGTTAAGTCCGGACTCGATAAACGGAAAAAGTCTCCTCTGTACCATGGACTATTTGGTTACCTGTAAACTGAAAATAAAGACACAAACGTAAACCACAATCTTCTCCAACTCCAACTCCTTAACTCTCCCAACTTCAAGGTCATCCGAGCCTTAAGCAAGACAATACATTACGACACACAAGCATGCAAGGTTAAAGTCATTGAAATCTATTCTTTTTAATCCATTTATCTTACCATTCTAACATTATCATTTAAACATTCTTATAAGTTAAGATCAACCGTCCAACTAGCTTCCATTCACACACAAGCAAGCAACATAAAAGAAAAGTAAAGTTAAGCTATTACAGGCCACTACCATTCAAGCCATACATCATTCTAACTATTACAATCCTTTAACAACTCCAAATATATACAAACCCATAGGCACAAAATAGAACATAATACAATACAAGCAAAGTTTCACACAGTCCAGCAAGCAAACACTCCAACCTCTAGCAATAAGCTCACAGGTATCAAGGCAACTCCTCCAACTGCACCTCCTCATCTCCCTCTATGTCTAAGAGCTGGAGGTCTATCTCCAAATGCAAGTATAAGTTATAAATAAGGTCCAATGTATATAATTTCAACTAGCCCACTGAAGCCCAATATTTACTATCCACTCAAACTGCGAAACATTTTCTAAACGAGCTCTCCTAACGCAAATTGCTCAAATGCTCATTTTTCTCATTCCTCAAATAAGTAATATAGCTTAAGAAAAATGTTAATTCGAAGATAATAAGCAGTTGAAAGTTATAATGAATAGTAACTAAGGATGTAACAAATAAATGCACAGCTAAAATGCACAAATAGAATATGCAACAGTTAATTTTAAGAATGATAGATGTCTCGGGTGTCACACCCTCTTCCCCTTAAACTAATTGCGTCCACGCAATTCTTACATGATTTAGCAAACAACTCTGGATATCTTTCTCGCATCTGATCCTGTCTCTCCCACGTAGCATGCTCTAACCCGTGATAATCCCACAAAATCTTAACCATCGGGATGTTTTTACTTCTGAGCTCTAAAACCTTCCAGTCCACAACCTGAAGAGGTTTCTCAGTATACGACAAAGTCTCACTAATCTCCAAAAACTATGGCTCAAGAATATGAGAATGATGATATTTACAAAGCATCGAGACATGGAAGACATCATGAAGTCTGCCCAAACTCGAAGGCAAAGCTAGTCTATAAGCCAATGTGCCAACTTTCTCAGTTATTTCAAACAGTCCCACATATCTCGGACTGAGTTTACCTTCTTTTCCATGCCGAATTAGACCTTTACGAGGAGAGATTTTAAGAAACACCTGGTCACCCACAGTAAACTCTAGATCACGACAGCGTCTATCTGCATAACTCTTCTGCCGACTCTAAGCTGTAAGCATTCTTTTCTTGATTAATTGCACATTATCAATCATTTTGTTCATCTCTGGTATCAAAGTAGGGTCAATAGTTTTCATTTCTCCCACTTCATCCTAATATAATGGAGATCTACACTTACCCATACAGTGTCTCATACGGTGCCATACCAATAATAGCTTGGTAACTATTGTTATAGGCAAATTTTGCAAGTGACAAATATCTCTTCCAACTCTTACCAAAGTCCAGAATGCAGGCTCGTAACATATCCTCAAGTATTCTGATAGTTCTTTCAGATTGCCCATCCGTTTGAGAGTGATAAGTTGTGCTAAAATTCAAATTAGTGACCAAAGCTTTCTGTATCTTCTGCCAGAATCGTGATGTGAACTTGGATCTCTGTCCGACACAATACTTTTTGGGGTCCGGTGAAGCTTAATAATATTTTCAATATACAGCTCAGCTAACTTGTCAAGATTATCTGTTTTCTTTGTGGTAATAAAGTGAGAAGTCTTGGTCAGTCTATCAACAATAACCCAAACTAAATCATTACCCCTCGAAGATCTTGGCAAGTCTGACACGAATTCCATAGTAATGTGGTCCCATTTCCACTCAAGAATAGCCAAAGGCTACAACAACCCAGCAGGTCTCTGATGCTCAGCTTTAACTTTCTGACAAGTCAAGCATCTAGCTACATAGTCAGCAATTTCTCTTTTCATGTTATTCCACCAGAAGTTTTGTTTCAAATCCATGTACATCTTGGTACTACTTGGGTGGATTGTGTATCTTGAACTATGTGCCTCTGCTAGTATTTCTTTTTTTAATGTTGGCTCACTTAGAATACAAATTCTACATTTAAATCTGAGAATGCCATCATCGTGAAGTTTAAAATCTGACTCTCCCTCTTTTGACTTTTCTTGAATTTTCAGCAATTAAGGGTCAGTTTGTTGCGCTTCTCTAATTCTGGATAACAACAAGAATTGAATTAGTAAACTTGCAAATTGAATACCTGAATTTGAATTCTTTGGTTTCCACAAGCATAACTCTTCCATGAACTCCCAACTCTTGATAACTAAACTGGCAACTGTGGCCTTTCGGCTCAAGGCATCAGCAACAATATTGGCTTTACCTGGCAGATAGCTACTAGTGCAGTTATAATCCTCAAGCAGCTCTAACCAACGCATCTGCCTCATATTCAACTCTTTCTGCAAAAACAAATATTTCAAGCTCTTGTGATCTGTGAAAATTTCAAATTTGTTACCCCATAAGTAGTGACGCCATTTCTTTAGTAAAAAGATGATAGCTGCAAGCTCAAGATCGTGCGTAGGATAGTTAAGCTCATAGGGTTTCAACTTTCTTGAAGCATATGCAATCATTTTCCCATTCTGCATTAAAACACAACCTAAACCCTCGTTTGAAGCATCACTATAGATCACAAAGTTGTCAGTTCCTTCAGGCAAAACAAGAATAGAAGTAGTAGTTAACCTTTTATTCAGTTCCTGGAAACTAGCATCATATTTCTCATTCCAATCAAACATAGTCTTCTTTTGAGTAAGTTCAGTCAAAGGCCCAGCAATTTTAGAAAAATCTTTGACAAATCTTCTATAATAACCTACTAAACCCAGAAAATTGCATATTTTTGTGACAGTTTTATGCCGTTTCCACAACATTACAACCTCTATCTTTGCTGGATCAACAGAAATACCATCTTGTGAGATTATGTGACCTAAAAAAACATATTGTTTTAACTAGAATTCATACTTGTTGAGTTTGGCAAATAGTTTATGCTTCTGTAAAGTCTTTAACACAATCCTAAAATGTTGTTCGTGCTCAGCCTCAAATTTTGCGTATACCAGTATATCATCAATAAAAATTACCACAAACTGGTCTAAATACAGTTGAAATATTCTCTGCATCAAATCCATAAATGCGGCGGGAGCATTAGTCAATCCAAACGGTAACACAACAAACTCATAGTGACCGTACCTTGTTCTGAAAGCAATTTTAGGTATATCATCCTTTTAGATTCTCAGCTGATAATACCTTTGTTTGAGATCAAATTTGGAATACACTTTGGCATCTTGAAGCTGATCAAATAATTCCTCAATCAAAGGCAAATGATACTTATTCTTTATTGTCACCTGGTTGAGTCCCCTGTAATCAATACACAAACGGAGGGATCCGTTTGTGTTTTTAACAAATAAGACTGGTGCACCCTAGGGAGAAGAACTAGGCTGAATGAATCATTTCTCAAGTAGACCCTGCAGTTGTACTTTCAATTCTTATAGTTCAGGGAGAGCCATTCTATATAGAGTCCTAGAGATAGGGGTAGTCCCTGGCTGTAAATCAATCACAAACTCTATCTATCTATCAGGTGGCAAACCTGGCAACTCCTCTGGAAACACTCCCGAAAACTCTTTTACAATCGGCACCTCATTTAATTTTAATTTGTCCCCAAGTTGATTAATCAAGTATGCAAGGTACGCCTCATAACCCTTACCCAACATTTTTTATGCTTTAATAGAGGAAATTATAGGGGTCCCAGTTGATTTCCTAATCTCAACTATCTCAATTACAAGTTGGTCAGTCATTTATAGCTTTACAATCTTCTTTCTACAGTCAAGTTGTGCATAGTATCTTCCCAACCAATCTATCCCCAATATAATTTCAAAGTCGCGGAAAGCCAGAATAATCAAATCAGCAGGAAATGTGCAACCCTCAATACAAATATTGCATGTTTTACAAACAGACTCAGTAACAAACTTCGGATCCATAGGTGTATATACCACAATCTTATGCAACAATTTATCATGTTTCAAATTAGCATTTTGTACACAAACAGGTGTGATAAATGAATGTATAGCCCCGGAGTCAATTAAAACTTTAACCGACTGATCATTACGAAGAAAAGTACCTTATACCACCACAGTCGTATCCGGAAGCTCCTTCGCATCCAAAGCAAATGCTCGAGCCTGAGCTCGCTAAACCGACATTGCACCTGCCACTTTAGTCTGACCTGTCTGCCCTGAAGTCTGCCCCTGAGGATTCTTATATTTAGGGCAATCCTTGACTCTATGCTACTCACTCCTGCAACCTGTGCACCTTCCTGACTTCCTTCAGCAATTTTCCTTAGTATAACCCCCACGCTAGCAGAAGCTACACTGCTGGTTTTTCCTTGCAGCAGTGCCTTCTGTAAGAGATCTGTAGGTGGAGATAGCTGTGCTACGCTGCTGAGACCTAGCTGAAACAGGTCTAGTCTAGCTATGTGGTTGGCTCTGTGTAGGTCTGACCTGTGATTGTGACTGAACCGGCCCCTAATAACTCTGTGTCTGAAACTGTCACTACTGCTAAATCTGAACCGAATCGACTGACTGAGTCTGACGAGGTACCCACTGTCCCTGAGAAACAGCCTGCCTCTTGCTAGGCTGGCTAGAACTGGCAATCAACTCGGCCTTACGCTTCTCAAATCGTGAAACTGCCTATACTGCCTTAGAAAATGTGGCATATGTATGAGTAGACAGATTTAAGTTGATATCCCCTCTCAGACCCCGAATAAATCTTTGAATTCTGCGTCTCTCAAGGCGAACCAACTCTGGCATATATTGGGACAGTCAATCAAATGCGGCCTCATACTGGGCAACAGTCATATTGCCCTGCCCCAAAGAAACAAACTCTTCTTCACGTCTTTCTCTAGTTACCTCCGAAATATATTTTTCCTTGAATTCTCTCATAAAATTAGCCCAGGTACGTTGTACGGCCTTATCTGCCCATTTCTGCTGTACAGTTCTCCACCACTCTTCAGCATCACTCTTTAGAAGAAATGTGGCAATGTGAATCCGTTTGTCATAATTATATTCAAGCACATTAAAGATTTTATCAACTTTATTGATTCATCTCTCAGCCATCTCATTATCTGGCTCACCCAGGAAGCTTGTTGCCCCATGTTTCAAGACTTTCTCAAGTTGATTACCACCTCCTATAGTGCTAATGCCCTCGGCCCTATCCCTACCATGACCAAGATTAACTGTAGGTTGAGCCCCCGTCTGACGCTATTCATCTATAAACTGAGTAATCCTGTCAATTGTCGTTGCCATAGTAGCTATCACTTGTTCATTACTCGGTTGTTCAGCATCTTGTGCCCTGGTCCGTCTACGGGGTCCTATAGTAGAAGCTAGAATGCAAAAGTATTACAACAGACATATATATAATCCACAGATAAATCATATAAGAACAAGCTCAAATAAGTTCACATAAAATCATACAAGATCACACAAAACACTTTATTCACAAAATTTCACATAAGTCACTTAACATGTTTTTCATTCCAAACTTTTCACATTTATACAATAATTCATAAAAGACATTTCATATTCGCATTTTCATGCTAGCATGTTCTTTACTTAGTCAATCTTTCACTTAATCAATCAAACAACACTTATTCACACAATTACATTTTCACATAATAGACCTCTACATCCAGAGTACTCTGGATGTACCCAATCCTACAACCCAATACCCCCTGGCATACTCCATACTAGGCGAGCGAGGGACTAGGGTACGGGGCCAAGGCAACCAACACTTGCAAGCCCGATGCCGCCCAACGAGGCCCATCACACCCGTCCCGAACACTAAGGTTGCGCAACCATCGAAAACAGTATCATATAATACAACAATATAATAATAAAAACTATTAAACACATAAATAAGGGACAACAAAGTAGGTTGCCCTCAAACATGAATTTCAATGTAAAAGCAATTCAGTAAACATTATAATAGCAAGATCAACAACTCTACTAGCCATTTCCAACATTAAACATAACTTAAACACGTAACCCCTTTGTCTACAAGCACAATTTAGGTTCTAAATGAAACACGAAGAAATATCTACTCAAGCCAACTATCACACATCTCTAATAACACCAAAAAATACCTATCCAAGCCTTAACAACTCGCTTTTGGCACAGAAGCTCGGGAAGGTCCCGAGGGTGCATTGAACTATAGCTACCCAATCCGCCCTGCAATTTATCGCAACGAAAGCACCAAAAGTGCTTTCATGCCTAGTAGAACGCTAAATTAACTTCAAATTTCATCCGGATTCACTTTTCGTTAAAAACCCCTTAGCTATTTTCGCGTTTTAACTAAGTTCCGAGCAAATTAACTACACGAGGCCAATAACATATCTTTATTAACATCTATAGCACTTAACTAGAGCATTGAATCAATCTCTAAAGCACATTTTATCAAAACCCTAAAAATTATACTATTCATTGTCTTCCTAAACTAAACATTGTAATTAACCATTAAAGAAGCCAAACAACTACACAAACAAGGCCTCTATAATACGTAGGCAACATATAATGCAAGATTTAAACATATCTTAAGCCATTAACAATAAATCTAAGAATTGCATATTATGATATAAACATTATATTCACAAAAATAATGCAAAATCCCTCACCAAACTTGTGTTGAAAGCTAGGAAGAACTCTCAAATGGATGAAAACCCCTTGATCAAGGCTTGGATTGAAGAGTTTTTGAAAATTTTCCTCATTTCTTCTTCAAGTTGGCTGTCGGCCTCGGCTTGCTTTTGCTAGTTTTTTTTTTTCTATTTTGGCTAAGTATAGATTATATGTGTATGTATAATATAAGGTATATATGTAGTAGTTATATTGCATACTTGGCCCATAAAAAAAATGCAAGTATAAGTTATAAATAAGGTCCAATGTATATAATTTCAACTAGCCTACTAAAGCCCAATATTTACTATTCACTCGAACAACAAAACATTTTATAAACGAGCTCTCCTAACGCGAATTACTCAAGTGCTCATTTCCCTCATTCCTCAAATAAGTAATATAGCTTAAGAAAAATGTTAATTTGAAGATAATAAGCAGTTGAAAATTATAATGAATAGTAACTAAGGATGTAACAAATAAATGTACAGCTAAAATGCACAAATAGAATATGCAACAGTTAATTATAAGAATGATAGATGTCTTGGGCATCACACAAACCATTATCCATTGTAGATTTGTCAATATCTGACAGTTGATCCATGGGTCTTCTTAACATAGAGAAACATCCATATTAGTATCGTGGCTATTGCCAGCCATCTCATGATCTACCTGAAGGGATACTGGATCATCCACCACTATTTGTATATGTTGCTCTGAAAGATCAGGATGGGCTGGAAGAGCTGAGGTAAACACAGTTTTGCCAAGAATAGGTTCAAGAGAGGTCCCCTTACTTCGAACAGAATTGTGATCAACCTCGCCCATTTCAATTTTTGAATTCTCTACTTCGTTCGACTTATGCCCAAAGGATTTCCTCTTTTCAAAGCTACATTCTGGAACAACAAGGTGTCCATTTTCCTTTTGTTTTTTGTTTGAGTTACTAGCATGAGGAGTTTTCTCAGTAATAGTAGTTGCTGCAGTGGCTCGTATTTTCTTCACAAATCCAACCTTCTGTTTGCTTGTTTGGTCTCGAGACTCCCTAACCTCCTTATTTAGTATTAGTTGATTGACGACTTTTTTTTCAGTTGTGTCTTGTTCGTTTTCCATTTTATCTCCATCATCTTCTAAGTTGTTCAACAAAGTAAAGTGTAAACCTTGATTATCTTCCATCTGACCCTATTCTTTTCCATTGCTTTTTACTACTCATATGTTGTTCCTTAAGCCCAGCTGGCTCTTCTCTGTTCACTTGTACCCATTGATTTTGGTCAGAATTAGTAGTTTGTTGAATCCATTTTCCTGCCTCATGTTGTGTAGCCTGATTGTTGTGCCTAAAATTCTTTTTTTGAACAAACATCCAAGTACTAAATTCTTCATTTGAGTCCCACGCCAGAGATTGTTTGGTAGTAGTTATAACGCCCCGATCCCTCACAGGACTGAGACTTCTATTGATCATGCTATTCTCAACCCAATTCCAAACCCGGGCACGAAAATTTAGGAAAAAATGACTAAATCTCCCTTGTTTATAGGACAATCCAAAACTTGTACAAGCAATTATAACCTCAAAATCAAAGTTCAACCTCCTCCATAATTCCCTTCTTCTATCATCACATACAACAAACTCTTCAAGGACATCCGGGCCTTGGAACCCACAAAAGTCCACAAACAAGCATTCATTAAGTCATAGAATTTATAAGTCATGAAATTGGTTACCACTCTAATACTCTCTACTCAATATACTTAAAGGTTAAATCTTCCAATCATTCTTCATTTCAATTCACACAAGCATACAGGCTACTTAGACAATAAATTCAATCTTTAAGTTATTACATGCCGTCTTTAAACTATTAATTATACAAGACTTTTTGCAAAATTACAATCCTTACGGAATTACACGAGCACACACAAGACCATAAGGTCTCCAATAAACCACAAATAGAAAATAAACACAATGTTCCACAACCAGCACATCAATTTAGCAAACAAGCCACACAACAAGTAGTCTAACCTGAAACATGTTAAAATGAGGAATGAGCAACTAAAGTTACTCAGTGAAGGAGGGGATGCAGGTAATCGGGGATTTTGAAAATCATTTCGTGCAATGCAACAATTACACAAATAACCCAAGTAATACAAGTCAGTAAGATTATTGAATAAAACATTAAAAATATTTAAAAAGGATACGGTTCATCTTCTTTGTCTTCGATCTCGAACCACGAATCTCGATCCTTGATAACAAGTGCCGGCAAATCCCCTTATTCCTCCAATAGAGTACTCCGGATATACTCCAATCCTACGACCCATTCTTTTGAGATAGGTCCACATGCTCCTACGAGTTGAACCACGCCTCTGGGGTAGTGGAGTATACTCAACGAGAAAGCGAATAGGCACCATGATAGCCGAGGTAGACCGACAGCCCGACGTTGTCCGGAGTTTCTCGACACTACCATATCCGAAAAGATTGCGCAACCCGATATGAATTCGAGAATTCACTAGATAATCTCAAGATAGCAAGATAATAAGACAACACATAAATGAGGGACAACAAAGTAGGTTGTCGCCAATCACGATATAACAAGCAATAAGTACGTATAAACTTTATCAATTAAACTAAATCATACAATCCAAGAGCAATAAAATAAGATAAGATGCATAAACAAGATGAAGACTCCATCACCTCTACCAAGCTCCAAGATGCAAGATTTTATTTACATCACTCTCAATCACCTTGTACCTAAGACCAAACATTACTTCACTTATTCTTTAACTACAACATTTATTAATTATCCACCAGGTTAGCTAACTTATAGTCTCACTCATTTAGCATACAATATCTATTAGAATTCTATCTTTAACAAGATGTCACCTTATATGCTTTAACTTAACATATGTTCCAAGTAACCATTCTAGTAGTTTAGTGTACAAGTCTTAAGCATAACTTCACTCACGCGACACAAAATACAAGCAATATTATATTATAACAAGATATAAGCATTAAACATGAAAATAACTATATGTGCACAAAGGGGTCATTAACACATTTTTCACGAAACTTTACAAATAGCTCAAGTATACTTTAGAAATGCATTTAAACACACAATAAGCAAACGGTTCAAGATTCTCAATTGAGCTATTCTATTATTCTAGTTACACATTATGACACTCTTAGGACTCTCAAAACCATCCATTTACCCACATTTACATCAAAAGCCCGATTTTTCCCTTTATGTGTTATAACTACAAGTACCTTAATCGATACTTAATTAAGTGCCAAAACCGCACATTTAGCACCTCCTCACCCTAAGAACACTAAATATATCACTCAAATCAACCCGGATTCACTTTACACCCGAAATCACTTTGTAAACTAAGCCAATTATGCATTTTTACTTAAGGTTCGGGCAATCTAAGTTCATACAACTATAATTCTATGTTAATTAACATATCTAGTACCTATAGGAAGCATAAAATCAATCTAATTAGCATTTTATAGCACAACCCTAGAAATAGGTACTATTCATCATCTTATTCCTACAACATTTGCATTCAACCATGGCACAAACTATTAAACTAAACATATAAGGTCTACATAGTATAAATATGAAGTATTTCACAATATTAGAGCAATTTAGAAACTACAAGCATCATAACATTTTTCTCCATAAAGTTACCACAACTTAAATATACAAAAATAATACAATTTCCCTCACCAATTGCTTGAAGATGCTAGATTGGGACTTGGAGAAGCTTAAACCACTTGTAGATTGCTTGGAGGATCATACAATAGCAAGAACAAGAGCAATTTTTGAAGAAAAGTTATTATTCCCGTAGGTCTTATTTTTGGCTGATTTTGAGGACTTTTGGCTGAATTTTTTGTATTTTTATGGTGTTTTTGGCTTATATATGGTATATATTATATGTGGACTGATTTGGTGGTTAAACATAAGCAAGACTTGGTCAATTTTAACTTAAAAATGTAATTAAAGTTAACTAGTTTAGTAACTAAATGTTCCCACTATTTATACGATATCCAAACTTATTTTCTAAACGCACACTCCTAACATCGAATACACAAAACAACACTTTTCTCATTCCTCCTATAAGTCATATAAGAGGGGGAAAATGCAATTCATAAAAATAAAGCAATTGATTTTCACTGTAAATAATAACTTTTACTAAAAAGTGAATAAATACACATTTTAATGCATAAATAGAGTATGCAACAGTTAATATGACACAATGAAGATCTTGGGCATCACAGTTGTTGTCTCCAAGGGTATAGTATCTCCTTGTTCCTATCTATTCATCATTTTCTGCTAGTTCGAGGAGTTTTCAGGACACTGTTCTTTCTTATGGCCATACCTCCCACATTGAAAATAAACCATGTGGATACCTTCATACTCCACACATTGGAAGAAATTTTTTATTCGAAATTTGGCCAGTAGGGGCTTCTCCAAATCCACTTGGACAGTTACTGTTGCGAATCTGCCATGAGATATATCCCTGGTCATTTTGTCTACTTTGACCGTTTTGCCCACCATGTTACCTATCTTCGCTGCGATTTTCTTGTTATAGCATTCAAGGGGGACTCTGGGAAACCAAACCCAGACTGTTACAGTGGTGATAGAGGCAACCTCCGGACAAAAGTAGGGCTTCTATTTTCGAACAGTAAGGTAATGGTCCGCAATGAGCCATGGACCTCCCGTAAGCACGTGGTCATAATCCTATTTTGTTGCGAAAAACACCACAAAGAAGCCATAACCCACATCCACAAGGTTGGACTGATATTGAATTGACCACAATCGCTTTAGTCTTGCCGCCAAGAACTTTTACCCCACAGATTTACCAAGCACTTGATAATCAAAGCAGACCTCCAAGGCGCCGACTGTCTTTCTTATCTTCTGCTGTCAAACAAAGGGTTGGAGCTACAGAGTCCACAACATCATCATCATCCGACCAGTCATCTTTATAATCTTGTGCGTTTTCGTCAAAGACTGGAACTTCATGGTGCGGATCAGCAGAATCAATGGCTAGTTCTAAAGGTTTGTCGGTAAACAGTCCACTCCAAGTTTGTGAATAGTTGTTCTATTCCATATGGCCTTGAATAGCCGAAGGCAACTTCAAGGATGGGGAAGCTTGGTCATGCTCAGTTCGATAATCAGCCTTTTTAAGCTTTTTTCCTTCTCTGCCTTCATCGTCGCTGCTTCTATTACGTTGTTGATAGAAAGATTGAGCCTCTTTGCTTAATGGTAAAAAATCTTCCTCCATACGAAGGAGACACCCACCTAGCTTAGGTGTTTTGATCGATAAGGCCATCTCCAACAGTTTCTCTATTTTTTTCCCTACATGTAGAGAATTTTGATCATTTCTCTACATGTAAGGGATCTCTATTTCAGTTTAACTTCAACAGCTTCCCTACATTCTGATTTTAGAGAATTTCTATTTCAATATCACTCCAACAGCTTCTCTATTTTAGAGAATCTTTATTTTTGTTTCTACAAAGTCTCTCCTACGTATTATTTTAGAGAATGGTTTAGGGTATTTGTTCAGCATCTCCACATGTGGAGATGCTGAAAATTGAATGTAGGGATTCTCTATAAAGTAGAGAATCCCTAGAGAACCTGTTGGAGATGTTTATCTCCAACATATTCTCTACATGTAGGGTAAAATGCATTTTACATAACCTGTTGGAGATGGCCTAAGTGTTCAATGAAGTATCTCAATAAGTGCGTAAGCAATGAGCAAATACTCCTACTTCTTTTGAAATCACTAGTTTAGTCAAAGCTTTTAGGTGATGTTATGGCGAGTTCAAAAAATCACAGGACAAATGGGGCTTAATACCCATGTGTAGAATTTAATTATTGACTCAAAAGTTTAAGTTATTAGGTTTTGAGCCTATACATGTTTATTAATTGCTTATTATTTTTCTAATATTTTTATGTGAGAGAAATCTTTCTCTTTATTTTTTAATTCACTATGTAAAACTTCTAACAGGTGTGGATGAAGTTGTTTTTGAAAAGTGTTTTCAAAAACAATTATAAAAAATCAGTTCTCAAAAATCAAAAACACAAAACTCTTAAAATATGTTTTTGAAAGTTTTGAAACCAACTCTTCTCAAAAACACAGAAAACTATTTTTATTAATGGTCTTTTTGTAAATAAGACCAACTCCAATGGCAAAGCTCAAAAGCAACTTTATAAAATATTTATCTCATTTCCTTCTTCTTTCTTCACCAGCATTCCACTCCCAATCTCTCTTTCTCCCAGTGACACCAAATCCTTACCAACAACAAAACAACTGTTCGATCAAATGCCTCAATGAAGACTACACAATGACTTCAAGCTTTCTCTTCTTCTTCGGAAAAATCATTTCTCTTCTTTCTCTCTACCTATACATACACCTAGACACATGCCCATATGTATGTATATATTTGATTTTTGTATAGAATTTTTGGCGTGTAAACTCGACAGCTTGAAGATTTTAAAGCGAACATTTTGTTTGATTTTTTGAGAAATTGAATTTGAGCTTGTGCGTGTAATGAGAGTCTTCGATTTTTTATTTTTTATTTTTGAGTGAATTTGGAGGACATTTGAAGAACAAAATTGATACAGGTGCATCACAGTGAAGTGATTGTTAAGAAAATTTTAAGTGCCAAGGTCTTGAAAAATGTGAGCGTTTACTATTTATGTAGAATATTTGATCTATAGCTAGAATTTGTACGATAAGTATAATATTTGTTTTATTTTAATATTGTAAACTCTACAAATATTATCTAAATCTAAGAATTAATATTGCAAACTTTATAATATTATCTAATTTTAGGAATATAATTTATTAATTTATTATATATGAGTAAAAAATATGTATTTTTATTTTTGATACCCAAACAGATTTTCTATTTTTTGTTCTTAAAACTATTTTGTAGAGCACTTTTGCCAAACAAATTTTTTGTTTTTTGGTTTTGAAAACAATTCTACTCAAACAATTTTTTTTATTTTTTTCTTCTTAAAAATAATTTTTCAAAACTGTTCTTGAAAATTATTCTACAGAACAAAAAAGAACAAAAATACTTCCAAATAGGCCCTTACCTTTTTAATTTATTGGTGGAATGGTCTGAGTTTCAGAATTTTCGTATAGTGGTTAACAATATAGTAATGTGCAAAATACCACATCTTTATAGCTAGTGTTTATTTTTTTGGTTTTTTTACTTGTTGTAAATTTTAAAATTTTAGATAAGAAATGAAAATTCAAACAAAATATTATACTGTATAAACAACATAATATTTTTCTCCTAATATTCATATTCTTCTTTAGATGAATAATATTGTAATTCCCTAATGTATATACCAACTTATCAATTTTTTCTGATATTTATTGTGTATTACTTAGCCCTTTTGTGTTATTTAGTAAAAATAAGCACCATTGTACATTTGCATATTTTATAGTGGTAATAACGGACATTTTGTTAACTAAAGCACGAATGGATTAAAGTGATATAAAATAAACATTGGGGCAAAATGTTACACTCCATATACATTGATAGGAAAATATAGTATTAACCTAATGGTAATAATGTTTTACTCTTTAAATGTATAAAGAAAAACATGTTTTCCCCTAATATTTATTTTGGATTACTTAATACCTTTAAATTATTAGTTAAAAATGGGCATTTTTGTACATTGTATATTTTTAATGACTAGAAAGGGGACTTTTGTTAACTATAAAACAAACAATAGGTGCAAAATATTAAACTGGACATACATTGTGGGGGTAAAGTGATATTTACTCAATATTTTGTTGTTGATGCATGTAAACCATTTTTTTTTTTTTAAAGTTTGAGCCATTCAATTTAGATTTTGAAAATCAAGTCCTTAAAATTACCATTTTGACATTTTCCCTTTTCTTATGTGAATGAAATCCTAATCTGCTACATAGAAACCAATTATTATATACTATAAATACGCTGTAAAAGCATTATTCATTTGCTTTTGACTACGACCAAGCCTACATCACCTCTACATATTAAACAATTTATATAATTTCGATTTCAATACTTCATTTTGATAAAAACAATATCTATGATATCTCAAATTGGAGAAAATATTTAAAAAGTGTTATGAATTTAAATGATAATGTGATTTTGATGCCATGCCCTAAAATCTTGGATTTAAAACATGACAATTTCAATATTACAATCATTCTTAAATATGGTAAATTTTACACTTAGTCGCTATTATTTACATGCTTTTTCTTAATATTTTAAAAGATTCATAGTGGCCTTTAATGTTTACAAAAGTTATGCAAAATAATTCATATTGTTCAAATTTAGTCAATTTGGTCCTTATTATTTTTCAAAAAATTTAATTTAGTCTATATTGTTTACTAAAAAAATTCAATTTAGTCCCTGCACATAACTCTTGTTTGGGAACTAAATTAAATTTTATGGGAAACAATAGGGACTAAATTGGCTAGTTTTGAATAATAGAAACTATTTTGAATCACTTTGTAAATATTTGAGATTAATATGATTTTTTTAGAACATTAAAGACCAACTTAAAAAAAGTGTAAACAGGGACTAAGTGTGAAATTACCCTTCTTAAATATGTCAGAGATACTAATCTTAATCACTATAAATAAATTGGGTAAATTTCACACTTAGTCCCTACTGTTTACATACTTTTTCATTGTAGTCCCTAGTGTTTTAAAAGATTTATAATAGTCCTTAATATTTACAAAAATTATTCAAAATGGTTCTTATTGTTCAAACTTAGTCAATTTGATCCTTATTATTTTTTAAAAAATTTAATTTAGTCTCTATTATTTCTTAAAAAGATTCAACTCAGTCCCTGCACGTGACCTCCATATGAGGACTAAATTAAATTTTATAAAAAATACTAGGGACTAAATTGACTAGTTTTGAACAAGAGAGACCAATTTGAATCACTTTGTAAATATTATGGACTAATATAATTTTTTTAGAACATTAAAGACCAAATTAAAAAAAAATGTAAACAATAGGGACTAAGTGTGAAATTTACCCTAAATAAATTTAAATTGCGTCACTTAAGATGTAGTGCTCACATAACCTTTCGGTTACTTGATCCAATAAAAAAAAACTTTTGATTGGATGTAACCAGGTGACATAGGTAGGAATCAAAATGGGAATAAAGAATTGTCTATGTGACAGCATTACTTACCAACCACGTTGATGATTTAAGTGACTTTACATCATTATCTGATCCAATAATTTAAATTTGTCTCGTAACATTATAAAAAAAGAAAATATTATTACGGGTGAATCTAAATTCGCACATTTATACAAGAGCACACCCTCATAGCATGGATACGAAATCGGAAAAGATCTTTATTCCTGGCAGTTTAGATGTGTCCATGCATTCAAAGTATACACTCTGAAAACTGGCTATATTATAGCAAGCTTCTATCTGCACAAGACCTTGACATCACCTACTTAATTTTGTATGTAGGATTAGAAACTATAATCAGTAATTGGCTTACAACTAGTAAATTTACAAATGTGAGCTCTGTAACAGTCTCTACCATTTCTTTCGTGCCGCGGAGGCCATACACATTGCTTAATGTGCCTAGACTAAATTCTTCATAGTGTTTCCCTGTGTATGAGGATTCGACAAAAGAGAAGAATACGGTCAACAGAAGCCATCAAAAAGCCTGTCTGATGTGTTATGATGCCCCATCACCATACTGGATTGGGCGCGGGAAAGTATCAGTAAACAATTACTAAGACGCCTAGGGGAAGAATAAACCTCTTGTTGTCTACCGGAAAGATATTGGTTATCAATATCTAAGATGCCTTCTGCAAGGAAGAGCTCTTCTTGTCTATCGATAAACTTGTAACTTCTTGCAATTTATCATTCTCCAATTTCTCCTTAAAATGGTCTCGAAGGAACTCCACAGCCATGAACGTGAGTGCAGAGGCTGGAATGTACCACATTATTCTGGGGACGCTGCCTCTAAACATTCCCCTCACACCTTCGGCCAACCATATCTTGTGAACTGCATCCAGCCAACCCTTATACCTAAGAACATAACAGGATGTCAACAATGGATAGTGAGAAAGCTTTTCTTTCCCTTAAGAGAAATAGGGGGCGAGGAGGGACACGTAAGAAAACATAAGCTCATGACTAAAAAAATATGGTGGAAAAAAGATAAAAAGCAATTTTTGATTGGAAGAGTGTAGAACCATGCCAAGCAATTGAAGGGCGCCTAGTTCCGTAAGATTCTAACAATCATAGAGTTGCGTTCTTTTCAAAGTTGAGTTCTTATAACAGATGCAGATATCATCTAGAATGGACAATTCAAGATATTTACTTTAATGAGATGGCAAGACCCAAACAGCTTCTTAAAAGTATCAATAACACTCCGGGCACCCAGAAACAAATGGAGAACTGGAGTTGACAACATGGTGAGATATTCTACACAAGTGGCCGCAGCATTAAGAGTGCAAGTGTGCACAAGAGAGACAGACCTCTGACAGAGCGAGACAGACTGACAGACTGACTGAAAGATAGAGACAGACGGAATTAATACCAACAAGTCTATTTACAGAAAGCATTCGTGAACTAGGGTGGCATAGTGGAACACTGGAGCAAAGGCAGCAAGGTGAAGTCCATGAGAACATTTAAACTGTCAAGTCATAACCAAAGTTCGATATAATATTATTGTACAGGATGTGAAAGGATCCTTTGTGTGTGTCTTCTGACGAGTCAAGCTGTAGACATGGTAGCAGCAATAACAACCACTAGAATTGATCTTATGCCAAATTTTCAAGGGAAGTCACACCTTAAAGTTGGTCCCTGTACTTGCAATCTTGTTTTGATGACATCCAAGGGAGTGGTCAGATATGCACTCAATCCTACAACAGTTCAGCACGATTCAAAAAGCATATTCGTTATAATGAGCCTGAGCCAATCATGTCATATCCTGATTCAAACAAATCCATTTCACTAATGCACTAAGTTATCGCCATATACTTACCACCAGCCAATCCTCCCAATAAAAGCCCCTCCAATGAGCTATTGATTTGGTAACTTGAATTGGGAAACAATTTCTGCTTCCCATACTCCGTCATATTCTTGAACGCCTCATAGAAAGTAACCTGCCAAATGTAAATGAAAATACAGTCAGACATTCAATTCAAAGTATAGGTCTGGGATTCAAGAGGAAGTATTCAGATAAGCCGAATGAAAACATTAATGCACATATGTAACGACAATAGAGCAAGATGAATTGAAACATTTTGGAAGCAAAATTAGCAAGATATTACATCCTCTGCTTCTTAGTGTAATTCTAACTTGAAGAGACAACTATACTTCTATAAAGATACTTTTGGTAGAAATATGTGGTTAATATATTTGAGCAAACACTTTTTGCTCATACAGAGTTGCTGATGAAAGATAAATATCGGAAATATTTCATGGACCTTATTTTTTCAAGTAGAAATAGTCATTAATAAGAGGATCAGTAGATTGTCTTTAGATCATCCAGACATTTTTCTGTGCGCTTGTGCAAATTTTTTCATATCAGAGAACTAGAACATCATGATTTCTTATTTGACTAAAATAAAACAGAAACGAAAAATGTGAAACAGAATATCTTAACCGCTGCTCATTAACCCCCCCAACCCCCAGCCCCCCAAAGAAAAGCCCAGGGAGGCGCTCCAACTGAACCCAAGAGGTAGTCTGCATGCACACAGAATCAAAAAAGGGAAAAAAGAATTGGTGATGAGACTTATGGCTAAAGCTTAAAACTTTGTCATGAAAAGTTTGGTACCATTAGACCAGCAAATGGCACATCCCTCGCAAGTGTAGACCAATACCTGTCAAAGACACAGGAGAGAATTAAGAAAAATTTCTGAATCAAAATGAAATAATGACTTAAGAAACAAATCACATGGATGAATAAGTTTCTTCTTTTCTCTTTTTCTGATGAAGCAATGCAAGAGACTTAAATAATACGGATGCACAAGGTGATATACAGCAACTGAACAAGGCATGCTGTGAGCTTCTGACCCAACTTCACTGACAACAAAAGCTAAAACTTAGAACAACTTTTATGGCGCATTTTCTCTCCTTGAACAATCTCGTTAATGACACATATAACTGATAGGTGAACCTCATGAGATGACGATCCACCACCAGAAGCCCATATGTAAGACCAGGAATCTTTCGCCTGATCTGCAAAGCCAATATAGCCTTTCTTCTCCCAACTGATTAACAAACTACCTAACAGAGGTTTCTCTCTTGATCTATCTCCCTTTTTCTTTAAAGGGGACGATTTCAACAGGACATGTTAATATACAATCTAAAAATTGAGAAGAAGAGAGAGAGACAATGATTTCAAAGAAGTCAAAGCTAAAACATTGATTTCAAATCTTACCCGGCATATAATCCCTTTGGTCCTTGTTCTTTCCATATTGAACAGCCAGCCTGAAACATTCCTGAATAGTATTTATACATGCCCATGCCTTGTTCCACGTTTGCATTGTCTTTCATTACAACAGAAGTCCAATACTTGCTCGAGCCTTGAACCTGCATGCGTTGCTTTATCACTTCACATGGAACATATACAAAAGACCCAAGTGTATCTCCTGAAATGGATATGGGAAAAGGACTTGGTTTCTGAGTTCTTATATGCACGACCAAAGTTTAGAAGAATCCAACACAGATACTGCTAACTACGGTCAAAAGACAAAAAGCAAATCCTCAAGAAGACAACTTACCAATGGCTCCTGCAATAAAATGTGCCCAGTGCCCACCAAGGCTAGGATGTGACTCCTCGATCCACTTTTTGGTGGACTCTATGACTCCAAAGTACGTAGCTCCAGTGGCAAGAGATCCAGTAACCCCTGGCGCTATTCCTCTGTAAAAGCCTATCAACAAAAGCATTTGGAATCAACTTCCTAGAGGACCAAAACCAAGGACAATAGATAATGATGTACAAAAGAAAAAGAAGCTTCCTGCTATATAAAAGGCTGTTTGTGTATTTGAAACTATAAATGATCGTAAACCCCTTATATCCAACCAGTTAAAAAATAATACCCAATCAACTACACAAAACAACAAACTTATCTCAATGCTTGCACAAATAGGTATAATCCTAATAAAATGGGGTAGCAAATGCATGATGAGATACCTCCTAACCCATCACGGACCCATACCGTCTGGACCATCTGTGGTATGCTCTTTTGGTTCTGAATGTGACAATACAGATAAATACAATGTTAAAACACGTAAAAACTGATTCGAAGAAGCACTGAAGAAATTTAAGATATGAGATTTCCGCGTCAATAAAGCATAACAAGGAATTGTACGAAGCATATTATCAATAATATTAACTATTATAGAACCTGGCATCCACTGAGAATGGCCTGGCTTTGAATCCGAGTTTTGATGGTATCAATGGGGTGCATCATCCCTTCCCCAAACGCACCCGCAATCGCACCCCATAAGAATTCTCTCCACACTACACCAGTAAAACAAACAAGCCAAAAAGAATTAATAAAAAATTAAAAATTCAATATTAATAACAAACATATATATGAAAATAAATACTGAAAGTAATTTGTCCCACCCGCAATCGTAAGCTTAGAAATAAATATCTTGCCCCTCAAATCCACTGGCCAAAAATGGTCAACCAAGCGGTAAGTTAAGAAATTATACTCGTATCATGACTCTCACTAAAATGGGACATTACGTAACCAATACCCACTAAGAAGTTTCACGAAATTAACAACACAGTGCACTTGCAATAGCTAGACTGAATTGTTGCAAAAGAAAAATACATACACAATTGTTTTGAAATGATTGAGCAGAAAAATAGAAATGCATAGCTGAGAAGAACTTACCAAAGAATTGATTATTAGTTTGACTGCTGAGATGAGCTACTTTGATTGAATCGTTTGAAGATGAGTTGGTGGTGACCGCCATGGTTGTTGCAGAGCGAAGCTTTTTTAGGGTTTAAGCGGGGGTTTTGAAAAACAGGAGAAGAGCGAGAAAAAACAATAAAAACACTGTGGAGTGTTATCAAAGTTTTTTTTTTTTTTTTTTGTTTCTTTGTCAACGAGTGTTGTCAAAGTTAGTCCCATAAAATGAGCAAAAAAAAAAAAAAAAGTTACTCCCATAAAAAGTAGGGAAAAAGCCATTTTAGTCCCTGAGGTTTAGCATAAATACCAAATAAGTCTCTGTATTTTGGAAAAATATATATTTAGTCCCTCCAGCAGCTAAAAGTTAACAGTCAAATGGTTGACTGTGCAAAAGTACTAAAATGCCCTTATAACCGTTGGATGGGATTGAAATTTTTGAAAAAAAATTGTTAAATAACCGTTGGGTTTTCCCAACGGCTATGTTGACACCCGACGGCTATATATAGTGTCGTGGGGTACTAAAACCCTATCTGATCTATTTTTTCTTCTCCTCTCACAATACTCACGTCAATAAAAAAAATTTAGTTGTCTTTCACGATACGAATCAGGCTATTTATACGAAAAATATTATCCAAAAAATCAAGCCAAATGTCTAGAGCATTAACGGCATCATCAACAACTGTTCGGAAAGATATTAATAGAACTTTCAAGTTCAAAAATAGAAGATGCTACTGTGGAAACAAAGCATCTGTTTGAATATCTGAATCAATAGATAATTCATTCAAACTATATTTTTTTTGCTCAAGATCAAGATGTTCATTTTACACATTTTGGATACCCAATGAACAAGAGCTATCATTTGAAGACTTTGCAAGGTTCACAAGAGACAACCCACAGAACAATTCATCACCTGCGAGCGACAAATTATCATATTTAAATTACAAATTTCTCAAGTTGAACATCATACTCTTTGTAATAGCACTACTTATGATGTTAGTTGTTTATGGCATGATGCAAGTAAACATGATAATGTAATGTAACTTTTAAGTAGTATTTAATTTGATATGTAGTATTTTACATTTACAAAATGTGCATGTACTTCAACTAACAAGCCTTCTATCATAATTGGCTATAAGTAAAATGCAAAAAAGAGAATTAAATTACAACTAGATAACATTATATACACATTGTGAGTAGTTTAATCCCCAAAAAATATGTTCAAAAACCATGATGCTATAATGCCATTTAGGCCAAAAATACTTTGCAACAAATGCAAAGAATAGTTTATTATAACATAAAAATAAAGAGTAAAAGTGTCACACATAGCATGGTAATTCCAAGGGCCATAAAGATAGATGCAATGAAGCACAAAATAATTCCTGTGAGAAACAAGCTAACACCAGTGCCTGCATTATAACCAAATAGGAAATATATAATGTATCAAATGACATAAGAAGCTATTGATAAATTCATAAATATTTTAGTCATGCCTATACCAATGTGCAAGAGGGTCTTCAAAGACCCTTAAAGAAGTAGTTGTACTATTGATCTCATGGAGCGGCCGAGCACCGTCTATAAAGCTGCATAGTGTGGGCCGAGAATCTTGATGGGGCAACCTAGTGATGCACGCAAATATTATTTCACTTTGATATAATATGAATAATTAGACAAAAAATGATGCATGAAAATTATTGAGGCGTAAAGTAAGAATATTCATTAACCCTTCGTGTTGTTCTTGGTTTGGCTTCCTTCTTCTTTTTGTAGTAGGTATTTCGCCTGTTCTACACGGACAAGTTGTTCTATTATGTTCAAGTTCACAACACAATGAACACCTAACATGTACTGACCTTTGTTACTTAGATGCCGTTGTAGTTTCCCTAACTTCTCTTGTCCTTTTAAACTTTGGTCTTCCCCTTTTTCTAAACTTCTCCAGAGGTTGCCATGGAGCAACATCAATATGTGGCCACATTGATTTATTAGGGGCCGGCTGATTCATGCCTTGATATGAACTTTTGTAAGCATCGATAGTCAAATATGGATCTACATATCCATGAGGTGCATATCTCATGCACGTTATACAAATCATAGCATGTTTGCAAGGAATGTCATTGACTTGCCCTTCCCTACATTGACAAGTTTTCTCCATTAAGTTGACGACATAAGATATACTATCAATGAATTGAAACACTGTTTTGGATGTAGGAATTAGGCATAAATGTCTACCATCTCGAAAATTCTTATGCATTCTTGCCATAACCCTTGGTGAAAGTGGTGTATCCTATTTCAATGTTTTTTCTCTTGTATGAAACCTTTTCAAGACCTTGTTCCTAATCCACTCTATCATGGTCAGAATAGGCATGGCTCTTTGATGACCAAGTAAACTGTTAATTGATTCAGACAAATTATTTGTAACATGATCATTTTTACTCATTTCATCAAACTCCTGCCTTGTCCACTTGTCTACATCTTCTAGGCAATCTACCATCAACCATTTATGAGCCTTTGTGTCGGCATTGAAGATTTTCCCCATACAATAATTGAAATCATATATGTTATATGTTTTTGCTGCGGCCCATAAAAGTCTCATAATCTTCAATCTAGGAAATTTCTTTCTGAAGTTGGCATATAAATGTCTTGCACAATATCTACGCCTATCACTCATACATACATCACGAATGTCATTTTTCAAACCTTTTTGTCAATCACTCATGAAAGTGGTAGAGCCTTCAATACCAACATAGCCTTACAAACACTTGAGAAAATAACCATATGTTTCCTGACATTCTTGCTTACACACCATGACCGCGAGTGGAAAAATACCTGAATTTGCATCCAAACAAACAACAGAAAGTAGTTGACCACCATATAGTCCTTTCAAGAAGCAACTATCAAGGCCAATGAATGGCCTTAATCCATTTCTAAACCCATCTCTTTGAGCACCAAAACTTATAAAAACTCTATCAAATGTTGGTGTTCTCAAATGCAACCCAATACATGAATATTTCATACAAGCTGAGGGATCGCTTTGCATGATAGCTTTCGTTCCAATCCCCCGAAACTAAATTCACCACCTTTTTCTTTCCTCTACACAATTTTCTTCTCAGAACTTGGACTTCAAATCGGCTTTGTAGATTTATGCGCATCTCATCTACCGATTTTTCGATGTTACATTTAAGCTCTTCGAGGAATTCATTAGCAATCCATTTTGATTATGCCCCAATACCTTTCAAATCTTTTAGACATTTATGATATTTATTAATTGACTTGATTTTAAATTTCTTGTTATCAACATAAGTTGACACATGAATCCTTCATTGTTACGCTTAGCCGTGAATCTTGATTTATCAATTTTTATTTTGCACATCTTAAAACCAACTTGAACAACATTTTGTTCCACTATCCTCCGAAAATAAAATACATTATCAAATAATAAACCTGGGTGAAGCTCTAAAACCTCTCATCCTTGCGCATCAAATTTCATCGGAAAATATACTTCTTCCATCTTTTCATTCAATTTAGTCATTCGCCTACCAATTGAACAACTATCCTCACTTGAGTTAGACATCACATGCTCACAATTTTTATTATTCTTGGATCCCAAGTTAGACAACTCATCTTCACTATCAATTGAATTCATAACATCATTCGGTTCATTTTCAGATGAATCAATATTATCACTCCAACAAAAAAAATTCACCCCCATCACTCCTATCATCATCAAGGTTTCCTATCTGAATTGAAAGATGATCATTTACAAGTGATTGATCGACCTCTTCTTGTTCTTGGTTAACAACTTGAGTTAGTTGGGATTCTTATTTTTGGTTAACAACTTGAGTTAGTTGGGTTATCTGTGAACCGCATGCATTCATCATAATATTTACATGCACATTTCGTTCATCTTCACAAAGATACCACCCAATAACTGTTTGCACATCTTCATCATTCTTTATTTCCAATTCCTCATGTGTACATGAATGCATAGCCTCAAAATATATCAATTGACTCAACCATTCTCCACCCATTGGCGTATATACATCATTCAACATATCACCGTAACAATACCCATCGGACTCCAAGTTTGGAACAATACTCGTTTTGTCGCGGTAGTGAACATTGAAAGCGAACAACATTTCCAGGAACTACCAAAATAATATACATATCATTACAACACAAAAATAATCTCTAAAACAAAGTCTACCCGAACTAAATAAACTCGATAATTAACAAGTGATATTCGAACCAAATATTACACATCTAACATCATTCGAAAAATTCAAAATCTATAACATTATATTCGGAAAATTAACCACCATAATAATACATGGAAAAAAACACATAGTCTAATAATATACAAACTAAAACCTGAAGCAAATTATTTCATCAAAACAATAACCCTAAAAGCTTAGAAAAAAATTAATCTAACGTAAATAAATAACATGCAAAGCTCAAATACAACATAATCTAACGTAATATGTCTAAATTAGCCAACAAAGTAACATAAATTTCGGTATTATTAAGCTTTTTTTGCAAAAACAAATTAAACCCTAAACCCTACTAACTTGAAATTTTGAGAGATTTTTGTGCGCAATGGACGATCGAGATGCAAAGATATCTTCAAGGTGAATTGTTTTGTTGCTTTGTTTTTTTTAACCTACACTTTTTAATCTGCCATGTTTCTATATGTGTGGTATAAGTGTATGTGTGTATGTTAAAGTGAAGAAGATGAAAGAGAGAGAGAGAGAGAGAGTCAAGTATAAAGCTAACCAAAGAAAAAACGAAATTGAAAGGGTCAAATTTGGACCCTTTCCTAGCAAAAAAAGTAGTGCCTATCCAACCATGCTTTAAAGTCTTATTTCTTTTTTTTAAAGGGCAAAATGTTTATTTTGCTCTTAAACCAGTTAACTTTAACAGAAGACAACTTAACGGAGGGACTAAATGTGTATTTTCTCAAAACACAGGGACCTGTTTGGTCTTTATGCTAAACCTCAGGAACTAAAATGGCTTTTTCCCTAAAAAGGTAGGCTCACTTTTCCATTTTAGTTAGTACCATATTATAAGTCCACTTTTCGGCAGTTAATTTTTTTTTTCGTATTTAATGTACATTTTTATTAATTATATCCTTAACTAATTGTATTTAGAGTAATTAATATTAATAAAGGAGTATATTAAAAAAATTAAGCAAAATTTATTGCTTTAACTATATTAGTTATATTTTTTAATATATGTGAAAATGAAAGTAAATGAAAGTAGGCCTATTTTGTGGGAATGAATGAATATATTTAACCTTTATTACAAAAAGTTCCTTCAATCTTTTGACATCACACTAAACACCATTCTATTTTAGAATGTTGTCACAAAAAATAAAAGGTATATATGTGTTTATATATTTGGTTTATATAGTATAGGACTTATAATATTTTTTCTCTTAAGCAAATTATAATTTTAAATTTGTTTGTTAAATAGGGTTTAATGAAACTTAAACTTTTTCATTAATAGAATTGAGCATGTGTTGGTTTATTTATTGCTAATTAACCTCAAAAAATTAAAAATTTATTAAGTCTTGTAGTATACATATATTTAGAAACTTAAATTAGATGTTAAACCAGATGGAACTTTATGTAGAGGTAGACCATTCATCAAGGAAGGAGGGTTCAAACTTTTGCCCCCATTTCAAATCTTGTACAATGAGATGTGTGGATAAAAGCAAATAGAATTATTAAGTAGCCTTAGCGTGGACATGCCAATATGGGAATTTGGTAAAGATGGATACTTATCCTCATACAATGCTTACATTTGTTTGTTAACCATAAAATAGTATAGTTACCAAAAATTGTATTGAAGAGGAATGAAAATTGCTAGTTGGTCCCAGAGATATGTGTATTCCTTTGATATAATTTAACATTAAAAGAGGCCTTGAAAAATAAATATGCATTTAGTGACTTTTACAATTTAACTATGCCCAAATACGACTTTATTAATCACGATTGCAGTTGTACATCTAAATAATTTATAATTCTAAAAATATTTTGTGATGCAACATGTCATTTTTCTAATATTTGTTATCCAACTTTTAATACCATTCTCCTTTAACGTATCTAGCTTTATAAATTAATACATAAAGATAAAATTACTAGACCAACTAAATCAATGATGGACAAAAAGTTTTTAAAATATTTTAGTCATAGATGCATTTCATTGCATAAATTCTATTTCACTCACTAAAATTTTTGGTTGTGAAGCATTAATTGAAGCTTGTTATGGAAAATGTACAAAACAAGCTAGTTATCGATTTTGATTGTTTTGACCAAAAAAAAAATCGAGATTGATTGTTACATAATTGAAGTTAATAGGCTATTGCATGAGGTATACTGTTATTCTCAATTTGGTCTCAAGACAGGCCAAAACCCTATGATTTTATCAAGTAGAGATAAATGTGTTATTTCATATAATTTTAAATAAAAAAGAAAAACAAAGGATATCTACTTCAAATTTTAATGAACTTACATAAAGATTGCAATTGTAGAAGATGTGTCCATAAAACGTGTATTTCATGATAGAAATAAGTATTTATACAAGCGCAATTTTGATGATAGTAGTACTTGTAGATATTAATCATAGATTGGTGTGCACACATAATTTCTCATAGTGTAATTTTTTAAGATACATTGAAAGGAAGTTGAGGGGGGAAAAAAAAACAGTGAGGGCAATGGGAGAATTGGGAACTATGAATGAATGGAAGAATATATTTATGAATAAGCGATTGTGCAATTGTTAATTGTTTTATGGTTCCTTGAGAAATGAAAATGCACTCTCATGAAAAGTAGGAAACATATTTTTGAGTTCAAAAAGAAAATAAGAAATTTAAGAATAAGGAAATAGGGGCCAGGAATTTGAACACACATTTGACAACTTTATTTAGGCTTTTCAAAGTTTGTTATGTCATGAACTGCTTCCTGCTAAGTAAGTAGTTGATCAATTTCATACTCTCACTTAACTCTAGTCTCCTCTTTCTACTCTATCTTCTCAAATATAAATTCTTACTTATTGTCTATCGGCCTTGTTCTTATACTACTAGTCTTGTGGATATGGAGCTCTGAAATGATGGAACTCTTTTGAGCATTAAAATTAACAAACTCCCTTTATGTTGCAACACCTCTCACAACCTCCTAATTTCGAGTATATCTAAAAAAGGGATTCATCTAACCAACATCATTTGCTACCCTACTATTTTCCCCAAGAGTTCTAACCTTAGAATTGTAGAATGGTATGACTTTAACCAATCCTAAATTACTCAAACTTTTACAAGATCAAAACTATGACATGGTATGATTATTAACCAACCATAAATTATTTATATGCTTTCAATCTCACCCTATCGCACCCCAACAACATAGACGTTTTGCCACGAAAATAATAATTGCCAATAGATGGTTTGTCACCTATTGCATCCATACAATATAGACACTTCGCCTTTGATATAATAATTGCAAATAGATGGTGGATTTTAAAGATTTTCTTCTCTCAAAAACCCTTATAGGATTTCAAAATGAGCATAGTGTTTCGTATATCTTTGTATAAAAAGAAGACACTACATGGTTTTAACATTTGATGGTCAAAGGAGTGGTTGGATTTTCTTATTGTCAGATTCATATGAGGAGTAAATTAGAGAAAGTGAAATTGATCTAATGTTTTAAAACTAAATAGGTTTTCCAAAATAAAACCAAACGATGAAACTTTCATTAAAAGAAAAAGACGATTTCTTGTGAACCAAACAAAATCATAGTCTTTTTATTAGGTTCTCCTTGTCGTGTTGGTCCTTGCAATAACATTTTTTCAGCTATGGATGTTACAATAACACAATTAGAAAGAAATCAAAAGATCATCTTTTTTTTGGGAGGGATGGGGATGGGGATGGGGATGGGGATGGGGACGGGGACGGGACGGGATGGGATAATACATATTTTAATTGATTTTATGTACTAAAATAAACTTTGGACTAATAAGTGATTAGGCAAACAGAGGTGGCGAGTTAGGATTATGGCAAATTGGACAAATAGTCCCTAACGTTTGCTTAAATTTTCAACTTGGGCTCCGTTTGTTTGCCGTAAAATATTTTTTTGGAAAACTTTTTTCGGTCAATCAGAAAATATTTTTCGGTCAAATAAAAATATTTAGTTAAAGAGAGTAAAAAATATTTTTTTCTCTGAAAAAATATTTTCATCTCATTTAGAAAGAGAAAATATTTTTCACTCACTTCATCCCACTTTCACCCACCCTAACCCCACCCCCACCCAAACCCCACCCCCACCCCCACCCCCCACCCACCACCCACCACCCTCCACCTTTCACATTTTCAATTAATTATTGTTTAATAAAATTTAGTTAATTTAATAATAAAAATAATTAACATAATAATAATAATAATTAATTAATTAATTAATTTAATTTTTCTATTCATTTATTAACTCTTAATTAATTATTCAACTAATTTAGTTTTAAATTAATAATTTAATAATAAAAGATAATTAATTTGATAAAATAAATAAATGATTTTAATTTAATGAGTCATTAAATTAATTATAGTTAATAAAATTATATTTAAAAAATTCATATTAATTATTAATAATTAATTAACTAATTGATTTAAAGTTTATTTATTTATTTATTAAGTCTTAGTTAATTATTCAAATAATTTAGTTTAAAATTAATAATAATTAATTGAATAATTATTCTTAATTTATAAAATTCTTAATTTATTTATCTATTTATTATGTAGTAATTGAGTTTTTTTATTAATTAGTTATTTTAAAATTATTTTACATTGTTATTAGTAAATTAATAATTATAATAATTTTTTTAATAATAGTGATTAATTGTTAATAATTTTAAAAATTAATAACTTTAATCAATTTTCACTATTACTTTCAAATACTAAAAAAATATTTTCAGTATGATAACCAAACACAAAAAAATATTATATTTTTTAAAAAAATATACGTGCGCCCGCACACACACATTAGCATAACAGTTCAAAATAAAAGAAAAAAAACAGTATATTTCTTTAGAAAAAGAAATTCAATCAAGCGACGTCGTCTTTCTCATCATCCAATCGACACCGTATTCTCCCGATAAAGCACATACTTCTCGGTAAAACAACGTCATTTTCAGCGAGGGCAACACTGAAACCCTAGCTAGCGTAAAGCTGAGAGAGATCGATCGATCGATCGGACCGTACAATCGCAAAATCAAGAAATGGCAATGGCTGCATTGAGGCGCGAGGGCAGGCGTTTCGCCGCCCCTCTCATCTCTTCCAACCCCATTAACCCTCTTCGATCTTCCGAGTATGATTTATTCATTTCCTCTCTCTATAATCCACACACACACACACACACACACACACACACACTCTTGTATATAACGCATCTGATTTATATATGTTTATTTGACTTTTATAATTTTGACCTCATTTTAGTTATGGATTCGTTTATTTAGTGGGCCATTTCTGTGCATTTTTCTGTTTATTATCTGTGATTGGGTTTTGTGAATTTTTTTTTTCATTTTCGTGGGAATGAAGTATCGTTATCTTTTTTTGTTATTATTTCTTATAATAATTGTTGGTGCTATTTTTGGAGTTTTTTTTAAAAAAAAAAATTTGCTGAGCCATTTCAATGCATTTTTTAAAAAATTAAAAATCGAAATTTTAGGAGTTTTTGTTATGTTTGTGTAATGAGAAGGGTTTTTTGGAATTATTGTGCTTCTAACGATGTATCAATTTTTAGCTGCTTATGGCTTAATGTGGCTGCTGATGGCTTAATGTGGCTGCTGATGAAGTGTGTATAGTTTGATCTAGAAATTCCTAGTATATCTTTCCTTTTTCCTAATTGTTTCCATTGCGATGAGGTGCTACGTAATTATAGTGAAGTTTTCTTCAATAGGGAGAAGTGAATTAAAAACAAGCGGACATGTGGTGGTTTCGAGTACTGTAGTAGTAGCAATATTGGGCTTTCCCAGATTTTTGATTTGCTATGCAGCTGACTTAATCTATTCAGATCTTTTTGAGAGAGATTTTTTCTTGATCCAAAATAGTCTTCTTTTTGCCATATTCTCTTTAAGAAATCTACTTATCTCATGTGAAGGACCGGGGAACTTGGTACAGTCATGTGATTGAATGAGTGTTGTATATTTTCTAATTGGATGGATAAAATAAAAAACTTGCAGTGTCCGTTGGTGGTGCGTAAGAAAAAAAATCAGGTTACTATTTGTCCTTGAAGACTTCTTTTCAAACTATGGTTTATGAATCAATGCATTGCATGGTGGAGTAGATGTATGGTGTAATTTTATCTTAAGATATAACGGGTTTTATTCAGTTGACCACTCCAGTGGCAGGGAAAAACTGTGCTCTGAAGTGTACCTTTGGATTCTGCTGTGTCCATGTTTCTTTTGTTTATTCTGTTATAATAAGCCCTTTTTGAAAAGTTTGTATTCCGTATGAGTAGAATATATCTTCTTACTTCTAGGATGTGGGAGGAAAATGAGGTTCACTTATAACATTTAGATGTTTTCTATTTACTGTGTCTACATCTTTTGTTCTGTACTGAAGTTAAGTATGCGTTGGCAGGGAGCAGGCTGCTGTTGGAGTTCGTTACATTTCAACTCAAGTTGGTGAGTATACTCCTTGATTGTGTTCTGTATAATTTTTTTATTTTTTAATGAGTTACTGTGCAACTGTTTTCTGAGGCTATTTTTAATGTGTCACAGTCCGGAACCGGATGAAGTCTGTTAAGAATATTCAGAAAATTACGAAGGCAATGAAGATGGTTGCTGCTTCAAAATTGCGAGCTATTCAAACTAGAGCTGAAAACTCTCGTGGGCTGTGGCAGCCATTTACTGCACTTCTTGGTGACACCCCAAGTAAGCTTCTGAATTAGCATATAGCAGTACTTGATAGTAGTTGAGAATATACTGCTGCATCCTTTTCAATCTCACATTTTATTTAACATTCACTTGTCTGTTCTCGTAACCCTTTAAAACTCAAGTCCTTTATTTCCTGATTGTTTTTGCTGTGCTTGTGACCTATATCCTGTATGTTGTGATCCATCCTAGAGCCTCAGTTGTTAAGCTTCTGAATTAGCATATAGCAGTACTTGATAGTAGTTGAGAATATACTACTGCATCCTTTTCAATCTCACATTTTATTTAACATTCACTTGTCTTTTCTCGTAACCCTTTAGAACTCAAGTCCTTTATTTCCTGATTGTTTTTGCTGTGCTTGTGACCTATATCCTGTATGTTGTGATCCATACTAGAGCCTCAGTTGTTAAAGTGTTAAATTGGAAAGAAAATTTAGTTGTTAAAGTGTTAAATTGGAAATAAAATTTAGGTATCTCTAATTAGAAGGCCTAGGAGTTGTAGAAGGTGAGCTTGCATGTTCGTGCACTCCTAAAGTGGTTCCTTGAAATGAATCTTCTGCACAACTGGAATTCCTTGTGCGATGGAGTTCAACAAATCCATAATTATCTCTAGTCATGGTGGGCATTAATATGTAATAATAGAGAACATCGGAGTTTCCTTGAGTGGGAATTTGAGAATTCATGCTTTCTTGTTAGAAGAGTTTCTCGATAAGTTGGTGAACTGAATAGACTACTATAATGGCAAAGTAACGTAGGCCTTGGTTGTTGGAGTTCACTACCTCCAACTGTAAGTTCTGTCTAAGTTGAAGGAACATAAAATTTGTGATTTGTTTATTGACTTTGCAAACCATGACCTAAGTAAAGAGTGAGAAGTAGGACCATATGCTTCTGTTTTTGACTTCATGCTACACATCAAAATGCTTAATACTTAAACCAAACTAAACTAAACCAAACTAAGTCTTGTCGTATATGGGGTTGGCTATATGGATCCCACGATGCCACGCAGTCTTGTTGAGGGCCATCTCCTTTTTCAGCTTCATATACACGAAAACTCCATATTCAAGCACAAAAAGAAATTACTTCTCAAAAAAAAAAGCTTCATATGCACGAAAACTCGTCTGAGTGCCTTTGTCCAATTTATCTTAGGTTTCCTTCAACCCTTTACACCTTCTCTTAAGATTCCCTCAACCCCTCTTACTGTGGGCAATCTCCAAGCTTTCACACCTTCTGACAGGTTCCGCCACAAGTCTCCTCCTCACATGTCCAAACCATCTTAAATGCTTCTCATCATCTTCTAGTGGTGTCATCCCCATTTACCTCAAAACACAATTCCTAATCTGGTCTGTACTTAGTATTTAAGGTAAAAGGAAAAAGATATACAGCAGAATTCTTACATCTCTGTAGATCTGTTATTCTACATTTTCCCTGGAGAACTTTCATCCATTTCTTTCTTCTTTGTCAACCATGACGACTGAAACAAAGAGAAAAATCCAACAGTTTCTTCCTGAAAAAGTTTCTTGGAGGAAGTAAGAGAAAATTCCAACCATCAGCTTACTTCACGGTAATCAGACTTCCGTCTTTTTGTTTTCCTTTAATTTCCTGTTTTTTGATCTGCCTTTGTCTTCTTTTTGAAGCTTCCCTCTTTATTCTTTCGTGCTCATTGCACCTAGCTCTTTTGGGGTGTTTTTTTTTGGGGGGGGGGGGGGGGGGGGGGGGGCGTTAGGGGAGAGTTTATCATATGTTTAATGTGCACTATCTGGATTAAAACTGGAGGTTTACTACCCTTTAGAAATTGAAAACTATCTATCTGCTGTGGATTTGGACATTTTTGCCCATTTTGTATGAAGTACTGAAGCAATATGGTAGAAACTTACCACTTTTGAAGAAATATGGTGTTCCCATGCTCTGCATACTCCTCACTGTTGATTGTCCTACACCGTTAAGGTGCTCATAAAATGTGTTGATGCCTTCAACATATTTCTTCTAGAGTACTTTTACCTGTCAATTAATATTACGGTCTTTTTGACTTCTTTGGTAGTGTTATTTAAATTGTGTTTTTGTTATATTAGGTGTTGATGTCAAGAAGAATGTTATCGTTACTATTTCTTCAGACAAAGGTCTATGTGGTGGAATCAATTCCACAGCTGTGAAAGTAAGCAGGGCCCTTCATAAAGTGAACTCTGGTAATTCCCAAGCTTGGCATCCTGCTGAGTTTTAGTACAAGTAGTTTGGGGTTACTTACTGATCGTTGCACTACTCTACAGGACCTGAAAAGGAAAACAAATATGTTATATTGGGAGAAAAGGCCAAGGCCCAATTGGTGCGGGACTCGAAGAAAGACATTGAGTTAATTATAACTGAATTGCAGAAGAATCCACTGAACTATACCCAGGTTATTTCTGCAAGTTGCCAGATAATATGTAAAAGACTCTTTGCATTTTCAGATGCTTCTGCAGCCTATGTTTTTCTATATTTTTCTTTAGATTTTTATCAGTCTTGACCTGTTGATAGCAATTTAAGTAAACTCTGGGACTTCTATTTGGTGTTGTATCATGCATTAGTTGTCGGGCTGACTCACTGTTGGCCGTTAAGTGCTGAAGTCTTGTTTTCTTGTTCATCCTCGTGTTTGAGGAGAAGTTGTTAATATTGGGACTTAGAATCATTCTTGCTTTGATCAAAGGTGACCTGAGTATAGATATCATCAGATATTCTTATGACTTGTAAGGGGATGTGACATAGAAAGAGGCAAACATTCTTAGTGCGTTGAAGAAAATGACGAGCCTGTGGAATGAACATACGATGAAAGAATGTGATGTGTATTTTCAAACCAGTCTATCTAATATAGAGACGAAGCTCATTCTTAGTATGAAATATGTTGTGTATTCTGTCCCCTTGTTTCCTAAGTCTATTCAAATTTTGCCTCTGCAGGTTTCTGTTCTTGCAGATGACATTCTGAAGAACGTAGAGTATGACGCTCTGAGGATTGTTTTCAACAAATTCCAATCAGTTGTCTCATTTTTGCCAACAACAGCTACTGTGTTGTCTCCGGAGGTAACTTAATTTTGATCTGCCCACTTATTGACTTCATTGGAATTGCTTAAAGATTGCATTTATAAATTTGATCTAATGCCTACTTAGGTTGTGGAGAGAGAAGCTGAATCTGGTGGGAAGCTTGGTGAGTTAGACTCTTATGAAATTGAAGGTGGTGAGACGAAGTCAGAAATTCTTCAGAATCTTGCAGAATTCCAATTTTCTTGTGTATGTTTGCCTTTTCAATCCACAAATCGATTTCTTTATTAGCATATGTTAATCAGATGCACAACTAAGTTGATGACTATGAAAGTCAAAGAGTATTATATATGTTTAAATGTTTGTTAGAATTAATAGGTAGGTGTTGAGGGAACACTCCACTCTACCGGAAAATAATGGAGTATGTTCTGGAAGTATTTGCATAGTGCAATTCCCCCCACCTTACTTTTCTCCTCGATGATAGAAGTTTATGAATAGAAGAGGAGATACAAGAGTGGAGGACAAAAAGTCTGCAATCAAAATAGTTAGAAATAAAAATGTTCAACCAAAATGAGGTTTAACTTGGGGACCTCTAAGATAAATGAACTATAAGAAACAACAGAGTTTGACCTTAACGGGTCCTGCAGTTCGACCTGTAGGTGTTAATTCATACTTTGTCTAAACGGATATGTTTTGATGATCTCAACAGGTTTTGTTCAATGCGGTTCTAGAGAATGCTTGCAGTGAGCAAGGAGCAAGGATGTCTGCAATGGACAGCTCCAGCAGAAATGCTGGTGAAATGCTTGATCGCCTTACCCTTACTTATAACAGGTTTGCCTTACTTCCTCTCTTGCACAGACTCAAGAGGAACACATCCCCTTCTGTTCTGCATGACAACTGATTGATGCATCCATGATATGATTTTGTTATGTTATTAACTGTCATACCTATTGGTGATGCATAGCCGTACTCGATACAGAGTACTTTGTTGTGGTATTTAGCAAATTATGTCCATCATTCTGAAGTTGTACCAGTACACTAGTTTCAAGGTCATAGCTGCATTTCATTCTCAAGTTTTTTTGTGCATCTGATAGTCTGATCGGCATATGTTTTTATCTTCCAACAGGACCCGTCAAGCATCTATCACTACTGAACTTATTGAAATTATATCTGGAGCATCCGCATTGGAGGGTTAAGTTGTAAAATCATTTGCTCTGCGTCGGATGGTGACGAAATAAAATACTATGGAGGGTTTGTTTGCACCTGATGGTGAGAGCGTTCTCAAGTTCTTTTTTTCCTTGTGATTTTTCTCTAATAATATCCCTGATATAACTTCACTTTTGGGAAAAAAGTTCTGTAGTCTACACGAGATAAAATTCATTTTTATCTCTTACGTCTCTTTTTTGCTCCTTTCGCTTTGAATGCAGTGGCTGCTCAGAAATACAGAAAGATTCTTGAACATTTCTTGCTTTACCTTTCTTTCCCTTTCAGTGTTTTGTTCCAGTTTGTGAATTTACCGATTGATTCTGACCATTCTATTGTGCTTTCAAATTCTGTTTCTCTCTTCTCATTACATTAACCACACCCAGTCTTTTCAATGGAAGTCGTCGTACTCCAACTCTGTCTGTGTCAGGGGTGAAGATATCATTATATTACCGTTGGTAACGGGTTAATGCCCACTAAAATCTGTGAAATCGAACCCAACCCGTTTAAATTATTTCCTTCCAAACCCATAGTAAATACCCGACAGGTTTAAATCTTAAATATCAAACCCGAATTCACTAATAATTTTGTTTTTGAAAAAAATAGCCTAGGCGTATTTTTAAAAGAAATTAAAATAAATACACATTTAAATTTTTTCCAAAAAAATTAAAAGCAATTAAACTAAGTATACATTTAAAATTTAAATGCTAAGAAGACCTAAAAAAAGACTAATAAAAAAAGATGATAAAATTTAAAATAAATAACATAGTGTGATATTTGTTCATAAATAAATGACTAATCTCAATAAAATTAAAAATAATAAATTACATTTTTTGTCCATAAACATGTTTAAATTAATCTAAATATAATAGAAACATTCAATAAATTTTTTTTACTGAGAAGTTATCATATTTCTATAAAATAATATAAAATAGCACTATACTATATGTGTATGTATATAAATATGTAAATTTTTTATTTATTATTAAAATTAATAATTGGATTTTTGAAATTTGGATTTTTTTTTTAAATTTTAATTATCAAACCCTATCAGAGTATCTATCGATAACTACTTATAAAAATTAAATCATAACAAATACCTTATCGGTTTTATAAATAAATTTATAATCAAATCAAATATTCATTAAATTCAGATTTAAATCCTATCTCTTTGTCTATCTTTGATTGGATTGAGATTTGAATATTGTAGCAGTCGAATTAAGATTTTGCTTCTTTGGCAAAGCAATACGTAGGATATTGCCTAAAGAACAAAAAGAAAAAGACTTGGGCAATATCTAAGTGGAATCTTAAAGGGCTCCAAGCCCCAAGTCTATGAATAAAGTTTCAATCTCAAAGTCTAAAAAGTACTAGGAATGGCTGAAAAGTACCAGTGCATGTTGATTGATTGGTGATCATTTGATTAATGGGAAATTTTTTAATTAATTTAAATTTATATCAGTCACTCACGAGTTATTAAATAACCGTCAACTAATAATATCAGTTTTCATACGTTAAAAAATAAATGTAAGACTCATAACCGTTTTTAAGACTACCCGCCAGTTAGTGAAGAAGATCAGGCAACCAATCACAACTGATTGGGTGGTTATTGGTAATTTATGTACGACTGACACACTAATGCTCTAGTGAACCTCCAATTTCTCTTGAACTCTGACTTTGCACTAGAGAGTTGGTTAATAGTTTGTACTTTTGAATCCCTTTCAATGAAAGGAAGTATTTTAATGGCAAAACAAAATCAGTCTTCAACTCATAGAATTCATCCCAAGTAGGTAAACAACAATAAGAATACGTTTAAAGGGTGTGTTTGGATGTCTATCTTTAGACGAAAGAAAAGGAAGGGTCAGGTAAGGGAGGGAAAGAAAAGAAAGTAAAAAGATTGTTTTATCCATCTGAGTGTAAAAATTAAAGAATTGTGTTATCAAGCGATTGATATTGATTTTCATAATAACATTATTATATAATTAGGAGATCTAAATCCTTTTTGTGTGTCCTCCGAATTGAGGGTTGAGGAAGGAAAAATTAAATTTTCATATGACAAATATACTCTTGCAATTTTATCTTATTTTCAAATTACTCCTTGCAAATATATCCTTACAATCATAACAGGAAAAGTGCATTTAAGTAATTTTTTATTAATTTTTTTTCTTTTTATTTTCTTTTCCTTTTCCAATTCAAACAAAATCCAAAATTACTTCCTTTCATTTCTCTTACTTTCTTTTCACAAAATTATCAATTACTTTTTCTTCCTTTGTTTGATTATTCTTTCCTCCACCCTACTTTCTTTTCGTTTCTTTCCCTCATGCAATCCAAACATACTCTGAAAACTTTTATAATATCAGAGTGCATTTGCTCTAATGATATGATTCTTTTTCTTAGATGTAAAAAGCTCAAAAATCGATACTTAAAATTTCCAATAATATAATTATAACATAAAATTGACTTACACTTTCAAATTAAAAAAAAATTAATTTAAAAACTTTAAAAAGGATTCGCATTATACCCTGGACCATCGAAACACAACACGCCCTACATTACCTATGTTATTGGTACGCAAAGATTTGCAACCAACAAAAACAAAGACATAACAATCAAACTACTATCGGAGATCTAAGTTGCATAGTCAATAACACGAAACAAACATTAAGGTACGTGTTTCCTCCCTTCTCTATCTCAGCTCGGTGCATGTTCGTTTCGGGTCTATTGTATGCAGTATTACCGTGCATATTATCTTTTTCTTACATTGCAATTAAATTTCTGCCTTAGTAATTGTTTGATGTATGTAAAATGCATTATTAATTTTGTTCTTATGTGGCTTTTTTGTGTGTGTGTGTGTTAAGAACAGATTAAGTTGATGGAGGGGTTGATAAGTGCACGAATCAGCCCAATTCGTGCTCATTGTAGGCAGCAAAGTTCTCTTGTTTTGCCGAAAGCATTTCCAACAGGATTGGTGAAAAGGGTGTGTTTTAGTCCAATTGGAATGATGAATAATCCGAAATTGTTCAATTCTGTGGCTGCTTCTGTTGAGCCTCTTGAGACTTCGGCTGTTGGGCATTTCGATAATACATTGCCTTCCAAAGGTACTCACGATAATTTGCTTATGTTAGTGACAGTTTCATATTGCAAAATAGATACTTGGGATTAGCTTCATAACATTGCCCGAGCCTGTATAAAGGGAGAGGGTTATGTTAGATAGCTGATGGTTAACATAAAACCCATGGTGGGGTTTCCTATGGATTTGAGACATCGTGAGAAATGAGTGGCTTTGTCCGTATGGCCTATTCTATCTAGTGGAACAAGGCTTTGTTGGGTTTCGTTTGTAAGATTGGAATATCAGTGATATGGCCTGGTAAGATCGATTAATTCTCCACCTGTGTTCGGGGTTTATTCTTTGCATTTAGATCCCAAGCATGGATAAGGGAGTAGGGTTCAGCTGTTGATATTACTGTACCCTTGACCTTGATTTTTTGTCTCAAGGGGGGTTGATTGTGATGTCCCACATTGGTTTGGCACATAAAGTGAGGGTGGTTTATAAGTAAGTGTTGTGGGTCTAAGGAATAACTTTGGTTAACTATTATGGGGTTAGTGACTTTGAGGCCTAGGACAGTTATTCTTAATCATAGTCTTGCTTGCAGGCTTGGAGTTCTGGGCCTGTGGCATGAGAACAGCCAGCATAAAACCAATGCCATGAGAAATGAGGGGTGTTGTAAAATCCATCTAGTTGACCCCGCCTAGTGGAATAAGGATTAGTTTGGTTCATTTTGGTTTATAAGGTTGAAAATTGAGTATAGTGATATGTTCTGATGGTTGCATATCTTTGAATTTGCAAGAGGTCCTTGATGTGTGGCGAAATGCGGATACTGTATGCTTTGATGTGGATAGCACAGTATGCATTGATGAGGGCATTGATGAGCTTGCAGAATTCTGTGGAGCTGGAAAAGCGGTTGCAGAATGGACTGCTAGGTGAAATGTTTAAAATTTATGTGAAGATTTTCCAGTTGGGTGGTGTGATATGGTATTTAGTGTCCTTTGTTGACGTTGTCAGGGCCATGGGTGGTTCTGTTCCTTTTGAGGAAGCATTGGCTGCCAGGCTATCTCTGTTCAAACCTTCTCTATCGCAAGTCCAGGAATTTCTCGAGAAGAGACCGCCAAAGTAAGGAGATATTTTATCATTGCAAGCACGTCTGCCATTGTTTTTTGTTGTATCAGGCTCATAGCTTTAAGATTTGATGATTGTAAATTAACTATATTAGAATCCATCTATAAGATACTGTCAAAAGTTGGGCATCTTCCGAATCACCAGGACATGATGAAGATTATTAAGAGTGTACTTTATCTTGACTCAGTGTTGTCATGTTCATGTTCTTTTTGTGCATTAGTTTCTTATTCATGAATTTTTTGTCCCCTTGATCAACAATGAAGAATCAGAATTGTGAGTTACGAAGTTTTTTTAAGTACTAGTATATTCCTTTATTCAATTTGTATTTGTTGATGTACCTGTGAGCATGTTAATGGTCAGAACTAGGACAGAGGTTCGCCAGAGTCTGTTTCCATTTTGGCATGACATGAAATAATCTGGGGATGTGGTGCATCTGACTCCGGTTTTATTAGTATATGCTAGAGTCTCCACATAGATATATACATATTTGTTTTTGCACATCTACTTCGTGTCAAATATTTAGTTTAGGTATGAATCAATTTGAAACTGCTTTATATTTTCATTTTGATATGCAGAAGCCAATGATACATTAATACCCTTTAGCCGCGTAGTCACTGGAGTAACTATGGACAGTAAACCTGTTACCTTTTAGAGAAGCTTTGTTGGGCATGTAATAACGTGTGCATTTTAGCTTCTTTAACATTGTTCATTTTCATTCCTTCTCTCTACATTCTTTCAAATATTGATCTTAAATAAGATACTTAGTTCTTAGAACGTCCTGGCTATGAGGAAAATATATCTTACTTTCATGGTTTCGATTTATTATCACACAATAAGAAGAAAAATTTAATCTTCTTTAGCTGCAGTGACATTTGTAGGTCTATAATTAAGTAAACATACCTAAAAGTTGCATGATTGGTTCTTCCTTGATTGAATTTTCCTGCTTTTCACTGGTTAGGCTTTCTCCTGGAATTGATGAATTGGTCAAGAAGCTGAAGAATAATAATATTGACGTTTACCTCATCTCTGGAGGCTTCCGCCAAATGATAAATGTAGGTTGCTTAACATTGATTTCTTTTTATTTTCTTCTTCATGCATTTTGTTAAAGCTTTTTGAATAGAACTTTGTGTTATAATTGAACTTGTATCTTTTTATGAGGTATAGAAATCCATTCAATATTCTGATAAGCCTGACATATTTGGCACAGAAGGCGCATTGTTAGTGCACAAATTGTTATGGTAGATTTAAGAACATCCATTAATATGGTCTCTGTGGGTGTGACGTCCAGGGTCAAATTCTGTTGCAAGAGCACTGCTATAGGTATCTAGGTTCAGAGCTCTGCTATAGGTATCTAGGGTCAGATTCAAGGATTTGATAATACTTCTCCAAGAAACTTCCCTAATTGATGGATATTGCAGGATGGAAGATAGCATTGAAGTGAATAAATATCGGTTTTTCTTTTAGTCAACCGCTAGTTTGATAATAGACTTCATCATGTCTTGTTTATTAGGTGGTTCGAAGGTTACCCTAAGTAGGAATAAGTTTGGGTTTGAAACTCGTTTTATTCTTATAGTGAAGTTTTATCTTCATAACCATTTTCTCTTGGGAAATTATTAGAAAGCAAAGATTTTTTCCTCGAGTGATGCTCTACCATTGTCAATGCAGGAGGGCATGTGTGGTTTCTTTTTTTTCTTTTTTTGCAGGGGTGGGGGTGGGGTTGGGTTGGGGGCGCGTTTCGGACACCCATGCTTGATGATATATTAATGCCATTTTTCTGCATTTTTTCGCTTTTCAATCCGTATTTGTTGAATACATATTAGACAGATTCTCTCTGAAGCATGATAGGAACCATGTATCCCTTTTTTTTTCAATTATTAGATGCAACTACTTAATGATCACCATAGATGTTTCTGATTCTTACTTACCCTCTTCCGTATAGCCTGTCGCGTCAATCCTTGGTATACCTCTTGAAAATATTTTTGCAAATCAACTTCTATTTGGAAGTTCTGGAGAGTTTGTGGGTTTTGATGCGAATGAGCCAACCTCAAGGAGTGGAGGAAAAGCCACTGCAGTCCAACAGATAAGGAAGGTTAGTCAAGTTTTTGTCCCTTTGACGTTAATCTTTGAGAACTTTGATCCTAAATGCATAAAAAAATTTCAGACTCATGGATACAAGTCATTGGTCATGATTGGAGATGGTGCAACTGATCTTGAGGTGAGAAAATTTCAATCTCTTCCTCTTGATACCTTTTACTAATACACAGCATTCAGCATGCTTATCTCCCTATCAAGTAAAGGAATGCAGGGAAAAAGTTGACCCACCCATCTGAAAAACATTCCTAGCTCTCCCGGTCTGATTCACACTTCTTTGTTATCACAAGTTATGCGTGCATAATGAAGGTCGGTGAAGATGTATGTGTGCCTTTGCTCTCCTCTTTAATGTTGTTTGTGTGCTTAAATACGTAAACAAAAGGAGACAGGAAAAATGATCTTAGTGCATTCACCCTTGTTATCTTATTCATTAAAAATGTGCCATCTAAGTCTTTTTAAGATCTCCTACTATGTGAATGGCTGTACTATTAGGGGTTTTGCAGAACATAGGATGTTAAACAGTTTTTCGTCCTTTATGATAGGCTCGTAAGCCAGGAGGTGCTGACTTGTTTATCTGTTATGGTGGAGTTCAACTTCGGGAAGCTGTTGCAGCTAAAGCTGATTGGCTGGTCTTCAATTTTAAAGATTTGATTAATACATTGGAGTAGCATGCGCTCCTATGTGTTTTCTTCTTGACTTCGTTTCTTGTTTCACTCATCATCTGTCGGAGGCACAACGTGCATCCACCCATTGTTGTTACCACAAGCACCCAACCTTCCTTTTGCTCTTCCTTTGGGTTGCCTCCATAATGCACATTCTCGCTTTTCATGAACATCTATGTGTGTACTTTATTGTGAAAGAATTGGTATAAAATTCTCTGGAAGGTCAATCGTAAGAGCTTCCGGAAAATGGTTGATATTGGTGCAAAAGCTAAATTGATTTTATGACTCGGTTTTTTTTTTTTTTAACACTCCACCGAGATTCGAATCTTGATCTCTCAACTGTCAATGGGAGTAAATTAGTATTAGGTTACTCTTAAATCTCGATTTTATTTCATTTTACGACTGGGATCGATTAGCAATCTTTCCCAGATTTCTGTTGTATGTGTATGTTCCTACAAAGATAAATTTGATATCAATCTCTTACTGCTGTCCTTGGTCTTAGTATTAGTGCTTCTTCAGTGTCTATTTACAGATAGAGATCAGAATATTTGTTGTTCTCGCTGATTCTATATTTTAAGCTAGGGGATGGTTGTGGTATTCTCAAAGTTGCAGCAGTTATGCCCTCTACCTTTAGACTCAAGTGTTTAGGGGAAACTCTTCGGTTAGTCTCTCATATATTGATAAGATTTATAAGTGTGAGTTTTATTAATAATGAGGGAGACTAATAGATCAGTCTAGATTGGACCAATATATTTTTCAAGTTTAGCAGTTGTTTAGATGTAATGTTACTCATTGATGATGATGACGACGTCGATGATTGATGATGATGATGATTGATTGATTGATGAGATTCAGGTGTAGTTTAGTGGGGGTTACTCTTGGTAAATAGAAGATTAGGTTTTAATCTCATGAGGGTGTGGGGAGGGAACCAAAGAAAAAAAAAGAAGAAACTCTTACTCAATGATGGCGAGTTCTTATATTATTTTATATAATTGTATTAAGCAAATTGTTGAAATCAATTTATCATAATTAAGTTTAATTAATTCATCACCGTTGAGTCAATTCATTATTCACAAACTTTTTATAAAAGTAATAGCATGTGATATGAACTTTGGCAACAAAAAGCTCCTTCTCCTTTACCATGTGAGCCCGCCCGCCCGCCCACAAAAAAAAAAAAAAAGGAAAAAGAAAATGAGAGATTTAGATTTGAAATATCTTGAAATTTTATTAATATGATGAAAAAGTTAATGATAGTAAAATAATAATATAATTATTTAATTTTTATATATATTAATTTATTTTATTTTATTATAATTATATCATTATTTTATCACGATTCATCTTCTCATAAGATAGCCAAATTGACTAGTAGCCGGGATGATATTTTTGCACCTCATGGGCCCCCCTTGTTGGAGTAAGTTCACACAACCCACGACCCCAAATATCCCAAGACAACATAGTGGTAGACATTTTCATGTAATTTTACCTACTAGTGTTGACTATATCACTCTTTTATCTTTATTGATAACATAGATTACCTAATTTTTTGTTTTTTTTTTCTAAAAAACCCTTTCGGTTAATGTCTAGTCATTTAAACAGTATCTATTCATGCGATTCTCAATCCTAAAAATGGAGGTAATTTTTTTTTTGCTAAGTCAACGAAAAACAATCATTAATTAAAATGATAGTACAATAGGTAGGTCAAAGACCAAAATACAATAAAGAAATAAAGTTAAAAATCAATTAAAAATTCTAAATCGTAAAACCAAGAACATCAGAAAAAAAGAAATAACTCAGTGATATGGAGAATTGAGAATTCCCCCAGGTCTCTTTCCAAGATCAAACCGCTTCTTTGAAATTAAAGAGTGAATATCTCTAGAGAAAGAATGGAGGTAATTGCTACAAACAAGATGATATATAATCTTTTACCTTTGTAACAGTGACTTAGATCGCTAGAAGTTGTCTTGTATAATACATAGAGCATCTTTACCTCAATTTAAACTTATTGAAAAAGATATTCTAAGAAAATAATTTTTTAAATAAGTAATTATTGAGGTATATAGAAACAGAAAATATATAAATATAGGTAGTTCATATTAATAACTATAGATGTATAATCACAAGTTGAATAGATGCTTTTCATTTCAATTGTATTTTAGAAAGAAAAAAAAAACTTATTTTAATCAATAAATACGCTTATAAATTTCAATAAAAATTAATCTTGCAATTTATTCAAGCTATAATTTATAATTTGCAAACAAAAAACTACACCAAATAGTAAACAATAAGCAATGGCTCTTAAGAGAAATAAGCACACATTATACACACATATTTAGAAAATAGAAATAAATGGGTAGGATTAATTTTCAAATGGAAATGTTGAACTTGTACATAAACCAACATTGAAAATAAGAAATTGCTTTCACAATCAGGTTGTTTAATAGGACTGGCCTACATCATTGCAATCAAAATTAATATTCGACCCATGTCGTTCATTAATTTGCCTCCAGAGATATGGTTTAGCGGTAGTGGAGTGAAATCGTTTTTATGAGATCACAGATTCGACACTTTCTATTACTTTTAAATTTTGCCCTCAACTGACTTAGTGCATGTGTTGGACTCCACCACCAGTGGTTAGACTTTGTCAGTTGAGTTCTGACGTCATAAAAAAAAAAAAGGAAATACAAGGCAATTAATTGGTTACGTATTGGGAGTGGCCAATCAAACATCGCTTTTTATAGATTAGATTATCGGATGTAGACCAATTCCTTAATAAGATTTTGGTTGAAATTGACACATGAAACCTCATATTTCTCTTCACTAAAAGAATATCATTTACAAAAGAGAATGTTTAAAATTTAGACTTTTTGAACATACTAAAATTTGACGAAAAAAATACTAGAATAAATATTTACTTCTTTTTTTTGTTTTGTTTTCTCCATTTAAAAACGTTATAGGCAAGGAAAAACTTTTACAGATAATACACGTAAAATATATTGACTGAGTTTAATAATTATAACAAATTAAACGAAATTGACATAAAAAAACCTCAAATTGCTCTTCACTAGAAGTATATCATTAACATAAGAGGGGCGTTTGAGGTTTAGACCTTATTGGACATACTAGAATAAAAATTTATTCTATTTACTTTTTTCTCCAAAGGAAAAAAAAAGAAAAAAAATACTTTCACGGATTACGCACCAAAAAATAGATTGTCCACGTCCAACAATCATTAAAAAAACATTTTGAATTTATAATGTATAGCGTGAACTGAACATTCTGCTACTTGGACAAATTATATATATATATATATATATATATATATATATATATATTTTTGTGCTCAAGGCAAGGAAGGTTTTTAATTTATATATAGATCTCAAAAATATTTACAGAATTACAGTCCCTAAAAGGAAATCTATCTAAGTCTGCTACCATTTAAATTTTAAGTTATACAAATGACTTAATTCAAAAGAATTTTCCTACTTTTTTTTACCAAGAGAAATTTTGACTTTACATCAAAAGTAATATTAGGAAAAATTTGTTCCTCAATAAGAGTTTCATTACTATACAGTTTTCGGTTTCTTTCTTTCCACACATGGAAGACAAAAACTCCAAGAAGAAGTTGGCTGCAATAGATTGAAGAGAGAAGCGAGCAGCCGAGTTCATAAACCATTCCAGAGTTTGGGTCCAGTCTCTGATATATGAAGGTCCCTTAACCATTTTCCATTCTTTCTTCCAAGTCTGTCGGTGAAAGAAAACTGAAAGAAGAGGTGTTCTTTGTCCTTCACAAAGTCACGACAAAACAGATAAAGAGGATCAATATTTATGCCCAAGACAAATTATATATCTTTCTAATAAAAAAATATATAGATTTTAAGTCCTCCTTCTAGTAAAGCAAAAGTCTTTCCGTAATTGATTTATTTGGTACATGCTTTAAGTCAGACTTCTGTGCCTCAAGAGTTTTGGTTCATATTCAGCTAATTAACCAATAAGAGGATGTCGGCCTGTCATATCTAATGTCAGTGGATGATGACTAATATAATCTATATTTTTTGAATTAGTTGAGTGAAAATGTTTTTTCAGATTAACAAAAAAAGTATTTATCTGAAAATAAAATCCCTTTTTTAATTTTTTTTCCTTTTATTTCCCTTTTCCTCCTTTATTTTAATTGAATAATATTCTACTCTAACATAGAAAATTGTACACCACTGTGTAGATAACGGTAACATAGCAGAGGCTATAAAAGATTTCAGACCAAGACAAGACACCTCTTTAGTCTTTAGATTTACCAAAATTTTAATAAAATTGAAACTTTTTCATTTTAGCAAACTACATATAGTTTTTCTCTTACTACTAAACATTTCTAGTTGGGTAGGTTCCTATTTGTTGAAAATGGACCCTTTCAATTGATGGGTTTTGTGCAGATTAGTGCACGAAACTTTCTGTGTTCACAGGCTTTCAATTGGATATTAACCAAAATTCGTCTTATCAGTTAGTAACAGCCTTATCGGGTTTCTACTGATTATGATAACGGAATGAAGTTTCTTGAGAAAAAATGGGTTCCAATGCATGGTTTTGGAGTTCAGGTATGGCTAGCAAAAGGGTATGCATTAATTTTTTTTTAATATCATTTTAAGGTTCAAATTTTGGGTTGTTGATTGTTTCTGAAAATTGTATGCTTTGGTGAATCTTTTATTGGTTGATTGAGGTAATTTTATTGAGGTTCTTGATTATTGCAGTGTTTGTGGCATTAGATTTTGTGAGAAAGTTGAGTAAAGGTTCAAGCTTTGGCTTTGATTGAAGCTTTGAAGGTAAAATTTCTTGGTAAGAGATTGTTGAGACTTTTGAGTATAGCTTTTAAGAAGGAGAGGGTTTTGTTCATGGTTGGAAATTGGTGCATTGTTTCTTGATTTTTGACTTAAGTGATTGACTGCATTTGGTATATGTTATGTTGAAAATTGGAAGAAAGAAAGTGGGTAGTTTTTAACTTATTCTACACTTGATTGCTGCCTTGTAAGCTTTTCCTGGTTGTTGGTGTTCGCGGCATGTGTCTTTTGGAATATTTGATGACAACCATGCGCTATGGGATTTTGATGCTGAGAACTGAAGTGGATGGACTTGGTGTAGAACTAAGTTAGCGGTTTCTCCGTGAAGAGAGGTAGAAAATGGATATCTGGATTGTTGCTGCAGCTGCTGGTGCTGGGTATATAGCTCAGAATTGTAAGAATCTTTTGAGAGGTTGGCAGGATTTCCCCAGTTCATCGACTCAGGATCATACTTTTGCCACATCTGAGACTTCGCCTACCAAGCAGCAGCTTCTAGACAAGAACTGCCCCTTCCGCAGAGTAGTGTCTGGGAAGAAAGGCAAAGATGCTTATCTGGATAGAGAATTGTCTTCTCAAGATGCTCCTGCAGTGGAAGTGGCTTCTACTAGTGGATATGATGGGGAGAACCTGGCACTATCAGGCACTTTTATATCAAGTTTGGCAAGTGGTAACGTCGATGATAACCTTCAGGGTTGTCGAGAGAGAGTTACTGATGAAATTTATGAGACTAATGAGGATTTGTTCCTTCAACCTTTTAAAGGAGAAATTGATTTGTCTTTTGGTCCTGCAAAAAGTAGAAGTGCTCTTAGAACTCGGCGAATTAAAGGGCAATTCATAAAACCTCTAAGTTCTCTTGAAAGTTGTCTCATAGCCCAGTTGTACAAGGAGAATGCTGAAATGGAAGATATTCTTTTTAGTTCTGTTCAGTCACCACGTACACCAACTACTAGGCCATTTCTTGTGACTGATGGAAGCAGAATCGTCAGCAGAGCAAATGGTGACTCTTTTAATTTGCCTCTTAAAGCTGTAGAGAATCAGTTGCAGAAGAATTCTTATTCACAAGAGGAGAAGATATATGGAGTTCCTCAACTGCCTAAAATTGGATATATGAATTTCCAAAGAGAAGCTAGACATAAGTCAGGACAAGACCAACTTGAAAGATCAAGTAATTCTAGTAGAATGGCTAATGGGAGGCACCAGAATGTACAAGGTAGTAATCCTCTTGCTCAGTACATAATTTAATTCTCATTTATATGTCAAGTTCAATGAAATAGAGAATAGAGACCAATTTATTGGACCTCGGAAATAATTGTCAGTCTAACTAATAGTGGATCTTACTTTGCTGTACACATGTTGAAAGTTCTTGGAATTCATCCCTCTACCCAATTGCCGAAAATAGAAAAAGGGAAACGGATAAAACTTGGAGCCATGGATGAAGAAAATTAACTAGGTTAACATTTCATATTAACAAGATATCTCTGGTAATAATGGACCTTATATCTCATTTTCCTGCTTGACAAAAATATGATATTTGATATCAGCCTTCTAAACATGAACCAAACTGATTAATGACCTTTTACATAAAGTGAGGTTTTTGACGGGGTGACAAGAAACTCTCCTTGATGTAAGGTCCGGGAAATTAATCTTCTAATCAATTTCCAAATGCAACAGATGGGATGAGAGGAAGAAGCATGATTGTGGAATTATTGTTACGTGCAAGTTAACATAAAATTTGTTTGTATCTGTACTTCTGGAAGAAAATATTGGGAAATGACTTCTCTTCTCTCCTCTTGCCCATTCTGATAGCTACTTTTGTGTTAAACTAACTATTTGTAAACCTGGTATAATATTTTCAAACTTCTTTGAGGATTGTGTCTAAAAAGTGTCCAAGTAAGATACCATATGGTTGCAGGTTCTAAAATGATTTCTAGAAGCATGAATCTCCTTAGCATATATGCTCTCTAGATAACTTAATCAGTTTGTCTTTTTCTCGTTCCTTTAGCATTAGGTGCAGCATAGCATGGTGCCAATAAGTTAGCTAGCAAGTCATCTGGGTGGCTCTTATTAGAGACACAATGCTGAAAAATGGAATAATACTTGCTGCTTTTGCTATTACCCATTCACTCCCTTCAGTAGACATAGTATGCAAACTCTGATGCTCTTTCTTATGTTTTATGGTCGAGTATTCTTGTAAAAGGAACTAACTTTTTGTAATTTACCTTGCATTTTATCTTGAAACAGAATCATCTCATGGAGCATTTCTTTTCTGTCTTGGAATATCCATGGGTGTAATGTCGTCTTTCTTGGCAAATAAACGGGAAGTAGACAAATTGAATGAGTTGTTAAAGCAGTCTGAGAACTTGGTTCAAGATCTACAAGAAGAAATTGAGATGAAAGATTCACTAACCGTGAAAGAGCTCGCTGTTCAGGATTATGAATCACAGGATACACACAATAATTCATTTTATGATGGGCATGCTTTTTCTCCTGAACATAAGCTTGATGAATCAACAGAGCATCATCATAGCATATGTCATGATCAGGAAGCAGAGGAAAATTCTTTGTGTAAAATTGAAGCAGAACTTGAAGCTGAACTGGAGAGGTTGGAATTAAGAATGAACGCATCTAGCTTGGAGGGAAAATTGAATGATCTTTCTGAGGTAAGGACAAACATTTTGTCATAATGGCTTTCCAGTTTATATTAATGATCATCCCCTTAGAACCATCATATGCATTTTGCTAAGTTGCTTGCACCATTTAAGCATAGAAATTTTGTATTCCCAAGCAAAGACAGATATGGCAAGCCAAGATTCTGTTTCAAATGCTTTCGTTAATTGTGATATCTTTTAAAGTTCAACAATTGGATACTACAAAAGGGAAGGCTAAAATATAATGTGTCAGTGAAGTGACGTAGTTAGAACATAAATTCTCCACAATCTTGTCCCACACATGATGCCTAAATTTGTAATGTAAGTTTAGGTCATTTCTGTATTTTTAAAAGTATGTTTAATGCTGCGTAATGTTACTCCTTAAGTTTAAAGTCATTGTTCTTGAGGGAATGCCCAAGTTTGAATCCTGATATGCTATACAAGTTTGTGTTCTTTGCTAGGGTCAGAGATCTTACTGCATTTACTAAACAGTTCAACAGGTTATAGTATTAATGCCAAACTTATAATGGTGTTAACTGCAACTAGTGTTGTTGATAGTTTTGGTTATGTGAACTTCTAGAGTTGGGAAAGGCCATACTCAATTTGGTTTCCATAGTTGGACGCACGAGGAGGAGCATAGAGGACTCAGGATATAGACTATTATCCCTTTCCCTCCTATGATTAAGAAATTGACCTAGACATCATCACAGCTTGTGGCCTCAACCCACGTGGTTTATGGAGTTACTAGGGTGATATGGTATTTGAACGTTTATGATGGATGCAGAATTTAAAGGAGAATGGAGTTGTAAATAGGTTAAAGCTATGTCATCTATACCATTGTTTCAAGGAGGACTAAGGAATTGGGACTCGGGTTGCATTTACTAGTTGTATAGTGGGTCAGATCATTATATTGATCACAGACTTGAGTGCTTTAGGTGATAAAATACAACAGAGCCTTTTCCTCCTTCAGATTCACTGCTTTGTCTAAAGCTTTAGGTATATGGGATACAGATGCAAATCTAATTTCTGTAAAGTTAAAAACTAAAATAAAGAATTAGTTGTATAGAGTAAAAGCTTACGTGTAGATCACACTCTTGATTGGCTTAGGTGATGAGATGCAACAGTGTATGCTGCATTGGTGAAAGCTGGATATATGGCCAGAGATACCCACATCAATTCTAAAAGTTAAAGAAATTAGATACTAATTTGAACTGTGTGCTTATTCGTCGAGATTATTGGTCAATTTTTTGATCTCCAAGGATCTTGGAACAAGACATAAAACCTTTTATTAAGGCTTCCACTGCAGTCTCTTACAACATGTGTCAGATTACAACAGTAAGCACACAAGCAAAATTTCTATACACAGCCAGATGCGAGAGTGCCATAGTGCCTCTAAGTAAAATATTAATGTAACTTAATTGAAACCGAATCTAACACTAAAAACTATATAGCACATAAGATAAGAGTTGGATTTGGAACATCAAAAGGCAGGATTCTAGAACTGGTGCATATGAATCAACCAAACTTTCCCCATTCTTCTTCTTTTTTCCTTATTGGCTGCATCACTAAGAAGGTCATGCATCACTAAGAAGGTCATAGAACTGCCTTATGCTTCTGTATCTTTTAAAGCTTGTTCAAACTCATTTGATCTGGATCTCCTCCCTTGCTTCCTCTCTCTTCTTGATTGAGAGTGAACAAGTCTTTGGAGCAATGTTTGTTAAAAAGTGAAGGGAAAGTTGATATGGTATGGGCTATTGAACTGTCACTTGCTGGATTTGCTTGGTCATGAATAGAAAGAACTTTGGAAGCTAGTGACATAATTTGTGTTCTTTACTGGTTTGCATGGGAACCCAATATCCTGTTTAGAACCTCAATGACAATCAACGACTTGATCACGGTCTCCCTAAAGTACCAAAGCCATGTAATATATGTATACGCTGTTGATTCTAATCAATATTACTTGGCCCACAGCATCAAAGCTATGAACTTCAAGATTATGCAAGGAACTAGAATATGAATAATGATATGCATCTAGCAGCAATATAAAACCACTAGCCCAGCATTATAGCATCACAATCCTCAAAGGCACTCGCCATCTCATAATTCTCTCTCTCCCTCTCTCTCTCTCTGTCTATAATGATATACATATATATGTATATATTATGTATATATCATTAGATTCTCAATTATCTAGAACACAGTTCCTTCTTCCTTGCCTGGGAGAAAAAAAAAACTCAGCTTGCTACAGTAATATGCAGGTAAAACAATGAACTTGACTTGAATAACTTCAACCTCTAGTCTTATTTAGTTGAAAGTGAGTGAGAAGTGTGTGCTTTTGTGTAAAAGGTATATTCGCAGGATGTTCGATATTCCTATGGTTGTTGGACGGTGCTGGTATCCTCTTTGACTTCGTCCTCGGTTTGAGATCCAGTAAAACTGAAGATTCAAATAAATCAGCTTCATTCAGTGAAACTATATATTCTCTTGTTTTGGCTTTCAATATAAATTAAATGCACAATAAAATATTGTGTAATAGTTCTCTGTATGTTATCTCCTCTTTTTGAGATCAGCCTGTTTAAACTGTTTGTCTGACAAGCTCTATTGTGACTTGGTTGTAATGCAGCTGGACCCAGACTTTGTACCAGGTGTTGCCGTTAAAGAGTTGAGAGCCGATTTCTTTGGTTGTCAAGCTGGAGCCCAACCTTATGCTGATCAGGATGGCAGTGGCAGTTCCACCCCTCACCCTGCTAACTATGCAGTCTCCCCAAGAGAGCTAAGCCTCCGATTACATGAAGTCATTCAATCAAGACTTGAAGAGCGTGTTAAGGAACTTGAGACAGCACTCCAGAACAGCCAGAGGAAGGTCAAATATATGGAATACGAACATATAAACTCCTGGACTAATTTAACAAGCAGTGAAGCAGGATCTTTTTCCACTCAAGGAAGTCCTGTTAATAAAGATGGACAACCCGGTGCAGACCAACCTGTGGTTATAAATCTATCAGGTGAAGCTCTAGATGCATACAATGAGGCTTATGATTTGTTCACAAAAATAAACAACTCAGAGGAAGATCAGCCATCTGCGGTCAACAACAGCAGCAATGGAAAATGCTGGCAACCTTGTGATCCATCTCCTTGTCGCGTTCAGAATGGTTGGCTGAACAGTTGCACGCAAAGCCATACAAGTATTATCCACGGCCAACCATCACCGGCTGCCAATTACCGCGAAGGGGAAGCTCACAACATCTTGCCAAATGATATTGCTACAGGCAGAGATGAGAGTGATGATAGTCATGATGAGATGGAGAAGCTTTTGATAAAGCATATTGTTGAGAAAGCCAGAAAAGGCTCATCTGTAGTTTTAAATGCTCAAAGGGCATTGTTTTCAAAGGATGAGAATTAACAATAAAGTTTGAAGAAGGAAAATTAGGGGGAAAAAATAGGGAAATAGAAAATTTTTGCAGTGTATAGCTAGAGCCTAGTCCTTTTTGGTAAAATGATTGCTCAGAACAAATATTCTTCTTTTATCATGTTTCTATTTATCTAGGAATATCACTTCATTCACTTGTGTTCTTGTATCATCATTTTTCCCTTCTTTTTTAAAAAAAAAAAAAAAAAAAATATTGTTGAAGTGAATATAAAGATACACAAAATCAATTAATACAGTTTCGTTCATGTGTTTGATCATCATTTTTCCCTTTTCTATTTTTAGAAAAATATTCTTGAAATGAAAATATAATATTTAAACTAAATCTCTTTCTAAAACTTGAGGATTTTAGATGAGGTGATCAATTTACAACCAATTATGGTATTAAAGTCAAGAAATATGAAAACCTACATATATGTTGCTTTTACTAAATAAATAAAATAAGTTTTCTTGAACAATTTAAGCTTTAAGATAAGACCAATTTTCTAATATAATATATATCACGATAATGCTTTTTTTTTTTCCTTTTCAAAACATATATAGCTAGTAGAAAGACAAAATTTCACAAATGGTCCCTAATTTGTACACTTTTTTTTTTTTCAATTTTGTTTTTATTATTTCAAAAGGGATGCGCATAGTCCCCGAAAATTACAAAAAGTTTCAATTTAGTACACAATGTTTACACTTTTTTTTTCAAATTCTTTCATTGTGTTTCAAAACTGACGTGCTTAGTCACCAAAATTTGTAAAAAAAAAATTAGTTGACCCTGCCGTGAAATTTCAATATGACTTGCATATGAAATTTTGGAGACTAAATTAAAGAAAAAGTGAAAATATTGGGCACTAAATTTTGACACTTTTTGCAAATTTTGAGCACTAAGTGCGTTACTTTAATTTGAAACAATAAGAAAGATAAACATTGGAGACCAAATACGTCATTTTTAAAATAATTAGGATGAATTGAAAAAGGTACAAACATTGAGTACCATTGTGAAAGTTACCCCGCAAAAAAAAAACAGAACTCTTGATTTTCCCCTTATGGCCCTTGTGTAATGCTGAATTTGGAAATAAACTAAAGTGATTAATTTACAGGAATAGGAAACTTTTGAGAGGTTTCTTGTTAAACACGTCTTCTACTTAATGTAAAATACTAAACCTAAACAATATAGGATTTTCTCTTTTTTAAGACCTTTGCTTTCTCTCTATATATACTCTTATTGCATGAGAAACAAAACCACAAAAACTTGAGTTACCCTACCCCTCCTGTTCGTGCAACACATAAAAAGTTCAACAATTTTTTTGCAAGTTTCCAATCAACAGCACCTGTGGTAATGCTTCAAAATCTTGTTCTTTATGTGCTTGTTCTTGTACATTCTTGCTGACATTAAGGTTTACAAGTTACAAGTAAAATACGATAACTTGTCCACAAGGGTTGGGTAGCGTTCTTTATCGGGTAGTGACTTGTTATGGCTAAAAATTCTAAATTTGAACCTATGTCTTTATATTGGTTTAAAGTTTTAGAGTAGATTTAATATGGTTTGGCCTATGGTGAGTTCTTCATTGTCCAAAAAAAAAAAAAGTAATATGATAACTTGATGAGTAGAGTATCGGTATATGTCACACATGTAACCTAAAATTTAATAATCAATACATGAATTTTTACGGGACAAAAAAATGTGAAAGGGTAATATAGAATATTACTTCGGTAAGTATACTCCTTAGCATGTTGTACCTTTTTTTTTTTTTTTTGCCTATTATGGAATTTAACATGTATGTTAGTATGTTTTTAGTATCTGTGTGAGGATGTCATGTTTGTTGACAAATAAAAAATCAAAAAATAAATTAAAGACGAAAAATCGTTATATTCATTATTGTTTCATACTTATTACAGTTGGAATAGGTTAATCCTCATCATTTAATTCGTTTTTAACTTTAAAAAACATATATTGCATAGAAACTTCATAATCTGATCGACCTGGGAATATGTATGAGTCTTGACGGTGTTGTCAAATCTATTTTTCGTACATAAACTTGCATAACCAGCAACATGTGAACCATGAAGCATGTTTACGATGTCTGAGTAGGGACGGATTTACACTTGAAGTTACAAGGAATGTAGCCCCAATTCACTCCACAATATGATTTAAAATATATTAGAATACATTTATATATTTTGTTAAAAAGCCACTTGACCACTACTATACCACTAGTTCCAGTTTCCAACTAGCCACTTGACATCTTGTATGTCACTAGTTTCGATTTCGAAAACTACTTAGCCCCACTAACTAAATATCTTAGATCCACCCCATCTAGTTAGTATACAGGTTTTTGGTGAATTGTATACATGTTAGTTATTTATCCCACTATATATTAGTTGTAGTAATAGTATCGTGAGGCCAATAAAAAAGAGACGAAAAACGGCAATAAGAGAATATATTAAAATACCTTGATAGTTTGATGACAAAAATGTAAATTGAGTTCTAAATTTGATGATAAAAATGTAAATTAAGTCTCTATTTTGAAATATTTTAAGTCAAAAATAGTGAATCTCATATACTTTTGTCATGAATAGTATTACTTTTTGAACATTTAGAACTCTAAAATTACCCGATTTTAAAAAGTTTCTAATTTTAGAACCCCATTAAAAATACTCTTATACTACTAGTTTGGGTTTCCAAAACCACTTAACCCTAAACCAAATATCTTAGATCTACTGCATATGATTACTATACATGTTATTGGTGAATTATATACATGTTAGTTGTTCGTCCCACAATATGTCACTTATAGTAATAGTATTGCGAGGCCAATGAGAAAGAAACAAAAAAAGAAAAGAAAAAAATCAATCGCGAGCACTTTTTCCCTTTTCCCTTTTTCTCCAGCTTTTTCTGTCATGCCTAATTACCTTCATTTGAATGTAGCAAGCAGCCATGGATCTAGCTAGGAAGCTACTTGGAAAACTGGACCAAGACTGGGTTGTACTACAAAGCAATGAAAACAACATGGAAGATGTAAAAGTAGAAGAAGAAGAAGAAGAAGAAGAAGAAGAAGAAAATGTGGACAAGCAGCAGATGAATGAAGATGTTAAGAAAAGCCTTCTTGGAGACAGTGGCTTTTATTTAGGGGGAATTTTCACATTTGCCTTGGTGCAACTATGTGCCAATATTATTTATATATGCGAGGTGATATTCTCAGACTATGTCCCTATAGGCAGTACCTTGTGGGTCTCATTTGTTAATGTTGTTTGCTTCTGTCTAATCTGCATGCAAGTTTACATTTGCGCTGATGTACTCAGAGAATGGAGAGAAAATTAAGTTTTTTTTTTCATGGCACGAGATTCATACTATTCTCTTACTCACCTAGTGAGATAAGAACCGATTTGATTTCTAATTATGTCATTCTATTGATTACACTCTAAGATTTGCAAGGCCAAGAAAGAAAAATCTTATAAATTTCGTGTAACATACCATACATTGACAACAAAGTTGTTGGAGTTTTTGACTAAAGCTCCTCGTACATATTTTGCCTGTTTCTTTATGAAAATGTGTGTTTGGGTATAACAAAGAAAGAGGGTGCTTGCCCGAAATCCACATATTCGATACTTTCTATTATTTTAAAATTCTGCTCTTAACTAATTTAATATACGTGTAAAAATATACTGCTACACCCAAAAATTCACCAATTGCTAGTCACATTCCACCAAATAATCTAATGATTAAACTCCGCTCGTTAAATTCTCACATCATCCCAAAAAGAAAACACGAAAGAGAGTGCTTGAACTTTAGTTGGCATAACACTCAAATGCCTGAGACTAACGATTTCAAATCACTTGCCCCAGTAATTCAGATAAAAAGAGGGACTACATAGTTATCCGTATTTTCCCCAAGGGTGAAAATAAACTGTAAAAATTGTTAAGTTGTAAACCAAAAGTCTACAATTCAAATCTTCCTCTTGACCAATTGGTGCATTTACTAAGACATACTGTTGCACCATATGATTTGTAACATCGGGATGGATCCACCTGTCTAAGATAAGTTTCTCATTACCCGAAAAAGAAAAAACATAGTACTCCGCATTACCAATTACTAGGACACAATTTCAGTTTACAAAACAATGTTCAGGATGGAAGAAAGAGAGGCGAAGGGCAAACGAAATAAACACAAATGACTACGAACGAAAAGAACAAGAAAAGGAGAGGGGGAAGAGAGAGGGAATACGAATAAGTTCTTTTTCTCTTTTCTGTCTTTTTCAGTATACTCCCTTTATAAATTGATCAAGTAGAAGCTACCAACTTCTCCAGCAATCTTCAGGCCTTTCTGTTGGCGTAGTCACCAGGCTCATCATCATCATCCCTGAAATCTCCGTCCACTGAGTCGGTACCAGTCATGTTGCTGCTGTTGTTACTGCCAAATTGATCCCCACCACCATATAGTCCAGTATTCTTATCATACTCACTGCTTGCGAAGCTGTCACCAGCACTGGCATTTGTTTCATAGTTAAGGCTGCCGCCACTGGCATTATAACCACCACTTGGATAATTGCCACCACTGCCATAGCTGTCGCCACCTCCGCCCCGAGCAGCATAGCCACCAAAACTATCTTGACCTCCATAGCCGCTCCCACCACCACCATAACCGCCAAATCTACCACCACTGTTCCCAAAGCCAGCACCACCACCTCCATAACCTCGTGCCCTATCATTTGCATAGTTCACCCTTACACTACGACCATGAAGTTCCTGGAAGAAATGTTCCAAACAGCTAGCTATCAACATTAGTTTCAAGAAATGTTCACCCAAAAAGGTTATAAGTGCTGTTATTCACGTTTCACACTCACAAAAAGAAAAGGAAACAAAGAAGAAAAAAAAGACATTATTTTCCAATATAGTAAAATGAAAGTCATTCATTCCTCAATAAAACAGTCCATAAATTTAGAGAACTAGCATAATCTACAACCACATTCCTCATTGTGTCGATAGATGTAAACCAAAGCAATGGACATGCACTATCATACATAACTGAGGAACTTCCATCCCAGATTAAATCAATAAGTTAGAGGAAGGAGGAAGCAAAGAGAGAGAAAATAAGCTTAGTACCTGTCCATCCAAGGCCTGGATTGCAGCAGAAGCTGCCTCAGCACTAGCATAAGTGACGAAGCCAAATCCTCTGGATCTACCAGTCTCACGATCTTGAATTACTCTGGCTGCAAGAAATACAACCTAGTTAAGAACATTCATTAACTTCCCCCTAGCAATATGAAACTCAACAAGGAACTCAGTGAAAAATCTCCATATTCTTGATGGTAAAACATATAATTGAGCCTCTAGTCTGAAGGCCCTATGAACCTTCCTACAGTAAATACTTTAAGTACAATAACGTATTGAAAAGTCTCTGATAGTCCATTCAAAGTGTGCTATAGTAGGGTTGGCGGTAGAACAAGTAGTAGTTTGCATCAATTATATTACAAGTGCAGATGTCCAATAATGATGATTAAAATATACTATACTGTCAATGAGGATTAACTATACACTATTCAAAAAAGAAACAGACATGTACTAGAAGTCAGATGAGATTCAAGTGAAAGGCGCGAGAAAGAAAGGAGAGGGACAATCACAAAAGGAGAGTGACAACCACACAGAGCACCCAATGCCGTTCTAGAAGTACTCATGCTTGCGACATGAGAATTAATATGTACTCACATGTGCCATAATCACAGAATACTGATTCTAATAGCATATAAGAATGACATCAACTTGGCAAAATGGACACAGAAAGCAATATAATTGCATTTTGAATATGACAACTTCCATATGGATGCATCATATATCATTGGAAACGCTCATATTACCAACTAACAAAGTGAATATCTGAAAGTTCCATCTCAAGGGAACCTCCAAATCACCCTTGTCCAAAATTTGCATTTCGTAACCACATTAGAATGCATACCACCTTCAACTACTTTTTTTTCTTTTTGAGAAATGAATAAATTTTATTAATAAGCACCAGGGGGTGCATCTCAAAAGCTATTTACATCATAATGCATACCTTCAGCTACATCTCCATACTTACTAAAAGCCTCTCTGAGACTTGTATCATCCGTGCTATATGATAGTCCTGCAGTGTCAAATTTGTGAAATATTAACAAAAGATCCAAAATATCTGAAATCATACATGGCTCTGGAAATGAATACTAAAATTACCTCCTATAAAGACTTTTGAAGACGACATGCATCTTATAACCTGAAAGATGGACGGTTTGGATGCAGCAATGTCCTGGTTGATGTGCTTACTAGCAGTCTGCCTGAGTAAGCTGCCGGCTTTACTAAAGAATGCCATCGCTGAAACCTAAAAACTACAAACATCAACAGATGTTTCCTCCATCAAGCGGTCAAAAAAATAAAACCCGAAGATAAAACTACACTTCATGAGCAACAAGTCTTCAGGAGTATAAGAAGATTACAAGTCATTTAACACAAAGAAATTGGCAAGCCAAGGAAGTCATCGCCTGTTTACAGTCAAGTTGAAAAGGCTAGAGCTTGGTTAACATTTATCCTGTGTTTATCGCTTTTTTGTGGTCGAGCTGAAACGGATAAGTTTTATCAATATTATCACATTCTTCAGCTCTAATCAGATAGAACCATAGTTGTCAAATCGTGAATCGAAATACAATTTTTTTAAATCGTGATTCGTATCGAATCGTGAATCGTACCGATTCAGCCACAAACATAGTTTTCAAAATCGTACGATTCGCGATTCAAATCGTACAATTTGATTCGATTCGCACAAAAATCGATTCGAATCAATAATTTGGGTGAATTGGTCACCGAATTGTAGTGAATCGTGGTGAATCGTAGCGAATCGGTGAATTGTTTCCGATTCGGGTCAAACCAAAAAAAGCCCAAAAAAATAAAAATAAAAGCCCGCTTCAATTTTTTGCAAGCAATATACAATGAGCCCATTATTAAAAACATGAACAAATAAAATAAAATAAAATAAAAATATTTATGATTTAACATTAGTTTTCAACTATAATTACAAGATCAAAAATTCAAATTGGCTTTCACTTATTTTTTGTTGTTTATTTTTGCTAATGAAAAAATAATATATCAATTATCATCTGGAATTTTAGTTTTAAATTTGTGATCGAATCGGTACGATTCACGATTCGATACGATTCACGATTCAAAAAAATAGTATTTCCATTCACGATACGATTCACGATTTGACAACTATGATCACAAATTTAAACCTAGAATTCTAGATGATAATTGATATATTATTTTTCCATTAGCAAAAATAAACAACAAAAAATAAGTGAAAGCCAATTTGAATTTTTTATCTTGTAATTATAGTTGAAAACTAATGTTAAATCATAAATATTTTTATTTTATTTGTTCATGTTTTTAATAATGGGCCAATTCTATATTGCTTGCAAAAAATTGAATTGGGCTTTTATTTTATTTTATTTTTGGATTTTTTGGGCTTTTCTTGGTTTGACTTGAATTGGAAACGATTCACCGATTCACCACAATTCACTACGATTCATCACAATTCACTAAGATTCGGTGATTGATTCACCCAAATTAACGATTCACTAACTGATTCGAATCGATTTTTGTGCGAATTCGATTCGTATACAATTTCGAAAACTATGGATAGAACACATAATAAATGTACTACAACATATCTATAAATTAAAATCAAGTAAAACTAAACCATCCCCAAGCAAATAATTAATTTCTATAACACGAAAACAAACCCCGAAAAGAGAAACTAAAAATAATAATCATTTACTATCAAAAACAAAGATAAGCATTTTCACCTCAGCTAAGTGAAAAAAAATGCTTCAATTTTCTTCTTTCTTCACACTACATATTGTACGTTTCATATACGAAGGGCCCTTATGCTAAAATTACCCCTTTTTTCACTCCAATGATTGCATAACTTAAAATACAACTATATATATGAAAATATGAAAAAAAAAACAGTATAAGAGAAAAAAAAACAATCATTTTTATCAAACACAAAAGTTAATAATCAAGGAATACTCATGATGTCCAAAAACAAAAAATAAATAAACTGGAAAATACATGTATGTAATTGTTTAACCAAATAAATCAAAGAGATTGCATGCATTTATATTTCAATAAATACACATACATATATACGTATGTGTGTGTGAGAGAGAAAAAAATACCTTTGCTCTGTTAGAGTGTGCGTGCGCGCTGTGAGTAAAACCCTAAGCAGAGAGAGAGAGAGAGAGAGAGAGTGGGGGTTTAAAGAGGAAATGAGGGATTTGTTTTGAGGGCTAGAATTTTATAGATGGAGGTATTGAGTGGATAATTACCGTTGGATCGTGGTTCGGAGAAGTGTCGGCCATCAGATTAGAGACTTCAGCTGATCAAATATGATGGTGACGTTGTAATAATGTTGTTTTCTTTTTATTTATTTATTTATTTAAAGGGGGCCTTAGAATATATTAAATATCATTGTTTCGTCTCACTCTCACCGTTTCGAGGAAAATGAATAATTAACTGTTTGAAGTGGTCTATTCAATTGAAGAGGAAATCATGATGAACATTTGTGAAGTGATAATATCAAAAGTATTTGTAGAAAAGTCGTTCAATGGATATTCTATTAATAAATATTTTTTGTATAAGACCAACATTAATATCTGGCTAACTTGACAGTTTTTTTTCTTTTCTTTGGTGTTTTGCCACTTTTCCATCCATTTTCTGTTTTGTTGCTCTAATCTTTAGAACTAGCATGGATCCTTTTCGCCTTTGTCACTTGGGCACTTTTGATGTACTTTGACTCTTTTGTTTTTATGTATTTCTTTTAATAAAATCGCACACTAAATTAGCAAAAAAAAGATTAATATATTACATCACAAGGGATGTTGTACATTTTAAATATCAATTTTGGGACTTTTTTCATCTAAAGCGAGACCACTAAAGCAAATGTCCTGTGATTTTTTTTCCTTTTTCTTTATTTATTTTAGTCCAGAATTTTACGTGGATGATGGATGAAATCTAACTATGAAAAGATTGTGAAATGATATATTATGAGTTTTTATCAATGACTTTTCTTGAAAGAGTACTAACTTTTTTCTTCTTTTTTTTTTCCAGAACATCTCTGAAAAATTGAAGTTCGATTTTTGACATTCCCTTGTTCAAATTATCGTTACTTTTTAAAAAAGAAAATTGTTACACGTCTCAATAAATAATTAAATTAGGGTTATGAACTTTTTAGTGTAGACGATTATTTTCAGGGTCATCTAATCATTAAGAATTACAAAAAGAAATTTTATGATTAGATCTACCCAAATAGCATTTTTTGCAGTATAGGTGCATAGCAAAAAATTTACAATGGAAGTATAGAATTAGGTTTGTTTGTAAATTATAGATGTGATAGACTATCTAAGATGAATATAAAGATAAGTGTATAAAAGCTCTACACTTTTAATTATTTGGTGTCACTTATTTATAAATAAAAGGATAAAATCACTTAATACACTTAATATTTTTATACGTTGACATTTATTATTCCTAACATTTAATTTTGCCATTTATTACTCTATGACCCAAGTCAAGAGTGACAGAAGGTTAACTCTATTTAATTTTTTTTTAAATTACTTTTATCCCCTTTTAATTATTCTTTTATTTATTTTTTTCTCAATTTTTTATTTTTTTACTTTTTTACGCCTTTCCCTTCTTCTTTTTCTTCCTCATCTTCTTCAGAATTACTTTTCTCTTCCTTCATCTTCTAATTCTTCTTCGTTACATTTCCTCCTCTTTTTCTTCTTCTAATTCTTCTTCTTTATATATCATTAGGAATAGTAACAGATTAGATACTCGCTAAAATTTATAAAATTAAACCAAACCCGTTTAAATTATACTTTACCAAACCCGTGCGGTAACCTGTCGGGTTTAGATTTTGCTTACCAAACTTAAACCCATTAAATATTTAAAAATCCGCGGGTACCCGACCCGACCCATTAATGAATAAAAAATTATTTTAAAAAAAAACTTAAAAGATTTTTAAAAGAAATGAAAAAAGTCCTAAAATAATGACAAATCGCAATGGATTAAAAAAAAAATTAAAGCTCTTGTCTATAAACAAATTTAACCTTACTAGAAATATTCAACAAAATCTTTATGCTGAGAAATTATCATCCTTCCATAATAATATGAAATAACCTGAGGGAAAAAAAACATAAAGTACTTGTCACAATTGTAAATTATCATTCTGGTTTGAATTATTCAGCAATTGAGTGGTTGTGTTATTTGAATTAGATAAAAGAATATGTAAACATAAATTATGAGGGTTAACAACTGATAATAAGATTTGGGCTATCGCCCACAACTATTATTCTTGGACCAATATTAAAAAATTATGTTTTCTTAAATAATATATTATTTGTATATGTATGTAAATATATAAATATTTTTATTAATTTATTTTTACTAAATTACTAATCGGGTATCGGATTTTTTTAAATTGCTATTACCAAACCCTATCGGACTACCCGTCGGTAATCATTTGTAAAAACCAAACCCTAATGGATGCTTTATCGGTTTGGTAAAAAGGTTTATAATCGAGTCAGATATCCGTCAGATTCGAATTTAAACCCTACCCATTGTCATCCCTATATATCATCGTACCATAGACACAACATACAACACACATAAAATAACACACACATGGCACACGTCACACATGCATTCTTCTTCATCTAATTCTTCTTCTTTATATATCATTGTACCACACACATAACACACAACATACATAAAATAACACACATATGACACATATTACACACACAAAATCACATAAAGAACCCATACAAAATGACATAAAAACCAACCCAAAAAACAAACTTAGCACAAATATACACACAATCACACGACACTCGTTCAATATCAGACATATCACTTATACACATGGCACACACAATATTTAGAGCCTTCAATCTTCAAATGCACAACTCTTATGATGCAACAAGATTTTTCTCCAGCGATGTGTGTGTGTGTGTGTGCCAATCAATGTAATTTTTTGTGTGTATGAAGTGTGTTTATGTGAGATATGTCTGTGTGATTTTGTGTTGAAGTGGGGTGAGTGTGTGTATGTGCCATGAGTGTGGTTTAGCGTGTGTTTGGTGAGATTGTGTTGTGTGATTTTGTGAGATACGAGTACCATGTGTGTGTGATATGGGTGTTGTGAAGAAGAAGGAGATGGGAGTAAAAACAATTTGAATTCTCTCATCTATTAAATCAGGTGTATTATGAGATATAAAATTTGATCTTTTTAAATTTCAACCATCCATTTTATTTTTTTATTTAGGAAAAGGTAATTAGAATAAATTAGAATGAGTTATTTTGCTTCAGACCCCTTCACTTTTTATAAAAGTGTGACCTAAACCCCAAACATATTAAAAAAATATGAGATACACCCCTTCTATTAAGGGATCCGTTAACTCAGCCATTAAAATGAGGGTAGTAGATATGTCATTTATGACATTATTAAACCCTAAACATATCTAGTCTTCCAGATTATTTTCAACGTACCTTTTCTGTAACAACCCGTACCCAACATATAGCATATCATACTTTATTGCATATTAATTTGTGCCAGTTCAAGTGTTATATGTATATATGTGTTTATTCTAGCATTTAGACTTATATAGTAGTTTTATTTTATTCTACTTTTCTTATTTTCTTTAAAGGGACACTACTATTTTTTTTAAATTCAAATAAAAATGCTTTAACTATTATTTTGTTATTTTTATTTTCTGAGATTGTTTCTAACAGTTAATAGACTTATTTTCATCATTTTAAAACGAGCACTGAGCCCAGGGTAAAAATTAAAGTATTTTGTTTTTGCAAAACTTATATTTTTCCCTTATTATATAAGTGATTTTGGGCATACATTCATAATTTTCAATTGCATATCACGTCGGGAGAGTGCATTAGAAAAATGATTTTTATACCATGTGAATAGTAAAAACAATACACTTAGTGGGCTAGTTGGATTTAATTGTAATTTTGGGCCTTGAATTACATAGTCTTGCATAATATTTGAGCCCAATTTATTACACACACATAATATATAACTAATATACATACATATACAATGCAATACATAGCAAAAAACAAAGCAAATAATTATTATTTTGTCCCCCAAACCCATTGGCCTTCTTGGAGCCAAAGAAAAATAAAATTTCTTCAATCCTTGCTTTTTGTGTGCAACCAAGTCTTCAACAAGCAGATTCAAGCTCTCCTAGGCCTATTTCTTGCATTCTCAAGCTTATTTGGTGAGCGATTTTGCATATATCATGTTTTCAAAGTTTTTACCTAATTTTGAATTTCTTAGATTTGTTAATTTTATGCTTATAAAATGCTTGATTATTGTATAATAAAGTGTTTACATGTTATGTAACACCCCGATTCCTCACAAGACCGGAGCCCCGATCCAAATCCCGAGGTCATGAAAAACGAGAGAAAACGGACGAAGTTTTCCTTGTTTCTAGGCCTAACCGATTACCTGCACTTAGAAGAAATAGCAACAAAACTATAAACCAACATTTACAACCAACCCCAACTTTCAACATCACCGCATTCATCAATCTTTAAGGCCATCCGAGCCTTTCTACTACCATGAAACATAACATACAAACATGCATTTCAATAACTGCTGAAATTCTATGATCATAATTTCACTTATCATACCACTCTAATATTATTTATTTAACTAACTTAAGTATTGAGTCATTCAACAAACTCTAACCTAACCCCATTCGTCTTTCATTCACTTAGCAAACCCATAACTTCATAGCAAAATAGATTATAGCATTCTAGGTATGTTACAACTAACTGGACCATTAACTACCATATTACAGACCATTAACACTAAGTGAGTCCTCCTTAGTTATATTCATTACAACAAACTAATATATATACAAGGCACGCAGGCCTCAAAAGAATACATAATCTTAGCATTCACAAATTTACAAGAAGCAGACACTTCAAGCTAGCACATAAACAGTCAAGGCATCTCACGAGCCTCCTCCTCCTTCACAGACTCAGGAGGGACCGAACCTGTCTCACTTGAAATAGTTAGAAAGAGGGAGTGAGAAAATACAATTGCTTAGTAAGGGAGGGGAACAGATAACCAGGGAGTTTGGAAAACCATTTCATGCAATGCTAGAGCTAGTGAATCTATTAACATAAAAACTCTTACTCGAGATAAACAAGTTAATCAATATATTAAAGGAGCTAACATAACCTATTATATCAAATAAACAATTAAAGACTTGTAACAAACTATAGCTAAGTAACAATTTACATATAACAATAGGAAACGAACAACACATTCACTTACAAACCACATCAACACCGAAGAATCAACTAATAACACCAATTACACAACATTAAACTAAATCTCAACATCAAAACAATATGTCATTCAAGTGACCAAGCTAGATAATACACATTTAGAATAATACAAGTATTAGTAACATATAATCATAAGATCTAATAGCAATACAAGATAGATAACGATTTAACATTAAATAACACATATTAAAAATGATACGATTTCGATAACCCCAAATACTCCAAAGTTAATCTTTAATCACGAACCTCGATCCACGAACCACGAACCACGAACTCGATCAATGTGCCGGCATAAACTCCAAACACTCCAGTAGGTGTACTCCGGATGTACCCTAATACCAACGACCCAACACCCCTTGAAATCTTCGGACCAGCCGGGGGAGGGATTAGAGCACGGAGATTGAATATCCATTAGCAAGCTCGCTGCCGCCCAGCCGATATCCAATGCATCCGCCCCGACGATATGGTTGTGCAACCACTATGCAATGCACTCAATACCAATGACAATATAATGCAATAACAAAAATGAGGGACAACAAAGTAGGTTACCCTCGAAAACAGTTACAATATAAGCTTTAAACATGAAATAGACATATATGATCAAAGTGGCTAAGTTCACATAACTCACGAAACATCACCAAATGAAAGAACAACCTTCCTAAACCTCTATTAGTACTAAACAATCACACAAAAGTCAATTACAAGTGTTCAATTCGAATTAGCTACTTTTTCCCCTTTGTCCACTAAGGCTATTTGACACACAACCGAAACACAGGGTACAATATTCACAAGCAAGCCATTTCACACTTCTAATAACACTTTATGACACCACTTTAGACCATGAACCCTTACTTTAAACTACATCTAACCCAAAGCCCCAAATACCCCAAGGTACGTTTGAACTACAAGTAATCTAATCAACCCTCAATTTGGTACCATAAAAGCACTTTAGGCTCTATCCTATTCACACAAAACTAATTTAGCACCTTGAATCTCACACAAGAATGCTACATCACTCGGTTACTATTTTAAACATAATTAAATCTTCAAAGTTCAATGTTCTTGGAATTTAATAAATTTTATTGAGTAACCATTTTAGCATCCCTAGAGTCTATATAAAATATTATATCAAGCATCGAGTCATTATTTAATGGTCCTGAATGAATAGTGCCCATTAACTAACTTTAATTTAAAGATCTAGTAACTTAAGCAAATCCAATCCATTAGAGGCTCTATTCTAGGTTCATTTACTCCTAAATCACGCCTAGATATCACACAATCAAGCTAGAACACAAGGGTTAGCAAAATCCCAAATTCTACTTTTCACTATCTTCTTTAATTGCAAGAACAAGCAATATAGCCATTACAATTGTTATCTATTCATATAAGAATGTTTTATAGGCATATTCAAGGGTATATCAAGCATAGACAGACATATATAATTCATTATACAACAATTCCATAATTCCAAAATAAACCCTAACTATTTTAATGCATGAAAAATGAATTTCTCCCTCACCAAAAGGCCTTGGAGATGCTAGGAATTGCTCTAAGATAGCTTGAAACCCCTTGAAGATAGCTTGGGTGAGCTCAATGTGGGAGGTGGAAGATGAAATCCTCTTTTTTTCTCTTGGTGTGGCCGACAAGTTTGGGGGGGTTATTTGGGTATTTTTATTTTGTTTTTTTTCTAAGTTATTGTATGTATATGTATATTACAATGCATGTATGATATGTATATAATGCTATATTGGGCCAATGCAAGACTAAGGTTAATTTTTAAGTCCAAAAGTGCCATTTAAATTAATTAACTAGCCCAATTAACTATGTTATCCAATATTTTTACTATTCATACAGTGCGGATACCATTTTTATAATGCACTTTCCCGACATGCAACACTCAAATTAGCGATGAATGAATACTAAACATATGTTAGGACACGTAAGAAAAATATAAAATCACAAAATTAGAATGATAGAAATTTAGCCCCGGGCTCAGGATTACTTATTCAACTAATTGAAAATAAGGGAAAACTAGCACTTAAATGCATTACAATAATTTCTAATAACTATTTTACCAAAATAATTACCTCATTTAAATTTACTACATACTACTTGCACATATTTCAAGAAATATGAATATAGTATAATTAAATGAATGATTTAATATAAACATATGATTATGAGCAAACATTTAAAGTAAACACATAAGTATATGCAAGTAGGTACTATTGCTACATGCCGGGTCTGGGTGTCACACTCTTCCTCCTTCAAACATTTAAAGTAAACACATAAGTATATGTAAGTAGGTACTTATGCATGTGTTATGCATTGGACGAGGCCACTGTAGGTGTGATCTCTAAACAATTACTATCACAGAAGGAGATCACCTATACCTATTGGGTACTAAATAGACCAGTACTCTTGATCTTGAGTTTATGTGGATGAACTGACGAAGTCAAGTTCTTGCACTTTAAGTCACTATGGGTAGGATCTTGTATGGGTCAACAACTCTGTGATTTGGGTATCTGTACTTGGTTAGAAAGGACATGCATATGCAATAAGGAATTTATACAATAATCACTCCCTTAGAATGATCCAAGTTGATTATCCTGAATCTATGCATAGTGGTACAGTTTATGGGCTGTATTGGTTGTTACACTTGTGGGTCACTCCCGTGATCAAGTGAATAACTTTCGGAGGATGGTTGGATTGTGGATTAAAGGTTATAAGGAGGAAGACGTAGTCAAAACGATGATAGTACAAGCTGTAGACCTATTTTGGCTATGAGTGAGTATAGAGAGGCAATATGGTCATTATCACTTGGTTGGTTTAAAGACTGAGTGTCATACTATGTATGGCATACTCCTGTATATAAAATAATTATCCTGTAATTCAGTCATAGTCTTTTAGTGGAATATGCTAAGGTTAAAGTGACAAAATTTTGCTAGAAACTAGTAAAGGCATTTTGGTCATTTTCAGTGAAAGGGTAATTATGTCTTTGGTTCCACTTCTAGCCAATTACCTTATTAGTGTCATTACTAAACTTAGGTGTTGCTAAATGTGGTATGAGGATAAGAGTTGAAGAGTCCTAATGCAACTAAAAGTCTTTAGTAGACTTTCCATGCATGGAAATGGTTTCTATTTTGGACGGTTGAGCTCATTATGGACTTGGACTGAATTTTTTGGCTTGGATAAGGCCTTGGACATGTAGTCCAGCCTTGTGGGGCTCTTGGACTGGTCTTAGGCATGATTTTGGCTTGGGTGGCAAGTAGGACAAGTCCTAGTGTGAATAGGAAGATGATAAGAGCCTAAATCTTCGTTTCCTGTCTCTTGTTGGACTTGAACTAGCTCCCCTTGGTTTTTCCTATATACAGGCCTCTATCCCAAGCTCTAAAATTGCACAATCTCCTTTGAGATCTCTCTCTCTCTCTCTCATGTGTAAACCTATCTCTCTCACGTGTAAGCCTCTCTCTAGAGGAAACACGAAACACTTTTCTTATAGTTTAGTTTTGCAAGATCAAGTCTCACAACTTGATCAACACTATAGCTAGGATTTGTCATAGGAAGGAAGATCAGAGTAGCGGAGTGGAAAAACTTGGCTTAGGCGTGTAGGTATTCAATATTAAGGTGAAGTATTTTCAAGTTATGTTTTTGTGAATTAATAGGTATTCTGAAAAATTTGCTATAGATTAAACTATGAATGTTTGAATGTTCAATTAGATATTTCATGTGTTATTCGATTTTAAAGATCAATGCATAAAATTTTACGTCCTATTCAGTTCTTATTTGCTTAAGATTGGATTTGTTTTATGCAATATTATGTTTTCGTTCACTAATGCACTATGGTTTGGACTTCACGTGAGGCATCAAATGCACCTAAGTTGAAAATCCCTTAAGCTTGATTTATGGGCTTGGCTAATTAATCCTATTATGGGATAATTAGTCAAAGAAGCATAGAAAAGATGTCGTTTGACTTTTTTATGAATTGTGAAGTCAGTAACTTGACTGTCATGTTCACTGAATAGTTGCTTTGATAACTAGTCAAAAGAAGCTAGCATGCAAAGCTATTGAAAGAGAGAATCTCATTTTGAGCTTGTTTTCTAGAGTTTAAAGAAAGTCATAGGCTCAAAATAATCTGATGACCTTATAAGTCATTTTATTCTTTTCGTATTATTTTTTATTATTATCTCAAAGTAGGGGAATTCACTAAATAGTTGCTTTGGTAATTATATACTTATTTTGGGAGCAATTTGTAATCCATGTTAAGAGTATTCTTAATAAACTTATTAACGATATTTTACCCATGTAGTGTTTTCTTTATTAATTATATTTTTCTGATTCAATCATTTAATCATTTTTTGTTATTGAAATCTAAGCCCTTACTTTTATTTACTGAAATTTATTTTATGTGTTATAGGATGAATAGCACAATTATTGTGCATTTTTTGTCTTGTTGCATATAATATCCCTGATGCTACTAAGAGATAGCTGTAACATGACGCTTGGCTTCCAGGATGTAGACATCAACCAAATACCTATGTTAGATGGAATTATATCTAGGACTAATGAGACATTTTCCCTTAACAATAATTATGATGTTAAGGCCTTATTTGACATGTATGAGAATTTAGGGGATAAAGTTATACATGTGAAACTGACATTTCTTGAAAGTAATTCATATATCAATGAGATGGGAAATGACCAATCTGAGGGCATTATAAATGAGCTAACAATGGAGAATGAACAGTTTCAGCAGTGTGATCCTGATAATGTGGAGGAGAATGATAGCATGGATATGTTATCTAATTATGATTCTAGTGATAACGAAGACTTTAAAGGACTTAGTTATGAAGATAGTGAGAATATAAATCTTTCAAATGAATTAAGTGTTGGGAATGGTATGCCCAAAAGACCACTAGCACTTAGTCATAATTACATTTGGATGGTTTGCAATAAGATAATTAGTGTCATCATATTTATATGAGCATATTTCTATCATTATATGGATTGACATAGGTATGTATGTGAATACAAGGTCCTTACTTTAAGTGGTTACTTAGGTACGTGGTAGTTACGTACAAAAGGTCTAAGTCATGGTTACTTGTAAGTAGAATTATTTAGGCCATAACTTAGTAGTAAAGTTGGGCACTTTACTATGGTAAAAGTTATAGTAGAATAAGTTCCCCTTGCAGTGGGGTGGTTTGCCTTGATCGTGGATTTGTTCCAGACTTATTACGCTTATGCATGAGTATGCATTGGATGGACCCCGTAGATGTGAACTCTAAATACGTACTATCAAAGAAAGAGTCTACTTACACCTACAAGCTTCTAAGTAGGTCATTGCTCTTAATCTTGAACATGTGTGGATGAACTGACGAAGTCGAGTGCTTGTACTTTAAGCCATTATGGGTGTGGTCTAAATGCTTAGGTCACTTACTCTGTGGTTTAGGTGTATAGGACTTGATTAGAAGGGACATGCTTATGCAATAAGGAGTCTATACATTAATTATTCCCTTAGAATGATCCAAGCTATCATCCTGAATCTGTGCACACAGTAACACTAATTGTGTTGGATGTTACGCTTGTTGGTCGCTCCCATGATGAAGTGGATAACTTCCAGAGGATGGTTGGATTGTGGATTAGAGATTCTAAGGAGATAAGATGTGGTCAAAGAGGTGATAGTACACTTTGGGAACCTGCCTTTGACTATGAGTGAGTATTGCTAGAGGACTAGCGAGAATATTTTATTTATTTTCAGAGGAAGGATAATTATGTCTTTGGCCCCTCTTCTAGCCATTTACCTTGTAAGTGTCTAAGCTAAATAAATATGTACTATTTTGAGAGAGAATATAATCCATTGATAATTAGAAATCAAAGTAGACTTTCTATTTTGGGAAAGAGTTTCTATTTTGATTATTGGCAGAAATTGGATTATATGATTTATATGATTAATTGATTGATTAATTGAAGTCTAAAGAATATTTAAGATAATTTTTTTTCACTATTGGAATAATAATTTATTCTTAAATAGTAGTTTAAATTTGGACTTTGGGAATTAATCAAAGGTTATTTAATTCATTGGCAATTAGATATTAAAAATAGACTTTTCATTTTATAGGAAGAGGATTTCTATTTTTAATTTTTGGCTGTAATTGAATTAAATAAATAACAAATTAATTAATTAGAGCACACTGGCTAAGCCAGGACCCTAGCTCGCAGACCATGGTAGACGCGTGGGTCTAAGGGCATTCCTAGCATATGAATTTCGGCTATAGGAAGGAAAAATAGGAGGAAGGAGAAAAAAAATGGATTTTTCCTATCCTACATTGATTTTCCAAGATTTTTTCTCAGGATTCTTTTCCTATAAATAGGCCTCTACCCTAAGCTCTTCAATTGCACCATCTTCTCTTGAGATATTCTCTTTGAGTAAGCTTCATATTTTGAAGAAACTCAAAATAGTTTTCTTTTAATTTTAGTTTAGAGAAATCTAGTCTCACAACTAGATTACACTTAGGCTAAGGATTTGGTCATAGAAGAGAATATCAGAGTAGAGGAGTGAAAGCTCTTTGTTCCAGACGTGTGGTTCGTCAAAACAAAAGGTGAAATTGTTCTTGCTTCAGGTATGCCTAGATCTTTGTTTGTTTTGGAATTAAACTATAAATTGTTAATGTTTTACTATTTCATGTTTAATCACATAAGATCCTGCATGATTGTTTCCGCCATGTTCATAGAAATTTTTTGAATATGAATCATGCTAGTCTATATCGTTTTCCTTCATTAAGTGAAGAAGTGGTCATAAATTATTTCAAGTTGAACAAAGAGGAAAATATTGAATTTGCTAAGGATAAGTGTACTAAAAGAATATTCGATAAAAGAAGGATTTAATCTTGATAGGCTTCATAATGAGAAGACTACAGTTACTGTGAGTGTACCAGAAATGAAAATTGTACTTGGAGAATTCATGCATCACCTATTGGGGGTAGTGATGTCATTTATAAGATAAAGTCATACAATGATTTGCATACATGCAGTCCATTTGAAATACAATTTAAAGAGGCCACATCTGAATGTATAACAAAGAAGTTTGTGTTTGAATTTGAGATTGATCCCATGACATTTGTGAGTAAGATAGGGAAGAAACTTGCTACAGACTTTGGTGTACATGTCAAACCAAATAGATTGTATAAAGCCAGGAGAATGGCACAAAAAATGGTTTCTAGGGATCATGCTAGGAGTTATGTTAAGATTCTTAAGTATGCCAATGTCTTGAAGGAAAGAAATCCTAGCGTAACAATTGGGCTCCGATGTATAGGATTAGATGTCCATAATCCTCGTTCCAATCCTATATTCAAAAGATCATTCGTTAGTTTTCCAGCCCAAAGGGAAGGCTTCGTTAATAGTTGTAGACCTTTCATTGGAATAGATGGATGTTTTCTAAAGAGACCTTATGGTGGTGAATTACTCGTGGTAGTGGCTTTAGATGCCAATTCTGGGATATTTTCACTTGTTTTCATGTTTGTTGAAACTGAAAGTAAAGATAGTTGGGGCTACTTCTTGGAAGGCCTTCATACACACCTTAGAGATGATAGGAAGTTGACTTTTATGACTGACAAACAAAAGGGTATTTTGAAGGCAGTTAAGAAAGTGTATCCTGAAGCAAGCAACTGATATTGTGCTAGACATCGCTACAATAACTATAGGGCTCTTTATCCAGGCCCAAAATTAAAGTTATTGTACTGGAAAGCAGTTGAAGCGTCAAATGTGCAGAATTTTAATCATGCTATGGAACAAATAAAACCGTTGAATGAAAAGGCATATGATTGATTGATGAATGATAGCCCTAAGCATTGGTCAATCCATGCCTTAAATGAGCATGTGAAGAATGATCATATTACAAACAATATGACAAAATCTTTCAATAGTTGGTTGAATGAAGAATGACAAAAGCCAATTCTTACACTAATAGAGTATATTAGGAGAAGGGTTATAAAAAAAATCCTTAGGAGGTTTGAAAATGGTTCAAATTGGGCAACTGAAATTCCTCCACGAGTTAGGACCAAGTTGAATAAAAATAAAAAAGAAGGTAGACATCTACATGGATGTTCAAATGGGATTGAATATGACATTTTTGAAGACAGAATATATTTGTTAAACTTGAAAGATAGAACCTGTCAGTGTGGGGAGTGGCAAATTAGTAGGGTGCCATAAAGCATGCAACGACCTGCTGTTGGCTTTATGTCAAATGATATGATTTTGATGATAACAAATTAAGGAAAATGAATTTATAAAGTGTGTTTGTGCTAATATGTTCATATGCTTAAATACACACTTGTTGGCTTTTGTGAAAAGATTAAAATCGATTTTTGTAATCAAGAGTTTAAAATAATTTTCAACCAAAAATCCAATCTGTTGAAGATAAAATGTTTAAACCTTTTAAGAATACTTCTTCAAAAGATGTTCCAACCTATTTACAATTTTAAAATCTTTTCAAAAATCTTGAGGGAATATTTAAAGACATTTTTGAAAGATTATCAAGAGTTTGAACCATAAAAATGCATACCTAAGGCAAACGACCTTTTTAAGCCACTATCCCTTATGTCACCATGTCTCCATCCTTATAACACCACTTCATCTTCATGTCTTCAAGACTCGAATCTTGAAATATGATCTTCATTTCTTTAACTCTTCAAGACTTCATTTTTTTCACGTTTGTGGTGATGTTGATCATGCAAACTTTGATTCTTCTCAATGGCCAACATAATTTGCATTTTCTCAATCTTGCAAGTCTTCTATGATATCAAAGAACATTTACCTCTTCATGCAAGTCTTCTATGATATCAAAGAACATTTACCTCTTCATGCAAGATTTTTTTCCTCTTTCAACACCAAACATCCATAATATATTTTGGTTCACAATATCATTAATACAATGTAATGCACACAAACCAAAACATTTAAACACAATTTGGCTTAAAATGATACATACCTTTAATGCGCAAAAGCCAACAAGTGTGTATTTAAGCATATGAGCATATTAGCACAAACACACTTAACAAATTCATTTTTATTGATTTGTTATAACCAAAATCATATCATTTGGCATAAAGCCAACAATCTTCCCATTTTTGGTGATGACAAATCACTCTATGCTATAACAATAATAATATACAAGTTAAGCACATATAGCATGAATATGAAGTTTTCAAGGCATGACTCCCCTTCACATAATGCATTCAATACACTATATGCCAAGTGAGTAATTGATGAGTCTGTAATTTTTCCCTTTTAATCCATATTTTCGCATGCACAATTGATTTAATTAATGACAAATTAAGGCACAATATTTCATTTGTCATGAAAGATGGTTGTTGTGCAAATCAAGCAATTATAATGTCAAAATAGGTACAAAATGAAGGTGGAACCGATGAAAGGTCAGATCGATTGGGCCACTTCCGGATCGATCGAGGCACATAAAGGCAAAAGAAGATGAGGATAAAAGATTCCTGATCGATCGGAGAAACTTCGTGATTGACTGGATTGCATGAAAATGAGACCCTTTTCCCGATCGATTGGGCCAAGTACCCGATAGATCGGGCGCTGCACAAAACAAAGTCGATCAAAACCCGACTTTGACCATTCTTAGACTTATAAATAACCCCTTGCACAACCTCAGGAGGACTTTTTGCCCAATTTTCAAGCCCTAGCACACCAAGAGGCAAATCAAAACTATTCCAAAGCAAAAAGAACACAAGAACAAGCAAGAGTGGATTCAAGAGTCTTCAATCAATATTTATATCATCTTCTATCCATAAGCTTTCTTGAACTTCAACTCTTTACTTTATTTTTGGTTTTCATTGCTATGTATTCACACTAAACACCCATGATTTGGGGTGGTATCTAGTCTTTACTTGATTTTATGTTCGGATTTGGATTTTAAATTAATGATTCATACTTGAATTTTGTGTTTGGATTTATTTGAGTTATCATCTATATACTTGTAGTTATGACTTTGTAATTTAAGAAATCTTATTCTTTTGCCATTGAATCTTGTAGATTATAGGGGTATGAATTAGGAATAAACCCATTAACTAATAATTGTCTTTAATTGAGATAGGTAATCTATCGCGATAACCTATGCCTATTGAGTCAATTAGAAGTTAGGGTTAAATTGGGTTACTTAATTTAGGTCAAGTGAATGATAATTTATGCATTAGTGATAAGTTATGCTTCAACCCCCCTTAATTGCCTTGACCCATATGATTAGAGCTTGTAGCCTAATCCACTTGCGCTTAATTGGCTAAACCTGAATCCACAGACATAAATGATAGTAATTTAGGGGAATTACCATCCCAAGTCAACTTTCTCCCATTCTTACATCTTAAAGCTTCGAGTTGTGCTAGGTTAAGAATTTGTCATTAGTCAATTTACTTTTCTTGTTAATTAGTGCAATCTAATCTTCAATCACTTCCATTTATTTTCCTTGTTTATGAATTCTTTACGATAATCCCAATTTCCCGTGGACGATCCTCGAGTTGTCATTTGCGTGGTTAAAGAGGAATTTTGACTTTGCTATTATTGCTTTATTTTTATATTTATTATTGATTGTACAACAACACAATCAGTAATGTTTAAACAATAAAGCACATATGGAGTCTTTGACTCCCCCTCACTTAATGCATATAAGTTCTTCTTACATATTAATATGTTTGTTGTCATCAAAACCTTACAAATACCTTTGGTATAAAACCTAAGGATTAATACCTGCATTACTTACAAGCAAGATGATCCAATTAATTATTTGGATCTTGTCCTATCAAAGGAATCTTACTTGAAAACATATTGTGGTAGGATAAATACAATTCTAGATGAATCAACATGGCCAGAAATTGATCACCCCGTGATCCAACTACCAGTTAAATAGAGAAAAAGAGGAATACCTAAATTGAACAAATGGAGAGAAAAAGGTGAAGCACCGACTCTTGGAAAAAGAACCAAAATTTGGCATGCAGGTTTTGTAAAACAACAGGTCATAATATAAAAACTTATCCAAAGAATCCCAACAATCAATCCAAAAGGAATAGAGACATGAACATAATTGCACATATATTTATGTTTTATTGAAACAATTTTGTTACTATTGTAATTAAGAATGCTTATATGTACACTTTCATTTTACTCAGTCATCATCATCTACTACACAAGCTACAAATGCAAGTCAGCCATCATCATCTACTACGCAAGCTACAAATACAAGTCAACGACATCAAAAATATTTACAAGTCAGGAGAGAGGGAACTAAAACTCTCACAAAAAAAGTTAAGCTAAGATACTTGCTTGCCTAGTGATATGTTTATGTTTTGGAGGGTAATTGAATGCATTTGTTAGGGTATTTTGTACTTAGTTGATAACATTTATTAGTTATTTATAACATTTGTTGATAAATGGACTTTATTGTTTTTAATGCTTTAAATAGTTAATTAATGTAAAATTTAATGATTTAGGTCATGCTCGTTGGGAAAAGATGATGTTCGTTGTGAAGAGGTGGTGTTCATGATTAAAAGCGAGGCCCAAAGTAGAAAAAAAGATGGAGAAGATTCAAATAGAAATTAAAAAAAGGATAGATCATTATGGCCTAATCATTGGGCTAATTATTTTGGCCAATCATTAACTATTATGGCCCAATGATTGGGCCATCATTAGTTTTCATTTGTTTTGGCTTGATAAACCAAAATATTTTCTTTTGTCAAAATAAACCAAAATATTATACCATCAAAATTGATCACAACATTGCACATGAATCATACTCAAGCTCATGGCCTAATCTTGACCAATACCAACCAGCCACGCACCACGACATTTGATTTCAATTGTCAAGCAGCAACCATTTCTTTTGGATACATGCACGCATCTCACATTTTTTCCTTTACACAATTTAATTCACTTGACCAATTTTGACACTGTCCTCACCGAACACACACGACACAATGACAATTTCAGCATACACTCAACTGCCACTCATAAACAATTTTCCACTACACTTACACTTAAGCACCTCAAGCCATTCCTTTTTTTGTCATTAGCATCGTCCCCATCTTACCACAACTCATAATACCTTATCAACCAAATAAACTTCACACAATAATTTTGACCACACGGACCCCACCCTAATTTCATAACACAATTTTAGTTTACAACACCTTTTTCACAACCACCACACAAGAGAACAATATACACATATCTACAATCCTACCCACTACCATACACACTTTTTACACATATTTTTCTCTACACTTTCATACACCTACTTCTACACACACACACATACAAACTAATTCACATACTTACCCTCTACAACCAAGCCCAAATCTATCAAACCCATCTACTTCTACTGTCAAATTTGAAGTTGGTAAACAAATTGGAGCAAGAAATCTAGGAATTTGCAAGCAATTGAAGAGACCAATCTCGTGGCAGAGTTTTTCTTTTTTTCTTACCATGTTTTTAGCTTTATTTTAATATGAACTAGATTATTTAAGGGTTATGGAAAGTTCTATAGTGTTATTGCCCATTATTTATGTATGACTTTTTAATTTGGATATTTTGTTGGTTTATTCACTTTGGATGATTTGGATCTTGTTGGGTTTTACTATTAATAGCGAGTATTTATAAGTGGTTCTGCTTTGTTAGCTTGTAAATTCAATCGGGTCTTGTTGATTATTGTTTATTGCTATTGGAGAAGTTGGATTTTTGACATAAGTAAATGAGCATTTTACGCTTAATTTTGAGTGGCCCTTACTTGGTTAAATGGGAAGGTCTGGGTACCGGTGCGTTCCTTTTCTAGAGTAGATTAATGTGGTATACTTATATGTCAAAAATGGGTCAAAGATGAATGAGAAATTAAGAATTAAAGTAAGTGGTATGTGAGGTATCACTTTTGTGAGGAAGTGTAAGGAAGTGGGTTTGTGCAAATCCCACATAGGAAGTTTATGAGGTTTTATGTCTCTATATATAGAGTTATTTTAGCTCATGGTGGCAACCATGTACTAAGTGAAGACTTTTCCCCTTGGTGGGCTCTGGCGAATGCACCACACGGGGGCGCGCGCACACGATCCTGGCCCGGGTCGGGACGAGGGAGTGGTGCGGGTGTGGGTGTGGGGCGGGTTTTACTTGGCCCGTGCTATGTTTTGCACATTTTACACTTCATATCTGTATTTAAAGCAATTCATTGCAGAGATTGAATCCAGACTTTATTTTTCTTCATCATAAGCAACTCCTCATTTGCTCCAACAGTCTGCCATTAATTTTTTCATCATGGGCGACTCCTCATGTGCTCCAACAGTCTGCAGATTAATGGCCTTTACTCCCACATTCTTACTGGTCATTCATGAGTGGAATTTATGAAGATCAGCCTTGTATTGCCTATAAGTAGCAAACTATTGCGCATTGCATAGTACGCTTTTCATGAAAGATAGGATAGTTTCTGCATATCATAGTGTAAGAGAGAGTTCAACTATTGTGAGTTCATTTGCTTTTGTAATTTGCAGTGCTTCTATTAAGAAAGGTAATACCGTTGTATCCTGAGAGATTAGTGCTATCGAGCCGTAAGCACTTTAGCGGAGCATTATAACCTTAAGGACATCGAGTTAAACTCGAGCCTCGGTTTGTGTATTTCATTATAAATATATTACTCTACTATTGTTTTGTTTTCTAACCTTTGTGCAAATTAATCTACTATTTGCTAACAATCTTAAGGTTATATTATCTGTTTCTGCTTTAATTTGTGCCTTATTACTGAAATAAAATTATGTTAGGACATGTTTCTTTCAGAATTATTTTTAGTTTACACTTTTCTTACTGCTATTATATTATATTTCTTTCCAGTTGAATTTTTTAGTTTTGTTTGTGCTGAAATTAAATCCTCTTAGATCAATATCTATTGGGACATATTTCAGTGGATATTTAATTATTTATTGGCTAGTTTTTCATTATTTCTCCAACTTCCAGTTTCTATTTCATTTATCTATTTATGAGACTAACTTGTACCTTTTAAATGCAGTTAGTAATATTTTGGACCTAATTTAAAATGAATACCAAAACTGGAAACCCTAATGTTCTTGGAAATGAAAATGGTAAAAATGGATCTGGATCAATACCTATGCACGGAAGTGGATCAACTAGTGGATCCACTGGGAATGAAAATATACCCTTGGCGAGACTATCAGTAACTATTGCTTCTGCTATGCCGTTTGTAGCGACACCTCTTGCTGGTCATGGTGAGAAGCCAAAAAAGTTTGATGGGAGGGACTTCAAAAAGTAGTAGTAGAAAATGTTGTTTTACTTGACCACCTTGAGTCTAACTCGATTTTTGAAGGAAGATGCACCAAAATTGGGTGATAATCTTGATATGCAAACTGTTGCTGCCTTTGATGCCTGGAAGCATGCAGACTTCCTCTGTAGAAACTATATCCTCAACGGATTGGATAATGGATTGTATAATGTTTATAGTCCAAGCCCGACAGCAAAGGATCTGTGGGAATCACTGGATAGAAAGTATACATCGTAGGATGCAAGCACAAAGAAATTTGTAGTTACTAGGTTCCTAGATTTCAAAATGGTAGATTCCAAGCCTTTGTTGGCCCAGGTAGAAGAATATCAGTTAATTCTTCATGAGTGTTATGCGGAAGGAATGAATATGGGTAAAACTTTCGAATCTGGTGCACTCATTGAGAAGTTATCTCCTAGCTGGAAGGACTTCAAAAGCTATTTGAAACACAAGTGAAATGAGATAACAGTTGAAGACCTGGTTTTGAGGTTGAGGATTGAAGTAGACAACCGTAAGAAGGACAAAAGGGTTGGACTCCTGCCTTTGAAGTCAAAGGTGAACATGGTGGAGCACAACCCAAGTAACAAAAAGAGGAAGTTTAATGGCCAGAATCAAAGAAATAAAGGTACTGATAAGAAGAAGTTTGTTGGTAACTGCTACATTTACGACAAGACGGGGCATAAGGCTATAGACTGCAAATTCTGTGCCAACAAGGGAGTTTAGAAGAAAAGAAAGGCTCAGGCTAATGTTGTTGAAGACCTGGGAGAAGAAATGTCTGATATGAATTTGTCAGCGGTCGTGTCAGAAGTTAATCTGGTTGACAATCCAAAATAATGGTGGGTGGACACATGAGCTACTCGTCACGTTTGTTCTAATAGGAATAGTTTCACAACCTACCAGAAGTCTGAAGAAACCCTCTACATGGGGAACTCCTCCACATCAAAAGTTGAAGGGACTCGAAAGGCTATTTTGAAAATGACTTCAGAGAAGGAGTTGACACTCAACAACGTGCTGCATGTCCCAAACATCCGGAATGATTTAGTTTCTGGATCCTTGTTGAGTAAAAATGGATTCAAGCTGGTTTTTGAGTCCGGGGGGTTTGTTTTGCTTAAGAATGGGGTATTTTTGGGCAAGGGTTATGATTGTGATGGGTTGTTCAAGCTTAATGTAATGACTGTTGTAAAGGCTAATAAGCCATCTACTTCCATTATCAATAAGAACAAATCAGTTGTTTATGTTGTGGATTCTCCTAGTTTATGACATGATAGATTATGACATGTTAATTTTGATTTATTGCGTAAATTGGTCAATTTAGGACTATTGCCTAAAGTTGATTTTAATCTAAACAAAAGATGTGAAGTGTGCACAAAATCAAAGTTAACAAGAGCTTTATTTAAATCGGTGAAAAGAAGTTCTGAACCTCTAGAGAGTTAATTCATAGGGATGTTTGTGACTTAAAGTTTGTGCAAACTAGAGGTGGAAAAAAAATATTTCATCACTTTCATAGATGATTATACGAGTTACTGTTATGTTTACTTACTTAAGAGCAAGGATGAGGCTTTTGAAGTATTTAAACTATACAAAAATGAGGTTGAGAATCAACTAGGCAAAAGGATAAAAATGTTGAGAAGCGATAGAGAGGGATAATATGTATCTCCTTTTGAGGATTTTTGTGCTGAACATGGTATTATTCACCAAACAATGGCACCGTACTCTCCTCAACAAAATAGTGTTGCTGAGTGTAAGAACAAAACTCTTAAAGAAATGATAAATGCCTTGTTGATTAATTCAGGATTACCTCAGAACTTGTGGGAAGAAGCAGTGCTAATTGCAAATCATATTCTGAATAAGGTACCCTACAAGAAAATCAGCATAACACTATATAAGTTATAAAAAGGACGACCACCTTCCTACAGTTACTTAAAAGTGTGGGGCTACTTAGCTAAGGTGGGGTTCCTGCACCTAAAATGGTCAAGATTGGTCCAAAGACTATGGATTGTGTCTTTATTGCATATGCATTGTAACGACCCGAAACCCAACCCTTCTCAAGACTAGGTTAGGAGTCTACGCTCACTATCGCTACGATCTCACCTGTATAATTTTTCAACATTAAGAGGAATAGAATATAGAGGACTATTCAATAACTAGCTATTATACAATAGTTGAAGTACAAAAGGGTGTTATACTACCACTCGAGACATGGAAACTACCCTGTTGCTTTTACAAATTAGGGTCTCAACAGCAGCTACCATTTTTACCCGAGAGTAATGCAAGTAAACTTTAGCCTTTACAATTTGAATCATATATCAGAACATGACAGGCAAGGAACTTCGAGCACGTAATCAATCAACTTTGGTACATAATGACAACTTCTATTTCAAGCTAAACTTCACATGCAAAGGGGGGGAGGGGGGAAGAGGGTAAGCTCTTTGAAAGCTTAGTGAGGATGGAATAGGGAGAGTTTTGAAAATGTTTTGGGGCTTTTGAAAACCATGATACGATGCATTACAAGTGCAATAACATTAATTCACTATCTACTTACAATAAACGATAAGCTACAATAATATATCACATTGCAAAGGATACATTCCGATATCACTTTCGTTGAGGTGGCCGGCCTTGAATCACGATTACAACTTCTTATTACTCCCGATAGGGTACTCCGGATTGTACCCAAAATCTACGACCGGTTTCTCCGAGGGTGGAATACCAAGCGAGAGAAGGATTAGGACCACGATAGTCACAGGAGCACCGGCAAGCCCTGTGCCACCCGGCGTTCGTGAGCGCTATTGTGTCTGAGGTTGCAACCCCCGATAGAGCACATGCATGCACAAATAATCATATAACACAATTGGTAACATTTTGAGTGGACGACAAAGTAGATCGTCTCCGTACATGCAGACATTATAAATTAACTAATTGTTGTCACTTAACATTAATAATTTCACATCGATTAGTAACTATAATAGTTAACCTTCAATTCCTAGTTAAGATCATAACTCTACATTTTTAGTTTGAATAAATTCGAGTTTAAATACGAAACCACATTCCCTGGTCCTTTAATAATCTAATGTAAATGCCATCTAGGTTCATTTAATCAATTACCAAGTTTATTAATGCAAAGACAAGATTCCTAAGCTAAACATTTATTTAGAACTCAAGATAGATTAAGTCACTCTTAGCATTTCTACTTAGTATTATGAACCATTAGCCTACTCTTCTGACTTTCAACATTCAATTAGATTAATTAACTTAGTAACACCACAATGCAATTATACACATAGACCTAGCATGCAATACTTTTAAAGCTCAGGTTAAACAGTCTCCAGTTTAAACCAGTGAAAAATTTGCAGTTACTTACTAAATATAATTCGACATCCGAGTTAACACCAATTAATATTTCAACTTTAGCTCATAATCCTATCTAAGCTACTCTAAGCTCAATTTGCCTAAAGACTATTAAACGGTACACATATCTTTCTCTAAATTAAAACATATGCATAATAAATACGTACACATTCGAATTAAAGCTTTATACATACATATTCGAATTATACATACACATTCGAATTAAAATTGCATGCTGTTTTAAAACAATTCATCACCTTTGTTGCTCGCTAAAGCTACGACTTTTGACTTGAGGTGAATTATTTTTGTGCAGGTTGTGTTTTAAACTGCCGAATGAAAGGCCCTTTATATAGGAGTTGAGACTTGTTTCTAACTGGATAGAGTGACGGTGGAGTCATGATGCTTTGTTAGGGAGTTTGTTTGATAGAATTATTCTAGGATATGATTAAGTTGGTTTTAGCTTAGGCAGCTATGAAGAATTGACGAAGGCAGGTTGATATCATGATGTCATGTCTAGCTTGGGCTATGTGGTTTGTTTGTTGCGATAGTGATTAAATGAAAGTAGGCGGTCATAGGCTATGATGATTTATTAGGACGGTGTAACAATGATTAAAATAGATGTTGGCTATAAGCTTGATAGGTATGATTTGGGCGGTGAGCTGATAATTCTTGTTCGGTCTAGTATCTAATTTATTGAAGAATCTTTGCCAGCTTGCTAGGGCGGTGGATTATGATAATGCCATGAGATGTTGTGGGCGGTGAATGACGAAGATTCCAGTAATTATGATCTAGTTACATTAATAGGATGGCTATGGTTTGGTGATTAGATGAATTGAGTGGTGAGGAAATGATGAATAGGTGATTAGCTTGGGCGGTGGATTCTTTAGGTTGGCAGGTTGATAATACTGCCTAGTTTGCTAATTGAAATGTTAAGGATGGTGGAATTGTTTACTGATGAGTTTATTTAGCTTGCCACGTTTAGCAAGACAGTGCAATAAGAATTCACAGTGCAATAGGCGTAGGAATCGGGTAGATTGATAGGAATCATTCGGCTATGGCTTAGATAGTGATGGGATCTAGTTTAGGCGGTGAAATTTGTAGCTTACTAAGAATATTTTGGTGATAATGAAATGTCTAGCATATCGCAAAGTAGAATTTATGGCAGTATAGTGATTCAGTTATATAATGGTTTGGCTATAGGAGCTAATTGGTGATAACAAGAATAATAGTGAGAACAACTAATGAATCTTTTTCTAGAACAAAAAAATCATACTCAAAATGCTATATTAATCTTTCATTCTAATGGAGAGTAGTATTGACTTAATATGAGTTAGCATTAATTTATTTATAAGCATCTAGTAATAAACCTAAGTATTTTCAAATTATCTAATGTACTGATTAGATTAAAACTACTTAGTTGACATGTTAATTTCTTTCCTTTCATTTCACAAATTAAGGTTACTATACAGTTATTACTATTGCACAAATTTATCATGTAAAAGCATTTCCATATGATTCTAATGTGCACACTAGGTTAGTTATCTACCGTTAATTAAAATGAATGATTAGTTTGATATGCTAGCTTTATATGTTTTCTAAGTTTAATTTAATTCTTATCATGAGCGAGAGATAAAGACACATAGTGCAATACTGAAATGCAACTTAATTATAATTAATACTCGATTAATATGTTAATGCACGGGAATTGAGTATGGGACCTCACATGCACAAAATAATGCTGCATATAGATTTCTAGTGATTAAGTCAGAAATAACTGATATTCATGAGAATACAATTATCGAATCGAGAAATGCAGAATTCTTTGAGGAAAGATTTCCTTATAAGGAAACACAAGAACCAAGTTCTTCTAAGAGAACTTGTGGGACTAAAGAGCAAGATATAAATGAAATGACTATATCTAATGATGCTGAAGATGAACTGAGACGCAGCAAAAGGGCGAGAACAGCTAAATCTTTTCATCCTGATTTCCTGACCTATTTGTTAGAGAATGAGCCTCGTACTTTTGATAAGGCTATGCCAACTCCTGAAGCTCCTTTATGGAGAGAGGCTGTCAATAGTGAAATTGAGTCCATTATGAATAATCATACATGGGAACTGGTTGATCTTCCTCCTGGAAACAAACCTTTAGAGTGCAAGCGGATCTTCAAGAGGAAGATGAAAACTGATGGGTCAATTGACAAATACATGGCTCGTCTAGTAATCAAGGGATATAGACAGAAAGAGGTTTTTGATTATTTTGATACTTATTCATCGGTTACGAAGATTACATCCATTCGGATGTTAATAGCGATTGCAGCTATTAATAATCTAGAGATCCATCAAATGGATGTAAAGACTGCCTTCTTGAATGAGGATTTAGAAGAAGAAATCTACATGGAACAACCCGAGGGGTTTGTGGTTCCAGGTAACGAGAAGAAGATATATTGGCTTGTAAAATCCCTTTACGGATTAAAACAAGTGCCTAAGTAATGGCATGAAAAATTTGATAAAGCTATGATATCTAATGGCTTTAAAATTAATGAGTGTGACAAGTGCGTTTATATGAAAGGCACAAGCCAAAAATATGTCATTGTATGTCTATATGTAGATGATATGCTTATTATTAGGAACGATAATAACGTTATTAAGACTACCAAGAAAATGTTATCCAAGAACTTCGACATGAAGGATATGGGTGTAGCTGATGTAATTCTGGGTGTGAAGATCACTAGAACATCAGATGGCCTAGTCTTGTCCCAGTCTTATTATATACAAAAGATACTGGACAAGTGTAGTAAAGATGATGAAAGTGTTGCTAGGATGCCTGTGGATGTGAATAGCCACCTTGCTAAGAACACAGGTGAAGGCAGGGGCGGAGCCAGTAATTTTTGTCAGTGGGGGCTAAAATTCATAATTTTTAAACTATACGAGTATTTTTTTTTAGTTGGGGCTAATTATTATTTTTAACTAAAAATACATAGATATCTAAATTTTTTTCAAAAAATACGTAGAAATTTTAATATTTTTATGAGCCAGTGGGGGCTAAAATCCATAATTTTTAAACTATACGAGTATTTTTATTTTTTCAGTGGGGGCTAATTAATTTTTTTTAACTAAAAATACATAAACATTTAGTTTTTTTTTAAAAAATAAATAAAAATTTTAATATGTTTATGGATCAGTGGGGGCTGCAGCTTCCACTGGCCCATATGTGCCTCCACAAGTGGGTTAATGGATATCTCAGTTAGAGTATTCTTGGATAATTGGTAGTCTGATGTACATTATGAATTATACGAGACGCGATATAACGTTTACAGTTAGCAAACTAAGTAGGTACACCAGTAATCCAGGGCAAGACCACTGGACTGCTGTTGTGAGAATTCTAAGATATCTTAGATACACTTTGAACTACGGGTTGCACTATTCGAGATATCCTACTGTACTAGAAGGGTACAGTGATGCTAACTAGATATCTGATACTAAAGACTCAAAATCCACCACTGGGTATGTCTTTACATTAGGATGTGCTTCTGTATCTTGGAAATCCACTAAGCAAATGTGTATAGCCAGATCCACAATGGAATATGAGTTTATAGCTTTGGGTAAAGCTACTGAAGAAGCTGAATGGCTTTGACATTTCTTAGAGGATATTCCAAAGTGGAAGAAACCAGTGCTAGTTATCTGTATATTCTGCGATAGTCAATCGACAATTGGTAGGATACAGAGTAGTATGTATAACGGTAAGTCTAGACACATTCGTTTTGGACATAATACCGTTAAATAATTGCTTTGAAATGGGGTTATCTCTATTGACTATATAAAGTCAAATGATAATATTGTGGATCCGCTTACCAAAGGTTTACCTAGAGAACAAGTTTATAAATCATCGAAGGGAATGGGTCTTAAGCCTATTTCTTATGAGTTATCATAATGGAAAACCCTACCTTGCTAACAGAAGATCGCTGGATCTAGGTTCAAAGGGAAAAACTGAATTATGTATAACTCAATAGGAGCATTGTGGGGGTAATACTCCCATTTATTCCTATGACGAGCAAACAGTGTTGTCTGTGTGTTTCTTAGATTAAGTTATGCTTTTAATGATTCTTATATCTTGAAAATCCAAGTGGGATATTGGAGGGATACACTTTATACTCTTTTTATATAGAGTTATTTTAGCTCATGGTGGCAACCATGTGTTAAGTGGAAATTATCCCCCTTGGTGGGCTTGGGCGAATGTACTACATGCGCGCTCGTGCTCGCCCAACAGGCCCGGCCCGGGTCGGGGCAAGGACGCGGCGCGACGTGGGTGTGGGTATGGGTGGGTTTTACCCGGCACGCGCTATAGTTTTGCTCATTTTACACTTCATATCTGTATTTAAAGTAATTTATTGCAGAGATTGAATTCATACTGTATTTTTCTTCATCATGGGCAACTCCTCATGTGCTCCAACAATCTGCCATTAATTTCTTCATCATGGGCGACTCCTCATTTGCTCCAACAGTCTGCAGATTAATGTCATTTACTCCCACGTTCTTACTGGCCATTCATGAGTAGAATTTATGAAGATCATCCTTGCATTGCCTATAAGTAGCAAGCCATTTCACATCGCATAGTACGCTTTTCATGAGATAAGATAGTTTCTACATAGCATAGTATAAGAGTGAGTTCAGCCATTGTGAGTTCGCTTGCTTTGGTAATTTACAGTGCTTCTATTATGAAAGGTAATACCGTTGTATCTTTGGAAGTCAGTGTTATCGAGCTGTAAGCACCTTATTGGAGCATTATAACCTTAAGGATATCGAGTTAAATTCGAGTCTCGATTTGTGTATTTCATTACAAATATATTACTTTACTGTTCTTTAGTTTTCTATCCTCTGCGCAAATTAATCTACTATTTGTTAACAATTGCTTCACTTTTGGGCCTTAAAAATACTTGTAGGGGGTTTAAAATTGGTGCATATTAAATTATCCATGTGAATTGGGCTTAACTTCAAATAAATCATAGGTTGTACCATGATTTATCCACTAACTTAGTCAATTGGCCCTAGAATCATTTGGACAAACCCGTACCTCAGCCTTTAAGGTGACTAGACGGACATAGTTGCACCTAGATTTAAAATTGTTGACTTAGGCTAATTAGGGGAAACCAATAAAACAGACTTGTAGCTTGGTCAACCTAGTTTGACTATACAAATCTAAGGTTCAAACATAATTTCATAGGCATAATACAAGGGTCTTGACCTAACCCATCTCCAATTTGACCCAATACTAGGATTTGACACCTTCTATTTAGTTAGATTTAGCTAGTTTAATTTTGCTTAGTTAGCTTTTAGTTTAGATTAGAGCCTCTTTCAATCCAACAATCAAATCATTTTATTTTATTTTCCTTTTCACGAGTTTAAACAACTTTTCACATGAGCACACTTTAGAGCCCCCCTATGGAGATTCGACCCCGTACTCTAGCACACTATATTGCATAGATCCGTGCACTTGCTGGTTTAACATAGTAGTTTTGCACTTTAATTTTTCTTACACCAATGAAATGATCACCTAGCAAAAAAGAGGTCTAAAACTAGACCATCAAAAGACACTATGCAACGTCTCAACATTTCTTTTAATCCTTGGTAAAATGCATTTTCCTCTAGATCAATTTTGTATGTTGGAGCATTTGGTTTCAGTTTACAAGTCCTATTTTATATTAATTTATCTCTTTTTGGGTTTTTCAGAATTTATTGATGACAAAGGTCAGTGAAGAAGCTTTTTGGGAGTCTTGGGAAATATTTTGGATTGCATTTTCATAATGTGTGGTTAATGCTCAGTCAATTTATTCTTGATAAATTGTTGCAAGAAAGAATTAACATTTGTTGGATAGTATTTTGGAGTTGTTCTAATATGTTTCGTAATAGGTTTGTAATATATAGTTGAACACAAAGTAGACGTAATTTTTTTTTGCTAAGCAAAGCAAAAGGAATTTTTTTTAGATACTATATGTGCATATGTGCTGCTTGGGGGCAAAACTATCAATTTGTAGGTATTTAACAGAAAAATTAACACCACCTTAATAGAAGGGGTGTATCTAACACTTTTTAATATGTATGGGGTCTAGGTCACACTTTTCTAAAAAGTGAAGGGGTCTAAAGCAAAATAACCCAATTTAAAATGAATGGTTGAGATTTTAAAAGACAAAATCTCATTTTTTATAACACACCTCATCTAGTAGATAAGAGAATAAGTGGAAGAGATCCAAATCTGGAGTAAAAAAGACAAAGTTGAAAATGAGAAAAAAGGAAAAGAAATGAGAAAATAAATAAAAAGGTATAAAAATAATTCGAATAATTTTTTTGACAAAAGTAACCTTTAGTTACCTTTGCTTTGGTCAAACAATAACCCATGGTCAAAAGTAAACATTAAAGTGACAATTGGTATGTTGGAATGGGTTGAAAATAGAATGGTATTTTCAGTTTTATTCTAAGTCTCACGCTTGGTATAAATGGATAAACTTGAAAATCTCATTCCTTTAGTAATCCCATTCCTACGAATCTGGGAATACTCATTCCTAACAAAACAATTTTCATGTACTTTTGAATTAACTTATTACTCAAATGGCTAAAATACCCTTAAAAAGACATACTACACACCATATGATCTAATAATAATAATAATATGATAGTATATACAAAATAATAAAATAAATATAAGAGTCATAATAGAAAATAGCGGTGGTAATAATATAAAATATAACAATAATAATATAAATATAAATATAAAATAATAATACTGTAATAATATATATATATATATATATATAATAGTACAATTATCAAATAATACTAAATAATATCAATTTAATAAACAACATTATATAATAACAATATTATAAAATAATAACAAAATTAAAAATAAATAAATAAAATTATAATAATATACATCAAACTAATCATTATTATTAATATGATTCTTATTTTTATTCTTAAAAAAATAATAAATATATAACAACAAAAATATATTCTTATCAATTTATATAAGTCATTACCATTATTAGTTTATTGTATTGATTATGAAATATGAGCATGTCATATTCTTTCCCAAATTCATTCCATTTCTTAAATCATTCTGTTTCTATCCAAAATCATTCTAAAATACTAATAGCCACTTAAAGGTAATAAGAATCTACATACATAAATGTTAAGAGTATTAAATAAATTTAACTCTAACTAAAATTAACCACCTTTCAAATAGTGGTTTCAAATTACTGAATGGCAATTGTAAATAATTCTATAGATAATATTGGATTTCAATTAATCACATTTACTGAGGTAGACTAATTTTTGAATTATGGTCTGAAACACCTTTAAAAGGTTTTCTAATAGATCATATTCCAATTATAATTGTCTTGCTACTAAGAGAAAGATTATCGGGAAGAGAAATGGAAAATTTATGGTTTCTATTGGATGTCTAAAATTTTAAATTCGTCCATATTATTAAAAATTAGTCAATTTTGTTATGAAAAATACGACATTGTAAATATTCATCGTTATATTTATTAAGAAAAAAAAGTTATTTTATAAGATTCTTTTGTTAGTGGAAAGTTACTACAATTGAATGGTCAAAATATGCTTATAGGATTCTTGTATAATATAGATTATTATATGTATATGGAATGTGATGTAAATGTGATGTAATGAGTATATCATCAAGATGGTAGAAAACTCTATAAATAGATGGTGTTTGTAAGAAGGAAACACACTTGAAGAAATTAACAATCTTACTCTCTCAAATTTTCTCTTGTTTTAGTATTGCTTTCTTTATATTTAAGTTTTAGTTTACAATACGTTATTAGCATGAGGCTCTGTCGAAATAGCAAACAACGAAGTATCCGACCACTTCATTATCAAAGGTACATATAATCCTTCCCTTTTCAATTACATTTTGATTATATATTATAGATTAGTTAATTTATTACAATCATACAGTTGGTGAAGTTTAACCTTTCTAAAAATATAAACAACTAGACTTTGGACATAAAAAAATTTTGATATTTAACCAAATGAACTTTTGCTCAGACTTGCAATTTTTGGACATAAAATTTCGTTACTCAAAGGAAAGTCGGATTGATCTTTGGACCTAATTATCGTTGCTCACAAGGATGTTGAAACCATTATTGGACTAAAATTTTCATTTATCAAAATAATATAACAATTGTTTTCGGTTTGATTATAACTTATTACTAACTTTCCTGACTATATCTTGACATTATTTATATCTAACACTAACTTTTCTTACAGTTCTAACATTTATTTATATCTAACTTATCACTAACTTTTCTTATGGTGGCTGAGCAGAACAACGAGCTATTATTGAAAAACCATAAATCACGACCAACAGGCTCAGAACCCATTCTTAAAATAAATGCTACAAATTATCATAACCATGGTCATGGCAGAGGTCGTGGCCAAGGACGTGGTCGTGGAAAGGGTCATGGTTTTGGTCAGGGACGAGGCCGTGGAGATGGTCGTAGTAATACTTGGTATCGTGACGGCCCAAAAAGCTTCAATTTCAAGAAGCCAGAAAATAATGAAAAAGGTAATAGCTCGCAAAAGAGACCATCCCGAGATGATATATGCCATAAATGTGGCATAAAAGGTCATTAGGGGAAAAACTATCGAACAACAAAGCATCTTGTGGAGCTTTATGAAGCCTCAAAGGCAAAAGGAAAAAGGGTGGAAACAAACTTTGCCGAAAATGATAATCAACAACAAAATGCACACTTTGATTATTCCGATTTCTTTGAGAATAACAATGAAGGGGTTGACCACTTAATTGATAATGAAAAATTTCATTTTAACTAAGAGTGATGAATATGTATCATCCTGTAAATTATTGAATATTGTGTGTATGAATATCATTATATAAGTTGTTATGTTTATGAATATCATCATGTAAGTTGTTGTTTTTATTAAAAGTGTTATCACTATCATTTATTTTGATAATATTCTCATACAATTTATCTATCTTATTTTGAAGAAGTATGGACCTATACAATTTCAACAATGGAGAAATATGTATGGTAGACAGTACAACAATGCATACTATTCTTAAAAACAAAATCTATTTCTCCCAACTGAAATTCGCAGAAGCAAATGTTAATACAATTTCGGGAACTACAAAAATTATTGATGGTTCTGGAAAAGCTTGTATTATACTTCCTGGTGGAACAAAAATTATGATAAGTGATGCTTTATACTCTAGTAAGTCACAGAGAAATCTACTAAGTTTTAGAGATATTCGTCAAAATGGCTATCATATTGAAACCATAAATGAGAAAAGCAAAGAATATCTCTATATCACATCGCTTAAGTCTGGCAAAAAGTATACTGTGGAAAAATTGCCAGCATTATCGTCTGGAATATATTATACTCAAATAAATTCTGTAGAAACCAATATGGTGATTAACCAGAAGATACATGATCCGAAGAATTTTATTCTTTGGCATGATCGCCTTGGACATCCGGGCACTGTGATGATGAAAAGGATTATTGAAAATTCACATGAACATCTATTAAAGAATCAAAGAATTCTAATATCAAATAAATTTTCATGTATTGCTTGTGCCCAAGGGAAATTGATTAAAAGACCATCCCTTACTAAAATTAATAATGAAACTCCTGTATTTTTAGAACAAATTCAAGGGGATATATGTAGACCTATTGTTCCATCATGGGGACTATTTCGATATTTTATGGTATTGATACATGCCTCAACTCGTTGGTCACATGTCTGTTTATTGTCCTCTCGAAATATGGCATTTGCAAGACTGCTTGCACAAATAATTCGATTACATGCACAATTTCCGAATCATACAATTAAGAAAATCCGGCTTGATAATGCGTGAGAATTTACATCCCAAGCATTCAATGACTATTGCATGTCTATTGGGATTACAATTGAGCACCCTGTGGCACATACACATACGCAAAATGGTTTAGCTGAATCTTTTATTAAACTCTTACAGCTAATTGCTAGACCATTACTTATGATAATTAAGTTGTCTAGTTTTGCTTGGGGATATACTATATTACATGCTGCAGCATTGGTTCGAACAAGACCAACTGCTTATCATAAATACTCCCCACTACAGCTTGTCTCTGGCCAAGACCAAATATATCCCATTTAAGAATTTTTGGTTGTGTAGTATATGTACCAATTGTTTTACCACAACGAACAAAAATGGGACCACAAAAAAGACTGGGAATTTATGTTGGCTTTGAATCTCCATCAATTGTCAAATATCTTGAACCTTTATCTGGAGATCTTTTTACAGCACGTTTTGATGATTGCCAATTTGATGAGGCAACATTCCCAGTCTTAGGGGGAGAAAAACGAAAGATAGAGAAACAAGAAATTTCATGGAATGCATCGTTAGCATCTTATTTTGATCCTCGAACAAATCAATCGGAACTAGAAGTTCAGAAAATTATTCATCTGCAAAGGGTTGCAAATCAATTGCCAGATGCATTCACTGATGCGAAAAAGGTGACTAAGTCGCATATACCAGCGTTAAATGCTCCAGCCATAATTGATGTTTCAAATGAGCAATCTATCAATACAATGGCAAATGAATCTACTGCATATCAGAAGCGTGGTAGACCTGTCGGTTCTAAGGATAAAAATCCTTGAAAGAAAAAAGGACATGATAAGCAGGTTGTAAATTCTGAAATTATTGAAAATCCTGTAGTTGTCGCGACACAAGAAAAGGGATCCTCAGTTGATTTTCAGGTACCTAAACATGATACAAATATTAAAAGTAATAATGAGGAGATCTCAATTAATTATGTTGCTACAGGAAGACGATGGAATTGAAATGAAATTGATATTGATGAAAAATTTGCATATGCAGTAGCTACTGATTTGATAAATGAAAATGAGGATCTTGAACCAAAATCTGTCCAAGAATGTCCACATAGAAATGATTGGCCAAAATGGAAAGATGCAATCAAAGCAGAATTAAAATCTCTTGCAAAACATGAAGTTTTTTGGCCAGTAGTTCAAACACCTAAAAATGTGAAACCTGTAGGATACAAATGGGTATTCGTTCGAAAGCGCAATGAAAATAATAAAATTGTAAGATATAAAGCGCGACTTGTAGCACAAGGATTCTCACAAAGGCCTAGAATTGATTATGAAGAAACATATTCCCCGGTAATGGATGCAATTACCTTTAGGTTTTTAATTAGTCTGACAATTTCTGAAAAACTTCATATGCGTCTTATGGATGTGGTAACAACCTACCTATATGGCTCACTTGAAAATGATATCTACACGAAAGTCCCTGAAGGACTGAAAATTCCTGAATCATGTGGCTCGAAACCTCGAGAAATGTACTCAATCAAATTACAATGATCGTTGTATGGATTGAAACAATCGGGGTGAATGTGGTATAATTGTCTCAGTACATATTTACTAAAAGAATGATATGTCAATAGTCCAATAAGTCCATGTGTTTTCACCAAGAAATCAAACTATGGATTTGTTATTATTGCAGTATATGTTGATGATCTAAATATAATAGGGACTATTGAAGAACTTGCAACGGCAACCACATATCTGAGTAAAGAATTTGAAATGAAAGATCTCGCAAAAACAAAATTCTGTCTCGGGTTGCAGATTGAACATTTATCAAATAGAATATTCTTGCATCAGTCAACCTATACAGAAAAGGTGTTGAAAAGATTTAACATGGATAAGGCTCATCCGTTAAGTACACCAATGGTTGTTCGATCTCTCGACACCAAGAAGATCCATTTCGTCCCAAAGAAGATGGTAAAGAAATTCTTGGCCCAGAAGTACCATATCTTAGTGCAATTGGAGCACTAATATATCTTGCTAACAACACACGCCCTGATATCGCTTTCTCTGTCAATTTATTAGCAAGATATAGTTCAGCACCAACACGAAGGCATTGAACTGGCATAAAATATATTTTTCGTTACCTTCGTGGAACGACTGATGTGGGATTATTGTATTCAAGGCATAAGAAACCACACTTGATTGGATATGCAGATGCAGGATATATGTCAGCCCCCATAAAGGAAGATCACAGACTGGATATTTATTCACATATGGTGGTACTGCTATCTCTTGGCGATCTACAAAGCAAACTATTGCCGCAACTTCTTCAAATCATGCCGAGATTCTAGCACTCCATGAGGCAAGTCGAGAATGCGTTTGGTTAAGATTTTTGATTCATCACATTCGAGAAGAATGCAACCTTTCAACAAATAAAGTGAATCCAACAATCATATATGAAGATAATACCGCATGCATTTCACAAGTAAAGGGATGATACATCAAAGGTGACAGAACTAAGCATATCTTACCAAAATTCTTTTTCACACATGAACTTCAAAAGAAAGGTGAGATATATGTTCTTCAAATTCATTCAAGTGAGAATCTAGCAGATTTATTCACGAAGTCATTGCCTACATCAACGTTCGAGAAATTGGTATGTAAAATTGTCATGTGCCGACTACGTGATCAATGTTGATATGCTCAGAAGAGGGGGAGCCATATACGCGCTGCACTCTTTTTTCCTTAGCATAGGTTTTATCCCAATGGCTTTTCCTAGCAAAGTTTTTAATGAGGCAGTTCAAGAAGCGTATACTAAGATAATCGTACTCTTTTTCCTTCACTAGGATTTTTACCCCACTGGGTTTTATCCTAGTAAGGTTTTGATGAGACATATTCTTGAAGAATGAATATCTAAGGGGGAGTGTTATTAAAAATACGATATTATGGATATTCATCGTTATGAACTTATCAAGAAAAAGAAGTTCTTTTATAGGATTCTTTTGTTAGTGGAAAATTACTACAATTGAATGGTCAAAAGATGCTTATAGGATTCTTGTATAATGGAGATTATTATATGTATATGGAATGTGATGTAAATGTGATGTAATGAGTATGTCATCAAGATGGTAGAAAACTCTATAAATAGAAGGAGTTTGTAAGAAGGAAACACACTTGAAGAAATTAACAATCTTACTCTCTCAAATTTTCTCTTGTTTTAGTATTGCTTTCTTTATATTTAAGTTTTAGTTTATAATAAATTTAGCATTTATTATTTTTTTTAAAAAGAATTAATTTAGTTATTACCTAAATTAATGAAATTAATTTTTTAGAGAACATTAGAGACTAAATTAATTTTTTTTAAGAAACAATAAACGCCAAAATTAATTAATTTTAAATAATAGGAACAAATTTAAATTTTTTTTTAAAAATAATAAAAACTAAATTAACAATTCTAAATAATAAGGACGAATTTAGTTTTAAGAAAACAATAGACATTGTTTGTGCAATTTTCCCAAGAGAAATCTTGTAAAATAATAACATCTCTCTCTAAAATATGAGGCATAAATTATTGCGCTATGGATAAGAATAAGAAAAGCCGTGACACTGGGGATTCCTTGCGTCGAGATTGAAACAGACTCGCAATTTGCAACACATTGTTACTATCATCCCCTTCATGTAATAGTCCGTTGAAGCCTTGTATTGAGGACTACCAAGAAATCTTACATCAGTGCCCGAGCTTTAAATTGACAAAAATATATTATAAAGTAAACCGATATACAAATTGACTTACAAACTATAAAATAGGTCAATCCCTTAAAAAAAATTATATAAATCATGCACCATTAACCCCGCACTCTCTACTTGAAAATAACAAAAGAAGAGAAACGTCCTCTTATATTATTGATGAAAAATAGTATCTGTTGACTTCCTTTTTTTGCTGGGTATATCTGTTGACTTCCTAGTTGCCTTAGTAGGAAGAAGTACAACCATCTAAGAATGGCGTACAACCTGAATAAACATAACAGCTGCTGCTGATTCTGGCCCCACACTGACTCACAGACACCTACCTCTCACCTTCCTTCCCTCATCCATTCAACTCCAAGACAAGTCATTAACCCCCAACAAAATCCAAAATCTTGATTGCAAAATCTAACAATCCCAAATGGACCAAAACCAAAGACCACAATCAACAACCATTCTTGACACTCTAGGTGAAGAAATCATCAGAATCATAACACCAGTCTCAATATGCATGTTCTTGGTAGTCATGCTAGTCTCAATCCTTGACTCAAATCCATTTGGCCCTTCAGTTTCCACCATAGCCACCATTGCCTACAATGAAAACACCTCAGACACCACATGGGACAAATTCAAAGGTGCCCTTTTGAACTCACTTGTGTTTGTTGCTGTCATCACTGTTGTCACCTTCCTTTTAGTACTGTTGTTCTATCTTAGATGCACTAAGTTCTTGAAATACTACATGGGTTTCTCTTCTTTTCTTGTTTTGGGCTTTATGGGTGGAGAAATTGCCATTTTCTTAATTCAAAATTTCAACTTTGGGATTGATTGCGTCACTTTTTTGTTGGTTTTGTTTAATTTTACTGTGGTGGGTGTGTTGGCTGTGTTTATGTCAAAGATGGCTATTTTTGTTACACAAGGGTACTTGGTTGTGATTGGTATGTTGGTTGCTTATTGGTTTACTTTGTTACCTGAATGGACTACTTGGGTGCTTTTGGTTGCTTTGGCATTGTATGATCTTGCTGCTGTTTTGTTGCCTGTTGGACCTTTGAGGCTTTTGGTTGAGCTTGCTATATCTAGAGATGAAGATATTCCTGCTTTGGTTTACGAGGCACGACCTGTTATTCGTGATGATTCTGGTCAAGGGGGTCAGGTGCTACGAAGGAGGGTGTGGAGAGAAAGAAGGGTTGTTGGATCTGGTTCAAATGAGAATGTGAATGCTGAGTCTCAACTGATTGGTGGTGCGAATTCGGATTTGGATTCACAATCAAATGAGAATGTGGATAATCGGTCTGAATTGATTACTGGTTCAAGCTCGGATTTGGATTTTCAATCGGGTTCAGCTCGGGAAATAGATCATCAGAATGATAGAAATTTAGTTCAGGCAGAAGAAGGTCGGGCTCTTGAAACAGATTCTGAGCTTGCTGCCCCATTGATTCAACATAGAATAAATGTCCGAATGAATACGCAGAATGGGCAAAATGAAGATTTTGCACTTGAGGGAATCGGATTGGCTTCTTCTGGTGCTATTAAGCTGGGTCTAGGGGACTTCATCTTCTATAGCGTATTAGTTGCTAGGGCTGCAATGTATGACTTCATGACAGTTTATGCATGTTACCTTGCTATTATTGCTGGACTTGGTATTACCCTGATGCTCCTTGCATTTTATCAGAAAGCCTTGCCTGCTCTTCCCGTGTCTATTATGTTAGGTGTGTTATTCTATTTATTGACTCGGCTATTACTTGAAGCTTTTGTTGTACAATGTTCTATAAACCTCTTGATGTTCTAGAAATACATTATGCGTTTTTTTATAATGTCTCCGAGCTTTCCGTGCTGTATTAAATGCTTTTACAAGTGTATTATATGATTATCTTTCGTTGAATTTGCAGATTATTGTAATGAGATCGACCACGTTGTTACTTATTATAAAATGCACATTCATTCCAGTCTCGATTATGTAGAAATTTCTCTGAGGCTCAATGCTTACGTGATGATGCCAATATTGATATATGCCTTCCACTGCCTTCTAGTGATTCTGCAACTTATGACATTGTTATGTCCATTGGCATTACATTGTCTCCATGTTCTGGCAATTTATATTTTAAAATGACATGCAGATGTCAGTTGAATTCAACATGAGTAAGCTTTATAACTGGTGCGGAATGAGTTTTCTTAGTAACTAAACTGAAGGAGCTTGAGCGAATTTAAGTCACATAGCTTGCTTGATGGAAGAGCTCTAAAGCTGTAGTGCTTTATTTGAAGTACTTGTAAGAGAACTTATATAACATTATGAAGTTTGAAGGAACAAACAAACAATTCCCCTTAGCTGAAGATGGAAAGAAATAATACAAATGGTTTTTCATCATTCGTTACTAAAACCTGCAGATGGTATTTAACTGCTGGATGCCTTTATTTCTGGTGTTCGCTCACGTGTCAAATCTACCCACCTCTTTAACTCCATTCTGAGTTACATCCTTTCCCTGGTAATTTCACAGTAACGTGAAACAATTTCTTTCTAGATAACACTGATATCTTCTCTTTGGAAAAGTTTCTTACTTCTCCAACCCCAGGTAAATAGTTCTGACTTTCATAGTTTCTCTAAATTTCAGTCTCTAAATGCACGAGATAATTGTCATTTATTATCTGTGGCCCAAATAGTTAAATGCTATTTATAGAATTCTTCATCACATGTTGTTTGCTAATCAAGGAATGCTTCCCATTTTGTGCAAAATATGCTGAAACTTACTGAGATTCTCATGGATTTGTCGGAAAGAAATCATCATGCGAGCATCTGTGATGAAGATAATACTCTTATCAAAGACCGACCAGGACATAGTTCAAGCTGAGGTCTAGTTTTGAAGTTATAAAGTTGAGTCGGTATAAACAACACTAGCGACAGGAAAATGCAGAAAGACCCTAATTCTATGGTCGAGAACCCTATCTGCTGTCGGGCGCTATGCCTAATGCCATGAAATGCTTCTGTGATGTCTTTGATTGCCCAACAAATCTGCTGTGCCCTAGCAATACTCAGCACCCCCCACCATGATTTCATGCTTTTGCATGTACATATGGCCTTTCATGGTTTCTTCCTCTATTGTATATTGAATTGGCTATGAGGGATCTTTTTTTTGTGTTATCCCTTGTCAGTTTGTCGTTTGAACAATATTTGTAATCTTGACCTTGGAAATCAATGAATCACTTCCTTACTGGCAAAAAAATACTCTCTCTGTTCATATAAATTCAGCTGCTTGAACTGCTTTTAGTCACTTGCTCAAGTGAAATTCCATTTTGGTAGTAGGTAAACTTGAGCTTTCTCCTGACTTCATTTTCAATCGTTTGACATTCAGTGTTACTTTGCTTTTAGTAAGTAGCATTTTTTATACGATTGTGGCAACAACTATCGAGTAAGGATTCTCTGATAACATATCTACTCCATTTTACTTATTTTTTTAACCCTCCACCTCCACTTGTCTCCACCCCTATGAGATTTGAATATTGGTCTCCCAACTGTCAGTGGGAGTAACTACTCCTGAATCTTGTATGTCCACTTCGTTTTATCATAACTTTACGAATAATTTACTACCTTTGAATCTCGCTCATAACATTACAACTTTACAAATAGATCCGTTTCCAAAATTACCATCATGGCATTTATCATTATTGCAATTCAAACACTTCCATTTAACATGATGGTGATCTTCACTACTACCTGTCCAACATTAAAGTTCAAATTTCTTTTGTTGACTAGTCAATTGATGAGTTAAACCTGTGGATTAGTTGACAAACATTGATGATGATTAAGGAAAACAAATAACAATATTGCAGTACACTTCATGCTTCATATCATAATCGGAAAAAAGTTATTCATTCATTTCATAGTGACTACTATACTCTAGCCATGACTTTAATTTTGTTAGATCTTAAACTTAACTTCGTCAACTATTCTGAAACATGGTCTTCCAATTCACATTGTGTTGCATCTTAGCAAAATTAGTAGAATATATAAGAACTTTTTAGATGTTAATCATGAAATGCAGATGTTGTATACGACGAGTTGGCGATTCATGCTTACATCTTATCTTAAATCGAACCCATATTATTTGTTGAGCATAACAGGAAAAGAGATAACAAAGTGAACCAGATACACCTGTAGCACTACAAACTCGGTCATATCAATGAGAAATGACATTGACAGCTTGTTGATAGGGACGGAGCTAGGAATCTAACGTTGGGGGGTCGAATTTTTTATT